>OX335668.1:92132500-93396250 GCA_946894065.1 Acleris literana | reverse complement strand
TCAAGGATCATAATGTTATAAATTGATTGTCTTAAAATAAATGAATAACCCTTATCTTCTGTACCATAAAAAACAAGTGTCCATTATTGTTCCTTGTTCATTACTGGTTCCATCACCCTATGATTCAAATCGAAACATAATAATACCTAATGTGCGTCTGTAAACTTGAACCTACTAATTATAAGCGCTTTCGGAAGCTTTCAAAAGTTCGAGCGTTGGGTGATAGTGTGGTGGACCGGTTTGAAGACCTTTATAGGTTGCTAAAGGTTGGACTGGTTTGGATATAAAAGATCAGTTCGATGTTGGAATTAGTTCGTTCCTTGACGAAATCTTTGCCACAAAGTTGGCCAAGTGGTCAAGTCAAATTAAATCCCGTAGGGGCAAACATTTGTGTTACGAGCTCGATATTTTTTTCCTGTGTTAGATAAAATAGCATTGTACCCATGCTATATTATACTAAGCAAAATAAGCGATCAAAGAAAACAAGAGGAAATTTGGTAAAATAAATTTTACATGACAATGCCGCCTCCTCTCTTTGAGCGAAGTCGCCACTACAAATTACGACGCCCAGCAAGGTGGTAGAAAGACATCAGCTCGAGCGAAGGCCCAATCTGGAGGAGATCCACTGCAAATCGGGCCCGCTGGAGGAAAATTAGAGAGGCGTATGACCATCGGTGGGCGCAAAGATGACAATACCCCAGTTCATAGTTCCCAAGTTCTAGCTCAGGCTGCCATTCTTCCGTGGATTTCAAAAAACAGATCACCCCTCTAAAATGCGTTTAGAACCCGTTGGCAATCACCAAACAACCACCAATTATCTGTCTTTACAGACCAGTGACAACCTTAAAGCTAAAGAGCTAAGCACGAGAAGATCACATGAATATAAATAAAATAAAAATTGAATATGAATTTTTACTCCATCAGGATTTTTACAAAAATAACAATTTTATTCGCTTTATAATTAAAATACTCATTATTGTTTAATTATATTTTTAATTTACGTGAAAGACTGCAAATAGAGACTTTATTTTGTTTTTTAAAAGTAAGTAATAATAAAAAAATTAGAAGTTACTTTGCTTCATCATTAGGGATCGGAAATTCGGATGCTTTTATACCTACAATTAGCAAATTTCCGAAAAAAAGCTCAGCAAATATGGAGTCGGCTTCTTAAAAAAATTTTTTTATTTATTTAAGTTCCGTTATTCCGGGATTGTATAAAACATTAGGAAATTGTGATAACTGTCGAAATATTTAGGTTATGACTATTTTCAGCAATTTTGTTCACATACCTACACGTTGGTAAACAGTTCAATTTTGTATGACTATGTACATATTTATTTTAATTTGGTGATTTCACAAAAATACTAACGTTAGTACCATTCGTTTTCATAAGATATAAGTAACTTAACAAATTCATTTTAGTTTGATGTTAAAGAATAGTATAGGTACTGTTAGTAAAACAAAACCACATATTTTGTAAAAAGAAACAACTAAAATATGTTATTTAAATACGTATGTGTATATGTATCCTAATTTCCGGTATTCCGGGAAATTTATTAGCAAAATCTAATTGAGTCCGCCTCCATACTACTTAACAACAACAAAAACAAAACAATAAAAGCACCGAATTTCCGATCCCTATTCATCATACGTACCCACATACATACAGGTCAAGCACCTAAGCATAACCCCCTTCTTTCGAGTAACAAGAAAACCGATTAGTGTGTTTCCGCCCTTGTTTTTATAACAAAACAATACAGTTGAACTGATGCAGTCTTATGAGAAGCGGTAGTGTCCGATATCTTAACAATACCGTAACTTAGTGTATGTACATGTATGTAGGTATTCTCCTAGAAATCTACGCTCATATTGCTGATTAGCCTAAACTTAATCCGTCCATACGTATTAAGCGCTTTTGAAGGTTAAAATTTCCATAACGCGGTAACATTTATCTCCCTTAAACCAAGTCTTTTGCGAGTTCTGAATCTCGTAGATATCTGATAGCTGTTTTAGCCAAGAAAGGTTTGTTTTGAGGTTAGAAAGTTGTTTACTATATAAGACAAGTAAGAATGAACAGACCTTACCTATTGAATTGATTTTATGTATGTTCATCGATTTTGTAGTGTTCGAAAGATAAGTTTTGCTAAATTTCTAGTAACACCTACCTAACGTCACTCATACAATCTAACCAACTATGGCTTTTAGCTTGTAGTAAGTCAAATATTTATCCAATAAACGAAGCTGTCTAAAAGATTACCACATTTTAAAACAAGAAAGAATTAACTGTTTCCGTAAAACCGACCACAATTCCGATTTCGAGGCGATTAGTAGATAAATAAAGTTTACAAAACCCATTACCCTTCAAATCATTCCAAAAACTGCTCTTTATCTTAGGCAAGTAAAGTAGGCGCACCAAATAATAAATAATAATAAATCTTACCAAGTGAGAAATAAACAATTTGCGCTAGTTTTCAAAGGATTCGTTTGATCTACCCATCGGGGTACGGGGGTTTTTAAGTAAGACGTTTTTAAGTAAGTAGGAACTATTACAGAAATTGTGGTTATTAAAAAAATTTTAGTAATAATAGCTGAGCACTGAGGAGCGCTTATTGCAAAATGCCTTTAAAGGAAATAATGTAGACATTTTAAATTTAAGTATACATAATGTTGTTTTTTTGTATTTGTATTGGTTCTTGTGGACAAGACACTTTAGAAGTGAGAACACATTGTGATGTTTCTAGTCGGACAGCTACATTTTTATTGATATAATTTGTCCGGCAGCATGAGCATGTCATGCTCACTTTAAGGTCTTTGCTTACGGCGGCGTCGTTGATCGGGTCGCCACCTTCCGAACACATGGTTGAGGGAGGCGATGGCTGAGATACGCGTCATACTCGTGAACGGGTGCTGTCTGTGGGGTCAGGTCTGTTCACGCTTGCAAGGACCTGTTTTCCAGTTAGTTATTTTAATTATCGTTCTTGACATAGAGACCTCGTCATATTGTTCTCCTAGTCACTATTTTTAATTTAATTTAGCTTACTTTTGTAATGATTTTATTTTGTGTTAGTTTTAAAATAATTATTTATTACTTTATTACCTTGTAATGTTACTTTTAAGTATTATTGTATTTTATGATTGGAAAAAATGACCTTTTGCTGGAGTTTCTTGCGGCGCTTCTTCTCCGCAATGATGGTCTCGTCCGAAGCGCTAGTAGATTCACTCCTTATTACCGACGTGTAAAAGAGCCCTAATGTGGCCAATTTACTGAATAAATATTTTAAATTTTGATGAACAAAGTGCTAAAATCCGTGGTCTAAGGGTGTCTTGTAACACCGATCTACTAACGATCCTCGGGGAAGCGCTAAACAACGCGGTTAGCCTAGTTCAATCCTTTAGCATTTATTTATTCTCGAGTCTTGGATGTACCCCGTATATTTTAGAATTATAGCGGAATTATAGAATTTTCGCAACTCGACGACGTAATGTACTGCGCCTAATTAGTTATCAAGCAACTTCTTGATGCATTTGAATAGCCGACATTATGCAGTCTATAATGCAGTACTTATTGCAAGCAAAGCAACAATATTTTGCAGCCCAGCTATATTACAGTTGATCTAGCCGCTTTGTAACCTTGTCTAGCCGTCTAGAGTGATATTAAGTCAGGTTGACTTCACCGCAATATAGCCCGGCAATTGAAAAGGATTTTCGCTCATCTACATAGATGACTGCAAAAGCTATTTTTTCATGTAACCTTGCAAGCGCCTAAAAAAATAATTTTCGGCCGTTAAGTTTTCATAAACAGTTTTCATTTACGGCATCGCCTTTCATACAAAATAATATAGTTAGTTGTTGTCCAATGTAATTTGGCCCGAGTAGTCGCGTCGAATCCAGGGCGAGCTAAGGATCATTAAAATGGCCCACGAGTGGTTCAAAAATAGGATCCTGAGCGTAGCAAGGGGTTAAAGGCACGAGGCGAGAATAACTTTGCTGCCGTGGAAACACAACTTTCACCTCACCGCGTTTAAGAAAATACTACCTACTAAAATACTACTACAAAAATAGTTGTGATGCTCGTTTGTTCTTCTAACATCTAGTTATAATAACAAACGAGCATCATATCTATTTTCGTACGCGAGAATGAAAGCCTTTCTGAGCTGGTGAATGGAAAAAAAACCGGCCAAGTGCGAGTCGGACTCGCTCACGAAGGGTTCCGTAACATTATCTGTAAAAAAAATCACGTTTGTTGTATGTGAGCCCCGCTTAAATATTTATTTATTTTAATTAAATTATTTCTGTGAATATTTAAAGCGTCTACCTGTTGCCGTTATTTATATGTAGCATAAACGGCAAAAAAATCACGTTTGTTGTATGGGAGCCCCTTAAATATTTATTTTATTCTGTTTTTAGTATTTGTTGTTATAGCGGCAACAGAAATACGTCATCTGTGAAAATTTCAACTGTCTAGCTATTACGGTTCATGAGATACAGCCTGGTGACAGACAGACAAACAAAAGGACGGATAGTGGAGACTTAGTAATAGGGTCCAGTCATTACCCTTTGGGTACGGAACCCTAAAAAATGGATCATGGGTACTGTCTTTTCACCTGTTGTTTTAAATGTTACAATTTTAGGTGTGTAGTGAGGAGCGCTTAAATCTGGTAGAGCTGTCATTTATTTTCCATACAATTTTAGCTCCGTGTGGTAACGTTTCCCACCCCCTTAATCAAGGTTCATCCACGATTTTCGAATATGATATAGTTATTTATAAAAAGTAGGTTCGTACGTTTCCATTCGTTTTTTAGGGTTTCGTAGTCAAAATAAATACCCTGAAGGCCCAGCCACACCGGATGCGTGCGCGTAGACGTGACGTGCGCGTGCGCTTTCCACTGCGTTGTATAGTGACATGTCGTATGAAAATTCATACTTTACACCGCAGTGGAAAGCGCACGCGCACGTCACGTCTACTCGCACGCATCCGGTGTGGCTGGGCCTTTATAGTTTTGCCATGTCCGTCCGTTCATCCATACTTCCGCAGCTTAGCTCAGAGACTCGTAGTTCTAGAAAGCCGTTATTTGGCATGAATATACCTACAAATTAGTCACACCGACAAAGTGGTAAAATAAAATCTTTTTTTTACGATCTAACGTAACATGCGGATGGTATGGGGTGTCGTTGGATAGGTCTTTCAAAAATATTGCAGGTTGTGAAACAATTTTTCGTTTATGAGATCCGTTTGTGAAATATTAAGATTTAAAGTGCTAACCCCAAAGAACCCTAAACTGGGCATGGTCAGATATCTCAGTGTAGGGTTCCGGCTTTTTTCCAGCCCAGTTTTTTTTTCCAAGCTTTTTTAAAGAATACATTCAGACCTGGTTTTTCGTACAAATCGGAATAGGCTTATGGGGAGAGACACGTTACCTCATTTTGTATGAAAGATACACCAGGAGCCTGTTTCATAAAGCTACAAATTACAATTTACAGGATAGGTACAAGTTTCCATTTGACACAACCTTGACCAATGACGACCAGCCATTTGAGCAGTGTTGCCAGTTTAGACCTATAAAATTGTTACTTGTAGCTTTATAAAATGTGCCCCAGGCAAGGGAAAAGGGCAGTCAAAGGGGCCCAGACAGCCCCTTGACCTTTAGATAGTTAACAAAGCATGCCAAAGCAGACTTTATAACCTATTTCAAGTACAATCAAGTGTAAAAATATGGGAGAACGCAACAACTCAAAAATATGTCCCAATGTACCTTATTCCAGTGTAATAAGAACTTCGTAACATATTTATGCACTTGACTGTACCATCTGCTAAACCCTCGCTAAAATTACCCTTAATTAGCATACTTATATTTCTAAACTAGTGACTCACATTTGACTGTTATATTGTCCATTTACTTTCTCAACGTTTTATCTGATTGAATAGTTGGATAGAAAAAACACTCATGTTCCAAGGTTTATAAAGACTACTTTCTTATCAAAATATTCAATCAGACAAGAGGTTGAGAAAGTAAAGGGACAATATGTTTATTATTTACAGTGTGTATGTTGAATTAAATGTTATGAGTTTAATGGCCACACTCAAATACACAGTTAATAACAATTAAGTTGTTCCTTAATAACAATTTTTCATAAGCAACTTTGAAAAACGAACAATAATTTGTTCCTAATTCATCATCTTCCGAATTAGACATATTCCACACTCATCATTTTCCAAACTGGTCATTTTCCATTTTCGTTCAAAACGCATCATACCACATACAGTCGAGTTCTTAAATATGTGTATATTTTAGTTTCTCGTCTATTTAATATCTTGTTTAAACTGCCATACTTTCTTAACCTCGTATCTGATAGAATAGTTAGATAGATAAGTAGTCTTTATTATTTAGGGAACATGAGTGAACAATATATGAATTGTCACAGCAATTAAAGTGACAGGGTACTAAAGTGTAGACATATTTATGAACTCAACTGTACATTCGCCTAAATAAACTTATTATAGAAATCCTCTGTTCTTCCACTTCAAACAAACTAAATAGACCAACTGAAACAGATCAACTATTTTTCTTTATCAAAAGTTCAACTGTGCTTGGAGCTTCACTGTTGCAGAGCTCCTAATTCTGTGATATAGTCCTTCGGGCCAATTGAAGAACACCTAAACCTACCTCATATTTATGTTAAGATTTTCCGTTCTGTACAAAAAGTTGATTGGAGTGGAAGAACCCGACGGTACAATGACGAGTTTGGAATATGACGAAAATGGAATATAGCCAGTTTGGAAACTGATGAATCCGGAATATGACCAATTCGGAAGATGACAAATTAGAAACTAACCGGAACAATGTAATGATCATTAAAATGTCTCTGAGTATGGCATAGAAAGTCTGAGTTTTAAGTCCACTGATAACCTACTGCTAAATCTGTACAGCCCGTTCTGACCTGCTAAGCCAAATAGCAGCATCTCAAATAAAACTCCTGTAGCAATCACAACCTTATTACTAAGATAAGAGGTTTGAATCTACTTTGGCAATTGTATCTGTGATACTGTTTATTGGCTTAGGACAGCATTATCCTACAGGAGACTACAACAAATATGAATACATATTTACAAGAAAAATAATTTATTCTTAAAAAGATTATGGCTACTATTTCGTTTAAAAAGGGGTGCCATAAGTTTGGTACCTCTCTATCTGTCTGTCTTTTACTTTGTAACTCCTTGAGGACTAAGGTTTATACTGATTTAAATGTGTTTTTTGTTATTGAAAGTAGTTTAAAAAAAATGGTTCTTTCTTAGCTAGGTTTGATAGAAATCAGTTGTTACCATTCAAGGGTTTCCCATTATGTACATGGTGTTTTATCTAATATACTTCTTAAAAGAAGTCTCTCTCTTATTTTATTTAATCAAAGATAATTGAGAAGCAGATACACAAGTTATAATACCTTTATTATAACTTGTGTGATTTTGCGTGTTGTTGCCTATGTAAATCCCATGTTAATATGTTGACTATAATGATATCAGTATTGCCTAGGTCTTATAACAGTTCTTCACTTGGCATTGAATAATTTGCCCGATACTGCTATCTTACATTTAACAGTAACAGATGCAGGAGATGCACCAATTAAATTGTCAAATAACAGCCAAGTGGAGCGCTATTAGAAAAAGAATAACTTAACAATAGTTAATTTATACAAGTATGTATCAAGCAAGTAAAATCAAACATGATTCTATTGAAAATCTGGCCTTCCTGACAAGGTTTAACAATACAACAATGTTTCATTTTAATATACGGCATTGTTATTGAAGAAAACAAATGTGTGTATTTGAACATTCAAATCCTGTATATAATTCTATAAGCCTAGAATTTGAACAACACAACTTGGAAAAAAGTTTTTGATTAAGGTTTCCTACTCACTTACACTTAATAACCACTATTTGTTTAGGCCTGGATTTACGTCACAACCTCAGTTTCCTAAGCTTCTTTCATGCATACAACTCTATAAAAAAAGTCTTACCTTCAGAGCGGCGGAAGAAACCGTCCTGACGTTCTCTAAATAAAAGAACCCCCTCTCTGTCGAAATTCTGTGAAGTCTGAGAGGCTAGCGCCACCAGCTCCTGTTTGTTATACCTCATGATGCTAATTCGGCACACTAAATATCCATATCACGCCTTTACCACATCATAAAACGTGTGTACTGTTTATAAAAACAAAGAAAATTTTAGGATTTTCCCGGACACATTTTTGAATAATTTATTACTTAGAAATTTAATTCACAGAGTTCAAAAATCTTACGGAGTTTGTTATTGTGAAAAAGGGGCGATTAAAACCAGTTAAACATTTTCAATTTTGAGTATTTATCGCGGAATGTTTCACATGTAAGTGTTTTACTTATTTTTTTGGTAACAGTCAATTTTGTAACTTAAAAAGTCTTTTAAGTAATACATTTTGGCATACTTTTATATCTAAATCGCACATCACAATTTAAAGGAGAGGTCACGGGTGGTAAATAAAACACCGAAATTTGTCGAAATATTTTCCGGAAGACATTTTCTGACGTTTGATATCACATACTAACCGAAAGCACGAATGAAGCGCGGTGGTCCAAAATAGAACTAATTTCTAATACAGCGGTGACACTTCTATGCAGATAGTAGCGCCGTTGACAGGTGTCTTTCATCCGGCCGCTTAATATTATAGGTACTTTCAAAGGTACTTTCTTTTATTTCCCAGACTAGACGGCACGGGTCATAAGTCGTAAGGTCTGATTTAAAACACGATAATAACAATCGCGAACAGCGCTAGATAACAAAAGCGCTAGATATTCATTATTTATTAAATTCAAGAGAAAATTCAAAGAATGAAATCCTAGAAATTAAAATTGTAATATCTTATTGTCCTGCCTTGAGAAATATCGGCCCAAATTTTCAGCCCAAACTTTTGATTTTGTTTTTTTCACATTAGAATAATATCGGTCTCCCCCCCCCCCCCCCTCCTCGCACTTTCCTTTATTTAACGTGAAAAATGCATGGAAAATATTATTATTTATTTATTTTAATGGCGTCTGCATGGAAAATATTCGAGGATTGTGAAGCGCCGCTAAAATCGCGAAGCTGTCAAAAAAAATCCATACGAATTTAGAGCCGGGCATTTCTCACCCCTACATCAAGTCCGATTTCCACGATTTTTTTATATGTTATTCATTATTATTACAAAGAAGTAGGTCTGTACGTTTCTGTTTTTTGTTTTTTTAAATTGTTTCATTCTAAAGCCGCGTCCGCTGCGCCGTGTTTTCGGTGTTTTTAAACATCTAACATGTTTTTCGAACAGAGGGGAGCGTCCAAAATTTTTTTGTTTAAAAACACAGAATCATGTTTTCCGTCACAGATGGAAAACATTCCCCGCGTTCATCTGCGGGGGGAGGGGGTCATGTTTTGACTTTTGAAAGTTTTGAGTTTGAGTGAAGAACTATAAAGTAGGGCATTAATTGTTTCATCTAGAATTTGCAATGGAATTTGAATATAAACAGACAGTGAACAAACGTCAAAGATGACAAATAGTACTGGGATGACAGCTGTCAAAAGAAAAGTGAAATGTTATGACAAACCGTAGAGGGAGAATAGAATATAATATAATATAATATAATATAATATAATTATATACTCTGTTTACGTGACAAACAATAACTTGTAGACGCCATTAAAATAAATTCATGGTTCACTTCAAAGTCGCAATGGATGTGGAGTTATACCTAAACATGTTTTGTTTTGTTAGTTTTTTGGCGCAGCGGACACGCCTTAAGAAATATTTTCTTGGAAGGAAAAACGTAGTAGACATGGTTTTTCATGATATCTACAGTCTGTGAGCACGTAGAAGGTGGTTCGGGTTGGTACTTCCTAACGGCCAAACCCTATATTCAAATCGCGGATAGATAAGCCTTACTACGGGTTAAAATTTGACATTTGCCCATACAAAATGTGTCAAATTTCAATCCGAAGTAAGCCTATCTATCCGCGGTTTGAATATTGGGTTCCGACATAAGAATATGAACATATACATAGAAACCGGACTATAAGACGTACTTTGCGTCAGCTATCTTTCTCTACTTTTCAGATTACGTATTACATGAGAAATAAAAAAAATAACTGAAAAGCCAAAAACAAGCTCTATAATCTATAGAAAATTGTAAAAGCACGTACTTATTGATATTTATAACAATTTAAATTTAACTTGAATATTGGAAAAGGTGTTCCAGGTGGGGACAAGCTAGTCAAAATGTTAATTTTTTTCAAGAAATAGCTTTTGAAATTCATTGCTTGTCCCCGCCTGCAATACCTTTTCCAATATTCAAGTTAAATTTAAATTGTTATAAATATCAATAAGTACATGCTTTTACAATTTTCTATAGATTATAGAGCTTGTTTTTCGCTTTTCAGTTATTTTTTTTATTGCAGTCGGGTTTTTTGTTTATTTTTAATAATTTTATTTATTTAACTCTTTTTAGTTTTTATTAATAAAATAGTGGTTTAATTAATTATTACTAAGCAATATATGAGCTCTGGAGGTTAATTTTTTAATGTCACGAAGCTACAAGTGACAAATTACAAGCGAAACTCTCATTCTAGCGAAAGGAGTTTTATTACTTAACATTTACGTATTTTTTTGACTTTCCTGTCAAATATATTTGGAATGGGCTATTTAATAGCTTTCATTTGATACCCATATTGTTATAATAAAATTTTTTATTTTTATTCCTCCTCCATATTTTTTCCGCGGACGCCATATTGAAATATTATATACCCTATGTCACTTCGGCAATAAAACGAATCGAATGACACCTCGTATGTTAAAATCCGTCAAGCCGTTTAGGTTGCAGAGCACGCCCAGAAATAGACATACATACATACATACATACATACATACATACATACGCTCGAAAAACATAACCCTCCTTCTGACGCAGTCGGGTAAAAATGAAATAAATACTAGGCTATTTTTTCTTCTTTAACTGTCATTGTCACAAGGTTTTTAGACGTCAAATTTGAATGGACCTCTAAATGTCATTCCCACAATCACCCGAACCTCCAGTACTACGAAATAGGTAAAAAGTCTGTATTGAGAATAGAGTACATTTTGCCAGGATGACTTCTTCTTTTAGTAGTGTAGTTCAGTGTAGTTGGCTGTGAATTTGTGTTCCGATTAATAAATAAAATTCTGGAGAATGTCAACAAAAATTACTAATGTGTTGGTTAGTTTAGCCTGAATATTTACATCCATTGCAACCTGCAATCAATGGCTTGTGTGCTGGAAGGCTGCAATTCGCACTCGGGGCGGAAGAAAAACTCTGCCTTGGGATTGTCTTTTTATAAGTAAGATTCTTACTATTTGCCTTTAGACATAGATAAGGTTTTATGTATAATTGGTAATATACTGTTAGGCAATTCATCCAGTTGATTTAATATTGAAATCTAAGCCCTTATAGTAACATTTTCCCGGTTGTAAATAAGCAATCGAAGTTTTGACAGTGATGTAAAAATATATCGATATTTTCAGATTTCCAAAAGATGAAAACGTAATGGGAGACTGGATTCGGCGAATACGAGTAGACAGAGAAAATCGGATACCTAAAAGATGCATAGTCTCAGCTTCAAGCATTTTCATACGGTTTTTTTTGCCGAGCGTGCAAGGAAAAGGACGACATATATTTTATTTTAGGAGCCACTATTAGGTTTTCTATTCAGAAGTGCCGCTGAAAAAACACGTGGACCGGACAACTTCAACTTACCTTTGACCATAACGATGAGAGACCTCTTCATAATTTTGCAATTTGTTGTTATCTTAAACATGTAAATAAAACATTGATAAATTATTGAAAATATTCTTGATTTAAAATATGATTGATTTGCTGTTGACAAAAAAACTTGAAACCTCACTTAAGCGTAACACACCTAATTACCTAATTAAAGCGTAATGTTTTAGGCCCGATTTTAGTCTATATAAATTTTAGCTCGCCGGCTCGCTTTTCATTCATATGACAAAATATTCTAGAAAAAGTACATTTTGGTACACTATTTTATTGCCAACTGTGCTTTACCATGTCATATTTTGCTTATCAATACCAAACTAACGATAATGCAATATTCTTAACGTAGACCCACCGAGATATTCAACGTTTAGACGTTTTATAAAGCTACAAGTAACAATTTTACAGGTCTAAACTGGCAACACTGCTCAAACAGCTGGTCGTCATTGGCCGAGGTTGTGTCAAATGGACACTTGTAACCTGTAAATTGTAATTTGTAGCTTTATAAAAATCGTTCCTTTGTCCATTAGAACAAATTAAAGGAATCGACATCCATATTATTGTCGATTCAGCAACATCACTAACGTTGACGGATAGGAGTCAGATCAAATTCGAACCTTTTGACAACATGATAGATAACGAAAGAATTCCTATAAGCACATCTTTTTCTAACTCATTATAAATGCCATAAATAGAAAAAGGTCAAACATACGTCTCTAGCTGTTCTTTTAGTCCGGTTTCTTAGCTTTATGTTCATATTCTTAGGGTACTTCTCTCTCACTCGATCTTAATAAAAGCGTATTAGAGAGAGTGAGACACAAGTACAAACCTGAAGCATCTTCTAAGAGCTATCGCACTGTACAACATATTAAAAAAATCGTGGATATCTGACTTGATTTAGGGGGTGAGAAACGTTATCGCATTTTGTACATACATTTTTAGCTTCACAGTCCTTTTCATACTCGTCGTTGTAATTTTTTATTTCTTGTTATTAATTACTTATAAAAGATACAAATTATTGCCGTTTCTAATTATGATATGCTTTATGGCAAAAACATAACGTAATTTGTTCTAATCGGAAAAAAATACTTTACACCATGGAACTAGAGATTGTAAATACCTAATGTAATGAAGGTGCGATACTTAATACGGTAATAATAAAACTTCAATTATCAATTTTTTCCATTAAGGAACTTCAACTTTGTCAGTTTTGTGACGAAAATTAGCTATACATTGAAGCCGCCAAAACTGACAAAGTTAAAGTTCCTACTTTTTCGTGAAAATGCCCAAGTACGGCGTACTTACTCGCCCGTCTATATCACCCATGAAGTTATAGATAAAGGTAGAGGCAACACTCTCTGAAGCCGAATGAAGCATCCTTGAAGTCATTCTATCTCATACACTTTGGTCCCCTCCTCTCTTTCTTACTAGGGTAGTTAGAAAGAGAGGAGGGGACCAAAGTGTTTGAAATAAAATGGCGAAAAAGTACAATCAAGACGCTTCATTTTGGTCTAAAGAGTGTAGCCTCCACTCATAACTTCATACGATATCACCCCTTTAATAATACTTAGTACAGATAAGATATCGAAACAAAGAATTTATTGGCCTTGAAACCATAGACTAATAACCAGGTATACCTTCAAACTTCCTTCAAACGTGGATATTCTACCATAACGTTATTTTTATATCGTTATTTGGTTAGGGCACATAACATCCCACTCGCAGAATGTCCCTTTCCTAAATGTTCCTTACGCAAAACGACCCTTCTGCAAAAGGTCCCGTTCGCAAAACGTCCCTTCATATAAATAAAGTCCCGTTCGCAAAACGTCCCTTACGCAAAATGACCGGTTCGCAAAACGTTCCTTCGTTACATGCATTACGTGGAGGTAGTCCCGTGTACTGAACAAATTAATGCTACGATTGTTGAGCATGGTAAATAAAGGACATATTAGTCATATTGTTACTAGTTGGTCCGCCAGGGTAAATCAAAGGTGAGTTGATATGTGAAGTCCCCATTCTACCCTAAGGCCAATGTAGGGATTATTATTGGTCATCTCTTATCTCTACTTAAACAAGCTTTTTGCAGACGGGACATTTTGCAAGTGGGTCATTTCGCAGACGGGACGTTTTGCGAATGGGATATTTTACGATAACCAATCTGAACTCCAAAAAATGTTTGACCGAATTTTGGTTCGATAAATATTATTTGATAACTATGGTTTGGGTTTTTTATGTTTGCCCGAAAGATCACTTCGAATATTTTCATTTAGTCATTATTTGTTTAGGTTTTTTACCGATTTGACAAATTATCTATTCCGTAATACTGGTTTCGGCGTACAAACAGTTGTCCAATCTAATGGTTTGTCAATTTATCTATTTCCCATTTCTGATTTTACCGTAGTATCATTTGCCCAATGTAACGGCTCGGTTTATTAATAGTTTACCTATTTTTAAATCGACTATGCTAACCTGTCCGATTCGGTTCTACCCTGATTCGTCTTGATCGTTGCCTTTTTTGGATAAATTACAAGCTAGATTTTTTGGTCAGAAAATAAATAACCTCGTAGACCTAGAAGCTCCCGCCTTGGCCTTCTAACCTAACCTATCCGTATCGGTTCTGCCCTAATTCATCTAGCTCGGTGCATTTTCTGGATAGTAACAAATTACAAGCGAGATTTTCTTACCTGAAATGAATATTTGACGTAACGTAGTGAAAACTATATGTAGCATTGATGAAGTGAAAAATGGGTTAAGAAACAAAATACCAAACGATCCCTAGGCTAATTGTAGCACTGGTGTAATGAAAAATAGGCTTTGAAATAAAATACGTAACAATACTATAAGAATAAACAATAACTACACGTAGAAGCGAAACTCCCGGCTCCGGAAGCGAACTCGGCGCGTTAAATACCTACCGCCTGGCGACACCTGAGGTGTCTAGTCAGTCAGGGGCGTCACAGACGGAATACATATTGACCAATATATTGTTGTTGTGTCTTGAATAGGTTTTCGTATTTGTGTTGATTTTAGTGTTTATGGTTGAACTAAGATAGTGTTTTAAAAAGTGAACTACTATTTGCGGCAAAATAATTAGAAATAATTGATTAATTGAAGGCTTGTAGTACTGTTAGGCGATGGGCTTGCAACCTGTCACTAATACGCTGGTAAACATCTTAGCCTAATTGTGCAAATTGTGGTTATAGAATTATCAACAAGTTTTTAGAGATGTTTGTAATTCTGTAGCTCTGCCTACCCCACTCTGGGAACGAAGGCGTGAGATTATGTATGTATGTATGTAATTGATTGAATGAAGGAGTCTTATTTGTTAATTAGTACATCCCCCAGATGTTGAAGAAATAAAACCGGAAACCTTAAAAACGAATTTATAGATAAGAATAGTATAATGTAATAAAGCTTTTTCAACTAAATATTTTTTTTAATTAATGGTCCGGAAAGGAACGTACGAAGTAACTCCGGATCCCAAACTATAAAACTTATTGAGCTTAAAAGGTTGTTTATTTATAGACAAGGTTCTGTGTTTTATACATAATTAAAAGCCACATAAGCCATTTCATTGTCTGGAGATAATCTTAATATCATCAAAAAGTATTATTAGGTACCTAATTTAACGTAAATGTAAAAAACCCATTTTGCAACAATGTTTCCACGTTGAAGAAAAACATAAATAATATTTCGTGACTAAATTTTTATAACACACCGATAAACCGATTAAAATATTTCACAACTGACAGCCCTGACTTTGGGTGCGGAAGACAGAGGGGCGTAGCGGGGTGAAGGGGGAAGTAGGTATTTAAAGCGCGGCATTTGGGGCCTTGGTAAAGGAGATTCGCTTCTACGTGTAGTTATTGTTTATTCTTATGGCAATACACAGGGCAAGTTACTACAAGGAGAAAAGTTGCTCGGACTAAAGATAAGTTTCCTTAATGTCAACTGGTGAAATAAAAAAATTACGAATCGTGCCATCGGAGAAACGTTAAAAAACTAAAAGTTTTCGGTGAAATGAAATAAGGTCAAAACATTTTCGAGGTGCGATAGGTTACCGTATTTTACATAAGACACCATTTGCAGAGAAGACGTTTTGCGAATGGGACGATTTTGGTGGAGGGACGTTTTGCGAGTGGGACGTTATGCGCCCTAACCCGTTATTCTACTTGATTTATAAGCAGGTCTTCAAACCTCGCTATTTTATCGTAACGTTATCTTTCAATCGTTATCTCACGTCGTGGCATTATAAAATCAGTATACATAGCGGTAAAGACTCAAATTAATACACAAGTGAAAAAAAAACCCTGCTTTTCTATGAACGAAGTTTGACTCTATTTTAGTGGTCTGTGGCCCGTTTCACGAAGCTACAAGTTTATAAATTACAAGCGGAACTCACTTTATAGCAAAAGGAGTTAGAAAGAGACTTCAGCTTGTAATTTGTTACTTCTTGCTTTGTGAAACGGGTCTACAGAAGTCAAAAACCTTTAGTTTGAAAAAAGTTTTATATAGCAACACCACGATTTAAGGAGAAATCAGTTTTGATATTGTTTTGATATTATATAAGTGAAATATCTTTTTAACCGACTTCAAAAAAGGAGGAGGCTATGCTTTGCGACGACTGTTCGTTTATGTTTATGTCAAGATATTGTGAACAGATTTGAATAATTCGTTTCTTGTTGGAAGGGATTCGAATACTTTAAAGGTTCCAATCAATTTTACCAATGTCTGCGTGACGATTATGGTCGCGTTTATTACTAGGAAACCATAATTATTTATCTAATAAGTACATAATTGCGTTCCACTGATGATTTCGGAAATTCTCATAATTTACGAAATACAAAGAGCTCATGCTCATGGGGTATTTCAAAAAATGAGACGTTTACTTCAATCTTTTTCTTTTGTCACGGTTTCTTTCTCAGAAAAACCTCTAAAAAAATATATGAAAGAAACGAAGCTGGTTATTAATCTATGGTTTCGAGGCCAAACAAGTAAGTGAAGGGGCAATTATAACAATTATAGCCCCGTCGATACTTTCTAATTGATTTGTAATAAGAGTTGTCAACGGAGCTCCGCTGGTGCGGAGCTCCTATTTTTGGATGGTTGGCCCTCTGGGCCTGATGCAAAACTGACATAACGTAAACCTATCTCATTTTCATTTTTACATGTTTTCACAGTTATTACGGCCTAACTGTACAAATAGGAGACAAATAAAGAAGTTTTGAAAGTGTCGATGCCGCCCCAATTTTGTACAAAAAAAGAATAAAAGGCGGATAAGTCAAAAAAGGGGCAGACTCCTAAAGGGGGCGAATTAAGAATAAAATGGGGGTTCCAAAAAGGGCGCAAATCTCTACAAATAGTATGGGCCTCACGCTTAGTAGGCAAAAGCAGAGAGGGGCAGGGGGTTCGGCGCCCGCATTAGGTGAACGACTCAGTGTAATCTCCGCTTTATAAAAGTCTGGTTGTGTCTGTATAAAAACCCCTTCCACACGATACAATTTCATTGCCAATCAGATTTGCCAATTGAAGAGACACAATCGAATCGAGCGGTTCCGATCAACCGACGACCTTCGATTTCATATTTCTATCCATACTACACAATTCGATTGCTAATCTAGACAAATTGGTCGTAAAATAGAATCGTGTGAAAGGCGTAAATCGGATCATGAATATCCAGCTTCTATCCGGCCCACTGACAGGTGGATAAAACATCTCAGGAATGGGAGCTTTATATAGCTGTCACGTGACCAATAAACCATTGACAATCTGTCTTTTTTACTCCACGCCCCTGGCGGCAGTCCATGCCTCCAGTCGAGAAATATTTTTCTTACAAAATTATACTGTAACAACGAAAAATGGACACAAGAAAGCTAATCGAGATTTTGCGCGCCACCATCGATCCTAATCAGCGACAGCAGGCGGAGGAGCAGCTCTCGCAGGTACAATAAGTTGCATCCATCATGTCAGCCATGTGGTTAAGAATTTTGCAAACCGACCAAATGCCATAGCGCCCTGTGTTATACGGATTTCTATTGTGCAGGGAGCTCTCTGAATTTAGCCGTGTTTAGACATGCCGCGCTGGTGTACGTTTCTCGTGCATGTTTTCACATTTTTCGCAAAATAATTGTTATTATCACAAAACTGTGATCGGTATTTGTGGGAAACATCAAAACAAGTTATGTCTAATGTTGTATGACTTTTATTTGGGGTTGTTTTATTCCCACCCTGCTGCCTTGTAGGATAATCGTTTTTATTGCCTTTATTGCATTCATGCTTGTGCTAAAAATAGATAAATATCTATTCCATGTTGACCACTAAGGTTGGATAACAATGCTGTGGACATACTTGGGTCGATTTGCAATAATTCGACACATCAATGATGTTCCAATGGACTGACATGATACCTAGTCTGTTTCTAACCAGATTTTAGCCTACAATGTTTTTTTCCTAGTATCTATTGTTTAAAGTTCTGAATTGAGTACTCAAAACCACAACTAATTGTTTAACTTATTAATTTCTCACTGAACATATTAAGTATGAGAAACATTACAAGATCGACTCGACTTTGATTCACTTAGTATATATATTATAACTAATGTTAATGATTCACTGCAATTTTATCCATATATCCAGTATTATTTAATGCTATTTTTATCAGTGGTCTCAAATAAATAAACAAACACTGGTACTGGTGAGAACTGGTCCAAGTTACTACGGAGGGTGGTGATAGCACTTGCTTTTCTGATGAGTGTTCAGAGTTTACTGGCACTCTTATACATATATTTTATTTATATTATTTACAATTTACCTTCATTTCCTGGTCCTGGGTTCAAATCCCGGTAAGGGCAGATATTTGTGTGATGAGCACGAGTATTTGTTCCCGAGTCGTGGATGTTTTCTATGTATTTAAGTATATATTTCTCTATATAAGTATTTATATCGTTGTCTAGTACCCATAGTACAAGCCTAGAGCTTAGTTTGGGACTAGGTCAATTTGTGTGAGATCGTCCCTTGATATTTATTTATTTCTGCATATAAACATACTAACAGACAATAGTGTTCTTTGCAGTTTGTTTGATGTTTAATGGCATGAAATAGTAAATAGTAAATGTTTTTTTGTAGGCAGTACAAGAATTTGAGGTTATGTAATTTCTACAGCAAAGGGAGTTACATAAAAAATAGCTGTTGCTTGCGATTTGTCTCCATATACTCGTAAGCCCCACCATACTACAAACAGGGAGATTTTTTAAGTGGGACTTTAAATCTACTGTCAAGGCAATAAAGTTCAATTAAGTTTGTTTTGTAATACCTTTTCAGTTTATGAATATAGGAAAATAAACCTTATTCTTATTGCAACACAGTTCAAATTAAATTGCCTTGATTATGTATATTGTATTCTACAATGGGCCTTACGTCGTAGTAATGGTCAGATTATCTTGAAATTTTGAATACCTACTTACCCGATTCGATTATGAGTCAATTACAAAGGGACATATCCACTTCTGTACCTTAAGGTCCAAAAGTGGATACATCTCTTTGTACTCTGTCTGTACCATCAAGTTTAAATTCTGATTGAGACAAAGGGTGGCAATAGGAACTCCTTAATGGCTAAACATCCGTATCAACATTCAACTTTCATGGCACCCGGTAAGAGTAGCAAAAAAAGAAATACATTCGAATATTTAATGAATAATAACTTTTATTTCCTGTGTTATTTTTTAATTTTATTATGCTGCAGCTAACTGCACCTATATTAATACTGTACTTATACTCAAAGTTTATATTCTAAATAATGTCATAGAACCTTAATACTCATTTTGCATTCAAAAAATAAAATATACCAAATAGGTAACAAATATCAATTTAATTGTCACACCAAATAAATATTAATAAGTGTGGAAAGGTCATTGTAGTCATTTAAAATGGATATATTATAACAGACGTCAAAGGTTGACAGCAAAATCCATGAAACCAATTTTAGCAATTTATTCAAAACCTTAATTCATTTTTAGCGTCTTTCTTTTTGTTTATAGAAAATAAAGGTTCAAAATACTACTAAGGCTGGGTTTTATAAACATCAGTTAGATCAAATTTCGGTCAGGAATGTCAAAACTTGTATGCAGTTACTAAAATTTGACCTGACATTTTTACTTACGGGCCTTTATAAAACCGGCCCTAAGTGTATTTGTTTGTATTTACTTTTCTGCAAAACATACTCTGCCATGAAAATTGAACGTTGATACCGATGTTTATTAATGGCAAATATTAGATCCACAGTGTTTGGACATGTTTGACTTGTCTTCTAATAGTGAGTTTATTAGTGTTAGAAACTTCAGTGTGTTACTACGTATAGTGTTAGGATGTAAAGAAAAGGCATGTGAAGGGGTGTAAAATCAAGCCTTCCAAACGAGTAGGGCTTATCGCACCTAATTTTCATAATACCTTATTCACTAATTTCGCTAAATTTCAAATTACCAAGGGCTCATAATACCTAAAAATAAAAACAGCCTCATTCCTAAGATACACAAATGTCATAATGACATCGACCTAAAACGTCTCATGTCCGAAATATCTAAATTTTGAAACGTACATTTCCTTAAAATACCGAATCATAGATACGACAAAATTTCTAAATAACTTAAACTGAAAACTCCAGAATGTCAAAATGTCACAGGTTCAAAATGCCTAATTTTTTTGTACCAAGAACCATGAGCTCTTTTTTGAACCTGATATGTGAAAAAGTGCCCCTAAAATGTCCTATATTCCTTCCTTCCTTGTCCGTTTTGTTCAATGTAAGTGGCCAGCACTAAAGAAGATAAGTAAAGCATAATTTTAATATTTATACTCGTACATGAAGAATAACTAGCCTTTTTGAAATTTAGGTATTCTGGCACATGGTTGTGTTGAACTTATTGCGTTCTGCGATAAAGGTGTTGTGAAGTTTCTCCATTATGAAACTAACGCATTTTTAATTTCGGCCATATCAAGAATATGGTGTTTTGAGAAAAAAAGTTAGGTATTCTGTGATTTAGGTATTTTGACACTAAGTTCTTTTGAGTTCTAGGAGTATTGGTAAAAGGGTAAAATGAAAAATAGGTGGATTAAGCCCTACTCTTCCAAACAAACTTAAGACACATTAGCCTTATCTTATCTTATCTTACAGATGGGCCCTTTCGGATACACTTCGACCCTTTAGGATCTTTTGTGCAATTATTCCTTACACACTCAGCTGTTCGAATGCGCAGGTTTCCTCACGATGTTTTTCCTTCACCGTAAGAGCATCGGGTAATGCACTTAAGTTAGAAAAACTCATTGGTACATGGTGACCGCGGGGGTTCGAACTCGGTACCTTACGATCACGAGTCGACCCTCTAAGCCACTAGGCCACCGACGCTCTCCACATTAGCCTTTATCTATATAGTGAGAAGGGGAGATGAGAGCCTGGAAAAGTTGATCATAGTTGGGAACACAGAGGGCAACAAGCACGCACACACGAGCACACTATATAGAACAGGCACGAGGCCGATCTACAACCAGATGGACCGATCAACTAAAGGTCTCATCTTCCTCCAAGTTTTGCTCGGTTGTAAGGGACGCAGCGGACAGGAATTGCTGGAGGCAGATCATATGCGGCAAGTTTAGATCACCTACTGATGACCATGATCCTCAGTCATGAGGAAACGACCAGATAGAGAGAGCCTTTATCTCCTTGTGATCGCGTAGGGGTCTAGGGGGTGAAGGAGGGAGAAGAATTGTGTGGATAAGTTTTCCATTATATCTTCTAATGCAACAATGGTTATTATCTTACAAGTAAATTGAGACATGGAAAACCTATTGTCCTATTTCCTTTCTTAAAATAGATGAGCAATAGTATCATAACAACTATTATTGTTGGGAAAACATGATTTGAAATTCAAATTTTTCTTTATAGTGTTTGCAGATAATTTTAGATTAACTACTCGATGGAATTGCATCAACATGAGTTCAAGAGGCTACGCATTGTAAGACCTAGAATCGGAATTCTTTCAGAATGTGACAATAATGCATAATGATTTGAATCTCTAAACAACTGTTACTACAATAAAGGTTAGCAGTAGGAGATCCTTGAAAGGGATAAGCTCGCCGTTGTACAAATTACTTATTGTACAATTGAGTTCATAAATATGTGTATACTATAGTACCTTGTCACTTTAATCGCTATGACAATTCATGTAATGCAGTTTAAACATGACATTAAATAGACAAGGTACTAAAGTGTACACATATTTATGACCTCAACTGTATTAACTAGGGATAGAACTTAGGAAGTGGTGCATCGTGTGATTGTGATAGTTACGATTAAAACCAAATACAGTGACGATTATTAAATTACTAAGTAAGACCCATTTACTAATTATAGATTTAAATAAATACCTAGTGGTATATTCAAGGGTCCATAAATAAAATTTGAATGATCAATCAGCCGTTGAAAATTCTTAGTTCAATTCAAAGCCACATGTTGTCTTTCTCTCTCTAGAAGTCAACACTCATTCTCAAATCAAATTTGATAACGCAACGAACAACAACAGCAGGGAACTTGTAGTGTTCCGTGAAAGGAATTATTAGGTAATTTTGGTGATGGTATAATGTAAGAATGTTCTCATTTAGTTTCATTTATCAATGGAACGAAAATAAGGTCAAGGTATACTCACACTCATTTTCGTCATAGTGGTCACCTGTGATGACCGCCTATTATCGGTGTGTTCTTGGAAACAGAGCCATCTAGTGACAACGTGGCATTAGACGTGGGCAATCACAAGTTCTAAAGTTTACATAGACTGTGGCTACTAGCGCCAAACCAAAAAGAGGCACAAATTAAAAAAATAGGCAAATCTAATTTACCTAATGTTTTGCCTAATTTTAGTCTTTAATAATAAACAACATTAAAAATTACGAATTAATTTATTATTATTAACAAAAAACTTACATCACATATTTTACTTAATAAAGTTCGGTAAACAATAGTTTAAGTTTCTTACTTCCGACGAAAAAGGGGGGTGTTATAAATTTCACGTATGTCTGTCTGTGGCACCACAGCTCCGAAACGGATGGACCGATATTGACGAGGTTTTTTTTGAAGAAAGGGGTTGTTAGGGTTCCGTAGCCAAATGGCAAAAAACGGAACCCTTATGGATCCGTCATGTCTGTCTCTCCTTCCGTATGTCACAGCCACTTTTTTCCGAAACTATAAGAACTATACTGTTGAAACTTGGTAAGTAGATGTATTCAGTGAACTGCATTAAGATTTTCACACAAAAATAGAAAAAAAAACGATAAATTTCGGGGGGGTATCTATGGATAGGTCTTCAAAAATGATATTGAGATTTCTAATATCATTTTTTTCTAAACTGAATAGTTTGCGCTGACACTTCCAAAGTGGTAAAATGTGTCCCCCCCCGTAACTTCCAAAATAAGAGAAAGATAAAACTAAAAAAATATATGATGTACATTACCATGCAAACTTCCACCGAAAATTGGTTTGAGCGAGATCTAGTAACTAGTTTTTTTTTTAATACGTCATAAATCGTAAACCGCAATTTACCTTTCACGGAACCCTTCATGGGCGAGTCCGACACGCACGTGGCCGCTTTTTTTTAGCTAGGTTACATGAAAATCGGTCGGGCCGTTTGTGAGAAATGATCTCTGAAAGAAAGGGTCGTTATTATATCGAGAATTATTATCTACTAGCGACCCGCCCTCGCTTCGCTTCGGTATATGCGAGTTTTCTGTAACACCCGCACATAAAACGCATTGTTTATACATAAAAACCTTCTTTGAATGAATCTGATAATTGAAAACCGCATGAAAATCCGTTCAGTATTTTTTGAGATCATCGCGAACACACAGACTGACGCGGCGGGCGGTCTTTGTTTCATAATATGTAGTGATTTAGTAGTTTTTGCAGTACCTAAGTAAACTAATAGTTAAAAGATAGTAAATGTGATAGTGCTGGTAATTAACAAACCTCTGATCTTAATTAAATAGATTAAAACCCTTGACGTACAATTTTGACCTCTATTATCAGCTGCGAGCTAGAGGTAGAAGGTGCCTATCCAATCTTTTAAGAGACCACGCCCCCACGGTATTGAAAAGGGATGGCTTTATGTGTTTCCAGGCGAAGAATGTGAGATGGAGATAGTGCGCGCGCGCTTTGATGGCAGCGTCAAAATTAATTGCTGTTTACTTTAAAACCACAAACAGGATTAAGAAGTTGCATATACTCAACTATTGAATCGAAAACCATCCTTTAAGATTATAAGGTTTCGAAGATTCAACCAAAAACATGCAAAACAGGTGTCATGTTTGAGAAATAAAACTATCGAGGATTTTATTTCTAATCGTGTTTTCATGTTTGCCAGTCTCAAGCAAATATGATCAAGTTTCATATATCCAAAGAACAGATACAAAGGTATAAAGGTTATTGAGATCCAGATCGCGGTACACTACAGACTTTATCATAGGTGGCTTCTTAAACGGCCGAACCGATTTCGATCAAACCTGACTTAAAACTACCCCGGATAAACAAGCTTTCGGATCATCCGTTTGGAGTTACAATGCCATAGACAGATTAACACGTTAAACGTATGACACACTGCTCTTTGCGTCGTGTTAAAAAGAGGAGTTGAATCCTTTAAGCCCTAAAAGCCCAGCCACACCGGATGCGTGCGCGTAGATGTGACGTGCGCGTGCGCTTTCCACAGCGTTGTATAGTGACATGTCGTATGAGAATTCATACTATACACCGCAGTGGAAAGCGCACGCGCACGTCACCCGTCCGGTGTGGCTGGGCCTTTAAAGGATTCAACTCCTCTTTTGGCGGCGGCGGTGGCGGTTATTGCCGAAAAACTGCGTTTCTCAACAAAAGGACGTAAGTGCCATGAAGATATGTTCTTTTGCTAGTGCACTTTTTCATTTAAATCGTATTTTATTTGTGTTTGTAGCATGATCGACATGCTCTTGCCCGGTTTTTTCAACGCATTTTTATTTACGTTGTATCTAAAAAACGGTAAAACATACAAGCGTCTAATTTGGTATCATTATACCACGAACCCTAAAGGAAAACAACAAATACTAAAAAAATGTCAAGTGAGAGTTAGGTTCGCGCTGATTCGATTCAAACTCGAATTAAAATCGGAATATAATAATACCTAGGTACTGTGCGGCGGTACGCGACCCTCGGTACGCGAGTCCGATTTGCACTTGATCGGGTTTTTTCTTTATCTGAAAGGTTTTATTTCTGTAGATATGGTCATGTCAAAAGTATTTTTAGATTTAAAGGGCATTGGGTAAATTTGTTTGAAGAATATTGTCATTTTTTTTTTTCAGCGGCCACGGATGATTTTTACATAGTTATTTAGAGGACCTATAAATACACATAGATATATATAATGTATGGCGGTAAATAATATCGGAGCGGAGATTTTAAAGATTTAAGTATTCAGTTTTTAGTACAAAAGTACGCCCAAGTATGAATATTTAAATATCTCGGCTCCGATGCACTTTAGAGTATTACATTACATAACAAAATATGTTTACTTTTAATAACTCTATCATAATTTACCACTTTTATGAATGGCCGATCACCTTGAAAATGTATGAATTTTACAAATGACAACACTTTTACCCAAACCCCTTTAATGAGTTATTTTTATTTCAATTAAGTTGAATAAGGTTAGAAAACGCAAGCTCTTTTTAGAAAGATTTTACTTAGGTGTAATTTTTATTAGATACCTCGTTAAAGCTCAGTAGCCTTTGAACCGCCCACCTCTTGTGGTACAAAAAATATTAATTGAAAGGGGTTTGGGTAAAAGTGTTGTCATTTGTAAAATTCATACATTTTCAAGGTGAGCGGCCATTCGTAAAAGTGGTAAATTATGATAGAATTATTAAAAATAAACATATTTTGTTATGTATTGTAATACTCTTAAGTGCATCGGAGCCGAGATATTTAAATATTCATACTTGGGCGTACTTTTGTACTAAAAACTGAATACTTAAATCTTTAAAATCTTCGCTCCGATATTATTTAACGCCATAAATTATATATATCTATGTGTAATTAGAGGTCCTCTAAATAACTATGTAAAAATCATCAGTGGCCGCTGAAAAAAATAATGACAATATTCTTCAAACAAATTTACCCAATGCCCTTTAGTATTCAATAAGGATGTTATCTTTAAATAATGAATTATTTTCGTTACACAGCGGTTCAAACGCTCGTAAGTTACCTATGTACAACTAAATGTCTTCCCACGTCTCTGAGTAAGCTATCAATCAAGTTCCAGCTAGAAGTGGATAGCAACGGTTTTGTATAACCAAAATAGCATCTAATTTTAGTGCGTAGGACTTAATTCTTTAAGTGCCAACGTTTTCTATAAAGTGATTACTTAGGTCTTTGAGTCTGCAGGATTTGCCCGCCCTTAGAATTTTGCAATTAGTTACAGTCGAGTTCACAAATATGTATACACTTTAGTACCTTGTCTATTTAATGTCATGTTTAAACTGCCATATATGAATTGTCACAGCAATTAAAGTGGCAAGGTACTTAGTATTTCGTGTTCCCCCATTAATGACGAGGCTAAATATATTATGTATCATCAGGTAGTCTTATTGAACTAGGTTACTATCGTGTGCTCTTATAATCAGAGGCCGGAATTTTCGTGGCACTTTTCAATAACGCTAGTGACTTCTTGTTTATCGACTTCCGTTACACCTACATACTAATATATCGATACAAAACAATACACACAAAAATAATAACAAGACTTTTTGGTTTTGGTGCCCGGTGGATCTGGCTACCGAGGCCAGTGTCTAAAAACTACTTGTTTTCTGTCTTAAGACACTAAAAACTATTTTGATTTTTCGCTATATATATGTATATCGGGCTTCGAAAGGTAAGACGTAAACAACAGAAGGTCTTATCGCAAAAAGCCATCTCTTCCAGATAACCTTTGGTTAGATGAAAATTTAAAATTGACATATTTTATTAAATTTAAAATGATTTGAAAAACAGTTTATTTATTAATAAAACAGTAATCAGTTCCCAAATATGGCTATCAATCTAAACCATTGCAACTTTTTTTATTTCATGTTCAAAATTTGTGTTCTAACAATTTAAGGTTTCTCAGGCTATTTAAAAAAAAAGATCATAATAATATTTACCACATTTGGTTTACGAAAAGTTGCTAATAGTCCATTTTACAGTTTTATACTTCCATCGATATGTTCGTAATTGAATGTCGATAAATGAGAAGTCACTTTGACAGCTCAAAAATGCCACGAAAATTCCGGCCTCTGCTTATAATAATACCTATAGCCAAAACAAAGGATCAGAGGCCCTACTTTGAAAATCGAAGTTCGCAGTTACGATAGCTTCATCCCTTTCTCTCGATATAGTCTCGAATGACGAGTAACAGGGATGGAGCTAACGTAACTTCGAACTTCGATTTTCAGAGTAGGGCCTCAGATCAGTTTGAAGTACGCGGTTATTGTTGCTTCAATGAGTTCAAGTACCAATAATCTTCCTTGCCGGGGATTGAAGCAGGCTAGCTGCAAAGCCTGGGTTACTGCCTCTGCCTAGGGAATTTGTTAACAATGTTTTATTAGCCGGCTGTTGAAAAAGTATAATGTTATTTATCTGTATGTAGGTATGTATGGTTCTTAATTTCTTTAAAGGCTGGAAGGATGGCTCGATTTTGAGGTGATGTTAGAGTAGTCTTGGCGGCGAGGGTGGCACTGGGTATTTTCGTTTGCGAAGTTAAAAAAAAACTTACTAACATTATATTGACGACATTATCCAAACAGCAACATTATGGGTCAATCAACTTTTCGTTGCACCTCGTTGCCATGGTGACGTCTCTTGGGTCACTTCTTAAAACTATGATTTCATTCATTCCACTAAAAATCAGTTTTTTTGACAATTACACACCCATTCTTTTATGCGTTTTCTCCTGAATTTGTTAGAACATATTATAACATTTTTTCTGTGAAACTGTCACTATTTTCCCCTGGCTTACGGGACAGAATAACAGCAACAAAAAGTTGATCCACCCTTATACAGTTGGCATTTTAAAGCATGCTTTTTGTTAGACTTATCTAGGTTCTCTATTATAACGTATTTTAACCTCGTAAGCCCCACCATACTGCAAACAGGCAGATTTTTGTAAGTGGGACTTTGAACCTTACATCAAGGCAATAAAGTTCAATTATGTACGTTTGTTCTATAATGCCATTTTCTGTTTATGAAGATAGGAAAATAAACCTTATTTTTATAGCAACACAGTTCAAATTAAATTAACTTGATTATGTACATCCTAATGCACACTGGGTCCTACGAGGATAAATAGGTATAAATCAAATCAGGTTATATTTCTACAGTTTTCTAGACTGCTTGGATATATTTCATGAACCTATAGGTGTGATTTAGTTCACGAAATATTAGATGAAGGTACGTTCGCCCTTATAGATAAATCGTTCGTCTTGAGATAGCAAATGTCAATGGCTCTCAGGTACCACTGTGCTGGCCTGTGTGCCCGCTTTCATCCTCCATGGCATAAACAAATAATGTGGAGAGATGGTTACGGTTTAATACTTACAAATATCCTTGTGAAGATAATATCAGTAGGATTTGATTTCAATTACTATCTACAACCAAGTAATAGCGTTCAATTGCCTTACTCAAATGACGCCAATTAGCCATTGACATAATCTCGGCTACCAGTCACGATACGTTTGGCTGGATTGAATAGGTAATCTATAAAAATAAATGGAAATAGGTAGGTACTATTTTTTAATGTTAGAATTGTATTTCACGCAGAAAGTGATCACATTTTTTATGAATTGACCGTGTTCAACTTGTTAAAATCCATACAAACTACAACTTAACGATACAAATTTGCGTAAAGCATCATTGTTATGTCAAAAAACTTCACGAAGGAACGACTTAATATCAAACGACTCATATAATAGTAATCGAATTTCGCTTGAGAAGTTCGTTTGATTCTATTAACTGAGGGCCCTGCCAAGATGCATTGCGCTAACTATCGTTTCTATTCGTTTCGTTTTTAAACCAATGGCGTCACAGAGGGCCCTGCCAAGATGCATTGCGCTAAATAGCGTTTCTATTCGTTTCATTTTTAAACCAATCGCGTCACTGATTGATCACGTGACTTTTCGTATCACGTCATCTACCAGTGACGCGGTTGGTTTAAAAACGAATCGAATAGAAACGTTAGTTAGCGGAATGTATCTTGGCAGGGCCCTCTGATAGACCACGTGACTTTTCGTATCGAGTCATCTACCAGTGACGCGATTGGTTTAAAAACGAATCGAATAGAAACGCTAGTTAGCGTAATGCATCTTGACAGGGCCCTATTATTCTAGTGCCTTGTCGAGTCTTTCAAGACTGCATTGTAGTTAAAATCTGACTTCACTTTTGTATGACTCAGGTTTACCTAATATCCTTGAGAGTAGCAAATAGGTGCCAGAGTTAGCGTGCTCTACAATGGCCTCGTCACCACTTAAGTTTAGACCTAGGTCAAATGTAAACTTTGAACTTTGTCATCGATTACATACAGTATGATCTAGAGCCGCACTTCGATGCGCCGGCACCCCCAATATTCAATACACTTCCATTCGATTAGATTGTCCAATCATATAACCCCTTTGCTTTGGAAGCGCTTAGGGCCGGTACAGACGGACTGCATTTGAACTGCAACCCAGCTGCAAAATGGCAGTTCGAGGGCAGTTCTGATGCAGTTGATGTAATTGCATCGAAACTGCAAACCAACTGCGCAGTCCGCTTAGGTTGACTGCACGCCAACTGCAAGTGGTCAGCGCAGTTGGTTTGCAGTTTCTAACGAAATATTGAACATTTCAGAATATTGAACAGTTTTACTGATACATGCGGCATATATTATAATATTTTTCATATCTTATTGTGCCTGTGAGAGATGTCATTTGGCAACTTTTTATCCCGGAAAATGAACGGGTCCCAAGGGATGACAAAAATAAGAATTCTACGCGGACGAAGTCGCTGGCAGAAGCTAGCGGGTCGATAAATACATACGTAATACGTGCAGATCACACAAATGTTCATCACCGGGAATGTACCTAATTTGTCACCACTAGCTTTCTAGGCAAGCACAGTCACTACCAACTGCAGCTTAGTTGGTAGTGACAAAACTAGCTAACATCTTTAAAAAAACTCAAATCACTTTTTTTCCAGATTCACAAGATAATAGGCTTCGCTCCATCTCTACTCCAAGTGGTGATGACGAACGAAGTCCCCATACCAGTACGGCAAGCCGGCGTCGTGTATCTAAAGAACCTAATAACTTCGGGATGGCAGGAGAAAGAACCAGAAGAGGGAGAACCTCTGCCGTTCACCATACACGAGCAAGACCAGGCCATGGTCCGAGACAGCATCGTTCACGCCATTACACAAGCACCAGACATAATAAGGGTCCAACTCTGCGTATGCCTCAAAACGATTATAAAGCACGACTTCCCCGCCCGTTGGACACAAATCGTAGACAAAATACACATCCATCTCCAAAACCCTGAGCCTAATAGCTGGATGGGAGCGCTACTTTGTCTTTACCAGCTGATCAAAAACTACGAGTATCAGTTGGCTGAAAAAAGAGTGCCGTTGATAGAGGCAATGAACCTACTACTGCCCATGTTGTACAGTATGATTGTTAATCTGCAGGCAGATCAGTCTGTGGAGTCGGTTCTGATACAGAAGCAGATTTTGAAGTGTTTCTACGGTCTTATAAAGGTAAGTGATGTATGATTCCTATTTATAATGGCTGATTTACATTGGGTCAGTAAAAGCATGCCAGTAGAGGTACATTGCGTCGTTACAATAGCTCGCGCCTCAAACGTGAAAACCAACTCGTCAATGTACTTCTACTGGCATGCTTTTACTGACCCAATGTAAATCAGCCATAACTCTGCAACAGACAGTACTGGTTCCGGGGGCGAAAATTTCTTTTTCGTCACCTCACCAAATAACTTACTGCTCATTTATGGAAGCAGCGCGTAGCGTCGCTTGTTTAGTATGGCGCCGCAGAACGATCTCGTCTCTATAAAGAAGCCCTTAAGGCGTTTTCGCAAAGCGTCTTGATGGAGCTTCTAGTCTTTTCCACGCGATTGCAAACCTATCGGTTAGTTGTTGATTATTCTGTAGCTCTGTCTACCCCAGGCGTGAGTGTATGTACCTATACAGGGTGGGAAGTTCGAATGCCACATGGAAGGCAACTACCTTAAATATTGGAAATAGCACATTCTGTGTAAAGGAGACTTTCCTAACCTGTGAAAATTAAGAATAACTAATTTTCACGGTCTTTATTTAATTCGTGGTATGTGTTGTAAACGACCAATATGAAAGACCCTTTCGATTTTCATCTTAAAATACGGCATGTTATTTCTGTCATATTTGACCTGTTCGATTCCCGGTTAAGTCAGACGATTTTTCAAAATTCCATTAATGCATTTTATCAAATAATAAAAGTAAATGTCCATTGCGTAAAATTTGCTATTTCCAATATTAAAGGTAGCTGCGGTACATTTCCCGTGACGGGTGAAAATAAAGTTAAATTGTAATTGCTAGTATTCATGGCCTTACGTTATTTTTATTGTGTTTTTTACTTAGAGATAAATGAACCATATCAGTATCCCTTTCGATCTGCATCATAAAATTCGGCATGGTTATTTTTCCGCATTTAACCGGTTCGAGTCCAGGTTGAGACGGGACGATTTTTCGAAAATCCATAAATGAAGAGTTTATAGTTTTTAAAAATAAAGGAAAGTCTCCTTTACATAGAATGTGCTATTTCCAATATTTAAGGTAGTTGCCTTCCATGTGGTATTCGAATTTTCCTCCCTGTATATGTATGTAAACCTATGTTTTCATGTTATATCAATATGGGATATGGATTAAAATATAAAAAAGGCCCTCGTTCATGTTATGTATTCGTTTTTCTCCTTTAAGACCTGATTATTTGATTAGGTCGCAATTACTTGTTGGGTTGTTTTGAGCGCGAGGGAATTGGTGTGGGGTTCTTTCTAGAAGAAATGCAAACGACTTGTCAAATTTTAATTCTTTATCCAGGGAAGCCCGGCAAAGCATTTGGCGAGAGTTGACACTTGTGAAAATGTTTCAAAATATGTTAAGTAAGCTCTAGGCTTGTACTATAGGTACCTACTAAAAAACAAATGCGGTCATCACACAAATATTTGTCCATACCGAGAATCGAACCCGGAACCGTTAGCTTTGTAGGCAGGGTTACTGCCAAATAGGCTTAACGCGGTGTCTCTAAAGTGTATAGAATTCTCATCAGACAACGGACGACAGCGAACGTCAATCGTACTCTTAGGTTAAATGCTTTATAAACTGACCTACCCCGGTACTGGCCACTAACACAAACAATGTTTTTATTATAACCTCCTAAGGCCCAGTTTTCAATAGGATGTACATAAAATCAAGGCAATTTAATTTGAACTGTGTTACAATAAGGATAAAGGTTATTTTCCTATTTTCAAAAACTGATAATTGCATTATAGAACAAACGTACATAATTGAACTTTATTGCCTTGATAGTAGATTCAAAGTCCCACTCACAAAAAACGCCCTGTTTGTAGTATGGTGGGCCTTACGAGGATAAAGCATGGTATCCAAACTCGTTACAATTCAATTCAATTACCTAGATCCAGAACTATTATCCTCCAGAAATAGACGCTTTTCGCCTTGTAATTATGGTCCATAGCAGCAAACAGAAACACATTTTACTGTCTTTAAAATAAAAATCACTTTTCAAAAGTCTCAGTTCCGTCACTACCTCGCTGGGGCAGCGCGCCGCCAGTGCCGCGCGAAGGTAGCACTGGCAGGATCGCCTTGTGGCGTTGCCCGTTAATTGAGACAATTGTTAAATAAAATACTTACGGTACAATTACATACTTCGCCTGTCTGTACCGTATTTGGCTGCCAAAACTTATTCAAAGTACACATATAGACCATAAACATACGACAGTTTGTTGGATGACTTCGTATTCGTCTTGTTTTCTCTAGCTATCGCTATCATAACGAACTTTTCCGATAATATGTAATTGTAATTTTGAAATATTACCTAGCTCGGATATTTGTATTTAATAAAAACTAGGGAATTATTTTACACAAATAGAATTAATAAATACCCTTGAATTATTTAATTCCTAGTTTCTAAGTAACATGTTTAACAACATCGAAGTAACATGAGATCAAAATGATGAATGATGATAATCTCAGTGATATAAAATGAAGTCGCTTTTTATGTCCGTCTGTTTCTCTACTTAGATCTTATAAATAACTGAATCAATTTTGATTCAGTTTGATAATAATTTACAAAGTGTCTTCCGGAAGGTTTGTGTGTCAAAAGTATAAATGGGTGTTTCTCTGTAAACTCGTAATTTTGAACAGTCCCCTGTCAAGTTTATCTATAAATTAACACGAATAAAAAGAAGTTATGAATTTTGCTTTATTTTATTAGTATTGTTTTTGCCCATTGCAATATCTATAATGCAATAGACTTTTACAAATATGTCTATATTGTTGTTAAATTTGCTACAGGGGACTGTTTTTTAAGCCGAGGGACAGATTTTAAATCAGGTTAGAATAAAATCTAAATACATTAGAATGAAAATAATAAACAATTAATATCCAGCATGTAATACACTTTTAAAGTTTCATAATAAGGTCTTGCCAAATTGCAACAAATAGCCAATAATTTGCCCTATAATAAGAATTCAGGGTTTGGGACACGCCAGGGTACTGTTTTTGAAGGTGTTAAAAAATATATAAAAAATAAATGAGTTAATATTTGTAAAAAAAACTAACCGGGCCATGAACATCACTTTTGTGTTATTTAAAAAATAGTTTTGATTATTAATTACTTTCAGTAATTTTGCCAAAATGTAACCAAGACAATGAGTTCCGAGTTTACAGAGAAACGCCCAAATATCAAACATTAAATAAAACAAAGACTAACGGTTGAGTTTCTTGCATCGTTCTTTCTCAACAGCCGTCTCCTTTCGGTGGTTCAGACAGGTAAAGTTTCCTGCAGGGCCTAATAACAGCGAATATGAACGTTCTATTTTTATTTTCAGTACAGTCAGCAGCAAAAGTAGCTACGCAACCGGAGAGGTCAAAATCATCTGCACTCGACTCTATTGTCAAGAGAATACGTCGTGTCTAGATCATTTTGAGCATGTTATTCTGCGCAGCTACTTTTTATGCTGACTGTACATAAAGCGTAGTTTCAAAATGTCACCCTAATAGTGCAAGCACTCTCTAACTCTAATAATTATGCTATTAAGATAGGTTCCAATAGTATGATGAAAAACTTCGAAATGGCAGATTTGGGTCATACACAGATTTAGGTGACCGTCTTTTCTGTGGACATGCCCGAAGTTAACGTTTTTACGGCCTAATTTGCTGGCTGAACCCATATCCTCATAAACGCAATCATGTCTTCTTTAGTCCTAGCAAATAAAAACATAACTTATATGCACACAAGTCTTTAACCTTTTGAACGCCATACGTCGAATACAAAATGTGCCACCCGCACGCCAAACATGTTTCAAACAAAGTCTCTTTTAATCTTGAACTCTTGTCGGCTGTAGTCGACGTGGCGTCAGTGGCACGACTTTTAGTTGACGGCCAGAGCCGACTGTGGCGTTGAAAAGGTTAACTATTGACCACAGGAGAGAACTTTTGTTTTTGCGCGTGTGTATAACCCATTTATAACTGGCCTACTGCCTATAACAATAACTTACTTATCTGCACGCTCAAGATAAATTTTAAGTTAAATTATGAATGACGTGCGGTAACATAATTTGTCGTATAAATCAGAATCTTCAAGTGATTTCCTATCGCTCTGAATACATAACCATTCTAGACGTCAACGAACTGGCATATGTTTCTTAAACAAATCTCTTGCGTTAGAAGTGTAAGTACCAATTTCTCCAAACGATGTTAACTACTTAACCGACGATTGGAGCTTTAACAGCTGTCAAAATGTATGAATTAACAGCCTATTAACATTGATTAAATTTAACATGGTATGGTGAAATTGGTACTTAAGCTTGTTGTGTATGTGATAGTCGCTAACAAAAAGATCTTAGTGAAGATTACAGACGGCCAAATTATATTTCCTGAACTACGAAAATTGGAAAAATTAACGACTTAAAATGCCTAGTTGATGTTACTACTTTTTTTGAAATGCTCTTTAATTTAACTAATTTAGGAGAGCTACCGCTAGAGCGATGAGCTTATCAAGAACTAATAGAATTCTGTATTGTTGATTGGCGTGGCTAGCTCCAGAATCAGGAAGCGTGGCGTAATCTAGCCTAGACCTACTTTAGGTCATTAGGTATATCCTGTGTCAATCCAATTAGGCTCACCAACAGTTAACTCGACCGTAGACTGTTTAATGATGATTTACGACATATTCTAGATCCAATTACAAACCAATAAATTTATTATATTACTGTGTCCTGTTAATTGAATAATAAATTGAGATTTTGACGATCTTAGGATTTCAGTCTTGAGATTGTAGTCTTGAGGATGCCAAGGCTCAGATCCCACTTACCTTCAGGAGGCGCAGACACACACACACACGCACGCACGCACGCACGCACGCACGCACGCACGCACGCACGCACGCACGCACGCACGCACGCACGCACGCACGCACGCACACGCACACACACACACACACACACACACACACACACACACACACACACACACACACACACACACACTAACACACACACAGAGCGACACACACATAGACACACACACAGACACACAAACTTTCGCATTTATATTATTAGTAAGATATTAAATAAGTAGGATAGCGTAGCGCGTAATAGTATTATTATTTGAGTGCGGTCGTGAAGCCATAACTGAGTTATGTGCATACATGCAACTTTGATCAGAGGTATGATAACTCAGATCAAAGTCTAATCACTTATTATAACGTTGTGTCAGATTAGTTGTCCCCATACTCACATTTATCATACGTATTTACAAATACAGGATACGTGCGCAAGGCCGAAGGGAATTATAGTGTTAACAATCCACGGAGGTACGCTCGGTCACGTCAAATTTATCGTGGCAGTTGCATCAATGTAGGGGAAATTAAGTAGCAGGGCGTGACTTCCTGAAATGGAAACCACTGCCATGATAATGATGCGTGGGAAACCCTTTATAAATAAATAATAGTAAATAATAATAGATTGGGTTGCTTCCTTAACGCATCGGTAATCGGTATACTAGCTTTTTTAACATCGGAAGCATTTTTAAATAGTTAATTTATCCAGGCCGAAAATAAACAACCTTTTTGATAGTTACAGATGTTAGTATTAACGCTTGGCGGCATGCGGCATGTTTTACATGCCTAATATAAGTTACATAATAAAAATATAAAGTATATCGGAGACCGTGTGTATGTAGCAAACTTGGCAACTAAATCAAAGTAATCAATTGAATTTAGAGTAGCTGTAGCCCGCGACTCCGTCCGCGCAGAAAAATAAAACATTTCCTATGTTTCTCAGGGATAATGTAGCATTCTAATGGTGAAAGAATTATTCAAATCGGTCTAGTAGTTTCGGAGCCTATTCAATGCAAACAAACAAACAAACAATCAAATCTTTCCGCTTTATAATATAAGTGTAGATTAAATAATAATTTATACATATTGCATTATTTGATTAGTAGACATTTTTTCTTTTCTTATTCGATTTAAAGTCTTGTTTTAGCACAGAGTAAACACGTGACATATATCCTTTTGCCACAGGACAGAGTTGTCGACGAATGGGGTACCTTTCTGGCCTGGTATAAATTCCGCTGCACTCTGTATTGAGCCGGCAGTTGATATTTTGTCGGTTTACTCCGCGGCTTCTATGCTTCTCCTACCTAGCTATTTGCCTTTAAGAGGATTGTGAAGCTAAAAATCTCCATACAATGCGAAAACGTTTCTCTCCCCTTAAACCTCGTCCGATTTTTACGATTTTTGGATATGTTGTAGATATCATGAAAAACTATGTCTGTACGTCTTCCTTTCCAATAAAATATTTCTGAGAACGAAACAAATTTAAAAAATAAAAAACAGAAACGTACAGACCTAGGTCTTTATAATAACTACAACATATTCAAAAATCGTGAAAGTCGGACTTGATTTAGGGGGTGAGGAACGTTTTTGCCCGGAGCTAGTTTTGTATGGATTTTTTTTGACAGCTACGCGATTTTAGCGGCGCTTCACAATCCTCTTAAGTACTTGTTGAACGTTGTTACTGCCTTATGTTATGGCCAGTGATCGGAAATAGGTGAGCTAATTTGCCTAAACTTGATGCATGTTCATTCAATAATGTATTCCCATCTCTCTCACGCATGAATGAATATGCGTCAAGTTTAGGCAAATTAGCTCTACCTATTCCGATCACTGGTTATGGCACACGGTTTGTACGCTGCGTCGCCTTTCGGTGCGTAGCTTGTGTCGCTACGCTGCCTTTTGGTGCGTACGTTGTTTTGCTACGCTACCTTTGGTGCGTAGCTTGTGTCGCTACGGATGCCTTTTGGTGCGTAGCTTGTGTTGCTACGCTGCCTTTTGGTGCGTAGCTTGTCTTACTGCCCTGCCTTCCGGTAATGTGGTCTCTGTCAGTGCACTGCCTTTCGGCAGATGGACATCGTTTTTACTCTTTTGTCATGTGGCATTACTGTTACATGCGTAGTTTATTTTGCGTCGAATTCTAAGCTGTTTCCATTGACAATTGTATCATGATTTAATTCTTGTTACTAAAACCGGGCTACTGAATATTTATGACTATTTTCTTTTGATTTCATTAAATACTTCTCTCGCTCCGTCAACGTGGTTTCTCGTGGTCTGTTTTTACATCAAAGCCCAATACATTTCTTAGTAGCAAAACTGTCAGATACATATTTTTTTGGGCACATATCGAGATTGTTTTATTGTCTAAATTGAATTTCTAACCAAATTACTTTTCTCGTATATCTGTGTTTCTTCTAATTTCTCTATTAAGTAGTTGCTGTGCAGCCTAAAAAAGTTTTGATTTATACTTTTTTCTTTCACAGTACATTCTACCGTTAGACCTGATAACCAAGGAGGTTTTCACCAAGTGGATGGAGGTGCTTCGCGCTGTAATGGAGCAGCCTATTCCGGAGCATACCCTGCAAGTGGATGAGGACGAGAGGATGGAGCTGCCCTGGTGGAAGTGCAAGAAGTGGGCTGTCCATACGCTTTATAGACTCTTTGAAAGGTGAGATATACCAATTGGAAAATACTTTATTAATTTCTGAGTTGAGTTATAATATAAGTAATAAATAGAACGTTACAGTACGTATTGCGTACTATACGAACCCAATAATAAATATATCAGACATGTTATGCTGTAACTGGTAGTGTAATTCGGGAACCATCTGGCAAAAAATATATATTTATCTTGTAAACACTTAAATAATTGGGTCCCAGTTGCTCATTTCTATTGAGGACAGATAATTATCAATAAACCAATAACGCTTTCGCCTAACTAACGTTACAAAAAAATTAAAGGAGTAGTACATAGGAGGTGGAGTAATTAAAAATACTTACATTTTTTGCATACAATTGCCTACAAATATGAGTTTTGCCATATTAACAACCATTAAAAAGGGTTTTAACGATTTTAATTGTTAGTACAGTACGAATAATTGGACTTTGACACTCGTCAATTCTCGACATTCATCAGGAGAGATCGGAAGTGCAAATGACACGAGACACATTGCTGCATATTCATAATATCATAGTGTTCACTTAACAGTCTAAAACAGTAATATAGATCACCTGCCAGAATGTCATTTTTTTATAGCAGACCTATGAATAGCACAGATGTGGCTTGATTTAATTAATACATCGCATTACTAAAAACACAAATATTAAATTAGTAAATGTAAATTACAAATAATTTCATTCGAAGCAAATTCCATAATTTTTATGGGCTAATCCGTCACATTATGTCATAAAAAGTTGATTGTAGTCTATTTGAATATTTAGAATACTAATGAAGTTTCTATACTTAGGGTGATGTTTTATTATTAGTTATTACACACATACCTTCCTGTCCTTTTTGATTGGTAGTCAAGATCGATAAGTGCTAGTTGTAGACATTGCAAGTGTTTCTTATTATGCGACCACCTATATACATAAACTTCTTTATCTTTGTCAAAGACCAGTCATATACACCTACTCGTTCGGCCCACACACCCCGGTGTTCTACGTATCATGTTATAAATATGGTTCTAGCATTTAGTTTACAAGTGTATTTCAAGTAGTTAGTGGAACGGTAGTTTTGAATGCCAGTTGTATAGTAGAAATGTATCGTGATATTTGCCTGCCTTACATTACCTTGTGTTTTTGCTACTAGCTATTCGCCGCTCCTCTTGTATGGCAGTAATAACATTACAAAGAACAGAGCCTATTTAAGACAAACTTAAAGAGAGACAGTAAGACAAACAGTCTAAAACCGGCCATTTATAATTAAACGTAGAACCTCTTAAGCCCCACCATACTACAAACAGGGAGAATTTTGTAAGTGGGACTTTGAATCTACCATCAAGGCGATAAAGTTCAATTACGCTTGTTCGATAATGACATTTTCAGTTTATGAACATAGGAAAATAAATCTTATGCTTATTGTTACACAGTTCAAATTAAATTGCGTTCATTATGTACATCCTATTGCACTTTGGACCTTACGAGGATAAAATAGCAGTTTCACCATGTTAGCAGTTTCTTAAAACTTAAATGCCCTGCTCTGACATCACTAAAAAGTTTAGTTTGACCCGTAGCTATTTCATACTAGAGCTATAATATCGACGCTTTACTTTCTCAACGTCGTATTTGATCGAATAGTTATATAGGAAAAGCAGTTTTGTTCCCTGAAGAATAAAGACTATTTTTCTATATAACTATTCGATCAGATACGAGGTTGAGAAAGTAAAGGGGCGATATGTACTTTTCGAGCGATATTATTGTAGACTTTTTCTTAAAATTGTACATTTCGATGCTAGTGCGGAAAGTATGTCATTACTTCACGAGTACCGAGATATCTAGACGAGTGGCAAGTCTCGGGATGAATGAAGAATGACATTTCCGCACGTGTATCGAACGACGTTTTTTTATACATTTGCGAAACAATGTGAATCTGTGTACGTGTGTATGTGGGTATCTATGTCTGTCCTCTTTCCCCGGATCTCTGAAGTGAGATAACGACGTGTGAACACACTCTATCCGAAATTACTAAAATTTTAATAATATTATTAAAACTAAAATTATAACGTCAGATACCAGGAGTGCATAAACATTAGAAGTACCTACCTAAGTCATCCGCGCTGTGTCGGGTGCTCCCGCCCGCCCGCTGCGCCGCCCCGTGACGTCATCGCCTGCGATCTAAGTTGCGTTACGCACCCACTAATTACCTCTGGACTCTTGGTACTTTATGAAAACATGCAAACTCTTTGGTTGGATGCCCTACTTAGTATATTTAAAAAAAAAATGGAAAAGTAAAACGCACTAGTGCGAAATAGGAAAAGTAAAAAGCACTAGTGCGAAAAAATACAACTTTCCGCACGATATACAGCTACGAAAAGTACCACATTTTGAGCAACCATATTAAAAAGAAACATTTCACATCGTCCCATCAGATACGGCAGTCCAGTGAACACTCGCAAGGAATACGTCCAGTTCGCAGAGTGGTATCTCACCACGTTCACTGGTGGGATACTCGAGGTGCTGCTGAGGGTCCTCGACCAGTACAGGAACAAGGTGTACGTGTCCCCGAGGGTCTTGCAGCAGACCATCAGCTATATCGACCAGTGGTGAGTCCCCTATGTGGTTCATTTACTAGGGGTGCAATTCATATTTGGCCGGTTTTTTCGGCCATTATTTTAGTAGGTCGGAAGCGTTGGTGGCCTTGTATTAATAAGTTTTTCTAACTGATTGTAACCATTCGCTTAAGGTAATGGAAAACATCCTTAGAAAACCTGCACATTTGAATAGTGAGTGTGAGGGGTAATTGCGTAAGGGATCAAACAGGATCGAATTGGTTTATCTTTAGAAGATACCAGATACTGTCTGGCCGAATAAGGGGCTGGCCCCTTATTTCATTATCTTGACAATGACACGCGACGGGTGACAATTTGGTTTACATTGCAAAGTTAACACGCTGATACATCACTGGGTTTCATATAGGCTGCACCATGTACTCTGAAATGTCACCTGTCACCTGCCATTGTCAGTATGGTGAAATAGACGGCAGATTTACACATCAAAAATGCCCCATTGTCCAGTGATAAAAAATATAGCTACATTATTTTGATATTTTAAAATGCATCCTAACTCAGTACAATATTTTTGATGTGTCTAGTAAATTTGTATTTATTTTAGGTTAAAAACAGAATGAAATAAATAATAAACTGCATAATTCATGCCAGTTTAATTTTTCACGTAGTCGATCACTAATGGTGCGTTCCTATATTCCAAACAGTGGATTGAGTTGTGACGTCTCGTTAAAATTTGTCATTTGCTACGTATAAAATGTTTCAAATTTTAACGAGACGTCACAACTCTATCCACGGTTTTGAATATAGGAGCGCACCATAAAATATCGTGCGTCCTGAACCTACGTTTCCTATGTATATCTACCTCAATCCATAGGTACGATACGTAACAAGTCACAATCGATCGCGCTTTTGAATTTGATACCTTGGCTCGGTGTTCTCTATCCGGCCCGTTGCTTCTCTATTACTTACCACACTTCCCAAGGGTGTAGTGTTTTTCAGGTCTATCGTTCCGATGGTAAAATAATCAGCCTATACTCATAAACCTATATAGGCTGATTATTTTACTGTATAAAATGTTTACAGCGTGAGCCACGCGCACTCCTGGAAGCTGCTGAAGCCACACATGTTCGCGATCATACAGGATGTGCTGTTCCCTCTCATGTCGTATTCTGAGGCCGACGAGGAACTCTGGAACACGGACCCTCACGAGTACATACGAATAAAGTTCGGTGAGTAATGAATTTTACAAGCTACAGGCGAGTTGGACAATTGAACCAACGAAATATACAGGGTGTCATAGAAATCAGCATAAAAATACAGCTTAGGAACCATCTACCCACCAGTCCATATATGCAAATCACTTTTATACATTTCATTTTGACAGTTGATTTTACTACGCATATGTACATAAGGGTGGTATTCCACCTGTCTAATATCTTTGTCCAATGTGCATTGCGTCTCACATTTTTTAAAGCAAACTGTGAGACGCAAATACACATTGCACAAAGATCTTGGACAAGTGGAATACCACCCTAAGTTACAGGATATAATTTATACTCCTATACAATTAGTGTTTGTAGATTCTAATTAAATCATCTCTGTTCTAGACATTTTCGAAGACTTTGTATCGCCAGTGATCGCAGCCCAAACACTCCTCATATCGTGCTGTAAGAAGCGGAAAGAGATGCTCGAACGAACTATGCAACTATGCATGCAAGTCCTCACCGGCCAGGGGGAGTACGGACCCCGGCAGAAAGACGGAGCCCTCCATATGGTTGGCACACTGAGCGACTTGCTCATCAAAAAGAAATTCTATAAGGAAGAAATCGATTCTCTACTCAGCCAATACGTTTTCCCAGAATTTAATAACCCTCTAGGCTACATGAGGGCTAGAGCGTGTTGGGTACTCCACTGTTTCGCGAGCGTACGGTTCAAGAGCGAGCCTTTGTTGATAGAAGCCGTCCATTTGACCATCAACGCTTTGCTGAACGATACAGACTTACCGGTGAAAGTGGAAGCTGCTATCGCTTTGCAGATCCTCTTGTCCTCCCAAGAGAAAGTCCACAAGCTCCTAGAGCCCCAAGTCAAAGCGGTGACTACGGAATTACTAAAAGTTATCCGCGAGACGGAGAACGACAACATAGCGAATGTTCTCCAAAAGATTGTGCCGCTATACACTGAGCAGTTGATGCCAATGGCTTACGAGATCACTGAGCATCTCGCGACGACGTTCAGGAACGTAATAGAGACGGATTCGGGAGCTGACGAGAAAGCGATCACGGCTATGGGGCTCCTTAATACCATGGAAACCGTGCTGAATGTGATGGAGGACAACCCGGAGATCATGGCGCAGCTTGAGAAGACCGTGCTGACAGTTGTGGGGCATATTTTGCATCACAATATCATTGGTGAGTAGTTTTTGCATTAGTCATTTAATATGGAGTAGGTCCAGAATATCACTTGTTAAAATGTTCCAAAAGCATGCCAGTAGAAGTACATTGACGAGTTGGTTTTCACGTTTGAGGCGAGAGCTATTGTGACGACGCAATGTATTTCTACTGGCATGCTTTTGCTGGACCAATGTAAATCGGCCGTAACTGACTGATTGACTAACTGGCAGGTAACACAGAAAATTTAAAATTTAAGAAAGAAATAGTCCTTGAATACTGTTAGGGGTCAAAATGTCGCAAACATTATCTAGTTAAGCCGTAAACGCTCTGAGAACGGGACTGACAGATTCTATTCTATTTATTGTATACCTTATACAGAGTAAACTACGGCCAATGAGACGAGGTAAAGAATGTAAACAAAGTGATCGTTACTGAGTTATATTGCGATAGCGATGGATTATTATATCTGTCCTTATTTCTCGTACGCAATATTATCTTCAGTTGGTCGATGACGGCTGTCGTTGCGTGATCCGTGGTACAGGAAAGCTGTCAGTAAAGAAGTTGTCAACATTAAGGCCGCCATTTTTCAAGTTCATTCCTGTTTGGATTGCGTTCAAAGTGACACGATTTTTAAAAGCTTGATTACGTTCTTTATCTCGTCTCGTTGGCCGTACTTTAGATAAGTTTTGTAAACACCCACATGAGACCTATTCCTTCTTAAAATAAAAATAGTAAACCTTTAATCTTTTGCACTGTTGTGATATAAATATCAATCTCTATTCTAGAGTACTACGAAGAAGTGATGACGCTGCTATGCAACTTGACGGCTCGCATGATCTCCGAGGACATGTGGAAGGTTCTAGAGCTCCTCTATCAAGTGTTCGAGAAGGAGAGCTTCGACTACTTCACCGATATGATGCCGGTGTTGCACAACTACATCACAGTGGACACTAATGCTTTCGTGTCCAACGAGAACCACATCTTGGCCATGTTCAATATGGCGAAAGCGGTAAGAAACGTGAAGATAGTGTTTAATTGCATCTATCACTATTTACAACATTTATTTAATTATGTTCATAACTCAACACGTTCATGGACGCGCATGCTATAGCAGTCGTTTACCGTACTGGGTATAGCATGCGCGTCATAAAAACGGGGTCTACTCTGGCCGTCCATGATCGTGTTAAAACGCTTACAAGTGTTTTTAAAATATCTTGTAATTGCGATCCCTTTACAAGTAAAAAAATTCGTGACTCCTAGGTTCTAAGATCCGCGTAGAACCCGACATCATTCCTTTTTACTTTAACATGCCTGGCGACCGTGACCCCCCGAGGAACACTTGACTTGACTCACACGTGGAAAATACTAACTGACACCATTACATTTGTGTATTATCAAACTTTTCTTGGCTGCATGTATAAACCCCTTCTTTATGGCAATGCATCTTGTTGATAATTATTTGTAAACTGGACCGCACCATGCAACTGTATGCACGGTACACACATTAAGAAGTTTTGAAGGAAATTGATGATCAAATTAAACTAAAACTTTACTCACCATCCGTTTTCAAAGTACTCCTCTCGGCCTTGCGATTTTTGCTTTGCGAATGCTTGTGTAATTTCGTGTTGTAGCTTCCTAGCACTGCCCATTGAATGTAAAATCATATCATTGTGCCTATTTTTAATTTTGACTCCAATGAGCAATTTACGGTTCAAGTGAGGGCGCTGTTTCTGAAATTGGCCATATGATTCAACTTGTAGTGCCACATAAGAAATATCGTCATTGTTTTTAAAAACCTTGTATCTCAGATTTCGTGACGTACGATTTTGAACTTAAGAGCGAAGAGATAAAAGTTCAAAATCATACATCTCGAAATATCAGATACGAGTTTTTTCTAAATTAGTAACGATATTGCAGTTCCACGGGTCACCATTTCACTCTTTTTTTTTACCGGCTTAGTCTGCTGTCACATTTCTTTATAAAGTACCGAATTATGTATAGTGTGCATACAGATCGATTTGACCCGATGTTCATTGCCAGGGGTCGGAATAGGCAGTGCCTATTTACCTAAACTGCGCGGGAGGACGTAACTAAGAGTGGTTACAACCACCAAAAATAATGATTTATTGTTATTGAATGCGGGATTTCCGGGATTTTTTTAATAATACATAAATGTGGAAATTGGTATTAAAACTCAATATCACATGTTAAAAACATTTATTGTCTACAATTTTACATGATCATCAATAACAAAAACATCTTTCAATCTGAATCATCAATATCATAATTACACTATACTACTGCGAGACACTACTATGAGACAAAATATTATATATTACGAAATACTTGGTTATTTTATTTACATTAGAAATAAATCAGAATATCGTCGGCTTGGAGGGCAAACTTTCTAAATCCATTTTTAGGGTTTAGCAGGTTTGCACTCTAAATAAATGAAATAAAGTGAAAATCTGCTGATTCTTAAAAATGGATTTAGCTGGTTTGCACTCTAAGCCGACGATATATCATTTGATCATGTAAAATTGTATACAATAAATGTTTTTAACATGTGATATTGAGTTTGAGTATCAATGTCTACATTTATGTATTATTAAGAAAATACCGCATTCAATAAAAATAAATCATTATTTTTGGTGGTTGTAACCACTCTTAGTTACGTCCTCCCGCGAAGTTTAGACAAATAGGCACTGCCTATTCCGACCTCTGTTCATTGCCCTGGATTTAGAGTTAATAAGGAACTAAAAACATACCCATTGCCTTTGACCGCGTAATTTACTGCACCTAATCATTAATTCAAGTTACCTGGCTGCACTTGGCTATGGTTCTCGCTTTACATTGTCGAAGCCTAATTAGTTTAAAACGACTAGGTTGTGTAAACAAGTTGCCAGTAAATTAGTGTAAGGGAACATATCGATTTCAAAATAGCTTTTTACATATCGTCCCTTTACTTGTATATTAGTTGCCGTACTGCAATATCGGACAACTTTAAATTACTATTCTGCCCTCATAAATAAAAAAATGTGCAATTCGATATTCAAAGTAAATTTAACCCTCCATCTTAAGAAATAAGGTCACTAATACATATGCAGTTCTATGAGACATAGGCCCTTTTTTCTATGGACGGTAGTATTAGTTTCCGGTGGGCTAGTGGTATATAGTATGTAGACCTGCGGTCGCAACACCGAACCGACGCTGCTGAAAAAAAACTGGTAGATTTAGGGCCGAGTTCACCAACAATTAAACGGACGATTAGCGGTTTAACGGGTGTCAAATGTATTAATTAACAGCTGATTAAGACTTCATGATGTTCAGCAGTGTCATCCACCCGTACACCCATTTGAAATGCAATACTGTACTAGTTGCCGCATAGTCACTTGAGGGTTGCGGTGTGTTTACTGGTAAAACCAACACAAGAATGCTATAGCCTTGTAAGGCCCAGTGTGGATGTACATTATCAAGGCATTTTAATTTGAACTGTATTTTAATAGGAATGAAGTTCATTTCCGTTTCTTCATTAATTTCTCGATGACGATAATTATTATGTTAATCTCGTAAGGCCCAGTGTGCGATAGGATGTACATTACCAAGGCAATTTAATTTGAACTGTATTACAATAGAAATAAAGTTCATTTTCGTTTCTTCATTAATTGAAAATGGCATTTTCGAACAAACGTATTTGAGCTTTATTCCCTTGATGTTAGATTCAAAGTCCCACTGGCAAAAAACTGGCTGTTTGTAGTTCGGTGGGCCTTACGAGGTAAAACAAAAAATAAGGTGCTCCACGTAAAGGTGCTTCTTTATGAGTCATTCAGTTGTGTATGTTGTCTATTTGAACATCACTGCATATGCAAAGCCTAAGCAACGGCCAATGAGACGAGATAAAGAATGTACACAAACTGACCGATACTGAGTTATATCGCGATAGCGAGCGATTATTATATCTGTCCTTATTTCTCGTACGCAATAATATCTTCATTTGGTCGATGACGGCGGTCGTTGCATGATCCGTGGTACGGGAAAGCTGTCAGTACAGAAGTTGTCAACATTAGTGCCGCCATTTTGTGAAGTTCGTTCCTTTTTGGATCGCGTTCGAAGTGACGCGATTTCAAATATAAATGTTTTGAACTCCTGAAAGGTTGTTTACATTCTTTATTTCGTCTCGTTGGCCTCACTTTACCTTATTACTTCGTATAATCTTTGTTACTGCCTGTTATCTGTCTGAGTTTTAAATCCACGAAAATGCGTATCCTAATATGCGACGTTGTTAACTTAGTTGTTAGTGGCTCTGCCTGAATTCAAAATAAGCGCAAATGTTTCGTGTGATGACTAGGGTTAGGATTTTGGTGGCATATCGTGGTTCTACAATCCATGGAGTCGCTATTTTCTAATTATTATAATACATGATACTTTGATTTTGACCTTTAGTGTGGTCATATTTCAAAATGAACTGAATACATTTTTAGATTGGTTGTTTCATACCTACTTTTTTGTTTTTTTGTAACGCTTTCACAGCAGAGATCCCCCATACCAAAATTCATTTTAATTGGTTTAGCAGTTTTGTGAATCAATGAATTTTGAAATATTAAAATACTGAAGGTCAAAATCAAAGTGGTATGTATTATAATAAATACGAAATAGTTAATCCAACCAAGATTTGCCACCAAAAGTCCTAACTCTGGTGATGACCTATTTGTTTCTGACCATCATTCTCAGAGACAATTAACTCGTTCTTTTTTCAAACTTGTGTATGAGAAATCATCACTAAAGAACGACGAGCGGTATTATAGCTGAGTAATTCTGTGTATTCAATGTATGGGAATATCAAACAAATTAATAAAGTTTTAAAACTTGTGTGACATGATACATTTGGCCGCGAAATGTGTCCCCGATAACGGTTTTTTAACATTCTTGGGACAACTATAATAGATACTTAAAAAGTGTCTAGGACAAAGATTCTCCTTATTAAACTCTAAATTCACGCTATAGCTTCAGGTACCGGCCACTAATATATCGCCTTCGTACTAACATCTCATACGTTTCCATACAAATATGACTTACCAAAATTGTCAACCAATCAAGAACTAATAGACCAATGGTATTGCTTTTATCGTTGTTCGTTAGCTGATTAAATAAGGTTCAAAATGGTATATAATAAATATTTGTACATATCGTAGTTTTCACGGAAGAAGCATTTCAAAAACCATTACCGACGCGTTCATACAATTTATTGTTGTGAGATATCACTTCACTCGCTTTGCTTCACAATTCTTCGTCCCGTCGTAATCGCTTTCCAGTGACACATTTGTGCGATTTTAATTTCATTTATTTCTGTCTTTTTTTATATCACGGTTCGAGCGAAATTATAACTTAATATTATATTTCTTGCTGGCCCAAACTTTGAGATCGCCTGAAATGTCACTTTGATAGTGATGTAACGTTTACATTTTTACTCTGGGAATAAAAATCTAACTTTAGTTGCGCCTTCTGCATGCCATAGAATAATAGTATTATTTCTATCAGGTATTGAATTCGGACGCCGAGGACGAGTCGGAGATATACGCTGCGAAGCTGTTGGAGGTGATGGTGCTGCAGTGCAACGGCAAGATCGACAACTGTCTGCCGTCGTTCGTGGAGCTGGTCCTCAGTCGGCTTACCAGGAAGGTCAATACCAGCGAGCTCAGGACCATGCTTTTACAGGTATTCATTTTATACCTCATAAACAGACAGGAATCCAGGGGGCAACATTTTATCACAGGTAGGGAGTTCCTATATCGATAAACTCAATTATGTATGCTTTGTTTTATATATTAGCGATCACTCCCAAGTTTTGCGTGTAAAAACATTTTTTTATTAAATATTAAACAAAATAATAACGTAATCCCTCGTAATGCCTCGTGTGGTTGTCGAGTTAGAATAGTGCCACTCCATGTCTTCCCGTGGATGTCGTAAGAGACGACTAAGGGAATAAAGGCTTGTAGTACTGTTAGGCGATGGGCTTGCAACCTGTCACTAATACGCTGGTAAACATCTTAGCCTAATTGTGCAAATTGTGGTTATAGAATTATCAACAAGTTTGTAGAGATATTTGTAATTCTGTAGCTCTGCCTACCCCACTCTGGGAACGAAGGCGTGAGATTATGTATGTTATGTATAATAACGTAATTCCGTTCTTCATTTTGAAAATGATTTTTGAAACTATACTCATCATTATTTTTTTCTTAATTACTGTCCCATCTACAATTGTTAAAATAAACTATCAGAATTTGTTCCAAATTTTCGGGCGTTGCACGTCACCGTCTTGGCTGACAAATCTATTTCAGGTGGCTAAATGACTTTTCAATTTCTGTGGAGGTAATACGTGTATAACATTTTTTTTTTAATATGCTGTGTGACACTCGTCTTCAGAACAATACTTACAAAAAAATACATACAATGCTGGGGGCGATCACTAGTATAATTATGGAAAAAGCATCGATAATTGAGTTTATCGATATAGGACGCCCTACCTGTCATAAAATTTTGCCCCCTAAATTCCTATGTCTGCTCATAAATTATCTTTTTTATTATTAATTGGTAGTGCCTGTCTAGCATCATACTAGCGGTCCCGGGTTCAAATCCCGGTAACGGCAGATATTTGTACGTATAGCACGGTTATTTTTTCCTGAGTCTTGGATAATTTCTGTGTAAAGTATTTATTTCTCTATTTAAGAATATATATCGTTGTCTATACTCATAGTGCAAGCCTAAAGCTTACGTCGGTTACTAGTTCAATTTATGTCAAGTTATCACCAGATAATTATTAAAATCAAAAATAAATAAATATCGGGACAATATAGAGAAATAGAAAACATCCAAGACTCAGAAACAAATATTCGCGCTCATCAGACAAATATCTGCCTCTACCGGGATTTGAACTCTGGACCGATCCCAGCATCCCACGAGTGGTCGTCATTATTTTTTTCTTCCACTCACCACTGTCGCCAGCACCTCTAGTATTACTTATGTCTTCTCGTTTGTCGCTCAATGTGCATCTATTATAACCAGGGAGCGAAACTTTGGAGCCGGTGACGTCATTATGACGTAAATTCACATATAGGAAGCTTTTATATAAACAATATTGCGACATCCCACTGATTCTTAATAATGCTATAATGATGATGTGAATATTAAAATAATGACAAAGACGATATGAATAAAATATTTTGTTGGGTCATGTAATTATAACGAAAAATATTCTTTCCACAAGTAAATGAAAAACATTACTTACATGAAATTTCGTTGGATTTCGAAGTATGAACGCTTACAATTCAAACATAACATCCCATGTGGTTTGCTTTCAAATGTTTTTCTAAATTCCTTACTTTTGCTGTTAAAACATTAACAAAAAATTAAATATAAATTTGTTATTGTCTCCAACAATTTTCTTTTTATTATGACAATGACAGTCAATTACCTTATTTATCAGTACCGTTTGCCGTCTCAACTCAAGTGGCAACATCGGTAAACTAAAGAGGCCAAAAGTTGTTATTATTAGTGATGATGTAAAATCTAGATAACAACACTCTGTATGTAGCTTGACGTCATACGCCTGTCATCGGCTCCAAAGTTTCGCTCGATTCGATTCGATTATAACAGATTAGTTAGAAAAGGATGTCGAAGGACAAACAAGGGCCTATTTCTCGAACCTCTCTAGACTAATACTATTAGGTCACTTAATACAATTTTCTAGTAGTCTTCTAGTGAAATGTACCGCATGAATTAATATTATTAGCTAAGTGAGTTTCGAGAAATGGGCCCCAAGTCGCGGAGAAGTTTTACTAGCACCCCAGGGCCTCAATTGCATTTTATTTTAGATCATCTTGTCTCGTAATTGTAGCATTTTCTATTGAACGAATAAAGTATATGATAACAACTACAATATAGTTACGTTATACATGCAAGATGGGCTAAATCAAAAGACAATAGAGCGTGTTATGTGGGGAGTGCCTCAAGACGCACGCAACAGTTAAAACACAGGATTTTGTAATCCCAATAATCTTACTCTAGACTGCTTAGCGCTAACGAAAACGATTTTCGAAACTGTCAATTTGTAAATTATGCGTATGACGCGACCGTCCTGCAGCTTACGGCTATTCTACACCGTGTTTTTTTTATTTCCGATAACTTTAAGAGAACGTTCTTTAGGTCAAATAACGTTAATTTCTCGAAGATATTAAGATGATAATTCGTATTGTTTTAAAGATATTCAAATATTAAATTTAATCAGTCAATCACGTGAAACTAGTGTAAAAGGCTCCTTTATGATATATTCCCGACGCCACACGACTGATAACGAATGCCAAAATTTAAATCACGAAAAACCACGTCCAATCAGCAATCTTCAATCTTAATCTTAGTCGTTTATTTTATTCGGTACAAAAGGTTGATGGTTACGTTCCAATAAATATAACAATTTCACAGAATTTTCGTGATAGTTTCTATGGTTAAAAATGACATATTTGACACTATGGCCTGTTGTTTGATCGGTAGTTAAACTAATGGTCAAAAAACGTTAAAAATGGTTAAAATCTCAACGAAATGTGTCAAATTTTAGATTCCTTTTTCGAATTTTAACAAATAGTTGATTTAACTACTTATCAATCAACAGGCCCTAATTATTAGTTAACTCAAAAGGCCCTTTTACAATGAACGTAGATACAACATCTAATTACTTTGTTCTAAAACTTAAAATATTTCATTTTAGAACAAAGTCTAATCTACCACTTTGTTTCTATGGATGTACCTAGTAATATACCGAAGATAACGGAAATAAAAAAAAACACGGTGTATATTATGTTTTCGATAACGACCACGACCATCCAGGCCTACTAGTCTGTTACAAAAATGTAGTGGAGTGATAAGCGAGAAGTAGCTGGTGCTAGCCGTAATGGTGTGAAAATCAGTAAAGGATAGTATATGTAACGGCCGATAGATTTAGTCACACCAGTTAAAAAAAGTCATTTGCTACAAAAAAATTACAACATTTCAATCCGAAGTTACCTACGCGATTTACGCATACAAAGCCGTAAAGTATAAACAAGAAAACAGCCCATCTATCAATTTTCATAAACTCACATATGACGCGCGCTTAATTCCCGCCCCAACCTCCGCGATGCAAAGCTAGACCCCAGGAATTCTAGGAATCACAGCCGATCAATAACATCGCGGGTAGTAATCACTCCCCCCATAGCATTGCTTCTCTATCTCGGTGCCCGGCTGATGTGCATCTAAATATTTGTTACTATCAGATAAATAGTAAAAGTGTTTCCGAGTGCAGTGAAAAGAACCTGCATTTAATATGTGGCCAAATTTCTGGAAAATTATAGAAACGTACTATCTTATTGTAATTTCATTGCGTACATTGAACCAGGCAAGTTTAAGATTAAATTGGTTATGTTTTTTACCCGACTGCCGAAGTTGGGTAATGTGTTTCACAGCCTATATATGAATGTTTGTTCCGTTGTCCGATTTTGATGATTCTTATGTCAATCGATTTGTCTTAATCTGGTGAGTGTCACTGAAGATATGACACTAATCAAAATTCAATACGGCGGCAACCAGTCGCGCATGACCCCATGACAAGTGGGGTATTATTGAATAGGGATTTAAAAATCATCATAGGTTTCTTGCACCATTTTTAATTTTGAATGATCATTTAGGATTTATAACGTTTTAAAGTTGGTTAGCAACAGTCGGGTTTTGAAAGCTTGCTTTTTGTTAAAGTTATTTCAGTTGACTTCCTTCATTAATGTATTGTTATTGGATTGTTCTGATCTGTTCTCTGTCGGAAATTTTACAGATTTAATTGCGCATTTGTAAAAACGCATTTAGTTAAGATTGTTACTAAGAGTAACTTTGGATTTCTTTGTGCCCAGGTCCTCATTGCGATCCTCTATAACAACCCTGTCCTGCTGTTCACAATTCTGGAGAAACTGCAGGAGTCCGTACCCAATGCTTCCATAACGCAGCACTTTATCAAGCAGTGGATCCACGACACCGACTGCTTCATGGGGTGAGTACATCATCTATCCTTACAGCCCACGTTCCATCCAAATATATATTACCCAACAAACGACAACAATTCATATCTGCTAAAGTAGTAAAATAAAATACCGTTTGTAGATTTTACGCTGCTGATTACAGTTTTTTTTTTTTATGCATTAGTTTTTTTTTATATTTAGGAAAAACAGTTAAAAAAGTTGGATTGTGAACGTTAGGAATACACTTATAGTGCCCTTAGTCCATTTATTACCAAATAGGCATTGAAAAAAATATATAACTGTCATGTCCATTTTTCATCTGTCTGACGGATTACTTGATTCTAACGACACGCTTTCGATTCTCGTAATACTATTGTTTTGATATACGCTATTTAAAATGAAAGTGACTAACGGATTTGTAAAAGCGGATAGCCGCAATCTGCTCAAAGTCGACGATTTCATGTTGTTACAGTTGTTATGGTTGACAAGTAACATGACATGACAGTCAGTTCTGTTTCTCTGTTGAAAGTTACTTTTTTTATTTTATGTCATGATAAGATCACGACATCAGTATTCCTAACTTTGTATATTCGGTCTTTTTAATGACTATTTCTTTAATAAATTATTAACGACGAATTTAAGATAAATAAAGAAAAACCGAGAAACACGGGTAGTCTAATTTTTAACTAGCTATTATAAACGCGAAAAAACAAAAGTGCTTTTTTTTTTGAAATGTTGTCAATTAGGCTAATAAATATCTAACACTTTCTTATGATCCTGGTAATACAGACGTGTCATATATTTTTAAAGCCCGATGTCGTATAATATTTTATTGCTGTTGACTGTACTCATCATTGCTCATAAATCCTTAATGTTATAGTGTCCTCGACAGACCGAAAAACAAGCTACGTTTATAACACGTGGTTGTCTGTTAACTCACGATTTTTTTTGTTTCTTTTTGTAAGACTCGTCTTTCAGGTACTTTTGGCAAGTGATTTCTCGAAATTTTGTGTTATTAGGGTGCGACCACACCGGAGCTTAATTGTGCGTAAATTACGATTCTATGACCCATTTTTTTGATTACACAACGTCGCCGTATTTTACGTCGGTGTTGGGGTCCCTTTAGGTATTTTGTTTTTTAACTATAGTTAGTTACATTGAAGCAGGAAGCATAATATGCACTGAAAATCGGAAAAAAACTTAAGAAAATAACTGTTTTTTAACCCCTGGGAATATGAGAGGGGTCATTAAGCGCAGTGTGTGGATGGAGAATGCCATGCGAAAATCACCTTCAATTCTACGATAGATTATACCTAATACTGCGGTGTATTAAAAAAACTGCTCCTTATGACCATGAGCTAAATAAAATGCAATCAGCGACATTAATTAATGATTACTGAAATCCTTTCAAATGTGCGAGATCAATACTGGAACGCATGGCCTAATTAACAGTGATCGGAATAGGTAGAGCTAATTTGCCTAAACTTGACGCATATTCATTCATGCGTGAGAAATCAAAATCAAAATCAAAATATTTATTCAGTAAATTGGCCACATACAGGCTCTTTTACACGTCGGTAATATACAGTGAATCTACTAGCGCTTCGGACAAGACCATCATTGCGGAGAAGAAGCGCCGCAAGAAACTCCAGCAGAAGGTCATTTTTTCAAACATAAAATACAATAATACTTAAAAGTAAGTTACATTACAAGGTAATAAAGCAACAAATATAAATTATTAGAACTATCACATATAAAAAAAAATACAAATTCAAAATTAAAAACATTACAAATAAATGTAAAAATTAACAAGATTACATGTCAAATACATGAAACTAAAAATAATGACTAGGAGAACAACACGACGAGGTCTCTACGTCAAAAGCCATAACTGGTATCATTAACTGAGCAACAAGTCCTTGCAGACGTGAACAGACCGGACCCCACAAACAGCACCCGTTCACGAGTATGACGCATATCTCAGCCATCGCCTCCCTCAACCATGTGAGAGAGATGGGAATACATTATTGAATGAACATGCATCAAGTTTAGGCAAATTAGCTCACCTATTTCCGATCACTGCTAATTACGCATCAAATACTATATATATATGGCAGTTCGTATAATGCATCTCGTCTGGGTGCAGTGGGGAAGGAGGGCGGCGGGAGGGGGTGCAACATAGATCTTTACCTGTTGCGATGAGAAAGGGGGGGAGGGGTTGCTTCCATGGCAACCTGTTGCTTGGGACAGGGGGAGGCGGGAGGGAGTGTGGACGCTTGATGGCAGCTTGATGCAAGTTGCGAGGCTCGTGACTTTTATAGCAATAAGGCTAATCTCTGGATCCGCTGAAACGATTTTCGTTTATTTGTGAGTGTCAAAGGCAGAGCTCGGATTTTGCGCGGCAATTTTTAATAACGCTAGTGAGCTCGCCTTCCGATATACATATAATTATCGAAACAGAATACAAAAATGAAAAGAAGATAAAAAGTAGAGTTAAACAACAAGCAGGCGGTCACTACGACAGCCCAAAACTGCCGCTAAAAATCCGGGCTCTGGTCATAGGTTATACAAACCCAAAAAAAAAATTCATTGTCCAACGAAGTGGGCAAGGGAACATCTAGTTATTTATAAATAATATTTTTACTTTGTAGTATGAAATATCACTCTAAAAGCATAGACGGGTTTGGGAGCATTGCCGTCGAGCCGATCTATAAATCTCCTATTGGAACAATTTTTCGTTTAGTTTACTTACATTGGCAACACTTGGGCTGGTTAAAAGATTGATTATCATGTTTAATTAATAATGTGGCTCCGGCTGCGGCACATGCTGAGCTATGTCTAATTTGACGTCACACTACAACGAAACATTTCTTAATTTGCTCCTAATCTTCCTTTTTAAGTCTTGACCATATTGCCTATTATAGGTACAGTCAAGGACTTTAATTGTTATGCCACTATGGAACCCTGTCATAATGACAGCGTCAAACCACATGACAGAAATTACGCTTAGATGAATGATTAACGTTATGCGACAGGGTTCCATAGTGGCAAAACAATTAAAGTCCTTGACTGTACATGTTATCGGTTTGTTTTTACTCGGACGCCATTACTGTCAAGTAAATAAGGTCCATCTGTCCAATATCTTTGTCCAATTTCTATATCCAATATTTGAACAAATTTCTTTGAAGGAGGCTTTTGAGGGGGGGCTTTGAATAATGGATATTGGTTCCACTTATCCAATATCTTGGTTCAAGTTACACTATTTCTATTTCTATCTCTTCTTCCTTTATCTGTGTTCAGTTGCCTTCCTTTTTTATGTTGTTCGAATTATCTTGACCGATTTTTGTACCTATTTTACTCCGTTTTCATATTAAAAAATGTATTTAATTTATTTCTTATTATCTTACTTGTTAATCTACTACTATTTATTATATTCTTTAATTAAACACTGTCTCTTCGTTCGTGTGTCACGTTGGCGCCACTGAAAACCAACGTCGCTGTTTATGCTGTGACATAGTGCTGAGTGGTGTCAATTTCGACGTCGTAGAATCACCCATGACAACATTATTCTATGATTGTATTTTTTCTTTCCTTCTATATTGTTTTTGTTATTATTTTTGTGTTGCCATCCTTTTTTTTTAATGATGTTTTTCTCTGTTCATTTTTTTTTCTGTGTTCGTCGAATAAATGTTTCTATTTCTATTTTATTTGCGTAGCCATTTTTAATTAAATGTCATTCGTAATATTTGATCAAATGTCGGTGTTTCCAGTAAATATGATGAAGTCGCCCAATTTCTTTGATCAAATGCACATTGGACATACATATTGGACAGGTGGAATACCACCCTAAGAGCTATCGTAATGACCAGACATAGGAATCCAGGCCATCCAAAATTTTATGACAGTTCCTATATCGATAAACTCAATTATCGATGCTTTTTCCATATACTAGTGATCGCCCCCAGCATTGTATGTTTTTTTTGTAAGTATTTTTCTGAGTAAGTATGAAGTTCACACAGCATATTAAAAAATAAATGTTCTATGACCCTATTACCTCCACAGAAATTGAAAAGTCATTTACCCACCTCAAATAGATTTATCAGCCAAGACGGAGACGTGTAACGCCCGAAAATTTGGAACAAATTCTGATCGTTTATTTTAACGTTGATGGGACAGTAATGAAGAAAAAAATAATCATGAGTAAAGTTTCAAAAATCTTTTTGAAAAATGAAGAAGAGAATTCATTTGTTATTTTATTTAATATTTACACTTTTAATAAAAAAATGTTTTTACAGGCAAAACTTGGAGTGATCACTAGTATATAAAACAAGCATCGATAATTGAGTTTATCGATATAGGAACTCCCTACTTGTCATAAAATTTTACCCCTTGGATTCCTGTCTGCTAATGACAAAGGCAATATTCATTAGAATACAAGCCCTGTTATTTCAGTGTGTATTTCACACATGAATGTTAAATCTGAGTTTAATCATGTTGTTGTCCGCAGCCTCCACGACCGCAAGCTCTGCGTGCTAGGTATCTGCACGCTGCTTGAGATGGGCCCGGCGCGGCCGTGCATCGCGGAGGTGTTGCCTCGGATCGTGCCGTCTTGCCTCGTGCTGTTCGACGGACTCAAACGAGCCTACGAGGCTCGCGCCGAGGCTGACGAAGACTCGTCGTCGGAGGAGGAGGAGGATGATGAGGATGAGGGTATAAATAATAAAAAATAAATAATAATAAAAGGAAAATCTCACGCAAATTGAGCTAGTCCCAAATTAAGCAGTCGAGTTCATAAATATAAATATGTACACTTTAGTACCTTGTCTATTGAATGGCATGTTTAAATTGCCTTATATGAATTGTCACAGCGACTAAAGTGACAAGGTGCTAAAGTGTACACATATTTATGAACTCGACTGTAATATGGGTACTAGACAACGAGAAACATATAGATAGTTCCACGAGAGTTGAGGTCACGCACACAACAACACTGTCATGCAATGACAGCGGGATTTTGAAATACTGTTCTTATATTGTACCGATAGCAAGTTCAACAGTGAACTGCCAGAAAGACCAAAAAGTATCTTTAAACTATTTTGTTAAGTATTATGTAGAACAATTCATTGAATTCAAACAAAACAGAAAATGAAATATTTGGACCGATTTTATTTAAATAAATGAGTTATATGAATAAATAAAGGTCTGATATGCGTAGGTATATGAATATAATACTAATCGTAGAAACCAAAGAGAATAAGTAATACATTGCCTTGTTTTTATCTATGTAGCTGTTAAAATAATTGTCTTTACCTATATTTTCATTATTATGTTATTTCATTATCAAACCTCTTCAAAGATGACTGCAGTAACTGGCACTCGTTACATCGTTGTCATACTATTGACAACCGCATTTTCCACGAGATAAGAAAAAGAAGAAAGATACAGGATATTGGAACCTAGGATTGATTATTTAACCGAAAACCTTGTAATTAATCTTAACGAATCAGATGAAGATATTTACACCGAGACGCGATGCTGCGCGCATATGCGACTCAAAATAATACTTTATTTACTACACGGAAAGGTACACATTTCATTGTGAGAATTCAACGGTGCGTGGTGCAACGTATTCTGAATTCTCATAATGAAATATGTACCTTTTCGTGTAGTAAATAAAGTATATTTTGAGTCGCATGTGCGTTTCGGTGTGAATTGACCCTTAGCCTCAGAGCTTTTGAATATAAAGTATTAAAGCTATTGTAATTTATCCCACAGAGGTGCTGTCAAGTGACGAGGACGATCTGGAAGACGTGAACAACGAGTACCTCTCCAACCTGGCTCGCATGGCGGTCAAGAACAGCGCCGCCCAGGGAGTAAACATGAACGCCAAGATCGAGGATTTGGAGGACAGCGATGAAGACGTAAGTGCCTCTTTATCTTGGTGCTGATCACGGAATAGAAAAAACAGTGGAAGTGCCATGAGCTTCGCTTAGTATCAGACTTGTTGTCGCCAATACTCACACTATCATAAAAACAACACGCCGCAATGGAAAATGGTTTTGGTGCGGCTATCGTTTTTACATTCCAAAATAGCACAATATGCCTTATTATGAATTTATTTCCTATTTATTTAATATTATTCGCACAACTTTCACGCATAAGCGATCGCGGCAAACTAAGGTAGGTTGCGCGGAACTCCACATAACTATGCCACACGTGACACGCCCACATCACACTTCTACTGTTTTTTCTTTTCCGTGGTGCTGATAGACTAGCGCATTCGCTGGAATGCTAGTCGTAATGAGCGTCCGATTGCTGGTTCATTTCGAGCAACCAATAGGAACTTCGGAACGATCATTTCGGCGAACATTCTAGCAAATGCTCGTGTAAATGCGAATTAGACTGGCAATAAAATTAGTAGATGTTGATTGCTCTCTTACACTTCAGTTCTAAAGCAAGAAGTACAATAGTCTTGTCCTTTTCTAACTTAAAAGTTGAGTTATCGCTAGTCTAAATCTCGCTTTAGAGATCGCGTAGTGTCCAACATTTTAAATGCTACGTGAAATAAAAAAAATCACTCGAAAATGACAGCATAAACCCAGAGCTAATGTCAACCTTGCCTTAAAGATAATCAGGTCTATTTTGCGCTGGTCACCATGACTGAAATATCCGTCGTTGGTATTAAACCACTGGTGAAAATGTATCCGTCAGTTCGCTTCTTAAAATCAATTATTGGATTTCTCAAGCACATGTTACTTATATAAAATAGCAATTTTTCTAAGAAACTATCTCTGCTGTCTCCTCGTTACGGGACAATAAAAACACAAAAGTTGATTGACTCATATGTTCTGTGGTTATGTGTAGGGTTAGGAATTTTGGTGGCATATCGTGGTTCCAGAATCCATGGAGTAGCTATTTCCTAATTATTATAATACATGACACTTTGATTTTGACCTTCAGTATCGTCATATTTCAAAATGAACTAAATACATTTTTAGTTCGGTTATTCCATAACTACTAATATTTGCTTGTTTGTAATGCTTTCGCAGCAGAGATAACCTCCATACCAAAACTCATTTAAATTGGTTAACCGGTTTAAGGAATAAATGAATTTTGAAATATTAAAATACTGAAGGTCAAAATCAAAGTGATATGTGTTATAATATATAGGAAATAGCGACTCCATGGATTCTAGAACCACGATATGCTACTAAAAGTCCTAACCCTAGTTATGTGTTATAGGAGGACGATGACTGGGAACCAGATGAGACCGCTATCGAATGCTACACCACACCACTAGACGATAAGGACTGCCCTGTCGACGAGTATGTCAAGTTCAAGAACGTTCTCACAGGTATGTCGCTCGCATGGCTCTTAGGCCCTCATGTCCCCAAGCATAAAATTCGCCTGAAAAGAGATCTCTCAATTTTCCTCTATTCTGCAGTTGGTTTCAGAAATGGGTAAAGTTGAAAACAAATTAGCACTGTTTGACATAACCTCAAAATTTTATCAAGCGTGTATTTATTTAAAAATAACGTACTACAATCAATATGAAAGTAATGATCAAGTGTATAAATCAGTGGTCCCCAAAGTGGCCTATATCGACCCCCAGGGGTCGACGACGACCTGCAAGGGGTCCATGTGAGCGGAAAAAATAAATGGGGTCCACGATAGTGGATCCCATTTAAGCAGATCGTGACTCTAAATTTGGCTTTTCATTACTGGGATAATCCACATTCATACACAGATAGTAGGTATCTACTTACTTACTTAATACTTTCTTATAAATATATAAATAAACAAATATCTATCTACATAAATTATGTTTAAATTTCCTGTGTGTATTTTTTTATTACGTTGTAAAAAATATTTTTCCGCGCTAATATTTTTTTTGTAGCCTGTGTCAATTTTTAGCCGGCTAGACATCCAAGTTTATCCGTGCGAAAAATCCCGAAGATTTTTTGCTTAGTTTTTACGTGATGAGTAGGGATAGGACTTTTGGTGGCATATCGTGGTTCTAGAATATATATTATAAACATACCACTTTGATTTTGACCTTCAGTATTGTCATATTTCAAAAATCACTAAATACATTTTTAGGTCGGTTTATCTATACTTAGTTTATCTAAGTTATATTTGTTTGTCTGTAACGCTTTCACAGCGGAGATATCCTATAGTATAAAAAAATTCATTAACCCTGGTTTTAGCGATTTACCGAATGAATGCATTTTGAAATATTGTTATGACAATACTGAAGGTCAAAATCAAGGTGGTATATATGTAATAATAATTAGGAAATAGCGACTCCATGGATTCTAGAACCACGATATGTCATCAAAAGTCCTAACCCTAGTGACGAGATAACGTAAATATTAGGTAAGCAGGGGGTCCACCCAAAACCGAAACAAATGCCAAGTGGTCTATGAGACAAATAAGTTTGGGGACCTCTGGTATAAATCATTAAAAATATCTCACTAGATCTTTGAAAGAACGTGGTTTACATCTTTGCCTGTTTCAATTTAGACTGACCTTACATTGGAGATCCCGACTTCATAGTCATCCTTCTTGATTAATAATAACTAATTTAATTAAATTTTCAGCCCTCTCAGGCACAGAACCGGCTATATACCACGCTTTAACTGGGGCTTTGGATGAAGAACAGCAGAAAGCATTAAAGGCTGTACTGGTGCTGGCTGACCAGAGGAAAGCGCAGCAGGACAGCAAGCGCATCGAGCAGAGCGGAGGTGAGTCGCCGAGGGCCGCCGTCGTCACTGCTACTGATGTGCCAAAGGAAACTTTCCAAAATTGCGGAACATTTTACGTGGGAAAAATTCGGAAACTTCTTACAAAATTGTACGGGGATTGAAACTTTCCGTTTCTTAAATTTAAATTTCCTATATTACTAGTGATAGTTTCCGGAAATTTTGTAGAACTTTTCCAACTTTTTGGAAACTTTCCGCAACTTGCACATCAGTAGTCACTGCGGCTCTATACTCCATTTACTTTAACGACCTAGTATAGGATTCTCTATACAAATGACGAGGACAAAAGACAGGCAGGTAGCCAAAGGAACATCAACGAACTATAATCCTCTTAGGACTCGTTCACAATGGTATTTGAAAATAAAAGATTAGGGAGACATCGGTCCGTTTCACTTGCCAAGTCACAGGTAAACTTTAAACAATAAGTCGTAAGACGGCAAACAAACGCGTCCGCACCGTACAGGTGTAAAGCGGCGATTACACAGTCGTTCACCTAATGCGGTCGCCGAACTAGTTTCAAACTACTACTAACGTCGCCTTTACATTAGTCTGTAAGCCTACTTCGATTACATAACTAGGCGCTTGCAGCTGTTGTTCGCCGAATTCGGTCGACTACCGTGTTCTTTACACTATTGCATACCTGAGGGCTCAGACAAGATGCACTACGCTAACTAACGTTTCTATTCGATTCGTTTTTAAACCAATCGCGTCACTGGAAGATGACGTGTTACGAAAAGTCACGTGGTCTACCAGTGACGCGATTGGTTTAAAAACGAATCGAATAGAAACGTTAGTTAGCGTAGTGCATCTTGTCTGAGCCCTCTGCTTCGTTGTGAGTGCGGCTTTAGCGAATTCTCAATAGCCAAATACGTGAAACTGCACTTTTCCAGTACTAGGTTAAAGTAAATGGAGTATAGTTCTCGGTAAAACCCATACTACTGTTGACGTATCGTATTTTCAACGTTACGATAACGTGTCAAAAACAATATGGTTTACCGAGCAGAATAGAGCGCTTATAGTCCAACGGTCCGGTCCGGTAACCCCTTCAAGGGGTTTTGAAAGGGTTACAAAGGGTTAAACACTTTCAAAAACCCCTTAAAGGGGTTACCGGATCGGTCCCTGCTTAATAGTCTTGAGTGAAATGCTCGTCTCAAGGCACGACGCATTGCGAGCCGAACGGAGAGAGTATTTTAAAATCGAAGTTCGAAGTTACGTTAGCTTCATCCCTGTCACTCGTCTTAGTATAAATTGAGAGAAAGGGATGGAGCTAAAGTAGCTTCTAACTTCGACTTTCAAAGTAGGACCTCAGGCAACGTGCGTTCCCATACTAGAAAGTGTGCCCCGAGCGTCGCCAAGGCGTTTTTAGTATTGGAACGCGCCTTCGCCGCCGCCTGCGCTCTCAGTGCGTTTGCGGCTAAAATGACAATTACTTTAATAGAAGACTGTCATTTCTGATGCGTTTTGAGATGTTGATCGTACTCAAGAGATCGGTTTATTATCAAAGGGGGAGGTTAAGCATGCTGAATAGCCATGATTAGTGTTAAGGATTTTGGTGGCATATTGTGGTTCCAAAATCCATGGAGTCGCTAGTTCCTAATTATTATAAACACACCAGTCCACACCCTCAGTATTGTCATATTCCCCAATTCATTCATTCGTTGAATCGCTACATCAGTTTAAATAAATTTTGGTACAGAGAATATCTCCGCTGTGAAAGTGCTATAACAAACAAACATTCAAATATTAGTAGGTATGTTTAATCCGAATTAAAAATGTAGATAGATTATTTTGAAATATGACAATACTGGGTCATACTCAGATTTAGTTTACCGTCTTTCCTGTGGACATACCCGAAGTTAACGTTGTTAACGCCTAATTTGCTGGCTGAACCCACATCCGCATAAGCGCCGTTAGGTCTACTTTAGTCGTAGCAAATAAAAACATAACTTATATGCACACAAGCCTTTAACTATTGACCACAGGAGAGACAACTTTTGTTTTTGCGACTGTGTATGACCCTACCGAAAGCCAAAATAAAAGTATGTTTATCATAATTAGGCAATAGCGAGTCCATGGATTCTAGAACCACGATATGCCAGAGTCCTAACTCGAGACAGTCCCAACTTTTGTCAATGATGCAGAAGAAACTCGTACATGCACAAGTTCTAACACCCCTTTATTTTGTTTACAGGCTATTCTTTCACAGTGCCGGCCCAAGTTCCAACGAAATTCAAATTTGGATTGTAAACGAAGTTAATTTATAAGCACTCTTTTGCGAATGTTCACGCGGACACGTATGCACATACTAAACCAACAAGCAAATTGACAAGTTAACATTTATGGCTAGATGTCACAAAATATGGTGCAGCTAGAAATCTATAATAAGATCACTGAACTATTATATTTTGAAAAAGTGTAACTGTTATACATCTTTTAACGAAGTATTTTTTGTTATACAAATACCGACCTCTGTTTCAAACGTTTGATATTTTTAATGTTTTTATTTTTAACTTTGTGATTTGTAATAAAAATTTGCACGTATTAGATATATTAATAATTCGTTGCTTGACAAGATAAGGTTAGAATATTCTCACAATGAAATTTAAAAAATTGTTTATATCAGTGTTGATTGTTTTCAAAATATTACTGAGAACTAGAATTGACGAAATATATTTACTTTGAACGCTTTTTTTATCTTTACTATTTAAGGTACGGTAAGTAGACTTAATGCTTCTACAGTTCGATTCACTCGTTATTAACGAAATGATATCGAAGGTAAACCCGCGCGGGGCTCCTATTTCTAGGCGAATTGCCTTTCGGGCACAAGACCTTATCCTATGCGATTCAGTTCTAATATTAATAATAACGACGTCTTTATCTCGTTTCAATTTCAAAGGCGAATAGGTATGCCATATGTCAGAAGATAGATTGAATATCGGGCTCTGCCGTTAGCTTCTCATAAATCGGATGATCACATCTAGGTACATTAAGTCTACTATCAGTACTATCACTGTTGAGTCCCTTTAACTTATGATTGTACAACTGGTCGGTATTTGTAACGTGTTTCCAGTGTTTAAGTATGAACTCGTAATAGAATTGGATATTGTTAAATTTTCATTATTTATTTTGTTAGGTGCCGCGTAGCAATGATTGATTTTAACAATTGCCACGCCGTTTTGAATCTTACAATAGTCTTTGAAGCCTACTTAGGCGCGTACAGCAAGACACAAATAATATGGCGTGCGGATTAAGCAATAATAGACTCTTGGTCAACGGCGTGAGAGCTTTGACGCACGCCATATTAATTGTGTCCTGCTATACGTATTGGGGAATGAACCCAATTGTACCGCTGCGTTTATCACCGAATCTCTGCGGTTCCAGAGGCTATAGGAGGCTTATTCGATACATCACATAGTTGTAACAAGTACTCGTAATGTTATGACCACTCAGCAACGGTTAAGATTTGTACAATTACGCAAACTCGAAAATTGAATACATCTAATACTGCGCTGTCTTTTGTAAGACACGCGAACAACAATGTAATGTTAGAGGTAAGTAAGCAAGTTGCACGGCAGTGTATACAATACAAAGGAAATTAGACCTTTGGTTTTGTTTCAGACATATATTTAAAAGGTTATAATCAGAGGGCGGAATTTTCATGGCAAAAATCAAATGTCAATAGAGTTGGAACATTGAATTTTATCGACTATAGATAAGCTATATTTACGAAGCGTATGTATCTTTATTTATTTATTAACAAAAATAGACCTCAAATGATGATGAACAGGAACAACTTTTATTTTTAAATACGGAATTGTGGATTGTTAATGCTTTTCCATGGGAGCAAGAAACTAGAAATCAAATCAAATCTAGATAATAACTAATATCGTTCTTTACCGCTTTGAACTCACATGAATGTATTTTACTCGTTATGTGAGTTTCAACATGGTTTCAATGCAATATTTTTAAGTTGTTTTAAATGCACCTTACATTAAGAGCAGTATATTGTTGAATTATTTTCGTTGTAAAAAGGGTAAGGAGCCAAAGGATACTTCTTTATCCATTTTCTTTATTGTTTTTCATTTTGGATTAACCATTTTTCACATAGGTACGTGAATTCGTTGCAAAAATACTACTTACTGGCAGAAATGCCAAATAACTGCCATGCGATTTACTTTTAATGGTGATGCAACTCGCTAATCAAAAACAGGATAATGTCAAAAGTCAGTAATATAGAAGAAGATTAAACTTAGCGATAGCTGGAAAAGTCGATAAAATTTAACATTCCAACTCTATTGACGTTTGATTTTTGCCATGAAAATTCCGCCCTCTGGTTATAATTGTCAGGAGGAATATCAAATTAGATAGTTTTCTAACTAGTATTAGATACTCGCGTAAATAAGCACTGACAGAAAGCTTAAAAAAAATACGCGTTGAAATGTACGTACAAGGTAAGCCGCTTTGTCCTTGATTTTTATTACATTATTCCAATAAACGCCAATGGCGTATGTACTGATGTGAAAGTTGCGGAAAGTTTCCAAAAAGTTGGAAAAGTTCTAAGAAATTTCCGGAAAATTTCACTAGAAATATAGGGAATTTAAATTTTTGAAACGGATATTTTCAATCCCTATACGAAATTGTGAGAACTTTCCGAAATTTTCCTACATGAAACTCCGAAATTTCGGAAAGTTTCCTTTGGCACATCAGTAGGCGTATGTGTCTACAGTACGGGTTGACGTTAGGCTACGGCCGTCCTTCACCCTTAACAGCGTAAAGACATACGTTACTACTTTAGAAAAAACTTATCTGATATTTCGAGATGTACGAGTTTGAACTCAATTGTCTTCATATTTAAGTTTAAAATCTCCCGCGACGAATTATGATAGTTTTTTCAAAGCAATGACGCTATGTACCCGTACGAAATTGGCTGTACTCTTGAGCTGCTATTGGTAGACAAGGGATTATTTGACATGCCTTTATGATACCATAATTTAAAGCATGCACAAAAATTGACAGCCTGAGATACCTCCACATGACTAGAGAGGTTTAGAACGCGAATATTTTTGTTCTAGACTGTTTACAAAAAGGACGCACTATTTTTTATCGCATTTAATCATGGCTTTTTGTATCGGATAAAACGTTTACAAGAAACACTGTCCAAGGGTTGTATTCTACTCGGCAACACCTAATATCTTTTGGCATGTTATCGAATTGCCAGTATATAAGATAGCTCTTTACTTGACAGAAATATCGCTGGGATATAAGCTCTTAGGTTTCACCTAGTACAATAGTCCCCAAGGTAAAACAATGGAACGGTTCTACCGGCCAGAAACAACGAAGCGGTTAAATATTCTAAATACTATGTAAAACATGTATTTTTATACAATATGAAATGAAATTTCGTTGTTTATTTTTACGTTAACGTACTAGGAATACTGACTTATTCCATTTCCAGTCGACTTGTATGAAAGCTTTTTAATTACTATAAAAAAACAATTGTGATTGTTACTTTCTAAATGATATTTTTATCTGAAAGGTAACGAAACTACGTTAACTTAATAATTGTGATCATAGACATTTCGGTGTAACCATAGTTACACGTTGACCGTGTCTGTTACATAAATCACACTATTAACGGCACCAGTGTTGGGCACTTTAAACTGATAGGCACCAATAATGGACACTTCACAATAAATACGAGATTAATATGTCATATATCGATTGCTGCATAACCAATGATTAATACTTAACTTATTTAAATTAAAATTCAAGTGTCCATCATTGATCCTTGTCCATTCCTGGTTCCATCACGCTATTATTTAATCAATCTAATCACGATATTCATCATGTAGTGTAGGTATCATGATTTCTAAATTAAAAATATAATTATAACATAACGTTCTTTTACTTTCTCAAACTCGTATCTGATCGAATAGTTAGATAGGAAAGTAGTCGTTATTCTATAGAAAACATGAGTGCTTTTCCATCTAACTATTCGATCAGATACGAGTTTGAGAATGTAAAGGGACCATATGTGGTTTGACGTTGCTACGTTTTGTGTCGAAGCTCTATATTATCAATTCCTGTTCAGTCTAATCTACTTGATTCATTGTTACTTGATACTAACAACCCCAACACCTTTGTGTTTGACAATAACATTCAATTTTAATCTCCATAAGCTATTTTATTGGGTCTTGTTTGCCATCTGAGGGCCTATTTTGATAAAATCTACCATTTTCGGGACGTAACATCTGGGAATTTTTTTCACACCTGTTACCACTGGGAATAAAACTAATGGGAATAAAAATTCCAACACACAACACACAACAACACACAACAAATGGGAAAAATATTCCCACTTGTTACCACCGAGTACTTTAGTGGTAACAGGTGGGAAAAAAAATCTCAGCTGTTACCAGTGGTAACAAATTGGTGGTAACAGGTGGGAATAACCCCCATTTTCTGACAAATGTGTGCGAGATCGACTGATGCTATCCACTTTAATACACAGAAATATGCGACATAATAAGCCCAGGTGACCCACTTATACCATAAGATTAGTAAAGTTGATTAATTTGAATATCTTGTAGACATTTGATAGTACAGCTTGTGTCAAGACTGTGTTTGTCATGTAAGAATGGATAAAAGTCCGTTAACACATCGGGACGCGCCGCTATTTTGCACAATTTCGCTAAAGTGGCAAATACCTGTCCGAAACGATAAAAAAATACCAAAAAATAAATATAATCAAGTCAAAATATGTATACGTGAATTTAGGCAGGTAATACTGATTTGACGCTACTCTAACTCACAATATTGTGAGAACGTAAAACAAGGATAGATATGAGACTAAAATTCAAAATTTCAGCTTTTGAAGAGTGCGAGGTGCTGGGTACCCATAGGTGCACCTTTGTGCAAATTAGCGGCGCCAAAAGAGGTATTTTTTTACACCCCGATGCGGGAATTTGCCACTTAAAAGGCAAAACTTATTACTTTATGGTTACCCCGAGGTATCGCACTCTTTACTCAAGACAAGGAGAGAAAGAGCTCACGTAACTTTGAAATTGCAAGCAGTATTTTTTATTCAGCTTCTCTCCCCTATTTTTTCTCGCGGTTATAAATAAGGTTTTAATTGTTAATGTTAGGGTAAACACGTCATACTGCTTCGTTATCTACTTATAATAGAAGCCTTCAATCAAAGATGGAGATCGTAAAACGTGAATTGCTAAGCAAAAATTGTGCCACTTAATAATGGGCTAAGTTTATTAAAAATAAAGCACTAGATTAACGTAACGGCGGTTATACCGCTGCCACACTAATTCAAATAGCGGCATCTCCCACGAAACATCCGTAGTTTTCAAGGTAAAACCTCTTAAGAACTGGGGAGAATAGAATCTGCGTTAGCTATGAAATGAAAATTCCGCATTTTGGCTTAGGATTGCACTGCACCCGGTGGCTCGGGTGACTGTGTTACGCGCGCACAAAAAAAATAGAATAGTATAATATTTTTTTAATCATAAAAACGGTAATACAAATGCATGCGTTATAAGCGTTTATAAGGGGTAAAATACTCTCGTCAATTATAGGAAACTTTCGATCGTTTCTTCGTTAATAGTAACAGCAGTAAAATAACATTTAAAATTAACTTTTGTATATAAGTTTTGAGCTATAAGTTTGTTAGCTACTTTATATTTAAAAGATAGCAATTAGGCGCGGTATATTTTCTAGAAAAATATAGGTTCCTACTGCCCGTAGCTGTTAGATCAAAATTGGGTAGCACTATCAGGCGATCGTTTGCTTACAAAAATATAATAATAATAATAGTTAAGAGTAAATTGTTGTTGTTGGTTCCTGTTAGTATATTTTTAATCAGATTTACAGTGCAACAGGACGTTTCTTCGGGTTTAGGGGAAAATGATTACACTTGGAGCTCTAGAGCAAACGAAGCAGCTCAAGCCTGGAGGATGTGCACTGTAATGTAATCAATCTAATGGCGTGCTTACCCTACAATGATAGCCATAAATTATGGGTTATCCCCACCTGTTACCACCAATTTGTTACCACTGGTAACAGCTGGGTTTTTTCCCATTTGTTACCACTAAAATATTTGGTGATAACTAACACCAATTAGTTTAGTGATAACAGTTGGGAATTTTTATTCCTAGTAGTTACCAGTGGTAACAGATGGGAAAAAAAATCCCAGCTGTTACCAGTGGTAACAAATTGGTGGTAACAGGTGGGGATAACCCTAAATTATTAGTTAATGCTATGAAAGCCTGTTCTTCGTAAACGTTGTTTCGCTAAGGATTATTATAATTATGTGGTTAATTATTGTGTGACATCATCTCACCATTCATATTATTATAAAACATTTTCTATGGAAAGCCTAAGACAAGCTTGTAATGGTAGTCGGAACTTTGACAACGTAACTTATATAAATGACATATTTTCGTTGGTACCGTAAACTGGGTTTACATGTGAATTTTTTGAGATGATAATCATCTTGACATATTTTTTTTGCTAATGGCAACAATGATAGTTGCGCCATCTTAAGTTAAGGTGGCGCGTGTGTAACGGTCTTCTTTCGATAGAAAAAAATATAATAGTATGTCAGCGTTTTTTCTTGATTTTTGAGATAAAAAAACACTTGTACCTATGTTAATCTAAAACTTATGTGATTTGTATGATGTCTTATGATAAGCAAACCTGATATCTATTCTATTTTTATTTTATTTCTACTTGATTTTGAGCGGGTCTTACTTGAGATATTCAAATATGTAGTGGTATCAAAGTTTTAGTTTAACTTTGATCATGGTGTTATTATTTCTTTATTTTCTTTCGTCGAAAAAACAAGAAAAGTTTATTGTTACGTATTTATGATTTTGTCAAATAGTTTCTTTAAAAAATCGTGTAAAACTTTGAATTTGTTCAAAGTAACCCTGGTTTACGGTACGTCCAGTGCCGTTTAGCCGCCATTTTTTTTTGTAGAATGCTCCTGTGTGACTTCCTACTACACTCTGATTTATCGAAGATGGTGCCTGTGACGGCCGTATTTCGTAATTTCAATCACTTACTACACTCACAAGCGATGTGTTTAAAAATAGGCGATTAATTATTTAAATTCCTGAACGGCGGGGAAACGTTTGCACCGATGTAGTATTTATGTCAAGTTAAATAAATATGTGTTTATATGAACTGTCACAGGCACCATACTAAAATCTAACTGTACATAATCCTGTGTTAACAACATAGGTCTTCAAATTATAACACTAGGGCCACATAAGCTGGGTATTTTCTCTTGTTAATGTAATTCAGATGATGGCGGTTAAAAGTTCAAAGCTGTCTATCGACGCTAATTGTTTTGTACCAGTACAATTTCTTGTGTACTATCTATACTTTATGTAATTTTTTTAAACGCATGGAATTCAGTTTGCATTTTTAGCTGTTAGTCTGAAAACGTGGCAAAAGGGAGTATGGGCCGTATTCAAATAGGTCTAATTTTGTATACTACGGTGTTACTGGATAAGAAACTTACTTTGTATATTTCCAAATGTCCAAAACTTGTAGTACAGTTTTAAAATTCTAGTATACGGTGCCCTATTACGTGGCTCATGCTCTCGGTTGAATGCTTTGACTGTTCACTCACACGTAGACAGAGTAAACAATCAATTCCCGAGGTTCACGAGGGAGATATAATTATATAGACACTATTTTTTTAACGAGATACATAATCTAGCAATAGTAGCTTAATAGTCTGATGAGTTTTATGAACGTGGTTGAATACGAATCTACCTACCTGAATGTTCCGGTCCTATTTCATATTTTATTCTACAAACATCTACACGTGATGTGATGTGCGACTTTTGATGATATTCATCTGGTGAACACTTTCTTTGCATGGTGATGGAAATTTCCATCATAACATAATGCGAACTATTTTTTTTGTATCAATTTTTTTTATGCTAATTCAAAATCAAATGGGTTTGAATTCACGACTTTTTTAATTTTTATGTTATTAAGGGTTAAACCCCGATCAGTGACCAGTATCAGGGAATTTTATTATTATATGCCCTGTTATCTCCATGAAGCCCTAGTACATAAAAGTGGTTCAATAGTTGAGCTAAAATCAATTTTGCCTTCAATGGTGACCAAAATAACCATTGGCAAATTCGTCAAAACATTTATCTATCAAATAGACCCAATTTCACGTTCATAAACCCTCGATGTCCTCTGTATATGTACGCCAGGTCGTCAAGGGATTAAGTATATTAGATAAGTAAGTTACTACAAGACTTGACAAACGCTGGCGAGGCTCTATATATTTTTGTGAAACGCAGAGGGTGGGCCCTCGCCAGGTTTTTTTTTAAATTGCGTATTTATCGTCAGTTGTATGTTTTTAGCGGTCGCTGCGCTCTTGTTATATTTTAATAGGTTTAGTCGCTAATGGTTCAGTTCCCAAATTGTCTAGCAGTCTCAAATTGTCCCGTTAGCAAACGTCGTTGGACTCGAGCCGACGGGACAATTCGCAGAAGGGACGAATTGATATAGGGATGATTTGTTAGTGGGACAATTTACATAAGGAACGTCTCCCGAACGGGACCATCGGCGACCAAACTATCATAATCATTACGTTTTGTATTTTCTTTTTTAAGTTTGTGTGGAGATAAACCTTACTCCGGGCGTTAAAATTTGGTGTTCTTTTAGGCGGGCGTCGTATTATAACCATTGTAAATACATGTAAACGCAAATTAAGATGCATTACAAGAATGTAAGAAATGTTTCACTTCATGTAAATAAATGTGATTCACAAGACTTTGTTTTTCTTTGTTCATTTATTAAGTATGTTGTTACCTTCAAAGCCTCTTTTACAATTAGCCCCCTAATATAAAAACAATACGATTTAATGTCAAAAGCAATTAGTTCGAACAGTATAGAGCCTGTTATGTAGTGCATGATAATACGGATACGATATCGTATTTGTTCGGAAAAGTTCGTATTCGTCTTGCTTTCTAAATTACGGTATCGGTGGGTAATATATGGGATGGAAAAACATTATGGGCTCTAGAGGGAGGGGAACTACCTTAAATCCTTAAGTTAGATCATTTTACTAGCGTGTCCTTTTATTTTGAAAAAGAAACTAAACTGCATCCAATGATTTTCTTAAATTCGCTTGTCTCACCCGGGAATCGAACCACCTAAAATTAAAAAATAAACACTGTCGATCGGGGGCGGGCCCTTCTGATAGCTATTTTCACCGAAAGGGCTTTAAATCAAAAAAGTCAATAATAGACAATACTACCTGCAAAATAAAAATGAACACAATGATTAAGAATATAAATTAATAGTATGACCATGCTTAAAAGGATTGTTATATGACTGTACATTTTAAAAAGTAGTCATTTTGCGACCAAGTCATTTTACGATAAAGGCTTAATGCGAAGTAGTTATTTTCAGTAGTAGCTTTTCCACTTCATGGATTTGTAGATTTTTCACGCCGTAGTCGTTTTGCATTTATAGGCTTCTCTGGCCATAGTCTTTTTGCGAGGTATTGACGTCTGTAACCTATAATGAAGTTTCTTAAGGTACGAGTGCCGAGTTTGCCAATTATGTACCGTTGCATACATAACTTGTTGTACAAGCTTAAAATATGATAATGTTAAAAATAAACAATCGCTAACTTTTCTAGTTTACTTTCCTCGATTTTTCTGCTAACAAATTACTTATTAGCAAAGTCATTTTCATAATTCCGATTGGCGTTAATAGTTTGTGAATTTTATTGTTAAATATTTACAAATTTCATGCCAATTAAAAAAAAAAAGGTTGATAGAACAGTTCTGACCATTTATCAAAAATGGTATTAAAATATTTTTAACGGTTTATTATACAAATTAGGATGTCAAGTGTTCACTAAACGCCATAACTGATAACCGGAATGACCGTAACCCATGGTAATAACAATGCTATAATAATTATTATAGAACTGTTATTACCATGGCAACGCTCATTATAGAATAGTTTCACGTTTCGGTTACCCTATAGGTGGTTTTGTGGTACGATTAACGATATCAATATTAGCGGTATATACGCTAGTGCGCTAGTACACGAGTAGAAAAAATAATTTATAACAAGGAAACAAAGAAGAGACTATTTTAATCTCGTAAGGCCCAATGTGCAATAGGATGTAAGTACATAATAAATACAATTTAATTTGAACGAATTATGTTTGAATTTGAACTGTTTTGCAACAAGAATAAGGGTTATTTTCCCATGTTCATAAACTGAAAATGGCATTATCGAACACACGTAATTGAACTTTATTGCTTTGATGGTAGATTCAAAGTACCACTGACTAAAAACTCCCTGTTTGTAGTACGGTGGGGCTTACGAGGTAAAGCAAACTGCGTATTTTATTATATAACCGACATTCCAAAGAAAATAGAATGCGTCCAATGTGTCCAATCAAGATTTTTTCGAATATGTATTTTTTTAAATGGATAGGGTCGAAGTGTTCTCGATTGGCTGCCTGCCACGTACCGGCAGACGCAACCTTTGGTAGACCTCCAACAAGGTGGACTGACGACGTGGCTATGGTTGCGGGAAACCGGTGGATGCAATCAGGGTGGGACCTGCCCTTGGGGCAAACCTTGGGGAGGCCTAATTCCAGCAGTGGACGATATTCGACTGAAATTTCTTTTTTTTACTACCGTTATGCTTTTTCCAACACAAACAACGCCCGTACAGTAAAACTAGCGTTCTATTACTCAGCTATTTATCTCTTGTGCACTCTCTTTATGACGTACAGTCGAGTTCATAAATATGTGGACACGACGTATTCTCTCGGCAATAGAGTCGAGTGCAGATTTTGACCTCTTCGGTTGCGTAGCTACTTCTGCTGCTGACTGTACTTACTGGTTTTACTTTACTTCTTTTCATGTATAGGTATAGCTGTTCGAATTTTGAGCATATTGGTATTCGGTCATTATAGATTTCAGCCGTTTTAGTATGAACATAATATTATGAATGTTAATAATTCATTTAAGAACATGTAAAATTACATTTCAGTCGTGTTAAGAATTTGGTAGCTTGGAAATAAGCATTTAGGAATTTATAACAGTTATTTAAAGTAGTTTTGAAATCGTATTAGGGCGTTATCAAATTAAGACCACATTTACTAAACCCGGAATAAGACTTACTCCGAGATTAGTCTAGGTATACAAATTTGGCGTTTAATCTAAGGTATAAGGTACCTTATTCCGCTTTGGTCAAATGCAACCTAAGTCGTAATGAAACTCAAATAAACCAATGGAATATTTATTAATTGAATATTCAAAGATAAATAAATATCAAAATAAACTTACCAAAATTAAATAAATAACAATATATTAGAACATTACATATTATAAAGTCATCAGTAAAGCGCATTCGAGCTCTATTTACTCACTGTAGGTACAAAGTTGTGTCGTAGACGATTGTACATAACTTTTATAAGAATTAAAATCAGCATAAAAATATTAAAAAAGTGATTCGGCACAGGTTTGTTTGTTTAAGTCCTCAGTGAAACTGTGATAATGATAATTATAGAAATGTGTACAGTGTTGTCATAGGTACCTTCTTACAATATGCTAAAGGTATGTACCATTTTAGGACAATTATTAATCATTTAAGAAGCATATACAATACAAATTCCATCGCCATTAAACAGGCATAACAAATTGAATACTAAGTTTAGTTTGGACAAAAATTGTAGCAAGGACTATGGTCTTCCACTCGATATTATTGTATCGGTAACTGCTTCATACGGCTAAGTGACGTTTTGAGCGTTAAGATCATCAGATCACATAGGACTTAAACTGTATTTAAACGAGTTTCAAAGTAGTAGGTATGATAATTACCTAAAAGATTTTACTACTTTGTTTAGGGATTTCTTAACATAAACATTATATAATATCATTTAAACTACCATATTACATTCTTTAACAAATAACTAATTAACTTTACAACACGAATATGCTTTAGGGCCGGCACAGACGGACTGCATTTGAACTGCAACCCAGCCGCAAAATGGCAGTTCGAGTGCAGTTCTGATGCAATTGATGTAACTGCATCAAAACTGCAAACCAACTGCACAATCCGCTTAGGTACTGCACGCCAACTGCAAGCGGACTGCGCAGTTGGTTTGCAGTTTTAATGCAGTTACGTGAACTGCTCTCGAACTGCCATTTTGCAGCTGGGTTGCAGTTCAAATGCAGTCCATCTGTACCGGCCCTTTAGATAAAGTTACTTGTATAGGTATGCAGAGGCCTATACGACTCACGTGATAGTGCCGCAATATGAAATGAATTGTTGAATAAACGTAATTGATAAATTCATACTAGCACGAAGTCCCTAGTTCTTGCTACTAAAACATGCATGTATTGCCAGCTCGCAGAGTTTTAGAAAGTATTCATTTTTTTTGGTAACACAAAGCCTGGGGTACGTTGGACCTTACTCTTGAACAAGAATTTATGCCCTTTTCTGGTGAGTCCACATATGGCGGGTTTAGGACTGTATCTCCCGACGCCTGGCCAAATAATGACCCGCTGGTACCCCGGCGGGCGGTCATAAGAGCTGTCAAAACCGTACATGTATTGCTTGAACACCTTTGGCGGAGTCAGGTGGAGATCGGCCGGCCCTGGCTCACTCGGAATACGTACTGCCATGGCATTATCCGTCAAAACCTCTCGCCCTCTGTACAGCTTGTCTCTGCCAGTCTTATTCATTACCCCGCAGTGCGACTTCTTCAAACCCTCAAAGCTTCCTGGCAACATCAATGGCCACGTGCTTGCGGGGCACGGAGAGGTTGCAAAGTGATTCTTAATGCTAGTCATGTCTCTTTCACCTGAGAATAGGTCGTACGGCCCTCGCAGCGATACGAGCTTCTTGGATTTCATTTCGATGCTTTCTTTATCAATGATTATATAGCGGTCAGGGGCCAGACTCCAAGACGGGCTGGGGTCCTTGAAACGACAAGGTTCTGTCCAATCGAATGATTGCACGTGCGTGTGGGGGCTATGAGGAGCTTTGAAGGGTTTGCTCTGGTAATAGCTGCCTGGGCCAGGGGTCGAGAATTTCGGCGGTCTGCTGAGCGGCGCTCGTCCGAAGCCGAGGTTCTTGCAGGCAGGCTCGTACTTCTTCGGCTCGTGCATCTCCAAGTCGGCAGGCCCGCCGCGAGAGGCCCGCCAGTGCCGCTCGCGAAGGATCGCCTGATTCCTGTACCCCAGGTTCTTCGACCAGTCCTCCATCTCTGCTTTGAATCTCCATACATCTTTATGCTTTCTATTCTTGTTGACTTTGTAGATCTTGGTTACGGATATAGGATGGTACAGGCATGGATCCCGGGCTAGATCCTGCTCCACGTGCACTCTGAACCTCGGGGTGCTCGACCAAAATGCATATGGCATGCTAGCGGCTTTGTGTTTGGACTTTCCCACCATTTTATTTTATTAACACGTGTATATGAAAGGAAATAAACGTATATAAAAGCCGACTTTTAATTATTCCTTACGTTGACCATTAATAAGAACGTAGCATAATTCTTCTTCTTATTTTCTTTTTATTTTTGAAGGTTCACCGTGGTTCAAAATGTATACAAAATATATGACACTCGACGTATGACACTTCATTGAGTTCTCATAGAATGTGTAAAAATCTCATAAAAATCTAGTAAAATGATTTGATTGGAGTTGAGTTTTAAAGCTGCCATATAAAAATAAAATGCAGCTAGACGTGAGCTAGATTTAGTTAACAAATGAGGTTGGTTACAATTAAATACAGGTGCGCATGAAAGGCGCCACACGGGCGTTGCCGGTGCGCTGCGTCGTCATCGCTGCGTTGATCTACATATAAATAAGAACGACATGTCACACGATGCGTTGAGATACGTGCGTCGCTCTATACTAAAATCACAGCGTTGCGACGCAGCAACGCACCGGCAACGGTCACGCGGCATCGCTGTAAAGGTCAGTTTAGCTGTATCAAATTGTGTGGAAATGTTGGTCTTAAATCTACTCATATTCATTTATTAAGACTAACCTATTTGTTAACCTTTTTTGCCTGTAAGTGGGCTTTAACCCCCTTTCCCATAACCTATTTAGGCTGCGAGAGGTTTCGTCATGCGCCTCAATTCAAGTCGTTCAGCGGGCCTATACAAGATGCAGTGCTGTTAAGATCACACCAAGCGTCCAGTACCGCCCTCATCGCCAAACAGCAGTGTTCGCATTATTGTATTCCGGTGCGACAACCGGTGAAATTACTAGCATAGAGATATTCCACGTCCTCAGGTTTGGCAACGGATTTGACATCTAGGGATTTTTATCGGAAGCTTGCAATCTTTCGATTTTTTTTTAAATTTATTTATAAGAATAAAAGATTTAATGAAACCAAAGAGTGAATTCCGAACTGAGTTTGGAGAAATGACGTATTTTGTTACTCGTTTATATTTATATATTTTAAATTTAACTACAGGGATCGATGTGAGAATTCCGTAACGGTTTTCAAATGCTCACTTTGTTAGAAACAGGTGTATGCCAACGAATGTAATTTCCAAAGCCATTTTGGGTGGTATAGATTCGGTGCGTCAGATGAAATGAAAATTCCCTTGCGCTGGGTATTCACAAGTATTTTTATCTAGACTCATATCATAAGTCCTCTATTATGCGTTCAAAATCCGTAGGCAATGACCAGCATTACCTGTGGTAGTAGGTGACAGCGATGACAGCTGTTAATTTTGGAAGGTTTTCCATATTTGAGTTCATCTGAAAATACTGAGTTTTGACACATTTTCCTGCTCAACTACGCATGATATATATATTTTAATATTAAATTCATTGTTTTATATAATGCTAGGTTAAGTTCTATAATTGTATAAGTAATTTTTAAAAAACGACTGACTGTTGAGTTTCTTGCGGCGTTTCTTCTCAGCAATGGTCTCTTGCGAAGCGCTGGTAGATTTTTGACGTGTAAAAGTGCCCGTGCGGCCTACTTACTTAATAAACATCTTTTATCTTTTTATCTTTTATTTGGATCTCATTACCTTACAATATTCGATAACGTAATTTCAAAATTACGTTACAGCTGTCATTGCTGTCACCTACTACCACAGATAATGTAATGCTGGTACGCTTTAGCCAAACAGGGCCTGTATTCTAGGCGGTAAAAACCATATCGTATTTGACCTGTTATGGCATTGTTTTTGCGGCGTTCCTTCTCAGCATTTTTGACGTGTACAAGAGTCCATGCGGCCTACTTACTAAATAAAAATATTTAACTCGTGCGCCGTTATTGTCAAGTAAATAAGAGCTATCAAAACGTTGACACTACGTTAACAGATCAAAGACGATAATGGTTTACTTTTTACCGTCTAGAATCTTTGACCTGTTCTGTCGACGAAGCCTGCCACAAAATATACTGATTAAAAGTGTATTTATGCTCTGACAGCTAACGCAAGCGCGCCGGTTAATAATTCTTCGACGAATCAAAAAAAGATTACTTAGTTCAAGTTAAAGTTCAATAAGTTCAATTAACTAACTCAGCGGTTCTGAAGCTTTTTAATGACTGATCCTTATTGAAACAGAACACAATTTACGGTAAATATTCTTGGTCTGCATTAAAAAATCAAAAACATTTACAGTATTGTATATTATTTGATTTTTTGGACGAGGCAGAGGCCTAGCGGAACCCCAGGGCCCCGCGATGCACTTAAAGAATATAACATACATACAATCACGTCTGTTTCCCAGAGGGGTAGGCAGAGACCACTTTTTTCCACCTGCTATGATCCTGACAAATCTCTTTCGCTTCTTCCACATTCATACATCGATTACTTAAGATTCGGCCCCTTTCCAGTATTTCTCCGATTTGATTCGAAAAAGTACGCCTAAGGCGGCTTCCGACCCATCCACTCACTTTCGCTCTGTATATCTCTTTCGTTAATCTTCTTTCATCCATCCTAACAATATAAAACGGGTGTCCCTCAGAATCCCTATAATAACGTTTTTCGTCCGAATTATCATTTGTCCTAAATTGGTTTTCAGCTGAGTGAAACAACTTAAGTTCTCCAAAATACCTGCGGTTAGGTTAGGTTCGGATTGTATTATAAAAAACACTAAAATGTTTTAAAATTCAGCCGGAAATATTTAGGAATAATGAAAATTCGGATAAACGATGCATTATGACAAATGACGATTAGGGATTCCATAGGGGAACCATATAAAACTTATCGAAAATTTGTCTTATTCGAATCGTTTCTCGTTACGTACGAATGCGACGGATCCAGTTCCAAATTGAGTTGTTATTGTGGTATATTGTAATGATGTGTAAACTCCGAAGGTATGCTGGTGCCAATTTTCAGTTCGCTGTGTGAAAGTCACGTTGGATTTGGAAGACACGTTTGTTTATTCTCTTTCATTGTCATAGTGACAAAGCAAGACAGCGATGTGGATAGAAACATGACTCTGTTAGGTGTATTTTGGTTCAAATTCCTTGGCCATTGGTAGCAAATTCCCACCTAAAAATAAACGGTTTTAAATAGACAACCAAAATGCATTTTTAATAATAATAATTACCTACTCAAATAACATTATGAACTTAGACAGAGCCTCTTATCTCTACGACGTTAATAGTAGTTTACGTGACGGTTGCGTAATGCTAATTACGCAGAGTCTCGTACAAAACTTTATCTACACACATATTATAAGTACTCTAATGCCGGCACCACACTTCGCTATTCGCTATACGTTAAGCGGCTGCGCCGTATTTGTTATGCCGGCACCACACTTCGCTATTCGCTATTCGTTATGCGGCTGCGCCGTATTTGTTAAAATATTTGCTATCGCGCTTATGCGTTATGTGTGCGAATAAAGAAAACATAGACGAATAAACCCTCCACACTTCGTCGAATGTAGCCGAATAGCGAATAGCGAATAGCGAAGTGTGGTGCCGGCATAAGATGGGTTCAGAAGCCGAAAGGCAAATGACCAGCATTACCTTACCTGTGGTAGTAGGTGACAGCGATGAAAGCTGTAACGTAATTTTGAAATTACGTTATCGAATATTGTAAGGTAATGAGATCCAAATTTGGAACATCTTCCAAAATTAACAGCTGTCGTCGCTGTGGCCTACTACCACAGGTAATGCTGGTCATTGCCTAGAGGTTTTGAACGCATAATAGAGGACTTATGATATGAGTGTAGATCAACGGTCAGCAACAGGCGGACCGCGGTCAGTTTGCGGACCGCGAAAGGTCGAACCTTGGACCGCCAAATATTGTAATGTATTGCATACCAAGTATAAATTAATACATAGATAAGGTATACTATACCTTTATTAATTGAAATAATATTTTTAAGCCACATAGAATCTAACTTAATACTTTTGTTTTTATCTGGACCTCGTTGAAATTTTCCCACAGTATACGGACCCCACCTTAAACTACTTGCCGACCCCTGGTGTAGATAATCAACATTGTTGGCGGCGGATTCTACTTCAGCCGCCCTGTCCAGTAATTAAGAGCTATCAAATCAATACGTTGACAATACGATAACAGGTCAAAGACGTGGTTGGAATCTTTCGGTAACCTTCGGGGAGAGAAGATGCTCGATTGAAATATTTACTGATTTACTCTACTCACTTGACACTGGCGAAATCTCTGCGAAATACCGCGGTGGACCGACATTATAAAAAAAAGAAGACGATATGGTTTTTACCACCTATAATCAAGGCTAGGGAATGCGAATAACCGGTTATAACCGGTTTTAACCGGTTATTTTCATACAAAAACGGTTAATAACCGGTTAAATTGCATTCCCTAATCAAGGCTCAGTACATAAGCAATTTTTGTTTGTCTTCGTAGAAAAGAAGCCCAAGCAGGACACACACAGATTGGACGTTTCACCAAAAATAATAGAAATAAGTTTCTGACAAATTCGGTTAAATATAGAACCTTAATTTCAGGGTTCCGAAGTCAAACTATGAACCCCTACTTATAGTTTTATCATATCTGTCTGTCTGTGACAAGAAAAAAAGAGTGTATCTTTTTTTCTTGGAAACTAATAAAGTTACTTAACTTTTGGTAAAATTTGCAAAAACTTCTTAAATCTGTATTAAAAATTAGGATAGTCAAAATGGACCTTATTGCATAAAAATTAGGTTCATCTTAAGGCCCAGCCACGCCGCTTGCGTGACGTGCACGTGTGCGCTTCGCTTTCCACTGTGTTGTATATTATGAATTCTCATTGCGACATGTCACTATACAACGCAGTGGAAAGCAAACGCGCACGTGCACATGCACGTCACGCAAGCGGTGTGGCTGGGCCTTTATCGTAAAAGTATTTACTAAAAAAACAATGTAGATATACATGAACATGTTGAGAATCTATGTTAGATTTGCGTTTTCCAACTATATTATCTTACATACGGAACCCTCGGTGCGCGACTCCAACTCGCATTTGACCGATTTATAGGCTTAAAATCATAGATTTACGTAATCTATAAAGAAAACAAAGTTTCTTTTCCAGCTGCACTCGGGAAAAAGTTATTAGAATGGGAAATAATGTCCGAATGGGCTCGAGTAAATACATATACACACTGCAGTGTCACTCATGTCAGCTTTTACCTAGAACTTATCCGGAATGGCGTGTGTCAAGATTTCGTAATGTTTGGATGATACGTGACATTCCCCTTTCTATAAATTTCCCATAAGCAAAACGTTCCTTTCGCAAAACGTCCCATATGTCCCAAATGCCTCAACTAAAGTATCGAAAAACACAAGCCAAATATTTAACACGTCCTTTTGATAAAAGCTACATAGCTTACGAAAGAATAATAGTAATAATAATAGTGATAGAATCAGAAATGATGATATCCGCAGTAGAACTAAGGTTACCGACATAGCCCGAAGAATAGCCAAACTTAAGTGGCAGTGGGCGGGGCACATTGCTCGCAGGACTGATGGGCGATGGGGTCAGAAGGTTCTTGAGTGGCGTCCGCGGACCGGGAGACGAGCTTTAGGTAGGCCTGTGGTGGATGTGATGCGAAAAGCACAAGACCGGTCTGAGTGGAGAGCCTTGGGGGAGGCCTATGTCCAGCAGTGGACGTCTTTCGGCTGACATGATGATGATGATGATGACATAGCTTACGTATTTGAAATAAAGAACGTTTACCTGTGTTTCGTTTGAGGACGCAGTTAGCCTTTTTTGAAGTGACCTTGCCTATGAAGCTAGCGGTCCCGGGTTCGATTCCTGGTGAGGGCAGATATAAGTGTCAGTAGCGCGAGTATTTGTTTCTGAGTCTTAGGTGTTTTCTATGTATTATAATAGTTAGTTTACGTGACGCTTGCGTTATGCCAATTACGCGGAGTCGCGTACAATACTTTATCTACACACATATTATAAGTGCTCTAAGATGGGTTCAGAAGCCGAAAGGCAAATGACCAGCATTACCTGTGGTAGTAGGTGACAGCGATGACAGCTGTAACGTAACTTCATTACGTTATCGAATATTGTAAGGTAATGAGATCCAAATTTGGAACATCTTCCAAAATTAACAGCTGTCATCGCTGTCACCTACTACCACAGGTAATGCAGGTCAGTGCCTACGGGTTTTGAACGCATAATAGAGGACTTATGATATGTGTGTAGATAAATATTTATTTTTCTATAGAAGTATGTTTATTGTTGCCTAGTATAGCATCGTTTGGGAATAAGTGAATTTGTGTGAGGTGGTTACCAGGTATTTATTTATTTAGTAATTAAATGTTAAGCAAAAGGGACTTATTTTGCGTAAAGGACTTTTTGCGAACGGGACGTTTTGCAAAAGGGACATAAAGGAAAGAGACTTTTTGCGAAAGGAACATAATATGGACATTCTTTACCTATGTGCCCTAACTCGTAATTTTCCAAACATGTTCTCAAACGACAAAAGTGCGTTTAGCGCTTCACGGTTAATAAACGCTGCTGATTGTTCTGGCGTTGAGCCAACGCGTGTCATCCGCCAGCAAAAAAAACGACACAACTCAAAAACCAAGTACCAATCAAATTAGAACTTTATTCAATTGAAGTTCTGATTTTAAATACAACAGGTGAATAAATAGCGTATGTGTCGCTTTGGCCTGGAACTTCGGAATTACTTCGGTATCCCGTAAATTAACGCATGTTTAACATCTTTGGCCGCCCTCGAGTCTTATTAAGGTAATTGAGGCCGCGATTTTAGTTTAATGTCGGGATTTCTTTCGTCACATGTATCGTCGCCGTAATGAGCTGTGGCTACATTAAATAATACTTAAGGCGCATGGTTACCACTTCAATAAATAACTTTTTTAAAGGGCTGTGGTGATCCAATATCTAAAAAACCGAGCAAGAGCATGTCGGACCATGCTCAGTGAAAGTAGGGTTCAGAAGTTACTACACACACAAAAAACTATCTCAAAAAACAACAAGTAAGTATTTATGAACGAATTTTCTATTTCAAGTTATTTTGTGCTGTCTTAGATTTTTCTCTATCTCAGGAACCAATTAAGTCTACTTAATCTCATTTACGTAAGTATGACGAGTAAGTCAACTCGCTAATCAAGCAACTTCCTTGAGTACAAGTCGGAAATAACGACTGGAATACTCAGGCATTTCGACGAGGCAGAACAAAATAAACACGCATACTTTGCGCTTGAGTGAGTTTCAATGTCAGGTAGTGGTTTTCAACAAAGGATGCAATTATTTTCGATAAAGACACGTGTAAAAAGAGTATTGTAGGTAAATTGTGTGTAGCGTGGGTGCTGTGCGACGCGTGAGCAAATAGTCCAGTTTTCATTTTAATTAACACGTTCCGTGCGGTATCGGGTTGATTATATTTCTGGGGTCCTAGTGAAAAAGGGTACAAGTCGACTTAACTCGTAATAAAAAGGGTATATACATGAATAGAGTATACTTGAAATAAATCCTTTTTGAGTCGTATAAACGCAGTTGAAATGCGCTCGTAGTATGTGTGGCGTGAAACTGATTGATAGAGTAAGGAATGAAAAGGTCAGAGAGAAATGTGGACTAAAAGAAGATGTAGTGACTAAAATTTAAAAGGGCATGCTTCAATGGTTCGGCCATTTAGAAAGGATGGATGAAAGAAGATTGACGAAAGAGATATATAGAGCAAAAGTGAGTGGGAGGGTCGGAAGGGGCCGCCCTAGGCGTACTTTTTCGAATCAAATCGGAGAAATACTGGAAAAGGGCCGGATCTTAAGTACCCGAAACCGACGTGCATGCATGAATCGATGTATGAATGTGGAAGAAGCGAAAGAGATTTGTCAGGATCGTAGCAGGTGGAAAGAAGTGGTCTCTGCCTACCCCTCTGGGAAACAGGCGTGATTTAATGTATGTATGTATGTATGTAAACCCTTTTTCACTTGATTTTCTCTAGGACCCCTTGATTTTATGCTCATCTTTCTTCGGGCAGGGTTAAAATTGCTCTGCGAAATGCTGTTGCGGGACAGGTATATTCGTACTCTTTTTGAGTATAAAAGAGACAGTATTTTTGAATTTAATATAGGTATGTAAATAGTTAATATGCGTCTAGAGCGGTCGGTTGTAAAGGAACCGATAAACGCACTAGATTACATGCTAGAGTTAGTGAAGTCCGTATGTTAAAATGTGTTTGTGTTAATGAAAAGAGAAAGTGAATGAGCAATGATCACATGAAGGTTTTTTTTTTTAAATCCTGTGAGGGTGAGGAGCAACGAATATTTTTATGACGAAAATTATTTTATGTTATACATTTAATCGCTATCGATGTTTTCTTCATCATCATCACATCACTAAAAATGTATCGACACTTTTACTTACAGTGGCCCTATATAAGATGCGAGATCGTAATACAGTAATGACGGCCGAGTTAAAAAAATACCATAACAGCACCTCTTTTCTAGGCGGTAGAAACGATATCGTAGTTTTCCTGTTATGGTATTGTTATGACGTCAGCCGCCATTACTGTCAAGAAAATAAGAGCTATCAAAACGTTGACAATTCGATAACAGATCAAATGCGATGTTGTTTTTACCGTGTTGAATAGAGCCGCTGGTCAAATACGATTTGGATTTTACCGCCTAGAGAACGAGAGACAGCGTTTACAGTGTTTACAGCTTTATATAAACAAAGGGTCAAACAAAGACGTAACAATTTGATGTAAAATGAGTAGCCTAATTAGTTTAATAGATTATTTTCAATTAAAAAGCTAATATAAAAATTAAAATTAAATGTTACACGAGCCATTTACGTGTGCCGGATTATTTTTGGATAATTAGCGTAGATTACCGAGATAATATTTCTTTCTTGTTGTTTATTCAAAAAATATATTTAAAGGACTATAAAAATAACAGGGGGTTGCCATGGCTAAGCAATTCAGTTTACAGTTCTTGTAAGGGACAGAGCTATAGCAGTTACACGGCTCTATCTAGCTCTTTTACCCTCTAAATTTCTTGACCACGTCATGGTAACCTAGGGCCTCTATTCTAGGCGGTAAAAACCATATCGTCTTTGAATTGTTATTCTGCGATAACAGTTTATGCGCAAAGCCTAATATAGCCATATAGATTATGCCACAAAGAATGATTACTTACAAAATTATGTCATAACAGGGTGAACCTTAACAAAAATCGTTTACGATAGCGTTATGCATCTTGTCGAAAAGGACAAGCAATTACGTACTTTATATACAAACTAAACAATCAGTGCATCTGCATACTATTTCGATTTATTCGAATTTTATACACTTTCGCAAAAAGTCGGCGGAGCTCCTATTTATGGTTGGTTTGGCCCTCCGGGCCAGCTGGAGAGCTAACATGACCCTCATACCTCATATTTATGATACTAAGGGGTACCTTTGCTCCATAAAGAAATATGCTTCATTCGTTATACATAAATAAGTACTCCCAAATGGATGCAAATCAAATATCCTTTCGACCCACCAACGCACAAGGAACAAATCGTGTTTCGGATCAAAAGGACCGCAGCAGCACCAACTGAATGTCATGACTAACGCAGTGAGCGTGTTACTGTGATTAAGAGGGATCACGGCGTGTAAACAGCGCGCACGTGGAATCAGACTACACCTGAAAAATACGGAAATTGTAGATAAACACCAATTTCGTTTATTTTGCATTCGATCCAGTTTTTTTTTAATTAGGGTAAAGCAGCTAGTTATTGGCCTTTAAAATAACAGTTACTGGCACCTAGTGATTGTTTAATTATCGTCTCAATTACCTTATGTTAAAGTTCTTGGGGCCAATAATTGGTAGGTGGCCAATAATAGGGCAGTTCCTCCTATATCTTGGTCGTTTATTGATGCACGATTATTATGGAATTAATTTCGTTAATAACTGGGTAACTAAAAACCCTTATTCATAAACTTACAACCTATTTTAGTTAAAGATTTGTTTGTCCCTTTCTGTCAAACTCATACGTCATAATACGTCAGATAAGGACACAGCACATTTCAAGCATACTTTAGTTAAGACGCGATTATAAAAAAGGGGTAAAGCTTTATTATTAAACTATTTATGAGACCCTCCCCCTCCAAATAGTTTTCAAATTATTAAAGTTATGAAGTCAACGCTAGTTATTAATAAATTCAAATTTAATTGACGTAATTGTTTGGATATTAAGAGGTTGGAGGAGGTTGAGGTTGGTTGTATTTGGGGTTTTTATCTACCTATTTAATTAGTGATGTTTATGGGCCAATATAAAGCGCCCCCACCACCCCCCACCTAGAGAACCGGGAGATAAAAATTACAAGTTAAGTTTAGAGGATTGTAAACGGCGTAGCTGTCAAAAAACTCACACAAACTTAACTCGGGGCGACAACGTATCACCCCCTGAATCAACTCCGATATCCACGATTTTCGAATATGTTGTAGCTATTATAAAAAAAACTAAATTTGTTTCTTGGAGAGGAAAACGTAAACATCAGTTTTTCATAGTATCTACAACATTGGTATTCATTAATAACTTTAAAAAAAGCAAGCTTTCAAAACCCGACTGTTGCTAACCAACTTTAAATCGTTATAAATCCTAAATGATCAATCAAAATGGAAAGTGATGAAAGAAACCTAAAGATGATTTTTAAATCCCTATTCAATGATACCCCACTTGACATACTTGGTCGACTTTTTTTTTATTTGCACAATATGGCGTCTGGTTGCCGCCGTATTGAATTGTGATTACTGTCATATCTTCAGTGACACTCACCAGATTAAGACAAATCGATTGACATAAGAATCATCAAAATCAGACAACGGGTTTAGTTTTTATAGTGACACAAAGGAACAAACATACATATATGTATAGGCTGTGAAACACATTACCCTCCTTCTTCGGCAGTCGGGTAAAAATAGGAAAAATCGGACTAAGTTTAAGGGGAGAAAAGCGTTATCACATTTTGTATGGACTTTTTAGACTCACAATTTTCATAACCTCCTAAGTTATTATTTGTCTCATCTCTTACTGTCATTCCAAAAACGATGACTGCTACTCTGCCCTCCGAAACAAAAAGGCAGAATGAGAAGAACTTCCTAATCTCATACGGCTTTTTTCTTTTAGAGGGCAGAGCTTACCCTCAGCAACAGCGCCAAAAAGAGGATAACCAAATTACTTAATAGCCAGTCCAGTTCACTTGTCTCCCTTTAGGCAAGTGCTTTAGGTCAGTAACTCGGACGAACCGTCTAGGATCTCGCAATTACCCTAAACCAATGATATAATATAGTAAAAAAAGGTAGATATGTTATACGCACTTCGATAGTGGCACTCTAAAACCAAGCCAATTGGTACACCTTTACTTAGTCTTGCGCCGTCAACGGAACCGTGAACTGGTCTGCAGAGCAACATTACTCGTCTCTGTTTCGCTTCCAGAAATTAGCATACCATCCTGCTTTCACTTGTCATTTATGAATTAGTGTGTAATTGCAATATTTACTGATTATGTGTGCGTAAGCCGGGCCATTTTTACTCGCGGAATACCGTATAGGTAACATATCTACCTCTTTTTATATTATATAATTGCCCTAAACACAGGATATACAGGTTCCTCATAATGTTTTCCCTTCATCGTAAGGGGTGCCTTTACGTTGGGGGAAATTACAAAGAAAAACTCATTCGTAGATAGCAACCGCTACGGAAAGTATTAATATACATACATCTATCGCGTATGCGTCATAAATATATGTACAGTCAAGAAAATGTATTCGCGTACCTTTTTGATTCTTATTGTCATCGTGACAAGAGAGAAAAAAGTACGCGAATAGGTACATTTCCCTGACCGTACCTATACAAAAATCGGGTGTCCCTCGGAATCCCTAACAACGTTTGTTCTAACACATCGTTTGTCCGAATTATCATGTGCCCTAAACTGGTTTTCAGATGACTCAGGCAACTTTTTAAGTTTTCTAATTATATCTGCGATTCGGTTAGGTTAGGGTTGTATTATAACAACACTAAAAAGTTATAAATTCAAGCGGAAATGGCTTTAGGATAAACGAAAATTCGGACAAACGATGTACATTATGCAATTTATTGATGAACAATGTGTTTATATTCAAACATATCACGTTAGGTGACGCCCGATACGATATTAATTAGATTCTAAATTAATTAGCGGTGGACAGACCGGCCGTTGGCCTGTCGCCATGCACCGAAATCACGGAACAAGCATGGCTTAGGGCTGGCTCTGTGGGCTGGCTTTACTAGCCTTCATTAATTACACTCATAGTGAATCGTGATAGAATATGGTTGGAAAAGTCGGTATCTATCCAGCTAACGGCCACTACGCGTCAATTAGTCGATAAATCTATCGATTAATTCGAGTATCAAGGTAGCACGTTAAAAGAATCATGCCTGCCGCCAATATTCGTACACCAGTAGTCCTAGCGGTGGATACGCCAAAAAATGCTGCAAATGGTGTTAAAGTCATGAAAATCGGAACGATTGATCTTTAGGCCATACGAATCAATTTGACCCGTAGCACAAGAAAAAAAACCAAAAATGAGACGAGTTATGACATCTTTATTTTGTATAGGAAAAAAAATTGTTCTGAAACATATCGTGTGTGGTATCTAATGAAAGGGCTTACTAAGCGAATTCTAAAAATATATCACATCATTATATTTCAGTCACTTGTTTTAAATTAAATTAAAAATCATTTTCAAAACATACCAAGTTTGGGCTCCTCCAGATATGATACGGTTAAATCATTATTTGTTAAATATACCTAAAATGATACGTAATAGCCTCATATCCAACCCGAGGCAAGCAACTTTGAAAATATTTACATTTAGTATCTTTTTATAATTTTTTAATATTACAAAATCGGATACAATAACAAGTAGTTGAAACATGTATAAAAAGTTCAATGTTAGACACTGAGGATGATAAATACTAATGCGAGAGGAGTTTTCAATCATATACATATATATTATTTACTAAGTAGTTGTCCCCGCGACTCCTTCGCGTTTTTATCCCGGAAAATTGGACAGTTCCCGAGGGAGCAGCGATAAACGACTTCTACGCGGACGAATTTGCCTCACGTAATTTTTACCTCACCATAAGAGCATCAGTTACCACATATTGAAAATAAAAGCGACCAGATGTACTTATAGACGAAAGTGCATAGCGATTTATTGTAATATAGGTATGTTGATCGTACCGACACAGAATTGATGAACAAACCTAGAACACTGTCGGAATAGCGTTACATCCAGTATCATCAACATCTGTCAAAAATTAATCCTTCTGAGCTTTTGGTCAAGCTTTTGTAGCTCGCTGTAGTATTTTTTCAAAGAGGGACTCTGCTTATGGGTCAAATCAAAAAGTAAAAAGCTGGTAGTTGTCGGTAATTTGAATGGACATCCTGTTAACTTCCGACTCAATCATCAAATAAGCTCTCAGAAACCCTAACATTGCATTGCATCAGATTTACATATGTATTGGAAATTTCAGCCAATTCCGATACCGGGAACTGGTTTACATTGAGTTGTAGGATCTGAATTAAACAACTGCCGAGCAAATAACCGGGAAGTTAAGAGCTTGTCATCAATTCATAATTTATCAGTTTTATCGCTGACTTACAGAAGTCACATTAGAAAAATCAGGTACATACAGTGGTAAAAGTCTGTCTATCGAAATTGAAATTGGAATTAGATATTAACTAATTAATATATTGTCATTTGACATTTGCCTAAAGGACATGGCCCTTTTTACTGTGGCGCTGTGCACCAGAACGTACAGCAATTATTTATATCTCAAATTAAAGCGACAAATATGTACTTTCAATATGTATATGTCATTTACATATAACGCAGCGGTTTAAAAGTAATTCGATCCTTAATTATTTACATAACCTCAAAACACATCATAACGTGCAAGGCGCTGTCACCTAAAAACTGCAATAAAGATTTCTCTTTGAAAGTCTACTGCTCCTAAACGGATTGTTCAAATTGATTTGGAATAATATATAATGCTACGCGAATTTAATATGAGAGGGCGTGACCTGTTAAATATACTAGATGAGATGAAGCTAAACATAATCGCGTAACTTTTAGAGTGCAAACTGACGATCATGACACACATATGTGCTAATTGACAGAGGTTTCAAGTTTGCTGACTGGGATTCGAACTACGTACGTTACGATAAGGGAAGATAATTTAACCACTGACTTTGCACCTTTTTAGAACTTACTTTTAGAATAGAAATTGAAAAATAGAAGATAATAGAATAGAGAATCAAGGTACATAAAAGAAACTTAACAATCAGTGTCTATTTAAACAATAAATGTCAAACCCCATCGTATGACGTAGCTAGCGGCTATAAATGAAACAATGGTTTAAAAAATATCATACCTACAACATGGATATAAAATTAAAATGAAGAGTTACACATAAAAAGCCTAGCCGCCCAGTTTTCAAAGCCTACTTCTCATACATTTCTCGGTCTCACTCAGTACTAGCGGCCTAACGTTCTGAGAATCGACATTCAAAGCGACACAACACCTTTATCTTTTATCTGTTTTACAATCTGACTGAAAATCGGTTGTAAACTCGTCACAATTACAGTCATCCCTGTCAGTGATCTTGGCCAAAGCTCTTGACCTATTAAATGCTATGTCGCTTCATATATTTTTAGCCACGCGGGATGTTCAGACCGAGACAGCGTCCGCGGCGGACGCACGTGTGAGATGACGTCCCGCGGCATTAGGCGGAAGAAGTCTTCGCTGTCCGAAGTGAAAGTGGCTGTGGTTGGCGCCCCTTCAGTCGGAAAAAGTGGTATGTTTGTCTGTGGTTTTTTAATTTAAAGTTAGAACTTTTTCAATTGACTTAAAGAACTTTTTTGAAGTACTTTAAAGAGATTTGAAAACGAAATAACTGTGAAGGATTTAGGTTTTACCCAACTTATTTCGCAGTTGTGTTAATTTGACATTTTATTTTTGTTTATGTGCGTGCAAACGGATCTGAAGTTATTTTAAAAGTGTGCCCAGTAGCGCCTCGCATAAAAAAATAAACATTTAATAAATAATTACCATATGCCTAAGCAATCATATAGTTTTTGAAGGAAATAATACAGTTATTTAGAGAATTTCGCATGCAGCGAAATTATAAACTCAGCAACACGTGGCGGTCGGTTCAGTTTAACTTATATTATTTAACAAAAAACTAACTTAGGACGTTATATTATTATTGTGTATTTTAATTACTAATTTCTAAAGTTTAGTCCCTCATTGCGTCCTTCTGCTCAGTATTTTATATTTATAATTTTTTAAACTTAATGAAACTCGGTTAGCTCCTACCATAATCCAAAGAAAATTATCTACTACTGATTGATACAAACCGAGTGTTTTTTTTGCTACTTATTAAATATGATTTTACTATTCAATCGTTAAATAATTATTTCAGCTTCTTTAAAATTATTATGTTTTTTTGCTGCTTATATTATTTCACTATTCATACATTTAAACATATTAAATAATACTTTCAGCTACGTTACAGAACAGTCGAGTTTATAAATATGTAAACACTTTAGTACCTTGTCACTTTAATCGCTGTGACAATGCGTTTATGGCAGTTTGAACATGACATCAAATAGACAAGATACTAAAGTTTACATGAATTTATGAAAACGACTGTACCAATATAATTACATTTTGACTGAACTACTACGCATGTATATTATGTTGTGCTTTGTTAGATTTGCGGAACTAGTAAACTTCCTTTTTGGGGTTCCGTGGCCGAAGGGGCCAGACGGTACCCTAATAATATGCTTCCGCTGTCCGTCCGTCCGTCTGTATTTTTGGAACCGTATAATAGATAGCAGGCTGGATTTTTTCAGAATTCGTTATTACGGCGAATTTGCTAACAAAGAAAATTAAATAATAAAGGTTTTTTTCAACGTATTTTTTTTTCATGTCATAAATACGGTAACACATACAAGCGTAAAATTTGGTATGATTATGGTACCTTGTGTGAGATGGGCTCGCGCTGATTTGACTCGAAATCGAATTTAAAACCAAACGAAAAAACACCTACCGTGCGGGTACGGAACCCTCAGTGCGCGAGTCCGATTCGCACTTGACCGGTTGTTATCACCGTATTACTTTATCCGTGTCAATCACGTTAGCTGGCTTGTTGACGTCTTTTCGCTTACATTATAAATAAAATAAATTAATATCAGGGAACAACGTCACACCATTGACCTAGTCCCAAACTAAGCTCTAGGCTTGTAGTATGGGTACTAGACAACGATATAAATACTTATATAGAGAAATATATACTTAAATACATAGAAAACATCCATGACTTGGCAACAAATATTCACGCTCATCACACAAATATCTGCCCTTACCGGGATTTGAACCCAGGACCGCTAGCTTCGTAGGCAGGGGCACTACCAAGTAGGCCAGCGCGTCGGCCAAATAATTATTACAACTTAAGCCATACAAATAGGGAAACATAAAACTAGGTTTGACGACTAAATTTACAGATGTATTCTCATATTTACAACGGCGCGGGCGCACTACATTAGTAGTTTATGTGGCTGGTGCATAATAAGAGGCATTAAAGCACGAGTGTGGTTAACTTGTTTGTAGTACAAAGGCTTAAACAAAAAAAACTAAAAAAAAAAACTTTACTTATAATGTAGAGATATGGCTTGCATTTTCAAGTTAGTGGTACAGTATTACCGATACTTTAATGTTTAGGTACCGACACTTTAATGTAAACATTACGATGCACTATATACTTTAATGTAAACATTAAGATGCAACGACAGATACAGGTTTCTTAATATAGGCGATTTGCTTATCGCTTCTGAACATATTTTAGGGAAGTTATGATATGGATGTAGATAAACATAGTTACATACCTTCAAGCCTGTAATCCCAGAGCAGTGGGGTAGCCAGAGCTACAGAATTACCTAAAGCTTTAAAAACTTGTTGATAATTCAGTAACCACATTTTGCACAAATAGGCTAAGATGTTTACCAGGGTATTAGTCACAGGTTGCAAGCCCATCGCCTAACAGTACTATAAGCCTAAATATATTCCCTTAGTCGTCTCTTACGACATCCACGGGAAGACATGGAGTGGCACTATTCTAACCCGGCAACCGCGCACTAGTGTGCTTAAAACACAATTTCTCCTTATCTGTCATTACGACAATTGAATTTTACAGAAAGAGACAAAGAATACTTTAACTAAATTAAGTTTATCGTGCGTTTATGATTAAGGGGGTTAATGGTTTTTTTAAGGCAAGTGTAAGGCGCCTGACAATACGCGCTTTTTTGGTCGATCGAAACGTGGTGTTTTTGATCGACGATATTCAAATTTAACTAATTAAATGTTAATAGGTACTTTTTAAGATTTTAGCTGTATTATTCATGTCTGGATTAAATGGCATCGAAAAGTTTAATCTCCGCTCCGGAGCTATTGTTGCGGGGGATGTTTTCGCCCTACGGTCCTTTGTTGCCTCGAAGAAGCTGGATGGATCCCGATTTAACGCACCTCGTTAAATCGGGATTATCTAAGCGTTACTGTAATTTAATTTAAAAAACCGGTCAAGTGCGAGTCGGGCTCGCGCGCGTAGGATTCCGTAGGTACCATTATCTATAAAAAAAACACTTTTGTTGTATGGGAGCCCCCCTTTATTATTTTAATTTAATTATTTATTTTTAAAGTGAACCTATCGAAATATTCTGTGAATATTTCAAGCGTCTACCTGTTGCCGTTATTAATAATATCGAGCAAAAAACGGCAAAAAAAACACGTTTGTTGTTTGGGAGCCCCCCTTAAATATTATTTTAAAAGGTTTTTAGTATTTGTTGGTGTTACAATAGAAATACGTCATCTGTGAAAAATTCAACTGTCTAGCTATCACGGTTCATGAGATACAGCCTGCAGACAGACAGACGGACAGACAGACGGACGGATGGAGTGGAGTCTTGGTAATAGGGTCCCATTTTTACACTTTGGATACGGAACCCTAAAAAGACCTAACAGGCTGAATTATAAATGTATAAATGATTAAATATCATTTTACTTATAGGTGGTACCTATCAAAAAATGCAGCCGGGTTTTTAAAAGTTGAGTGATTATACCTTTATCGTAGTGTGTTACAGTCGCCATCAGATATATTGTAGCGGGCGAGGTACTCAAATATTTCGGAGCAGCATTACTTTTCAATAAATTCGTTACACTAGTTATGGTCAATAACACCAGAACATGCAATTTGTCATAAATATAAGAGCAGCGACTTTTCAATAAATTCGGAATATATAACGAGGTAAAAATATCAGAAAGCACAGAACGTCAAAGGTATCTAGGCAGGCAGGGTGATCATAAAGATCGCAATATTTATGGAAAATATACCTTAAGTCTGTATCACACAGTTTAAATTCGTTACTATAATTATTATGCATGTCGATTTTTGGCATGACGTATTTATCTTTTGTTTGGAATTCGAATCTACTCGTGACGTGTACACGTGTGTTAGACATGCATAATAATTATAGTAACGAATTTAAACTGTGTGATACAGACTTAAGGTATATTTTCCATAAATGTTCCGATCTTTATGATCACCCTGACTGCGTAGATACCTTTGACGTTCTGTGCTTTCTGATATTTTTACCTCGTTATATGTTCCGAATTTATTGAAAAGTCGCTGCTCTTATATTTATGACAAATTGCATGTTCTGGTGTTATTGACCATAACTAGTGTAACGAATTTATGGAAAAGTAATGCTGCTCCGAAATATTTGAGTACCTCGCCCGCTACAATATATCTGATGGCGACTGTACATTATAGGTAGTATAATATGAGTGTTACATTTTATAGCATCGCTGTAACATGTCATAATTATTATAGTAACTTACAATAGCAGGTACTTACAATTAAAACAATATCTATTCTATATAATTAAAAAAAAAAAATTGACGCTCTGCCGAAACCGCTGGACCTAGGTAGTTAATTTAAATTTGGTGGTAATCTCTTGCATATCCTTGTAATTTTTGGAAATTCATTGCAGGGGTTCAAATAGAGGGGGGTAGCGGGTTAATTCTACGCGTACTGTCAACCAATTTGATTTCTAAGTTGAGTTTGAAGTTTGAGACGATAAGTATTGAATAGTTTGTACATAACAATTTCACATGAGAATAATTTCTTGTTTCATACTTTTCAGTAAGGTTTTAGTTTTTAAAGATGCTCGGAATCACCTATTTTGACCGCTGTTGCTTTCAGAGAACTATTCCTGCGAAAAATATAACGTCGGGAACAAGCACAAATCCTTTTTATTAAGTTTATAGAAATACTAGTATCCGTTGCCGTAGTACGCGTAGAATTAGTTTCCCGCTATTCCGCCTATTTCTTCCAACTGGGGGGTTAATTTTCGGGTACCAAAGTCCCGTTCCAGCCCCTCCAAATTTCAAGTCACTAGGATCAGCTAATTAGGTTGTGTGTTGACTTCAGGCAGCCAACGCACAGCCTAAAGCTGGGGCCACATTTGTATCTGTCTGGTAGCATCGATGCGTATCATGACCGTTAGTGTGGATGCAAAAAGATCGCGAACATGCTACGCGCCGTATCTGATCTCTCGCGATCCATGGTCCTACGCGTTTATTAGACACACGCTCGCGATCAGATAAAATGCGATCCACATCTAGTCGGGTCAAAAGGATACGACGTTATGTATGATACGATACGGCTAGTACGGACGCATTTTTTACGCATCGAGGCCATAGTGAGCGTCCATACTTACGATACGCATGATCGTGATCGCCAAAATGATACATGTAGCCCCAGTTTTATAGAAGGAATTGAAGTGACGCCCCGCAGCATTGCACTTTGGTTCCTATCTCTGGCTTTTCCCCTATATCCCAACTGGCTATGGATACATGGATTTTTTTGCACTCTTCCCAACATAGCTAAAGTACAGTTTCGCAGAAACACTTTTCATTAATTTACTTTTATTATTAAAAATCAATCTTACTAATAATAAAGAAACTAAATATTTTTATCGCGTCTTCTGCATAACAATATAAAACTCTTACATAACATTAGTATCAGTTTTTGTGGCTTATTCAGTCTATCCCAACTGTTCATATTTTCTTCAAAAGAATTAGATTACTCTCTCAATAACTTACTTACCTACACATACACATACATACATACATTCTACTTAAACCATGTTATACAGCTCCGGTAGCGGTAAAAAGTAAAGACTTCTCGTAATAAAGTAACATGGTTTCGAAACCAAGATAGGTTAAATTAAAAATAATTTAGAATAAAAAAAAAGAGGATTAAGAAAATGCAAATGGTACACTCCGGCCCATTTGCAATGCCAATAAAAATATATAACCGGATTCCCAACACATTAAAAAGTATACAGGATATACATAAGTTTTAAATAATACCTTTTGGAGAAAGCGTATTTTTTATTAGATAAATAGTTAAGTATATATTCGAATATTGTGAACATTATTTAATTGGAAACTTACTTCTTAAATGTAATGTTAAGAAAAACTTTAAGTAAAATAAAATATTATAATTAATGAATGTTAGGCTATAAGTTTTAAGTAAGTTTGCGATGCCCTTGCAGGGTTCACGTTTTAACTGTGCATATATTATAAGAACTTTTATCACTACGTGAGTGCAATAAACATTTTTGAATTTGAATTTGAATACAGCGTCGTATTTTTATCGAAAGATGTGGACCGTGTTGGAAGAGGAAGGCGCGTGGTAGGGACGAACGAAGATGCCTAGGGGACGCCTACGCCGTCTGGATTATAATTATAGAAACATATAAATACAAACCTCTACTATTTGTTTTTTGTAATTTACTTTATTATAGTAATAAAATGCGTTTTTAATTTTATTTATACAATATTAAGATCGATTAATTCGTTTTGTTTTTCGAGTGTACCTACCAAGGCAACACACAAAGTTGACGCACATACTTACGTGACTGCAGTTTTATGAGACGAAAGAGTCACTTGCGATTGTCATTTATTTGTATCAATCAATCAATCAATCAATTTATTTATTATATAAAATCACACTGTATACAAAAACATCAGTTTCCGGCGGAACCCAAACTAGGCTGAGCCTGTAACTTGGGTATCCATGAGCACAGGTTATACATTAACCATTTTTCCTATTGATAGGTGATGTTGCGTATGCAACATTTATTTTATATAATTTTAAAATGTACTAATTTATAGAAATTCATTTAATTATTTTACTGTCATATAACTTTCAGATCTTAATGTACCTACCTAACATACTGTAATAACAAAACGCAGATTTTGGGCTTCTCCCTACCACTAAATTTAAAACCGTTTTCTATACTTCAAATTTTGCATATCACTCTCCTTACCACCTCCGACCTGCTTAGGCACTATTTCTGTACAACCAGTACCTATTAAAACACAGTACATTTAGATCGAATTTTATTTCAAAGCTGTTAGGAAATCCTCTCGTGAGCAGTCTGGGTTCCGGCAGCTACAGGTGAAAACAAGTTGTAAAGAATTTCCTATTAACAGCTTAAAGTTACACAGCAGTGGAACGAGTTAAGCAAATTATTAAATAAAAATAAGAACAAACTAACTACTTAAAAGTAAGAACAAAGATGAATTTAGACAAATACCTGCGGGCCTGGTATGGTTGCGTTTATCACGTGATAAAATGTGGATAAAGCATTCGTCACTGTCGTACTTATATACGTGTCAGAAAGTGACGGATGTTTTATCCACATTTTGTCACGCGATAAATACAGCCATATTAGGCCCGCAGATAACCTTACAAAAGTTTACCTGCATAGTCTCTAACTAAGCTCTCGGCTTGTACTATGAACACTAGACAATAAATACAAAAATCATACATAGTCAACATACAAAATACAGTATCAGAGGGCCCTGCCAAGATGCATTGCGCTAACTAGCGTTTCTATTCGATTCGTTTTTAAACCAATCGCGTCACTGGTAGATGACGTAATACGAAAAGTCACGTGATCTATCAGTGACGCGATTGGTTTAAAAATGAACCGAATAGAAACGTTAGTTAGCGCAATGCATCTTGGCAGAGCCCTCTGGAGAAATACCACCAAGAATCAGGAGCAAATAATGGCGCTCATCACATAAGTATCTGATACTGGGAATCGACCCCGGGACCTTTTGTAGGCAGGATCACTGCACTCACTGCCACTACGCTAAATGCATAGTCCCCTGATTACAAATTATCTACTAGTAAACGAATAGTTTAATCGAATTAGCTTATCATGAGATGATTTCATCTCTATGTAAATAAAGTCAATCCGATTTGACGGGAAAGCACTAACAAACACATGTAAGTATTTAAACTATTTGAGAACTTTACATGGCGAATGCTTTACTCAAAAATATTAATCGTTTTGATTTAATAACTACCTTTGATTTTTGTATTTCATAATGAAATGTCTATAGTTTTTAAACCAAATACGCGGACGTGAAGCTATTTTCTGATCAAAACGTAAACTCGCTGAGGGTTTAGTACCGTAAAACGGGGTGAGTAGGGACACAACCTAAAATGAAGCATATGTTACTAATTATACGACTGAAACTATTTCTAATAGACGTAACGTTTTTGTCCATTTAGTACTTGTTCTTATTTGTAACAAGTTATGACTTATTTTAGGTTGTGTCCCTACTCACCCCTTAACCCCTACACACCCCGTTTAACGGTACTTCATTAAGTACAGAAGTCTTGGCAGTGTTAACGGGAAATTTACTTACCACAGTATCTATATCTATTAGCTCTTTTATTTACCTTTTGTTTCAATTTGGTCTTTATCTAACGTGTGCCTGGATGTGAGCGTGTCCTCAAGTGTGTGCGCGTGTGTTAATGCACCCTACCCGGTTAAGTTGTGCGTGTGTCTATTAGACACGCCACGCACTAAAATGACGTATACGACATTTCATGACCTCTCATTATGACTATTATGAGAGAAGGCAGTGCCTAACACTGCAGGTAGTATAGGTTACGGTGTATACTTTTCCAGTCCCACCTTACGTATATAAGTAATTTTTGATGTAAATCTAAAAAGAAGCAACGGCGGTAACAACACAGGATGCGTTCTAATGATATAACGATATCCTAACTATCGTCCCTCAGAGAAGGTAACGCAATAACCCGGATAACCCCTACTAATAATATTTTACAACAGCATGTTTTAAAAACCTGACTGCACGTTTCGATATTCCTCGTTTTTAACCGACTTCAAAAAAAGGAGGAGGTTCTCAATTCGTCGGGTTTTTTTTTCTATGACATTCCCGCGGCGTTGTCTGCGGCGAGCTTGAAATGTTCTATAGTTTCTTATTAATATTTAGAAGTGGAGCTACGTAACAGCATAAATAGGATCACTAAAAAGTATAAAATAAAATAAATGTTAAAAAAAAAACAAAAAACCGCCTTCAAAAAGCAAAAAATAACTTCTTTAAAATGGTAGGTAAATAGGTCAGTCCAACTGAAGTCGGCGTCCAACAATATTTTAACCAAAAGCAGACTTCAGTTCGACTGACCTATTTACCTACCATTTTAAAGAAGTTATTTTTTGCTTTTTGTCGGCGGTTTTTTGTTTTTTTAAACATTTTTACAAAACAATAATAACTTTTAAATCACGATGGTACTCGTAAGACGAATGTCACGATACTACCTGTCAAATTCATGTCATACTTTCAGCCTCTACGAAGGAACATACATAAAAATAAATAGGTCTTAAGGTTAATAAGCGTACGGAAATCGGTTAGGAGATAGCTTGAGCCCCGAGGAATCTGAACAGTCTTATCCGAAGGGGTTATTCCCACCTGTTACCACCCAGCTTTTTTTTGTTGCCACTTTGAACTTTATTCATCTGTAATAAGCCAGCAAATGTAAACGAGTGGTAAAATATGGGAATAACCCATCCGAAGTCAAAGATACCAGCGAATAGCATAGCTCTTGGAAGTTAACTGAATACAAACGCTAGCGTTACGTGATCACCTGTCGCTTTGAAAAATGTATGGAATTGACGTAAGATAGTCACGTGATATATCACTCGTTACCACTGACACGCTGTAAAGTGATCACTATCACTTGCGCTAATCAAATAGTTACTACCTTGACAGGTCGAATTCAACACGAGCACTATCACAATATAAAAGTCGGTATCCAAGGGCGGTAACTATACGAAGAAACTGTCAACTGAGTCAGTGTCATCAAAAGTGATCACCTAACGCTAGCGTTCGTATTCGATGGCAACTTGTAAGCATTTCCAGACCCGCTGGTTATGTAAGCATTTCCAGACCATGCGATATATTCATTAGGGAAGCTAGAACATTTAATATTCCGTCAAATCCGCCGTAATCCGGAGCGAAATGCAAACAATATAGCAAGTTATATGAAAAGTTGCGCCGTTCAGATAAAAGACAAATTTTGCGTCGTTATCTTGGCCTCGAAGCCTACAAGAAACAGAAAATTCACGTGTTGACGAAATAGCTAGATGCAAGAAATGCATGGAGTTGACAGCTTGGCATGAGCGCGTTTTTCCATTTAAAAAATGTTTTACCTTCAGAGGGCCCTGCCAAGATGCACTACGCTAACTGGCGTTTCTATTCGTTACGTTTTTAAACCAATCGCGTCACTGTTAGATGACGTGATACGAAAACTCACGTGATCTACTAGTGACGCGATTGGTTAAAAACGAAACGAATAGAAACGTTACTTAGCGTAGTGCGTCTTGGCAGGGCCCTCTGGACAGTCATAACACACAGAATGATCTCGTGTATCGTGTTTCATTAAAGAATATGCCGGTGAGCAAATTAACTGTTCCCGTGCATTTAACGATTTAAATTCGCCGGCATGTCATGGCGATATTTTCTAAAGCAGGTTTCCCCAAATTTTTTTGCGTCGGGCCTCCTCGAATATGAAACAATATTTTCATCTTTGATTTTTTTGTGATAAAAACAAACGCACATTAAAACGTCAACAAACGACGTTGCGTTACGAAACAGAGACCGAATGTATCACGATATACTTAATGATATATTATATTATTAAAGATTAAAGATAATGTGATGATATATGTTAGTTATGATGTTATATTCACGCATTTTTTGACATCTTTCTATGACCCCTTAGGGTGGTGCACCCCACTGGTTGGGAAATCCTGTCCTAGAGGTAAAGAAAGAAAGAAATAAAGAAAATCATTTATTCGTGACAAACATAAACAAGAACAGATATAAAAACGTACAAAGAGGTAAACCTGTTGCTAGCTAGCTGTTGTTCATCGATCGAGGTTTAAAAATAAATCAACAATATTACACAGATTGCCTTGCAGGATCATTCCCTGGTAAATACTCAAGCCTTTTATATGGAACGATTATTTGCTTCTAACATTCGCAGAAGGCTAAACGCACGCACGCCTGGAAGCCCTGCCAAGATGCACTACGCTAAGTAGCGTTTCTATTCGTTTCGTTTTTAAACCAATCGCGTCACTGGTAGATGACGTGATACAAAGAGTCACGTGATCTACCAGTGACGCGATTGGTTTAAAAACGAAATGAATAGAAACGCTAGTTAGCGTAGTGCATCTTGGCAGGGCCTCCTGTTGCGGTTGAACTATTTATCCAACTTTATACCTTGCGGCAAATGGCCTGCAGCTTCGTTGGATTTGAATCCTTACGATTTCTTTACACGCTCAGTAACTTGGGATTACTAGAGGCTTTTTAGATTATTTTAAGAGCCGTTTAGTTAAAATACGGGAAGACATTCGAAAAAATTTACCTTTTTTATAGATGTCCCAAAATAATAACAAATTACATTTTTTTTTAACCTCCAACGCAAAAAGCGGGGGATTACAAGTTAAGTGTGTGTGTGAGAGTGATTGTGTGTGTGTGTGTGCGTATGTGTGTGTGTGTGTGTGTGTGTGTGTGTGTGTGTATGTGTGTGTGTGTGTGTGTGTGTGTGTGTGTGTGAGAGTGTGTGAGTGTGTGTGTGTGTGTGTGTGTGCGTGTGTGTGTGTCTGGAAGCAAAAATATGTTATACAGGGCTGAGATTCTACGCGGAAAAACCATATTGTTTTTGACGTGTTTCCGTATTTGTCAACGTTTTGAAAGTTCTTACTTACTTGACAGTAATGGCGGCCATAGAGAATTAGAATCAGAAGAGTATAACTGCTGACATTCTTTTTAGGCTATCTTGAATTGAACAAAGACAAATTGCAAGGTCTAGGGAATCTTATAGGTATAATGATGAGTCAGATTGGGTTGAGCGTTAAATTAGTCATAGTCATAGGGTTACAGCACCAATAACGGACACTTTTAGCTGACAGGCACCAGTAACGGACGCTTCACTCTTAATTCAAATTTCATACGGCCCTAAATTGATTGTTGCAAAACAAATGAATAACCCTTATCTTCTGTAAAATAAGAATCAATGGACATATTGGTCCTTGTCCATAACTGGTTCCGTCACTCTAGTCATATTGATTTTTTGCTTAATTTTGTACACGAGGTCTTAAAAATACAAAAAGTAGCTTCAACATAGACCCCGCAAAGACACTGCAACAAGACAAAATAAAATGGCTATAGAGAAATCACATTTACATTATTAGCGAGGTAGCAAGGTCTATATTCGGATGATTTTACAGAACCCGAGGTAAAATAAAAACGGTAAAACAGTTATAGTTCCACGTGTTTGGCAAAACTAATATAAACTTTAGCTACAGAGTTCCGAAATAAAATCGTGGACTAGTTGGAATATATCATGATTAATCTTTTTAAGGGTTCCGTATTCGCCGAGAGCCTAACGTCCGAGTGCTCGACGCTGTACTAGTATATGGCATGGGCATTCTATGTCAAAGTGACATGGCTTAAATTCGAATGAAGAATAATCCTCTTAAATAATCGAATTTAATCCATATTGCTTTGACATAGGTACAGTGCCCATGCCATAAACTAGTACGGCGTCGAGCACTCGGACGTTTACCTTAATATGCCTCCGCTGTCCGTTTGTCCGTCCAGTCGTTCTAACTTTAAATAGCTGGATCTATTGAACCGTAACAGATAGCGGGTTTTTTCTCGTTTTTTTTAATGAACAAATGTATTTTAAAAAAGTGAAATAATAATGAAATCCCAATACAAGACACGTTTGTTTCAACTTATTTTTATTGTTGTTGTACCGTAAAACCGTAAAACATACAAGCGTCAAATTCAATTTGATTATTTTACGTACCCTGAAAAAAAAACAAATACTAAAAATGGTCAAATCTAATTCAAATTAGAATATAATAATACCTACTGTGCGGCGGTACGGGACCCTCGGTGCGCGAGTCCGATCCGTATAACGAAAATAAATAAACTTATACACATGAATACTTATCTATTTAAGATTCAGAAACAAATATGTGCGCTTATCACATAAATGTTTGCCCGTAGCGGGAATCGATTCCTGGGACCGCTGACTAATTAAATAATCAACTATTTATTTAAAATTAAGTTATATAAAACATATTAAGTAACTGTTTATTTCGTAATAAAATACCACAGTCAAACTTCATCAGGACTAACCATTCCAATTATAAAATTTTACGACAGCTAACGACTAGACAAATTATCAAAATTTACAGTTACAATTGACATATCCCACACAACAAACAGCGTGTGCCTGGATCCTATATTTAGACACAATCGATCTCTCCGATTCCTGCATCCGTTATTAACAAAGATCGCAGGGTGCAACATAGACGGTACCTACACCAGTCAAGATCAAACCACCCACGTTTAATTTGAGAGCCCGAAATAATCACGAGCAGCTTGAATTTTTCCAACCGTGAAATTCAGTGGTGTTATTCTTTTGAAAACGGGTTTTGTCGACCCGTCGATGAAGCGAGCGGGCTCATACGAACGAGGTTTAAGCTGGCACCTAATAGAGAATACACGCTTTCAATGTAATTTGCAAGCTCTGACAGCCTAACTGAAACTCGCAGGTTACTTCGTCCGTCGAGTTTAAATTCGAGTCGAGTTGAGTGTGTTGTGACCACGTGTTATTAACTATGTTAGTCGATGCTGCTAGAAGGGCGTCAATTAATTACTTTCCAGCTAAAAGGGGTTGAGTCTGGCTAATGCAAATTAAATTCTCGCGTCAACTTTTAATGAAGACTATATTGTAACAACCATTTTGTAATATTTTGCTAGTGTAGTCTCCGCTCTTCGTGAACGCTGATTAGGAAGTACATTTAAATTAATTCGTCAAAGTGCACTTTAAACGTAGTAGGTATAAATACATTAAGACTCGGTATTAGATAGATAAAGCAACGGTCGAAGTGGCACACAAGGCCAATCTCAACCCTCCCCAATAATAATAATATTTAATAGATAAAGAAAAACCACCGATATAATGTTGAACCATCCTTTCAGATCTGACATCTCTTAGAAGGCTAAACCGATTTCCATAAAGCCTGGAACCACCGCTAGAAAACCTTCTTTCAAATAAAAGAAACCGCATCCGTATCGGTTGACCCGTTTAAGAGATACGGCGCCACAGGCAAACACACACATAGCGGTTAAACTTACAACACCCCTATTTTTTCGCCGCGGGTTAAAAATGAACATATCAATGTGTTGTCAAAAATGGTGAGTGTGAGAGTTCGCACTGAGTCGATTCGAGATCGAATTCCAATCGGAATATTGTATTTAGATACTGTGTGGCGGTACGGAACCGTCGGTGCACAAGTCCGACTCGCACTTGGCCGCGTCGGACGTGACAGGAGCGCGTGGACTTCCCACCCGTTCCCTCCCACCGGAACTCAACTACGCTTATATTTTTCCTCTCAAGGCTTTGTCAACGCGAATATCACGATACGAGAGTGAATAAAGACTGTACACGATAAAATCCGGGCATGCATGCTCTGGTGTATTTTTTTAATGAATGCTAATTTTCAAGTAGCCCTTTTTTGTAATAGTCAGTGGTTATGAAACTTCATAGTAAAAATACAATCATAATAAAATGTTAGGGCGTTAGTGACTTAGACCATTATATAATCCACAGTACCAATATTTTTTTGTACACGGTCTACTGACAGTCTTTACTAAAAACTCCTGTTATAAATATTTTATTATTTTTAATTAAACAAGCCAAATTATACCTTATTACATTATCTTTTCACAATAGTTAAAACTTTTCTAATTGTATTAAGATTGAGATAGTTCTGAGGTATTTTAACTTTGGTGAATTTGACTTTTTGACAAATAAATGCCTCCCATACAAAAATAACTTTCAGTGCTTGGAGTAAAAAGTCTTCCTGACTACTACAAAAAGAAATGAGTTTCAAAAAGCATTTTTTTGGTAAGACGACATTCTAATGTGCGTAAAACAGCTTGTAAAAATATAAATACAGTTGTGACATTGTAGCAGGAAGCGAGTGAAGATTGTCAAAAAACGCTGGACAGGGGATGAAAGGTATGATATAATATATTCGGCGAAAACTCACACATACCCATACATTATGATACGATTTTATTTTATGATATAGTATTATAATTATATAAGTTAATAAAAAAAAACTGCTTGAAATTATGCATTCATTGTAAAGATACACCAGAGCATGCATGCCCGGATTTTATCGTGTACAGTCATTAATAGTAGTTTACGCGACGGTTGCGTTATGCTAATTAGGCAGAGTCGCGTACAATACTTTATATACACACATATTATAAGTACTATAAGATGGGTTCAGAAGCCGAAAGGCAAATGACCAGCATTACCTTACCTGTGGTAGTACACACAGCGATGAAAGCTGTAACGTAATTTTGAAATTACGTTATCGAATATTGTAAGGTAATGAGATACAAATTTGGAACATCTTCCAAAATTAACAGCTGTCATCGCTGTCACCTACTACCACAGGTAATGCTGGTCATTGCCTACGGGTTTTGAACGCATAATAGAAGACTTACTTAGATATGATATGAGTGTAGATAAAAACAATTTTAATCATTTAATGTCATTGCATTTTATTTTACCTCATAAATACACCTATTTAGACTTTACATACCATTAATAAAAAACATGGTTGCTGTCGACTTGTTTCAAAATTTTAATCAAAAATTTTGATACTCAGGAGCCATAAATAAATTTTGCCTAACACTAATAGGGCATATGGTTATGTAAGACAATCGTTCGACACTTGTGAACCTCATCGGAAAATTCTGGCCAAATGGTATGGTCATATCAAAGATGAGTCCAGGTTTACCGATGAGTCTTTACTAACATTAAAAGCAAAAGCCGAATTGAGCCAACACCGACTTTCATGCTCTCTTGTATTTGATGAACTTGCTATAAGACCCCAAAAAATTTGGGATGTTAAAAAAAATAGGCTTTGTATGGTCCATTCCTATAGACGTGTCTTATAATATGACCGGGCTAAAATGCCCGTTTTCAGCTGAATAAAGCAACTAGAGACCACATTTTGCACACCATTTTCTTGTTTTCACATCATGGATATTTTTTTTACGACAAAATTGATATTTTATGCGAAAATGTTTAAAAAAACAAAAAACCGCCTTCAAAAAGCAAAAAATAACTTCTTTAAAATGGTAGGTAAATAGGTCAGTCCAACTGAAGTCTGCTTTTGGTTAAAATATTGTTGGACGAAGACTTCAGTTGGACTGACCTATTTACCTACCATTTTAAAGAAGTTATTTTTTGCTTTTTGAAGGCGGTTTTTTGTTTTTTTAAACATTTATTTTATTTTATACTTTTTAGTGATCCTATTTATGCTGTTACGTAGCTCCACTTCTAAATATTAATAAGAAACTATAGAACATTTCAAGCTCGCCGCAGACAACGCCGCGGGAATGTCATAGTCATATTTAAACCTAAATGTGCTTCGTCATAGTCGCTCAACTTCCTTTATAGAAATATCTTATCGCCACCCTTGAAATAGGTACCGTTAAGGAGTTCCGGTGGCCATCTGTGGTCTTCATCATCAGTTCCACTTCACCATATAGTACTTTTCAAAAGCAAATGCATGAGTTACAGTGAAAAATACCAAAATCGCTATAGGTGTGCCTATAATATTTGAGGAGTTCTCTTGATTTCTCCATGATCCCATCATCAGATCCTGACGTGGTGACAATGGGACCAACTATAAAGTATACCCATTCGAACAACGAAAAAAATTTTCAAATCGCTCCAGTGGTCTTCGAGTAATCGAAGAACATACATAAAAAAAAAAAACCCGACGAATTGAGAACCTCCTCCTTTTTTTGAAGTCGGTTAAAAAGGGAGCACTTTGAGGTTATAAAAGTGTTTACTAAACAAGACAAGTCTGTTGGAATGGACTTTAGATATGGGGACTGGTTTTCTTGCTTATTGGTATTATCCAACATTTTAAAATACCTTTGGGATATTTTTTATGTACTGCTGTAACAGGGGAACAAAAAGCGAATTTGATAGAGCTTTGTCATATAAAATGTTTTAATCCGCCATTGACGTTGTTAGTGTAACGTGTGATGGGCATGCACCTAATTTAAAAGCTTTTGAATTACTCGGTTGTAACTTAAAATCAGAAACATTAAAGACAACAATTAGATAAACATCCATCCAATGACTCCGAAATATGTTGTTTTCTCGACCCCAGTCATCAAAAAAACAATTCATTGATAGTAACGAGCAAGCAATGAAATGGGAAATATTATAAAAACTAGTTGAATTTCAAAAAGAAGAAGGAAACAAAGTCTAGCAAACAAATTGACAATAAATCATATAACATTTAAAAATATAATAATGAAAGTAAAACTTGCAACGCAATTTTTTAGCTTGAGTGTTGCTGATGCAATAAATACCTGTAGAGAAGTTTTAAAACTAATCAGTTTTAAGGCCATGGAAGCATTTATAAAAAAAAATATGTTCGATATTTATAACTGCAGAAGAATGCGATTTTTTTTTAATGTAGGCAACCTATATCGTCACAAACTAAAAACAAAGTATTTGAGTTATTAAATGAATTAAAAATGGAAGGCCAACGTTTGTAATTACCAGGTACTTTAAGCCCATCGTTGAGACCAAGTCCAAAAGTGGTTTTATTGGCACTTTAATCAAAATAGAAAGCCTCCAACATCTTTATGAAGACGTAATTAAGTAATAAAGGCAAGCTGGTATACCTACCGACTTATAAACTAAGTCAAGAAAACTTAGAAATATTTTTCTCTTCCATACGGCGTCAATGTGGTTGTAATGACTAATGATCGGTGACCGGTAGCAATTTTTCGATGAAAGTATAAAATGGATATGATTCTATTTAAATTTCGTGCACAATTTAAATATTCAAAATGTATGCAGTTTTATTATTGAAGTTTGAACATGTCTTAAACGATGAAATATCGGTTTACATTCGTTCCTCTCAAAATTCAATGTTAAAAGGACAATATATATATATATTTTAAGACACGCAAATCCATACATTCACACGTACCCGCTCACTAGAATTTGTATGTTTAAGTTGTTAGTTTTAGTTTAATATGTAAGGAATAATGTAATAACCCTCTGCAAATGTTTTATTTTATTTTATTAAGAGTGTATCTTTAAAATTGTATACTACTGGGTCCTGTAACACAGGGCTTCCTAGCTCAGGATCCAGGACTAAAGATAAATTGTACTAAGTTAATTGCCAATAAATATTTTTCATTTTTTTTTTTCAATATCAAACATTCAGTGAGTTTTTAACAATATAATTATGGTTTTATTTTTAACATCACAGACTTATCCATATTAGTCATTACGTTTCACTTTAAAGTGACATTATTATGTGGTATACTTCTTCCGCGTAGAATTCGTATTTTTGTCTTCCCACAGGAACCGTTCATTTTTCCGGGATTAAAAGTAGCTGATGTTACTCAGGCATATGTAGCATTCTAATGGTGAAAGAATTTATGTAATCGGTCCAGTAGTTTTTTAGTTTATTCGTTAAAAACATACAAAAATACAAATATTTCCTCTTTATAAAATTACAAGATTAGTTCTTTTAAATCAGTAGTGCCTCTATTGTTTTAGTATTAAAGCCAATTAAATTATAATATTTAAAAATAATACAATAAATTTTAACTGACGTTAAGGGGCGATTTGAAAAACCCCCTCAACAATTATATGAATACTTAATCTCCTTCGTGTAGTGTGCAATATATTTGTCCAACAACTCAAGATGGTCTAAATAAACAAGATATTTTCTTGAATTGACAGAAATAAATTTAGACTTGACGCATCTGGTTATTCAGGCTCGTAATTAAATAATCTCGCTGTAAAATTCGTTTCCCGCCTTAGCGATAATAAACATAGTTATTTTATTGCTCCCCAATATAAATAGCCCACGGGATAGTCGCCACAATTAGAAAGCGGGACTTGCTTATGGAGACACAAGTTTGAAAACTCCTGACAAAGTAACATAATAACGAAAATAAACAGAATACGCTCTGAGGGCCAAGACAAGATGCACTACGCTAACTAACGTTTCTATTCGATTCGTTTTTAAACCAATCGCGTCACTGGTAGACCACGTGACTTTTCGTATCACGTCATCTCCCAGTGACGCAAATGGTTTAAAAACGAATCGAATAGAAACGCTAGTTAGCGTAGTGCATATTGGCAAGGCCCTCTGTTGTGTTACAAAGGTAACCCATAATTTTATCGAATCGCACTTCATCGATTGTATCATTTCATTGAATTTCAATTTATCGAAAGCTTTTTTCTAATGAAACCATGATGTTGTCAGGATAATTCGTTTCCCGCAGTGATGACTGCGCGGTGAAATGTACCCTAGGACAAATAAATTTCAAACATATCGATGTAGTTTACAGTGCGACAAAAAAGAGTAGAAATGAAATGAGGGCGCCACTTTCTACGTAACTGTCACATTTTTGACGTAAAATGCGTAAACATGGCAACAATTTAGTATGGATTTTTTTAGTTCCATTTTATTTAACTTCTGCTCTTATTTGTCGAACTGTATAAGTCCGTCAGTGGAATAATCATTATTATAACAAGTATAAAAAGTTATAAGATTCTGAAAATAATGCGAGTAACTTAACTAAAAGAGTTCATACGAACAGAAACTAATTTTTATGTCGAAATTCACCCACCATTTTAACATATAACTAAACTTGTATTGTTTTCATACTCAGCGGTTCGAATGCAGATTTCCTAACGACGTTTTCTTTTTACTTAACCGTAAGAGCTACGGGTGCCTAATATGGCTGCGTTTATCGCGTGAAAAAGTGTGGATAAGGCATCCGTCACCTTCTGACATGTAAATAAGTACGAGAGTGATGGATGCTTCATCCACATTTGGCATACTAGGCCCGCGGGGTCTTAAGGTATAAAATTGTTTGACGACGCGCTGGCCTAGTTGGTAGTGACCCTGCCTACAAAGCTAGCGGTCTTGGGTTCAAATCCCGGTAAGGGCAGATATTTGTGTGATGAGCACGAATATTTGTTCCGGAGTCATGCATGTTTTCTATGTATTTAAGTATATATTTCTCTGCATATATAAGTATTTATATCGTTGTTTAGTACCCATAGTACAAGCCTAGAGCTTAGTTTGGGACTAGGTCAATTGGTGTGACATTTGTCCCCTGATATTATTGGTTCTCAGCTTCAGCAGATCACTGCCGAACTAGTCAATTATCGACGATAAATTCGTTCCTTAAGTAACCATTTTCACACAAGTTTGAAAAAGGAACAAGTTTTTTTTAAATTAATTGTTGGTGAATTAGCTCAAAGTGCCGCTCGGCCGCTAAGTCGATATGAGTATTCCGCCCGCTTTTGGTCGGCTGGTCCCACATTACCATCCCGGTTCCCTGCTGGTGATATGTGTAAATGCATTTTCCCAGCGCAAATAATAAAGTTAGCTCCGTGCAAGCGCGTCACTCCGCTAACTGACTTTGCCGGCTGAGCTTTCTACGTCTATCTGTAATCGGTTAAATCCTAAGTTAAATCTAATTGCATTTGACATGACATGTCATCTTATTGTTAACGTTGTGATAGCTAATATTTACTTGACAGTAGGATTCTCTTTGGGTTTTCGACAAGATGGTGTCGCTTTCTTAATTGTTTTTAATTTTTTGCATATTTTGTTGTTTAATGGATAGTAATGATGTATTAATATGCAGTAAATTTACATTCAAATGCAGTATAATGAAGAATTCAAGTTCGCCTTTGGAAGGATTGCTCCAAGAAAATCCCATCTGGGGGATTATGACATAGCTATGCAGTTCAGTATACGCTGAGAGCAAAAGACAGAGCTATATAGCTGCTATAGCTCTGTCTTTTATGCTCGCCGTAAAATGAACAACATAGCCATGTTATAATGACCCCCCTGGTCTTCGCAAAGTTCTACCTACATCGCTTCACGGACGCTAGAGGATCACCGTACAACGTTGCCTTATGTTTTTTTTGGCCACATGAGGGCTCTTTTACTGATCGGTAAATAATTATATCGGGGGTTTAATCTATTCAATAGCTACGAGTATTATGACGTAAATTGGACCAGCTGTTCAAGAAGTAAGTTACCATAATGCCGTTTGCTAAAGTTTACTGTGCTATTTGATGACGGTTTAAGGTCACAGCTCATTAGAACCACCCAGCACCCGACCCGCATCGCCTCGCCTCGAACGGTTAGTATTCTTTATATGGATTTGTATGGGCATGCGCTCACTACATCAACTACGTATCGTAAAACCACCCGGCGTAGCGTATAGTTGATGTAGTGAGCGCATGCCCATACAAATCCATATAAAGAATACTAACCGCTCGAGGCGAGGCGGTGCTGGTCGGGTGCCGGGTGGTTTTAATGAGCTGTGGCCTTTAAACTATAGACTAAGGATGATAATGGCCCAGGGGCACAAAATAAGGAATAGTCCAGGGGTGTTATCCTCTTAAAAACGGCGGTCGGTCGAACGAAAGAGCGAAAGCGCAGCGGCGTGTTTAAGTAGTCCCGTCCGAGCGAACAAAACACATTTTAGCGCGTGCATTCTCAATTAGGCAGCCTTATACGTTCGAGAACCCATGCTGCCAAATTGAATACATGCGTTTAAATGTGTTTTGTTAGCTCTGACGGGACTACTTAAACTCGCCGCTTGGACAATCACTCGGTCGTCCATCCATTCATCGTTTTTGAGAGAATCACACCCCAGTGGTTGGACGTTCTACCTATAATAATTACCATCTAAAATGCATAGAAATGCCGTTTCAAACCGATACGACGACATGAACAAGAATTTTAATGGTATTCAAATTTAAATCAAGTTACTTGTGATGTCCCTTTAATGTAATGTCCCTTTAATATAAGTTTAAATTTTATTTTGGTTTTTATTGTTTTAGGTTTTTTGTTGATATGACAGTCAACATCTACTAATATGCTCAGAGGGCTTCCTATTTTTGCCCTAGGGTTTATTTGAAAAAACATTTTTAGTGCATATAAATAACAAGGGTGGCCAAAAGCTATATTAAAGACCGTAGCAAAGTGCCCAAATTAAAAATGCCTTGATTTCTATTTTTAACAAAGTAGAGTCAGTTCATCGGTTTTTTTTTATGCATTTTACTCGTATTGTCCGTATTTTTCCATACCTTGTAATGACATTTTTTTTAATTAGTAGCGTATATTTTAGGTGTGATACCAATTAAATTTAGTGAAGATCAAGGGAATTCAACGGAAGTCCTTTATGGTTTGGAGTCGATTCATTGTTTTTACATATATAAGTACTTACATAAACTCACGCCTTCATTCCCAGAGTGGGGTAGGCAGAGCTACAGAATTACCAATAACTCTAAAAAAATGTTGATTATTCTTTAACCATTCATTGTTTTTAATCATTTAGAATAATCAATCAGGCGCTGCCTACCAGGCAATCGTATTAATTGTAAAAAAAATATGTTGACTTGTCTTTATTTGCGACTTTCTTTCTTGCTTGCGATTTTGTAATGTTCCGCCCAGCAATACCGTTCCGTTTTGCGCGGCGAATGTTTTTTAAATTGTGAATGTGTTTGAAACCTTGCCAGTGTCTTTATAAAATTACGCTAATTACCGTTGTTTTTTCAAGATGGAATGTTTGTAGCCTCGAGCTTTTTTCAGCTAAAGTCTGATTTTAAAACAACGTACTTGAACAAATGACGGATAAATGATATTATCATCTCCCACTTACTCATTATTGGTTTTTGTGGGAGAAACATCGTCGCTTTACTTTCTCAACCTCGTATCTGCTCGAATGGTTAGATAGGATTAAGCACTCATGTTCCCTAAAGAATAAAGACTACTTTCCTATCTAACTATTCGATCAGATACGAGGTTGAGAAAGTAAAGCGACGACATGTACCTAAGTAATAATCTCTAAGTAGGTAAATTAAAGCCTCTATCAAAAGCAATCGCGCTAAGGTGCATGTTACTGCCGAAGTTTTCACAGGTACAGTCTAGGAATTTAATTTGTGACCCCCTTTAGTTCCAAAGTCAATCTGACATTCTACAGCAATAAAAGCGTACCTAACCTCACCTACCTACGTATTACGATGTAATTACTATTGGGAAAAAACGCTACTATGACCAAAACTTCTTCTGTGAAAATAATCTAACAAGATAAATATATAACAGTAAATATGTCCAAAGGAATAGAAGAAACAGGGAAAGAAGGCGTTCGGAAATTTATATACAAGAAAATAAATATAAAGTAGATAGGTGCGTCTATAGGAAAAGAAGGCTTTCGGAATTTTGTATACAAAAAAATAAATATAACAGTAAATATGTATAGGGAAAGAAGGCGATCGGATTTTTTTATACAAGAAAATAAAAATATCAGATTTATAAACGCAATGAATTCGTTATGACCTGCCCCACTTTTGAAATTGAAGTAAAAAATGTAAGCTTCGAACCGCTACAATCTGAAGAAATCGTATTGACACAAAGTAATTGGATTTTAAATCATAAAATGCCGGCTGAAAATAATGTCAAACAAGTTAGAAATTAAGATCCGACCGTCCTATTCAATAAATATGAAATGCACTGCGTGTTGAACTTTCATAACGTTTTTTAAGAAAAAAAAACTTACTTCCCCCCTTCGTAATTGACCGCTAGTGAGCCTTATTGTAAAGTGACAAGGTACACAAATAAATAGCTAGCTAGTTAACTGTGTTGCTGTTAGTAGTATAGTTAAAAATCGTATTTTATTTACTTTAATAAAATTGGTGTTATCAGGTTAAGTTCCGAGAGAGTAAAGAAATCTGTTGTAATGACAGTTATTTGTTGCGTCAGGTACTAATAATTTTATTGTTCGATCTAGGGAAATAATACAAAAACACTTTAAGATAACCGAATTGATTTCAAATGAGACTTTCATTTAATTTGTAAAAATAAGAACAATTGCATTTCTGCATTTATATCAAACTTATAACCAGTTAATTAATTTTCTTTCAACACAGATCAAAAGTGTCAATGATATTAAACAACGTTACCTACCCCAAAAAACAAAGTAGTTGAGAAAAAAAATGTATACTTACCATGAAATAATGATATGGAAAATAAGACGTTACTTCATTTTCTCTATAAACGCAGAGTGCATTTATTTACGACTCAAAAATAAGTAAAACGTCTCCTATAACCTAAAAATATATTTACCCTTCGTGTGACATCCGTTTTTCCCACCCTATATCCGTTTTTCACGCCCTAGCGAAGGCATGCTTTTATTTATAAAAATAACAGACGGTATAACAATAGGTTGTCGAAGCTTTTATTCTACTTTGGCTAAGCCCACCTTGCTTCGATATCGTATATACTGTAAAACGGGGTGAGTAGGGATTAAGGGGTGAGTAGGGACACAACCTAAAATGAAGCATATTTTACTCATTATAAGACTGAAACTATTTCCAATAGACGTAACGTTATTGTCCATTTAATACTTGTTCTTATTTGTAACAAGTTATGACTTATTTTAGGTTGTGTCACTACTCACCCCTTAATACGGACTCACCCCTTATTCCATACTTACCCCGTTTTACGGTACTTACGCCGTTGATATTTTGTTATGACAGCTCATACCGCAAGTGAATTAGAGCTAAGAATGACAGCAATATTAGTGTATACGATATCAGCAAGTTTCGTACAGTGCCAACTTCGACATTGGCAGAATCATCAAATCATTATTTTTCCAAGCAAGCAGTATTGGTTTATACGAATATGAAGAATAGAGGCCCTGATATATACAGATAGCACTAGTTGTTGTATCGTAAAACGGGGTGAGTAGGGATTAAGGGGTGAGTAGGGACACAACCTAAAATGAAGCATATGTTACTAATTATAAGACTGAAATTATTTCCAGTAGACGTTATGTCCATTTAATACTTGTTCTTATTTGTAACAAGTTATGACTTATTTTAGGTTGTGTCCCTACTCACCCCTTTATGCCTATTCACCCCGTTTTACGGTACGTGACTCTGTCCTATGTCCTTTCTCGTGTTTCAATCTATCTCCATACCATATTCCGTCGAAATCGGTTTTATCTATAAAAGCAGAAACAACTGACTGATCGACCAACGCACAGCCTCGCACAGCCTTTCACTCTGTAAAAATATACTGCTTTTGACAACTTATCGTATAGCTCTTATTTACTTGACAGTCAAGCCAGCTGAGTTACATGACATTTCAGCATAATACTGAGCCGGTATCCGATTCACTACCGCGAGGACACACTCCGTGCGTTTGTTAGTCCTTTACCTCAAAAGCATAAATTCCTTGTAGCGATTCACCGAATCGCATTTCACCTCGAATGAACAAAATTTCAATAGAATCTTTTACTTGAAGCAATTTTTTGCGTGGCTTTTTACATTAGTATAATTAATTTGTAGCATTTCATTTCTCGTGTAGTATTTTACCCTAGACGCATTTCGTCGCGATCGATGTTTGTTTGGGACGCTATTTAATGTGACGCGTTAATCGATGTTCGCACTAAAATTCTGTAACATTTTTTTTGAAACGTGTTTTGTACCTGTAGTTTCATGTCTTAAGTGCTATCAAACTCATTGAAATATTATGTTTGTGACTAATAAATAATAGATAATACTCTGTCATTGCGACATTGAAGTACAGTGACATTGATTTCAGATACAATAATTATATATTGCAATATTTGTGAGAAAATATGGAGCTTGAACCTGGCTAAAAAAGACGAAAAAGGTACATCGCGACTAAACATATTGTCTCATACTGAATTAGACGATTAGGATACAAAGCGAAAATTTATCGCACGATCGAGGTGAAATGCGACAAAAACTAATATCGACTAAAAAAAATGACGATTCAGACACAAAGCGATAGTTAAATGCACGATCGAGGTGAAATGCGACCAAAACTTATAGCGACTAAAAAAGTTAACGATCGAGACACAACGCGATAATTAAATATACGTTCGAGGTGAAATGCGATTCGGTGAATCGCTACAAGGAATTTATGCTTTTGAGGTAAAGGACTAACAAACGACTCCGTGCTGTTTCTGTCACATTGATTGTTCTGTTTCGAGAATAAATATCTTTCTTTATTTTCTTTTTTAAAAGCAATATACTTTTATAAGTACTTATCGAGGCGTGAGAGCGTACATCTGTTTTGAACATAGAATACGCGTAAGAACAAGCGTAGAAACTGAGGGCCCTGCCAAGATGCATTGCGTTAACTAGCTTTTCTATTCGATTCGTTTTTAAACCAATCGCGTCACTGGTAGATGACGTGATACGAAAAGTCACGTGATCTACCAGTGAAGCGATGGTTTAAAAATGAAACGAATAGAAACGTTAGTTAGCGCAATGCATCTTGGCAGGGCCCTGGACTACTTACGCTGATTTTTCTCCTTCATTTATCACGGCCACAGCATCTTGTCCTTATTTTTTGATTCTGAATATTGTTGTGTTGCCTACACCACTACATGTAAAGATGCATCCTCAAAGTGATCCGATCTTGCAAGCTACTGCGAATTTTGTGAACATGTTGCACGTGTTAAAATGGAATTGAAATGTTATAATGTTTTTAATTTATTTGCTGTAATCAATATATGATTCAATCATGTCTTGCCTGGCTTTACCGGACCAATACGAGTACTATTATCAGCAGCTGGCTTTCTATAGAACTTGGCACACATGGTCCATATCTTATCGTAACTTGATTTTTATTCCAGATATTTTGATAGTTTCCAAATAAAAAAGCAAAAAGTTCTTTCTACAAACTACGGGTCGCTAGTTTTGTTACAATGTTTAAGAGTCTCTATGTGTTTAGTTTAGAATTTAGAATTGTGTGTGGGATAGAAGGCAAAGCAACGAGTGTTAAGTCCGGTTTAGATTAGTCAAGGACAGTCGCAAGTACAGTGCCAAGGACAGTAGAGTGAAAAAATAGAAAGCGATTTTATTTGGATCCACTGGCAAGGCAACTTGACTCGCTACTGTCCGATAGGTTTACACGACTTTACTGTCCACTGCCTTGTTCAGTAATGTTGCACCGAAACTTGTTTGACAAAAGTTCATTTTACAACCAACGTTTCATATATTATTAATTTCACAAATATGTTGTTGCGAGAAATGTTTCGATTTAAAACTTATCGTTTGACAACTAGTCATTTACCAAATACTACAATTTGTAAATATATCAGATGTTTTATTATCATTTATGTATTTTTCACTACATAAAATTATTCGTAAGGCAAAATCATGAATTTACTAAAACTTTATTTTTGATATTCTACGTTTACATCATTTAAAGTCGACGGAGCTCCGATTGGCGGAGCTCCTATTCTGCGTATTTGTGGCGCTTCGCGCCTTGGCACAACTCTGACCTAACCTAACCTAAGCACTAGAGGTATTTTAGGTATCTTTTTAATTGAGAGGCTTTGCTCCCTCCCCTTTTTATGGCTTTACTCTCCCCCTTTTGTGGCTTAGCCTATCCAAACTTTACAAATTACTTTATACTAAAGCTTTATAAAATAAAACCTATACAGACAAAGTAATATACCAAAAGTTTGTAGGACGTACGTTAGTTGACTATTTGATATCAATAATAACTAATATATTTGACAAAATTAAATTATAAAATATAAAATGATAATTTTTAAAGTCATTATTCGAACACATGAATTTTTTGCTAAATCTGTAGTTGTAAAAAGATAAAATGATGAACTATGTATTTGTCAATCGTTGGTTGCGAAACGAAAAGCTAAATGATTGGCGAGAAAATGATAGGATCCTCCACTGCCCACAGTCCTTGACCAATGTAAATCGGGCTTTAAGGTCACACGACGACACCTTGACACTCGGCACTCGGTGTCGACACTGTGCCGGGGTGTGTCGTCGACATGAATGACTTAACGTGAAGAGTCGCTACTAAGCATGCGTTCCTATTTCCCATACAAACGTAGTTTCGTTGTATTTTTTTTTAATTATATAGCCAAATGAAGCAATAAACTTAAGATTGGTAATGAAATCCAATATATAAAAAATTACAAATTAGGTCTCAACAGCGATATCATGTTTTATAACCTTATTGTTTGTCGACGAGCTCGCTGCTGGTTATTTAAAGTAACAAAACTGCTGCATTATAACCCAGTTTTTTTTCGTCCCTGATTTTGTGACAGTTCCTGAGTGAATCAGTTTCTGTCAAAAAAATATATCTTAGACAAGTACTATATTACAGAGTGACCCAAGTTTAAAAGTCCATAATCAACCTGTATATAGACGGACCTTTGCTTTATCTAAATAACTTAACTTGGGTCTAGTAAAAGTGCAACGGTTTTAAGGATTCCAATTAGCTGGAAAATACATTAAAAAAACTGAAACAAGGTGCAAAATATTAACATTTCAGTAAGTTGCAATTATCACGAAAACGGTGTCTCGGTGTTTAAGTAGATAGTGCAAAGACTCGTCTATATACCGGTCCTCTTAAACTTAATACAGGCTGCTCTGTATATACACACATCAAAAATGTCCAAGGATCAAAACGTCCATACAATTTTGTAATGTACTGCATAAAAAAAAATAAGTTTAAGAATAGTTTCCGCGATTATAAAAGTTAACCGGTGGGCGGTCTTAATGTATAAAGCACGCCATTTTTATTATTGGACTTCCTCGATTGAAACGGTAACGACCCGGTTATGATTGTTCGTCTATTCTCGTCTTTGATGCGAAAAGTACACGAAATGTTGGTAAGGTATGCGAAGGTCTTTTCAAACACACGATTACTTACTTAAAGTTTGGGTTTCGAAATTCCTCAGTTTTTATCGGAACAGATCGGAAGTGGAAAATATATTTCTCGAAGGCTGTAATTTTTGCCAAGAATCAGTGATTACCTAAAAATATAGCGTCACCTAAGTTAATTGTCCTGGGTTACAGTACTTACAGTAGTTATTCTTACTATACACCCTGTATATACACTATCGTAGATAAATATTGGCTCTAGTGTCACAGTCAAAGGAGAATTCCTGATAAATTTGTATGGAGTGAACGCCTAAATATTTATTCTTAATGAGCGATCCCGCAGTTTACTTGTTGCGTAAGCTCCGCGCCGGTGAGTCGAGGCTGGCTGTCACCCGCAGGGTACCAGCTGTGTTCTGGATTTTAAAATAAATCACTCTGTACCACTTTACTATTCGGAAACATTATACGAAGGCCTATGTGTAATGAACTAATGACTAATGATATTTACTGTTCATAATATATGTAAACAAAAAGGTTAAAAACACGACTTGGTATGACACTCATATGAAAAACATTTTTGACGAATCATATATTATCAAATATCGAATGATTCTGGGTCTATTCTACTCGGAAACGTGAACGTTATGATCGTGGTTATTTACTTGACTTAAAATTGAACATCTGAAGTAAATAAGATTTAAAAATACGATGTTCGAAGAGAGGCAAAGGTGTACCGGAAGGTAACGTTCCATACCAGTATTATTAAATTCATAATAACTCCTAATCTAATTATCAGATAGAAAAGTTAAAACTCTCAGCGGCAAAAATAACCGCTCACCAGTATTTTATTGTATACAAGTGTTAACAAGTATACCTTCTTAAATTAGATAATAACGTCATGAATAATCAACCAAATTCACATCAACTTGTTTTGATTTCCAGCTGAATAATCTAGGTACAAAATGGCGTACCAATAACAATGTTAAAAGATTGAAATATACTTGAAAGACATATCGAACATATAATTTCACTTTGGACGGGTGGTTTGTGGAATCTTTGTTATTACTTTAGGAAGAGTCATAAGATTAAGAAGAATATTTGTACGCCATTTTGCCAAATTGGTAGAGTATTCTTGACGTTATTGTCTAATTTACGAAGGTAAGTATATTGATAAATACGAGTACATTAACATATACATTAACATTTGTTCACACTTGCATGAACAAAAGACGGGTGGGCGGTTATTTTTGCTGCTAAGTGTAGATATATTCTGGATCGGTATTCAAGGGGTTTTCTTATCCATTCATATTTACGTCAAGTTCTCGTACGCCCTGTATGTTAAAACGACTTGAAATAATCACAAGTGCCCGTTTTCTTTGCAAAGGGCTTTATACTGACAAATGAAAAGAAATGTGGTTCTGACTAATACTAAGTTCAGACTAATAAGTATAACAAATTGCAAATCGATAGCATTGGAAGTATTGGTAGCTGTAAAAAACTGACAAACCGACAGATGGATGGATGGATTCTCACAGAAAAGGATCCTTCTGCAGTTTTTTCATGAGGAAGCTTAAAAGTCTAACAAAGACTGCATGTTTAGATATTTTTGATATACTTATATGATACTTATAAGCCCATCATTTTCTTTTAGTGATTATTATCGAACTTAACGACACCTCATCTCTCCGTCCATGCATTTTGGCTTATCAAGCTAACAAAGAACGGTTAGGTTAGTATGTATGTACTTTAAATCAACGTTAAGCTTACCGCCCTTGGGCATTCGAGTAAGAAGTGCGTCAGTCAGTGCTGTTTCTTTGTTAGCGGAATCCGCTAGGATGTTGACTAGCGCCGCCATTAGCTAGAATGGCTTTTATAGCGATTCGCCGGGAACGAAGTTATTTCTCGCCAGTTTATTATTGAACCGCAGGAATTCCCATTATCGGGCTATGTCGACGACTACGACTGCGCGTGCGATTGATTTCGGAAACGTTCGTTCGATAAACGCGACGGGCCCGATCTTTGATATTTAGATCCATTCTGACTCCTGGCTTTAGTGATGTGTACGTTGCTTGTGCTAAAACGTGGGTTTAGATTTGGGTCAGCCATTAAATTCGCTAACGAATAGGCGAGCTTAGTAAAAAACGAAATATTATAGGTGTAAGGCGAACTTATACATTTAAAATATAGGTAACTCTTCTGGTTAACGGACTATAGTGAAAAATAAAACCGGTCAAGTTCGAGTCGGACTCGCGCACCGAGGGTTCCGTACCACCACACAGTAGGTGTCGCTTATACTTAGTATGTGTAACCGTATTATCTATACTCTGTAGTTTAAAAAACGTGTGGTTTTGTTCGGTAGATTATTTTTTGGGGATAATTGTATAAGGCATAATAACTTTTAGCATAAGTGTAAGTAAGCAGAAACGAATATAAATATATGGCACGGTATTGTTTCGCAGAATTCCTTATGCATAAATTTAGTTCGTCGAAAAATATTTCTGCTTAATAAAATATTAAGCAGAATAATGTTTCAGCATAAAAGTTTTAACATATTAACAGCATAGATCAGATAAAAAATAGCAGTGACATGTTCCCGTTTTATAAAAAAAAAAGAACTAACAACCTGACCCATCCGAGTCGCTTCTGCCCCGACCCTTGTTACTCGCTCGCTTCACTGGCTCCCATTATGCTAACAAAATTATTGGTAATGATATTCGGTCTCATCTAGTATAGGTAGGTACTATTTAAAATTCGCCAAATAATCATTCGGATATTTACCTATTAAGTATAATAAAATTATGTTTTCTACGATATCAACATTCGTCAAAACAATATTATACTAAATATGTAAATATGTATACTTGGACGCTGACGCAGAAGGTGATCAACAAGCTGCAAGTCACGTAAAGGGCGATGGAACGGGCGATGTTGGGCCTCTCTCTCCGCGACAGAGTCCGAAATACGGAGATCCGCAGACGAACAAGGCTCACCGATATAGCCAAAGTAATCACTCTAAGGAAGTGGAAGTGGGCTGGACACATATGCCGCAGAGAGGATGGAAGATAGGGGAAGGCTTTGGTTGAGTGGAAACCCAGAACCGGGCAAAGAAACGTTAGCAGGCAGGGAATGAGGTGGACCGAGGATCTGGTGGCAGGAAGGTGCTGAATCAGGAGAGCACTCGAACGAGATGGGTGGCGAGCAATGCAGGATGTCTACACTCAGCATTGGGTGGCTATATACTGAAGAAGAGAGATAGAGAGAGACTAAATATGTGATGCCCATTGCGTTTCGGACAATAAAAATTATGCCAAATACACGGCACCCAGAAAACACGTACTTTTAGCCGATGTCCTGCGCAACTCCTTTGTTTATTCAAAAGGCCAGTTTTAAACTTTAAGTACACAATACGCGTGCATTTTGAAGCCTTATCGACTGGAACCGAACGATAAAATAATAACGTTGTAATTCAGGAGTAACGTGGAGCAATTTTTAGTGCCGCGGCCGCCTGAAAGATTCAGTGTCGTACTAGATGCACCGGCAAACGCTTCTCGCTTTGTAGTTGTTTGTTTTGCTTCATGTGGCCTTATAGCTGTTAAAACCTGCCAAATTCCAGGCAATTAAAAGGAAACATCGGGGTTCATATATGTATATAGGTAGCTGTTCTTTTTCACAGCCTGGCAATCATCCGATTTTCACAGTTGACATGTCCTGTTGCACAAATATTCAATTAATTTAATGTCGTCTTAAGTCACGTGCTGTTACTTTCTAACTTGGCAAATTAAAAAGTAACAAAAGGTGTCCTAATGAGACATTAGTGCTAATTAACGTTTGCACAATAGGGGATGTGGATATTTTTTTTAAATAGCATTTCTCATCAAAATATGAAAATACCGTAAAAGAGATCACCAAAGCAAAAATTAAAATTAAAATCGGCCAAGAAATACGGATGTTACAAGCATTTAAAACGAATAAGGATTGTTAATTAGATTGTTACGAGTAAACGAATTAGGATTTGAATATTGATTATGAAACGAATTAGGAGTGTAAGCATTTAAAACAAATTAGGATAGCAAAACATTCTCGTTGAAAAAAAAAGTAACGTAATACGTCATGGGAGCAAAACGTCCGCAAATCAAAAAGGTCTTGCGCCGATAAATCACGTCATATTGATCAAACAACCGCAATTTAAATAGCAACGGGAGCAAAACGTCCGCAGTTAAAATTGTACTCTATGGGCGTTTTCACTAAAACGTGTACAGTCGAGTTCATAAATATGTGTACACTTTAGTACCTTGTCACTTTAATTGCTGTGACAAGTCATTTATGGCAGTTTAAACATGACATTAAATAGACAAGGTACTAAAGTGTACACATATTTATGAACTCGACTGTATCCCCAATTAAGGACTAAAATTAAGGAACTTCCTACACAACAAAATAATCTAAGAATTACCTATCACTAGCAAAAGAAAGTAAGAAAGTAAGAAGTTAAGAAAATAAGTCATTTTATTACATTAAATAAAATGAATATTGATGTTAACTAGAAATTGTGTGAAAATAGTACCTTTTGATGTAAGACAAGTGTGGAAAGTACGAGTATGTCATTTTACTCCCTCGCTTGCAGCTCGGGCCAAGACTCGGGACGAATAAAAATGACAGTTCCGCACGTGTGTCAAACGACGTTTCTTAATAGATTTGCGAGAAAATGTCAATGAAAGAGGAATAAAACAGTAATTAAAAGAGCTGTCATTAATACTTACACACATACGCCCATACACACATGCACACAGTGGGACACATCAAGCTCTCGTAGGTTAGGTTTTTTATAATGTTAATTTTTTATATTGATATTGTTATTTCACTTTTATACCTATTTGAATATTGATTATGAAAAACCAGAAACAGAAAATTAAATAAATATCGGAATAATATGAACTCATAGCCCGAAAAGATCTTGGAGTTGTATAAAGGATGCAACTCCATAGGTATACAGCTAAACGTACCACTTTTCGAGCAACTGTATTAAAAATCATCATCATCATCATCATCATCATGTCAGCCGAAAGACGTCCACTGCTGGACATAGGCCTCCCCCAAGGCTCTCCACTCAGACCGGTCTTGTGCTTTTCGCATCCACCGCGTTCCCGCGATCTTTACTAGGTCGTCACTCCATCTTGTTGGAGGCCTACCTACAGCTCGTCTCCCGGTCCGCGGACGCCACTCAAGAACCTTCCAACCCCATCGGCCATCATCGGCCGTCAGTTAAAAATACTAGGGTATTATGCGTTAGGGAAGTTTTTTTATCATTTTTCATTGATGATGATTTACTTCAAGGGTATTTTTAATTGGTCCCTGGCCTTTCTTCCCTGTGGTCCTTATCAGTAAACAGCCATTATAATGGCTGGCACATAGCAGACCAAACGCATCACAGGACGTTTTGCTCTTAGTACTTACGACCCGATCTGCGGGCCTAGTATGGTTGCATTTATCGCGCGACAATATGTGGATAAAGCACCCGTCACTTTCGTGCTTATATACGTGTCAAAAAGTGACGGATGTTTTATCCACATTTTGTCACGCGATAAACGCAGCCATACTAGGCCCCCCTGAATTGTTTAAAATTGCTAAATAGACAGCGATTAGACGTACGCCGTGTGACGTCATGTAACACGTCGGCCATATAAACTCACTTTTAAATTCTGTTTTTCTAGAAAGATATAGGAACTAATCTTTGTCTGTTTATATCTCGGTTATTTTTATATCTATTCAAACATTATTCAAAACATAATTTTTGTCAACTGTTTGTTGTTGTTACATGAATCCACTTTGATTTAAGCTGTGAATAAAGTCATGGATATAACAAATCACTTCTCAATTGTAATAAGTAACGTTTTCAAAGATAAATAAATAAATAACACACACATTGTTATACATTATTATAATGGCAATCCCTTCTTTTGAGAACTGATATCTCTTTACGGGACCACCGATTTTCATTAAACTAGCTACCATTCCCATTTAACTAGCTTTTTAATAATCGTAGATATTATACGAAAGTACCTACTGTATTTTATTACATATTGCATGTTCCGTCACTGAACCTCGGCCAAAGTCTGTAGGTGAGTAACTCTACCTTAAGCCTGAGAGCACGCGTGGCAACTTAAACTAGATGGTTAATATTTGGCCACCGAATTGACAACAACATTGTGAGAATAACATTTTGGCCGTGTTAGATTATGTTATCCGACGCATTATCCAACACGTTAGACACTCGAGCGCGTAACATTTGTATCGGTTAGCAATCGCATCGTATATAAATAAATGCTATTTCCATCCGGCCGCACGCAAATCGAGCCAAATCGGCGCCTCCCACAATACAGTCAAATTAATACGTAATAATTACAATGTTTTGACGTAAAATGTAACAATTGAGCTCTGTTTATTCACGTATGTGAATTATGAGGGATAAGTGTCCAAACGCCGTATTAATAAACTGGTCTTGGCTGCCCGTCTCAGGATACGTCAAAGTAAACATCAAGTCAAAGACAACTGTTCTTTTTGGTGAAGCAAAAAAACGAACTACTTAAGAAGAAGCAAAACGTTACTTGGTAAGCTAGAAGGATCGACTAAAAATCCACCCGAATCCTCTATCGAAAAACTTGTTGACCTCAAACCGATCAAGAGGCTCAAAATAACCGATATGTTTTATATTTAAGGGGGAATAGGACAGTAGCCCTATTTGCCGAGAAAATCACTACTTCACTTAAGTCATCTGCTCATAGTCTAGCCAAACTGACTGATCGCAGAATAATTTATCAGCAGTTTCATTCATCATGAAAAAAAACTGACGTGTCTTGAGATAAGCGTCTCAGCTTAGATCAGTTTATTAATTCGGCCTTAAGTGTCGCATTAGGGTCTCCCCTTACTATCGAGGCGGAATCTACTTTAGAGCGAAACGCGACTCGGCTGGCAGAAAAAAAACGGTCGTTTTAGCAAAAAAAAAAGGGTATTTTTTAAACACAATTTTAGTATTTTAAAGATTACTAAGCCACTTTTGACTATAATAGAGATCTAGAGAGAAAGTGCTTTTCTGACAAAATTATGATATGTACTTACGAGTATGTATGTACAGTGAAATTAAGCAACAAGTAACATGCAGATTATCAATATCATCACTAGGGTTAGGAATTTTGGTGGCATATCGTGGTTCCAGAATCCATGGAGTCGCTATTTCATAATTATTATAATACAAGACACTTTGATTTTGACCTTCAGTATGGTCATATTTCAAAATGAGCTAAATACATTTTCAGTTCGGTTATTCCATAACTACTAATATTTGCTTGTTTGTAATACTTTCGCAGCAGAGATATCCTCCATACCAAAACTCATGTAAATGGTTAAGCGGTTTAATGAATAAATGAATTTTGAAATATTAAAATACTGCAGGTCAAAATCAAAGTGATATGTATTATAATAAATAGAAAATAGCGACTCCATGGATTCTAGAACCACGATATGCTACTAAAAGTCCTAACCCTAATCATCACGAATCATGTCGATGGATTCGATCATCATACCAACAAAAAAATATAGTTATGTTACGGCATTAACATAAAGTTATAACAGCTCTTATTCACTTGACAGAAAGGTAGCCGTATTTAACAAAAAAATAATATGTTTCTAAAATCAATAAAACAAACTGGATTTTTTGAGGATAGAGCGCTCGAACGTTTTATTCAAAATGATAATATAACAGTTAATTTGCGAGATAGGTTCTGTATTTCGCATGTTATTTGTTTTCTACCACTCCTTGACTGTTCAGGCTAGGTTTTAGGTACAGAAAGATTCACTAAAGCTGGCACGAATGGAATGTACAAAAGTAATGTCACCTATCACTGTGTGAGTGCCGTCCTTTGAACCGATGTTCGAATTTCAAACCGAAAACCTGTTATTATTTTACACACTTGTATACTTTCGTTCACTCATTCAATCCATTCGTGCCAGCTCTTGTGAATCGACCTGTAGTTTTGAGTACTTTTTGGAGGCTTTCTAATTGACACTATTTGGAGTCAGACCAATCCAACGATACATCACAAACCAATCATCAATCCGCCGAGCCGTTTAGTAAACAGAATACATTATTTAAACCTAAAAAACATAACCCTTCGAGGAAGAGGGCAATCCGGTAAAAATACTTAACCTTAAAATAATTCCAAGCCCATGACGCAGAGCAAAGATATCTAAATTCGACAATAAACGTATGATTGTTGGGTCTATTCTTGTTGTTTACGCCGAGTATTTTCGATGTTTCTATTGTGATCGCGTTTGTTTATTAAACATGGCGTTAACAGGAGTGTGCCTTCTTGAATTGATAAATATGTTTTAAGCTTCTTATGTTTTATTATTAGCATTCCTTATCCCATTATACATACAAAGCAAGGCTCTTTAGAGAGGGAAGTTAAGTAAGGAATCGAGGTAAACCGAGTGACCTAACAACCTGGCACGAGTAAGACATAACCTAATTTATACATTGCATACGTACAAAACGTTTTCTACGAGTAAGTATCACGTGAAGAGTATAAGTTTAAACAAAGGTACTACACAAAAACTATATCAAAAAACAACAAGTATGAGCTAATTCTCTATTTAGAGTTACATACTCGTATTTGGTGCTGTTTTAGATGATTTTAGTAGGGATAAACACTTTAGTCGCCAGTATCTCAGGAACCAATCAAGTCTACTTAGTCGTGATAGTTTTCCTTTTATATTCGTTATACATATGTGCTTTCATTTAAAATATATTTCTGACATTTATTGTAGTTTTGATTGTAGAGGACGGAGCACTTGACTCTAACAAAAATTAGCACTTTAAACCTTAATATTTCACAAACGAACTTAATCGAAAAATAATTTGCACACACCAGCAATATTAAGAGTCTCTGACTGAGCTAAGCTGCGGACGGGCGGACGGACGGACATGGCAAAACTATACGGGTTTCTACTTTACACGAATGTGTATTATAATTTTCCTTTTGTTTTTCGTCAATTTCGATGTCTGTAGAAAAATATCTCACTTTCTTTGTGTTTGCAGCGTTAACGGTGCGGTTCCTCACGAAACGTTACATCGGCGAGTACGATCATCAGCAAGGTATGCAATAAGTATTAAGCGTTTTTAATCCACGAAGTACGCAACGACGCAGTCATGCAAAAACCCCAATTTGAGTCGCGGCGGCCATTACGTTACCTTACCTACATCTTTTCATACACACTCATTTCAGCGGCCGGCACACGTACAGTTCGGACTGCGGGAAACGCCACGCGCCACTCCAAGCTTCGCTCCGAATCGTAGGTGTAAATGCAACTGTCATAGTAAAATTGTAAAAAACCTACGGTTCGGACTGGCCCGTGGAATGGCGCGTGGCTTTTCCCGCGGTCCGAATTTACCGTGTAAAGGCCGCTATTGTACATTGTAGGTTACGAGTACCACCTCATTTTCGAGACGAGATAATTGTTTAAACTTTAACCCCTGACACTAAAAGAGTGTTGTATCATGTGTGTCTGTCTTTGGCATCGTAGCATTCGTAGCACCCAAACGGTTGAACTTTTGAATTTTTTCTTAGCTAGTTTTCATGAGAATCTATTGAGCCGTTCGAAGTAGGTGTTGCCATTGGATATATCGGGGATTAACTATCTATTTAATTTTTAGCAGTGATCGGATTTTCCGGTGCAACACTCAAACGTTATGCTAATATGGATATGTTCCGGGATTCCCGGACTTATGTTGTTGAAGGAGGATAATGTTTCTGATTTTATCACATGAAATCAATTCCAATAACATTTTACTGTAGGTATCTCAAAGTGTATTTTCATTACCCTGTTTGAAACTGATCTGCCGAATACCGTTTGGTATGAATATAAATAAAAGATATACTTACTACGGTCGTACCGACACGACACGAGTATGTGTGTGTGTGTGTGTGTGATGCGGAGTTATGTGTGTCGGAAAATCGATCACAAGTGAAAGGTGCTGTTTCAGAAGCATGCACAGGCAAGGAGTTCAGTCGGCGGATGATTCAGCGGTGAAGGATTCTGTCGCAGCAAAGTTCAGTCGGCGGATCTTTCAGTGTTGTAAGAGTTTGTCGTAGTAAAGTTCTGCCGACGAATCGATCACAAGTGAAAGGTACTGTTGCAGAAGCATGCGCAGACTAGAAGTTCAGTCGGCGGATGGTTCTGCGGTGAGGATTCTGAAGCAGTAAAGTATAGTCGGCGGATCCTTCATTGTTTTATGATTTTGTCGTAGTAAAGTTCTGCCGACGAATCGTGCAGCGTTGTAACGTTCTGTCGTGGAAACGGGTGTAGGTGAAAAAAACTGTCGATGAATCGTTCACAGTTTAAAGGTTCCCTCGTCGAAACATACATAAACGAAACGTACTGTCGGCGATCGATACAACGGCAAAACGACTGTCGGAGATAGGTTTCAGAATCGTGTTTACCATTTAATTAAAGTTTTTTAGTAGGCAGAATCAAATTACAGCACTATACACAAATAATATTATGTTTTATTGGTTTGTATGAAATTGAAATAGCATACAATAAAATTCTCAATATTTTCCAATTTTCAATCGATTTCTTTTCACGTCTAATATCCATTTATACACTGAAAAAGTCCTTTCTACATGGGTACCAAAAAATAAAAGGTAGATTTATTCAATGCATTTGTAAAGATTTCATTTATGTTATGTTATTATTTAAGCTGCCTATTTATAAATATCATAACTCTCAATAAGTAGCATTTTCTTTTCGAACCAGATCCCGGAGTTTTGGTAACATTCATATCCATATTATGATTTCTACTCTACTCGATCTCCCGCCGTGTTACCGTTTAATCCGATCACTGGTAGGTACTGCTATAGGGTGTGATGTAAACTCCATTCCAATCGACTTGTCTTATTTAGTAAACACTTTTATAACCTCAAAATGCATAATTTTTGGCTAAAATGCCCGTTTTAAGCTGAATAAAGCAACTAGAGACCACATTTTGCACACCATTTTCCTGATTTTACGTCATGGATAGTTTTTTACCACAAAATTGTTATTTTAGGCGAAAAGGGAGCACTTTGAGGTTATAAAAGTGTTTACTAAATAAGACAAGATAATGGAATGGACCATAGTAATCAATATGTTATGCGATCTCGATACTAATGATCACAAGTTGTAACATAACTAGTGGTCTAAGATCCGAATAGGAGAAGATTTGGACCAAAACAAACATTTGCAATTTTGAAAAAAAGTTCATTTTCTATAAAAAAATTAATGATATAAGTACTGGACTGAAAATTTTCAGGCTACCTATTCACCATATATTACTTAGCATATCATATTAAATTTGGTATAAAATACTTTTTATCGAATAAACAGCCCGGTCCAAATCGTTTCCTATTCGGATCTCCTACTATAGTGTAAGCATCTTAGCTCAACAATATGCCAGGTTTACTTATTTATTTATTTTATTTTTATTTATTTCACTAACAAGTATATTTTACTATCGCGCCGTTAAACGACAATAGCGGCCTTTACACGGCACATTTTGGACCGCGGGAAACGCCACGCGCCATTCCACGCGCCAGTCCGAACCATAGTAAAATAGTAAAAACCCCAAGGTTCGGACTGGCGCGTGGAATGACGCGTGGCGTTTCCCGCGGTTATTAAGGTTGGTCTCGATGTAATTTCTCCACAAATAATTTCTCTTTCTTATGGTGTACATGAAACGAAATTTAAAAACGTCGATAAATATATTACAAGTGATAAGATTGCACCGGCGCGAGCGAGCCGGGCGCGCAGGGAAACTGGTAACCGGAAATTAAACTACATACATACATAAACTCACGCCTTCGTTCTCAGAGTGGAATAGGCAGAGCTACAGAATTATCGACAACTCTAAAAACTTGTTGATAATTCTGTAACCAATATTTTAACCAAAATCACAATATTTAGGTACTAAATAATTCAGGCTTTAGTACCGTATTATTTGGAGTTATTTAATTTCTTGCATTTTTTGAGATGAGCGCTAATTCTATATAAAATGGACATCGTGGTCTCGGGCCTGAATGGGTTAACTTAATTCATTTATTTCATAAATAATTAATTAATTGTGTTTGAACATCATAATCTTAAAAACTAAATAGGTATATGAAACCAAATTTAAATTAAAGTATCAACATTAAAATATTACACTTCGTTTAAATAATTAAATGCGAAATTAAAAAAATACATTTTATACACAGGTCACACGCTTCAAAAACTAAAAATAAAGTAAGAGTCCTTTTACTCAGTACCCTTACCATGAGTTACAATTAACGTACTCGCTAGCGAGTCGAAACTCTGTCCCTTGCAGACCTCGCAGTATTCTTATAGACTGCGAGGGACAGAGCATTCGACTCGCTAGCGAGTACGGTCATTGTAACTCATGGTAAGGGTACAGCCTAATGGCGTATTACCCACCGCGGTGCAACCAGGGGGAGCGACGCACTAACACTAGTTTAACGGTGTAATACGAATACGATGTCGATGCAATCTAGTTAGACTTAACTTAAGTTTTAAATACTCGTCAAACAAATATCTTACACTAACCTTGGACAGGCTTAGGGCGCGTTCATATAGAACGTTCGTTTTTACAGGATCCGTTAAACGGATCTTGATGGCGGATGTAGTATAAGCGAGTTCACACCCAAAACAGTATTTTGGATCTAGTAAAAAAGAAGATTACAAGGAGAAAAGATCCGTTAAAACGGATCCTGTAAAACGGATGTTTTTTCACAGACTTTTTTTTTTGTAAATTGGCCATATTAGGGCTCTTTTACACATCGATAATATAAGAATAAGCATAAACTTTATATATTTACCAAAAAGAGTTTTCATACGGTATGAGATTACCAGTGACCACCACAATAGGCATAGCCTGTCACGTGGGGCCAATTAACAAATTTACCAATACAAAATTTAAATTGTCCTACGCTTTGCTCAGGGTGTAATCATTTATAAATTTTATTTATATAAATGCGAAAGACTAAAACTAAAACACAGATAATAAAGGTTACAAGGTAGCGTGTCCCTAAAACAATCGTCAAAACTATAAGGGCTGATAGAGCAGCTAAAAAGCTATCGATTTAACCCCTATGTTTGTTTGTTTCTCCACACTAGGTGTCCCAGTGCAGTGTTTGCTTTTCATTTTGTATGGAAAAAACAACTTAAAGTGATTATTTAAAAAAAAAACTGGAAAAAAGGGCAAATAGGTTTAAAAACTTCGCTGATTCGTAATGGTTCTAATTATTTATGATACCTTGTGAAATAAAAAAATAAATTAATGATGTTTCGTAACATGGACATAAGGGAAAATTACAAAAATTCATATTAAAATGATCAATATCTCCGAAACTAGTAACAATCGCTGAACATACATAGGGGTTAAATCGATAGCTTTTTAGCTGCTCTATCAGCCCGCTCAGTTTTAGCGTTGGTTCTAGGGACATCCTGTATGTTATTAATAATTTAACTTATTAATTTATTAATGCACTAATAGTGTGTGTATGTGTGGGTGTGTGTTAGAGTATGGTGAATAAGTGTTCAAAGGGGTGTGTGAGTGATGGTAGTAGTGAGGAGAGTTTCAATATCGAGGAGTTTTTACAATTTGTTCTGTCTCATCGTAGTTCAGCGGTAGAATCCAGTTTGTGATTTTGACCTTGGCCTCGTAAGCTGAACAATTTCTGATGTCACAGTGCCTAAATATCCAGTTTAAGGGGCTACGATGCCCATAACAGACGTTTTTGATGAAGTTTAAGTTCTAATAACTCAGTCAAAACTGAATGTAAATTAATGAAAAAAAAGATTATAATTATCCATATATTCTTCTTTGATTCTGACGAACAGAATTTCAAAATAACCCATGGTTAATTTTTTATAATTTTATTAAAAACATGACTGTAAAAACACAAAATTGGATATAACTTTTACATCTTGGCGTCAATTGATATGGAAACTACATCTAAATATTCTTCATTAATATATATAATAAATAAACGAAGGTTTTTTTTCTAAAGTGAAAAATATGGAAATAAAGGCCAAAAAGCTACTTTTTTGAAACAAAAATGTCAATCTTTGATAGCATAAATCTCGATATCAGTGACTTGTTAAGGAAAATTGAGATGGCAGCTAGTTTAGAACAGCACTGTTAAAGCAAATAGACAGCTCCTTAAGATATGTGACACCAGGTATTGCTTCCCTCGTAGTTGTACGTTCTCGGCTTGTTGGAAATCGTTGGACCTTTCAGAAGTATTAGTATGCTCTTTATGCTCGCGTCGCAACCACGTCGGGGTTTATAAATATTAATATGATCGGATGCGGTGCAAAACCGCATAAGTGTTTGATTTGTATTTTCCGCTGTTACAAAACAACTTAACCGCGCAACCGTGTCGAGTGGTCTTGAGATCTTTGACAGATATTCAAACGCTTCCAGGCCGGCTTTCGATACTGGGCTGAGTTATCGAAGGTTAAGGCATCGACATAAATAGGTCATCGTAGCTTCAGTTGAATCTACACATATGAAACTGTGACCATAGTGACAAACTAACAACCTAACAGTGTAACAAAAAACACACTTTAAAAAACCCAATTGTTGCTAACCAACGTTATCGTTATAAATCCTAAATGATATCTAATTAAAAATGAAAAATGATGAATGAAACCTGAATATGATATACCTAGTTCGTCGATTTTTTTTCTTTTTCTTTTTTTACAATGTGGCGTCTGGTTGCCGCCATATTGAATTTTGATTATTTTGTCATATCTTTATTTAGTGACACTCACAAGAGAAAGACAAAGCGATTGACATACTCGTTAGAATCTTCAAAATCAACCCAAGGGTTTAGTTTCTATAAAGAGCGCAACAAAGGAACAAACATACATACATACCTACATACATTGGGCTTCTACAGGGAGTTGGGTAAAAACAAATGGACGTACCTAAAAACGTGAGAGCACAAGGAAAGAACATGTCTATAGTCACCTTAGTAACTTTTTGTGTTATTGCGATTTGAAATTTATGAACCACTTAATGTAAATTTCGTACGTGATTTTCGTGTTCATGTTTTTTATAGTGAAAATATGGAAGTTATAAACGATTTATATCTGTGACTAAGTGGAACAGTTCCTTGCGAACTCTACATTTCGATATTAAAATGTCGTTTTCTTGTTTTTATGTTGTTTGTTAGTTACTATCGTCACAGTTTCATATGACTACACAAACTCATGTAGCCACATATACTAGATATGACTGCACGAGCCAGCGGTCTCGAGTTTGACTCCCGATAAGGGCAAATATTTGTGCGATGAGCACTAGTGTTGGTTCCTTAGTCTTGGGTACCCATAGTAGAAGCCTGCAGCTTAAATTAGGGCTAGACCAATCTCTATATTCTCAGGGGACTAGTTAAGATGTATAACGTTGAGTTAGCGATTTTCCATCATCGTGATAATGTATAGGATTGACGTAAGCTGATAACAGATGGCGTTAACCGCTCATGTCAACTCCGTACAAACAGCAACACTCTTAACTGTACATCGGTGGACCTTATTACATAAGGCATAAGGTCTACCAATGGACAGTAACAGTGTGGGCGATGGTACATTTCGAATTGATAGAAAACAGAAACGTTAGCAGCGTTTACGTCTTGGCTAGGCCTACTGATCTTGATTTTAATTTCTACTGGTGTAGGCACGTACAGTCAAGTTCATAAATATGTGTACACTTTAGTATCATGTCACTTTAAACGCTGTGACAACTCATGTATGTCAGTTTAAACATGACATTAAATAGACAAGGTACTAAAGTGTAGGTAGGTACACATTTTTATGAACTCGACTGTACTACCTACTTATAATCAGACATGTGATAACTCGGGGCTTGATATTGATAAATAAGATGTTGATATATATTTATACATGTGCTCATTGGTTATGTTACTGACAAAAAAACGGGCCGAGGTGCGAGTTGAACTCGCGTGGAGAGGGTTCCGTACATATATATTTTTTTGATAGAATTCTTATAGGTTTTCCTGTAATCTACAAGCAATTAACTATATTTTAAATTTTTTTTCAAAATTTTATGCTCTGTTGTTTCGGAAATAAGGGGGGAATGGTCAATTTTCGTCTTCTTTCATTAATAAAATCAAAACTATTTATTTTACAATAATACCAAAAATATATTTGAGATCCCCATAACGAGCCCTTTCATTTGATATACGACACTTCTATTAAATTTCCTAATTTGTCCCCCCAAAAAGACCTAAAAAAAATTTAAAAAAAATGTATTGATTTACTTTGCATCATAGGATTACACCATCCTGCCAAATTTCACCTGATTTGGTCCTGTAGTTTCGGAGCAAATTGGCTGTGACAGACGGAGGGACAGGCAGACGCACGACTGATCATAAGGGTTCCGTTTTAAAAATAGTCTTATAAAAGGTGACGAAATCACAATATCTTGCATTCCTGGATGAATCAGAAAACGGCTTTGGGTCATTTTATATACAATATAATATATTTGAAGAATACCCCGTTAACCACCGTGGATTTGAGATAACGTTTAATAAATAACATAAAGTGGATAATTTCATCTAGGCGGCAATCTTTATTACCGACAAATATGGAAAAAAACATTGATTATTTACTACGAAAACCATTTCAAAATAAAAAAAAATCATGATTTTATTTTAAAATGTAGAGAGATTAAAAAATATTTATTAATATTGAATAACATGTTGATCTTGACGGTAAAGCAGGCATTAGGTATACAAATAGCAGAGCACTATGAAATGAATGAAGATAAAATGAAAATAAGTTTTTTTAACGGACACAAATAATACAACAAAATATATTTTTAACATACAAAATGTGGAGGACTAATCCACCAAGCAAGCTAACGAACGTAGGTGTAGGTAATAATAAGTAATAATAAATTAATATCGAGGGACAATGTCACACAAATTGACCTAGGCCCAAACTAAGCTCTAGGCTTGTACTGTGGGTACTATTTAGACAAGGCCGGCGCGTCGTCAACTACTACTACGTTGTACGAGAACATACTCGTACAGTCAAGGAATTTAATTTGTGACCCACCTTAGGTCCAAAGTCAATCTGACATTCTACAACAATAAGGTTGATTGTCCTAAAAGTTACAAATGATTTGGCTTCTCTAATGACATTGACAACTTCAAGCATATTTTTCTTGAAATGGGTCACAAATTAACGTCCGTGACCGTACAACGTTGCGAGAATTGATTAGCGGCGTTAAATAGTTTTCAGTTATTAACACTATTAGGCATTAAGCTGCCTGGAGGCATTAACTAAATATACCATTGATAGACAAATAAAGAGAAAAAGACAAATAGAAACAATTAATAAACCTAATTATAACAATTTAAACAATTTAACTTGAATATTGATTGGTAAAGGTGGTGTGTATTGATTGGTTTGTAAGCTAGTTAGTCCAAATGTTTTTTTTTTTTCAAGAAATAGGTTTTGAAATTCATTGCTTGTCCCCGCCTGCAATGCCTTTACCAATATTCAAGTTAAATTTAAATTGTTATAAATATCAATAAGTACATGCTCTTACAATTTTCTATAGATTATATAGCTTGTTTTTCGCTTTTCAGTTGTTTTTTTATTGCAGTCGAGTTTTTTGTTTATTTTAATAATAGTTATTAATTTATTTAACTCTTTTTAGTTTTTATTAATAAAATAGTGGTTTAATTAATTATTACTAAGCAATATATGAGCTCTGGAGCTTAAATTTCTAATGTCGCGAAGCTACAAGTGATTTCGCTTGTAATTTGAAGCGAAACTCTCTTTCTAGCGAAAGGAGTTTATTACTTAACATTTACGTATTTTTTTACTTTCCTGTCAAAATAGTAGCATAAAAGTGTTATAATATATATATATTTGGAATGGGAATTTATTAGCTTTCATTTGATACCCAAATTGTTATAATAATAATAATAATAATAATAGCCTTTATTTTCAGACATCATACATATTTTTATCTTAACACTTAACACTAATTGCACTTAATTGTTTTTCTACTATGTTCTTATATTATACACTTAACCTATGCAACGATAGCCTTGTCTGTATGCCACTTATTGGCAAAGGCCTCCTCCAACTTTCTCCATTCGTCTCTATCACTAGCTAGTCTGGTCCATGTGCTTCCTGCAATGGCTTTAATGTCATCCACCCATCTTCTAAGGGGTCTACCTCTTTGCCTTTTCTTATGACTAGTGAACCAGTTCATTATCACTTTTGACCATTTGTCCTTCCCTCTAATTGTGTGTCCTGACCACTTCCATTTTAGACTTAATACTGTTTTTGTAACATCTTTTGTTTTTGTGTGTTTCTTTATGGTTTCAGTTCTTATTCTATCCGACAGTCTTTTCCCGATCATACTCCTTCCCATGGCATTTTGGCAAGTTTCTAGCTTTTTAATGTGTGCTTTATTGAGTGCCCAGGTCTGGCAACCATAAGTGAGTATAGGCAGTATGCTTGTATCAAAAAGTTTACGTTTGATTGTTATGTTGATATGTTTATTTTTCATTATTTCTTTTAGGCTCCAATACTGCTTCCAAGCATTTCCAACGCGCCTGTCTATTTCTTTTGAAGTTAGATCTGTAGGTGAGATAATTTGACCTAGATAGATGTACTCATTGACATATTCAATTTCGTTACCGTTAATTCGAATAGGTTCTTGCCTGCCGTTGGTCATAGCCTTGGTCTTTAATGTACCCAAATTGTTATAATAAAATAAAATAAAATATTCCCCCTCCGTATCTTTTTCCGCGGACGCCATATTGAAATATTATAATACCCTATGTCACTTCGGCAATTAAGACGAATCGAATGACACCTCGTATGTTAAAATCCGTCAAGCCGTTTAGGCTGCAGAGCGTGCCCAGAAATAGACATACATACATACATACATACATACGCTCGAAAAACATAACCCTCCTTCTGACGCAATCGGGTAAAAAGACCTTAGATCTAGATTTAGCAACTAGTCGCCCGCTGCGCTGCTAAGAAATAAGCTTTCAATAGGTCAGTTAGCGCAGTAATTTTGTATAGTGTAAAGACAGCTAGCCAGTTAGTGATCCAATCTAGTGCGATTGTACGTGCTCCGTCGCACAGCACTACCTAGCGCACTACAATTAGCACTCTGCAATTTTTTGTCGCGAAAATGTTTCGCTACATCAATTTAGCATTCGAGCCCCGAGTTAGCACACGTCTGCTTATAATGTTTTCAATCCACATAGTTGCTCCCGCAATATTATTTTCTCAAAAATGTCCGGAAATGTGGACATTCCTATCTACATATTGAGACGCGAAGTACATAGTTTACTGACAGTTCTCAAATTTAAAAAAAAAAACATTGCGTGCTCGCTACACAAGCCCGCAATGTTGCATACAAATTCCATTACTATCTACCTTGTAACTTTTTAAAAAGTGAAAAGGGCCGTAATAACATGAGGGCACAAGTCTTATACATCCAAATTTTACACGAAACATAACTTTTTTATTTGTGCCTGGAATAGCTTATGTTTTTTTTAAAACAAAAATTGCGTTTAACTCCTTGTCATAAATAAAAAGGCGGTAAGGAGTGATGGTTTTTTCAAATGAAGTTTCTGTTTGTATGCAATTCAAAAAATGAGTTCAAGCGATGAAGATTTGACTCCAACACAATTTTTTTCTTGCGATTTTTGAGAAAAGCACTATATTTGCCTCGGCAGGAACAGCAATTGCGGGCTTCGTATTTTTAAACGGACTCGCAAGCTCGTCCGTTTAATCCAATACTCGGCCCGCAATTGCCTACATCCATGCCTAGGCAATAATGTACTATTTATATACATACATAACCCAACTGTCATTAAAATTTAATGACGAGGTGAACAATATGGGAAATAACAGGATAAAAACAAAAGCGAAGCGCGCTTTCTCTTCTTTCCTATAAGTTAGAGTTTTATGCTCAAATGCAGAATCACTCATTAAATGTATTGTCAGATTAAGTCGCGTGCTGTCACTAGTGTCACTGTATATCTTGGTGAATAAGAAAGTGACAAAAGGTGTTCTATAATGCAACATTAATTCTAATATTGTGGTTTTCAATAGAAATGTAGGTACATGATTTAGGACTAAAATTAAGAAACGGTAACTTAACCATTACGTCACCAAAATTACTCTTAATACTCGTACTCTTAATTAAGTACATTATATACTTACTGCCCTCTCACAGAAAAAGTTTCAATCTTCACCCGTTAGTAATACGGCTGCACTTGCTATAGGAGTTTTATCTAAGGTCCATTTGTCATATAAGTTATTTATAGCAAAGATAAAGTTACCGTTTGATAATGTTAGTCGTTAACTACATATGTACCCCTTTTTTTTAAAGCACCCAATACACGTTTGGAAAATCGGGTCGTCGTGTCGCTAGACGGGAATTAACTATAGTGCGATCCAATCAATATCACTCGGGTAATATTAATGTAAAGAATGATTCATTTGGAAGTACTTTTTTCAATAGTAAATAAAGTATTAAAAAAATATTAATCGGGTTATCTTTATTACATTCTTCCATTCTTTATTTCATTCATACAAAAGAACCAAACTTTTTTTTTTTTTAAGATCTTCATGGACCGATCATTGTAGGTACGGGCCCATAAACGACACCAAACCGTTGTTTTGTATGTATGGCAGCTCTTGAATCTCTTAAGGCTTCCGACCAAACACGGCAGTTGTTTTTTGACAAATTTGAAAATGTGCCTTGTCACTAAACATTTTTTTTTCGAAAGCAGAGGATTTTCTTCAAGCTTTTGAAAATCCAAAAGACTGAATCGGTGTCGATTCGCCAGGTCAGTCGAATTAAATTCTTGCATGAGTTGAATTTTTTATGCTTTTTAGGGTTCCGTAGACAAATGGCAAAAAACGGAATTCTTATGGATTCGTCATGTCTGTCTGTCTGTCTGTCCGTCCGTATGTCACAGCCACTTTTTTCCGAAACTATAAGAACTATACTGTTGAAACTTGGTAAGTAGATGTATTTTGTGAACCGCATTAAGATTTTCATACAAAAATAGAAAAAAAAACAATACATTTTGGAGGTTCCCCATACTTAGAACTAAAATTCAATTATTTTTTTTCATCAAACCCATGTGTTGGTCTCTATGGATAGGTCTTCAAAAATGATATTCAGGTTTGTAATAAAAAAAAAACTAAACTGTCCCCCCCCTGTAACTTCTAAAATAAGAGAATGATAAAACTAAAAAAAATATATGATGTAAGTACCTAGTTTTTTTTTAATACGTCATAAATCGTAAACCAAATTGCGGTTTACGATTTATGACGTATTCCTATACGATACCTTAGCGCACAATCGTACTAAATGTTTTTTTTTTGCCAGTAAAGTTTCGAACTTATTATTTGTGCACAAACATGCTAATTACAATGACTTTTCAAATGTAATTAGTACAAGTGTGAACTAAGGTATCGAATAACCGTTCACGGAACCCTTCACGGGCGAGTCCGACTCGCACTTGGCCGCTTTTTACGTTTAGTTACGGTAACATTTGAAAGAAATCATTCATTCATTTCAGCCCACGTCCACCCTCTGCAGGGTAAAGGCCTCTTTCACGCCATGATCTTAATAAATAAATGAAAGGACAGGTTCTTTTGTATGATAAAAAGATAACGCGATTTCGTTTGTTTTAATATATTTTTAGTTTCGAAAAAAAGTAGGTACCTCCAAACGAATCACCCGTTATTTACTTGAAATTAGCATTACGGAATGCAAAAATAAAAACAAAGCACTAAACTGTTATGCTCTTGTTTGTTTATTAGTCAGAGATATCAACTGCACGGCATACTAGCACCGTTGTTATTAAATAATATTTGTGTTGCTTTGTTCCAGACAGTAAATATAAACATGAAGTGTTGCTGGACGGGGAGCCGATCTTGTTTGAAATACTCGATACCTGCCCAAAGGTAATGTAACTAATCATTATATGTTTATTAAAACCTGACTGACGAGTAGTACCGTAAACCGGGGTTACTTTGATCAAATTTCAAGTTTAACACGACTTTTTATAGAAACTAAAAGACAAAATAATAAAATAAAAGTATGTAACAATCGGTTTTTCCTGTTTTTTTCGACTTCACTAATTAGAAAAAATTGAGAGGTTTATTTTCCCGTAAAAAAATAAAAACTCTATGATCAAAGTTAAACTACGAATGTGGTTACTTTTAAACCACTAAATATTTGAATAAATATCTCAAGTAAACCCAGTGACGAAAAAAAAAATATGGTCGCGTATTCCAACTCCTCAAACAATAATGTTTGTGTGGAATGGTAGCGGCTATCAAAATCACCCCGTAAATCAAAGTAACCCCGGTTAACGGTATTCATCTCACCCTTATAACCTTGCTAAATCACCACACCCTGTTTATTAAATTTTGTTCCATAGATCCATAGAGGAGTACTCACAACCTATACCTACATATACTATTCATCTCATTAAATTTTTTGGCTTCACGGACTCGCGTAAAAAAAGGATATTTTCATAGCAAGTTTTTCAGTCTTTGCTCCACTTTGTTATCATGAGTTCGACGCAATTGCCGCTTCAGTCTTTCCCCATTCGGCAAATCTTTCGTTATGAATCGGAAGTCCAACAAAATACACAACATGCTAAAATGGGTACCTTTCGTTATCTTAAAATAATAATTGAATATCGTCTTCTAATTTGCAGCGCATCGAAGACCTCCCAGCCAACGACATCGCGCAATGGGCAGACGGGTTGTTTCTCGTCTACTCCATCACCGACCGAGAGTCGTTCAACTACGTGCGACGAGCCAAGCAGAGTCTGCAGCCCGAAATCCCTCTCTGTCTAGTAGGGAATAAGGCCGACATGGTGCACCTGAGACAGGTATACTTTACTCTGATCCGTTCTATGGAATGTCCGTTGGGATGTCAGAATAGAATAGAATAACTTTATTTCAGACAACAAGGCCCAAATTGACAAATAACTTACAGACTAACATACACAACAAAATATTTTTCATGTCTCATACTCTGAAAGTAGGCCTTTGTTTATCTTAGAAGCGGGTTGAAAGTGATACATGTCCACCCTAGGGAAGAAAAATAATTTGAAAAAAGAACTATGTCTATAGACCTGTGCAGAAGGAGAAACCTATACAGCTTATCTATAGTAAGATTATTAAAAAAAACTAAGTTTGTACTGAGCAATGGTAAATAAAGTACCAGGAGCATAGCGGTAATTAGGAGGTGTGTAGCGCAACTTAGATCGCAAGCGATTACGTAGCACGGTGCGACGCTCCGACGGAAGGGCGGGGGCGCACGTGATACAGCGCGGTTGTCTCCCACACGTCACAGCAATGCACAGCCCTACAGCTCTGTAGGTTACTTATAATCTTTATGCACTCCTAGTATTTGATAATATATTTTTTTCTCAAAATTTTTATAAACAACTTTTTTTTTACTTTCCTCATAATCGAAATGAAAAGTATAGTGTTAAACTCGGGTGAAAGTATCAATTGCACCCTCGAACTATAGGCGCACTCGCTATCGCTCATGCAGCCTAAATATCTCGGGCTACAATTGATTACTTTCATCCCTTGATTAACAATCTACTAATAATTTGAAAATTTACACACGTCTGCTGATACACTTTCGTGGTGTCATCTAGCCGGCGGCCACGAAATCGCAGAAATATGACACTCCTCGGCCAGAATTCCTCGTTTAAAAAGGTTGACAGATCTGTGGTCGGTACTCTCACCACAAATGATTTAAATAAATAATACGTCGCCTCCGTAGAGTAATGCAATCGGAACACGTACAGCAGCGTCGAGGGAGTAGCACGACACAGCAAGTGGTTCGGTCCGGTCGGTGCGGTGCCGCACAGGTGCTTCGGGGCAGGCTTCTTCTTCCTCTTCACCACATTAATTTAACCACACCACCACCACACCACATTAAATTTAAAATTCTTATGCTATTACTATGCAGTCAGCTGCCTTCTTTGGTAGTAAGGCAGTATGGTCGTGTTTATCGATGCGGATACTCGTGGATAAAACATGTCACTTTCTGATTAGTATATAAGTGGGAGAGTGACGCGCAGTATAATTTAACTGATCTTGATTAAAATGCTTGTTTTAACATAGGTACGTCAAAGTAAATGGAAAAGAAAAACGTTATTCCTGACGCGACTTGAGGCGGGCATCTTACTCGAGATAAGTTTATTACGATTAACATTTTCACGGCATATAACAGCTGGTTTACTATAAATTTCTCCTTCTAGCAAGAAAGCTATACTTAGTAGCTACAGACCGTCGTCACGCTGCACAAATAGGGCGTTATAAAAATAAGTCTGGGAACCCCTAAGAAGGCTAAGTTTCATTGGTTGATTCAGCAATCCATTGACGGGTTGTTTTAATATTTTTGAGCCGAGAGCTATTGCAGCGACGCAATGTATCACGAAAAGAATGCGGAATATCGCGCAAAGAAACGGAGCCTTTGTACAGGTAAAATGACTAGCAGAGCATTCCATCTTAGGTCCCTAACAATTGCCTTCTCCATGCCATGTTTTCATCCATAAAAATATCTTTAAAATTCACACTTAACCTTCCAGGTGAGCCCAGAAGAAGGCGAGATCCTGGCTAAAGACTTCGAATGCATCTTCGCCGAGTTAGCCGCGGCCGAGCAGGTCGACCAAGTTGGGGAGGCGTTCCATGAACTCTGCCGGGAGGTGCTGACACATCGAAAGAGGGCGAAGCACAGCCTGTTGGACCGGATGCTAGGGTCGAAGACGGCATATCGCGTGTATTCAAGGGGGAAAAGTGACAGTGCGTTGCCGAAGGACTAGAACAGTGGAAGCCGGGGGACTCGGTGTCCCCTGGCTTCCTGCCTCGGAAAATAGGCTCAGATGGCACTGTGTTAGGCGATTGGGGAGTTCCTGGAGAGATTGATCTGGTATTTTTTTAATAAAGCGTGTCATATGAAGGGAGTAGTCAAGTATTTAGTGTAGTCAACTGTGGAGTGGAGGTGTTTTCTCACCGCATCTAAGAAATCCGGATGTGAACTTTGTGGCTTTATTTTATCGCCACTAACTGCAATCGGCGGCGTGCATAATTCTCGGACCCTAATTTCGTAGGATTCAGGTTGGTCACGCTCTTCGAGTAAATAGTGAATGGAACACTCATTGGCACAATTTCCCAAGCAAAACATGTCTTTGTAGGGGGGAGATGGCGAGGTAACACTACATATAAACCGCTAACACATACAAAAAAAAATCATATTATTATGCAACTTCACCGCTCAAAAGCACCAAATTAGGTTTTAATCACGTATAAGGTCAACCGGGGCAATTGCCTCACGATTATTTTCAATCAATTTTTACACCTGATTATGATTATTATATTGCAACGTAATAATAATGATTAATGAATAAAGAACAATTTCTGGCATGATATAGCAAAACTTAATAGTATTTTAATAATTATTAGAGAGAAATAACTTCTAAAATACACCTTTCTAACTGTCACAGTTTCTTTGTAACAATGCCATAAAAAATAATCAGTAATCAAAGAAAAAATGTTCTAAACGTTGATAAAAAACAATAATGAGAGCGATATATTATACTGCGCATGGTACTAATTGTATTTAGGAGACATTTTTTATACGTAGTTACGTGCCATTTCAAAAAGGGGTTTTGAAAAAAAGCCAATAGTAGTTTAAGTAACTTTCCCGTTGCCATTTCACTTAAAGCGTCAGACATTTTCCAACAAGACCTAGTTTAAAATTCAATTAAAAAGTCATATGTTTAGAATTCGTTAATAAAACCATAGAAAAATTGTTTACGATGAGTGATTTTGGGGTAAATAGAGTCACGGCAAACGCAATTAAAACCTATAGAAAGTAAAGGTTTTTTTGGTGATTGGATTGGATTTGGCAGACCACGTGTCACATGTGCGAGACCCAAAAAAAAGTGTCTAAAACGAGATAACGATTTTCAACCAAAAAAATAAATGCGTAATGTAATAATTATACTCGAAAATCTAATTAAAGACCAAAATCTTGATTATTTCGTTATTTTAACATTATTTCATAAAAATATGAATGAGAACTCGTGTAACTAGTAATATTAGGGTAAGTTTTATTGATAAAAATACCTACACTTAAACCAAAATGCAGTAATCACAGCGAATGTGCGCCCGTTGAGGTTAGGATTTTGGTCTTAAATTAGATTTTCGAGTATAGTAGTGCGCAATATTATTAAACTTCTCTTTAAGAAGGCAGCACAGCGTTTCGTATTTCCTTTATCCTTGGAAGAGCGTTTACCCCATTCACGCAATTGCCCCCGTTGATGTTACAAACAAAATAGTACATTGTGTATTAAGGGTGGTAAAGACAGAATTACAAACGAGAGTATGTTAGAAGCCCGAAGCCGAAGGCTGAGGGCTTTAATGACTCGAGCTTTGTATTTCCTTTACCACCCGTGTAACATACAATGTTTTTCATCACAATTGAGAGAGAAGGAAATGAAATAAAATCAGACAAAAGATCATATTTTTAACTTACGATTCTCACTAATAGTTTTAGCCGCGTTGGCGATGTCCGGCGGAGTCGCATTATCCATTTCTTCTGATGACGGAATGTTTTTATTGATATATAAATTTTAATATTTGAACAAAAGCACCCTTTTAATTATTATTTTGGAATCACACAGTTTATAATCAGTATTTATAAATTTGCGGCAGAGTACATCATTATCTATGACTTACCACAGATAATGTCAAACGTGGTCAGGAGTCCGATTCTAGTGACAGTCGAGATCAATAGTTTATATGCGAGATATTTAGAAAATTGTATGCAACTGACATTTCATCTCGAACGAAACTTCATATCGAATGGCACAAGAATTGGGGTCCTGGCGTATTATGATAGTTTGAGTCTACGTATAATATTTAAAAAAATAGCTATTTCGCACGCAGGGCGTAATGGTAAAAATAAGGCCCGCGGGTATTATTTTGTATTTACGGTCGATTTTTCTAGCATGTTAGGACACTATTTACGAGCAAGTGTGATGAAAAAAATATACTTAAACAATAGGTGCGTAGGTACAGGATTTATTGTTCATTTAATTACAGAACTACTATGCAAAAAATTACAACCGAAAATAGACGTTTGACCATTTTCTACAGACCACAGATTATAAAAAAATAAGCAGTTGAATTTCTGCGCAAATGTACTTTCATTTGAAAATACATAAGATAAACTTGAAATTGACGAAAATTTGTTAGCGTAATCGACTAAAAAATAGTTTTTGTAAACGCGTAAAATTATTTGATCTCACCTTGGGAAAGTTTGCGCAAGGAGTCTCCATATAGGTACTAAGTAAATACTCAAAGGTCACGCTGTAAACTTAACAAGGACTTTAATTGTTATGCCACTATGGAACCCTGTCGCATAACGTTAATCATTCATTTAAGCGTAATTTCTGTCATGTGGACATGTGGTTTGACGCTGTCATTATGATAGGGTTCCATAGTGGCATAACAATTAAAGTCCTTGTAACAAAACTTATCCACACGGCTAAAATAGTTTGTCAAAAAAGAGTTTCACATAGTGACAAGTAAAAATAGGTACAATATTCCCAGCTGGCAACCCTAGACAGCCGCAGTTTTTGGGTAAAAGTTGGATCATGTTGCCACTTTCACTCCGATCAGCTTATTGGTTCCATACTCTTTTTTACCAATATATACAACTATTGCTGAGTATACACTGGTAGGAAAAGTTTACGAGGAAAGTATGGTCATAGTGACCAATATTTTGATACGTATTTGTAAAAGATGTGATCGAGACACCAAGTGAGATCTTAATAGAAATGTTGTTCTTGTTAAGACGGTTAGGGTAGACTCGTATAAAACAGGAAAGGAATATACGAGAGAGCAGTACAAACACGAACGTTTTTTTTAAAGATCTTACAGGGTCTATGTTGTTGAGAAAAATTCTGTTGCCCCAGTGTAAACGGATATGAGTCGACTGACCTCGTAATAACACAGGGTATAAATCATATACAGCGTATACTAGACTTAAACCGTTTTTCACTTGAATATCGGAAGACTTGCACCCTTTTTCACTTGAACTTTAGAATTAAGAATGCAGACGTTATCAAACATATTTCGAAGGATACCGAAAGGACGTACTAATTAGTTTTGAAATGTGTTTGCTAACCATGAATTGTTCGAAACAGGTAAAATGCATTTTGCGTCATAATTGTTGTTTTAACGATTTTTGCTATAACAATCAACGGTATTAATACCTACTTAATAAGTATATAAAAAAGTCATAATTTTATGGCGGTTTATTAAGCTTGTTTGATTTTAAGAAGTTGGCTTTAATGATAATCTAGTCGTAACCTCCTTGAAAGATACCTTTCATAGAAATCGCAGTGCATTGCGACTTTGTCTTATATACGGAGGGTTTTATATGCTATGCACATGTGCACATTTTAGTGAGGTAATAAATTATAAATCCTGTAGTGTAAACCATTAAACAGGGCCTCTATTCCACTTTGTTCTAGCCATCTAGCCCACATTGATTCTATGTAAACCGCGGACGCCGACCTTTACTGTTGGACTACGTATTACGATAGAGAAAAGATTTACAATCCATGATGTCGCTGTTCGAGCGCTACGGCAATGTCAATGAACGAAATTTTTCGTGTCCGGCGCCTGCGCTTCTGCTGTGCAAGTTATAAAACATACAATAAGATTAACAATATGATTACGATAAAAAAGCAAAATGGGTTATAACAAAGTGGAAATATGATATCTTTCTATGTATAAAAGTCCTTAAATCTGGTTTTCATACGCTTCGCTTCGGTGTATGTGAGTTTTCAGGAAGACCCGTTCATGAACCAAAATTTATTATACATAGAAACCTTTTGTGAAAAAAAACCGTTCTATATTTTTTTAACATCTTCGCGAACATACGTATAGCAGACGCGGCGGGCGGGGGACTTTGGTTTATAATAATGTAGTGATATTTTGTACGTATTAAACTAATGTAAAGCTATTTTTTATCCCTGTACATTTTCTAAGCGTGTACTCCGATATATATTTAGTATAGTGTATATTTGTCATTGTATTATATTATGCCCTTAATCGCATAAGTCTAACGACTCCCATATAAATGGGTTTAATCTTTTAAATTGAGGAGACACATACAGTAATACACTCACATAAATTGTAATGGATAATGAATTATATGTTATACAGATGTAGTGAAAATAATAACCTTTCACATCGTATTTTCTCGGAAATGTGTATTTGTCATGCTACTTCAGTCTGACTCAGTACCCATCAAGACAACGTGGGGGAACGTCGCATCGCGAGAGTGATAATCGATATAGAGTGGTTAATACCTGAGAATTTCTTTGTTAATTAAGATTAAGTTTGTTTTCAGTTCTTTTTAATAGTCATGCCGAAAGCCTGTGAAATTATTTTCAACAATTCATTATATTTCTTCTTGTTCACCTACACCTATTCTCTATATAATTTGATCGTGTTGGTTTAAACATCTCAGTATGATATACTTCAAACTCGTGGTTTGACATTTGACACTGATAACTAAAGTACTCTATTTATTTAATACAAACATGTCACTTAATAATTCAATAATTCATAGACACGTCGGCATCATTCGGAAGTAGACGTGAGTTCCGAGTTTTCACGATGTGAAAGGGTTATTCGCTAGATCTTCACGCCTTTCGCGTAACAACACTCGCAATCACAATCGTTTTCATTTTGAAAATCGAATGCTTGTCTGCATACAAAATGAAACCAATTGTTTTGTTTTGAAGCCGATCGCGATTGCGAGTGAGTTACGCGAAAGGCCTGCAGTACCTCTTTCTATAATTGTATGTGATGAAGGACCGTGACACCGGTACAGTATAATCTATTCTTATATCGGTGACTTCATAAATAAGTCGTAGGTAAGTTTTTTATGTGACTGGTGGAAGAAATAAAACATTCTGTATTTTTTTTTCAAATACATTTTATATGGCCGCTAAGCATTTGTTACACTGATCATCAATGTTAAATCATTTAATTAAAACAGCTCAAACGTTTTCGATTATTCAAGTTTTGTTTTGTGTACAGAAATTTAATATCTACACCACCAATGAGTACAACAATATAAAATGAAAAAAAAAACAAGAGTACTTACGAATTTTGAATTGTTTTCTTTTCTATCTTATGTTATTAAGCGATTTTTACATATAAGTAAATGAATTTTGTTATTTATGCATTAATTTATATTCATGTTATGTCTCGTTACAATGATGACAAATTAATTTAAGATATCGATGGATATAGAATATACATTCATATTGAACTTCTAATCCGAATTGTAATCATTACCTACAAATAAAATATATAAAAATACTTCTTAGCATTCTCATTTTGTGTCTATAATTAATTTAACGATGCACTTGTTAGAAAATACACACCTATTTAGTAGCTTATCTAACGTTTTATTTCTTAAAATCATAAAATATCTATATATCAAATGATGACATTTCTTATTTTATGTCCTTCAGGGATTCTTACAATGATATCAACTTGATGAAAGGGCTTAAAGTTTCATATTAATTGAGAACAACTTATCATAATCAGTAATAAGTATTTAATTTTTTTTAGAAACCTTTAGGGAACCTGAGGAATTGAGGGAACTCCTCAAATATTGTAGGCATGCGCACAGCGGTTTTGGTATTTTCAGTAACTAGTCTAAAAAAGATAAAAAAAGATAAAAGAAATTTATTCAGTAAGTAGCCCGCACGGGCACTTTTACACGTCAAGAATCTACCAGCGCTTCCCAAGAGAAGACCACTGCTGAGAAAAAACGCCGCAAGAAACTCAGCAGTCAGTCATTTTTTAAACATATTTCTTATTACAATGGTACTACTTAGTCTAGCATTATATAAAGCTATAAATATTAAATTAAATATAGTATCAAATAACATGCGTAGTTCAGCAGGAAAACATGCCAATTAAGAATCTTATGGGAGAGATAGAGAGAAAAAAAAATAGATACTTATGTTTATATAAGATGGTGCGAGACGACCACATAAAGGTTTCGATATGTTTTCCTACATCAACGGTGTCCCTTAGACAAGATAAAGATTTTGCATTTGAATAAATTATTATTGACTAAGTTTCGGGTTTTGGCCATGAATTTTTGTCTGTTAGATAGTCCTCGATCCAATAATACGCTTTAGACAATAACGACCTTTTCAAGTAATTTTTAAGTGCTGGAAAGGGTAACTTTAAAACTTCGTCAGGTAATTTATTATAGAAATGAATGCATTGACCAACAAATGATTTATATACTTTACGGACGCGGAATTTTCGGATAGCGATTTTATTTTTATTTCTGGTATTTAAATTATGTATATCAGATTTTTTGGTGAAAGAATCTAAATTTCTAATAACGTATATAATATTCTCATAAATAAATTGAGACGCTACAGTCAAGATATTAATTTCTTTAAAAAGTTCTCTTAAAGAGTCACGGGAGTTTAAGTTGTAAATAGAACGAATGGCCCTTTTTTGTAACACAAATATAGTTTTCTCAAAAATGTCCGGAAATGTTGACATTCCTATCTACATATTGAGACGCGAAGTACATAGTTTACTGACAGTTCTCAAATTAAAAAAAAATAACATTGCGTGCTCGCTACATAAGCCCGCAATGTTGTATACAAATTCCATTACTATCTACCTTGTAACTTTTTAAAAAGTGAAAAGCGCCATAATAAAATGAGGGCACAAGTGTTATACATCCAAATTTTACTCGAAACATAACTTTTTTATTTGTGCCTGGAATAGCTTATGTTTTTTTAAAAACAAGAATTGCGTTTAACTCCTTGTCATAAACAAAAAGGCGGTAAGGAGTGATGATTTTTTCACATGAAGTTTCTGTTTGTATGCAATATTGCAATTCAAGAAATGAGTTCAAGCGATGAAGATTTGACTCCAACACAATTTTTTTCTTGCGATTTTTGAGAAAAACTCTATATTTGCCTCGGCAGGAACAGTAATTGCCTACTTCCATGCCTAGGCAATAATGTACTATTGTATGTCAGCTGCCTTACCCCAAACCAGAATACCGTACGACATGACACTATGGAAATAACTATAATAGACTAAGCGAGCTGTCTCAACATTGGTTAGTTGTCTAATTTTCCTAACGGCGTAAGCTGCCGAACTTCTAGCCTTTGCATTCAGAAAGTATCATAACGTGGAACTGAGATGAAGCCTACACTGGAACTCCTCAATGGTACCTATTTCAAGGGTGGCGAAAAGATATCTCCATTTAGTTAGTTGGGTTACTATAATGAAGCGATTTCTTTACTTAATGTACCTACACAACCTGCAACCTGTCACTAATACGCTGGTAAATTGTCACTAATTGTGCAAAATGTGGTTACAGACAGGGTTGGACAGTATTTGAATTACTTGTAATTAAAATACGTAATTGAAATACAAATACATATTTGGTATTTGTATTTCAATTACTTGCTTAAAATGTAATTTGTGATTCGTATTTCAAATACCTGACGCCGAGTATTTCAAATACTTATGGCTTCAAAATACATTATAACATAAATACATTTAACCTTAATTTAGCGATCTTATTAATGGGTCCGTTCTAAAGAAAATACCGCTCGATAGCTTTCGTAAGCAAAATGGCGACCGCTAAATATGTCGATCTTTAGAGTTGAGTTGGCAACACTGCACCGGTTACTGTTCGTCAATCTTCTTTTACTCTGCTGTTTAGCCTATGCTGGGCTGGATTACTTCTTATTCTTAATAGTAGGTATTTTGTAATTTGTATTTTGTATTTCAAATAAATATAGCTAAAATACTGTATTTTGTATTTTATATTTTAAATACATTACTTAAAGATATTTTGTATTTCGTATTTTAAATACTTGCGAGATAGTATTTTGTAATTTGTATTTCAATTGAAGCAAAGCATGTATTTTGCCCAGTTACAGAATTATCAACAAGTTTTTAGAGTTGTAGGTAATTTTGTAGCCCTCCACACCCCACTCTGGAAACGAAGGCGTGAGTTTATGTATGTATGTATGACTTTTCCGCGGCGTTGCTTGCGGCAAGCTTGAAATATCCTATACTTAGTTTCTTACTAATTAAGAATTGGGACAACATAAAAGCAAGCTATGATCACTAAAAAGTATCAAAAAAAAATTAAATGTTTTAAATAACAAAAAAACGCCTGCAGAAACGCAATAACTAACTTCTTTTTATATTTATGGTCGGCTTTCCACATTCTTTTTTAACAAAAACCGACTTCAATTTGACTGACCTATTACCGTTTCAAAAGAAGTTATTTTTTGCACGTTTGAGGGCGGTTTTACGTTTTGTGAAATGTACATTTTTTTAAATCGAACTTACGAGTAACTTTGCGTTATTAATAACTTTAGGCGTTCCTTAATAATATTTCCTTGAAAACTTGGACCTAAGGGTGTATCTAAAAGTACCTACTTAAACCGACAACGTATCTCTGTGTATAATATGTAATTTACATATATTGAAAGGGGATAGGTTAGGGGTTTTTAATTCATTATATGGCTTGTTTGGTTGTCCCCCTTCTGGGCAAAAACCAATTAATGACATTATTTTATATTGCATTGCCTTTAGTATAATATCTTCTTAAAGACATGATAAAAATAACGACATTATTAAAAACCAATTGTTGCTTCCAGCTAGAAACAAAAGGCAAATAGGTAAGGGTTAAACGTAGGTAGGTAATTTCTGTCAAATAATAAAAATAAGTTAAGTATTGTAAAATAACGATTACAAAGAAGAGCTTAAAAACTTTTATCCTCGAATTGGTTTAGAATACTTGAGGGTATCTACATTGCAATGATATGTATACTTATTATTCAACATTGCGCTCAAAAATATCTGACACACTCTTATGCGTCTAGTTATAAAGACGTGTTCGATATTTATGAAAACAATGTTAGATAATATATTATTGCTGGTGACTGTACAATAGGCAATTATTGTGACTAACTTCTAAAAGTCAATGATATAAAAATCTCGGACAGAAAGTTACGTTTACATCGGGTTTACATTTAATAGATTTTTAATTATTTAATAGTGAGTTACACTCGGCTTACATTACAGTCAGCGTCAAAAGTACCTGATCACTTTTGTGCTGTATTGCATTAGCACATTTGATAATCTTGTTTGATATTGCTAACTTGACTGTACAGCTTTGATCAACACTTGATTAAAGCTGTAAAGCGACATGGTACCATAGCTCTTGTATAATTTTGAAGCGGAACAACTTGACGTAGACAACAAATCAATTTTGAACGTAGACAACTACTCAATAATGGGTATGTCAAATAGTCTATGAATAACAAAGTAGAAGGTTACTAGCGAACAATGAACATACTGACAAATAAATAAATACACGAAAAAAAACGTAGGCTGATCAAATCATTCATCCTGTTCCTTCGCCGTAGTCGAGTGAAAATACACCATAATAAACTAAGTGGGCACCATTTTAACTTAATAAATTAGAAAGAGACGAATATACTGTCATTTATACAGATAGTCCTATAAATCAGTCACGATTAAATGACTGGCCGGTCACAAAGGCAACCCCAGAGTCAGAATGACAAAGGGTAATCTGTGCTATACCAAGTGGTCATAAATTAAAAAATAAAAGCACCTCCCCTCGCCTGTCACTCGGCAGCCAATAACAGCGCTCGGTTTTGCTGACGTCACTCTATTCATGGAACAGATTCAAAGATGGCACCGTTATTATTATTTGTTCTCATTTCCCCCTCCGATTTTATAACAATGGTTTGTTTGCTATGATAGATAGTTGGACATTCAAATTTGGCTGTTGATGTTGTCAACGGAGGTTGAATAACGCTATTTCTAAACCTATATCTTCAAAATTATTTTTTTGTGAACCTACCTATCTTTGTATTGTAAAAATGTAGTATGCACAAATTCACAATTATGTTACTTACATTTACTTAATCTGTCTATCGGATTATCCGTTACGCTCACGGCTAAAACACAGAACCGAGTTTTATAAACATCTGGTAAATTTTGGTGTGAAGATAGCTTGAACATTACGAAACTAAATATAATATTATAAACTAAATATACTTACTAGAAAAAAATTATATTTTCCGAGGAAAAAGCTCGTTGATAACTTTTTCCCTCGTTAATAAGTTCTATGTGGACGTAGTCAGGAGCAAAAATGGGTACGGTCACGGAAGTTAATTTGCTACCCATTTCAAAGAAAATCTGCTGGAAGATGTCATTGTCATTAGAGATGCCAAGTCATTTGTAATTGATAGGAAACTCAACCTTATTGCTGTAGAATGTCAGATTGACTTTGGAACTAAGGTGGGTCACATTTAAATTCCTTGACTGTACGAGCAGATATTCTATACTCTTTTCAATATCAGTGGATGCCTGTGACAGCTCATATAAACACTAGTTACAATTATTTCTTTAACTTTATATAAACACTACATTAATACAAACCTAGACGCCGTACAGGAATTTAAATAATATGAATCGTCTATTTAGAAATACCTCATTCGTGAGTATAAGTGATTAAAATTAGGAAATACGACTGTCACAGGGATCATCCTAGAGTGAACGGAGTATAGATTTTCCAAATAACGCTCTCATATCTTTATCTTATTTTACACATATCAAACCAGGGCTTAAATTCAAGGCGTTACAAACCATATCGTCTTTGAACTGTTACGGTATTGTTTCTAACTCAGCTGCCATTACTGCCAGGTAAATAAGAGCTATTATCACGTTGACAATACGATTACAGGTTAAAGACAATATGCTGGTTTTTACCGCCTAGAATCTCAGCTTATGATCTTTGTATGAAAAAATATTCATAGAATATTTATTAGAGGCACAGTGCAAGAGGCGGACCACTTACTGACAAGGAAAGGTACCCAACTGTCCTGCTCCGATTTGGTTTATTTTGATATATGTTAGAGAGTAGTCTAAAATAACAGACACGTTTTTTTTTAGCTGCCCTACCTCAACCTTTTGGGAGAAATTGACCTCCAAAGTACTGAAAAGCTATATCGGCTAAAACTCAATTTAAAAAAAAAAACCTTTTAAAGTTATATACTTTTCATTGAACATACACTTTCTTTGGTATTTTTTTTTAATATGAGTTTTGGCTGATATAGTAAAACACGTGTTCATTATTTTTTCATGTTCTTAAGCATATAATAAAAAAAGTTGGAAAATAACATGTTGTTTTTATTTATTCTCTATAGAAGTTAGAGGGTTTAGTCACTTTTCAGTACTTTGGAGGTCAATTTCTCCCAACAGGTTTAGGTAGGGCAGCTAAAAAAAAATACGTGTCTGTTATTTTAGACTATTCTCTAACATATATCAAAGAAAACCAAATCGGAGCCGGGCAGTTGGGTACCTTTCCTTGTGAATAAATATCGTAATATCTATAAGTAATTTAACTTTACCTTGATGATATTTTATTGCGGATGCTGAAAAAACGAGATCCAGTTAAATATCGCTTGAAGACCAAATTGAGAATTTTCCGCCAACGCGGTGTGGAGGTCATCAGCTATTACCGACCTTTGTGGTTCTATGGAAAACGAGTGAGAGATACATGACATGATAGACGCGAGAGCGAGAATGATAGCGATATTCCGATGGCCGTTAAGGATGTGGGTCTGTACTAACAAGAAAATAAACAAAAAAAACATTTATAAACAACCATGAGCCAAGTTTAAAATATAACAAAAATGGTTTAGTGTCACTTTGACTCGAGCAGCGAGGGTTCCGCACACGTTTGATTTGTATGAAATCTTAGAAGCCTAATAGAGTCCCGGGATTGCTTGGTGCCATTATTTCACAGAAGCCACCCCACGGGAAATAATGAATGCTCTTTTAAGTAACAAGCCGTAACTTTAATTTCATTATGTTTTACGAGTACTTCTTTACCGATTGACAAATTTAACAACCGCAGTACAAAGTCTTGCGTTGAACTCTTACACAGAATTAGAGTATTTTTTCCTGTAATTTATTGAGAAATTTTAAATGATATGTCATATCATTATGATTAGGTTAACAGTATTTTGGTGATAAAACTTTTAATGATAAAACTTTATGCGGAGTCATTAAATGCTATTGTTTCTTATTGCAGACCGATAGCTTTAGCCAGTTTTTTTTAGGAAAAAAGGGTATTGATGGACAGATCATCTTCTAAGAGTTCCATTTTTAGTATTTTCTTCGAAAACTTAAGGAAATGAAAATCCAATGAAATTAATAATAAAAAAATAAGCATTCCATTTATTATGTATGCTCCTTAGGTTGGCAAAAAAATAATTACCAACCGCGCTGCCATACTGGTAATGGCATTACTGCACTGCAATAGGCTTATCACTTCATCCCTTAGCCCCTCCCTTGCTCGATCCCTGCACTGCGCGCGCGTCACTTAGTCGACCGCCTCTGACGTAAACACTTCTATTTTCAAATTCGAACTTCAAATTTGGAACTACGGCTGTTTTGTGTTTAGTGACAGTGAAGTCATGTGATTTTGGAATTGAAATGTGAGTATTATTTTCTTGTTTTTTTATAACTATTCGCACCTTCAGAACAATAGTGACCTAATTCAAAATGTCTGCTTTCAAACTTCAAGTCATAAATGTATTATTATAGAGACCCAATTCGAAATTTAAAATTTCTGAATTACGTCATTATTGTTTTGAAGGTGCGATATGCATCGGCGAATAAGCTTTGCGAAATATATTTAGCAATGTTAGCGAATTAATATTGTTTATTAAATGGTAACACGCTACGCTATTAAGGGAAAATATTTTTTTGTCATTTAATGCAATTACTGTTCGCAATGTTTATCGAACTTTTGTTTTATACGAAGCTCCAATAATGTAAGAACGCACATACGCGTTCAAGGTACTTGTTGAAAGTCAGGAGGACGCTTCTCTGCGCTGCCGGCAGTAAATGAGATGATCGATTAATTCTGTCATTTATACAACAATTCATATAATGTAATAAGACGGACCAGTTTGTTCGTCTCTCCTTTCTCCACGCGAAAACGTCATGATAGTTTTATTATATTACTTACACAAATTGATTTTACGAAATATTGACGACATTTTATCCTGGACTAAAAAGTTTGTCATTGTGTCAAAGGTGTTCTGGGCAAATATGAGAGCATTCAAAATTAAACTATAATTAAAAAAAAGTAATTTGAGTCGCTTAAAAAAACACGGTCGCGAACGGTGGGCCTAGCGAAGATGCATTCTGCGAACTATATCGCTATCGAAAATCTATAGAATTGACGTAAGCTGCCACTCGGTCGGCAGTGCATACAGAGCATATTTATTATTCAGAGCATACTTTGGCAGTTTTAGAAAATCGTTTTAAGCGTTATGCATCTTCTCTATGGCCCTTATTTTTAATGGTGAATTGCTATACAACGTCTAGAAAAATATCTTATAAACTCAATTTATCTTTACTACAAAAACCTAAAACAAACAAAACCGTTTGTGTTGATTGAGAGCTAAACGTATTTTAAGAACTAAGGCCTACGCCGTCGTAGCACCGTGTAGAGCTACCTCTACGAAACTGAACGTAGAGCCTTCACACCTTTGAACTATGCTATATTAATATTACATTACAATGAATTAAGCTTTTTTATTATTTTTTTCTTAAAATATTCATAAATATTGCGTACTTATTTTATTATAAGTATTAAATATAGACAGTTAAAAGTAACAATTATACTCTAAGGAAAAAAAGCTACTAAAATGATAATTATAAATCAATATAATAATTATACAAAGAACACCCCCTCTTGTTACATCTCAGACGCCCTAGACAAAATGCATTCGGCCTCCGTTATCGTTATCCAAAATGTCTTGCTAGAATACAAAAGCGACACAAATCAAAATGTGTTTGTTTTTGATTTGTGGCGCTTTTGTATTTAAGCAGTGATGTATAGGATTGACATAAGCTGTCAGACGGTCGCTTCGAGCGTTTACATTTTGTCCGTTTTCGAAAATCTTTTACGTTAGCGTTAAGCAACTTTCTAGACAAGACAACCTCACTGTATAGATAACCTTATCTTTTGAAAGAGATGAGGGCCCGGATGTCATTACACAATAAATAACATAAACACCTCAATCTGTATGACAACAAAACGTGTCACTTTATTCTACCAACTGTGACGTCACATCACAAGAGCGAATAATTGATGTGAAGTCCCCGTTTTCCGCGCAAAATCAATTGCTTTTTTGGGCTATTGCATTTATTTATCACGCAACGAGGCATTTTCTTAATTTTCACGGCCGACCGGCTGCAACAACAGACGCGCGCGGAACGTCAACGCGACGGCCAACCCCGACGCTTGGTCGTAACTAAGTATATGATATTATAAGTCTCAATTTCACAATGTGTCTATTATACAACATGAGCATTAGAATAAATGAGTCATCAAGTTTTGATTTTAAAGACATTAAGTTTCGAGATTAATATTCATATTATGTATAATAAGTGATTCAAAATATTGTCCGTAGAGATTTTGGAATAATAGGGTTAGATTTTAGGTCAAATAAGGTTACATCATATTTTTCTATGTATTTCTTTATTTAAGTATTCTTTATTACATAAAAGAATACATTTAACATACAAAAGGCAAACCTAATGCCCTAAGGCATTCTGTACCAGTTAACCTTTGGACAAAGCAGAGATTATAGATTTGGGCGCTATTTATAGTCTGTTGGCCTATTGCCTAACGGACTCGCAATCGCAATCGCCTTCAAAGTGGAACTATTGTTTCATTTTGAAAGCATACTAGCCTTCAGACTGTCAAAATGAAAGCAATTGCGATTGCGGTTGCGTTAGGCAGTAAGCTAGCTGTGTGGAGTCAAATTCAACAATGAACAAAACTTTTTAAGAGGATTGTGAAGCTAAAAATTTCCATACAAAATGCGAAAACGTTTTTCTCCCCTTGAACCTCGTCCGATTTTTACGATTTTTGAATATGTTGTAGATATCATGAAAAACTATGTCTGTACGTTTTCCTTTAACCGAAAATATTTCTTAGAATGAAACCAATTGAAAAAACAAAAAACAGAAACGTACAGACCTAGGTCTTTATAATAACTACAACATATTCAAGAATCGTGGAAATCGGACTTGATTTAGGGGGTGAGAAACGTTAACGCCCGGAGCTAAATTCGTATGGATTTTTTTTGACAGCTACGCGATTTTAGCGGCGCTTCACAATCCTCTTAAGTTATGCCTTAATTTTTAAATTTTCAAGCCCTCCATTAACGTGGCGGTAGGTCCCAGCTGAGGGTTTTCAACTTTATGAACTTTATCTTCGAGTATGCGGGTACTTGGGAAACCATATTGTACAGTCATCCGAAAAGTAGTTCAAGTGGTTTAACCCCTAAGGGTGACTTTGATATGCATACTAAGGTTGAGAAATGTATCAGAAATGACGACCTTAATGATGCTCTCTTTTTATTTACTTTCTTTGGGTACTGTACTTTGGTTTGATATTTGCGTTTGAGAGCTTATACATGCGCTAGAGTATTTCGCATTTGTATGGAAAAAAAGACATATTTTTTGCAGACTTCATGTAAAAAATGAAAATGTCGAGTTTCAAAGTGAAAGGACAACATTCAGAGGTTGCATGAGTTGACCACTTAGTTATGCAGATTTTTAATGTTTATTATTTTTCCAAAGACAGCAAACAATGACTAATTTTGCAGTTCACTTATGTAAAACACTAATAATATCGATTAACATCACCATTTTTTCTGCCTGTTGCGGCTTTGGAGAATTTAATAATCATGAAAAATTATTCAAAAAGGGTGCAACCCTTAAATACTAACTAAATTTATTATAATTTTGATTAATGGTCTTTTAGATAAATAGGAACAAAAATGCGAGCAAATTCATAAAAAATTGCAAAGTTTTTTTTTATTGAAAGAAACCAACAGCATACATTTTTATGTTGACAATTTAGTATATACTTATTAGTAAAGCCAATGACAGGTTTCTACGTAAATATAAAGATAGAATAAGGGCCAAGGCGAGTATCTTGTTATTTAGTCAAGCAATTACATTGCGAGATTCATATTCATTACGGCAGTGCAGTAACAAGTATATATAAAGTAAAAAGAATTACTTGATAAACAACTATCCATCGAGAAAGCTTTCCAATTAATTAAACATAAAGAAGGAAATGCCAAATGTAAGCAACTGATATTGACAAAAAAAAAAAAAAAAAAAAAAGCTATTACACCATTTCATTTTAGGTAGATGAATACTAACTAATGAAAATTTAAGAATTCAATAGTTCGCACACGAATGACTTACACGGTATTGTTAAGTCTTATAATAATAAGCAGAGATCGGAATAGGTAGAGCTAATTTGCGTAAACAAGACGCATATTCATTCATGCGTGAGAGAGATGGGAATACATTATTGAATGAACATGCATCAAGTTTCACTGCTGATCTGCAATTAAATTACTAACGAAGCTTTAAATATTCCAGAAATAAAATAATCTTAGGTACCTACCCTACGCCGTCGCCGCTGCCAAATCAAGCTTTGTTATATCAAAATAATTATGAAGCCAAAAAAACTACTAATACACTGGCTGACAAAAAAAGCGAAAGGACAATAATGATTAAGAGTGTTTTACGTTGTGATTACTTCCAACAGCCCGCAGGTGCAGTTGACTCTAGCTAGTACCCAATATGATAGACACTATATGTTTTTTAAACGTGTCTTTGGAATCGTTGAAGATGTCTGTATTAATGAATAAATCGTTATAGGTCCTAGGCAATCTAGTTAGAACTGCGTTTTGACCATATTTAGTCGAGTGTGCTGGGACATTGAATAACCGCATGGATCGTGTACGTTTCGTGGGGGCGCAAGTTTGAATTATTATCAGAGATCGGAATAGGTAGAGCTAATTTGCCTAAACTTGATGCATGTTCATTCAATAATGTATTCCCATCTCTCTCACGCATGAATGAATATGCGTCAAGTTTAGGCAAATTAGCTCTACCTATTCCGATCTCTGATTATTATGCACCCTATTGCACAATATAAATTTATTGGTTTAGTTTAGTTAGTTTATTTATTTCATAAAAAAATACAATTTAAGTATGTAATATTTATTTGTAATATTTCAAAATGAAAAGTAAGTATCCTTAACAGTCTTTTTCGAAATTATAAGCAATGTAAATTTCTCAACGGCTAATTTAATGCCGGAGCGAAAGCTCCAGGAAATTTATCAGATTTTTTTAATGTGTCATTAAATAACATACTTTTTTATATTTTTATCATACATTTTTACTATGCTACAAAAAACTACTTTTGTATTAAAATCAATTAATTTATTTTATTTCAAATTAAATCCAAATCCTATGAAATAAAGTACCTACCCAACAATGAATAGCAATATTTTTTTTAAATAAAGTAGAGCTTGCGTTTATCTCCCCAAATGATTTTATTTGCTAAATAGCAGAGGTAATGCTGAAAAAGTTCCTTTATTATTTTAAATTGCGAAAAAAGGAGTTTATACATTAATTAATTTTGCACAAACAGGCTAAGATGTGTACCAGTGTACCTATATTAGTGAAAAGTTGCAAGCCCATCGCCTAAAAATACTAAAAGCCTTTATTTCCTTAAAAATTGTAAAGCACTATTTCCACCAAACGGCCCGCAACGGATCGGACCGGAATGAACTTTTTGGTCTTTAAACGATACTGAATCCAATCCAAAGTCTTTAAACGATTACCAAGCTGCGCACAACAGCTTGATCGCGGGCGTCTTCCGCGACATGTGAACGTCACCGAAAGTAGCTGCGACACACGATCGGCTCCGTTCGCTTGCGATCGGCCCCGTTACTTGTCGTCGTGTGCGATCGGAACCATTCGGCCGTGACCGGGCGAGCCCACTGATTCCCGAAAGGGCACTCAAACGCGTGGTAGGAACAAAATTTGACTGGATGCGGATACGTTCGCAAGCAACCGTACGGTGCTGATCGTGTGCGTCGACATCCTGTCGACCGCGAACGGCTTTTACCGCCCGATCGTATGCGTCGACATACTGATTGCCGGACGCGATCGGATGTCGTCGCATCCGTACGTACGTATCCTTTCCGATCCGATGCGATGCGAGCCGTTTAGTGGAAATCATACTTAAGTAGGAAATAGTTTTGTTTAAATGGCGCATTCCGATACGATTGATTACCTAAGCAACCCTGGACTTTATCCTTTCAATTTGTATGAAGAAATATTCTTATGTTAAGATTACATCTAAGAATAACTTAACAAGTATCAGTTCGTGTAAATCTTTGCATATCATTGAAGCAACTGGATGATTCAATAAATTACCTACCTAGTTTGGTTGAAAAACGTAAAAGAGTAAAACTATGCCGTACTTCCAGGGGTGTTATTATCTCAAAAAACGGCGGTCGGTCGGACGGACGAGCGAATCGAAGGGGCGATTTTAAGTAGTCCCGTCCGACCGAACAAAACACATTTTAGCGCGTGCATTGTCAATTAGGCAGCCTTATACGTTCGAGAAGTCATGCTGCCAAATTGAATACACGCGCTAAAATGTGTTTTGTTCACTCTGACGGGACTACTTAAACTCGACGCTTGGACAATCACTCGTTCGTCCGTCCGTTCGTCGTTGTTGAGAGAAAAAATTCTAATATATATGAAATACTTGTAATAATAAAGTAGTTCTCAGCACGGTTTGAATTTATTTATGAGTTCCCGATATTTCGTCGTTCGCAACCCGTCGCGTTTGGCAAAATATCGGAAACTCAAAATAAATTTAAACTGCAGTGAGCAACCCGCTTAAAATTAAACTAGTGACCCGCCCTCACTTTGCTCCGGGTACTATTATACAGGTGGCTGCGGGGAAGTGTAGCAACAAAGTAAACTGCAACTCACTACACAATTAGGAACATAACGTAATAGATTTAAACGCGTAAAGAGAATTACTTTGTTTTTTATTCAAATAAACATTGAATGAATTCATTTTATTCGGGATCATGGCCGCCCTACATACCTACTCAATTTCTTACTCGTCTGATCGTTCGATTTTGAAATAGGTTTTAAGTTTTTAACATGAAAACGTTAGGTGACCATAATTTTAGTAATAGTTAGGGAGACATTTGATTTAATGTTTATTATAATAAAAAACAAAGTAACTGTCTTAACGCTTTTAAATGTAGTACGTTATGTTCCTAATAGAGTGAGTTTTAGTTTACTTTGTAAATGACCCCGCAGTCACCCTGTATAAACCTCCCTCTTGAAACACACTATCTATTTATGAAATTGTTGTGTACTTTAAAAACCTAAGCGAAGGTACATACAGAGTGACAGACATTTGTCATGAAACTCATGAATATGAACCGCGATAGTTTAAAAACCGGGCAATAGCATGTCTGACCATGCTCAGTGTAGGGTTCCGAAGCCGTTAATACACAAAAACTATCACAAACAATCACAAGTATAAAGTAATTCTCAATTTAAAGTTATTTGGTGCTGTCTTAGGTCATTTTAGTGGGTATAAACACTTTAGTCACCTGTATCTAAGGACCAATCAAGTCTACTTAGTCTTCATAGCTTTCCTTTAAAATTCGTTATATGTGCTTTCATTTAACATATTTTTCAGATTTTTAGTATTTGTAGTTTTGGCTGTAGGGGGGGTGGGACACTTGACTCTAACAAAAATTAGCGCTTTAAAGCTTAATATTTCATAAATGGGTCGCTCAATCTAAATATTGTTTTTACAAATCCGTAATATTTTATAAAGATCCATCCAACGACAACAAACACTATGGGGTAGAAGAGAAAAAAAATACATCACCACGTTACATGTACAGTAAAAAAAATTTTTTTCCACATTTTATTTTACCACTTTATTGGCGTGACTAATATGTATATTCATGCCAAATTACAGCTTTCTAGTACTAAAAGTCTCTGAGCTAGGCTGCGGACGGACAGACGTACGGACGGACATGGCGAAACTATATGGGTTCCTAGTTTGACTACGGAACCCTAAACAGTGTATCTAATAGGTGAAATTAAATTATAAGTTATAATTTATCTGTAAGTCGCTGTCTCGTACCCGTAGGTAGTAGTGACTAAATCACCGTTCGGGACTAGGTCAATTTCCCAACTTAGGTCAATGGCCTCGTTTTTTATTTTACTTAGATAAAGATAAGGAAAATCAGGCAGATTATGCGATGTTAAACATTGTTTAGGATTTGAATCCGAAAAAATAAAGTCGTATCCGAATTGTAATTTAATTGTAAAGCTGACATAAAACGATGTCGTTTTGAAGTCAGGTAAATACTCATTAGACATATAAGTACCTAAGTTCTGTTCATTCTTACTTGTCTTATATAGTAAACAACTTTCTAACGTCAAAATGAAACTTTTTTGGCTAAACCAGCTTTTTTAAACAAACTAAAGCAATCACAGACAATATATTGGCCAAGTTATGTCCAAAATGTTTACTCAATTTACTTTATTTATGATAAAAGAGCTGTTTTAGCCGAGAAAGGTTCATTTTGAGGTTAGAAAGTTGTTTACTATATAAGACAAGTAAGGATGAACTTTACTGACCTTACATATATTAAATATTAGCTGTTGACTTTTACCGACCAAGTTCAACAGAGACTCAACTATTAACGTCCATGACTCAACTCCACCATAGATCCTTAAAGGTTATTCCCACCTGTTACCACGCGACGTTATTTCGCTGCCACTTTGAACTTTATTCCACTGTAACAAGCCAGCAAAACTGCGGGTGATAAGAAATGGGAATAACCGAAAAGTAACACCTTTCAGTTTGTTATCGTGACTTAATTATAATTCCCATTCGTCCGCTGGCGTTAAATTAATTCAATATTGAAAACTATAAACATTCGTTAATGTCGAATTTAATTTTCACTTACTTGTGAAGTCGTTAAAGTTCTTATTAATGGGTTTCGGACACGGAGGTTGGAGTTAATTTCTAACGCTGAGAGTCGACGGAGAACGCAAGCGCATATAATATTGGTAAATATTCAATTTTATGTATTAAAGTTAGGCTTTAAAAACGAGTTGGGCGCCTTCTACTGCGTGTGTATTCCATACGATCCTATATTTTAAGGGCAGTTAGATAAGACCCTAATTAACGTAAATTGGTACATTAAGTTAACAAAAGAAAACATTTTTGTTTCATACAAATTGATTCGGCACGCAATGTATTCAAATAACCAAGTCATCTACGTAAGCACTTTGTGTTCATTGATTTATTGACGACGTTATTGACAACTCAATATTTGCATTACATTGCCGGCCGGGAAAACTTTACAAAAATCATTACGCTTAATTATTGAGAGTATTTGTTAAAATTTATTACTGTACCTCTTAATACTGCTTAAATCTATCGTATGTTATAATTTAGGATCGTATGGAATACCTACACATGCTGTATAAACGAACACACTCTTTTCTCAAAGGCCTCCACGCTGCAATACCTCTCCTGGTGTTGCAGTTGTCCATGGGCAGCGGTGTTCACTACACATCAAGTGACAACTTCTTCTCTTCACAAAAAAAAACCTAACAGTAATCACTATTACGTAGATAGAATCCCATGATTTAATGGTGACCTTTACTATTTGGGCTGTTAGCTCTTAAAAACGGCGCTTGGTCGGCCGAACGAGTGGACGAGTGAACGCGCCACACCGGCAAGTTTAAGTAGTCCTGTCGGAGCGCACAAAGCACTTTTAGCAGGGCTTCTTTCGATAAGATCGAACGTAGGTATAAGGCTGCCTAATTGAGAATGCACGCGCTAAAATGTGTTTTGTGCGTTTTGACGGGTCAGCTCAAGGAGGGTGGGCTAATAATGACAAGCGATATGTCACCGGATAGGTAATTTTAATTTGTAAAACTATACGAAGTAATCGCCATGAATTTGTGTAAGGTTTCTTCATCCTTACTTGTCTTATATAGTAAACAACTTTCTAAACTCAAAATGAACCTTTTTTAGCTAAAACAGCTCTTTTATCGTCAATAAAGTAAACTGAGTTAACATTTCGGACATCACTTGGCCAATGTATTGTTGTGATTGCTTTATTTTGTTTAAATTAACTGTTTTAGCCAAAAAAGGTTCATTTTGTGGTTAGAAAGTAATCACCATGCAAAGACAGCAGTGTTTCAAAGTATTATGCTAACGTCGTCTATGTACGTATAATATTTTTCACATTTTTTTGAAGTTTTCCGCTACACAAAATCGTTGTAGGATTAAAAAGGCTACCCGATGATATAGTGCTTATTGTTATTGGTTTCTAGGCCAGTGTTCATACATTTCTACCCATTCTCCTTTATGACAGATAAGGACAGATCATATTTTTTAGCACACTAATATGAGGGTTATTAATGTTTGCTTTGACATATCTTGAGACAGGTATCTCGGCTCAGATCAGTTTATTAATACGGCCCTAATTATGACTGTCTGGTAAAAGAGAGACGAAGTGTTTGCAACAGTGAATACAACTAAAACCGACGTGTACGAGTAGATCATAACAATTTAGCAATTAGCATCTACCTATACTGAGTGTTCTCGAAAATACAGGTCCACACTTCAAGGAGCAAATCGTCAGATTAAAGAATAAGCAACAGTTTCGCAAACCACAGATTAACTCATAGATTAGGCGTTTAAATAGTAGCTTTTAAGTCAGTATTCCGAGAACAAAGTCACTAATCCCAGCAGTTTGCGTCAGACAGTAGCCGGTAGCCGGATCGGTCACTCTGATGTTTTGCAAAAACATTTAGTTTTTCTCTTTTCGAAAAACAGGTAATTATGTGGGGATAATCTGTTCCTTTGTATTATGGGCCCGGTGGGGCTCAGTGAGGCAAATAATAGATAATAACAGAGAAGTCAGCAAAAAAGGTTTTTACGTTTGGGTTGCCAGCATTCTTCGCATTGTTGTTACGCAGCTGGTGTTTGTGCGAGTTGTCGAAACGTTGACCTTAGTAACAATTAATAGATCACAATTGCGGAAATAAAATAGAAACATGGACAAACTAGAGGATGTTTCATGTTTTGTAGGTTTCCCGCCAGTCTACCGTTTTGCGGTTGAATTTAAAAACGCTCCTTTTCAATGCGTTTGCTTACAAATTATAATAGCATGCAAAGCGATGCAAGCCGATGTATGTACCTACTTGTAGCATTGTGCTGCTCCTTGCTACGCAGATCCTATTTTTAACCGCTGAAACAAAATGAGGGGTGTAATAATTCAAACTTCAATATTTTAAATATTTATTCAGCAAATAGGCCACATGAGGGCTCTTTTACACGTCGGTAATATAGAGTGAATCTATGAATGTGGAAGAAGCGAAAGACATTGTCAGGATCGTAGCAGGTGGAAAGAAGTCGTCTCTGCCTACCCCTCTGGGAAACAGGCGTGATTTTATGTATGTATGTATGTATAATAAATTCTTACAACTAGCAAAAATAAAATTATTATTAATGTAAGGTCAATAACATAAAAATAAAAATAATGACTATAAGAACAAAACGACGAGGTCTTTATGTCAAAAGCCATAACTAGAATAATTAATTGAACATCAAGTCCTTGTTTAAAATAAGTTTAACAGCTATGTGTGTGTCTGTCTGTGGTACCGTAGGTAGCTCTTAAACGGGGGAACCGATGTGGATGCGGTTTTTTTTATTTGAAAGGAGGTTTTCTAGCGGTAGTTCTTAGCTAGGTTTCAACAAATTGGTGGGACTGTTTAACAAATATCAGCTATGAAAAAAGGGGCACGAGCATGTCGGACCATGCTCAGTGTAGCGTTCCGAAGCCGTTACTATGAACAAATAGACCTCGCGACAAACTTAACTTTGCAGTTAGTAAACTGTTATCCCCATACATCGACATAGGTCGCGGTCAGTTTACCAACACCGCAAATAAGTTTTCAATAGGTATAAACATTTAAACCGTTTGTAACTCAAGAATCTATGAACTCTACTTAGTGGTGATAGTTTTCCTATTAAATCCATTATATGTGCTTTCATTTAAGATATTTTTCTGATTTTTAGTATTTGTAGTTTTGGCTATAGCGTGGGGACACTTGACTCTACCAAAAATGAGCGCTTTAAAGCTTAGTATTTTAGAAACGGATACCTTAATAGAAAAATAATTTTAACAAACCCGCAATATTTTTGAAAGACCTAAAAAAACAACATCCCCAAGTTACGTTTAGGAGAGGTAAATATAAAAAAAAAATTTTTCAAGGTTTTGTTTTACCACTTTGTTGGCGTGAATAATAAGTATATTCGTGCCAAATAACAGCTTTCTAGTACTAAGAGTCTCTGAGCTAGGCTGCAGACGGACGGACGGACGGACAGGGCGAAACTATAAGAGTTCCTAGTTTGACTACGGAAACATAAAAATGTCGGGGATTTTTATCCATCTACTTAATAGTAATCGTAAAGTATATAAATTAATATATAAAATAACTATATGAAAAGCAAGCTTTAAAAACCCGACTGCATTTTTTATACTGTCGTCGATATACCTACATATATGTTAATAATTGTCATTTGGCCATTGTTGTTATTTCAATTTTAACAGTTTAGGTATCCTACGAGTATGACACTCTCCTATGATACCTCATTCGTCAAAATCGTCCAAGCCGTTTTTGCTGTAGCGGGGAACATAGAACTGGACATAAATGACGGTGAAAAACATAACCCTCCGCCGCAGTCGGGTAAAAAATAAACCAAATCTATAACGATTTTCTGAATAGCAAACGATTTCAGTATACTCTGAGGTGTTTAGATGAGAATATCCACCGATCGATGCAAAAATCGTCAAAGGAAATACTTAAGCGGTCTAGGGTTCTTTTTAAACGTTGGCGTTTATAAAACACGAGAACTTATACACCTATTTTCATACTCCTAAGTCCAGAAATGAGAAAATTCCAAATAAACTTCACCCCCCATTTCACCACCTTAGGGGTTGAATTTATAAAAATCCTTTCTTAGTGCTCTCTTACATCATGAAAGGAACCCATGTACCAAATTTCAAGTTTCTAGGTACAGTAGTTTCGGCTGTGCGTTGATATCTAAGTTAGTCGGTCAGTTTTGCCTTTTATATATATATATATATATATATATATATAGATATATTATAGCCTCGCGCCGCCCAATGTACATCACAAAAAATTTAACTAGACGCCCAGTGAACATTACACTGTACTCATGAGCAGTTTGGACATAAAAAAGTTTTGGCTTATACATCGCACACTGGGCGTTTAGCTGATCTCGCGTTTTTTTTTCTTGGGTGACACGAGGATCAATTAGCTTCTGCCTGCTAGTTTTTATCGCGTCAAGACCTGGGGGGTTATTATGACATAGCTTGAGCTCAGTTTACGGTGAGAGAAAAGAACAGAGCTATATAGCTGATATAGCTCTGTCCTTTACGCTCGCCGTAAAATGAACTGCCATTATAACCCCCGAGTTTTTATTTTAATTACACATAAAAACCAGTATTTATTATACCTAAAAACCGTACTCTTGAATCACTCTATACACCGCAACAAAATATGTTGCGTAGTTTGAAAGATCTAATCGTAGATACAGAAGGACAGACGGCGGGAAGCGGCTACGTACAGTCGGCCAAAAATGTGGTCTACCACCGTACGGTTGAAGTTCATTTGCACGTCATGATACAACAAGTTCGATTTTCCCTTGCAATAACATTATGACAGTGACAAGTGTCAACGTTAGCGATAATTAGATCTCACAGAAACTTTTGTCAAAACTGCACGGCTAGCACAAGTTGCCCGCGACTTCTTTGTCGCTCGGATCTCCCTTCCTATCTAGTCCGTAACGATAGAGACGCACTGAGCGACAAGCGAGAAAATACAACTTGTGCTACCCGTGCTGGTAGACCACTTCCTTGGCCGACCGTACTATGTAAGTAAACAAGATAAAGATAGAGGATTCGTTTTGTACCTGAAATTTTCTTTATTGTTATTCTTTTTATCTAGGTACTCACAAAATGTATTGAAAAGTGTTATGTACTTGCAGCGGATTAGATCTAATTTAATGCAGTTTTAGTAGCCTCTATGTTCATGGCATGCTTCATCAGTCGACTACCAACCGACCTCCATAACGCTGTAGAATATCGGTATCATATTTCGTTAGTGAAATGCGTATTATATATATCGACATTTCTTAATTACCTTATTCCCACATAGATCGCCGCGAACTGAAAAACTGTGGTTATAACTTATAACCACGTTATCGTTTGCCGGTCAGCGGGTGTATTGTGATTGTGTTCACAGTTAATAAACGTGGATATAACATCTGTCACTTTTTGACCTATCTATCTGATCTAAGTGCAACAGTGTCGGGTGCTTTATCGACCGCGATAAGGCAGAGCAAATGATTAACATGGATCGTTTAGTAACTAAAATGAGGTTATCGAGCCTTTGCTGTAAGCGACTCGGACGATGCAGTGCCGATATTAGATTAACGGAAACTAAAGCCACGACGGGTGCCCAAGGCAGTGAAAATAACGGCAGTAAAAAGGTGACGTATTTATATCACGTTATTTTATCTGTATAGATACATTACGCCAATTAGCGTTTCTATTCATTTCGTTTTTAACCAATCGCGTTATGTACCATTAACGCGATTGGTTAAAAACGAAATGAATGACGTGATACGAAGAGTCACATAATCTAACCGTGAAACGATTCGGTTAGAAACGAAACGAATAGAAACGCTAGTAAGCGTAATGCATCATGGCTAGCGCAACAGATCGCGCAATCAGGGGTGTGATTCTCTCAAAAACGGCGGTCGGTCGGACGAACGAGCGAAATGGCAGCGGCGAGTTTGAGTAGTCCGAGCGAACAAAACACATTTTAGCGCGTGCATTTTAAATTTGGCAGCATGGCTTATCGAACGTATAAGGCTGCCTAATTGAGAATGCAGGCGCTAAAATGTATTTTTATCGCTCGGACAGGACTACTTAAACTCGCCGTTGCTATTTCGCTCGTTCGTCCGACCGGCCACTCGATACCACTCGATAAAACCTTATCGCTTTATACATTTAACCGTGTTGTCAACATTTTGATAGATCTTATTTACTTGACAGTAAGGGTGGTTTAAAACAATACGATAACATGACAAGAGCTTTATCGGTTTTTTGAGAAGAACAGAGTCCCAGGTAGGAAAACCCGTGGCCGTTGTACGTCAGTGTTGATGAAGATGAAGTGTTTTAATCTGTTGGTCAATACCATTTTTTTTGGTTGGATGTTAGAATCACATGTAAGTAATACAGTTTTTTTTGTTTTATTAGGAAAATAAATAATAACTAAAAATGTGAAAAGAAACATGTTTTTTTTTTTCAAGATAGTCGCTTAGAACGGCGTGGATTTTTTTTGATTTTATGTTCACTTCTATAACATATTATAGTTTGGGTTAATAAGGTTATCGTTCAGTTAATGTTGCTTCCAATTAGTAATACAAATTAACTATTTTGATAACATAATCATAACCGCCAATCCTAGGACAAAACTGTCATTTGACACTTTGGCCTCTGTTCTACAGGGTAAGGGAACGACCACACCAGAGTTTAACGGTGCGTAAATTACGGTCCGTCAAAATTGACGCCATGTAATTAGTATGACCGTCTTTTGTTTACGCAACGTCACCGTATTTTACGCGTCGGTGTAGCTGATCCCTCAAACCATTGCCTGCATATTGGCTATTGCTCCCCAAGGACGGATGCTCAGAGTAGGGTTCCGAAGCCGTTACCACTCAAAATCTCAAAAAAAGCAAGCTTTCAAAACCCGACTGTTGCTAACCAACTTTAACTTGTTATAAATCCTAAATGATCATTAAAAATGAAAAATGATGAGAGAAACCTAAAGATGATTTTTAAATCCCTATTAAATGATACCATACTTGTTATACTTGGTCGACTTTTATTTTTTTAATTTGCGCTATATGGCGTCTGGTTGCCGCCATATTGAATTTTGATTACTGTCATATCTTCAGTGACACTCACTAGATTAAGACAAATCGATTGACATAAGAATCATCAAAATCAGACAACGGGTTTTGTTTTTATAGTGCCACAAAGGAACAAACGTACATGTATAGGCTGTGAAACACATTACCCTCCTCCTTCGGCACTAGTCGGGTAAAAACAAGTCTATTTGATGTGATTTTAGTAGGTATAAACACTTTAGTCGCCTGTATCTCAGGAACCAATCAAGTCTACTTAGTCGTGATAGTTTTCCTTTAAAATTCGTTATATGTATGGGATTTCATTTAAGATATGTTTAAGATTTTTTGTACTTGTAGTTTTGCCTGTAGGGGGATACACTCGGCTCCAACAAAAGTTAGCACTTTAAATCTTAATATTTCACAAACGGAGACCTTAATCTAAACTTTCGACAAACTCGCCATATTTTTGAAAGACCTATACAACGATACCCCACACCATGGGGTAGACGAGGGAAAAAACGTTACGTGTAGGAGAGGTATCCTGTAAATATTTTATTTCAAGATTATATTCTACCACTTTGTTAGCGTGACGAATATGTATATTCATGCCAAATAATAGCTTTCTAGAAATAAGAATCTTTGAGCGAAGCTGCGGCCGGACGTGGCGAAACTATAAGGGTTCCTAGTTTGACTACGGATCCCTAAACAGCGCCATCACTTGAACTATTTGACGGTCTAGGCATAGACAAGATGTGTAACGCTAACGTTAGCGGATCATAACGGACCGACGTGATAGATCGTCAGCTTATGGCAATCCTATTGCATCTAAGTTTAATACGAGTAAGCATCCATTTTCTCTACAAAACAACCATTTTTTGTCCTCTCCAGAGGGCCCTAACTAGCATTTCTATTTGATTCGTTTTTAAACCAATCGTGTCACTGGTAGATGACGTGATACGAAAAGTCACGTGATCTACCAGTGACGCGATTGGTTTAAAAACAAAACGAATAGAAACGCTAGTTAGCGCAATGGATCTTGGCAGGGTCCTCTGGAGTCCAATTTCTAGTACATAAAAACAACCAAGTTCTTAAGTATATTGTGACTGCGTTGATGTGTCTAGCAGTATAATGTCTTTATTACATTAGTGTTACCTAGCGATGATTTAATATGTATTTAAATGATCAAATACTCTATTCAACTGGTACAACCCATATTGCTTTTGACTGTAATCGTATTGTTATAAACTCGGCTGTCATTTATCATCATCATTTCAGCCTTCCCGAGGTCTACCACAAGGACCGGTCCTGTGCCCTACGTACTATTACCTTCTGTAAATAAGACCTATCATGCAATTAGCTTTTACTACGTATAATAGATCCCCAGATGTAGTGAATAAACATGCAACATCGTATTCAGAGATGGGCAATATTTATTCGAATGAAGAATAACGAATAAGAATAACCAAATTATTCGCGAGTAACGAATGAAATTCTCGAATGATTATTCTTATTCGAATAAATTATTCGTCGAATAATTCATTTGCGAAAAATTTATTCGCGGATAATTTATTCGTTGAATGAATTGCCACGAATAATTATTATGTACTACTTTTATACCTGCTCCATTGCCAAATTATTCGCGAATAAAAATATTACGAATAATTTTTTATTCGAATATATAATTATTCGAATAATGCCCATCTCTGATCGTATTTAGGCGTAGAATATCGTATTCATCTAGTTTTCTCCATCGTCTTCGACTTTTGAGGAAGCAAGATGAATACTAGGTACTCATCCGTCGAAATAGGATGTCGTATGGTTATCCGCTACGTCTGTAAATCTATTGAACCGGATGTTTGCATGTTTGCGTACGTTTGTGTAAACATTGCAAATAAATAACTATCGCAACTGACTTTAAACCCGGCGTTCCCCAGCGGCGCACGCTTTGTACGTGGTTATAAATTCGTTATGTATCGTTCTGTATGCATTTACCTACATAGCCCGGGTCTTTATCGTGTGCCTTATTTATTTTCAGTCATAGCGTGTTTTATGTCATATTTATCGCAAGCCATAAAGTATTTTTATAGCTGTTACATTTTCAGGATTTTTATAAATCAAGTCTTACCTAACCTAGCCATGTCTACACGTTGGTTCACTAATGTTTGACCAAAAAACGTTTCACCGAATGATTCATTTCACAAACATATCATTTGACAAACCGCTGTTTTTCCGAAACTGTAAATATTTCAGGATTTTTAAAAAACAAATCTAACCTAACCTATAGGGTTCTACACGATTGTCCTGAAATAAATCCTGAAATATTTACAGTTTCGGAAAAAATAGCGGTTTGTCAAATGATATGTTTGTGAAATGAATCATTTGGTGAAACGTTTTTTGGTCAAATGACAGGACCCCCTACAGGTTAGATGTTTAGAAATTCTGAAGAGTTTACGGTTCCCGCGATATAAAAATTATGATTACCAATAATTAAAACAACAATGGCATTATGACTTAAAAAAAAGAAGGGAATCAACGGGCTCCGAGATAGCCCTACAGTGGCACACACAAGTACTGATTTCAGTGTCACACGCCTAGAACAATTGATCCACGTGGCTTGTGTGTGTACTGTGTACGTAGCATGTGCCGCAGGTGAAAATCCTACTTAAATTTCAAGAAAGCCCCGTGACATTTAGGCATTTTTTTATAACCACCGGCGCAAAAAGAGGGGATTCAAAATTTGGACGCATTTGTCTGCCTGTGTGTGTCTACGTCTGTACAATCGTAGTTCCCGAAATGGGAACTAGATACGATAATAAAGGATGGACCAATACGGATGCGGTTTTTAACAGTAGCAAGTTTAACTAGACAGGTTCCTAGCTAGGTTTAATGAAGCTTCTTAACTAAGCTGAATGGGCCGTGTTAGTTATCAATTCTGAAATCAGTTATGTCCGGTGTTTTACCTATTTAATAATTAGTTCTGTAATTATTGCTGCTTTAGCCAATATCTATCAAAGATCGTTCCTTCAAATAATTTGTCGTGTGTACCTATTAGAATTGGTATTTTAAACTTTTTTTTTTTACTAAATTATATGCAGTCTCGTCTGCTTCATTGTAGTACAAACTAAAACGATTAATAATATTAATGTTATTTGCACTATTAAAACAATCGCGAATAGGAAATTATTTTTCAAACAGTTCACAGACCAAAATTAATTGCAAATAAATCAAGAAACAATGGCACAAAGCATAACAAAAAGACGTTTTGTTAATAAAGAAACATTAAGCGGTCACACGCATCAAGTGTACTTTCTGTTCAAAGCACTCCATTCCTGTGGCCGTTCGACTAACTACAAGGGCAATATAATCGGGTCGCATTGTTTGTAAATTTGTACGAACAGTGACCCGATTTCGTTGCTTTTGATAGTAGAACAATAAAAATATAAGTAGCACTCTTCTTTATAATACTTTGTACGGCAAAGATGTCAGTAACAAAGCCTCATAGAAACAATTGTAGCGTTTTTATAGATTTTCTTGTTTTCGAGTGCTCTTGTGGTTTCTTATTTTTAATTCGTGTGAATGTTTTTTAATGGTTTTGTTATTTTTCAGTTGGCCAAAATGGAGATGCAATCGTTACCGACTTCTTCAAGTAAGTATTGAAAAGATGTCGAATTTAATCTAAAGCTAAGTCAAAATTAAAATCACACTTATTATGTCAAGAGTTCTTTAAGCCGAAATTTCAATGCGGCGCACGGAACCTACGCACGCACGAGCTGCACAAGGGAGTCACGTGGATCAAAATTGTTTTAGGCGTGTCCCTGTAGGGATATCTATCTACATAAGTTTTGATAGTTAACGAATGTATTCCCACGTGAGTCTGCGTAGCGTGCGCCGCTGTGGAATTTCGCCACAGACCTTAAAGATCGACCGTTAAATTTCCATTGCGCGTTAATATAGACAGGGCCTACAACTTTGCAAGTAAAGCAGGCAATGTATTATGAACATGAAGTAATCCCACACAGTATTATTTTTCATAGTAAAACCACGACAAACCTAAAATAAATTATCTTTAAATAGATAAACGTAATTTTAGAAGAAATTTACGTACTTATGGAAGGAAACATGGGTCAGCTTTTCCTGTAGGTACAGTTTTTATAACTTAATACGGAACAACCAGTCATTTTTCTAGATATAGGTGACGTCTGGAGGCGGTAACGGTCGAACGCGTACTAAATGAAGTCGCGTAGAAAGCAGACATTTAGATTGCTTTTTGACACGCGAAGTACGTACACTCGCGGCATCTAGTTAGATTAAGGTCTGTGAATTTCGCCTTCATCGTTGAGCTAACGACCCGCCCTCGATTCGCTTCAGTTTATGAGAGTCTGTAACATCTGTACATAACCCAGAATGTATCTAAATAAGAATCTGAGTGACTGAAATATCAACGCACAGCCCATCCGCTGGGTCTAGAGATTCGATTTTCCGAAAATCGATCCCAAATGGGAAGAACTAGGGGGAGTAGCGGGAAACTAATTCTACGCGTACGAAGTCGCTGGCGTCCTCTAGTTATTCATAAAAACCTTCCTGAATCAACTATCTACAATAAAAAAAAAACGGTCAAGTGCGAGTCGGACTCGCGCACCGAGGGTGCCGTATTTAAGATTTTCATACGATACCCCACAGACACGGTTAATGTAATTCAAAATTTGGACCGCCGTACGTTGCATAAAGACCTTGTTCTTTCTGTGATTAAAAATGTATAGTTTTTAGATTTCTCCCTATATTTATACCCCCTTACTTATAAACGTGGAATAACCATGGAGTAACTAAACCATGTTTTGTCCTTATTTGTTATTGTGACATCTGAATTTGACAGATAAGGACAAAACATGGTTTAGCTAATCCAAGGTTATTCTACGTTTATAAGTAAGGGGGATAGTATAAGGCGGTATTACTTGCCGAATTTTATAGTTCTAGGTTAACGGAAATTTTGATTCCCTTTAGAGTTTCAAAATATACGTTTTTTGCGTCATAAACGGCCGTATCTTTTTTTTACGTTAATTTAGAAGTTTGATATTCTCACAGCTTCAAGGGACTGTAGACTTGAGTATACGGTTTCTATTTCAACTCGATAACTCCACCCGTTCCCGAGATAAAAGGTCTTGACAGACACAAGAACAGACGGGACGGACCACAAAGTGATCCTATAAGGGTTCTTTTTTTTCCTTTTGAGGTACGGAACCCTAAAAACGCAATAAAATCCGTTGCATAGTTTACAAGATCTAAGCGTTCAGAGGGATATACGGCAGGAAGCGACTTTGTTTTTATACTACGTAAAGAAGATCAAATTGACGTTGCATGGTTGCTCTAATAAACGTAAAATTAAGGGGGCGAATCTTGGAACGAAAACACTCGTACACGAGCGTGATAATGAGATCTCTACAAAACACCGTGCCGCCTCGTTACGCATTCGCTGCCATTCCTTTTGTCCAACGCTCTCAGGCGCTGTACGTTTTGTTTTAAACGAAGCCCGCATAGTGGAAAAATGCACATACGCGGAGGCAAGAGGCCTGTGAAGCGAGGCTTAAATCGCGTAGCTGTCAAAAAATATCTGTAAAAATGTAGCTTCGGGTTATAACGTTTTTCTCCTCCTAAATCAAACTCAATTTCACGAATTTTTAATATGTTCTACTTAGTCATTATGAAGAAACAAGGTTTGTATGTTTTCGTTTTTCTATATTTTGTTTGTTTCTTGGAAACGAAAACGTGGAGACCTAGTTTTTCACAATATCTACAATACCTAAATATATACAAAAATCGTAAAAATCCGAGTAGGTTTAGGGGGACAGAATCTGTATCGCATCTCGAATGGAAGTTTATAGCTTCATTTAACGTAAGTAAACGTTGCATCGTAACATCGATGCACTGGCATATATGCAGGGCTTAATTGATTTCATTTGCCGTGCTACACTTTATTTACATCCAACTAAGTACAGAATTCAACATTAATACAATTAAAAATTAAAACTAAACGTATTTAAATTAAAATTAAACTAAGCTACTCAAATATTAAATATATAAATAATAATCACCACTATAAAAAGAACACCCCCTCTAGCAGGTCCGCTCGCGGCATGGTCCCCATGACACTGGCTGCATTACCTCTCTGGATAGCTAGCTCAATCCTTTGGGAGAGGTAAGCACCAGCTCTAGGATCTCCGGAGGATTCTATGAGCCGAGAGGACAGGGCCTTAATAAAGCTTTTCATATCAGCTGACCAAGGTCCCATGGTTTCCACTGCAAGCGCCACAAATTCGTAATTATTTAATAATGACGAATATTTGCGGCGCTTGAGTGTTTGGGCCTGATCAGCTGCTGCACCGGCCCGATTACGGGTTGACTGGAGGTTTCATTTGCCTGCATAGGTCGTCTTGTATCTAAAAGTTTAATGGCGTTAGGTCCTTGTGCAGGGTCCGTCCAAGTCGCTGCCACCATCTTATCATTCCATTTAACAATATTGTGATTATATTAAAAATAAAAAACTTTAAGTAAAAACCAATAAATTTTTGTTCTTAACACCTAATTCATTTCTTACTTTGCTCCAAACTTAGGCTTACATGATTGTAACTGGAGCATACTTTGACTGACGACAGTGTGGAACTGCACTAAACGCTTTCTAATACAAGTTTTAAAGCAAATTTAATTCAGGGGAAAAGTTTCCCAAACACTGGGTAACATTGCTCCTAAAATCAAGTTTATATATTTATATTAAAACAATATTTCGATGTTATTTAAGTATTACAACATGATATTGGAGATGTTCTTCTTTAAAAAGATATATAAATTAACATACCACAGTATAATGATTTTCATAAAAAAATATGATTTCCAAATTTGGAGCAAATTTTGGAGCAAAGTAGGCACATTTTACGGTAGTTAATTTAATTTGAACTCTGTCACCTTAACCTAAAGAATTATTTACTAAGAAAGATTCATGTTGTAAGTAGCAATATCATCAACGTACAACATAAATTAATTTAATCAATTTCTTAGTAAATAATCCTTAAGTTAAGGTGACAGAGTCCAAATTAAATTAACTATGGAATTGTTTTTTAGATAATAAATATCTCGGATATTATGCGATATTCGACTACATGTTATACCACATTATATACTCCAAATAGGGTCTAGAATCGATGGTTAAAATCCTTCGGGTACGTACCGGCACGGTGTATACATAAATTAATAAATACTTAAATACATAGAAAGCAACCATAACTCATCAGTCATCACACAAATATTTACTACGACCGAGAGCCAAATTCATAAGAAAACTCACTATCAAGTAACAACTAAACTAAACTAAACTAAACTGGTCTATAACATTTACATTTCAAATAAACGATTATGTAACTTTATTGTTACGCTTCTTTTCATACATTTATTTTTAGAACACCTTGTCGTAAACAATTCGATCTATAGGACAATCCGGCGATAGTCAGAGGCGCGACTCACTCGAGACAGGATCTAGCTTTATACAGTACGTAGTGTACCTAGACTCACTGCGCACAACTGGTTTAGACTCGTTTTTGGGTTTGAAGAGCAGCTGAAACAGGTAATGATTATGATAGGACATCACACTCATCTACACCGTGCCCGGGACGTGTACGGTATTTAATCAATTTCTTAATAAATAATGCTTTAAGTTAAGGTGACAGAGTTCAAATTAAATTAACTATGGAATTGTTTTTTAAATAATAAAAATCTCGGAAATTATGCGATATTGGACTACATATTATACCACATTATATACTCCAAATAGGGTCAGAATCGATGGTTAAAATCCTTCGGGTTCGTCCCGGGCACGGTGTATACAGCCAATATACCTACACTCACCGGCAAAAATACTAGCCCACCAGTCTTTTGTTCATAAAAGCGCCTCTATTCTAGGCGGTAAATTCCAAATCGTATTTGACCCGTATGATATTGCTTTTAAACAAAAACGATATTGTTTTTTCGGTCTCGAATAGAGGCCAAGGGCTTACAAATAGAAGTTCTTAAACCAGACAGTGGACCCGATTCTACGTCCACATCGCTTAAATAGCCTAAAACGAAATAATCTAATTTTTAGACATAGTTTAGACGGCAAATTTAACAAGTGCTATTCCAGAATGTCAATACAATATTGAATGTACTTACCGCTTAAAATAAGAAGCGTCATATTTGATTATGACAGTTGCTCGTAGAATAGCAAAGTGTTTTACGAGTAGCGACACCTAAATAAAATTAGGAAGTTTAGAGGCCACTGTAGAATCGGGTCCAATAGCTTCAAAAATACCTAACCAATTTTGTTCTGTTGCCAAATTAGCTCCAAAATGGCCACCATGCTCCGGCACCGCCAAATGTGCGTCTTACAGGTCGTAACTCTTTCCAAAGGAACCCAAAAGATCCAGAAATTAGTAGTTCGTAGTAAATTATTGTGTTTTGTACGGCTCTCAAATTAATGGATCTTTTGGGAAACTTTGGAAAAAGCCAAGGCCTTTAAGAAAAAATGTTAGCCATTATGGACCTAGGTATATTAGCAACAAAACACTACAAGCTACATCGAAATTCGTTCAGTATCCTTGAAATTACTCTTTGATTTAAGAAGTTAACAACTGTATGAGCAAAAGTCGGGTGGGCAGGTATTTTTGCCGGTGACTGTAATTTATTGGATTCAGTCAGTAGCTAATTAATAATAGAAATAATTGGGCGCTGTCGTGTTATCGGGAGCTGGTTAATTTGACAGTGTTTCCCACGCGAGCATCTGCCTTCCCCCTCGATCATCTCTCATTTGTTTGTGATACGTTTTGTCCCAAAAACAATACGCCTTTGTTTACTTTTGAAATTCGAATTCAATGACTTTCTGACAGGCTTTTTAGTGTACCTATGTGGAAGACTGTAGGTTATTGTTTTTTTTTTAATAGCGGGCGTTTTGTTAACAGATATGAAAAACATAGGAGCATCAGTTTTCGTAAAATTCGTTTTCGATATTTTGCAATGTTTGTACTCATTGTCAATCGGATTATCATGCAACAAATAAAATCTTAGTTTGCTTTTGTGAAGGAAGGGAAATAAGCACACATACCACCTGATGGTAAGTAGGATCTAGGTAGGTAACGTTAGTAAAGTTGTAAAACTCTCAAAGTGACATACGTTACGAATAATCGTAAATAATTAACCCAAAAAATTCTCCCAACTTAATATTTCCAATAACTCACCAATGCAACAAAAAAAGCGATCGCTAACTAGGATTGGTAGCACTTAACATTTTCAATTAATACGAGGTGATTCTCACAGTCATGTCATAATGGCAATCAGTCACTCATCTATAATCACGCGATAGATGTTCCCACATCCAAATTCGAAAATTCACGCGAATTCAATGTTTAAAAACATCCCTAGTCGATTAATACTCGTTAAAATACCAACTTACAAATGCGGTTAAAAATAGTTCTAAATTTGAACGTAAAAATAGTTTTAGTACGCGGCAACGCTACATTTGAAAAAAGTGGATGGGTGGTGGTGATATCATAATCGCATCCTTAATTATAAACTATTACGGTTGTATTTACTTCTCAATTTGAATTGCATACGCTTTTAGAACAATCGCAGAACATTAGTTAAAAATTTAGCCGTTGTAAGGGTTACGTTTGTTAAGCGTCACGCGATGTTCGGTACAGGTGACCGGTCACACGGGGCGATACCATCGAGAAGGATGATTAGGGCTTGTTTATGGGCTAATAATGAACGCATTTAAATTTGGAAGCGTTTTTAAATAAACGGTTGCGTCATCGCCATAACGTATTTTAGGAGATCATGAATGCTTTTCGAAAAAACAAAGATTATAATAATGTGAGTTTGTATGTACATAGATTTCATTAAAAAAATACCTATAACACAATTGGTCGCTCGATTAAAATGAATCTATATTCATTAATAAACATAGGTGAGGTTAACATTGTATCGAAAAGTAACTTCTCAAATTGTGAAAGTTTCTTATGAGAAATTCTCGGAAATTTCTAAGAATATTCTTAAATTTTGTATGGAAATAGAACATTGTCAATGCTCTCAAATGTTTCCGATAATATTCTCAGTAATTTCTTGAGAAGATTTCTTAACTTCTGAGAATGTTCTGCAACTTGTACATTGCTAGGTGAGATAGCCTTATAAAGTTATATTATAAATCACCTATAATTTGACTTGATATGACCATAGTGAAGAAAGAAGCATATGTAGGTACGTTTCATGGCATCTGTGTTAATATTGCTCTAAAAGTTTTTACCTTATGAGTTACATGTTGAGTATTATGTACTTACAATATACAATACTGAATGACAGTTTTTATCGACAGCAATTAAAAAACCCTCAAGCACAAAATCATATGAGTCTCAATGGCCGATTATTAACGAACGCGCGACGTATCTCAAAATGAACAGTTCCTTAATAAACCTTAATGTTATTCACATAAAATTGAAATCATTCGCCGTCTGTTTGGAGTTGTGTCCTTTTTGCATTTATTGAGCTATAAATCAAAGCCATTTCTAAAGTGTCACAATTATGTGATCAACTGGGGTCGCAAGCGCAGTGGCAGGCCCCGCCCATTCCACCCCTCACGTTGCTTAGGAGTTGAAAATTGAACAATACTCTGTAATTACGATTGCTCTTTTAGTTTTACGAATCGAACAGTGATATGGTTGTGGAAAAGGGATTTAATATTTATTATTTTACAGTAACCACGAATTAAAATACCTACTAAACCTGCGGGTCGTGTAGATATGGATAAACATGGATAAAACATGTCACTTTCTGACCAGCGGGCCTAAGGTGACGGCACCAATGATGGACACTTTTAGCTGACAGGCACCAGTAATGAACACTTCACTCTTAATTCAAATTGTATACGGACCAAAATTGATTGTTATTCATTTGTTGCAAAACAAATGAATAACCTTTATCTTCTGTAAAATAAGAATCAAGTATTCATTATTGGTGCCTTATCCATTACTGTTTCCATCACCCTAGTATGGCTGCGTCTATATCGCGTGTCAAATATGGATAAAGCATCCGTCACTCTCCTACTTATTTATGTGTCTGAAGGTGACGGATGCCTTATCCAAACTTTGTCACGCCATAAACGCATATTAGGTCCTCTGGTAGTTGTGCGACAGCAAAAGAAGCTTTATCCAACGCGATAAAGGCGACTCTGTATACTTATAAAGTTAGTACTTACTTTACACGACATCAATGGCCATTTTGGATTGCTTTTTCAAGTGATTTCTTAATATTATACAAATAAACATTGGAAACAATGACGGCGCTGTTCGGTGTCACATTGACAACATATTTATGTCGTTATTACCACTTAACACTTACTTCGTCAAAAGGTTTTTTGTAATGTTGTGTACAGTCAAGGAATTTAATTTGTGACCCACCTTAGGTTCAAAGTCAATCTGACATTCTACATCAATAAGGTTGAGTTTCCTTACAATTACAAATGACATGACATCTCTATTGACAATGACATCTTCAAGCAGATTTTCTTTGAAATGGGTAGCAAATTAACTTCCGTGACCGTACAATCTATCTAGAGCCAAGATCTTAGTTTGAAACTTTAACTCTGATTCTTAATTCAAGACGAAACAATCTACCACAGATATGTCACTTTCAAAGTAACTTATGTCATTGTCAGGATAACGTTTCAGATTTACCCAACCTTTTTATAGGTATTATTAATTAAATTAATATAATACAATACAATACAAAACACTTTATTGTACACCAAACAAAAACAGCACAATTAAAAATAATACAGGTAAACAACAGGTGGTCTTATCGCTGAATATTTCTAAACGTGTTTTTTTTCGGATTATCTATTTTAACTAGAAAATAAGTCACTTGTATTTAATTCATGGGTGTCATTGATATAAGAACAGCGTTGGTCTTCTGGCCTCATATCATAGACATGATTATAACAATTCGATACCATAGTTTATTTCCGAAACAGCCGTACCGATTTTAGGCCGTTTCTTCTTCGGCGAAAATGTCTTTCACACTTGAGAGACCTGATTGAGATTCTATCTCATGCGCCCACATGGAAGACTTCCGTAAAACACACTAACTTAAAATTTTAATAACAGAAAGAACAAACAAAAACATAATAAAAAGCAGAAACTTTACAAAAATTAAAGACACATTCGTTCACTCAGAGCAGAAGTCAGATGTGAATGAGAATCAAAAATTTCATGATGGCTGGCGAAAATGACGAGCTACTACTAAGCACCGAACAGTGACCACACACTTTCGGATTGCTACTTTGTGGATTAACCAAAAAGATTTGATTATTCACAACTTTTTTTTATAAATCATACCAAATGTTATTGAGTCCTGGAGTGTTACAAGTGCAATAAGAATTATGCTACCAAATGTCACTTCTGTAATATTAAGTGCGTGTAAATTAAATCATGACATTCACAACTTTAAAAATATCAATGAATAAATTATCTGAGTCATTTGTCAAGAAGTGTAAATGTACTATCGCAAACATATTTTATTCCAATGGCAGCCCGTTTTGGTCTTGAATTAAAAATCGCGGAGTATAGGTCAATTTGTGTTAGGCCCCTGATATTTATTTATTTGTCCTTGTGATGTCTGAATTGATGAACGGTCAAACAAAAGAGCTCGGAGACATTCTAAGGCAACTTGTTGGTAAGTCGGCTCTGATAATAAAAAGTACTCTTTTCAACCCGAGAGATGCTTATACTTGAATACTTTAACAAACGTAGAACACACAAACCGCATCTTTAGAATTATAGTGACCTAATTCACAAATGTCAGATTTCGAGTTAGGTCTTAAAGTCTCACAGTTGACAGCTGAAATGTTGAATTAGGTCACTATAATTCGAAAGGTCCGACGACACTTCGCACTTTGGATTCCGCATTCGCACCCAAAGAAAAAACTTAAGTGAAATCCTGTCAGACCTTAGCAAGCCTCGCATACTAATTGATATAGGTAGATAATTAACAGGTAAAAAGCAGTGAACAAGGTAGGTATAATCTCCTTTAGAATAAGTTTGAAGGGAAATTGCTAACCTCATTAGAAGAATCAGCTTTAAAATATGAGAGCTTAGTAACCATTTCAATAAACTAAGTAAAATGAATACGTCTTAGGATAGCTTTATAACAATTTATTTACAAATTAATACCGTTACTGACTTTTTACGGAATGTCAAACAACGCACACCTTTAACAGATAAAAAAAGAAAAATCTAAGTAATTTAGTCTATATAGAGGAACTCAATAAGTTATTAATGAGTTATGGTGTACTTCGTAAGATTTTCCTCTATGTACATAAAGAAGATTTGTTAGTACACATATTTTAAGTTATTTTTTTTACCTCTTCTCTCAAGGACCGAATCCCGATCGGATTTTACGGAGAAACTTGTAACATCTCCTAAAGTCTAATGATAAAAAGCCTACCCTAAAACTTTCCCCATCGATAAACATTCGTCCGAGTGCTAAATCGTCACTATCTAAATAAATATCTCACATCTATTGACACCACGCGGCAGCTGAGCCGTCGAAACTATATCAAAAATCAATTCCGAGTCCGAGAACACACCCCATTGGAACTTCTTATTTACTCGAGTATGTATTTGTCATTATCCGCCTTTAAATTGTTCGAGTTGGCTTTTGTGCTTTTGTCTATGGCAAGTTTTTTTCCTGAACCAGACACCGCGCTTCCTGCGTGCAAGTGCGCTTTATTTGAGATGGGATGTCTTATTGAATGCTTCTGCCTTTGTGCCTTTTCGACTCAGGGACTTACCGTATAAAGACGTATTATCTTGTGCTAAACGGTGCCGTGGGACCGAATCAAATAAGGATGAAAAAATTGCATTCGGTTTTTTGCTCGGTTTATGAATATTGGGGTTGAGTGGAGGCGAACATGGTGTTAATATGGTAGGTAGGTACGGCAGTTAAAATTTCGTGTTAATTTATGATCCAATTTTTATGAATTATTCAATAGGACGCCCCCCAACTTTATGGTCAAAGGCTTTAATTGGGTATTGAGCCTATGTAGAAGTTTCTAGCGAAAAGTTTAGTTTTAAACATAATATCATTTGTTTTTGTTCATGTAATTTTTCTACGGTTCGCGCTACTCACATACTCGTAGAAGCAACTTGACAAAATTACACGGATAGTACAAGTAATTTTCTCTTTACAGGTCGCATCCTTTACGACGTTCCTTGCGCGGTTTGTCGCGACCACTCTTCAGGGAAACACTACGGAGTTTTCGCCTGCGACGGTTGTGCGGGCTTCTTCAAGCGCTCCGTGAGGAGGGACAGGCGATACGCTTGCAAAGCTAGAAGCCGTGGCGCTTGCCTGGTGGACAAAGCCCACCGGAACCAGTGCCGTGCCTGCCGGTTAGCCAAGTGCTTGGACGTTGGGATGAACAAGGATGGTAAGTTCCTTTAGTTGTAGAGGGACCGAGGACACCGTTTGTAAAAATACCTAACCAGAACCTTGTTTAGAGGGATCCGTAGTTATGTTGCTAAACTAAATGTAAAATTTTCTGATGGTTATGAATACAAAATTAACTTTTAGCCTATGTTTAAAAGACCCACGGCATAGTTGACATTGTTGGTTTGATGACGCGAATTCCGATTATGGGCATATATTCATGTGAGGACCGCGAGCATTTGTTCTTGGGTCTTGAAAGATTTTTATGTATTTAAATACGTAATTCTCAATAAGTATAAGTACCGATGTCTAAGCTTACACGTCATACAAGCCTAGATGTTAGTTTGAGACTGGGTCAATTTGTGTGAATTAATTGGTCCCCTGATGCTAGTTTGCGGCTTTGCGTTGTGCTTTTTTGTTTCGGAATCTTGGGATACCCAATCCCTTTTACGATCATCGTACTTTAATAAGTTAGAAATGAAGCTAATGTAACGACAATCTAAGGTTTCATTTTAAAGCAAAAGAAATAAATATTTTACATGTTAATTTACTGTATAAAGTTACTAGCGAGAAAAACTAGAAATACTGTCTTCAGCTTGACCATTCAAACAAAGGTAATGGTACTGCACCTTCACTTTTTTTCTTGCTTGCTAGTAGAGTGAGTAATTTGTAAAATCACCTCAATAACGAACTCCTGATTATTTTACCTCTTAACTAACTGATTATTTCTACTATCTTCAACAGCAGTCCAACACGAAAGGGGTCCTCGCAACTCAACCATTCGGCGGCAAATGGCTCTCTTCCTCAAAGACCCGGCCATGCCTTCACCAGACATCTCCATGACTTCACCAGCTGTCGACCTTGCGATTCCTAAGCACACCATGATGCCACCACCTCCACTGTCACTATTCCATACGTACGCGTACAACAGTTTGAGTGTGGTTCCTATAGGCCATTTTCCACCTAAAGTACCATCGCCTCCGCCTTTATCGCCGTCTTGGCATACACCTTCAGACCCTCAAGCCATGTGTGAATCAGCGGCTAGGCTTTTGTTTATGAATGTCAAATGGGCGAAAAACGTCCCAGCATTTACTTCCCTATCTCTTTCTGACCGACTGCTTCTTCTAGAAGAATCATGGCGAGACCTTTTTATCATAGGAACAGCACAGTTTCTCTACCCCTTAGATTTGAAGGTCATTGTCAGTTTAAAGAACCCCAGGGTGGATGCAAAGGATATAGTGAGCTTTGAAAAGGCTTTGTTGGAGATAGCTAGGCTTCAACCGGATAGCAATGAGTACGCGTGTCTGAGAGCTATGGTGTTATTCAAAACTGTAAATGAGAAGGTGGAAGGTACCCAGGAATTGAGGAGGCTGCAGGATCTACCGGCAGTGGCTTCTTTGCAAGACCATTCTCATGTCGTGCTCAGTGAGGTGAGAGAATGTTAGCACATTAATTATTACTTTAGTAGTTTGAATCTTAAAAATAACAAGTTTGGATTGGAATATCAAAAGTAAGTGACGCAACAAATATAAACAACTTTGTTCGAAGTCAAACGATTTATTTCGATCCTTGTAAAATGAAAGTTTCTCTATAATTGACCTCTGTTGAAAACAACACAGATAATTACCTTAGTTTATAATAAACGATAATTGTAACTAACAATAAAATCGTTAAAGATATTGGTTGCCTCAATGAAACTCATATCTGTACGCAAAAAAACGCAAGCTATTCTTTTTATGTGACCACATAATATATAATTAAAATAAGCATAATATTCCATGTTTTTACCTTTAACTCTTTCTTCCAGTACTCTTCAAGAGCACACCCCCTCGAACCTTCGCGCTTCTACCAGCTTCTCCAGCTCATGCCCATCATAAGAAGAGTACCCAGCAGCGCCATAGTGAACCTATTCTTCAGGGCCACCATCGGAGACATTCCTATCGAACGCATCATAAGCGACATGTACAGAAGCGGGAAGGACACCGAGTAGATGTTTTAGGTTATATAAAATGGCACCAACTCGGTACGGAGTCCCTTAAAAACTCTTAAAAGTCGCCAGTCTTACTCTGCTCTCCAGGACATAAAATCAATTTTACTTATAATTGTAATTCTAAATTGTCTTATAGACCTTAAAATCGCGGTATAGTTTCACTTATACATGAAAATGCCAGACCTCAAATAGGGCGCCACATGCGCCACAGCCCACAGCGCGTGCATTCTCAGCCTTATACGTTCGATAAGCCATGCTGCCAAAATGAAAATGCACGCGCTAAAATGTGTTTTGTTCGCTCGGACGGGACTACATAAACTCGCCGATGCGTTTTCGCTTGTTCGTGGGACCGACTGCCGTTTTTGAGAGAATCACACCCCAGGAATACCTACTGTTGAACCAACGAACCAACGCTGTCATAAGGACATGACATCGATACGTTAAATTCAACTTTTACCTTTTTACCTACCTGTCTGAATTAGGTATAATTTAAGTCCGTGGCCTTACCTTTACGTAGTATGATGCAAAACTTCTGTAGAGATTCGCTAATTTATTTAACGAATGCCTCTCCACTAATCGACCTAATGAAACATACATCCAAACGTATAGCGTGTGTCAATTGAAATTGCCAATTATGTAAACAAATTAGTACTGTTTGACACCTAACCTCAAATATTCATCAAGCGTGTTTCTATTTAAAATACCGCATAATTTATAGTTATTTAATCTTAAACGTAATGTGAGAGTAAAGATCAAGTGTATAAATCATTGCTAAGACCTCAATTGATCTTTAAAAGCACGTGATTATCGAGTCATCATGGTAAATTGGTTCGTTGGTTGTGTTTACATCTTTATCTACACTCATATCATAAGTCCTCTATTATACGTTCAAGACCCATAGACAATGACCAGCATTACCTGTGGACCCTGTGGTATTAGGCGACAGCGATGACAGCTGTTAATTTTGGAAGATGTTCCAAATTTGGATCTCATTACCTTACAATATTCGATAACGTAATTAAATTACGTTACAGCTGTCATCGCTGTCACCTACTACCACAGGTAATGCTGGTCATTTGCCTTTCGGCTTCTGAACCCATCTTAGAGCACTTATAATATGTGTGTAGATAAAATATTGTAGGTACGCGACTCTGCGTAATTGGCATTCCGCAACCGTCACGTAAACTACTATTGTCAATTTAAATTGCCACAGACTATAAGCGAAACACATGCAACCGTTCAGTTTAAAATAGATAATCTCTACTAAACAAGTATGAAAGACTCGGAATTAAAGGTCCTAAATATGGGACCAAAGCCTTATTTTATTAAGTTTGCTCTACACTAATGTAAGCCATAACCGATATTAATTTAAAATTAAGTGTTATACTGCCGTACTAGACCTTTTAGAGACAATTAACTCGTTCCTTTTTCAAACTTGTGAAGGAAAAAAAAACGTAATTGGAGCGAAGCTCCATTCTTCCCCGATTCGGATTTTCGTTTGTCCGCATACTCCTCCCAAACTATTAGAGATATCAGGATCAAAAGCCCGAAATACGACATTCAATAAAATTGAAAATCGGACATACCAGTCTTACCACGGAGGAATAATCATCGAAAATCTGTTCCCATAGACTTTCAATGGGAAAAGTGGCGAAACTTCGATTTTAAGCGGCGCTCTTCACTCGTAACCTTTTTGAAGCTTCATCTTTAGCTTCGCTCCATTTAGACTTGCCCGGGGACTGCTAGGGCACCTGGTTATATTAAGGAACGTCTTAATAGTCATTAACAGACTGAGTGCGGCCGATGAAAAGCTAAATATTTATGTCAGTAATAATTCTAATTTTAAAGCTTAAGATATTTTTTAATTAGTTGTTTATGTAGGATTTCTAGTCAAAATTTTCATTGTTGTTATTATTTTGGTGTCTCAATGATAAATTATTTTCTCAACTGCAGAGTGCACAAAGGAACCCAATATTCCATCTCTAGTTAAGTATATATCGCACTGCTATCTAGATCAAAACAGTATTAACTCGAAATCCATGCTAGTTGGTCTCAAGTTCATAGAAGTTGTGTTAAAAAGTTGATTTTAAAATACAGTTGCATTTTGAGTTACTACTGTTTTGACCTAGCAGTGCGATATGTTATCTCCGATCGTCACTGCCTATGTGTGTGTGCATTTGTATATGTAAGTACGTATAATTATACTATATGGTAGAATAATAAAATCAAATAATAGTTGAAATATTTTTCCAGATTTGATTAAACGGAAAAGATTGTCATTTTATTGTACCTACCTACCTACTTTTTGTTATCTGTTTCAGCGGTTGACTGGTAGAGAATTTTTGTAGAGTTAAGTCCGCCTTGTAGGCACACTATTTAAATTTTGTGCAAGAAGGTATTTCAATGGATAATATCTACAGTAGGGCTAAACAAACAATAGATTGGATATTAGGAATGGCCTTGGAGATTTCTTTACAAACAGTAGGTAAAAGTAACCTAGAAATTGTTTTTTTTTAAATTGTTAATAATGTACTTTCTCAACACGGTTTAGTGCCCTATCACTTCATAACTTATTTTCGGTGTAGGTATCGTATCTTATTTTGATTTATAAACTAAGAACTTTACGTGATATTTTAAATCTTTAGAATTTCGTCTGAAAAAGACTTTAGCTCTTTCCTATTCTTATATGCACTAGAAAAAGACGCAGCTAAAACGACAATATCACATATATTTTTCGAACGATTGAAAAATCAATCGATTGAGATGCAAGTTCATTGCAGATGAAATAAGAAACAAACATTATATATACCTATTTTATAGTATAACGTACACAGATATCATAAAAAAATAATGTCAAATGCAACTCTATTTGCGCCAGAATTGACGACAAGCCTGCCATCTGTGTCGAGTGTTTAAAACTATGCCCAAAGCAAGTGCGTATACATGCTCGTTTGTAAATAAAAGGTTACTAATTATAAGGATATACTAATAAATAAAAAACGTACTATATATAGAAATAGCTAAGGTGTTGTAAATAATAAGTACATATGTAGCGCCTTATGTGGAGTATGAATACCTAATAAATACTTTATATTTTAACTTCAGTTTTATTCTCACTACATACATTGTTATTTTAGTAACCAATAATTTGGGTCGTATTGCACCCGAACTTAAACAAAAATAGGTGATAAGGATTTATAATATAAAGTTATAAAATAACATCCATCAGTATGTAGGTACCTATATAATGTTCATTCATTACCTACTTACCTCTTCAAAGTGCAAGTCAAACTAAACTCGTTTTAATTTGTCTTCCGAGAATTCTCATATTATATTATATGTTTTAGGTTCCTTAGCTGTTTTAATTTTGAAATAAAACCGCTTACAGATATCCCTTTCAAGAAATTCGGTTCAAGATTAGCCCTTCGAAAAATATGAGTCTCCGATCTCTATTGTAAATTCATAATGTAGTAAAACCCTATTCTGGAGTACCTAACTAAAATGCGTAAAACGAATCTACACTTACTAGGTAAATTAAGGAGCAGGACATTTTGAAGACTTTAATTATACCTAGTATCGTGTATTTTATGGATATTCATTGTTATTATTATCACGTTGTAATTTCCTAAAACCGTCTGAAAAAAAAAACGCAAACCCATCACAGTAAAATGTCCTCAAACATGTTTGCGAAGCTCCCCCGGTGATATACAGACCGACGGACATGTGCACCCTATATTGTGTCTAAATCCCGATTAATCTCCGACTTTTATGAGCTTTTGTTCACCCCCTTTACAGTTTTTCAATTTCTAACAAACACTTAAATGAATCCAAATGAATTTCAACCTTAACTTCATCATAATAAGTCTAAATTTAGTTCAAACATTGTTATTTTATATTGTCAAGCAGTCTTTACACTTATAGTAAGGTAAGTAAGGTTGATATAACTTTGGTTGGAATGAAAAAGTATTAACTTTTGATTTTATAGACTTTCGGTCGCGTCAATTTGTGTATTGTCATTCTGGCATAATGGATGCCATCCCCACGGCTTATTGGTTGAAACCCGATGACAGTTACGGGTTGACAAATACGCATCCCTTGCTTTTTAACACACGCAGATAGAAAGGGACGGGGGTAGTGGGAATAAAAGGCTACTTAGCAAAATATGGCGCGATTATTGAGTGAATTTAATGAAGTATAATAGGGCTGGCCCTTTGTGAGGATGTCAGAAGGCTGCGTATTTCTCGATGTGACTTTATTGTTACAGATAATGCGCCCCTAAATATCTTGTAACCGATTTTGTGAGTCATTTTTTTTGCTGCAGTTGGCAGAGAATCATTTCCGCTGGATTTGGGCTCGAGAACAGCTTTACAATTCTTAGTAGTTTACTCGATTTAGAAACTAGTTTTAGGCCGGCCTTACACTGAAACTAACGACTTGCTTAAGTAGGGACGCAGCTATCTGTTAGAATGAGATTAAAATATTTCTATCTACTTCTAAACAATAGCTGCGTCCCTACTTACGTAAGTCGTAAGTTTCAGTGTTAAGGCCGCCTAATGATTAGAGGTAACTTAAGAAATGCAAATAAGTACTTAGGTTATATTAAGGTATACCTAACAGAAAAAGCAACGTAAGTTAATCAATACCTAAGTCTGTAATTTATAAATAGGTGAGACTTCTGTATCTAACAACAACTAAGGACCGATGGACACATGGACACATGTCAAAATCAATACGGTTTTACCTAGTAGAATAGAGACCCTGGGGTGTGATTCTCTCAAAAACGCGGTCGGACGAACGAACGAGTGAATGTCGCAGCAGCGAGTTTAAGTAGTCCCGTCTCAGCTCAGAGCGAACAAAACACATTTTAGCGCGTGCATTCTCAATAAGGCAGCCTTATACGTTCGATCTTATCGACAGAAGGCAAGCTGCCAAATTGAAAATGCACGCGCTAAAATGTGTTTTGTTTGCTCTGGCGGGACTACCTACTTAAAATCGCCGCTGCGACATTCACTCGTTCGTTCGTCCGACCGCGTTTTTAAGAAAATCAGTGGGCTCTAAATCACAGTTCGGGTTATACGTACAATTAGATACAGTCAACCAATTTGATATCTAGGCCACTATGTGGGTACTATGTTAATGGTTAAAGTAACATTGTCAATAAAAACGTAAGATACTTCATTATGATTTGGTTTACTTTACCTAAAGCGTCACGTTGATATACCTACTAGTAATCCATAGTCCACAGAGACGTTGGAGTGGTAAAAGACGGCAAAGTGAAATAATGACAAGATTTACATTTGGTTGGTTACATCTACTTACTTATACCTACCTATCTAATCAGTTAATAGTTACCATTAGGTGTCACGTTTTTCAAAAGGGTCTATTTTCAAGACGCGTACCTTCTAACTAACTAATTACTTACTTATTTACACACCTAAGCATTTATTTAAATAGCGTAATATTTTTTTCTAAATGTGATTATTGATAATTATTGTAGCATTTTAATAAAATAATTATGACGATGTTTATAGATACTTTTTTTGTTAAATAATTTGCTGAAAGGATTTTTTTAATACAACGCCCTCTTTAAGTCACTCATTACAGCCATAACTATAGAGAAAGGTGTGCTTAGTATTGTAGGTTCCATATTGCCACGAGGCCGCTTTTAATTTCGAAGTTACTCGTTGTTTATAAAAGGTGGCGCTAAAATACAAAATATGGTTACAGATAGAAGTTTTTTTTTATTTGAAGTCAAATTAACCTTTTTTAATTAAAGATTAAAAAATGCTTTAGTTTTACCGTAAGATCAAAACGAATGGCGATTGTTGTCAGTAAATTTTAATGACCTAGAAAAACTATCAAACGTAAAATTGCGTTGGTGTGTACGGTGATTGTGGTGAACAAGAAACCGCTAGTTGTGTGAGTGAGTGAGTGGGTGCGCAGTGCAGTCCTTCCGTCTAGCTGTCAACCAACGGTTCGCTGTTCTCGGAAAGCGAGTGCGAATCTTCTAAAATGTTTTATAACTCACTAATTATCACTTAGGCTTAAGTTATGTATGACTCTAGCAATACCTACGAAGATATTACACTATCTTATTGCTTAACAAGTACTTACGCAGACGATAGACACCATGGTGCAGTGTCATCCACCGTTGGAATTAGAGGAATTACCAAAAGAAGACGAAGAAAGGCTAGAAAAAGTGTTTGCTAAATTAGACATCGATGGAAATGGGAAGATCGACATCCACGACTTGTCTGTGGCGCTTAAGGAGCTCGCCCCACACATTAATCGGAGCTATGCAGAGGTTAGAATTTCATTTTTTATACGGTTTGCTATGAGGTACGAATAACGGCGGTTTCACCATAATTGCTGGCCCCAAAAGCCGACACGTGTGGCGACAGCCATGACTCACTTACGCAGACTATTTCATTTAAATTTGGAACATTGTATGTGCTTGAACACCATTCTTTAATGACTAACTATAAAAATAAAAAGTTACAGTGTGACAATCTAGCCACAGACACAGTTCAAACTTTGAAAATAGAATTCTTAGAATAATGCTTATTCAGGGACATGACATGTACCTAGTTCTGCATGTTGTATTTATCTATCATGTTCATATGTCATTTAGGTCAGTAAATAAAAACTATACAATAAGTGTTATGGATTTGGAAAAGTTCTTGTGGCATAAGACAAGCATTTTGTGCTAGTGTAAAACAAACTTTTCGGTGATGCAAAAAAACTGATATTTATTCAAAAATTTAAATCATTGTTTTCATGATACTGTAACCAATGATTTATCTTCTGTCAAGATTTAGCTCAAAAATGTCACCTAGGTAATCTATAATGATAAAACTGAAGTATTATCTATTATCATTTGTTTTGTTATGTAAAGTAGGAAGTTCTGATTATATTTATGTAGCATTAATTCACAGTTTTTGCAAAAACAGTGTGATAGCTTTGAAAAAGGTCATCAATTTTGGACCTTTCTCTCGTTTCGTCTCTAGTGCGAGTCCAAATGATTTTACCTGACCCTGAAATAGTTTTATGACTTTTATGACATCTTGCACATGACTATTGCTGAGCACAATATGGTGAATTATATTGCATGTTTATTACCAAGTTTTTGTCACGGTTTGCCTAGTTAGTAGTGACTCTGCCCACGAAGCTAGCAGCCTCGTATTAATACGGGCATGTCTGCTGACGTCCACTCTATGAAAATGTAAAACTAATCGTCAAGTCATAGAAAACTGTCAAATCTAAGAGTTTAGTTTTTGATTAGGTCTATTTATTACTTTATTATGTAGGTATGGATATTATGTATTGGGCTTGACCTGAACAAGAAACACTTTTTACAAACTATTGCATGATACATTCAATAAGTTTTGTAACATTTAATTTATTAGAGAATGTGAGGAAGAGAAGTGTTTGGAAATAATTGATGTTGGGATAAAGGCAGGGAGCATGTCATAAACAGCAACTGACCAGTATGGGCAGTTAAAGAAAATATCCGTGGCACCATACTCCCGCCCATATACAATGGTGGCCACATAATTAGGAATGCTTGCATTTTTCCCATACAAATGCGTACAAATAATACACTACAATTTTGACAAACAATCAAAAAGTTCTTAACTAATTATATTTCTAGTTACACTTATTGTTAACTAATAAACTAAGGTTTAAATATATGTAAAATCAGGGCCGTTTTAAACTATGCTGGGGCCATAGGGCACACAAGAATTTGGGGCCCCTTTCGGAAAGTAAAGAAAGCAAATGATTACTAACATTTTTCTACCCTGTGGACGTGGGCCCTGGGCACGGGCCCCGTGTGCCCTTATGGTAAAGACGGCATTGTGTACAATTAATCACTGTTAAAAACAAATATTGTGAATCCCTATACAACGAAATATTCGTTTTTAACAGCAATAAATTGTACATACATTTGTATGGGGAAAATGCAAGTATTCTTAATTATGTGGACACTACTCTACATAAGTAGGGGGTAGGGAGATTTAAACACAACGTGCAGGCATTGAAGAGTGCAGAAGTCTCCACAGCGCAGTCTGCAAATAAACAATGTTGTATTTTTATCACCTAAACAAATGATAAAGGAACAGGACTAAAAGTTAAAAGTTATATTCATAGACCTGCTCTGAAAAAAAAGAAAATACAAATGTGCTAGCAACGCATGTACCCAGTTAGTTAATTTGTTTGTGTAGATGGTTAACCAAGGAATGAAAAGCACTGGTTGTACTTGGACCTATGACAAGATAAGAAAGAGCACCAATCTTTCTTTTGTGAAATTGATGACTTTCACAGAATTGTTATAAAATATTGTACCTACCTATTCAAAATGCGTTACTTGCATAATTAAAACCATTTTTAAAATACAGACTATCTTTTTGTGGATTTCAAAATAATTGTAACTGAGGATAATTATGTGTGTAGTTTAGTTACCTAATTAAAATACGTAATTTTTCCATTAAAACAAAAATTAATCATACAAAATATTAATATACCTATGACGTATTCTCGTCACGGAATGGAAAAATATAGTGATGTTTAATTAGTCCTTAATTACGTACGTACGTTCTACACTATCAGTTTTTTTAATAGTAATTTGCTATCTTCGTTTTTCTTACACTGTATGTATATGTATGTATGTAAACATTAAGAAGGGATTACTGTACTCAAGTTCACAATGATTGAAATCCACCCCTTTACCGTTCACCTGTTGATATTGATAGCTTTTTCCGCGGTGCTGGTTATCAAAAAATGTCGGATTTGCACATTTTCGGGCCAACATTTTTGATATCCTTCGTTTTATTTATTATTCACTAATGGCAGCTAATCTTCTTTTCTTTCTTTTTTTATGGCGTTCGCCATTAGGAAGTAAGCTAATCGTCGTTGCACTAACTACGAAGTTTTCAATGTTGTCATTTTATTTCCGGTCTTTTGTCCTCCGCGCGCAACCCTTATGCGCAGCTATGGCTGACCTGACATATATTTTTTTATTAATCTTCGAGGCAGCGTGAAAGCTGCTGCACATTTTTTTTTCCTGTATTATTTTGTTTTTCTAAAGACCTAGCTTTTTACGCGCTCTCGAAACTATTCATTTCACATCGAAATTTAAATCTAGTTAGGTATTCGTCGTAGGTAATTGATTCCCAAAATCCGTACAGTCGACTGTTTGGATTGAAGTTAGAAAAAATACCTACATAGGTAGGTAGTAAATAAAAAGTTAAGTTTCGTTTTTCTTTCCGTATCGTTTTTTCGTCTAAACTCTACGGAATACTTTACAATACTGACGTGATGAATACCGAATAAGACATTGACGTTTGCCTGATTATTCCGTTAATGGATTGATTTATTAATAGGTACCTATTAACCGCACCGATGGATTTATATATATAATATTTACTGAAGGTCTAGCCTTCGCGTAAAGGTTGGTTTAAAACAATGATGGAAAAACTTTTTTCATTAGGCGCGGGATAGACGCAAGAAATTTCAGAGAGGGCGAAATTAATTTTATTTTTTAACTATATTTGCCTTTGTTAAAATTGTAATCTAGACTACATAGGTCACACAAAAAGTTTCCGGAACTGGTCACTTACATAAACAATATTTGAGAAGTAATTACAACGTAAACGCCGTATCATCTTGCACCACACGGCCAGACGAACGAACTTTTGAACTTGAAAAACGTAGAACTTATGAGCCATCCTGCATACAGTCCCGACCTGGCACCTTGTGTCTTTTTTCAGTTCCCAGAAATTAAGAAGCAATTACGTAGTCAACGATTTTCATCACCAGAAGAGGCTGTCTGTCGAAGAGTATGAAAAACATGTTTCTGAAGTCACCACGGAGGAGTGCCTCAAAAGTTTTCAAAATTGGTTTAATCGTTAATGAAATTTCGCGAGAATAGGTATTTTGAGAAACAATAAATCCATTTTGACCATAACCATACTAGCCCGCAAAACTAAGTATCACACTATTAATACTAGCTAGTATTAAAAGTGTGATACTTAATTTTGCGGGCCAGTGTAGTATTACTTTCTTATTCTTACCGGAAACTTTCAGTTCGCCCCACGTATCGCGGCTTCCCGTAACAGTTTTAGCAACGTACATTTTTCACGACTTTGTATTTATGTTGACGATGCTGTCAAAAATATATTTCCAAACGTTTTTTAAAAGGAACGTTGGCGGGCCAGATTAAGGACCTTCGCGGCCCAGAGTTTGCCCATCCCTGGTGCCTACCTATAAGAGTTATTTTCTTCATTATTTAACTATTAAATATTCAAATAGTCTAATATGGCTGTACAAATTATTCTATTAGAAAATAGCACATCTAGAAAACGGCAAAAAAGCAGTTTATTTATAGGTCGTTATTATTTTAAGGGTTCTGTAGGAAAGAAACAAAGAAAATAAGGTACCTACTGGTTTCTGGAACTCACGTCTTGCTCCTACCTATTTGGCTTATGGTTGGTTACTAAGCCTATACGTTGTCCATCCGTCTATCTGTCTCAGCTCGCTGTATCTTGTGAACCGGTGCAAGTCGAAGGCGACTTCAGCAAAATAATTTGTCTCAAAAACGTATTCTGGGCAAATTGTGGGTCTCTATTCAACACGGTAAACGTTGCAATATTTCTTTTGACGTGTTATCATCAACGTTACGATTACTTGATAGTAATGGCTGCCGAGTTGAGTTTTACCGTGTTAAGCCCTGTCATTAAAACCAGCCAGTATATAAAGTGTGTCCCTGGATGTGTACAAACGAATAAGGATGAAACTAGATGCAATTTCACCAACAAATTTCATCCGTATTCGTTTGTGCACTTTTCCCAGGGACACACTGTATAGTATAGTACATGTTAAAAGAGTTTTCCTAGTAAGTTAAATAATAAATGTCTTCAATATAAATTGCCATTTGTGTTTCCCATCTCATTACAAAGAGAAAGCGTCCAGTTGAATTGTTCAGGCGGTGTGAAGTGATCACTTCCTGCTTGAGTGAATCACGATAACTAGTTACAATCAGATATTGTAGTGGTCTGTTGGTAAATGAGAAATACTAAAGCGATAAAAACATGTCAATGACAGACGCCATCATATATTGGAGTAGAGAAGATGCTCAAAAATATCCATACTGTACTACAGATGCATATTGCGATACGTTGCAAAATATGATAATAAATATATGGAGATTTTCGATCCTTAGATATTTTTCATGTGTGTACATATACTATACACAAATTAAAATAATGTACTCATATGTATTGTTCTTTGTTGCCTAACAGAGGCTGAATCAAACGAATGGACCGATTTTGACAATCGAGCTGCCGTTATATTCGTCTGATTCGTCAGAACTCGTCAGAAAAAAGGCGGATTTAAATCCCGCTGAATAAATTAATGTGACCCTGAAATATAGTGAACTTAATAGTCTGTATAGCGGTATCGCAATAGGACTGGATAGAAACTCATTTACATTAGTCAAGTAACTATTCAGTTGTAATGGATTCCGGGGCCCAGTGGCGTAGCTACCGAAGGGCTAGGCGGAGCAGTGCCCCGGGGCCCCCAAGCTCGGGGTGCCCCTAAAACCTGATTAGCAAACCTCATATCATATTGCACTAGCTAGCTAACTAGCTGGTGATACCTACGTAATTATGATTATTTATGATAAAGTAGCTTTGCATTTTTAAAATATAGATAAAACCTAAACAGTTTACGGGCCCTTTTTTTGGCCCAGGGCCCTTGGTCACCTAGCTACGCCACTGCCAGGGCTTATATTCTTCTTAGTTTATAACCTACTTGCTTCTATATCGAAATCGCGCGCGCCGTGATGGCAGCGTCAAATTCAATTAATTGCTGTTTACTTTAAAACCACAACATTTATTGAAAAACTGGTTTGCCAGGATTAAGAAGTTACATATACTCAACTATTGAATCCAAAATCATCGTTAAAGATTAAAGGGTTTCGAAGATACAACGAAAAACATGCAAATAAGGTGTCATGTTTGAAAAATAAAACTATCGAGGATTTTATTTCTAATCGTGTTTTCACGTTTGCCAGTCTCAAGCAAATATGATCATGTTTAATATATATAAAAAACAGATACAAAGGCGTTATGGTTATTGAGATCCAGATCGCGGAACAATCCAGACTTTAGCATAGGTGGCCTCTTAAGCATCCATCACTCTCGTATATACGTGTCAAAAAGTGACGGATGTTTTATCTACATTTTGTCACGCGATAAACGCAGCCATATTAGGCCTGCTTGTATTTTTAGGGTTCCGTACCGAAATGGTAAATAAAGAGGAACCCTTATGGTGAGACTTCGTTGTCCGTCTGTATGTCACAGCAGGTTTTCTCAGCAACTATAAATGGTATCAACTTGAAATTTGGCATATTTGTACAAATTGCTTGCCGCAACTGTTTTTAGTAAAAAAAAAAATTTTTTATAAATAATTGAAAAGGGCTTTAGAATGGGGGGTTAAAAATGAAATTGGTTTGATTATATATAGCAAATGGGGGTATGAAAGGGCTCAATCTGCACATTTCAAAAATATTGTTTATAAATGACCTGACCATGACCATGAAAATCCTGGCGTATAGATAATTATTTAGATATTATGGGAAAAACAAAATGAAGTGTTAATTATTTACAGATTATGAGAAATAACAAAAAAACTTTGAAAATCTGTTTTAAATTGAGCCTAGTCGAAATGGACTTTATTGCATAAAAATAAACAAAATGATTATTTTCTTTTGCGGTTACCAAGCTTATTATCTTAAATACGGAACCCTCGGTGCGCCAGTCCGACTCGCACTTGACCGTTTTTTAAAATAATTATTACACTATATAACTAACTTGCCTTAGTAATATATTTTTTAAATTATATTGATTGGTGGTTTAATAATCAATTTGTACTGTTGTTTTAGAAATTTCTGGCCAAATCCGGCGGAAAGGCTGGAGACATCACGCTCTCAGAGTTCATCCACTATGTGCGGGAGCATGAGAAGAACCTACGGCTACAGTTCTCACATCTCGACAAGAACAAAGATGGTATGACCAATGGTTTAAACATTTTAGTCGCGTAACGAGGGAAATAATACTCATGAAAATACTAAAAGTTTTCATTTTTGCTGTGCGGACAGATAAAGTGCATTGAGAGCTATTTTAACAAAAATTGAACTTTTACGGCTGTGCTTTAGGTATTCACTAATATTCCGTGTAATGTATAGCATTAAAGTTCAAATTAAACCAACCTTGACCTTTCTGTAAAACAGTCTTGATACTTTAGGTTGTTATTTTGAACCAGACCAATTTTTAGCACGTTTTTAAAAATATACTATTAAAATCGACTACACATCACTTATATTATATGATACTAGTGACCCGCTCTCGCTCCGCTTCGGTTAATTCCAGTTTTCTGTAATACCCGTAAATAATCCAAAACTTATTACACATAAAACCTTCCTCTTGAATCACTCTATCTATTAAAAAAAACCGGATCAAAATCCGTTGCGTAGTTATAAAGATCTAAGTATCTAATCGATCTAAGGAAGCGATTTGTTTTATACTATGTAGTGATTGTAGTTTCGCTTTGCCAAACGAAATGTAAGACGTTCATTGAATTCGCGTCAAAACTTTTGCACCTAGCGTCTACTACTATTGTTTTTTAATAAACTAAAGTATTACCTTGAAATCGAGGCGTGGTTTTATGATGTACAAATTATATGTTACCAGAGATCGGAGTAGGCAGATTTGATTTGCCTGAACTTGACGAATTATTCATTCTTGCATGAGTGTGAGTGTGATGGAAGACGATGGAAGTTTAGGCAAATTAGCTCTACCTATTGGTACCTATTACACAATGTATAGCATATATCGCATACCTTTAACCTTCGTGTAGTAAACTTAACGGAAAAAGATGGCCACTTTTTTCCGTTAAGTTACTCACAGGTCAATTGATTATCAAAAAATGTTATATACCCTATAACCTGAGTATTAATTTGTACAACAAAAAACCACTCCTCGATTTCAAGGTAATACGTTTATTTAGAAAACACATTAATAGTCATGAGGGCGCCACTGGACGCTCGGTGCAGTGATGCAGTCTTTATCTTTAGATTGCAACAAAATAATACTCGCGCTCACTCTGACTGCATCGGTAACGGCGGTAACCAAACCCTGGAGGCCCTGGGCCATTCTACTTTTCAGTGTACATTTTTTGTTATCGTCCGACAAAAAGTATACCAAATTATGAATCCGCGTATAAATAAATAACATGAACTTAGAATGTTTAAGTATAACGGTTTTCAAAAAAACAACTCTTAAATCACTCAATTATCGTTGAAGAATCGTGGTAACTCAGTGGTAAATTGCACTTTTTCCATAGAAAAGACGGAGACATCAACGTCCACTGCGTTACTCACTTTATAGTTATTACAAATAACTTTTTATGAATTAGGATAATTCTAAATATAAGCTTATTTACGTCCCTTTTCGAGTTTCAAGTTAGAAAATGCAACACTTTACCGTTTTTTGAACTAAAAATATTTTAATGAGAACGTGGCCAAAACATGTATAAAACGACGAGTAGAATGGCCCCCTGCCAAGTTGCATTAAGCTAACTAGCGTTTCTTTTCGTTTCGTTTTTAAACCAATCGCGTCACTGGTAGATGACGTGATACGAAAAGTCACGTGGTCTACCAGTGACGCGATTGGTTTAAAAACAAAACTAATAGAAACCTTTAGTTAGCGTGATGCATCTTGGCACACGTTACTTCCAACTAGGTTAATAGCGTTGTCTCGGCCTAAATAACCACATATTGATTTGTTTAACATGATAGGATAAACAAATTATGCAGCAAACGCTTTAAAATAAGAAAATGAATGAGCATGGTTCTCGTTACTTATTATCATTGACGTAGGCCCGTCACGTTATCGATCTATGATTTATTCATTTCTATTATTTATGATTCTTGAAGATGTAGAGATGACAATTTGTAAGTAGACGAGGTGTTGGTACGCTTAAAAATGGGTGCTAGATATACAGGTGACTGTTTATTTGTTAAAGGTTTGTAGAATTTAAATTAGGGTATTTAATAGAGCTCAATTGCAGTAAAAACAGGTTATTTAGTATTGTATAGTAGTACCCTGACCAAAATAAAAAGGATTTCAGATATTTAACATATTATTATTGTTTAAATTGCTAAGGACTTCAAAATAATCGATTATACATACAACAAATGCAAACACAAAAATAACTTACTTGTGTTGGTAACATCGAAATCAAAATGGAGTACAAAAACAGAAAAGTGAATGATATTGCACAAATTGTACCAGTAATCACCTAAAAACTTTGTTAAGATTTCTTAATTGTTCAGACATCGTAAAATATTTTAAAGATAAAAACTAAGGTACATATGACTTTTTTTGTACTGCACATGAGGTCCACTATATTGTTTTAAACTAAATTCATAGATTTTCCGACGACCCAGTATATTGATACATTCAGCGGTTCAAGTCGTCATCTATATGAATTTTAAACGCATCTTCTGCGTCGTGGGTTGAGCGTTAACGGTCAGTGCCAAGAAACAAAGATTAAAGGAAAATTGGTATATTTTTAATAGAAATCTTGAAGTATGGTACCGAATTTACTTTTTGGGATTAGTAAACAACCTATGCATTATTGAGACAGTCCTTCGCACAAAGATTGGAATAAATATGATGTTTGAAATTGAGATGTTAGACGGAATGTTTTAATATAATTTGGTTAAACTCAAGGATTGTTGTTTTGTGTGAAAATTGTTGTTTCTTCGCACGTAGGAAACAAACAAGTACGACGAGAGAGGTCGCCATTGTTTAAGTAATAATGGCCATATTTTAAATGTGATTATTTTTTATTCTTGGCTTTAACAAATCTCTAAAGTTAGCTTCAAATCACCAAAAATTACAAATCTAATTATTCCTACATTATAAAATTATAATGGGCCAATTTTGAATAAAATAAAATGAAATAAACCAAAATTGAGTCCAATAAAAATCAAATTAAATATAATTGTTTAACAGTAAAATAAATTATTATAAATTAAACATAAAAATTATTAAAATAATTAAGTATGATATATTATTTAATTACGTGTTGTGGTGTGAAAATTTCTAATTTAGGGCATAAGCTTATTTGTTACCAACAAAATATGGATTTTAATTATCTGATAATAAATGATTTAAATTTTTTAATTATGAATTTAATTATTTTGTACTGTGCAATTAAATGTTTGTATATTATTATTCAAAACAAAGCTTACGTGACTTATAGGCCACCATTTATAGTAGTATATTATATTGAGATTTAATTTATATTTCTTTTTAGGTAAAGTGGATCTTGAAGAACTCGTCTCGGCCTTCGCTGACTTAGGAATAGCAATAGGAAGCTCTGAGGCCACTAACTTGTTGAAAAGGTGAGACTTATTGCTATGCGAAAAACACTGATTACCATCACTTATCATCGATCAAATAGCGTACAGTCAAGGACTTTAATTGTTGTCACTGTGGAACCCTGTCATAATGACAGCGTCAAACCACATGACAGAAATTACGCTTAAATGAATGATTAACGTTATGCGACAGGGTTCCATAGTGGCATAACAAAAGTACGGTGTACAGTGCGATATCTCTTAGAAGGTGCTTCGGGTTTGTACTTGTCTATCATACGCTCTTATTAAGAGCAAGTGAAAGAGAAGTACAAACCCGAAGCCGTGAGTCGCTGAATACCATATTCACAAAGTATGATATTCTCAAAACATCATATTCGCAAAATATTATATTCTCGAAACATCATACCAGTGGTACGCAAAAGAGAAATTATGTCCTAGACCAGTGATCCCCAAAGTGGTCTATATCGACCCCTAGGGGTCGACGACGACCTGTAAGGGGTCCATGTGAGTGGAAATAAAAAATGGGGGTCCATGAGATGAAAATGGGGGTCCACGATAGTGGATCCCATTTAAGCAGGTAGCGAGATATTGGTACACAGATAGTAGGTACCTACTTACATAGCGCCATAGTTTTTAATTTGTAAAAAAAAAACCCCTGCTAAATTGTAATTGTTGCCTGTGTCAATTTTTAGCCGACTAGACCTCCCATTTTATCCGTGCGAAAGACCCCGAAGATATTTTAGAATAAGTAAGCTGGGGGTCTACCCAAAACGGCAAAACATGCCAAGTGCCAGGTCTACGAGACAAAAAAGTTTGGGGACCTCTGTCCTAGACCAACTCTTTCTGTCTACACAATACCTGTAACCTGAATAAGGTAACAAAAGCGACATTGCAAAGTAATAATGACAAATACTAAAAAAATACTACTCCTTTACTACCTACCAGAGACTTTGGAATTAGGGTATGCCCAAACCGATTTTACCGATTTTAACCGGTTATTTTCATACTAAAACGGTTAATAACCGGTTAATTTGCATTCCCTATTTGAAATATAGAGCAAGTGGTATTAACAGATTTTTTAGGAGCAAAAACGGCCTATTTCACTCACTGGGTGTCATGATCTTTTGTAAGTGTTTAGGACAAATAACTGTCGAAACCTGCATTCCATTCAGAGAAAAGGATAGAGCTATATGACCGCTATTACCCTGTCCTTTTCACTGCCTGGACTTGTTTAATAATAGTTCTGCGTCGCTATTGCCTACCGCACTCACAATCGCAATCCGCTTCAAAGTGGAACCTTTTATTTTCATTTTGTATGCAGACAAGCCTTCGATTTTCAAAATGAAAACGATTGCGATTGCGAGTGCGTTAGGCAATAGCCCCTCTGGTTTTAAATGTGCACGGCGATTTTGCAAGTATTGTAATGAGTTGATTTTTGCATGCGTGTGTTACAATATACTTTTAAAGTGTCTTAAGGGGCATTGAAAGTATTTTTATAGTGAGAAGAATTTAAGCCATGCCTGTCTTTAATTGAAAGTATTATTTAGTGTCTTTAGTCATTATTATGCTCTTACTAACTTAACTGAGTCTATAAGCATGTTAGCATAAGAAAAAAATGCGTATAGAAGCGAACTCTTTACTTACTCCAATAACATTACTGTGGCTCCTGTGTAAAAGGGTATGACTTCCGGGCTTCAAGTGAAAAAAGGTGTAAGTCTGGTACCTTTTGTATATGATTACACCCTTTTAAATACGAGCTAATATGGCTGCCCTAATATGGCTGCGTTTATAGCGTGACAAAGTTTGGATAAGGCATCCGTCACCTTCTGACACGTAAATAAGTACGAGAGTGACGGATGCTTTATCCACATTTGACGCGCGATATAGACGCAGCCATACTAGGCCCGCAGAATAGATACAGTAGGCTACGTTTATCGCTGTAGATAAAGCATCTGTCACTCTTACACTTATATTATACTCTGAAGGCCTAGTGAAGACGCGTAACTCTAAGTTACCCTTTTTCAAAAACTTACAAAATCTATAGGATTGACGTAAACTGATGACATATCGCGTCCACCGCTTTAGCCTACCCAACGAAGGAAAACCAGGGGGAAAAACTCGTGTATAAGTGAATTTTGGCATAGTTGTAGGCAGAGATGGGCAATATTTATTCGAATGACGAATAACGAATAAGAATAACCAAATTATTCGCGAATATCGAATGAAATTCTCGGATGATTATTCTTATTCGAATAAATTATTCGTCGAATAATTCATTTGCGAATTATTTATTCGCGGATAATTTATTCGTTGAATGAATTGCCACGAATAATTATTATGTACTACTTTCATACCTGCTCCATTGTTCTCTAATAAATTAATAAATTATTCGTTATTCGAAAAGTAGTCGAATGATTCATTCGTGGATAAATTATTCGCGAATAAATCATTCGCAAATAAATTATTCGACGAATAAATTATTCGCGAATAAAAATATTACGTATTATTTTTTATTCGAATGATTATTCGAATAAACAATTATTCGAATAATGCCCATCTCTGGTTGTAGGGAATGGTGTTTTAAACCACCACCAAAAGTACCACTACTAAAAGTAGTGATTGGTGGGGGTGAAGCTAACGGGTTTGTAAAGGTTCCTTTCTTAGTTTTTCGTAAATAACTCGTAACACGGTGGCCATAGCAAAAAAAAATCCATTACATAAGTAATCTACATAAAATTCTCTACAAAAATGATCTAATACACTTTTTTTGCTGGGATCAATATTTAATGAGATATGGAAGGAAGCAGATGGACAATAAAAAACAAACTTACATATAGGCAGTTTTTGGTCTTCGTTGGGTACTACTTGTGTCATCTCGATACACGTTACTTCGAGTCTATACAAAACAGAAACGTTATAGTTTAATAGCCTACGACACTAAACCTAGTTCGATAAGACTACCACATAATATATATACATATATAATTCTGCGGACCTAGTGAAAAGGGGGTTCTGTCTTCTGAGGTTCAAGTGAAAAAGGGTATAAGTCTAAAGTCTCCGCATATGACTTACACCCTTTTGTATTATGAGCAAAGTTGACTAAAGCGCTTTTTCACTAGGATCCCAGAATTATTCAAGTCATTAATGGGGGAAAACGAAATGGCAATGCTGCAATGCATAAAACGTGGCTGCGCGAAGGGCGATCTTCAATCGCTACAGCAACCACTTTCTCCACTGTTTGGAAAATGCAGCAGTGGTTTTTCTTACCCTGAAATTGATGATCTTTCATATGAGCTTTGGTTTATGAGGAGATCGATCATACTAGATACTTAAGTACGAGGCGTCGCTTATCATGCTGCTGCCACTGATTAGGCCAATCAGGGGGACTTGCAGCATTGCATTGTCGTATAGTCTTACCCTTCCCCTGTTCCGAGGAATCAACGAAACTTGGGAGCCTTATCTTATCATACCAGACATCGGACTTATAATAAAATACAGCTTTGCCAGGTTTTTTGCATTGCCGCATTGCCATTTCGTGCTCCCTCATTAATGACGTGACTAATTATATGTATACAGGGTGAAATTTTAATGACCGGCCAAATTTTAGGAACTAATGTTGTTGGTCATACTTGTCAACTTATATTATGGGACCAACATCCAAATCGCGAAAAAAAATGCTGTTCCATACATTTCGGCTGTTTAGCTCACGAAGTTTGGATGTTGGTCTCATAATAAAAGTTGATCAGTATGACCAACAGAGTAAGTCCCTAAAATTTGGCCGGTCAATTAAATTTCACCTGTATATACAGTCAAAGAATTTAATTTGTGGCGCACCTTAGGTCCAAAGTCAATCTGACATTCTACAGCAATAAGGTTGAGTTTCCTATCAGTTACAAATGACTTGGCATCTCAATTGACAACGAAATCTTCAAGCAGATTTTCTTTGAAATGGGTAGCAAATTAACTTCCGTGACCGTACCTCTGCCCTACTAAGCTAATAAGGCAGTATCCCAAATTCAATAACCAAAGCAGTTTTAATTCTCTTCTGTTAGTAATAAGGTTGATATTGCTACAGGAGTTTTATATGAGATACTGCGTATTGGATTAGCAGGGCAGACCTATCATCTGGTAGTCTTATCGAACTAGGTTTAGTGTCGTGGGCTCCCCTACTAGCAGCGGTTGCATCTTGGCTAGGCATACTGTTTAATCTAGGATGATGCCTGTGGCAGCTCATAATAACACGTATTGCACTTGTTGCTTTCATCATCATCATCATCATCATCATCATCATCATCATCATCATCATGATGTCAGCCGAAAGAAGTCCACTGCTGGACATAGGCCTCCCCCAAGGCTCTCCACTCAGACCGGTCTTGTGCTTTTCGCATCCACCGCGTTCCCGCGATCTTTACTAGGTCGTCACTCCATCTTGTTGGAGGCCTACCTACACTTCTTCTCCCGGTCCGCGGACGCCACTCAAGAACGACGACCCCATCGGCCATCAGTCCTGCGAGCAATGTCTGCCACTTGAGTTTGGTTATTCTTCGGGCTATGTCGGTAACCTTGGTTCTACTGCGGATATCATCATTTCTGATTCTATCACGCAGAGAAACCCCGAGCATAGCCCTCTCCATAGCCCTCTGGGTGACTTTGAGCTTCCTTATAAGGCCCATTGTTAGCGCCCATTGTTATTGTTGCTTTAACTTTACATAAATAGGTACTAAATTGGTACGAACCTAGCGACGCCATTCAGGAATTTAAATGAATCAATCGCCTATCTTTAAATACCTCGCTTGTGAGTTTAGTAAGTGAATTAAATAACGGAATACGGCTGTCACAAGGATCATCCTAGAGTGAACAGAGTATAGTTGTCAATAAGTGACAGATGTTATGTCTACAGCGATAAACGTGACCATAATTGTATATCATGTGTCAATCCACAATTATGAAAAAATAATTAATTTATGAATTACTTGTTTTAACAAATTGAATTATTTTATTCATAATCATATACTGCAAAATGGCTTTCATTTAACAAATAACTTTATTTATTACCCTTACTATCAACATATATTTAAAAAAAAATGTGATAAGTGAATTAAACAAGTATTGTTCTAAAAAGCGAATCAATGAGATCGAATTGAAACGTTTGAATGATTTGAAGTACTGAGGGCTCTGCCAAGATGCACTACGCAACTATCGTTATTATTTTCTATCAATCAAAATGTATGGGATGACATTCTCGTGCGTTGCCACCAACCACGTGGTCAACTGACATCCCATACAATTTGAATGATAGAAAAGGAAAACCTTAGTAGCGTTTGCAACTTGGCTAGAGCCTCTGATGAGTTTCTATTTTCTTTTAGTATAAATTTGTATTAGAATCGTAACAAAATCGGACTGTTCACAACACTTGTGTAGCATTAACCCATAAGATTTAATAATTAATTATTAAAATAGATTGACACAGGATGTATAATGATCGTCAAAATAAGATACGAACTTTTCTGCCTTGCCGTTTTACACTCACGTAAGCAATGTCAAACAAGATTGTCAAATATGTTAATGTGATAAAGTACAAAAGTGATCAGCAACTTTTGACGCTGACTGTACAAGAGTTATTCCCACCTGTTACCACCAATTTGTTACCACCGGTAACAGCTAGGATTTTTTTTCTCATCTTTTACCAGTGGTAACAGCTGGGAATAAAAATTCCCTACTGTTACCACTAAATACTAAGATTTTGTTTCGCAGTAGTTATCACCAAATATTTTATTGGTAACAAATGGGAACAAAAATCCCAGTTGTTACCACCGAGTACTTTAGTGGTAAAAGATGAGAAAAAAAATCCCAGTTGTTACCAGTGGTAACAAATTGCCGGTAACAGGTGGGAATAACCGCTGTACAACCTTGCGGAATACCAACGAAATTGCGAATACCTACCCAATTTAACATACGAGTACCTGTTAACTAGTAGTTTCTATACGTATTTGATAATGTTTAATTATTACTAATTGACTGCGTACGTAATTCCGCATGTTTATATTGTACATGGGACCAGCTAGCCTATTGCCTAACGCACTCGCAATCGCAATCGACTTCAACGTGGAACAATTGTTTTCATTTTGTATGCAGACTCGCCTTCGGACTGTCAAAATGAAAACGATTGCGATTGCGAGTGCGTTAGGCAATAAGCCCGGTTAGTTTTAAATAAACAACTGGTGTTTCAGAAAAGATACGTGGCCTAGTTTTTGGTGGTAAGTCGTCATGTAGTTGGCTTCCACTGCTATTTCATTTTGTATAATATATACCTTCTGAACGTTTTCTTTGATGTCGTGAACATTTGATAAGTTTTTTTTTAAATAATGGATAGGAAACTTTCTATTGGATGCTGTGATTTATTAAACACGCATTTGTTGGGTTTTTTATTAGACAAGATGCATTGCAAGAACGTTATCGTTATCGAAAATGTATTGGATTGACTTAAGCCCTTATATCTATGCTACACTTACGAGCAAAACAATTGCATCACTTTGCATTTTTTGATGTCCACCGATTATCTTTGTAAACCGACTTTTCTTTCTGAGATATTTAAATGAATTCATGTTTCTTGTAATCTAAGCTTTACAAGAAGTAAACAAACATGTAAATTATCGAAACATTATTTCATTTAAATATTTCAGAAAGAAAAGCCGGTTTACAAAAATAATGGGTGGACATGAAAAAATGCAAAGTGATGCAATTGTTTTGCTCGTAAGTGTATGCCACACATTTTGAGATATCGAAAATGGTTACGATAGTGTTAACATCTTGTCTAGGGCCATTAATGTGGATATGAATATATTTGATCCTCTTCACAAGCCACAGGCCAATTGTGCTGTTAATTTATAATTATTAGTAGGTAGGTAATTTGGTGGCAAGCTTGGAGAGTGAATTTCTAAAATATTGTAAGTAGGTATGTACGTTTGAGGACTCGATTAAAAATACGTTATTTTTGCCCATGAAAAAAACTTAAACATATTAATTTCATTTCATAATGGAAAAAGTTAACGTTATTGTGAATCCTTAACTACGCACAATATTTTTGGAATTTAACAAGTATGTGTAATCACGATTACGAATTCTAATTTAAAGTAAACGTTTGTAAAATCACTCAAATCATTAGCGTTTTACCGAGTTGCGGGAGTTGCAGGATACATTTGGGCCGATGGGCATGATGTTATAGCAACAACCTCAATGAATTATTGCACGGGCGCTTCGGAGCAAAATGCAAAAAACGCAAAATGTACACGCAAAAAGTAATCAATGGCAAAACGCAACATGTACATTTGAGGACAATTTGCATATTGCACGTTTTGCGTATTGTACATTTTGCAAGTAGTGTGCATTTTCCGATTTGTACATTTTGCGAATATACTTTTTGCTTATATGCGTTGTGATCAATATGCGTATTGTAGATTTGGCCATTGGTTACATTTTGCGTTTTGTGCATTATGCTCCGAAGCGTTGCACGGTAGTACTCCGTATATTACCATAACATTCGTACGTGGCTACGACTTTGGGCGTCGGCGATATGTCGCGAGTAGTGGAAACAAATGTATAGAGATGTATGAAGCATGCTTTGCGGCGTCGCGCTCTGCGTTATCTGCGTAGTAATAGTACAAGCATTTTGAATTGAATGTGGTTACTAATAGAGTATAGTATGCCTCGACTAAATTGCAGTTAGCAGCTTTCTTTGATATTTCGGCAGAATTTTCCGCTTGCCGCTCCGCGCTTCGCGCCGCTATTAGCCCATAGTAGTAGCCACGAATTATGCAAATGCATTCCCATAATGATTGTACTCTATCGTCATTTAGTTTTATATGTCCATTAGCTTAATCCTGTAAATTGCTTTTTACGATGTTTGTATACCTAATTAGGCTAACTCCGTTGCAATTAGGTAATACGTTCACTGCCAAAGTATACAGGGTGTAATCGTTAAGTGTGTCCAGGCGATTATTCCGTAAATATGACAGATATCAGAAAACTTTAAACTGATATCGAAAGTACGTTACCCAATGAAAAAGAAAAAGGTTAATGATGTGATTTTACTCATTGCGTTTCGTACTTTCGATATCAGTTTAAAGTTTTCTGATATCTGTTATATTTACGGAATAATCGCCTGGACACAATTAACGATTACACCCTGTATAATTTGTGTTTTGAACACTCCAAGTGTGTCTTTGGCTGTGGATGTGGTGACATTATATTTGTTTTTTAGTACGGGGGTCGTTCAACTTTTCGACCCACATGATTTTCTCCGGGAAATAAGCGGTCTTGTCTTTGTTTGATAAAGTTTGTTTTTTTCGTTTGTTTTTATACCTTTTTATAACGTAAAACACAGGAGGCAAAAGTCGTTTCGTTCGAAAAGTTGACTCTCACGATTAGATCATATAATAATTCAACTTAGGTTTAAGGCGTTTAAGCGTAGAGTAAAAACTATTGCGCTCCAATACCCACTACACCCTTTATAAGGCAGAGGGAATATATTTCCCACCATAATCAATGTAATATGAATCTTAAGAATTGACAGTTTGGTTCTAATTTCGAATACTATAACAGTTGTCAATAACCGGTAAAGGGTTAATTGTTTATACAGGGTGGCGGGAACATGAAAAGCCCTTAAGTTCATGTATTATTATTATATTTTTTTCAGTTGTTTCTTAGATTGATAGAATAATTATGAACTTAGGCGGTTTTTAAAACTACATGCCAGTTTTTTTTTTCATATAATTTTTTTTTGACTTCCATGTTCCGGCCATGTATAAATAAATGTATGCAATCTTGGATCAATTATGTGGTGAGCCTCGTGTTCGTGGATTGAACACAAACACGCTGCTTTGTATAATTTTACTTTCAGTAAAACCATATCTTCAAACTAATTCAAATGTTCATTTAATGCGACGGTTAAATTAGTAATAAAATAAATTTATTCAGTAAGTAGGCCGCACGGGCAAGTTTACACGTCAAGAATCTACCAGCGCTTCCCAAGAGGAGACCACTGCTGAGAAGAAAAGTTCCATTAAGAAGGACTTCAAAGAAAAACGTATGCGAATAAATAATTAAACACAACATTATTAGGAACATATTTAAGAATATATTTATGCCATACAACATTCATCTAAGACTATGTTCATTGTTTTAGAATAAAATTTAAGGTCATATATCATGCTTGTGTTACATTTAAGTGTCTGTTGCTATAATTAGGATTGTCACCATATGCTTGCACACATAAAAACACAATAATAAATAACTTATTGTTAGCTGTACAAATTAGAAACTAAAAACTGAAAAAAACTAACTAAATACCCATCCGCATAGAGTTGTCCTCTTCACTCGTCTCAGTTTGTCCTCAGGATGGACCAGGACGGCAGTTTGAACATCAGCTACGACGAATGGCGGGATTACCTGTTGCTTGCCCCCGCGACGGACATCCACGCTCTCATACACTTCTGGAGGCATTCTACTGTGAGTAATTATTTTTAAGGCTACAAAAGAGTGGGGGCAAATATGCATAGGCAAAGGTTTTTTTTTTCACCCACACTATTTGGTCCCTTAGGTAACGCAGGAGACAAGGTATTGCGATTAGTAATAAAAAGGATTTTGAAACGACGTTCTTATAACAGTTATGATTATTATTATGACTTACGATCAATTCCTCATTAAATGCTTCCTTTTAACTGTCAGTTTGGAAATAATTATCTGGAAGTTAATCAAAAAGTAATTCCACTTGAAGAAACAACAAACCGACCACCAATTCTTTTTCAAACAAATCTGAATTGAAACCTGTACAATAAGAATAACTATATATACTTACTAAAATATATATATACTATAAATATACACCGTGCCCGGGACGTACCCGAAGGATTTTAACCATTGATTATATTTGGAGTATCGATATTTTTGTCGGATATGTTCGAATTTATCTGGCTTTCTCAATTGGCGTCAGTACCCATCAATACGCCAAATGAGAAAGCAAGATAAATATGAACTTAGCCGACACAAAACAATGGGATAGAATTATTCACGACATCTGAGGGCCCTGCAAAGATGCACTACGCTAACTAACGTTTCTATTCGTTTCGTTTTTAAACCAATCGCGTCACTGGTGGTTCACGTGACTTTTCGTATCACGCCATCTACCAGTGACGGGATTGGTTTAAACACGAATCGAATAGAAACGCTAGTTAGCGAAATACATCTTGGCAGGGCCCTGTATATAGGTAGAGTGAATTTATTCGATATCTTTAATTACAAACTAGTTACGAGTATTCAAAGCAGGTAAGCCAGGATAAATAAACATCAGCGTCCTGGCTAATCCCATTTTCGGTTCACTCGACTTTTTAACAAACTACAAAATATACACCGTGCCCGGGACGTACACGAAGGATTTTAACCATCGATTCTATTCGTCGTTGTTATGGCAATTTTTGGGCGAAGGACTTAAAATTGTTTACAGCAGGTTGAGTTATTTACAAGTGTAATGAATATCGTTCATTTACATTACATTATCCCTTTTTATTTCTTTCAAGGCACTATGTTTAGGTACTGCTAAATCACAAAATTAGGTAGGCACAATCGAACCCTGACGCACTAAAGAACCGCGTCACAGTGACGTTATGAGTCAAATCGTAAGACGTGTCAAACAAATTGTTTTATAACGTCATTGTGATACTGTTCGATCGTGCTGATAGCACATTAATATGTAAACATTTCAATCATACATCACGTTTCCGAATACTATACTTTTACGGAATTTATCCCACGAACCCTTAAAACAGACTCTCGTTTCCAATTGCCATTCATTATTTTACATTAACTTCACCTCTACTCAATGACGATACCAAAGTCAACCTCAATGTCACCGTGCTAGGAAATGTTACTATTAAACTAAACAGATGACGACGTGTTAAAGTTACTTACTCAATAAAAGATAAGTATATAGAACAGTGGTTCTCAAAGTGTCTATATCGACCCCCAACGACGACCTACAAATGTGAGCGGAAAATAATAATGCGGGCCGATCCCATTTAAGCAGGTCGCAATTTTATTTTTCGCTTTCCATTAATAGAATAATCCATATCCATACACAGATGGTAGGTACCTAGTTACTTACGTATAATTACTATCTATATAAATTACATTTTTATTTTCTGTTCGTGTAAACGTTTATTTAATTAATAATATTTTTCCACGCTAATGGTAGCCTGTGTCAATTTTAGCCGGCTCGACTTCCAACTTTATGCGTGCAAAAGATCCCGACGAATTTTTGATAATAGGTAAGCGTCTACCTAAAACCGAAAAAAATTGCTAAGTGGTCTACGAGCCAAAAAAGTTTGGGGGCCTCTGATTTAGACGATAAAAACCACAGATATAACGGCTTTATTTGATTTTCATTAGCACTAGCTAATAACCATCCGGAATAATAGCTGGGAGCTATCCTATCGCAAACACTAAAAACGTTTGCCAGCTGTTTCATTTCCCATCATTTTCATTTCCCATAATTTTAATTTTATTCTGAACCCAATAACTTTTCGAAATGTTTAATGAGATATACTTACAGAACCTGTAGGTTAGGTTAGGTTTATTTTATAACAATTCAGGAAAGTTAAACGGTTTCAGAGAAAAATGACTTTCGGACAAATGAAAATTATGACAAATGAAAAAGCTGGCAAACGTGTTTTAGTATTTCAGATAGGTAACCGCTACGATGCCACAGACACACACACACACACACATACACACGTTAAACACCCCTCTTTTTTTCAGGGGTTAATAAAAGATCGTGCTGAGGTACCTACTGTGTGAATTAAAACGCACACATTATAACATTTACATTATAAATACAAATACAAATACAAATACAAAATTCTTTATTCATAAAATACATGAGGATATGATACAAGGGATGGAATCACCCTTTAGGCAAAATGTTACCTGTGTTGGGACTAGTTGGGAGACACCGCTCTTCCTCCGACAACATGAGGTAAGATTTAATTTTGCTAATTAAGTACAATTTGTTTCTAAAGTTTACTAAATACACTTATAAATAAATTTAAACAGGTGATCAAGACAGTTCTTATGTATAATAAATAAATATTAGGAAGGAGTAGTAAGAGTAGTAGATTCGTGTTCATCATTTCGATTATAAACATTTATACCCATCTATTGTTGCAACATGAGATCACATATTGAATCACTTGGACTATAATGAGGCGAAGTCTATAAATATACATGCAAGTGACGTAATTGATACCTTAACATACACTGTACGCGAGCGAATAATACGTCTATACGCTGCTGTTCTGTAACTAATTTTATCTACACACATATCATAAGTCCTCTATTATGCGTTCAAAACCCTTAGGAAATGACCAGCATTACCTGTGGTAGTAGGTGACAGCGATAACAGCTGTTAATTTTGGGAGATGTTCCAAATTTGGATCTTATTACCTTACACTATTCGATAACGTAATGAAATTACGTTACAGCTGTCATCGCTGTCACCTACTACCACAGGTAATGCTGGTCATTTACCTTTCGGCTTCTGAACCCATCTTAGAGTGCTTATAATATGTGTGTAGATAAAGTATTGTACGCTACTCTGCGTAATTGGCATTACGCAACCATAACGTAAACTACTATTCTTTAAGCTACAAACGTACTGAAAGCGAAGGCGGCGGTGTGTGGCGCGTTACCAATGTCATCATACTAATAAGTTTCTGTCAAAAATTACATTTTTGGGACTAGCTTTTGTTTCCGGCGGTACGTATTGCAAAATCTTTATCTGCTAGACCAAACTATGAGTCCTAATACGTTTACGTTAAGAATAGTGGAGATCCACCGAGATCTTCCGACTTCATCATCAGATCACCTCTTACATACCATTACATTGCATTGTCGTCGGGTTTACATATGTGGTCCAAATTACAGCCCATTCCGTTAACGGGAAGTGGGTTAAATTTACCTTGCAGGATTTGACCCGTACATACATATATGCATAGATACGCATACATACATTACAAGTTAAAATAAAAGCTTGTAGAAACGCATCGGCCACGCTTTGGGCCGCGTTTTCGTGTGGGAACGCGCCGTACCGCGCCACCTCCGCTAGCAGTGTTACATTCGCGGCTGAACAGCTGTGATACTGATAGTTAACGACCTTAACTTAGATAATTACGCCCTTGTTTTGCTCGCGTATATGCATAATACATATCTTGATACATAAATGTCTAATAAACAAATAAATGTCAGCGGACAATCACAAACTAAGCTGTACAGGCTTGTACTATGATAGGTTTAGTCAAGGACTCTAATTGTTGAACCACTATGGAACCCTATCGCATAACGTTAATCATTAATTCGCACATGACATTCAACACCGTATTAACTCAAAAATAAATTGTAGCGCATAACTATATGTAGTAGTTTGAAATTAGAATAAATTTTTCAACACCGTCACATTTCGAGTTAAGACGGTATTGATTGTCAATTGCGAATTGTGGAGTAATTTATTTCATGTGGCTTGACGCTTTCATTATGACAGGGTACCATTGTGGCTTAACAATTAAAGTCCTTGACTATACAGTACAAGGGCAACCATAAACATATACTTGTATAAATAAATATATTGCGTACAAGTCGGTTATCGCTATTCCCTAGGTAACTGTCCAATTTTTCGGATTAAAAAGTAGCCTATGTGTATTCCAGACTATAATCTATCCCGTTTAACCGATCTGGCGTGATTAAGTAACAAACATACAAACTTTCGCATATATAATATTAGTATTAGTAAAACGGTAAGATGATAAGGTATAGGTAAATTATCGAGAGCGTGGAATTGCATATGTAGTGGTAATGTGTGTTTACAGACATTCTATATTTAAATTTCCTCTACTTCTCATACCATCAGCATAAAAAGAGGTTCGTTATATATTAAAAAAGTTAATACAAAAATAATGTCAGTGTCAAATTCTAAATACCTACTTTTAACTTTGCACTAAAATATACATCTTATTTTATAGTATTCTTGCAATTTTCAGAATAATTTTGACTGGAAGTTACACGTTTGCAAAAAATAGTGCAGAAAGTAGCAGTATCTAATTTTGGTCCGATTGAGAGTCAAAATAAACAAATATTTTTAACTGTCATAAATATTTTGAACACGAACGAATAAAAAATTATATATACCTTACACCGCTGCCCAGTTAGTTCAAATAGCTACAGGTAGCTCTCTCGTCTATTTATAAATTTATGTCTGAGAGTAAGAGTGACAAATTCAAAGCAACGAAAAAATTCCCCTCTCCGAGTGAGAAAAAGTTACGTACTTGTCCGTCTGCAGTAAACGATTAAAATCAAGGAGAACTATATATAATTTTCATCTGTCCCATACCTAGGGCAAAGACAAATAACAATTTAAGTTGAAAATGTCACAATTCGCCAGACATTTAACATCCGTAGTAAATATTAAAGCAATCGCGTCGATTGGTTCCACTTTATGTGATTGATTAATGATTATCGTGTCGATTAGAGAAGCGCCAAGCGGTAAACACGCGGCAATGTCAACTCGTAGTGCTGTTGCTACGTTGACCAACGTAAGCGCATGTTATTAAATTATGAAGTTAATTTACTACGGATTGGTCGTGGTAAAAACATGGTTGAATAAGTGATTTTAAGTGTTAAGCTCCTCTTGAGATGTGTCAATTGAGAAGAGAAGAAAATGTCGTCATTGAAAACTGACGTTTCTGACGCATCTTGATACATACAAATAAATTAATTTGAACTTGATACGGGTAGCTTACTCAAGAAAAGTTTATTAATATGGTACTTGTTTATCATGTACTCGAAGAAATTGGAATAAAATAAAAAACTGGAATTGTTAGATTAGGTCCTTCGAGAATAGTACATTATTGCCTAGGCATGGAAGTAGGCAATTGCGGGCTGAGTATTAGATTAAACGGACGAGCTTGCGAGTCCGTTTAAAAATACGAAGCCCGCAATTGCTGTTCCTGCCGAGGCAAATATAGTGCTTTTCTCAAAAATCGCAAGAAAAAAGTTGTGTTGGAGTCAAGTCTTCATCGCTTGAACTCATTTTTTGAATTGCATACAAACAGAAACTTCATGTGAAAAAACCATCACTCCTTACCGCCTTTTTGTTTATGACAAGGAGAAACGCAATTCTTGTTTAAAAAAAAACATAAGCTATTCCAGGCACAAATAAAAAAGTTATGTTTCGCGTAAAATTTGAATGTATAAGACTTGTGCCCTCATTTTATTACGGCCATTTTCACTTTTTAAAAAGTTACAAGCTAGATAGTAATGGAATTTGTATGCAACATTGCGGGCTTGTGTAGCGAGCACGCAATGTTTTTGTTTTTTATTTGAGTACTGTCAGTAAACTATGTACTTCGCGTCTCAATATGTAGATAGAAATGTCAACATTTCCGGACATTTTTGAGAAAAATACTTTAAACACTATTTGATAAAATTTGACACTGACAGAGTATATGTATCCGCAGTTTTATTATTAGGAACGGGCAATAGAGATATTATGCACGCCCTTGAGACTGGGATTGACGAAGGATTACAATCAATAAATGTCATGTTGGACGACCAAGGTCTTCCTGATAACGTATCGACGCGCAAAATAGTGAAAATCACTTTCTACATTATACTCGTATTATATATTCCTTCACGCTGCAACGGCTGGGCGGATTTGGATGAATTTTGAAATGAAAATAGCTTATTCCCTGGATTGACACATAGGCTGCTTTTCATCCTGGAAAAATTAAAAGCTCCCAAGGGAATAACGATTGTTGAAATCTACGGGAACGAACTCGCGGGCAAAAGCTTGTAGGTTATAAAATGTACTGTGACACAGTTACACGCATGAATCTTATCCGCCGTCTGAAGTCTTAAAATAAAATAATTTCTTCGGCTCTCTATAATCGTCCCCCCTCCAAAACGGAGCCGACGGCACTGAAAGCACAACGCTCGCCGCTCGTCGCTCGCCACGACGCACTGCTCGTTAAACGTCTCAAGTGGATTGTTACTGTCAAGTGTCAGGTGTCACAATCACTATAACAGCGTACGACGCAGAATAGGTCATTCACTTGTACTAGTACAGTCGACATACTAAAAGAAGATGCTGTTACGCAAAATGTGTGTTTATTCCAAGGACTCACAAGCTGTATTAACTTGCACATTTTAACCCTACTTGTAATAACACACTTTCACAACTATTTCTTTTTTTTTTAACTCAAGAGCTCACATTTTTACCGGTCCAACCGAATTCAGGGTAACTATTAAATTAGCCTTCTTTTTAAAAATCCGCTTTGTAAACGCTTCATCTTGTTGGCAGCTACGAAGTCTCAGACAGACGCACAGACAGCCTTGAAATTCACAACTCTTTGTTTAAAAGGACGCTCTTTAGGTTTAGCTTTGCTCGGATTCTCTATATTCTTCGAGTTGAGCTTTCTTTTCCCCTTGTTCCCATGTCACTTTTCCACATTCGGTACCAAACTTGATATATTAAAAAAACGCTTAGCATTTTATGCATGATGAATTCGCCATGTTGGATTTAATATAACGTTAGATACGCAGAACACGAAACTAAAGCCCACGACACCTCTTATTTGTCCATTAAGCTTTTCAACGACACAGTCGGCTCTGGCCGTCAACTAAAAGTCGTGCCACTGACGCCACGTCGGCTACAGCCGTCAAGAGTTCAAGATTAAAATAGACTTTGTTGGTAGCAATAAGGTGTAATTTGCATAGCATAGCAAACATGTTTGGCGTGTGGGTGGCACATTTTGTATTCGAGGTATGGCGTTCAAAAGGTTAATTATGAGAGGGGGTTGAGCCAAATCTTATCCAATCTCACGCGGTGGAGAGTGTAGCGAGCAAACTAGGTTACATTAAGTATAACATGTTTCTCTACTATAATTTGGCTAAATCTGACACAGTAATATTTATCGCGGTTATGCGAATCCCACAAATTAGCATCTCCTCGATTGTTCAGCCGCCGAATAATCTAACGTTATATTGGGGGGGAGGGTCGAGCCCAATCTCACGACATCTCACCAAGGGGGTAGGGGGGGTGTAGAAAAATTTCAAAATAGTCACGGCATTAATGGGCGCCGCCAAATGTTATGGGATGTATAGGAACTATGAGGACTCGGATGAACATACTAACGTACATTAAATAGATTGCTAAAATCATAACCCTCCTTTTTTGCTTTGCCGTAGTCAGGTAATTAAATAGACGAAACGGGTTTTCGTGAATAGAGAACTTTGTAATTGAGAACCTCTTTTTTTATGACTTGCTAGATTTGTATGCCTCTTAATCAACTTGCTTTGTTTATAATATAAACAGATATTATCTGTAATTCCAGTTAAATTTTGCACATAAATTTTAAATCTTTTCCTGTTACCCATAGGGTGCAATTTGGAAAACCCGAAGTGAATCTGATGGCAATGTAATTTTATGGTATCTAGGAGCTTATTAGAAGGTGACGACGTGTTGGCCTAGTTGGTTGTGATCCTGCCTACGAAGCTAGCGGTCCCGGGTTCGATTCCCGGGTATGAACAAATATTTGCGTCATGATCGCAGTATTTGTTTCTGAGTCTTGGAAGTTTTCTCTGTATTTAAGTATTTCTCTATATAAGTATGTATATCGTTGTCTAGTACCCATAGTACAAGCCTAGAGCTTAGTTTGGGACTAGGTCAATTTGTGTTAGATTGTCCCCTGAACGTAAACCCACCGAATTGGGATTCGTCAGTTACAAAACAATAGTACATTGTTGCAGAGGATAGAAAGTACGCGATTTTTGGACGAGTCATATAGAGGGCCGAAACGTAGTTGAGGCCCTCTAGTGTACGACTCCATAAATTGCACTTTCTACCGAGGCAGGCATAGTGCTTTTCACAACTACTGAAAGGAAATAAAATAAAAATTCATATTCAAAACTCAAATTTAATTCATGTTAATGTGACATCACCGCCAATTTTACCATAGATAACTTTTTTTTAATCTGGAGCCCTACTCTCGTGGCACTCGAGATTAATAAACTAACATGCGAGATGAATATGTCAACTCCATATAAAATTGTATTTGTTTCGCCATATCTCTCATGTAATTTCATCGCTAGTGGTTCAAGATTAGGGGCCAAGTTTGAATTACATTTAAAAAAAAACAGTGACATAGTTTTTAGGACTGATTTTCATTGGTTCTTAAAGTTGAACAACAATGTTCTCGACCAATCAGCAAACACGCTGACAAAAACATTCTTGGTCGGACTTATAAGTGACGTTTTGTGACTCCAAACTAGACCATATATAGCCATATTTCCGTGTTGTGAAAAGAAAATATCTAGTAAATGCTATCTCAAAAATATTTTTGTCAGAAACCTTTAAAGTCGGTTAACTAACGCTCAATAAACAATTGAAATCACGTGATTGTTGCGGTACGGGTGGTGCGACTCCATTACAACTTCCTTTACTATCTACGTCGCGGATGCTGACGAACCGACACACCCTCGTGCGTGTCATTAGAGAATAGTAAATGTTAGGACAGAGGCGACACGCATGTTATTGGGGGTGTTTCTAGGTAATATGCAATTGGTGTGGTATTTGTGCCCGTTTGCCTTTCCCTTGCCAAAATAATCTAGCTTTTAAGTGGTAATCGTTTTCATATAAAACGAAGTTTGATATCAAAGGTTTTTTTTATTACATACATGTATTTAATACTTGATCAAAAATATAATAACCATTTAATCAAGATTATAAGAAAAGGAGGTTAGTGGTAACCAAATAGGTAAAATTAACGACTTTTAAAAATGTCTTAATTCATGTTACATGTAATAACTAACTTTTAAAATAATTCTCCTATGGCTCCATACAACCTACAGAAAAAAAACCGGCCAAGTGCGAGTCCGACTCGCGTGGAGAGGGTTCCATCTCCACACCATATGCCTGTCTGTTAGTCTGTCTGTCTATCTGTGCATCTGTCACAGCAGATTTGCTCCAAAACTACTGGACCGATCGAGTTGAAATTTGGTACAAATATTTAAGTCGGTGACTCAAAGACGGATGCGTAACGTAAATAAATGAATTTTGAACAAGGGGGCTACTTTTGGGGGATAAAAAAAGTTTGTTATTGTGTGACTAGTCAAATGAAAGGGCTTGTTGTGAGCATCTCAAATATATTTGTTTTATAACTTTAACATAAACAGTTTTCAAGTTATTTAAGAAAATACGCAAAAATCGACCATCCCCCTTATCTCTGAAACTACTGGCCCCAATATTTTGAAAAAAATACGGAAAATAATTCTTTACAACAACAACAGTTTCAGTATTCAAAGTAACATAGGAAATTTTGTAAGTGTATGTCCGCGCCCGAGGCACTTATTTGCTAAATCTGCAGCAAGCAGTGTTTGCTCTGTTACTGGTGAAATTATTAGTATAGAGGCACTTTATGTCAGTTTACATGTTAGGTAGCGTATTAACTATAACTACAATGATTTTATAAATATATTTTTCAAGGCGTTTCACTTCTCACGCGCTGCATAGAAGTAATATGTCTACGAATTTGTTTATCTTTAATCTAATACGCAAGAGATGCGTCGTTGGTGACTCATGCCTGTTTAATGTACACTTAAGAGCACTGAAAACGGGTCACTGTACGTACAAGGTTGCGTGAACTGTGACCCATCCTTATTCAGTGCCTGTCAATCCAAATCTTAATAAAATGAACCCGATACGGAGTTCCAGGCATTGAATAGAATAATGGACCAATTTACACCTCTGGGGGAGCGTCTCAGCAACAATTTGCCTTCGTAAGTACCGAGCAAGGTCTAAAAATGATGCGTAATATTGCGTATTGAATTGTAACAGGATCATACGTAGTTGTGTTATGTTAAAAACAAATGACGACGAGGTGGGCTTAGTTTAGTTGGTAAACTTGTTAGTGTTTGGTTAAGCTATTGGTCCTGTGTTTGATCAGGATGACGGCGTTCATGAAGTTGAAGGTCCCTACCATGTTCCAGGGTGCCTTTGTCAGAAGCGCTGGAGCTAGTAGAATATTCTAACGAAAGGCGAGACTTCAGGCTACTGAATACCATTATAAAGCTCTGGTGAACTAAGGGTCGGACGTATAAGGCTGCCTAATTGAGAATACACGCGCTAAAATGTGTTTTGTTCGCTCTGTCGGGACTTCTTAAACTCGCCGTTTGGACCTTCACTCGAACGAAAGATCACCTTTGCTTGTTTAGAGAATCACAACCAAGGGCAGTCGCGCCTTTGGAGCCCTACGTTTTCCCTCCCTATAGTCCCGTGACGTCCTCTTGATAAAGCGATAGGTGGAACACTTCAGGGGCCGTGCAAGTCGGAAATAACTGGCCCTGGTCCCCGCCCTAGCCCTCGCTGGGGCAGGTAGGCATAGACATTTCGCCTAAATAAAAGTCAAAAGACACTAAAACGTTTTAGATACGGTTACGACGGTGGAAGTGATCTGGATAGACCGGTAACCCATCATATCGATTTTCGTTTCATCGAACGTTATTTTATACTGAAACCATGATGTTGTCAGTTGTTGTTATCTTAAACATTTCGCACTGCTAGATCAAAACAGTAGTAACTCAAAATACAACTGTATTTCAAAATCAACTTTAAAACAACTTCTATGAAGTTGAAACAAAACTAACAAGGATTTTGAGTTTATACTGTTTTGATCTAGCAGTGCGATTTATTACGTAGGTTGGGTTAAGTTAGATTAACGGCTACTAAAAAAAATAACTCATGCGGCGAGAGATGCTTCTCGATGAAATGAAAATTCTGCGTAATGGTAATGATACGTTCGTTGATAGGTATTTCGATAAAATAAACGGTACCTGGATAGACCATGTAGAAACTAATTCTTACTAAAAATTGTATTTAAGCCAAGAAAAATATATTCTAAAGCTCGTGTTAACATGAGCCTATGAGAAGTTTCCCTGTCCATGAGTTTGGGAGGCGCGTTATTTCAGCTTAGACCAGTTCTAAGATTTAGCCCAATATATTTTTTTACCTAGGTTCACAAAGCCAAAGGTCGATTGAGTTTAACATCTCTTTTAACTCTTTGCCTGAATTTTACCCGAATGCCGAAGGAGGGTATTTTTTTTTTGACCTGGATAGTATAGTTCTTTGTTGTAACGGGGGCGTTACCGAACAGCCCGATTTCGACAAATGAGGTACTTTAATTTTGAATTAGTGGCAAATTGGCGGATTTAAAACTATAAAATTTCATATTCAATCAAGACATTTATATAGACGACACTAACAAAACATACGTATGAAAAGTTCGCTTTTTATTACACTTAAAATATCTGGGCTAGTGGAGGAAACCAAAGAAGAATTATGGGTGGGTCATACTAGTCGCCATCCAGGTTAAATAAATTTTAAATTTTAATTCTTCAAACAATTTATATCTAGTTTAATTTTATTATATATCCCAAGAAACTTGCTGCTCAGAACGTCCTTCACATTTACAAAATGTCATATCATACCAGTATCTACATGACTGCCAAGTTTGTCCTCATTACTAATCTGGACTTTACCCGTACTCTACAATGTTGATTTTGCATTGAATAGGACCGGATTGCGTTCATTCGCACATGTTGCTAAGTGAAACAGCTGTTTTTGACTATGATGTCAGGTGTTAATGTCAATATTGGCTGAAAGACAATGGTATTGCAATGTATTAAGGTTTAAAATGACAAGTCTCTGCATGTGTTGCTATCGAGCTGCGCTTTCGATCGGCTATTAAAGCAACACCTTTAAACAAAGAAATACAACGTTGATTCTTTGTTTGTATAATAGCCAACGTCATACGTAGATGATCAGATTTGTAGTTTGTCGTTTTCACGAAGCGACGAGGTAGGTTCAGTCTCCCATTTTGAGTCCTACTGTGTTAACGTGACGTTGTAAACCAAATCATTAGAAGTCGCTCGTTTTTGTTGACAACGTCAAATTGAACATAGACAGGTCTAGGAATCAAAATGGTGGACTCTACTGGGTAAAAAGCAAAATTAAATAGGTCATAACAGTTTTATTTTGTAAACTCTTCAGCGTTTAAACAAAGTTTAAAATACCCGAAGATAAAATTAGGTCCCATTAATATCTTCGATACAAAAACAGGTTTTGGAAGGATTTGAAAAAAAAATTACCAGCATAGCAGGGTGTGGACGCGTCAACACTTTATATTTAAATCCCTATAAAATAGTACGTTTTGAACAGTACCTAGTTTAGTATATACCTATCTAGTCGGGTCATAAGTTCTGTTACTGAGATTTATTACAAACAAAAAAATAAATTAAAGGATTTGTTATAAATCTGTATATTAATTAAAACATTGATTTATATAGAATATAAACAAAAATAATGTATTCTAAACTATTGCAATTATTTGATGTACGAGCTTGAAGTATTCCCATTTCGGACGAGAAAATCATAGTTCAATTTACGCACGACGATGATACTGATAACGGCCACAACTTTTGTAAGAGTTCTTGTAGAGAGTTCAAATTTGCGTGAAATATTGATCAGACTTTTTGCTTTCAATTCTGATACAAATGTATTTCAAGCAACTTTTAAGATCCGCTTGTACACCGGTCAATCTTGATGTCTCATTAAATCGACATTACGATTTCACATGAATTTGCAGCGATACGAAAACACGCCAAATCTCTAGCTTCATAAGTTGGAATTGAGTCTTGTTGAAAAATAAAATTTTGGTCTCTAAACATACGCAAAGATAGGAAGTTTTATAATATTAAACAAAAAAGTTCTTTGGTAAACAAAAACTAACTATTAAGCGTTTTCAAAAAGTGAAATTTACAGAAAAGTCATGCGTAATTTCATCGTTGCCGGCTGTGAATGTTAATAAAAGATCGTCTCGGAAATTGCGGCGACTATTTAAAATGATTATTTGTTCTTCAAGTTGAGCTTTTAATTTGTATACGTATTGGAATAAAACAATTAACATTAGTTAGTTTTATTTGACTCAACCTTAGTAACAGAACTTATGGCCGGACTAGTTCAACCATTTTTTAAGCCTCAGTTGATCAAAAATAAATTGTAGTGGTAAAATAAAAGCGATATTTGTAGACGATTGTATTGGAAAAAGGCAAGCGTTTCTAATTGTGTGGCCACCACTGAAGGTGCTATTAGCCCCATGCAACCCTGACCCACCATAAAACTGTGTCACAGTGACGTTATGATTAAAGTCGTAAGAAGTGTCAAACAAATTGTTTTATAATGTCACTGTGACACCGTTCTATAATGGCTCAGGGATCCAATGGGCCGATAGTATAGGTACCTACATACATACAGATGAAAAATCTTAGCCTCTTTTGGCAATTAGAAATATACAAAGACTTAAACCCTAAAACAAACTTATTATTTTGGCTTCTCGCAGACGGAGATAGATATAACAAGGAAAAATCCTAGTACTTTTAATTAGAAGCATAGGGTCGAGTTTATCTTGAATTATGTAGTTACTGTACGTTAAACTCTTCTAGAACCGACTCTGTGTCCGGTTGTTTGTATGAATTGCCAAAACCACTGTTGAATAACATTAGATAACAACATGTTTACAGTAAACGATATCGATACGGTAAGTCGATAACTTCTGGCAGGGTCAATATCTAGGCCGTTGACGGTCAAGGCACTACTATTAAATAACAGCGATCACGAAAATCGCCCCGGACTTGAGATATGGCATGTGGAGTTTGCCCTCTGAAAATATACGGATTGGTTGGCTCTTGGTTTCCGTACCCAGAAAGTACCAACGAGACCATACATACTTACACCTCCGCTGTCCACGCGTGGATCCATATTAGGTACTTAAAACAGAACTCAGCTAAAGATTCCCGTCTAAACAATTACCAAAGTTAACTTCAACCCATAAATGTGACATATTTGACGCGTTAGATATTTTATTGCGGCTAGCACAAGTTGTCGCTTCGATCTCCCTTTTGATCTAGTCAGTAACGATAGAGACGCACTGAGCGACAAGCGAGAAAATATAACCTGTACTACCCGTGCATTTCTTACTTATATTTCAGACAACGGCGGTTAACAGGTTAATAAACCCCTATACTACCTAGCAACGCTTTTTTAATTTTCTACACGTGGCGTGCATTCATACAATAGCATTATTCAACCTCACTGGACTGAACTTTTCAAGGTCGTCTGATCTGAAACCTTACAAACGCTATTTCATAACGATTTACATTATATCGCACTCACTTCTCTTACACCTAAGGTCTCATTTTTATTGTGATTATATTACAAATACGACCTTTTCGCTCTGAGAAGGACGGAACGTGTAACCTTATTGCCGCAAAGGACTGTGGACTCTCCTGTATTCTTTTATATATTCCATAAGAACACTGTGGGTTTATCATGTCTTTGATCGTCACAAATACACAACTACAAGGGGTGCCATGACACTTCATGTCCCTGAAATAGTGATGTACCACCTCAAAATTTCATGACCTTGCCCTTCACGTGAAAACTATGAACACATTAGTGCGTGCCAACGAGTGTGCTTTGGCTCCATTTAAACCCCCGACGCAAAAGAGGGACTATAAGTTTAAAGCGTGCTGTAAGTTTTAAGAATTGTTAACTATCAAGTTAAAATTTATGACACACGTAATTGTGTCACATTAAAACCCCAAAGTATCGAATCCATCCCATTTGTATATTTCGTTGCTTAAATATAAAAGCGACACAAATCAAAATGTGTTTGTGTTGCATTTAAATTCGGAATGCTATTTACTTTAAGTTTGAAATCAAAGTATATTTGTTTTTGATTTGTGGCGCTTTTGTATTTAAGCAGCGATTTGTAACAGACTTAGGACACCCTGTTTGTTCATACAAATCATATGGACGTTTGTAATTACTGCACTCGAAGTTGACAGGCTATTACGCCACTGGAAAGTTGCGACTCTAGTACGTCAGAATTTTCCGCTGTAAACAATCAGATGCGACGCAGACCGTCGGCCGGGGATGGCCTCAACCTCAATAGTTGTATTAGTACATCAGGATCATTCCCAGATGAGATGGATCTCTTTATGTCTAGACCGCCGTAGTGATATATCTTAATACCTACTCGTACTCATAGTAGAACTCAGGCTTAGTCTTCAAATATCCTTATCAAATACATCATCACATACAAATATTTATCAAATACTCTTTATTGAATAGAATATAATAAAATCTACGAAAGGAAATACAGTACAGTCAAACAAATTGATTTCTAGGCTGCTGCTGGAAATTTATTTATAGTGACGGAGGAATCAAATTGGTTCACTGTACATTTATAAAACTGAAAAGTCCGGAGTTACTTCAAAAAACAAAATCAAATCAAAATACAGGGTGCAACAAAATATTCGTTAGATCTCGCAGTGTAGTAGCTAAGATATGAAAAATAAAACGTTATTACGCGACATTGCAGATGGCAATTTGAAATAACATTAAGATTAAAAGTTAAAGCTTGAGTTTATATACCTATATCTATTTCTTGGCAAAAAGGGAAAGAGGAACTAGTGTGTAACTGGTAACCACGCCAATGAACTTCAAACAACAATTTTTTTTCCAAACTCTTTTTAAAGCTATAAACTAATCGATTAACCTAGCCGTCCGGTTGTGGTCTGACGTCAATTTGTAATGATCAAACAACGATAATGCTGGTGCGATATTACCAGTATCAGAAAAAGGCGCGTTTCTAATAAATAGCTCTAAGAAATTCAACTTTATCGATAACCTTATAATGTTGCATTTGCATTGGCTTATAACCAGCATTATGCCCTTTTGACTCGAAGCGTATTAATATCGTTTGCAATGTATCTGAATTCTGTCAATCGAAGTGCATAGTTTAATTACTTTCCTAATGGATCGCAGTCAATTAATTATTTATAAAATAACTTGATTAGCATTATTTACTGCCGATGCAATTTTGTATGATATGCGGATATGTGTCTGTGTTTTCGTGTTAATTGTTTATTGATTTATTATTGATTAAACTATAGGGTTACAATACAATTACAACCTCGTCTACCGTAATATTGTATATTATGCATATTTTTATCCATTAGGGCTTCATGTAAACATGAAGCCGCTATATGACGCTAAATTGGACTAATCATTACTAAAATAGTTATTTTTTAGAGGATATTATTAAAAAAGTGATTACATGCACGATCTTGGCGCAAGAGAACACTACGAAAAAATACATTACCATGGCAATTCCACGTTTTTCATGCAAGAAAAAACCTAGAGTGTCGTAAGCATGGTCCCAGTGGGCCTGAACAATGTCAACTAATTGTTTTCAGCTCGCTGTGTTAGGTCTCATTGTATCTTGGTAACCCAAGAGTGAAATATACAGGGTGTTATGCAGAAGGTTGGACAAACTTCAGGGACTAACTCTGTAGGTCATACTCATCAACTTTTATTATGGGACCAACATCCAAATCGCGAAAAAAAAAACAGCTGTTCTATGGAACCGCCGAAATGTATGCATTTCGCCTGTTTAGCCCTCAAAGTTTGTATGGAACGGCTGTTGTTTTTTTTTTCGCGATTTGGATGTTGGTCCGATAATAAAAGTTGATGAGTATGACCTACAGAGTTAGTCCCTGAAGTTTGTCCAACCTTCTGCATAACACCCTGTATACCCCAAGTAATAATAAGATTTGGCAGTGCAGTTTCTAATCTTAACAAGCCCAAAATTCATGTGCTCTAGTCCCAATTTTTTTTTTTTTTTTTAGTAATTTGACCTAGTCCCAAACTAAACTCTTATATACTAAATTAGTCAACGATAAACATACCGTTATTCATATCATACACAACACACATGTTTTAAACTCGTTGCGATGCGCGTTACGTCGACGTAATGTTTGCCTTTGCAACTAGGATGTACGTCACAAACAAATAAATTATATACAGTAGTAGTTGACTTTACAACACTTTGAGAGTCTTGTTACTGTATTATACAGAGTTGCCATTTTTAACTACATTTGGTGATTTTCGGGCTAAGCTTGCGATTTTTTGATGTATACCGCGAGAAAAAACAGGATGATAAATAATCTGAAGAGACTGGTGAATTAAAAAATAAATATCCCGGAATCTAGGGATTCTCGGGACCAAATTAAGTGACTTAATTATTCGCAAGGTGGCAACACTGATTGGCAAGGATTACGCAAATTGACCCCGACTCAAACTAAGCTCCGTACTAAAGGGAAACAACCTTAAAAAGTAAAAATATATACATGTACCATTCAGGATTTTGAATTGAGCTAAATAGTAGCATCTTAAAGAATGATGAACGTAGAATCCAAGTCGGCTGAACAATGCAATGCATACAGTCAGCAGCAGAAGTAGCTACGCAACCGAAGAGGTCAAAATGATCTGCACTCGACTCTTTTGTCAAGAGAATACGTCGTGTCTAGATCATTTTGAGCATGTTATTCTGCTTAGCTACTTTTGACGTTGACTGTACCTATTCTCGTCCCAGATGCCGCAGTTTCTGTACATTGTCTTTGACCAGGTTGTGATGCCAGTGACAACATATAGTACTAACAATGGGCATATTATTAAAATATGGGCATACAGTGGTGGTCACATAATTAGGGACACTTGTTTTTTTCCCATACAATTGCCTACAAATATGACTTAAATTTTGACCACCATTCAAAAAGTTCTTGACCAATTTTATTGCTCAAGAACTTTTTGAACGGTGGTCTAAGGTTTAAATTTATGTTCAATGAACTACTGTTAAAAACGCACCTTATATTTTAAAGGGATTTAAAAACTTAGTGCTGACCGGTCCATACAAAGTTTTACAACTTTGTATGAAAAAATGAAAGATCCGTTTTCAACAGAGATTAATTGTACATACATTTAAACCTTAGTTCATTAATGAACGATGAGTGCAAATATTAAATTAGTTTAGATTTTTTTGACTGGTGGTCGAAATTGAAAAGTCATATTTGTAGGCAATTGTATGAGAAAAAAACAAGTATCCATAATTATGTGACCACCACTGTATAACAAATTCAGTATCTCATTTACCATTTACGATCGTGCTGTTTGTTTTGACTGGAATATCGATTGCTGTCGATTGTACGCGTGTGCCTTAGTATGCCGACGTAAACAATTCCTCATTGATTGTCCAGAGTAGCGGCTGAATTACAGCCATCACGTACTCACTGATGGAGGACTAAATCACTAACGCACTTCTATTAGGTCCGTCCACTGGTCCACTTATGTTTGTAACAACGTTAACGTCTAGGTACTGTGGAGAAAGGTGGACAGAAACACTGATTAGTCTATTTAGCCCTTAATTTGGCAATGTATGTCACAGTGAACATACCCTTATGTTCACATTTTTTGTTTGGGATGCGTTTTTATTTTTTTGCTGATTCAAAATCAAAAAGGGTTTGAATTCTCGACCTTTTTTATTTTTGCCAAATTAAGGGTTAAAAATATACTTCTTATTTCACTGTTTTAATTAATATATTTGATGTGCTCCACACGCTGGCTTAAGAGCGGCTCTCGAATCCAATCTTCTATACTAAACAAAACGTCGCTGTTCAATCGAGTCATATGCTTTTCAATTTAAATAATTATAAGCAAACGAGACATATTACATAATAAATTCAACACAATAAGGTCAATATTAGACACTACAACCTTATTGTTTTACAGTACAGTACAGTCGAGGACTAATTGTTGAGCCACTATAGAACCCTGTCGCATAACGTTAATCATTAATTTTTGCGTAATTCCTTTCATGTGGCTTGTCGGTGTCATTATGACAGGGTTCCATAGTGCCTCAAAGATTAAAGTCCTTGACTGTACCTAGTCGATATTTTTATAAGAATATTATGAACTTTACAAGTGTAGTTAAGATGACAATAATAATATGGTATATATATCATGTTATCGAAATATATACGTTGGTTTTAGACTCTAAATTCAGGGACACCCTGTAGCTGAGCTTCTTCTTAAGGTGGATATCAGAGCTGTGCGAGGTAGCGAAACCGAGTGCGATGAAAAAATCCACCAATAGGGGAGCTGCGCTGAGCTAGGTTAGGAAAATTAAGTCATCCTATAGGATAGGTAGATGTTTTCCCAGCGCACCGCTCAGGTAGCGGAACGGTTCACAGCTCTGGTGGATACTCACCCTTAGGCAGTCGGGTAATATTGGAGTCGGTTGTACTTTTTTGCGGGATAGTAAATTGAATTTCAAATGGACTTTTACCTAAGGACAACTCATTGCAGAGTTGATGTATTGAGCAAATTCCCCCGTAAATTATTGACAAATGTTTGCATCGTTTGTTTGTAGTGCAACGCAAGCAATCGCTTTTGGAAGTTTAGTATTTATGAGAGATGAAGGTTAACCTGGGACGATCGGAACGTCAAAGGTCAAAGCTGTTTTTTTTTAACGGTTTCTATTCCTTTCAAGCATACTCGCTCAGAGACAAAGTACCTGGAAGACCGAGCGACGTTCGGGTTGAAAATTTCCCCGAATATGACCACTGGACAGATCGGTTTCTCGCCCCCGTAAAGTAAACCGTAATGCTCTTTTAATAGGATAGGATAAGAATTGAAGACAAAAGACAAACTAAGGAGAAGTTAATTAAAACATATTTGAAAAAATAAACACGTTACGTTGCATCCATTCAATTCAAACATGGCGTCGAGTAGGGTAATTAATTATAAAAGTTGAGTTTAGGAATAAAGAATCGACTGTTATTTAGCGAATAATTGCATCAATGCATAATACTTAAGTTGTGTACTTAATGATTTATTTTATTTAATAAGGAAAAGAAGTATGAATAACCAAACTAAAATATAAGTTACATCATACCAATCCATTGTTTTTGGGTTTCCCCGGTTATTTTATAATTTTATCGCAGTTTGGGGAAGCCCATAAATACTGTATTGATTGTATTATTCATTACTCCATACATACATACACATAATTTCACGCCTTCGTTCCCAGAGTGGGGTAGGCAGAGCTACAGAATTACAAACATCTCTAAAAGCTTGTTGATAATTCTATAACCACAATTTGCACAATTAGGCTAAGATGTTTACCAGCGTATTAGTGACAGGTTGCAAGCCCATCGCCTAACAGTACTACAAGCCTTTATTCCCTTAGTCGTCTCTTACGACATCCACGGGAAGACATGGAGTGGCACTATTCTAACTCGGCAACCACACGAATAATCCATATCCATAATAAATAATATCAGGGGACTATCTCACGCATATTGACCTATTTCCAAACTAAGATTTAGGCTTGTACTATGGCCTATGGGAACTAGACAACGGTATAAATACTTATACATAGTTATAGGGGAATAAACCTTAACCCTGGTGAAGGTATCAAGAATCTGCCGTATATAACAAGTTGCAGAACATTTCCAGAAGCTTGGAAATAATTTCAAGAAATTACTGCGATATTCTCGGAAACATTTGAGAACATTGAGAATGTATTTGGAAGTTACCAATGTTTTTTCATAAGAAACTCACTATAAGTTCTTTTTTTTATGCTAGAGGGGGCTAGCGAGCTATCGGGTGACTTGACGTGAAGTGATCACCGCTGCCCATGGACACCTGCAACACCAGGAGAGGTCTTGCAGCTGCGTGGCCGGCCTCTGAGAAATGAGTGAATTTGCTCGTCTCTTGAAGGTCCAAAAGTGCTATTGATACAAGCATTGTAAGATCGCTCATGTCGATTCTTGGGGTAGCTTTGTTTAGCGGTGAACGTCTTCCAGCTACTGATGTGCCAGAAACTTTCCAAAATTGCGGAACATTTCATGTAGGAAAATTTCGGAAACTTCACACAATTTTGTATGGGGATGGAAACTTTCCGTTTTTTAAATTTATTTTCCTATATTTTTAGTGAAAGTTTCGGGAAATTTCTTAGAACTTTTCCAATTTTTTGGAAAATTTCCGCAACTTGCACATTAGTATTTCCAGCTTAGGTAAGATCTGTTCATTCTTACTCGTCTTATATAGTAAACAAATTTCTAACCTCAAAATGAACCTTTTTTGGCCAAACAGCTCTTTTATCGTTAATAAAGTAAACTGAGTAAACATTTTGGACATCACTTGGCCAATGTATTGTCTGTGATTGCTTTATTTTGTTCAAAATAGCTGTTTTAGCCAAACAAGGTTCATTTTGAGGTTAGAAAGTTATTTACTATATAAGACAAGTAAGAATGAACAGACCTTATAGGTACATGTTGATAGTGATTATTGATTCATCAAAGTACAGGTTAGTTGTAATGCCCTTATAACATGTTTTTGCCTAAAATATGACCATGTATCTACTTAAAATCTATACTAATATTATAAAGAGATAAAGTTTGTGACGTTGTAGGGGGTAATCTCCATATCTACTAAACACTGCATATTCTATAGACTTCATACTTTCGATTAGTATGTAATTTGTCTATTAAACACACATTTGCAATTTTTAAAAAAAGTTCTTTTTTTTAATGATATAAGTACTGGACTGAAATTTTTCAGCCTACCTATTCGCCATATATTATTTAGCATATTAAATTTGATATAAAATACTTTTTCATCGTATAAACAGCCCGGTCCAAATCTTCTCCTATTCGGATCTTAGACCAATATATTAAACAAAAAAAATGTTTTATTGCCTAACGAAGTGGGCACGGGAACAGCTAGTAATAAATAAAGATAAAAAAATACTAATGGATGGATAGTTAGTAGTAGAAAATAGATAGTCTGCTACCATATTCCTTTTATCATTTTTATGTTGGCCTCTTTTATACGACGCCAAAAGGAGAAGTTAAATCACTATTCGTTTTTCTACTATCTCTTCGCAAGTCACATCGATCCGGCTCGCCAAGTGAAAGGATGTTCAAACAATCACAGAAACATGTTTGGCATCGGTTGTTGTAATGTTAGTTCAGTTCGGAATGCACGAGACAAGTCTAGATTCACGCTGTTTCGCATGTGTGAGACAGTGATCAAAAATAATCGCTTAAACAGTGTGCATAAAGTATGGTTTGTCCTTATCTGCCAACGTGATATTTGAATTTGAGAGAAAGTGACAGAGCCCAGTGACTAAAATAGGTTTATTGTACGTTTATGACTAAGAGTAGGAGTTTGCTCAGACGAGGAAATATATTAGCGTACCATTGTAAACCAGAAACCATATTCGATGCACTGGTTTGACAACTCATAATACCTAGGTACCTAGTATTAGGTATGGCCACGGTACAGGTAATGCTGTTGATCATAACTACAGGTTAAATCTGTTTATAGTGCAGGTGCTAGAGTGGAACGATCTGATTATCAAGAGAATTCTGAAAAGACGAATAAATCGCATATTAGCTGTCAAAAAAAATCCATACTAAAGCTCTGGGCTAACGTTTCTCACTTCCTAAAACAAGTCCGATTTCCACGATTTTTAAAGGTGTTGTTATTATTAAAAAAACAAGGTTTGTATGTTTCCGATATTTTTTATTGTTTCTCTCCACGAAATATTTTATTGGAAAAGAAAACGTACATACTTACAAACCTAGTTTTTATAATATCTACAACATATTTAAACATCATTAAAATCATTAAAATGTGGTCTTTCATTTTTTAATACATAACAATAACTTCTGTATGTATTATGATGACATTGATGACTTATGCGAATCACACTGACAAGAAGCTCAGGCAGGACGGTCAAGTCAACATTCTTATTGGCCGATTGTAGGCCAGTGAGGTGCAAGTACGCGCAGACTTGAAAAAAAATTCGTGTTCGGATAAAGCTGATTAGACTAGAATAAAAAGAGTGAGAGAAAAGTACCAACCCAAAGGTATTTTTAAGAGATATTACACTGTGCCTTTCGTTGCAAAGAAAAATACGATACGTATCCTTTTGTATTACTTATTGGTCGCCCACAAAATGCCAGAAGTTTTCAAATGTCAAGTACCTGGACCCATATAGACTGGTTTATTTACGGCCGTATTTAGAGTCAGCTATAATAACGATTAAGTCGTTTCTTGTCACAATTTTTCATACACGTGTCTGAAAAAATAACTATAATTCATCTTAAAGTGAAATTTAAAGGTGTTGTCCTTATCTTATCGCACTCATTAGATAAGGACCGCGGTATGATGGTATGATGACCAAAATGTTACACGTCAGTCGCAACTTTAGGCTCTGAATCTATTAAACGCCCAATCTTTATTAGCGACCTGTGTGAACCAGTAAGGCTCATTTGTAACTGGTCGCTAATTGTAGTGTAATGTAACAACCAATAATTTTGAACTGGGACCTGTTAGTAACGGATTCGGTCGTCAAGAAACCCAAGACAGAAGCTTTAAAAGGTAGCTACTAAAAAGTGGATTCGGTAGGTATAAATTGCAAAGTCGACAAGATCCTTAATCACTGGGTTTCATACACGCTATGCAGTGTATAGTATACTCTGCACTCTGCCAAGTATGTGGTATACCATCCTCATGTTAAGTTACCGGACAGTAGTACAGATTAAATACTTTATACATACATTAAATCTCGCCTGTTTCTCAGAGGGGTAGGCAGAGACAACTTTTTTCCCCTGCTACGATCCTGCCAAATCTCTTTCGCTTCTTCCACATTCATACATCGAGTCATGCATGCACGTCGGTTTCGGGTACTTAAAATTCGGCCCTTTTTCCAGTATTTCTCCGATTTGATTCGAAAAAGTACGCCTAGGGCGGCTCCTTCTAACTGATTAAACTGACTAAACTATTGAGAATATATGGCAGGCGCTTTTTTAAAGTTCTGTCTCCGTAATAGTTGTTAACTCTAGGCATATCAAATATACCCGCGGACATCAATCTCGTACAATGATTGTGATCAATTCTACGCAGGTCATGCTGCCAACTGTCATGATTATTAATAGCCAAAAGGTATTTGTGCTTAAGTGACAGGAAGTATCTTACATATTTTGAACAATTTTCGATAATCACTTCTACACTTATTTTTAATCTTTTGAGACACAAGAAATTTTAAAAAACGCATTTGCAAGGATTCTAGTTTATCTAAGATTTAAAAGTGAGAGCATACCCCTGTACAGAATCTACCTACGCAAAATATAAACATTTTAAAGTACCAACACACAGAAGATTCTAGAATAATACTTTCGATTACGTTGGGAGCATTGTCTTTACTCTGTCAATACTATTGATAGCTGATCTTTAAATAAATATTAGGTTGTTAGTAGATAAATAGTCACCCACACGAGTCACGCAAATGTGTGTGTGAGAAATCAAGACATTCGCAACTAACATTCAGTGTCACACTCACACTAGCAGTGGCTTTTGTGTGTGTCAATAATTGTTGTGTAAATACCACTACACACAAATCGGTATTGTAAGCTTCGAATGATTTATATGAAATAAAAGTTTTAGAAATGTAGTATGTAAAAATAACATATTAACGTGAGATAATCATTATGTAAAAAGGTGCATGTGTCTAATCATGCAGACAAACATATACATATACCGATGAAACTGATTGTTCGGTATATATTCGGTAATTGAACCGAACAAACCGGCCGGATACGGTCATTTAATTTTAGAAATCGATCCAGCCGTCTTAAGTCTGTATCAATTAACTGATCTCGACTCTAATGCTCATCTCAAGATGCGTCAAAAATGACTTTGACGTATCTTGTGACGGGCATCTCAGTCAAGATGAGTTTATTATAATAAACCGATCACGACTGTGATGCTCGTCTCAAGATGCGTCAAAAATGACAGTTTTCTATGGCTTGACGTTAACTTTGACGTATCTTGTGACGGGCAACTCAGTCAAGCTGAGTTTATTATAATAAACCGATCACGACTATGATACTCGTCTCAAGATGCGTCAAAAATGACAGTTTTCTCTGGCTTGACGTTTACTTTGACGTATTTATTAATATGGACCTAGAGTACGACTCGATAAACTGAGGGCCGTATTAATAAACTAATCTCAACTCTAATGCTCGTCTCGAGATGCGTCAAAATTGTCAGTGTTCTATGGTTTAACGTTTACTTTGACGTATCTTGTAACGGGCATCTCGGCCAAGATGAGTTTATTAATTCGGGCCTGAGACTCTCCTTCTTTCTTTTTTGAAGTCGGTACCGAATGTGTTGAATACCGAATAAAATAACGCAATGGTTAGCGCATTTTTAGTATTTAATAATATTCATGTTGTATTTTAGTTTTATAATTATTAAATAATGTCCATAGGCGGTGGGGCGTCTGCCTGGATGGCCGTCAATGGCAAAAAAAAAACAATCATAAACTATCAACTACCTACCTATTACCATATTACCATCGCCTTATCTTCAAAAACAAAATAAGACGCAGATATAGTATCGCGGTAATAAAACTTGTATATTTAAGTTGCGAAGACAATGTTCTCTGTATAAGATTGCATCAGACTAACAAATTCCTTATCTTAAATGATGTCTTCTTTCTCACTGAAATATCTCAGTAATTGACAACGTTTATGTTAAAGTAATTTTGCTTCAAAGAACTTAACATTGCTTGGAAAAATTGCCCTTACACGGGAATTTTTCAAGCAATTAATGATTTCCCGTCAGCATTACGGACGTTTTAGAGAGTTATTGTTAATTGGCAATTATTGCTCAAAAAATTGCCCGTGTTAGTGCACCGTTAATAAAAAAACGTAATTAAAATTGGCTTGATTATAGATGATGGATGACTATAGTCAAGATAAATTAATCTGTATTAGCCACAAAATAAAGTTCTCGTAAAAATACTTAAAACCTAAAAGCCAAATTCAAACTCAAAGTTCTTTATTCTTCCATTTAGGCATAATATAATGCACTTATAAACGTCAAAAAGCATTACCACCGGTTCGAAAAATAGAACCTTTGCCTCGAGAAGGACCAGCGTCATATATTAGAGTATATTTAAAAAAAAATGTGTGCGTCATACATAAATTTACAATATCACAGTATTTTTGTAAAGTAATGCACCTTTTTTTAAGCGTAGGTAGATTACTGATGCAGGATGCGCGACTCACTGCCAAATATCCCTATCCATGATATAATCGTTTACTTTATAAATATGCTCGGGAAATTAGTTTTTGTTTTATGACGGATTTAAATTTAGAGTCAGTACCTACTGTTAGCTCAGTAATGTATTATGGAATTTTATTGTAGAACTTTTTAAAATTTCCTGAGAATATTTTTGAAGTTCTGGTCAGTCTATGACCAGGCACATTGCAGCAATTGTTACGATTTTTAAATAAACAAAAACTAAAAAACGGGGGCTTAACGGGAGCAAGGCTTGACCTTACAAAACTCCATACTAGCCGTCCGTCTGTGACAGCCAATTTTCTCCGACACTACTGGACCGATTGAGTTGAAATTTGGTACACATATGTAAATTGATGACCCAAACACACATGTGCAAAGTAAATAAATATTTTTTAAAATAAGGGTCATTTTCGGGTTACAAATTAGGAAATTAATAAAAAAAGATTTGCAAACCTTACTGTGTCACATATCAAATGAAAGGGCTCGTTATGGGGATCTCAAATATGTTTTTGTTATTATTGTAAAATAAATAGTTTTGATTTTGTTCATGGAAGAAGACGAAAATTTGCCATTCCCTCCCTGATCTCCGACAATACTGAAATTTCAAATTTTGAAAAAAAACAAACATATTTTAGTTCATTGTTTGTCACAGAAAAACCCATAAGAATTCTATCAAAAGAAAATTTTAAAAAAATCGGTTGTATGGAACCCTCTCCACGCGAGTTCAACTCACACTTGGCAAGCGTCATTGTCGTAAACAAACAAAAACCGCTTGATTCTAGAACGGTAAAATATGAAAACTAAGATGACCTCACCGACGCGGCAACGCGGGTTAACAAACTGCATAGGTCAGGATTGAGTAGGGTTGCCATGCGTCAGAATTTGTCCTGACATATTAGGATTTTAGGACTTAGTCAGGATGGCGCCAGGCCCCCATTTCACCATCTTGACAATGTCACGTCACAGGTGATAATTAGGTATACATTACAAAATTAACACGTTGATACATCACTGAGTTTCATTAAAGCTGCACCATGTACATCGAAATGTCACCTATTATTTGACGTTGTCAGGATGGTGAAATAGAAGTCTGGATTCGGCAAAGTTCACGATTTTCCAAACGTGTATTTCATATTTTTACGATTACTTTATCCATAAAAATTAATGTAGCGACTTATCAACAAAATGCACGCAAATACTTAACAAAAATAACAACTAGTTTTCAAATAAACTTACTGAAATTGTTACAAAAATTAAATTATTAAATTGCACAAATTGAGAATGAATCTCTGCTGTTGCGAGAAAGTTTAGGACTTTTCGATTGATGTAGGAGTTTCAGGACTTTTCATTTCTACATATGGCAACCCTAGGATTGAGTGACTTCACCACACCGGTAGGACTGGCCGTCTTGAGTTTATATTTCGAATATGGATTATGAATTCTACTCTTCTCAAGCTCGCTCTTACGTCTGATATAGTTTAAGGCCGGATACAGCTATCTGTTAGAATGAGAAAAAATATTTCTATCTCCTTCTAACCAATAGATGCGTCCCTACTTACGTAAGTCGTGTCGTAAGTTTCAGTGTAAAGGCCGCCTAAAACTGGGGTTCGCGAAAGCTCAGGGGTTCACGAGTGATCGTAGAGGGTTCCCGACTAGATTTACTGAAACACAAAGATTGAGATTGAATAAAATTGCACCTGAAATCACATTGCACACAATTTGCGACAAGAAAGCCCACCCCGTCACGTTAGCTAACATTACGTTACTACTTTAGAAAAAACTCGTACCGTAAAATGGGGTTAGTATGATTAATTTTAAAAATAAATCATCTGTAACTCCCGCATTTAATCGTAAAATAAATTATTAAAAATATTGTATTGGCGACTACTCATTTGGAGTAACTTACAGCAGCTAGAGGCAGACTACGGTAGACGGCTTAGTAGGAAAAAATAAAAACGTAGCTTAAAATCCCGATTCATAAAATGGGGCTAGTTTGATTATCCCTGTGTTTACATCACAATATCAAAGTCACCCCTGAAGCATGTCTAGAAATAGTGGTTTTTTGTTTCGAAGGTTTTAAATCCAATTTGGCTGAAAATACTTGAACTACTAATATTTTGTGCTCGCATATGAAACATATGAAAGTAATTTCGCGAAAGAGCTTAATAATAACTCAGACATTGCAAAAAATCGATGATTCAAAAAATTATCAAGGCGCCTCGCGTTTCCAAAGTCACCCCATTTTACGGTATCGTATGTGTAAATAGTACATAATAAAGCTGTCCCCGTGCCCACTTTGTTGGGCAATAAACATTTATTTTTGGTAAATATACGTGGCTTTCTATTGGTAAAAGAATTTTGAAAATCGGTTCAGTAGATCCAGAGATTACTACCTACATCGTCACAAACTTTACCTCTTCATAATATCATATAGATTATTTTATCTAAAGCACCGCAACAAATGTAACAAACACCTGTAAATGTACCAATTCTTCAATGATAAGTCGGTTTAAATAAGTTCTTTTGAAATTGGAATATTTCTTCATTCTTACTTCAATGGCGTAATTTATAAAAATTTCATTGCTTCGATTAGTTAAACTTTTTTGTTATTTAAATGTTCAAAGACTACAGTACAAATTAAAGGTGTGTACAACTTGTACGAGAACCCCAAAAACCCCAGTCTCAAAGCATTCTGGTACCTTGTCGTAATCAACTTCAAACTAAATATAGAATGACAAGTACGATTTTATCAATGGCATTTACAATGACAAGGTTCAACGTGATGAACATTTTAATTGGCCGTTCCTTCCTCGACGTCTTTTACCCCTTTTAGTTCAACAATAACTATTAAGTTTTAATTTAGGTAGTTTTAAATATTATTCTTGTACTAGCTTCTGCCCGCGACTTCGTCTGCGTGGAATAGTTACATTGGGCTAACGTTAAAATTAACCCGTGACTTTGTTTACGTAGAAGGTGAAAATATTGTTAAATAATACGTACGTTATGGAGCTATTTTAGGTACCTACATCACGCTTTTTTCACCTTCGCAAATAATGCATTATTTTAGAAAAAATTTGGTTATCATACAAAAGATTATAGTGAGCCAACCTTAAAAGATAGACATATGCTGTTGCGGACTTTTTTTTAGAACTTGTAAAGGGGAACAATTCTGTCATACATAATTTTTGCGAAACTTTAACCGTTTACGCAGCGCATACAGCGAAAGCTCTTAAAAGGAAAAATAAAACCCGATTTTGAAACATTCTTCATTGGGGCTCCGTTCCTTTTGGTCTTAGCGTAATGATGTATAGCCTATAGCCTTCCTCGATAAATGGGCTATCTAACACTGAAAGAATTTTTCAAATCGGTCCGGTAGTTCCTGATATTAGCGCGTTCAAGCAAACAAACAAACAAACAAACAAACTCTTCAGCTTTATAATATTAGTATAGATTTTTGTAAGAGGTTTGTGAGGCGACGCCTATTAATTGGCTTCCGACTATATTGACTATAGTATACTAGCTGTTGCCCACGACTCCGTCCGCGCAGAAAAATAAAACATAGCCTATGTTCATCACGGATAATGTAGGATTCTAATGGTGACAGAATTTTTCAAATCAGTCCAGTAGTTTCGGAGCTTATTCAACTCAAACAAACAAACAATCAAATGATTCCTCTTTATAATATTAGTGTAGAAATGTGACACTGGCTTTAGAGTCGTGTAATGATCTACGCATGACGTATGGCACGGTTGACGCGCGCGCACGTGTTACAGTATCAACAAGCACTTAGCGAGAGTTTACCAATGCCGGCCAGTTTACTAAACACCTGAAGTCACTATCACCGGCTTCACAATTAATTCTGAGTAACCAAGTCTGGCAGGTGACGCTGATCACCCTTAAGGGTGCCTTTCCACCAGAGATTGCTACGCTACGTTGCTATGGATGTGTTTGATATCCACCAATCATATTCATTGGTCCACATAGCATAGCACTGGTGGGAACGGGTTGAACTAAGCTATGTGCTCTGGATGCATGCTCTGGATGCGAGCTATGGATGCGTGCTATGGATGGTCGCGAGTGGTGTTGCAAGGTGTAGCTGCGCATCTTCCTCGCAGAGCTGCCTCGCGGCTGCGCAGCTTCATAGCGTATCTTCCTCTAACGGCTACATAGCATTAGTGGAAACGGTCACATAGTTTCGTAGCATAGCTTTCACATCCTCGCAGCATAGCTGCATGGCACAGCTCTGGTGGAAAGGCACCCTTAGGCTCAGTTTCATTCGTCAATAGCCCGCATGCTTTTAGTAGTACATTGCGTCGCTTTAATACCGTCCACCGCAATAATGTTAAAACAACCCGTCAATGGATTTCTACAAGCATGCGGGCTATCGAGCTATCGACCAATGAAACTGGGTCTTTCTTACCCGACTGAGTCCTTAACTCGTATGGCTCAGTGTGCAATAGGATGTACATAATTTAATTTGAACTGTATTGAAATAGAAATAAAGTTTATTTTTCTATCTTCATAAACAGAAAATGGCATTATCGAACAAACGTAATTCAACTTTATTGCTTTGATGGTAGGTTCAAAGCCCTACTGACAAAAAACTGTCTGTTTGAAGTATTGTGGGCCTTACGAGGATAAGGAAGGTTATTTCAAGTGTAATAGAGGGGAGTTATTATTTTGATACGGGAACTTAACATGACAAATTCTGTTTCCGAATATTCACTTGTCCGAATTTTCATATTTCCGAAATCTTATACGTAATTTAGGTTAGGCGTGAAACATGAGCAACGTCAAAAAAATAAAGTCTTATAATTTGTGATTTTGATCATTTCTTTGAAACTATTTAGTCTGCCTATCAGTCTTGATTGTGGCTTCGTAGTTTACAAACGGATAGACATTTTCAAGGCGTTTTTTTTTTCAGAGCTAGATTTATTAGAATGATTTTGTAATATTTTACGCTTCCACTCTTACCGCCGTAGAGACGATTAACTCCATTCTTTATGAATCTTGTGTATGAAAACTCGTCTCTAAGGAATGACTTAATCCTTATTGACAGACTGAGTGCGGCCGATTAAGCAATTTTGTATGAACGACGACAAATGACGTCATCAGTTTCAATTATCAAATAGTAAGTATAGAATCACTAACCTCCATCTAACCTATAAATGTACTTCCAATAAAAGTAGCATCGTTTTACTTTGGTTTTTTATACTTAGCCTTGTAAAGTACCTATAGTAGGGGAGCCCACGACACTAAACCTACGGGTGTTGTTGGGTGTCCCAGTGTTTGCTTTTCACTTTGTATGGAAAAAACAACTTTAAGTGATTACTTAAAAAAAATACTGAAAAAAACGGCAAATAGGTTTAAAAACTTCGGTGATTTGTAATGATTCTAATTATGTATGATACCACTGAAAAACGTATGAAATAAAACATGAAATTAATGATTTTTCGTGACATGGTCATAAGGGAAAATTACAAAAATTCTGATTAAAATGATCAATATCTCCGAAACTAGTAAGAATCGCTGAACATGCAAAGGGGTTAAATCGATAGTTTTTTAGCTGCTCTATCAGCCCTCTCAGTTGGTTTTAGGGAAACCCTGTATAATTAGTCTCGTATTAACGGGTATCACGAAATGGCAATGCTTGCAATGCAAAAAACATGGCATAGCTATTTTTTTTAATTGTAATTCCTATGTCTATTATGATAAGACTCCCAAGTTTCGTTTGTTCCTCGGAGGGGTAAGACTATACGACAATGCAGCCCCCTGCCCCCCTGATTGGCCCAATCAATGGCAGCAGCACGACGCCTCGTACTTAAGTATCTAGTATAATCGATCTCCTCAAAAAACCAAAGCTAATCTGAAAGTGTAAATTTCTGTGTATGAAAAACCAGTGCTGCATTTTCCAAACAATGGAGAAAGTGGTTGCTGCAGCGATTGAAGGTCGCCCTTCGCGCAGCCAAGTTTTTTGCATTGCAGCATCGCCATTTTGCGTTCCCCCATTAATGACGTGACTAATTACACTCGAAAATCTAATTCAAAACCAAAATCCTAACCTCAACGGGCGCACATTCGCTATGATTACTGCATTTTGGTTTAAGTGAAGGTGTTTTGATCAATAAAACTTACCCTAATGTTACTGGTTTCATGAGTTCTCATTCATGTTTTTATGAAATAATGTTAAAATAACGAAATAATCAAGATGGGAACTGTCAGATTTGGTCTTAAATTAGATTTTCGAGTATATATATCATCTGTGGCCCGTTTCACGTAGCTACAAGTTTCAAATCACAAGCGGAACTCACTTTCTAGTAAAAGGAGTTAGAAAGAGACTTCCGCCTTTAATTTGTAACTTGTAGCTTCGTGAAACGGGCCTCTGGTAGTCTTATAGAATTAGGTTTAGTGTCGTGGGCTCTTAGGGCCGTATTAATAAACTAAACTCAACTCTAATGCTCGTTTCGAGATGCGTCAAAAATGACAGTGTTCTATGGTTTGACGTTTACTTTGACGTATCTTGTGACGGGCATCTCGGCCAAGATGAGTTTATTAATACGGCCCTTAGACTACTAGTTCTGCTGCTTAATTTTACGTACCCATTGTTCAATTATATAGTGGTGCCGTGGGCTCGTGGGCGCATTCGTATATCAAAAACACAATTGTAATGCGTTTTCATTTGTTTACAAAATGTAGAGGTATCAACACCACACAGTCGTCTTGGTGCTTGTACAAATCGCTACTTTGTTTACTGACACGTGTGTGATATTGATATATCATTGTCAGATACAATTGTCATCTATTTATACTTGCCTGTACTTATGCAGCATAACAAATCTCAAATAGATATCGGGTTTGTATTTGTCTTTCGCTCGCTCTCATACGCCTTTATGCGAGCCGATCTTTTTTTAAATATTTCTTCCCTTTTTTCTTCATCTTACTAACAAGGAAAGGTACCCAACTGTCCGACTCCGATTTGCTTTATTTTGATGTATGTTAGAGAGTAGTCTAAAATACATACATACATTAAATCACGCCTGTTTCCCAAAGGGGTAGGCAGAGACCACTTCTTTCCACCTGCTACGATCCTGACAATTCTTTTTCGCTTCTTCCACATTCATGCATCGAGTCATGCTTGCACGTCGGTTTCGGGTACATATGATCCGGCCCTTTTCCAGTATTTCTCAGTTATTATTTAAAATAACAGACACATTATTAATTTTTACCTCTCCTGAATTAGAGCCTGAATAATTTATGTAAGAAAGCTCTAAAAATAGAGACAGTCGAGTTCAAAGATACTCGTATGTATACACTTTTGAATCTTGTTCCATTAAGATAAGGTGCAAAAGTGTAAAAATATGTTTGTACTCGACTGTACCTTGCCACCGAATTTATCTATGTTGTTCTCAACATTAAACAATTTATAGTATTGTCTATCACGTGATTTACAACTGAGTTTGCACGTGGCAACACTAAAAATAACCACTTCCGCGATTTTACTCTGATGCAACACAAGGCTAGGATAATATGCCAAACCGCCAGTGACGAAAATCTTTGAAGAATAACTGTGTAACTGTTTTAATCGTCTAGTTTAGTGCAATACATTTTAGATAAGTGGTGTTTTATTAAAGCAAACTAGGGTACGGGCACCAAAAGATGAACTATTAAGCGACTACACCAACTTTAGACAGTTTATTCTCAGTGAAATTAACAAATTTCACCCTCTTTTATTTTTTTATATGGTACAGTATATGGTCTAGATTGAAAATGACTATTATAAAGCCTGTTATTATATGACCGTATTTTTCTAAAAATCGTTGAAACCAAAAATGCACCGATTTGCCCATAAGATGAACAGTGTGCCCTAATTCTGAACGGTTTGGGCCCAAAAGTTGAACTAACATAATAAAAAACCTATATCATTGTAATTCTAAGGCACTTTTAGAAATAAAATGCAAGTTACCGATTTTTTTTTTTTATTGTTTACGTTTATTTAATATTACTTACGTACATGAGGTTCCTATTTTTTATGCTTATATGTGTCATAAAAACATCGAATTAGTATTTTTATCAATAATCATTAGCAAAACTACTTACTTATCTTTTGACAAACAGATAAACCGACAAAAAGAGTTACTTTCACATTTATAATATTAGTAAACATTTCCATAAATACTAGTAGTGTTCATATTATAAAACTATGCCTAAAAGTTGAACGACTGAATTTACTCAGTTCAACTTTAGAACACACAATTTATGAAATGAATGAACCAAATCAATTAAGTGTTCACATATTGGAATAGAATCCAAAACATGAACTAGTAAATTTAATTCGTTCAAGTATTAGGCACACATTTTTTATTGAACAGTGATAGTTTACATAGTAATTGAAACTCCAAAATCATTGGCTTAGACATCAAAAGCTATGTTCATCTTTTGGTTTAAAAATACAAGAGCATTTAACGATCATTTTAAGTTCTAAATTTTCCTCTCTCTGTCAATCTGGAAATCTGCAAATCTGTCATTTCAGTACGATTTATTAAGAAGCTTTAAAAAAGGTACGCCTTGCCTAGTAGCTGAACACCGTTCAAGTATTGGCTTAGGTATACATTTTTGAAACATATCACTTGAACGGCTTATTCTCGTTGACTAACAAAAAAAAAGAAATATCGTATAACTCCAATAAAAGAGTAATTAATCAAGAATACATACCAAGCAAATTCGTCTAAGACTGTCTATTATTGAATTTTATACGTAATTAAAACCTTAAATTTGGAGAGCACTATCCTTATGTATTTTCCCATACTATCGACGTTTTCGGCGGGAAGCTCAAGAACGACGACCGATCACGGCCAAAAAGAATATAATACTATGTTAAGATTTAATGGAGGTGTAAGCAAAGAGTTGCTGTTTAAGAAAAATAAATTCCGAACTATGTAACATTTGTCACGATTTAATTATATGATTATTTCGATCGAGTGTTCACCTTTTGGGTGTCGTTCATCTTTTGGTGCCCCTACCCTACTTAGAATCATTACGAATCAGCGAAGTTTTTAAACCTTTTTGCCTATTTTTATTTTTAATATTGTTTTAAAGTAATCACATAAAGTGGTTTTTTCCATACAAAGTGATCATTTAGTATGGAGAAACCAACTTTATGTGATTACTTAAAAAAAACGGGCGTAATATTTTTTCATTTGCCGCAATGTTCGTAAAAAAAAAAAACATATGTTACTTTGAGTAATAAGTTACCAAATCAGCCTTGTGACTTAATAATAGAGGTGATATGAATGCGGTGCGGAAGCACGCAAACTTGCCAAACGGCTAGTGAAAGTAGACGTGTAGTCTACGTAAATTCTTGAATCATCGACGGTGAGAGTCACATTCCAATGTAAAGTAGGTCTATTATCAATACAAGGGGTCAAACTTATCATAAAACACCATTATTATATATGTCTATATTCTCGCAATTTCGAAGATAGTTTGGTACACCACATATTAACCATGGTAAGTACCATTAAGTCGGTCTGATGATGGTAAAGCACGGTAGCAACAGGATCAGCGCTGTACATAACTGTACGATAATCAGTCGGAAAAAGGGTGTCATAATAAGAGCACAATGAATCGAAAATTATTTAACAGCATAAGTTTGTCATTTACGTCGCAAGAGATTTCATCAATCGATAGGTTATACTGACGTACTTTCATCTGTGTAGTCTAATTGAATTGACATAGTGCGTCATAGCGTCGTCACGTACTATATACCACCTGTGAAAACTAATTGAACGCCTGCTTTGTTACATAATTATATGTACAGTTATTCTTTTTGTTACCTAGTAAAAACACGATTGTTTCGGCTCAATATTTGGCTTTTCAACATTATTTATTAAAAATGGCTGCAGTGGCTTCAAGATCTATTAAACACGCTTGCGTGTCGATAGCCCACGTTATCTAGTATACATTCCTCGCCATTTAACAGCTTTCACCTTCACTCACCACCAAATACCACCCAGTTGCTAACGAACTCATCGCTATCTCAATTCGCAACGTGTCAGGCGAGCCCCCAATGAACTTGTATTTCGACCCGAACATACCTCCTATCAGCTGTTATGCCGGTACCACTATACACTTTAGACGCAGTTTATCGCAATGTTAGCTTGAATTTTAGCGGTAAAAGTGAGGTTGTAGAATCTCTTGGTACGGTGGCGGTTATCGTCGGCTACGACCGCCGGCGGGCAGTTCGAATGACGAAACCGTCACGACACGAGGCGAGCCGTCAGTGTATAACCGATCTTTGGTTCGCATGAACGCGCCTAGCAGCGTTCCGCGCACTCAAACTAACCGTACGATCTGATAGTCCAAAGTAAAACAATCTGTGATTTTAATTTATTAATTAATTTAATTCATCTTATTTACAACAAAGTAAACTAGATAGTATTATGTCTCTGGAATTGGAGGAACTCACCGTCGGTACGGGGGACGTTTTCGAGGATTTCCTGATCGTGTTTCGACGATGTTTGGCAAAGGTAATTGCATTCTAAATTAGTGCCTGCTAACCATGGTCGTGGCCGATGCCAGGTTACGCGTGGACTGCACTTGGATCGGATCCACAGATCTCTGAGCACGTTGACTTTACCGTCACTGAAACTCGATCAACTTCTGACTATTAACTTTTCTGAATTGAGAAACTTGGGAAACTCTTCGCTATGGACATGGATTCTTACTACGACGTTTGGGAATGGATCTTAAAGGTACAAAAAAGCGCTAGGGACCATTGCGTTTAGAAAATCCATCCTTGAACTGACTAGATAACACCCGCTTGTAACATTTCTGGAACGCGTTCATCATCAAAAACGTTCATCACTGTCATTACTCATTCATTAGCCTAGTAAAAGTCACTGTTTTTTTTTTCCTTTGAACTGGCAAACTGTCAGAATAGTTCTATCTCTTTATACCCATCCTCGCGCTCTTTCGCACGCGGAGGAATGCACGCCACGTGGTTGTTGCTACGGCTACGGTCAGAAAAAAAGATTTTCGAATGAAATGTACAAGGCACTTTTATGACTATAATCACTTAGTGGCTTAACAAAATATACCTACCTGTTAAAATATGTATAAAAATAAAATTATAACTTCGAGTTAATGATAATGTCTGATACAACGTTTAGGCGTGAGATTCGACTTTGGAGCGAAAGTCTAACCCCCTTACTTATAAACGTGGAATAACCTTGGATTAGCTAAACCATGTTTTGTCCTTGTCTGTCAAATTCAAATGTCACAATGACAGATAAGGACAAAACATGGTTTAGCTACTCCATGGTTATTTCACGTTTATAAGTAAGGAGGTAGATGTTTCTGTATTGTGTATCTTGCTATCAACTGCTTCGCGAATGTGCTATTTGTTCAAATAACTTCACTTAAACTTAATCTACGAGCGTTTTATGGTTCTGGTTATCTTGGGTCTTATTTTAACACAAGTGCCATAAAGCCAGAAAACACTAGTTAAATTGCTAATAAGAGCAGTACTTTTTTTTGTAGATTATTTTTTTCTTGAACGCACGACCATTGTAAAAAAAGAATAAGTACTATTTTAAAAATACTATTTAATACAGCTACAAACTACAAAGCTTGTAAAATTACTAATATTTTAGCTTGTAGCCCCTGGACTAGCTCGAATGACAGCGATTATAGAATTAAAAAACAATGGATAGAATTCACGTAAGCTATTGTGCGCTAACTCCACGTCACGTCAATTCCATTAGGTTTTTCGATTTCTACAATCGTTCAATACGAAGGAATGCAATTTGTTCGCGGTTCCAGACAAGTGGCATTTTACAATATTTCTTCAACTATGAACCTTATGTATACTTTCAATAAAACACTGCTGTCATTTCACCTACCGCAATGCTTTGCTTACTTTGGTATCACTGGATTGCCGAGTGGTTAGGTATGTCGATACTATACATTTTGATAGTCGAGTCGCTTTTTGAAGAGTCTGGTGCATGAAGTATGTGCTACTAGTGCGTTAAGAGCAGAATTCAAAGTACTACGGCAAAAGAGTATGCTGCAATAACAAACGACTTGAAATATCAACAACATATAATTACCCTAGCCACTAGACTCCTCAAAAAGTGACAAGCAATGATATAATATAAAAAGAGGTAGATATGTTACCTATAAGGTATTCCGCGTGTAAAAATGGCCCGGCTTACGCACACATAATCATTAAATATTGCAATTACACAATAATTCATAAATGACAAGTGAAAGCAGGATGGTATGCTAATTTCCGGGAGCGAAACAAAACGAATTTATGTTGCTCTGCAGACTAGTTCACGGTTCCGTTGACGGCGCAAGACTAAGTAAAGGTGTACCAATTGGCTTGGTTTTAGGGTTCCACTATCGAAGTGCGTATATCATATCTACCTCTTTTTACTATATTATATCATTGAGCGTAGGAGTCATTCATAATTCAGCGGGTTTAGCCAGCATTACGGTAGAATAGATGCAGTTTAAACAGGAAGGAACCGTGTTCGCTGGTGCGCATAATGAATAAGTATTGTTGGTATTGTTTGTTACTGTGATAGTTTTTACAATAAGGTTTTTACGTTACGTGATTTTTTCAAAACACGATAAGCGATACTTAATCTTTTTATTTCGAACCGTCTCAGCGGTTCTAACTTACGGATTAACTTCCTAGAACATATGAACTTTTTTTAGATAACTAGTCCGAAACGAACTTTATGTTAGTGTCAAAATTGCTGTTATCTTTACTTACCCTTTCTATAAATAAAGACTGTCATCAATTTTGCGATTGGAAAAACGCATGACAAAATCGATGCACAGATAAAAACTAATTATAATAGCTAAGCGATTTATTGTTTATACTTACACGCATTGCCAACACATGCTAACGTTGCCGGATCCTAGCCAACCAACAGGCGTTGGTTAGCGAGGATCCGTTATCACGAAACTGCAATACAACTTTCAACCAGTGAGTGATAAGAATCCGGGTTAAGCTAACAAACCGTCAAATTTAAGTGTAATATTATATCTATGCAATAATTAGGTTGCATCATGTAAATATTTAGCTACTAGCTTCCTGAGAGGCCCATGTACAGTAACCATGGAATGCTAATCCACTTGCTACTCTCCATAATTTAACCGAGTAATACATACTGGATTTACGAGCATAAATGACTTCACCCGATTTGCATTACACGGCCAAAATATGAACAGTGGCAAGCGGCTCAATGACCCGTGTTGTGACTTTACATGTGTAGGTTTTCGAAAGCGTTACAGGTCGACACACGTAAAAAGAGTTCCGAGCGGCTAGTGGAGGGGATATGTTTGCGCATGTTGTCAACTGACAAACCAATAGCGTGGCAGCAAAGCGGAGCGGTTTACACTCCCCCCGTCGCCCCCACCAATTTGGTCCGTAATTTGCTCACTGCGCAGGTAGGTCGCCCAGGGCTCTTTTTACGTGTGTCGACTTGTATCAAAACGCTTGGTACTTAAACTAATGAAATGCCTTTATGCTGGTCACCACAATAAGAGAACACTAACTTTAATTGGCTAGGGTCAGCTTTGGTAAGATGTATAGTAGTGGGGATCCGGACGGTTATTTTTGCGTTATTAATGTTATTATATTTATTTAATAATTAAATAAATATAGTAAAACCACAGTATTATTAGAGAGAGTGACAGCAAGAGATACCCGAGTGCAAATAATACTGTCGTTTTACTCGACATGCTCGCTTGTATACAACTTGAGAAGGATACAAATAAAACGTACTACCTACTGAAAGACAGAGGAAAACATTTTTAATTGCCACTTAGCTTTTGCGAGGGTTGAGCACACAACTGACACAACTGATAATATAATCTACAACAGTAATCAGTTTCCGAGAAGAAGATGTGTACTTTAAACTCTGTTAGCTTCGGCGAAACCAGAGTCTATGTACGTACGAGTATTCGGGCGAATAAAGTGCGAGGCTTGTCTTTCCCTCCAAACATTTCAGGGGTCCTATTAAAAAAGAGTAAATTCGACCTAATTCGTTATAATAAACAGTTTAAATCATAATACCCTATATATTTGGTCTTTAGAAGACTTATGTACCAGATGAGATTTGCGTGAAGTGAGATTCAAGTGAGAATACTGACAATCTCAATATCTACCCGTCTGCCTAATTGAGAATACACGCGCTAAAATGTGTTTTGTACGCTTTTACGGAACTACTTAAACTCACCGGTTAATATGAGCTACATCGAGTTAACAAGTGATACGCTTATGGCCGAACCCTATATTCAAACCGCGGATAGATAAGCTTACTTCGGATTAAAATTTGACACATTTTGTATGAGCAAATGTCAAATTTTTACCGCGGTTTGAATATAGGTTTCGGCCGTTGAGAGAATCGCACCCAAGGACCCCAGATTTGTTCTAATGGGCACCACATACTGACAGTTCGCACCGGCCGATTTTGGCTTGTTAGTTTATTGGATTAGAACTAAGTTATAACTTTATGCTAACAGATAGCTGCGTCGCTCTTCGCCTCTTAGGCTGACGGTTAGTCTGAAAGATATTCTACAATAAGGGCCGTATTATTAACCAGCTTAATTAAAACAGCCAGCAGTATTAAGACACGACAACGAAATTGTCAAGTTAAATGTAGACGAAGTCATCTTCGAAGCGTCATTTATAAATACGACTAATAATAATTGCCTGTTTTTTTAACCCGGTTTAAAATGTAGGTCTATTCATTCCTTCCCAATTCGAGGAAAGGAAATCATTCATTATAGTGAGGTAATTACCTCAATAAACTAAACAGAGTATTTTGACATCATATTACAAACAGTTCCTGTGATTTCTGTTACATAGTAAGCAAGTCACATGTTAAAAAGTTAACAAATACAAATAACACAACCATTCAATAGTAAACCATATTTGAGTTAGTTAAAGTTGCTAATCACTTGTAATCAGAATGAGACTTGTTTCGTGACGGCGCCTACGCACGGCATGACGTCATGCGTGTCGTTCGTGAAATTCGCACGGGAATTTACGCCATGTTTGTCTCTGATATGCCATTCGCCTGGTTCAACGCCCATGTTCCTCGTTTATATGTAGTTACGACTTCTATACGAGTCATGGGCATGATTAATGCTATAACTGACAGGAAAATGTGTACGAAAGGGTTTAAGCGACACGACGACGCCGCGTTACGTCGGTTTTTACGCGCTGACTAATAATGATTTATTCCGTTTTGTTTATCAATACCCGGAAATTATTGAAATCATTTAGTTATAGAATACAGTCAACACAATTATGTATTATTCAACATTGGACTTGAATATCCGACACGTCTTTATTACTAGAGACATAAGAGCGTATACAATATTATTACATTTTTAGGTGACTGTACGAGTATTAGCGGTTACATTTTACAGTGTTTTCTTTCACTTTATTAATACTATATTGATAAATACCTTGAGACGCCGTTCAGTAACTTAAATAACTAATCACCTATTTTCAACCGACTTAAAAAAAGGAGGAGGTTCTCAATTCGACTCTACTTAGACCTGTTGACCGATTTTTAAAATGCTTTTATCGTTTGATGAGTTTAGTGCCGAAGTGGTCCTATTGTCACCAAGTCAGTATCTGATGATCCGTGAGGAATTGAGGGAACTCCTTAAATATTATAGGCATACAAAGAGCGATTTTGGATTTTTCTGTAACAAGTCCAGCATCTGCGTTCAGAAAGTATCATTTGGTGAAGTGGAACTGATGATGAAGAACACAGATGGCAATGGTACATATTTCAAGGGTAGCGATAAGATCGATTAAGATAGCTGAGCGACCATGACAAAGCGTAGGTATTAAAATGGTTTATACGATACCCGCGGCGTTGCTTGCGGCGAGCTTGAAATACCCTATAGTTTCTTATTAATTCAGAAGTTAAACCACATAACAGCGTATTATGATCACTAAATAGTGTAAAATAAAAAATAAATCATTAAATTGAATTATTTAATTAGTAAAACCGCCTTCATAAACGCAAAAAATAACTTATTTTGTTTTTTAAGCATTTTTTTACATACCTTGCAACAAAATATAGTAAGGGCCACTTGCACCAAAATTTTAACCCTGGGTTAAGACACTATCTCGAATTAAAATGACAGTTTTCGTATGAATCGGACGTTTACTAACTCGGGTAAGTGTACCCAGTGTTAAATTTTTGGCGCAAGTGGCCCTAAGTGTTTGTACTTACAAAATACAGCTGTCATAGTGATTCACCGAACTATATCTACAGTACTAGGCAGATAAAAAGTCTATCCTGGCACATTGCACGACCATAAAGTTTCTGACTATTGACATTGTTGACAGCAGTAAAACAACGCTAAACTTATTTGTTGCGTGTGAAGGTGTTATAACAGCATTGTTTTCCAGATTCAGTAACTTCATGATGTGACAGGATTCACTTCTTGGCCGGGCATTGTAGTGAATACAAGTGCTCGTTACACAAGCGTGTTTAAAAAAGATGCAAATTTAAAATATGTCAATCACCCTAACAACGTCGCACGTAACATAATAGAAATTGCCTTGAAAATTAACGTAGTCTCCGCCTCGATATTGTAGCAGTTTCAGAATCGCTCTAGCCATGTTAACATGTTATATTTATGAGTCTACTGTATTTTTGGAATTAAGTGACCCTTGTGAGGATAGTCAGGAGAAAAGTGTCATGAATCTCGAATGGTTTGTACTAAAAAGTACTAGTTCCAGGAAAAGTTAGTACCTATATAGTCCATTCGCTTAGATAGTGTCGCTACACTCACAATGTACTTGCGGTTATTGTCATAAAATACGAATATGCGGGTGTTACGCCGCAAGTGAATTTGGCAGTTTACTTCGAATTATATTCGTATTTTATAACAATAACCGCAAGTATGTGTGATTGTAGCGACACTATCTAAGCGAATGGACTATACCGTACCTATTTGTTTAATGTAGTGTAAATTAATTAATTTTTATTTAAAATTCGATCGTTCTGGAGATCTAACTTTTTTCGGGCTTTGCACGGTTGTGACTGCTTTTGGTTTGAATACCTTTAAGGTCAAACAAATTTCAAACACCAAAATGCGAATAACTTGTAGAAAACGTGAAATTTAATATCTAAATCAACAAAACGTTTCTCTCCTATCTTGAACAATCTAATCAGTACGGCATATCAAGGAACTTCCGCGCTTTCTAAACTGTTATTTATTATTGCGCAATATTAACGTTCCGCGATCCGAAGTCCATTTATAGCCTTAGCAATAAAGCGAAAACCTACGCTCTATTTTACGCGATGCTCATTTATTTATGTATTTATTTAATAGGATCACCAACGGCAGAGATACAACTTTCTTAAAGCTAGTTAAAATATAACAAATTAGTCTAACAATTGTACGACTACTTAATTACAGGTGAACACAGCATGCGTTGGTATCAAGTAACAGGCAGGTTAGCTACCTATAGTACAAACTATTGGAATTAAAATTAAAATTAAAATTGTGTCTACTATCACAAAAATTTAGAATTTAAAAAATAACGGTATATTAAATGGGTTTAAAGGTCTAGAAGGTCAACTGTTATCTATAAGTTTTCGCTTAATGTTATCGTATTTTCAACGTTATGGTACGTTTATCTCTTATTTACTTGACAGTTATGGCGGTCGAATTAAAAACAATACGAGACCATGTCAAAAGTAATATAGTTTTACTGAGTAAAATAGAGCCTCAGGACCATTGTGATTTATCCTGGGGTCCTCGTCAAGACTCATAACGCTAAGGGCCACTTGCACCAAAAACAGAACACTGGGTTAATTAAGACACTCTTGAGTTCGTAAACGTCAGGTTCATACGAAAACTGTCATTTTAACTCGATGGCTTAACCCTGTGTTAAATTTTTGGTGCAAGTGGCCCTAAGTTAGCGATTTTCGAAAATGAAAGCTATTGACAGATAGCGTTGACCGCTATGTCAACTCCATACATATACACTTCGAGGCGGTAGAAAACCGAAACGTTAACAGCGTTTGCATCTTGGCTACATCTAGTGTTATTATTTTTCTGCTGAACTCTTTTTATTTAGGTGCTGTATGAGTCAGTTGTCACTGAACAAATCCTTTTTGACAAGCTTTTATTGAACTTTCAATGTATGTATGTAAGTATGTATGTCTGTACGGGTCAAATATTGCAAGTTAAATTTGACCCACTTACCGGTTTCCGATGATGCTGAAAATTTGCTTACACCTTTAGTTTCGATGACAATACAATAATATACTACCATCGAGATGGTCTGATGATGGAGACTCAAGGTAGCCATAGGAACTCCTAAATTATACGTGATAAACCCGTCGTGTTAGGGCTCGTTAGAATCGTTTCGACGAGTAGATGACGACTGTGCAAAAAAGTACTTTCGCCAACAAAAGCTTGTCCCAAAACTTATTTTCGTTCATCACAGCCAGGATCAGTTCAGTATTACGGTCCTCAAAGTAGTAACTCTTTGTTTTTTAAGTTCCGCTTATTTAATCTGTTAAACGGTGACGCTCAAGTAAATAGTTTTGTTATCAACCTGCAGTCAAAAACTACGTAGTATATTAATTTAGCGACGTAATTAGGAGATAAATACGATAATTGCTGCGTATCTGTATAATTTATGTTAGGGGTGACGGAAGTTCCAAACCAACTGATACTCGTATGTAACATACTAGCGACCCGCCCTCGCTTTTCTCCAGTTAAAATACTATTATAAAAATAGTCTAGCGGTTGTGTTTCGAAAAGTTAATGCATCCTGAGGGTATCCAAGGTTCAGAATAAACGTTTCAAATATGAACGGATTAATTCTGCGGACCTAGTGAAAAGGGGGTCCAGTCTTCTGAGGTTCGAGTGAAAAAGGGTATATGTCTAGTAGTGTCCGCACATGACTTACACCCTTTTTTATTATGAGCAAAGTTGACTTAAGCCCTTTTTCACTAGGATCCCAGAATTATTCGTCAGTTTATACTGTGCGTGAGTCACTGATCCTTTTACACCTCCAACGTAAAAGTAGGGGTGTTATACATTTAACATGTGTATTATGTATCATCATGTGTATTATGTGTCTGTGGCATCGTAGCTCACAAACGCGTTATTTTTATTCTTTAAAAAACTATACAATCTACTTTTATAGGGATGATTCTTAGCTAGGTTTGATATTATGAAAATAGGGTGGACTTTGTTAGAGATATCAGCTTAAAAGGTCGTTATTAAATTTCAAATTTATATCTACACTAATATTATAAATAGGAAAGATTTGTATTTGTGTATGTTTGTAACGAATAAACCACTGGACTGATTTCAAAAATTCTAGAATGCTACATTATCCCTGAGTAACACAGGCTACATTTTATTCCCGAAAAAAAAACTGTTCCCGTGGGATGTCAACAATACGAATTCTACGTAGGCGAAGTCGCTGGCAGAAGCTAGTCAGGTATATGTTGCTTGCAATGCATAGAAGATTGCATTAGTTTTAATTTGAATCGTCGCGTCTTACATTCGCTCGAAAATACACAAAAAAAAAAAATGGTCGCTTTTAACAAGATTGTGATTGTTGTGCATAAGCGCCTTGATCCCATACGGGCCTAACAAGACGATAGATACACCAACTAAGACGTTAGATACATCCACTAAGATGTTAGTTGAATCACTAAAGAAATTGCCGTTGTTACTATCAACTTTGGTTGATATAACTAATATCTTAACTAGTGTATAAATTTTTGGCAACTAAGTGAAAATCTCTCTTTGTTGGCTCTCATTTTTTTGAGTTTAGCCACCTACTTACGTCATGTACGCCATCCCCACAATACAGTCTACATTCTAAGTATTACGTCATGACTGGGCTTCGTGAAGGTGTGAATCGGATTACGTATCATAGTACATACTCGTAGACTAGTAGATCAATTAGGACTCTACACTACAACTTTACTTTACTTTATACGTCATCCTCACATACGTAGTTGGAAAAACGGAAGGCCAATGTCACGACATTGGAAGATGCTTAGCTTACCTTGATAGGATAGTCACAGACTTTAAAGGCTAGACTAGCACTGTACTCCTCTTTAGAACGTTTTTTATGAGAAATTCTCGGTTACTTCTAGGAATTATCTTAATTTCTGTATTGAACATGGTCAATGCTTTCGAATAATCCCAGTAATTTCTTAAGAAGTTTTCCAAACTTGTAGATTTTTTCTACAATACGATGTTTATTTTACCTAATTGAACTGAGTGCGGTGGCGAAAAGAAGAGTTATGATTTAAGTATTTTATGTATAGCTATATTACTTGTCTTATATAGTAAACAACTTTCTAACCTCAAAATGAACGTTTTTTGGCTAAAACAGCTCTTTTATCGTAAATAAAGTAAACTGAATAAACATTATGGACATAACTTAGCTAATGTATTGTCTGTGATTGCTTTATTTTGTTTAAAATAGCTGTTTTAGCAAAAAAGTTTCATTTTGAGGTTAGAAAGTTGTTTACTACATAATACAAGTAAGAATGAACAGACCATAGAAAAAGACTACTCGTACCTACTGACAGGTTAGACTGGAACTACGTTATTCTGAAGTGGAAAATTGAATTAAATGACAATATTCATCTTTTAACTGCTTTAAGCCTAGCTGTCTGTTTGTTGATCTGGTCTTTCGCAGCTCTTAGATAACTCATCACATTTACTAAATGTGTCGATGACTTCTTGTTCCGCATGTTAGGATATTTAAAGATAAAGAGTCATATGGACTTATAAAATGTGCTGAGCGATTATTTTTGATTGTTTTGATGCATAGATTCCAAAATGTATTTACTCGTATTTGGTCATACTTACACATGTGTAACTTGTAAATAAGTATAAGATTGACATACAGCCACAGGATCTCCGCTGTTCTATCAAGTTCAGAGAAGATCGCTACATTAGTCTTCATAATGGTCACTATCCAAAACAACTACTCCAGCAAAGGATTTTTTTATATTACTTTAACTAACTAATCCCGTGTGGTTGCCGGGTCAGAATGGTGCCACTTCAAGTCTTCCCGTGAATGTCGTAAGAGACGATTAAGAGAATAAAGGCTTGTATAGTCGGGATCTTTTCATTCGGTCACTCATAAATATAAACAAATCAATTTACCTACCGATATTACTCCATATTCGCGTACTTTTGAAAGTTGAGCATGGTCATATTATTTATTTATAACTTAATCATTATTTTTAGGTAAGTTATATACTATTTAATCTTGTATTTTTTGATGAAAAGCACTTTTGGTGAAAATATAATGAGAACGACTGATGCTTTTGTTTTTCAATATATATTTAACAAGGAAAATGTAGTGATAGACTTGATTTACGGTTTCCGTTTACGTTTACGTTTCTGTCGCTCCTAGCAGTGCGATAGAGAAGAAATAAACGGTTTAAATAACAAAAGAAAACAATAGTGTTGTTAAATATTTCGAAAGGCTTTTTGTTTTAATAACACAAGCTTAGTACAATGGCTACGAGAGGATTCGAATTCGATGTTTCGTTAACCCTGTCATGTCCCTTTCTTTCGATCACATAATAACTGTGGATTAGGTATTTGGAGTACAGGGGGGTTATTATGACATAGCTATGCAGTTCAGTTTACGCTGAGAGAAAAGGACACAGGTATATAACAAGTATAGCTCTGTCCTTTACGCTCGCGGTAAAATGTTACTGCATAGCCATGACATAATAACCCCCCAGGTGTTTCGGAGTAACCCACCTGGGTCACCTGTACACAACTATACCAATTCAATTTAGGTACAAACTTGTAAATATCGTAAGAGATTTTTCTTTACTATTCATCACGTGTATATAGCGAGATTAGCGAGACAGTTTTCCCGCACCGCTCCACAACCACAAGAACCTACTCAGTTATAAAGGCGCTATGACTGTACCCTACAGTTATTATGTATTAATAGACTTATATTATATTCTAAAATGGAAGAGACTTTTACCCAATGCTGAGTAAAAGTCTCTTCCATTTTAGCCCATTTAGAGCGGTCTTGTATTTTCCGCATCCAATCCTTCCCAGCCACACATACTATATCGTCAGTCTATCTCGTGGGCTGTCTTCCCACGCTTCTCTGGCCCGTTCGCGGTCTCCACTCCAGCAACCTTTTACCCAATCTTCCATCGGATCTACGGCAGATATTATATTATATCAAACGTATTTGTTCTTTGATCTCGCAACACACCGCTAATCCAGAAAATTCCCACCAGATATTCGTGAAAAAATCATTGCAATTCGATTTACTCATATCCAATTCTCCGTTCGGGTCCCCGGTGGAGAAGCACCACCGGGGGGTGGAGAAGCACCTTCAAAATTATTATTCGGACATATAATATGATAATGATGAATATATATTCAACCTTTTTAAATTAACTACTTAGAGGTAACATTATTCCCATCACTATTTCATCCTCTATACGTGTTATTGTCATTAGCAGTCTGAATAGGAACAGACTATAGTACTGTTAGGCGATGGGCTTGCAACCTGTCTCTAATACACTGTTAAACATCTTAGCCTGATTGTGCAAAGTGTGGTTGCAGCATTATTAGCATATTTTTGAGTTGTTTGTAATTCTGTAGCTCTGCCTACCCCACTCCGGGAATGAAGGCTTGAGTTTATTTACGAGAATATATGTACTTTAACTAATTTATTATTAACTTATACTTGCTTCTTGCTTGCCCGGTGGATGCAGGTAGCACATGACCGGTCGTTGTGGCGATCCTTGGGGGAGGCCTATGTCCTGCAGTGGACGTCGTAATGATGATGATGATGATTTTGAATCTAAAAATACATACATACATACATACACAATGAAAACGTAACGGTTCAATTAACTAACTATATTTCATAACTGTCTACCGTGTGAAGGTTGTCTAATGAGGTCAGTGTCGCTTTAAGGTTACTAGCCGAATCAGCTGTTAAGGTATTTGAAAGGAGCGGCAATAATGATAGCGACAGGGACCTACCTCTCCCCCCATGGTTTTTGGAGTCATTGCGTCATCGTCGTCATTGGCCTTCTTCTTTCGGGTAACGGAGACCATTTGAAGAGTTTAAACCGCCTGAAAAAATGTATGAAATTGCTGGCAATAATAACTTAAATACGCTCTTAACCGGCCCAACTGATTTTAATAAAACCTAGCTAAAGAACACCCCAATGAGACTAACTTACTATTAAAATTAAATCTCGTCGGAATCGGTCCATCTGTATGAATACTATGGTGCCACAGACAGATTAGGCGTCAACTTTATATTATAACACTTTTAGTACCACATAATAAAGACTAAAGGCATAGGAACCGTACTAAATAAGCAGAAAATACATTATGGCTCACTTCTTTTTACTTATGGTTTTCATAGTAAGTTGGAAGGAGATGCATCTATACCTGTTCTTTCGCTTTTTGGTACATCACAAGTAAGGCGTAATTTGGACCTATAAGCACCTATAGTATTTGGACCTATAGACAAGGAAAGACAAATCCTTCCTATAGGAGAACAAAGAAGTGTGTAAAACCTTGTAACAATGACAGTTAAAGAAGAAAAAACAGCCTACTTTTTGTTTCATTTTTTCTCATGTATTTAATACGTAATCTCAAAAAATTACAGAAAGATAGCTGACGCAAAGTACGTCTTATAGTCCGGTTTCTATGCTATATGTTCTTATTTTGTGTTTAGTACAAAAAATTCAAGAAGGAAGTTTAATTGAAACTGCACAGTGATACTTATTTGCATAGCAGTTTTCTAACGAATTATATTTTATTATCTACTTGGATTTGTCTAGTCCGGTACAAAGTCCGGAAAAGAAGTAAGTAAAGGTCGGGCTTATACAACACCAATTTAAGCCTTGACACCGATTCACTTCGGCTAACCTTTCTAATAACCACAGGATGGCGAGCTCGCCTCAAGTGAAAAGTCCGATGTTGATACAACATCAACATTTCCCCCAAAAAAATTAGTAAATACTTTAATAATAGGAATCGTTACAGTTAATAAATTATGTTTATATATTTATTTTGTTTTATTTGTCGCTTATAAGAATAGTAGTTATAAATTAGCAATAAGGTAGTCGCCCACAAGTTTTCGTGTTAGTTACATTAATTTTAACACAGAAACAATTAAGCTGTAAAAAGTAATTCCTTGTGACAAGCTCTCTTTCAACGCGCATTTTCCCATTCTTCGCCGCTTGTTTTTTGAAAACTAACTTTGTCCCTAGTGTTCCCTAGCAGGCCCTAATGTTGTGACACGGGCTTGGCGTGGTTACTGAACCTCTAGTCCAGAGGTCCCCAAACTTTTTTTATATCATAGACCACTTGGCATTTGTTTCGGTATTGGGTGGACCCCTGCTTACCTAATATTTACGTTATCACGTAAAAGCTATGAAATAATCCTCGGGATTTTTTGCACGGATAACTTTGGAGGATTAACCGGCTAAAAAAATAAATTAAAAAAAACGCAAAGGCTACAATGACAATTTAGCGCGGAAAAATATTTTTTACAAATTAAAAACTACACACAGAAAATTGAGACATAATTAATATAGATATTATTTGTTTATTTAGGTATATACTTATAACAAAGTATTAAATAAATAAGTAGGTATCTACTATCTGTGTATGAATATGGATTATTCCATTAATTGAAAGCCAAAATTAAAGTCACGACCTGCTTAAATGGGATCCACTATCGTGGACCCCCATTTATTATTTCTGCTCACATGGACCCCCTGCAGGTCGTCGTCGACCCCTGGGGGTCGATATAGACCAATTTAGGGATCACTGCTCTACTCAATATACCTCAATGGCCCCATCGGGAAGAAATAGCGGCAAACTTATTCTACACGTGCAATGTCGCGGACGTTCTCTACTGTAATGTATACGAGTATAACAATACGAGTATAATATCTACAACGCAGATATATTAATTCTGATCAAAGTTCACCACGTGTATCTTTCCATATGATTACTTCTTGTTTAGATATTTATGTTGTCGCCAATAGTTTTCCATTAGGTACGTAGGTATTTCATTCATGATCATGAATCATGGTCGATTGTAATTATACAATATGATTTGTTAAATAGTGGTATTTATTATTATTCGCAAAAATTAAATCTTGCCTTATGGCAAGTAATTGACCAGTAATTGGGAGCCAGTAGGTCGAAGTTCCTGGACGACTTTCGAAAGTGTGTCCAGTAAAGTAGAGTTATTTCGAATTTAGAATTAATAAGTGTCCAGTAAGTAAGTATAGAAAATCGATATATATCATATTATTTGAATTTGGAACTATTTGTACAGATCTGAGAAAGAGGTAAGCAAGAAAAGGTCACACGAAACTCAAAATACATGAAAATGATTTATTTTTTTAGAATTAAATACTCATTATTTATACTACATGAAAAACTGAACATTCAGCTCTACAGAGGTTGGCAGTTTTAAACTACAACCACGTCGGTCGTCAACCTAGTCTACCCGTAAAGAGTCGAATTTGTTTCTGTCTTGTCTTTTTTTCGTCTAAAATACATATGACGGCGAAGTGAGGCCTTGTCGCTTTCTAATTACGTTAACACTGTGCGTAATGAATTTCGCAGTAGTGGGCCGCTTTCTTTTGGGTCCAACCGGATTTAGGGTAAGATTCCGCTTAGTTTGGTGAGCAATAATGTCGATGATGACTAGGTACATTTGAAAAGCCAGCAGGTTGATTTTGGAGAAGCGAGTGCTCGAAACAGTTGAGCGGTAGACAGCGAATCGCGTGTGAAAAACGTCACAACCAACTTCTATCTTAAACATAACACCGGGACTAGTCAATATGCATTCTACTAACACCTTAACGACCACCGATTTCGAAGAAAATGTTTAGAATTTACGTTAACTGCCGGACGGGCGCTTATGTCAATTCCAAACATTTGGTGAGTTTTCGAAAGTCGGTAGCTATCTTAGAATGCAAGTTGCTATGCCGACCGTTTACCTTTTAAATTTCGATTGTTACTTTTGAGTATTCAACTCTGAAAAATTGACCCGCAGATTGTATAATCTACTTGAATAGAATAGATCCCCAGGGGCGGTTCGCTATCGATATTGTAATCAAGAAATAACTGATACGACAATATTGTGGTATCAGGTCCGATGCACTGCGCACTACAAGCTACCAGTACAGTCGGCAACAGCAACAGTCTAGTAAAACAGGATACTCTAACAAAATTTTACAAAGTGCTGCTGGAATCTTCCTAAAGATCCTTTGATTCAAGTTTTGCATCTTACAGTAATAACAAAAAAATACGGCATATTCATAAACCTATTCTTTCCGATGATTCTTTCTTCTTCTTCTTTAAAGTTTAGCCAAAATATGCTATGTCACTTTCTGTCAAATTCAAATGTCGCAATGAACGATAATGCGCAAGCACATTTTAAGCATACTTTAGCTTTTGCAAGTTATGGATAAGACGGGGTTTCCCTAATAGCATCTAGCAACACATTTTCTATTAAAATAGTTCGCGTGAATAAAAAAAAATACTTCACATGCAAACTTTTTTAAAACAATGAAGGCCAGCACATCGTAGTCAAAATAAATTTGATGCACTGTCAACTTCTGTCAGTGTCTGTCATAGTTAGAGATTGTGCCAACGACCGCACTGTAATGAATTCAAAATTATAAATAATGCATTGCAGACCACAAATTTTGATGAAATTTCTTGTTCACACTGGTTTTTTTGAAACCAACAATATGTATTGGAAGTACTACATAGCGGTTATATCAGTAACAGTGGATGTGGAAAAACGAAACATGGTCCCGTATTTTGATTGGAAGGACGTATCGGTAAACATATTTTGTCTTATTAAAAATGATTAGTTAAGCTTCACAAAATTGTCTATCTTGGAAGTCATTCTAAGACTCGGTTTAACTCAAAATAATTATAAATTTGTTACATCTTGATATTAATAAATATGTAGCCGACCTCGTTAAAACAAGTCGAGTATTACAGTCTGGTTTATGCATTAAAAATCGATCATGGAAGTATAGGTTCGAATTGTCACTACTAAACTTCTTTGCGAGCTGGGGATCACCATGGCAAAGTTTTGCAGTTCACTTTACATCGAGTGCGAACGAGAGAGCTATAGCGGTTATATGGCGTTCTCTTTCTCTCACCGTAAACTGAAATGCTTAACAATATCATGGTGACCCGTCTGGACTGTAAAGCTGCAGGACGTCAAGCGGTGTGGCTAATTCTGGGGTCCTAGTGAAAAAGGGTAAAAGTCGACTTACTCGTAATAAAAAAGGGTATATACATGAACGGCGTGTACTAGACTTGTACCCTTTTTCACTTGACCTTCGGAAGACTTATACCCTTTTTCACTAGGAGAATTGATCTCTGTCTAATCACTGTACTTACAGATCAGTATTAAAATGACGACTAGTAGTGTAAATAAATGCGACTTTTATGCCCTTTTTGGTTCTATAAGAAGTTTATCATTGATCGCCGAATCTTGAAATTCTTTAAATATAATTTCATGGATAATAATAATTACTCCGTCAATAATTTAAAAGGCTTGTACTGCTTTTGAGTTAAATCTAGTTTACATGAACCCAAAGATCATTTGAAAACTAGACCGAATATCTACGTTTAAAACAGAATTTAACCAAAAACGCAACAAGAACCCTGTTACAATAGCATTAAGGATTACTGTTGCTTAATTCAGATCTATTTTTTGATACTTAACAGCTACAATGACCTTACGCTACACTGTTCTTACACTTTATTATTGTAGTGTTTTTACCTCGATCTCCTCGATCGATTAAATTGTATTTCTCAAAATAAGCTTGTGTTAAGGCGGTATTTATAAAGATATATGAAGTTTTGCCCAAAAAATGACCAGTTTAAAATCTTTTTAAACTGGGCATTTTTTCCAGAAATACTTAAATGTCGCATTTCGAAACAGGCTGAAAATATGAAGTACCGTGTTTTGGTATTATCCACGTTGGCGGAAAAGTGGAAAAAGAAAGGCTTACCATTTTCCTTTTTGGACGAAGAGGACACGGCTGTTTTCAAATACGAAGTATTGTAATGTCGTGTGTGGTATTAAAAGATAAATAATGTAGCATCATTAACACCTAAATAATGATTAGTGTTAGTAGTGTTGTAGTGGGCCAGCAAGTAGCATGGAATCAGGATAAGTAATTAGTGCCGTCCCCTAACAGGCGACTAAATTCAAAAGTTCGATTGTTACTACCCTTTTTATATCTACTTATGTAACTTCGATAGTTCTTTGTGAAAATTAGGGACATTTTTGGGCTGATATTTTAATTTACTCTCCTACTGGTTGGCCAATTTCTAGATGGATGTTAGTTGGTACTTCAAAGTCTTTCCTAATTGTAATTGTATTTTACTTATACATTATTAGTATACGTTGTTCTGTAAAGTAGAGGTTAACTAGCTAGGGCCGAACATCAACATTACATTAGAGTTAGTGTAATCAGGTGTGTTATTCTCTCAAAAAACGGCGGCCGGTTGGACGGACGAGCGAATAAAAGCGGCGAGTTTAAATAGTCCGTCCGACCGAACAAAACACATTTTAGCGCGTGCGTTATACGTTCGAGAAGTCATGCTGCCAAATTGAATACACGCGCTAAAATGTGTTTTGTTCGCTCTGTCGGGACTACTTAAACTCGCCGCTTGGACCTTCACTCGAGCGAACGATCACCTTTGCTTGTTGAGAGAATCACAACCCAGTAGTTTTCAAGGAAAACACATTAACAATACAAGCATCGAAAATCATAATTTCTTATTTTTTACAGAAAATGACTTGTAAAGAATTGAGTTTTCAAGATTTTAACTTTACAATCGATGATATTAATAAGGTAACATGCTAAAGTTCTTGCGGTGTCTGCGGCATCGTCTATTTATATGTCATAGCACACATTTTCGTAAAGCTTCTCTATTTTTAGCTGTCGCGGACGCTTTATGTTTTTTGAAAACTATCCGGGTAAAACAACATGAGGGTAAACTTACTGAGAATTACTATTGCAATGGTGGCTTTAGGATTTCATTTGAGGAGGCGGAGGCATTTCCGTACCTAGACAAATGCTGCATTATCCGAACGCCCACCTTTAAAAAAAGAGCATCGCCATCATTATTATAACACCTTTAAAAAAAGAGCATCGCCATCATCATTATAACACCTTTAAAAAAAGAGCATCACCATCATTATTATAACACGGTCAATTTATTAATCGATTCCTGGTGGACTACCAGTCTCGTGGCTTTTAGAGTTAACCAAAATTACACCATATTTTCATAGTCATAAATACCTACTTGCACCTACAGCTCTTTAAACCGGGCCAGTAGAGCTGCTTCCAATTATAATTCCCTGACCTATTTGCGAGCCACAATACCTAAAGTTTAACATTTAGGGATTGGTAAGAGATATTTCCGAGTAATTTAGAAATTATTTAAACCATTTTAAATACTTTTGACACCCCGGAAGTCAATTAATTGTCACCATGAGTTGTATATATAACAATTGGGTTATGCGCACAAGATGCGCACAAAATGCACATACGAGGGGAGGTCCAAAAATATATTTTTTAATTGAATTAAGTATTTTTAAGTTCGATAAATTTTTTACACTCGATCGATCTAGAACTGGGGCCCATTTCTCAAAGTGTATTAGTCTAATAATATTAGTGTTTTGTCTCGTAAATAAAACTACACAATGAGACAAAACACTAATATTATTAGACTAATACTTTTTGAGAAACGGGCCCCTGGTAATGTGTGGTGAACGACGATTTTAAAAACGTACGATTATTGTTGGCAGGCGTAAATCGGTTAATGTGTGCGCAACAAATGCGCAAAACATTTTTTCTACACCGCGTCGGCGTAAGCCGGCGGCAAATCCGGCGCACATGTCTAGTCTGCACGGGTAGCACAAGTTGTATTTTCTCGCTTGTCGCTCAGTGCGTCTCTATCGTTACTGACGAGATAGAAATGGAGATCCGAGCGACAAACAAGTCGCGGGCAACTTGTGCTAGCCGTGCTGGTGGTACTAGCAGTTTTGCCCCAAACTATAAACCTCAGCACGAACTTAACGGACTGCGTTAGAATAACCGCATACCATAGAGTATTATGTAAATCTGTATAAAGCTTTGCTAACAAAACTGTTCTCTTCACAGTATCTGGACATCGGGGAGGACATGAACGTCCCCGATGACTTCACCCAGAGCGAGTTGCAGACGGGCAAGTGGTGGAGGCATCTACTCGCGGGGGGCATCGCTGGCGCCTTCAGTCGGACTTGCACGGCACCCTTAGATCGGCTCAAGGTGTTCCTGCAGGTTAATATTGCTCCATTACAATACTTAAATAATGCATAAACCAATTAGCGGGATCTCATCTAATAGTCAAAATCGATTAAATTCCCTCCTGCTTGTAATAACATTACTTTATTAGCATTATTGGTATCTATCAGCTAAAATAAAAACAGCGCTGCCATTTCCTTACGTCAGTGTAGCAAATAGTATTTTTTTGTGTAGTGAATGTTATTTTACTTAAAATTTTGGCACATTCAACACCAAAATTATGTACATGTAAATGTATATAAACCCCCTTACCAAGAAAACGGACACTTGATTTTTTCAAGTAATTTATATATACTATAACTAAACAAGATTTCCTGCTACAAAATAAAGAAAGTTTAATGCTGTAGCATAAAATTTTATTTAGTTACGGTAAGTTTAGACTATAGTTGAAAAAATCTAACGTGCCAAAATTTTTTTGCAAGGGCGTTTATATATGTTACTCATTATGTATGGATTGTAAGGAAATCCTCCACAATATTAAGTGCATTTCTAGTTTAATATTTGTCCGATGGAGTCAACACATATAAGCAGAATTTGGCAATACTTCAAAGCAAACGTTTTCAGCCACTATTATTTCAGCAAATCTAATAACACGTGTTTAGCCAAAGAAAATGAGATGTGTCGCATGTCTTGAGTTCTGTGCCCGTTCTCAAGTTTCCTTACAAAATAGATACGGTGCCAAGTTTTGAGCGCTCCATGAGATTTATGATTAGACCCCGGACTTTTGTAGCAATGACGTCACAATAGGGTAGTCTGGGGAGTAAATGGAAGGGTGTTAATTAATACGAAAAAGTAACGGTTTTTAACCGAATAAATTGTAAATTGTAGGCGACAAACACGGTACTAATTCTCTAAACACAATACTCCTCTATCTTTCAACACTACGCTAATCTATTACTATTTGGTTTCTAGGTGAACCCAACAAAAGAGAACATGAGCAAATGCCTAGCAAGGATGATCAACGAGGGCGGCTTCACCGGCCTTTGGCGAGGTAACGGGATTAACGTCATCAAAATAGCCCCGGAATCCGCGCTCAAGTTCGCAGCGTACGAGCAAGTCAAGCGGCTCATACTCAACGACAGAAAAAACCAACCATTAGAAATCTATGAGCGATTCGCCGCCGGTGCCACGGCCGGAGGAATCAGTCAGACGGTGATATACCCCCTTGAAGTACTCAAGACTAGGCTAGCATTAAGAAAAACCGGGCAATATAGCGGCATTCTAGACGCTGCCAAGAAAATATACGCAAGAGAAGGGCTGCGATGTTTTTATAAAGGCTACATTCCAAATATATTAGGGATCGTGCCGTACGCAGGGATCGATCTCGCTGTGTACGAGACGCTGAAAAAGAAGTATATCAACAAGTACCACCATAATGGACAGCCGGGGATGCTGCTTCTGCTCGCTTGCGGGAGCGCGTCGTGTACCTTGGGACAGGTGTGCTCATACCCCCTGGCTCTTATAAGGACGAGGCTGCAAGCGCAAGGTAATATTGATTGTATGTTTTTCACAAGTTTCTCATGTTTGCAAGACAATATTAAATCAGTTCCTGTTAATTGGAATCGGCAAAGAAATACTTAGTAGACCTGATGACAATTCCCTTCCCTGTACCGTTCCTTCCAACAAACTTGGACCTATGCTAAAGCTTTCACGGTACACTCTGTCCAATTGTGGAATGAGCTTCCACCGTGTTGAGACAATCTAGAAGTGTGTTCATTGAAGGAAAGGTGAAATAAGTTTTGGCTAAATCAACAAGATGAGTATGACTATGTGAGTGTGTGTCTGTTCTTAGTTATTGCTGCTGTTTATGTATGTATGTGGTAATAAATGTTAGTATATTCTATTGTCTATGTAATTTTAATAAGCATTTCTTTTTTCTTCCTGTTTCTCTGTTGTATTTACTATTTTCTTCTCTCATTCTCTCATTTCTGTAATTTTGTTAATTTGTCTATCCTTCTGCATTGTCCTTGCTTATTCTACTCCAAGGTTAACTGGAAGAGATCCCATATGGAATAAGTTCGCCTATGTACATTATCTATATTGATGAAAAAATGTTTATGTATAAATAGTTTACATACATACTTACAACTTCAAAATTATGGTGTCGATCTAACTCACATCTGAAGTAAATCTTAATGTACAATACGATTAAAATAAAATAATCTTGAGTCATAGAAAACTGACATCTTGAAGCGTTATCTTGTGTCAAGAACAGTTTATGAATACGACCCTAAGAGCTGATGATCTGATGGATGAATCTGATGTCTCGATAAGCATATGATGACGGGAAAAAGTAGAAGTTGTTTAACGTATTTTCCTTATAATTCAGTATGCATGTATTTTTGCCCCACAAAAGGTGGTGTAAAAAATATTTTAATTTATATTGCGTATTTAAGTTTTTGACCTCGAGGGGTCACAGCGTTAACCTCCATCTTGAATTAAAGGGGCCAATTTTTTTTGTACATACCTATTGCTTCAACAGTTGACTTCATGACAAAAATGTCTATGAGAAGTAATAAAGTTTTTTTTTTAAAGTGTGTTTATTCTGTACGTCTTATAGATACTAGTTACTAAAACATCTATATTGTTAAGAATGTTTTAAATTAAAACATTTTCTACACCATCTTTTGTACGGCAAAGTCTCTTTTTTTGTCCCCACTGATTGAATTACCAGAACGCGAAAACAGTTTCAGCGTGCAAAGAATTGCAAAAGCGTTATTAGAAAATTAACTTTAAACCTTTTGAACAAGGAATGTCAAGTGCGACCTAATAGTTCTTAGCTTATTTCACTAATAAATAATAATTGCCTATAATAATAATAAATAAATAATATTTGCCTAATTGTGCAAGTTGTGGTTATAGAATTATCAACAAGTTTTTAGAGATGTTTGTAATTCTGTAGCTCTGCCTACCCCACTCTGGGAACGAAGGCGTGAGATTATGTATGTATGTATGTTATTTCACTAACGTTGTGTATCGAAATCTAACTCAAATTATTTGGTTTTACAGAGAAGGCAGCTAAGGTGGCGGAGGGTACGATGCGAGGCGTGTTTCGGGACATCGTCCAGCGGGAGGGCGTGTTTGGCCTCTACAGAGGAATCACACCCAACTTCATAAAGGTCATACCAGCCGTTTCGATCTCATATGTCGTCTACGAATACGCCAGCCGGTCGCTCGGCGTCAATATGACGTGATCGACAACCTTCCACCCGTCGATAAATTCCTCGAGAAGAAACTCTCGCATCACATTCTAACCTAAGCATATTAGCAAATTTTGCATTTGTGTATATAGCTGTATGTAAGTCCTATTTATTTATGACATGTATGTGAATTCCACTGTACACTGCGCACGAGATGACTCGTTGATTGCATTTGTTTGTCCGCCCGATCAGTCGGGGTTTCCACACTGATGAGTAGGGTTACAACTGTGATTGTATTAAATTATGTAATTTTTTTTGGTTCTTTTGTTTTTTGTTCCTTTCGTTTACCTTTGTGTCTAATGGGAAACCCATGAAAGTTGTAGTGGATTATATGTGGATAATTTCATCGTGGAATGCTGAGTGTTGCTATGATAAAACCTTTTCCAATTTTCAATCTGCTTTTTAAATGTGGATAAAGTATCCGTCACTCTTGTAGTTATATTCCCTAATATAAGTACGAGAGTGACGGATGCTTTATCCACATTTTGTCACGCGATTAACGCAACCATACTAGGCCCGCTATACGATATTTGACAGTTCTAGATAGATCTGGTTACTTTAGGACTGTGCTTCAGGATAAAAATTGATATTTGCTTCGCACAAAATGTCGCACTGTTAGATCAAAACAGTCGTAACTCAAAATACAACTGGATTTTAAAATCAACTTTAATACAATTCCTATGAACTTGAATCAAAACTAGCAAGGATTTTGAGTTGATAATGTTTTGATCTAGCAGTGCGTGTGTCATAAGTCATAAATGTAACCTGTAGTATCCAAATCTCTTCGCGGTTTGTATATTGCGAACGGAAATAGCTATAACACAATCGACTAGATTGTCTAAGTTTTTTATTGATTGTATTTTGGGAACCGCCATCTCTCATACATAAACCTTTTGAATTATTCTAAATTCGGTACTCGAATTCTAATGACAAATGAAAACTTTTCATTGAAAATCAATGCGTATTCACTAGATAGGTAACAAATGTTCCGCAACACGGAAGACGTCCGACGAAACCGCGCGGCTACGTCAGACGACACGAGCAATGAAGTCAGTCATGTCGAGCGACGTCTAGTGACGTGATTCTTCACCAGACGTCGCGGCCGACAAATATCGCATGATGCCGCCAGATAATGTGAGAAGTTTGGCAACGTTGCACCACTTCGACTGACGACGCTGCCGACACTTTGCGGAACATAGTTCCCTAGTGATTTGATTAGATATACCAGTCAATAGCGTTAAAAAATTTAAAATATTCTGTGCGACACAATTTTTACCTAAGTAATAAATCGTAAATTTTTTCTTCATAATGAATTGCTGGACACTGGATTTATTTTAGGCACAAAGAGGTTTTGCTTTTTTAACCGAATTCAAAAAAGGAGTTTTTATTTACGGCTGTATGTATGCTTTTATTTTTTGCACCGAAAACATTCAAATACCAAACACTACCACAAAACGTGTATTCAAACGTGGTACAGTCGTCATCAAAGAGTGAGTTTTCTCACTAGTAGTGAAACCGAGCGGAACGAAGAAAACTCGCAATCCGATTGTAGAGATGTCCATTTGCCCAGTGCCATGAACGCGTATGTGCGTTTTTGCAGTATGGGAACTTCGTATAAAACAAAAGTTGCAGCACTTGGGAAAAGATCTCGGTAACGGGTCGTCGTTAACTGTAAGGTCGGGCGGGGCTATTCCTGAGGGGTAAATGCGTAATTTTTTTTTCTTCAAAGGAATGAAATTTTTTAAATCTATCTTTGCGCCCTTTTATAGTTGCTTAAGTACCTAAATTTCTATAAAAGGGAGCAGAATTTCAGAACATTTTATTCCTTTCAAATCTTTAGATGACGCATTTATCCCTCTGTCGGAAAAGCCCCGCCCGACCTTATCAAAAAATCATGAAAATAATTTTCATCACATTTTTAAACAGATCTCTAATTATGCATTTATTTGCCACGATCGTCATATGCAGACGCAAAATGTATGAAGTATAGAACAATTCACTTACAACCTAGCTAAAAAATCCATTAAATAAAAAGTATAGCTATTTAGGCGCTTTTCGTAAACTATAAGTACTTACGAGTATATATGTAAGCCTACAGGCAGTGTATGCATCAATTGATTAATTTCTTTAATCAAACCAATCACCTGAAAATGTAATCAATTAAATGAATCACGATTAATTAATTAATAAATCGTGATTGAATTTGATCGTGATTAAAATAGTAATCGCAATCGATAATCAACCGTGTTTTATTTTTTAAGTCTAGCACTAGCTGTGACTTAGAAAACGCTATGTGGCGTTTAAGCTCTTTAGCCATTAGCAGAGTTTATTAATTATTTTCTCAGAAAATAATGAACAAAAAATGAAAAAAAAAGTATACTTTTGAGACAAACCTCTTTAAGCATGATTTTTCAGAGCATCTTTGAAAAAGGTTGCAGTTGTCAATTGTCCAAAACTGATAATAGCAATTTAGAGTAAAGGTAATTGAACTTTATTTCCTTGCTGGTAGATTCAAATTCCCACTCACAAAAATCTCCGTTTGTAGTACGGTGGGCCTCAGGAGGTTAATCGTAATCTGGATTAACGAATGACGATTAGATTAAATTAGTCGTTAATGTTTGATTAACGATTGAAAGTATTAATATTTAATATAAACGATAAATTTTTAATCGTAATCGAGATTAACTTTTTGCCAACACTGCCTACAGGATACGGCCCTTAAGTCAAAAGTAAGTAAAGTTTCAAACTCGGCGCATTTGCGGCGCATGCACGCAAGTGAGACATAGTAGGTAATCGGGTTTGTTGGTCTCGCTCGGACTACTTTCTTTGGTTAATTATTATCAAATTAACTGCCAGCTTACTAGGTAATACCGTATAAATTGTTAGCAATCGACCTAATATCCTATATATCACGTGAATACGGCTTGAATATTAGTTGATTATCATTTATCATCATCTCATTCATTAATTCATCAGTCATTCACAAGAACTTATTTTACTATAGCTATAGTAATTTAGTTATTATTTTCATTTCACATATTTGTTCCACAACTTACTATTCTATACTGGATTTTATAGGATCGATGAAAGTTTGGATTTATTGTCATGGTAATTTATTATAGCACCGACGAAAACCGCTATTTAAAATTTATGCCAAATCAAGACTAAACTCAAGCTATCTTAGATTGCAGAAACTAAAATTCAAAAGTAAAAGAAGAGTGTTGAAGTAAAGAGCTGTGATTAAAGTAAGATAAAGTTTGTAAACGAGAAGGTAGTTCATGTTCGTGATAGTTACTTGTATGGATATGTGAACAAAACCGAATCATAACATTTACCCTCATAAATAATTAGGAAATATCTGCAATTTTAAATCTGACGCATTATTATTAATTATAAATGATAAGCAATAACTGGCGACAATGCATAAGCATTCTCCTGACCTCCACCCAGTGCCTTGAACGCGTAGGTATGTGAGCTTTTGCAAAAAAATATGCTTTCGTATAAAACAAGAAATGCCTGGTGGACAAGATACAAATCGCTACGTTAACTAGTGATTTTCGAAAATCTACGTAATGTAGATGTTAGATTGCGTCGACCGCGGATGTCAACTCTATACATTTCGAATCGATAGAAAACAGAAACGTTAGCAGTGTTTGCATCTTGGCTAGACCTAATGTCGGTGTTTTATACCCACAGAAAAAATGTAAACGAAGGTGTTACCTTTAACGAAAAACATTTGCAGTATTCAAAATATTTATACTTTGTACATTTATAAGAAATCGACTGTCTATAAAAAAACTATAATTATATTGTAATCAAGATTGAAGAATTTAATTTGTTGATGGCAAACTTTATAAATTCATTGTTGTTTTAATTTAAAACGATAAAACTGTTTTTGTATGCATAATATATTTATTGCACTGGTATCATTCACTCGATACACCTGTGTCAACAAGTTGAGGGCCCCTTGATTGATGTGAGACGTCACTTCACTCGCTTCGCTTCACAACTCGTGCTTTCGTCGTAATCGCTTTCCAGTGACTCATTTGTGCGATTTTAATTTCAATTATTTCTCAAATTTATCTTTATATCACGGTACGAGCGAAATGGTAACTTTATATTATATTTCTTACTGGCCCAAACTTTGAGATCCCCTGAAAGTCACTTTGACAGTGACGTAACTTTGTTAAAAAAAATTTCAGTGGGAATAAAAATTCGACCTTACTGGGGAAACTGACTCAGCGGATGCGTTAATTTAACCCTTATTTACATAGGCCAATACGCACACATACATGTTAAACTTATAATTATAATTCCCGACTTTTTCTGTCGAGGCGAGGGTTAAAAAGGACGGCGATCACGCGAACAGCTTTCTTACTTCTACATTAATAGCTGTGTTAGGAACGTTAACAATATACGATATAGTGGTGACATAACTAGGTAGGTTTAGTTTGTTCCATACGTGGCAACTCTTCTACGCGTTTTGTGGGATAAAAACACTAAACTTTCCTGTTAAGGTAGGGTATAAATAAAAATATTAGGAGATAATATCACACAAATGTGACGTTATCTATAAAAAGGGACCTTATTGTCGATGGCGCTTCCGCCATTATTAAAGATGCCCCGATATAAATACAACGTCGCGTGACGCAGTGCAGCGTAAGCGCCATCGACAATAAAGTCCCTTTACGTAGATAATGCCACAAATAGATACCTATCTACTCCCAAACTAAGCTCTAGGTTAGGCTAGGTTTGCAATATTGATCAGTAGAGTAAGGACCTTTGGTGGCAAATCGTGGTTCTAGAATCCATGGAGTCGCTGTTTCCTATTTATTATAACACATACTACTTTGATTTTGACCTTCAGTATTTTAATATTTCATTTATTCATTAAACCGCTAAACCAATTTAAATGAATTTTGGTATGGATGATATCTCTGCTGTGAAACCGTTACAAACAAGAAAATATTTGTAGGTATGGAATAACCGAACTAAAAATGTATTTAAGTCATTTTGAAATATGACCATACTGAAGCTCGAAATCAGTGTCATGTATTATATTAATTAGGAAGTAGCGACTCCATGGATTCTTGTACCACGATATGCCACCAAAATCCTAATCTTAAATCACAGCGCTTTTACTGGGTAAAACATGTTGCTCTTGACGTGTTACGAGTATGCAATTGTTTTTAAGTCGGCCATAATTGCTGTCAAGTAAATAACAGCTGTCGTAACGTTGACAATATGATAACATGTCACAGGCAATAAAGTTTTACATAGTGGAATAGAGACCCATATGCTCCATTTTTGCTAAAAGGTACTATGTGCCAATAATTCAATATTGGAATCGATTTGTATGGACCATAATTCCTGTCAAGTAAATAACAGCTGTCGTAACGTTGATAATATGATAACATGTCACAGGCAATAAAGTTTTACCTAGTGAAATAGAGACCCAGATGCTACATTTTTGCTAAAAGTTACTAAGTGCCAATAATTCAATATTGGAATCGATTTGTTTGGACACCGGGACCTATAGGTCTTAAAGTTAATTATGCTATGCAAGACTTTGATGAAAGTAAAATATCTATTTTACTTTCATCAGAGATGCAGGCCCTATCTCTTTCTCTCGTTGGCGTATCAATTGGAGAGTAAAAAGGAGCTTTGATTTGTTTAAATTCAGTTAACTTTGCCCTGTTTAGGGTTCCGCGTTTATTAGTAGGGTTGTGAATAAAACGCGAAAGGGATAAGTTTTCATAAGTTTCGTCTATTTGTCTTAACCGTACTGAATGTTTACAAAAAGAAAGCAATAAATACTCGTAACACTATAGCAGTTCATTAATAAGTAACGTTAGAATAAGTAAGTCATCGCTATACTTGAACTTCTATTCTACATACATTGCATCAAATTATTTTGCTCCATATGGTTTTTAATGTCAGCGAAAAAGACCTTCCAAACGTCAAGAATATCGTTACTACTTTAGAAAAAACTCGTATCTGATATTTTGAGATGTATGAGTTTGAACTTAATTCTCTTCGTGTTTAAGTTTAAAACCGTACGTCACGAAATATGAGATACGAGGTTTTGCAAAGTTATGACGATATGACAATAAAGCCAGATGAACTCAATTAGAATAAAGCCCCATGTTTATATACGTTTGAACTACACTACAAATTGTAACGAATAAAAACGATAAGTCACAAAATGTATCAAAATCCTAGGCACTGTTTACACTTTGATAAGTGCAAGTGTGAAGTTCATACATTCGCTGTCAAGTGGCAAGTAGCAAAATTGAACTTCACACTTGCACTTAACAACGTGTGAACAGGGCGTTAGGTACCTACGATGGAATTCCAAAGCTGCGCACGTTCATCGAACGCATGGATAAAAATTTGTTTCTTAAAAAATGTATGTACCTACCTACATAGATTTGTAATCTACACGTCATCTACCAGTGACGCGATTAGTTTAAAAACGAAACGAATAGAAACGCTAGTTAGCGTAATGCATCTTGGCAGGGCCCTCTGATTGGACACCTTGTTTGGACGCATTGAGTTTTCGTCGGAATATCAAACGTACGTAGGCATATTAAAGAATACGTACTACAGTTCTTATAAAGTAAAGTCATGCATGATACAAATGATTTATGTTTCGCTTACACTTATATTTAAATTATACATATATCAATATTTCTGGCCAGAACAAAATGTGTCTAAATAAGATGCTTAGTCATTGTCTTTTAAATTTTAAAACCTATACAACGTTTTAATAGTTGGACATATTATGTTGCTGTCTAGCCGTGTCGCCTATTAAGGACTATAATGTTAATAGGAAATTTTACGATTTAGTCATCTTCACAAAACGCGGTCGTTATATAGGACGCTGTTACGCAATAATCAGTCAATCCATCCAATCCAATAACCCTTAATACTATAATCGTGGGTTGACATTTCATTGCTAAATAATTGTGGCTTGACACCTTTTTGCGTAACAGTGTCCTTACATATAGAGACTTTGTAAACTTTGCTACATAGACCATCTGATGTCCTGGACATTATGCAACATGGACAATTAAATACTGCCCTCCTAAGGAGAAAAGGCACAAGAGCAATTAATTAACTACTAGAAGCATATTAAACTCTCGAAGGTTATAAAAAGGTTGGAAGTGCAATACAATTCATATAGCAGATGTGCCTTTTTGCCGTAAGAGCCCACGAAATGAGGTCTATTCCCAGTTGTCCGCAGTGTGGACAAAGGAGTGCGGACAACTGGGAATAGCCGGGTATGATAAAGACAACCAAACCGATAGATCCACGTGATTGACGTGTGTAGGTACATATATAGGTACCTTGTGTGTGCGTAGCGTGCGCCGCAGTTGAATTCCGGCTTTATGGCCAAGGGGCCCTAGCTGAGACGCATTACGCTAACTAGCGTTTCTATTCGTTTCGTTTTTAAACCAATCGCGTCACTAGTAGATGACGTGATACGAAGAGTCACGTGATCTACCAGTGACGCGATTGGTTTAAAAACGAGACGAATAGAACCGCTAGTTAGCATAATTCGTCTTGACTACGGCCTGAGGACTTGCTTAGCCACAGTAGGACTCTGTCATAGTGACACAAAGGATCACAAAAACAAAATTACATTCAAACATTACTTAATCAGGGACTGTGAAAAGGCACTAATTAAGTGGCTTAGCAAGTACATTATACAGTTTGTGTAAGAGTAAAGTACCTAACAAATTCGGAAAGTTGTATGTACAAAATAATAATAGGTTAGTGACATCCGAAAGCTTAGCTACCTAATTCTTTAATTTAATATTAAATATTTAAGTAGATAGTGTATCAATTAACTATGTTTCTACATATTTATTGTATCTCCATATACATATTTTAATATAAGAGCATTAAGATTACATATTCAATATACCATTTTTGATCTGTTAATGTTATATATTAAACGTTTATGTAGTTAGATAATATAATAGTTCATATACTGCCATAACGCATGTCTGCCATTCGTTTCAAACGTAGGTAACGTAAAGAAAGTTTCTTATCTAGATAGGTAGTTCTATCATTATTTACTTACCTACCAATTGCTAATATTTATTATAATAATGCAATTAGCCAATTACTGTCTTATTAATAATTATCATTCACGTCAAAATTTCAACCCATATTTAATATAAAAAATCCATTTCTGGTTCTAAATAAGTTAAGTACCTAATACGAATGAGAGTGCAATGCGACTCGTTCGCAAAATAAATGTGTAAGTACCTAGCTTGGAAAAAAAATACGTCGCTGTTCGGCGTGAAATGGGCTACATTCTCCTAGATACGAGTTGCCAAAAACTCGCAGCATAAACTATTGCTGGTGCTACCCACTAAAGAAGTTCATTTCATTTCACATGCATTCCAATCACAGTTCCAAATTTCACCGCGTCAAACCCTGTTTTGCCAAGCTATACATTATCTTAATGCTTTGTTAGTGAACCTACTTAATCAAGCATTTGGAGGAGAGCTGAGGGCCCTGCCAAGATGCACTACGCTAACAAGCGTTTCTATTCGTTTCGTTTTTAAACCAATCGTGTCACTGGTAGATGACGTGATACGAAAAGTCACGTGATCTACAATTGACGCGATTAGTTAAAAGCGAAACGAATAGAAACGTTAGTTAGCGTAGTGCATCTTGGCAGGGCCCTCAGAGAACTGTGTTTATGGCATGCACTGATCTCTATCTCTATATCTACATATACTGTGCCTCCATGGACTGTATATTGACGACGTTATATTGGAGTTATTTGACTATCGCCATTTTGTGTCCCTGCCGCTTTAAGTGAGCCTAGTCGGGCGTAACGATAAAGAAGAAGAAGACACAAATTATAGAGTCCTAGTGAAAAAGGGTATAAGTCGACTTAACTCGTGCTAAACAAGGGTATATACATAAACGGAGTATACCTGCTAGACTTAAAACCTTTTTCACTTGATCTTCAGCAGAGTAGACCCCAGAATTATGATAACCGTAGACAGAGTAGATATATACCTGTCCAGCGTTCTTGTTATACAAAGAATCCTTTGGGATTATCTGTCTAACGTATTACTAGGGCCTGGTGAAAAAGGGTATAAGTCTACTACACTCCTTATTCATCTTATTATAGGACTTAAACCGCTTATAAATCAGTTAATACCTTTAATTAGTACGAGTTAAACCCTTTTTCACTAGATTCCCATTTTTTAGAGGTCAGTAACGGCATGCCATGTTATTATTATGTACCTATAAGATATAGAGTAATTTTTAATGTCTGTCTACATGTACTTTTTTAATGCACCGATTTCTTTTCTTTTTATGTTTGGTGTCCATTAAAGAGTTTGTATTGTACACCTAGTACCTACATAGATCCTAAGTCACATTGGACAATGGTCATTTAATTAACTTAGAATAAAGTATATTTACGTACTTAAATCTCGCATTCGATCCAACCAATTGCTCTCTAATTGCTGTATCTTTTTGGTGTAATGAGTTCGTAGTTAGGTAGCTAGGCAACAAATTAAGTGTAGATTGCTAGGCTTGCTTATTTATTGTATGGAGTTCTTCAATACTACCTACTATTGGGTCTAGAGTCTAAACTAAACAATAGATGCATTAACTCGTTCCTTTTTCAAACTTGAGTATGAAAAATCGTCACCAAGGAACGATCTAGGGCAAGTTGTTTGATCAGGTGTGTTATTCTCTCAAAAAACGGCGGCCGGTCGAACGGACGAGCGAATAAAAGCGGCGAGTTTAAGTAGTCCCGTCCGACCGAACAAAACACATTTTAGTGCGTGCATTGTCAATTAGGGAGCCTTATACGTTCGTGAAGTCATGCTGCCAAATTGAATACACGCGCTAAAATGTGTTTTGTTCGCTCTGTCGGGACTACTTAAACTCGCCGCTTGGACCTTCACTCGAGCGAACGATCACCTTTGCTTGTTGAGAGAATCACCACCCAGTAACCGAGACGTACGCGCATGAAGAGGTTGATGAATATTGAGGAAGCGCAAGTTGTATGTTTAGACCGCTGCACCTGGTTTTCCATAGTCTTTGCGTACCCCAATGGGAGACAGGCGGGAAGGTATGTAAATACGGATCAAACAACTCGGCCATAATCGTCCGTATGCGTTATTAACTGATTCTGTGTGTGACCGTTAGTAAGACAAAGTTAAGGATGAGTTAATAATGTGTGAATGTTCCCAATACTTATGTAACTTGTTATTATTTCAAAAATATAATTTTTCCCTAACTTAGTCTTAAAAATGATTTGTAACAATCAAAATTAAGGTAATAGCATATTTACTCATGTCTAATAGTAAACGATACTACTTTCCAGTTTGACTAATTTTCGTTGCTGTGCTGAGCGGAAGACCGTTCTTGCCACTAAGTAAGATCTTAGTAAGTCCTTGATTTCTTCAGTCGTCAAAATTCACGGAATGCGTACTGTCAGCTTAAGTACCTACTTACAAAAAAATGTGTAGTGGGTACTGTTCTCATTCTAGAAACATCTCCAGTAGGACGATCAAAACTGTACAATCCTGGAAGTTCGTAAATATAGCTCGTCACTCTCAACCCTTTGTATTGCTTCAAGACCCATATCAAAGCCCTTTGGGAGCCGGACTAAACCGTATTGGTCCGTCCAGTTGAGTTTGCTACTTTTCTCGTGGACTCGCAAGCCGCGCGATATTATACCTTTGTTTGAAGCAAAAAGATGAAACAAATACTACTGTTTATACCGTGCTCCAGTTTTGAATAGGGCGTGACTCACCCCGTCTCTTCTATAAAGTTTTGATATTCTTACGTATCTCTTGTCTGACGTGCACCTAAGTCCTCCCTTTTGCTGACAATCATACCTTGACTCCCAGCTCCTTGGGTCAAACTGCCTCGCAGTACCAAGGTGGAGACACGCGCGAACGTGAATTTTAAACGTACTGACAGATCAAGTTATGCTCGCCCGGCCTCTTCACGGCTTAGTTAGGTGCCAAGACGTAGGCTAGGCACGGATTCCCGTGTAGCTAGTGCGACAAAATAACACCCCTGCGAGAAACTCAAATAAACCCACGTTTCTTTGAGTTTCTTGTTACGGATATTATTGATACCTATGTAAGAATTTAGAATTCCAATTTCCAATTACTAAATATTAAGGCAAGAGCCGTGATGTAAGTTAAGAGAACAATCCATTCAGTTTATAATATCTTTAGTCAAATGAGAAAGCGGAACTAAAAGGAATAAACTCGCGGAGCGTAAAGGCTACCGCAGGCTAACAGTTTACTTTAAGTCCCAAGTTAGTTAGGCCGCCTGCAAGTCCAAAATATGGGAAGAACTCGTGATAATCTAAAGTAAGGCCAACGAGAGTAGATAAAGAAAGTAAACAAGCTTTATAAAATCGTGTCACTTTGAACGCAAGCCAAACAGGAATTAACTTCACAAAATGGCGGCCCTAAGCCCTAATGGCAACTTCTGTACCGACAGCCTTTGCTGTACCACGAATCAGCAATGACAGCCGTCATCGACCAACTGAAGATATTATTGCGTACGAGAAATTAGATATAATAATCGCTCGCTATCGCTATGTACCTATATAACTCAGTAACGGTCAGTTTGTATACATTCTTTATCTCGGCTCATTGGCCGTACTTTAAGCTCTAAAATGATGAACTGACAGGTTAATATCGGCCAACTGATTGTTAGTCTGAGGTAGGTACTTAAAGGATGATTTCCACCAAATGGATCGTATCGCATCGGATCGGAAAGGATACGGACGGATGGGGCGACAGCCGATCGCGTCTATTAAAATTATTATTGTCTATTTATGACGGAGCCGATCGCGCGTCGCAGCATACCTACTTTTGGCTACGATCGCATGTCGCGGAAGACGCCCGCGGTCAAGTTGCTGTGCGCGGCTTGGTAATATAGACTTTAAATAGGTACTGTGAACATGATTTAATATCGTTTAAAGACCATACAATTCTTTCCGTTCCGATCCGTTGCGGGCCGTTTGGTGGAAATAGTGCTTAAAGAAACAACTTCCCTGTTTCCAAATAAATGTAAAATGTATCTAATTAAAAGTGCGGAAAGTCTGTTCCATGAAAATGGTGACTAAAGTGAATTTTAATGTCCTACTATATAACTTACCTAACATTTCGTGTTGTATTGCTTAAAAATCGAAGATGCATTGTTTTGTTGTTCTGCTCCCCTTTGCCTGTTAATGTCTTAATAAAATATTCCAACTTTATTTTGTTGTTTTCTTGCGTCAACTTTCCCGCCTATTTTGGAGTCAGAAATATGCAAAATCAGAATTACCCGTGTTGAATACCTACCTACCTACTTAATTGAAGTATGTTCTTAATTCATACTTACCCTTAACTTAAGTACGCATTTATACTACATATATCCATCACGAATGATTATCGGAACAAGAAATAAAAATACCAGAATCTCATGACAAGAAGGGAATCGCTTAGCCGAGAACAGAGATGCTTGTTCGTTGATACGCACGGTGTTCGAAACGATTGTCAATGACTCGGTAAAACGGTCAATTGCCTGCTTCAATGACCATCAATCAAAATTATAATCATTTGCCTTCAATCACGTAGTTGCGATTGACAATCGCTTCAATTGGATTCATATACGTTCAATGGCGATTGACAAACACGTAAAATTGGCAATCGCAACTCATCGTCTCCGTGGGCCTTTACAGACAGACAGACACCGAAGTCTCACACACTCAAGTTTTTTACCATTTTGGCACGGAACCCTAAAAATATATAGGCATTTTAGAAACGAATCGTAACGTCTCTCAAAAACTCACAAGATAAATAACTAAATAGGCAATACATTCCATTAATTATTATTTTCGTGATTAGAATTTTCATTTACTTTTTTGATAAAAATTTAAAAAATTGTTTCATTTATTTGTTGAACACATACCTATTTTTTCTCAAACATGCTCGGAAATAACGGTTTTCCGATTGAAACACATGGACGGAAAATGCCTCTTTTTACTCCTAGGAGTAAAAAAACCATATGAAAACACTTTCCGTCCATGTCCATATTGTTTTTCAATAGTGCTCTCTATTGCGTATAAAATCGAAAGGACCATGAAAAAAATCCCGTACACCCAACTTGTGGGGAGCAGTGAGGGGCGGCGGCGCGGCGGGGCTCTGCGGAGCGGCGGCGGCGGGCGGCGGCTCGTTGTGCGTGAAACTATCTTAACTAATACTCATATGACGCAAACAAACATTCTCTCCGAATTTGTCAAAGGCTTTTAAAAATACTTATAATCATCTATTTGTATAATTTCCTCGCATTGTTTGAGAAAAGCATTATGTATGCCTCGGCGGAAACAAGGATTTCCTGACTCGTATTTTAACCAGGAAATCCCTTACTTTCCGCGCCTAGGCAACAATGTACTATTTCTATCCAAGTTGTCTGTTTTTCTCTATTTAGATCGATTTTATTTGTCTACTTACCCATTTATATTGCTGAATAGGATTTGTAGTGTTCCTTGGAAATGATAATCACAACACCCGTTGTTTGTATACATAGTTTATTCATTGTATAAGACCGTAACCACTAATGGTACAAGCAACACTAAGTTGACACATATTGCACATGCACATTTATCAATATACTCATAGCCCCTTTCTTTACAATGAGAGGGAAAGTACATATATATATATTATATTCCATTCATTAATTCTACAATTATTAACAAGTATGATTACCATGCCTATTGATAACAGTTTTCACAATGTGCTTATTTAATACGTTTCACTTTTATACCTGCCTTTCCCAACATTACTTAAAAAATGATTTAAAACCATATTTTTAATCACATTACATTATAAACATAGCTCTGTTACTATTTTCTAAAATATCAGTTTTACTGAATATAAAAAAATAAGCATTTTCGAAAAATATGGCAGGATTTTGATTTAATTGTAATTGAGTCAATTTCAGTTTAATTCATTAAATTTTAATAGGGTTAACTTAAATACACTTTCGTCATTTTTCAATTCACCAGAATGCGGTGTTACATGCCATACCTACCTACATTGTTTATTAGACATTTACTTACTTGAATTATTTTACATCAATTATACATAGGTTTATAACTTATAACAACTTTAGTGTTGTATTCTGTGGTTAATGGTGATTAAACAAATTGTAAAACTACCTCGGTACCTACCTACCTAAACCAGGACCTGAGTATCCCTACTGATCACCGGATGCGTGCGCGTAGACGTGACGTGCGCGTGCGCTTTCCACTGCGGTGTATAGTATGAATTCTCATACGACGTATTGACACTATACAACGCAGTGGAAAGCGCACGGGCACATCATGTCTGCGCTGCGCGCACGCATCCGGTGTGGCTGGGCCTTAATGTCCTGTAAAATTGGGAGACATAGTGAAGAGTGTCATTAAGGTGAGGAGGCCCGTAGAACTAACCCTCAAGCGGTGGAGATTGTCTATATTTTCTCGACATTGGCGAAATACACCATTTATTAGGGTTCCGTATCAAAATGGTAAAAAGGTACCTTTATGGTGAGACTTCGGTGTCTAACTGTCTGTCTGTATGTCACAGCAGTTCTTTGCTTGCTGAAACTATAGATCAACTTGGAAGGCATAACTTGCCGCATCTGTTTTTAGTAAAAACAATATGAAATTATTTTTCTAAATATTTGAAAAAGGGGTCTTGAATGGGGGTTGAAAAATTATTTGATCATAGCAAACGGGGTACCATATGAAAGGGCTCAAACTGCAAATTTTAAAACTATTTTTTTTTTACTTATTTCCGTGTAGTTCTTTTTGATTTATAGACAAAAATTTACAAATCATGACCGTCCCCCCCAACTTCCGAAGCAAAAAATCAAATGAAGTTGTCAAATTTAACTGTTTCGGAAATATATCGAAACAAATATATATTTATCTAAGGACCCTAGTTCATAAAAAATGAGTAGGTACCTATTTTCTTTTCCGTTTTCCAATCGAATTTCGAAATCTAACGAAGAAGCGTTGGCGTGCCGCGCCGTAAAATAGGATCAGGCGCAATCTGGCTATTCATAATTTCATACGCAACGAAAATCAAAACTAACGTCGGAAAAGTTTACCCTAGCTTTAGGCGAAATATCTAATTTTTCAGTCAAAGTAGTATAAAACTCACTCCCCTCGATCGTCGTATAAAAAGTATATCAAAAACAACCTTCAGGTTGTGGTACCTAACTACCTTACTACTAAAGAGGCCATGCACATTTCCACCCTACTTCGTGATCACAAACATTTCATAGAAAGCTGTACGAGTATAACCGGGACCATTTCGTTTCCACATTCATAATCGTATTACCTATAAACAAACCTGTTTATCAATATATAATATATAATACCTACTCCTAAACTTCGAGCATGATCATTTATTTTAACACTTAATCATTGCCTTCATGTTTATTTTGAGACAGAAATTTCTATTAAATATTGTCATTTTTTACGAAAAGTAATTTCCGTAAAAAATACAATGATATTTTACGAATATTTGATTGATTAAAAATTAGTAGCAAGTAGACAGAGACAAAATAGGTAAATGGTGCTTTTAAATATTTCGAAATCAGATGGTTAGAGCAAGTATCTAACACATTTTAGCTATTTTTTTAAACCCTCACAAAAGAGTGTTAGGGTATATGTTTATTTACCGTGTGTTTCTGCGTGTATGTCAGTCATATGTCAGTCAACTTCTGCAATTTCAATTGCTAGGTAGTCTAATCCGCCTCTCATATTTTTGAAAACGTATTTTAAGGGTACCACTGACTAATAATTAATACTTATTAAGTCAGGCGTTATTTACCTATGTCAATAGGTACCTAAATCGAATTTCTCTTTATGTCTACGATTGTCGCCTGAAAACTACCTACCTACCAGGTTTTTCAAGTTTTTGACAGGTTTAAAAAACCGTCCGTACGAAAAACGCCCGCAGGCATAGATCATTTTTAATATGTAACATTCATACATTTGATTACTGATTAGGTAGTCTGATTAGACTTGGTAGGTACTGCAAATTGCAAATAACTTTTATTATGGTACCTACCTACCTAGTTAATATGAATTAAATGACTTAAATACCTATGTATTTTAAAAGATCTCGCGACATATCGCTAATCCAGATCATTTCCAAAGAAGACGCGTTAAAAAATATAAAATTAAATTCGCTCCAATCCAATCCACTATTCGCGTCCCCGACGGAAAAGTACCTTCAAAAATACGATTCTGACAATAAATATACAAATATACTTAATAATACCTACAATGAGGATGATGAATACACATATAGGTACTCAACCTTTTTGATTAATTAATCAGAGTAAACTTTGTTCCCTTCACATATTATGTTTCACCTCTATCTAGGCGGCCTTTACACTGAAACTTACGTCTTACGTAAGTAGGGACGCAGCTATTGGTTAGAAGTCGATAGAATTATTTTTTCTCATTCTAACAGATAGCTGCGTTCCTACTTACGTACGTCGTAAGTTTCAGTGTAAACCCGGCTTAAAATAAAAACACTCATTTATTATGCTGTACATACCTACCTATCTATCTATACTACTTTTTATTATCATTGGCAGCCCGAATAGGACCCGAATAAATATAGGTAAAATATTAGTAAACTGATTAACTAGGTAAAACGGCAGGGTAAAAAGTAGTTAAAACAAAGCATTTGGCTGTACGACATGGTACATAAGATCCGCAAATGAAAAAAAATGGGATCATTAATTTAAACATCGATTACGCTTCGGTCGAATTACGATTTACACCAGTTTTTTAATTTATAACAATTTGAATTTGTACAGTTGTAAAGTTTTGTGGGATAGGGGCCAGATCGGTTTAGAAACGGACGCCGCTTTTGGCGGTAAAGTCGTAATCCACCTGCCTACCTATTACAAAAATAATCGTTATTGACAACGGCAAATTCGGTATTACTACCTATTTAGAAATAGGTATTTAGTCATTATTAAAATTAACGATTACATACACTTGGGCCAACTACTTTTTCTGGTGACAACTTTAACTCCCCCCATATAACAAAACACGGCGATTTATCGGTGATCAGGTAGGTACCAATTTTTCTAATTTCAGTAATTGATGTCGATCACGTTACAGTCGGAGTTACATGGAACCAAACTTTTTTTTTGTAATATTTAATTTTTGTTTTGTAAATAAACTTTATCAAAATTAAATTGTCACCCTATTAATTGTTTAGTTTACAAACACTTTGGGTAAAGAGATTCTGATTCTTAGGTATACACAACATGAAGGTTAAAGAAATTTGGTTCATTGACATTATTTCATTACATTGCCACTGGCAAAATATTTTACGAGGCAGATGCGCTTTAATCAAGAAAAGGAGAAAATAGTTTTCTTTTATATAATATAAGTTAAAGTCGTCGATTTGGTAGTTTTGTTGACACGTGGCCTTAGCAACCCTATTAAAACGACTGTGTTCAGCAAGAATATTATAGCTGATTGGGCGTTGCATGACCATTGTAGCTGTTGTTTAAACGTAGCCGTGGCCATAGAAACTATCAGCGTGCTGTTAAAATCGTGGGTTTTTCGTTTTTCCTATGTCGAAATTACCAATCATAATTTCTCCGTACGCTAACAATGGTCCTCTAGGTTACGGTTTAAAGACCTGCCAAGATGCATTACGCTAACTAGCGTTTCTATTCGATTTGTTTTTAAATCAATCGCGTCACTGGTAGATAGATGACGTGATACGAAAATTCACGTGATCTACCAGTGACGCGATTGGCTTAAAAACGAAACGAATAGAAACGCTAGTTAGCGCAATGCATCTTGGCAGGGCCCTCTGCAATTGGTTGACTTTGGGTGAAGTCATTCTGTTGACATGACAGGTTGGCAGACCTGGCTCTCAAAAGTCAAAGTTTACTGACGTAGGATCTGTAAAATTCCCCGCCAGCCAAAGCGATGGCACTTGATGTGTCGTATCTACTTCACTTCAATAAAGAATTTAGGATGACCATGTGTTTAGTGGTTATTGGTTTTTGGTTTTAACAATATCATTAATTGTTATTAATTAAACCATGAGGTAAGTGCGTGAGACCTCATCTATTGAATTCAATTTTGGTTTTTAATTAATATTTTTCAACTCCTGATCACCGATTAAAAAATCATCGCGTGTATAATATAAGTATTAATCTTCTAATTGTTTCTTTTATTCTTTTTTATAAGTTTTGGACAATTTTCCTTGGTGTGATTTGGGCGTTTACAGTATTGACAAAACATACGCATCCTCATCCTGGTAGCCGAGTTACTTGCGCAGGCCGAGCTCGGCATCGGCGCCAGCGGCGGCGGCGGCGATGGCGAACGCGGCGACGACGAACGCGGCGACGGCGAACGCGGCGACGGTGAGCGCGGCGGTTGGGACGCGCGCGAAGGGCCGGCTGCTTGCAGCCATGCCCGAGACACCTCCATTACGATTGCGCCCTCGACGGATGGAGCTTTCTTGAGAAGCTCATCGAACGAATGTATCTCGTGTCGAGGAAGACGTTCACGGATGCGATGGTGGAGTAGACCGTAAACCATGTCCAGCCGTGCCTTTTTAGTAACGTCCTCTTTGGGGAGTCGAGCAAGTATTGGCACAGTTCGAGACAAAAACTCTTCGGTAGTCTCGTCAATGCGCTGCTCAGTCTTAAACAAGTCCCGGTACAGTCGGTGAGGAGGCCGAGTGTCTCCGAAAGCTTGTCGAAGTCCATCTACGGCATCCGTCCAGGACGTCATATTCGCCTTATTTTCTTGCCACCACAAAGCAGCAGCACGTGTAAACAGTATAGACAAGTCTTCGGTATCTCTGCAGCCACCTAAAGCCTCTACGGCGTCAATGAAATCCTCGAGGCTTTCATCGGCGTTCCCGCTGTAGGTAGGTTGGCACTGGGAAAAGTCACCGGTCACGGCAGGAGCGGAGGCAGCAGTCGCGTTGGCGGGTTCGACGGCGGCCGAGGTGAAGCACGAGGATTGGACCCCCAGCAGCATCCGCTGGAAACTTTCTGCGTTAGCTAGCTGCTTGTCTTGTAGGTTTCTCAGTCTTTTCAGTAACTGACGCACATCCTCCAGCTGTACACCATCATCAACGTCATCGCTGGCTTCGCCGGAGTTCGACGATGAACTCGGCGGCGGCGTACGATCGGGAAGAGACATTATTTGTTATTATTTCACTGTTTATGGTGTGTTTATGATATAAAAATGTTCCAACTGTTCCAAGACAGTATCTCGGTCTCGGATGCCTGCGTATCGATTTATTGGTATAAATAGAATAAAGAGAATTTTTAGAGTCCCTGCGCACGCAGTGAAAAATAATTTCACCACTCGTTTGTATACAAAGTTTATAGTACCTAAATAAACACTATAGTACCTAGGGAGTTTATAATAAACACTGTTACAGAGTAAGCAGGACTTTAAAATCACAGTTATACGGAAAACTATTAAAATAGCTAACATTTAACAATATTATTTTCACGCAACATAGGGATATCCTAGGTTCCCTTATAATCTTCTCAATGCTGTGATTCGGGGTTCTCTCTCCCTCAAGTTTCGATTTGCGACGAGGGCGGCGTACCGAAGCATTCTTAACGGCGCTGTTAGATGGCGCCACTAGGACGTCTACATTACGTTCTCCCTATACTCTTGCTTTTTAGCGCTGTCTTTTTGTAAAAGTTTGTATTTTTTTTATTTTAGCTCTTTTTAATATGTTATAGCTTGTCTGAACTGAAAGTTATTGCATCCTAAATAGCCATTTTTTAAATTCATAATGTACCCTTAATTGCCAGTGTAGCCAGGCTTTTACAGTTTTCTACTAATTTTAAAGTCTAAGGCGATTTCGGCATTTTATGTAAACTTTTTCTTCTTTGTTACTGAATCTTTTTAGTATTTTAAGCCTAAAATTCAAACGAAATCACAAAACGCTGCCTTGTAATTCTATTGTCTTACTATATCTATATAATTTTATCTAACATGTCATGTAATAAAAATATTCAATATCAAAAATATACTCTCTCTTTAAATTGAACGCGAGGGATCCTTATTATTTGGAACCAAATCACTAAATTATTTATTGTTATATTTTTTTAACTTTCGATATCTAATACAATACAATAATCTTTATAAAACTAGGTGCACCAACATTAAAACTCCAAAAAGAAATCAGCTGCGATTATGACATCATTGTAATTAGTAGATTTTTATGTGCACACTGGTATTACCTCTCATCTTTCAATGTCCCTGTTCTTCCTTTTCATACCAGCACGTGTAGACGCGGACGACTTGCCAATCACCTTATAGAATAATTTTGGGTAATACGACAATCTTTATACTACTCGACTATAAATTCATTGCGAAGTAATAAACAGTGAAATTGCAAATCCGTACGCAACAAACAAGTGTTTAGAATCGTTCGGCAATACCGTGAAGTGTTACATTTGATGTCGAGTGCAGTGAAATTGTTAACGTTTTTACGATTTCTGCCTAGGCTCGCGCGGTGGTGACGCATTGATTGAGTTTTTTGTTTTGCTTTCTAGCCTAGGTACCGAGCAAGATGCCTTCAGACGCTAAGAAAAGGGCACAACAAAAGAAAAAGGAGCAGGCAAGCAGTCGGAATAAGAAGCCTGTGACTCGAGTGACTACTGCCGAGGAAAATGGAACAGCGACCAACGGGGTCGCCAAGGAGGAGCGGGAACTCACAGCAGAAGGTAACCATGCGTTTACACCACGCTACCGCCACGTTAGTTGTCTGGTCTGCGCGTTAGGAGACCACTAGGACAGTCATGTGTTAATGGAAAATTTCGAACCAATGTCGTCACGTACTGTTCAATATTCTAGTCAATATTCTGTCTACGGTCCTCCCTGTAGGGTTCCTGCCATTGATCACACAAGCTAGTCAATGGTTTTGGAATTTCTTAGGTGTTTTATTTTTTGCAGACTGAATAAGTTATGGCATGTGTCCTAATAATTAAAATAGGCCTATAATCATAACAATTTTCTTTTCATGCTGGATTGTAGTAATGGAATGGAATGGAATTTTATAAATAAGGACACTTAATACACTGACACTTTTTTGTGAGCACACTCATTAAAATATGTTAACACATTCACCGCAAAGTGCCTGACTTTCGGGTATTCTATCATGTATGTTCCCATGCCACACTACGTGATTGTCGGGTACTATTAGTACTATTTGCCGCTACGCTGGCATGTGATTGGGAGTTTGTTTTGTGGGCTGGCATTGGATGTGTTAACCTGCCCTTTGGCGTTGACGCACCTGTATGTCAAACATTCTAATTCAGATTTTGAATTTAATTTTTATTGATAAAAGATTAAAAATTCGAATTTTAATGCTTTAATTAAAATCTGTCAGGTACACGTCAGGTTAATGAACATTTCAAGGAAGATTATTATCAGACCTAGGGTCCAGGCTATATGCTATTTCTATAGTAAATTACCTCTTAATGAAGTTTCAATAAAAAAAAAAAACAATTATTTAATCTGATTTGGAGTGTGGTTTCTCGTTGTATCAATTTTGACACGTGTATGTCAAGGGAATTTGATGTGACTCTATATGGTTCAAAGCTAATAAGATCTGAATATGAAAGGTATGTTGAAGGCGTGTTTAAGTATCATTCAATTAACATTTTTTTTTTACATACACTCACCAAAAATAAATCCAACTAATGTTAATGAGCTTGTCGGATATTTGATATATTGATGTATGATATTACATTATTGTTGGTGATTGTACATAAGTAGTAATGGAAATCTTTGTATAAAATTAGGTACAATTTTTCTCCTTTATGTATAGAAATTTTAACTTTACTAATGTAAAACATCCGCGAAGTTCTGCATTCCAGGTCATGGAAAATGAAATTAAAAGTTATTATTGGCCAATGGCAGCGGCTGTTGTTATAATATTATAATATAAACCGCAATAATATATTATTCAAATTAGATTTATTATGCTTAATTTAAAAGATTTAACACAGTCGCCACCAGCCACTGCTATGAGTGTTACGCTCTGTAACAGCATTTTCCGCTATATAGGGAAAATCTGTACCCTGTTGTTGTGTCATTGGAGCTGAATGATGATGGTGGCACTGTTCTTACTTTATAAGGTAACTTTGGGACTGTGTCTATTATTATCAATAATGCATTATTTTTCTGCTTGAAACTAGTCGTCTAGAATTTACAATGCTTAAATTTTTTTATTTGTCAATGTGTACTTTAAGGCACTGGTCCCACCGCCCGCGAGTAAGCGATGAACTATCGGCGATTTTCTTGCCCAAGAAACGAACAAAAGATAATCGCTCCCGTGTAAATAAAAGAGAGAGGTTTAAGTTTATAGTTCATCGCCGAGCGAGTGAGCCAGCGATGAACTATAAACTTAAACCTCTCTCTTTTATTTACACGGGAGCGATTATCTTTTGTTCGTTTCTTGGGCAAGAAAATCGCCGATAGGTCATCGCTTAGTCGCCGGCGGTGGGACCAGTGCCTAAGTGCTTATTTACTTTTAAACCAACCCACCCCAGAACATATTTTTATCATTTCAACAATTGGCGCGTATGTGTTGTATGCACAGTGTTTACATAGGGTGATGTAAGGCAAAATTCATTATGTGCACCATATTCACATAGCTTAGGGTTTTCAAAGTGTTAAATATTGAATCAAACATTGGACATATCTACAGTAAAGTCATTTTCTTTTTCACTAGAAGGCTGACTTACTAATAGATTGTGTATTGTCTGCCCGTCCAGAAGTCATTTATCGCTATTTCCTTGCGAATTCTCTGCCAAAGTCTTCAATGATCCGTGATGCGCGATGTATCATCATAAAGACTGAAAAAACAAAGAAACAAACGAACACTTTTGCATTTGAAATGTTTTTTTATTGGAAGACAAAGGCACACCAGCACGCCAGGCCAGACCAGACCTGATGGTAATTGAGATTTGAGACCCATAGACATTTGAATTCTTAGACTACAATCTCAAGAATGCATTTTTAAGGCTTTAAATGTGTTGCCAACCCTGAGGACTGCCTCTATGCTACTCTCTATTGCATGTTGTGTTTTCAGCAGATATGTTGTTTGTTGTGGAAAATATTGGGAACCAATGTTTTATTCAGCTCGGATTGGACATTGTGAATAATCTATTATTCTACTAGAATATTGAATATGATTTTTCGTATATGTAGTATTAACTGAGCACTATGCATATATGTACTTACTTACATTGTAAGGTTTGGTTGATGATCAAAATGTTTATTTAATAAAATATTTAAAATCGAGAAACAAAATAATGATTGATTTTTAAATTCCCTTGTTTAATTTAAATAACAAAGTTTGTAAGGATAGTAATTAATTGCTCATAATTGGTTTGTTTGTATTTCAATCATTTGTAAAGTAACAAAATGGATTTAGATAAATTTGGCATACCTTTTAATCTTCAAAATATGATAAACAGTGATCGGAATAGGTAGAGTATATTTACCTAAAGTTCGCAAAAGCGCTGATAATTTCCATAAGGTTATTGAGGTCTACATGGATGACTTACTATACAGGTGTAACATTTAAATCGGTCAGTATGGGAGAGTCTGAAACTATAAGACATACGAAGATCTGTTCTTAGGAACATGTCATCGATTTTAGTAACAAGGAAATCTGCATATATCCTCGTAAGGCCCAGTGTGCAATAGGATGTACATAATCAAGGCAATTTAATTTGAACTGTGTTGCTATAAGAATAAGGTTAATTTTCCTATGTTCATAAACTGAAAATGACATTATTGGTCAATCGTAATTGAACTTTATTGTCTTGATGTTAGGTTCAAAGTCCCACTGACAAAATACTCCCTGTTTGCAGTATGGTGGGCCTTACAAGGTTATACATTCAAAAAAAATTAGTACTAAGCTCGGGAATCGAAACTGGACGTTTTGAAAAATAAAACTAACACTATTACTTAACGCATTCACTGCCAGTACTATTCTTTGAACTTACTACTATAGGGAGCTTGCCTACTGTAAGAACGCACATATGCGTTGAGGGCTCTGGGTGGATGTCACGGTGACGCATATATGCGTCGGTGGCAGTGAATGCGTTAAGCAATAAACAATACATTTTATTAATTTTAGACATGTTTCATAGTAACATTTACTGCTTAAGCCCTACACAATCGATATCTAATTAGAAATAGTGCTATGTAGTTTTATTTTTCAAAACGTCGTTTCCTGTCCCATACAACAAACGTGTTTTTTGGCCGTTTTCTGCTCGATATTAATAACGGCAACTGGTATAGTGTCTAATGTTGTATAGATAATGGTACGGAACCTTTCGTGCGCGAGTCCGACTCGCACTTGGCCGGGTTTTTATTCCACTGAGCCAAAACAAGGGTTAAGTATAACTTGTTGTTGTTAAACAGGCTATGTATGTAGGCACATATGTATGTACGTTGTTATAAATAGGCTGTCATATGATTCGACAAGAACGTCTTAGTGTTCTGCCTGCTGTCCGACGGTTCAACCAATGGACGTGAAATTTGGTATAGAGGTTTTTTCTATGCAAGGAGAAGACACACGAACACACATGCCACTTGATGTTTAGTGGGAGCTGAGCCCCATAAACAAGACACCAAGTTTCCAACCCTGAGGATTTAAGATGAAATGCCTCTAGTAATTTCACTAGTTGCCTAATCCCCACACCGGTACACAACAATGTGAACACTGCTGCTTGACGTTGAGTTAAGGCTGCTTAAGGTCCTATACATATACGCCTAGTCCTAGGATATATGCTCTTTTAGATCCCGTAAAATTGGACAGTTCGCGAGGACGCGGCGATAAACGACTTCGCGGACAGAGACGCGGGCAAAAGCTAGGCTATAAAAAAAAACCGGTCAAGTGCGAGTTGAATTGGGTCCCGTTAGGCTCCCTTCGGGTGCACCCGGAAAAACTTTGTGTCATACAGTCGACATGTCAAGTATACTTGATGTAAGTAATGTCACTTGTCACTGTGTGAGTGCTGTTCTTATAAAGGGTCCTCCCAATATTTTGTAAACAACAAAAATTTATAGTTTTTCAATAACAAAATTATTCCGCCATTTATTAGGACTAAGCAAGTAAAATATATGTTAGTATTTTTACTGCTGCTTGCGATTACCGATTTAATTACTTATTGCGGATTTAACGCTACGTTTTACTAACTTAAAAATATTATTGTTTACATTCAATTTCGGGCGGTTAAAACCGCATTGTCTAAAAACACAAATTACTTATTGAATCAACCTGTATGTAGCCATTTTGTGATGCACACATAGATATTTTCATTCACTCATTCGATCCATTCGTGCCAGCTTGTTATGAATCAAACTATAGCTGCATTTTAGTATCTACCTTGTCGCTTTAATGCCTTTGACAGATTAGTGCAGCAGTTAAAACATGACGTCGAAGTGACAAAACTTAAAGATTGGCCACACCGACGCGTAAAATACGGTGACGTTGCGTAAACAAAAGAATGGGAAATAGTAATTACATGGCGTCAATTTTGACGTACCTACCGTATAGGTGAAAAACTTAAGTAAATGAGTTGCATGTAGTTGTGTACAAAACTATAATGGAATTTACGTCAAATTTTAAATACAGAATGTCGAACGGTCTATACAGATATGTTACAACTACATGCAAGAGGTCATTTACTTAAGTTTTTTTACCTATAATCTAAGCACCGTTAACGCATTCACTGCCAGTACTGTTTTTTGAACATTCGCCAGGTGCCACATCTTTTGTTTTATACGGAGCTTGCCTACTGTAAGAACGCACATATGCGTTGATGGCACTGGGTGGAACTCACGGTGACCCATATATACGTCGGTGGCAGTGAATGTGTTAAGCTTTGGTGTGGTCGTTCCCTGTGTAGTTACTTATTACTCCGACTTTACAGACCCACTAGTCTCCACTCGTATTTAAGTTTATTTAATCGTGTTGTGGCTTTACCGAACTAACAAAATATCTTCACGCGCCGCAGCGTATCGAATTTGTGACAGTCTTGATTTTGTAACGTTCTCTGCTGTGGAGCGTGACTTTCTATAATGATTCGGAAGCAGTGAATGCAAGATGTTGATATAAAAAAAGAAGGATTGGATGAAACTTAAATATTAAAGCTGTTTATAGATGCTTAAGGTGCATTTTAGAGTAGCAGCTGCTTCTTATATAGGGTTGTGTAGGTACCCAAAGGGTACCAGAAAGGACCCTATTACTAACCCTCTGCTGTCCGTCCGGTCACAGGGCTGGGCTGTAACTTTTAAACGGTAATAGCTCTTCGTTTGAAAGCGCGAGAACGCGTGATCTAGCTTGTCATATTTCTGATGAAGTTAATCGAAGGCTCGCAATGGAAAATTTCGGTGGAAACAGTCGGCGAGTTTTTTTACGATTTAGGCATCTTCACAAAATGGTCCATTTACATAACGGGCATTTCGCTTCCCGGTCAATTTGCGTCACTGGACATTTCGCTACCTAGACGATTCGAGCCTTAAATTTGATACAACTTTTTACGCTTTGTAACAAAAATTAGTCTTGCATTCATATGGTTAATTTTCTTTACACAAAGCAAAAGAATACCTTTTTTAATTGAGCCCTTAACTACCTATAGTCCGCTCAGCAGCGAAATAGGTGGGCAGTAAAAGAGATATTATCTATACCCGATTCTATTGCCAACAAGAGAAAAAGAACTTGTGTAGATAGTTTTGGGCTCTATTTTCGAAATTCAGTCTTGTCTCGTTTGTTTCGCCTAGCCGGTGGAAAGGCACCTAGGAAATGCTCACGTTTTGAGATCGCGAAGCCTCCGCTCTCTGTGCGTTACCACAGATTATGGCAAAAAAATACATAAATACCTTTATTTCTTAAAGACAAACTTTTTCTATTTGTTACAGAGGCACTATGTTTGAAACTCGAGGAGGAGGCCAAAATGAACTCCGAGGCTCGTTCCTGCACCGGCTCCCTGGCGGTGCACCCTCGCTCCCGAGACATCAAGATCGCCAATTTCTCCATCACCTTCTATGGAAGTGAGCTGCTCCAAGATACGCTGCTCGAGTTGAATTGTGGACGCCGGTACGGGCTTGTAGGCCTTAACGGATGTGGTACGTTCAACGAGTGTTTTATTTTTTACTAGCTACCCCACAGCATAAAGCAAAACCATAAACATTACAACCTTCCGGAAGATATTCTATAAATGAAATGGAAAATCGCATCAAAATCTGTTGCGTAGTTTAGAGGGAGTAAGAGGCCAAACACACGCGGATTGAGACTTTATTTTATACGACTTAGATAAGAGATTGGGAAGATGTTTGCGGTAAAGATAAATTAATTAGCAGAAAATACAAAATAAAGTTAAGATTTTTAAATTAACAAATACTGACGAGCATTAAACTTTAACTTTATTTACCAAGGCGTGAAATCACGGCTTGGTATCTCATACAAAATTATACTACAAAGTTTTGACTTTTGATACTTCATATAGACCTCTTCTGGCATTTAAGTCACTATTTTAATTTAATTACGAAATTTGTGTTTACTTTCTGATGACATAAAGAACTTGGAATCGCAATCACTAAACCTTTCAGGATCTATTTTAATTGTAGATAATATACAAAACGAGATAAAAAGAAAGCAAAAATAAATAAATGAAGTAAAAGTAGGGGAAGACCAAAGAAACGATGGATGGACTGTGTGAAAGATGATATGGCTAGAAAGGGAGCGACTACCGATATGACGACTAATAGAGAAGCATGGAAGAAAAATACATGTTGCGCCGACCACGAATAATTGGGATAAGGGCAGGGGAATGATGATGATGATGATGAATATACAACACGAGATGTCAAACTCGAGTATGGAAAAATAATGAGGATTTTGCGACGGTGCGTCAATCAATAATAACATTGTTAATGCAGGTCAAGGAATAAAAATAAATCCATTCAACCGTTATGAATTCTGCTTTGATTATTATCACGAACTTTTTTAGTACGCACCAATTACGAGTACATCCGTCGATGTGCAAAGAAGCTATTCACTTTTAGAATGCATATGTCAGTTGATTTTTCTTATGTTATCCCTATCCCTATTTATTTATCGTTAAGTGTACCTATTCGTTTGTCTAGTATCTATAATTAAGAGTACTTATACAAAAAATTAAGCTGTTAGTGCAAAAATCTTTACTTACTTTTAAAATAAATAAATATCGAGCGACAAGTTGACCTAGTTCCAAACTAAGCTCTAGGCTTGTACCATATTTACTAGAGAAATAAATATTCATATATCGCGCGCATCACAGTAATATACCCCAGTGTATCCCTCGATAAAGTGCACTAACAATAGGGATGAAACTAGATGCACTTTAACTGAAAAAAAAATAGGTTTTTTTTTGGTGTCATTATTTTATTGTTTATGATTTTAAAAAAACATTGATATCCGTGAACCCTATCGGAACAAAGTTAATATCTCGCCTCATATGAGGTTTATTGCGATGAAATAAACTGTTATTTAATCCCAGAGCATTTCCTGTGCCATACAAATAAACTAAAAATCGAAAAAATACGCCGATATTTTTTGCTGGTGATATTGCATCTAGTTTCTTCCCTATTTGTTTGTGTACTTTATCTATGGACTCACTGTATGTAGATAATTATCTTATCTTATCTTATCTTACAGATGGGCCCTTTCGGATACACTTCGACCCTTTAGGATCTTTTGTGCAATTACCCTCTTACACACTCAGCTGTTCGAATGTGCAGGTTTCCTCACGATGTTTTTCCTTCGCCGTAAGAGCGTCGGGTAATGCACTTAAGTTAGAAAAACTCATTGGTACATGGTGACCGCGGGGGTTCGAACTCTGTACCTTACTATCACGAGTCGACCGCCTAAGCCACTAGGCCACCGACGCTCGTATGTAGATAATTACTGGTCGTCCAAGATATAGGCTGCGCTTACGCTGGGCACCCCTGTTTCTCTGTACCGTATTAAAACCTTTGTTTACAAATAGAATGTTATTTAACTAGTGAATTTAAATTAACATTAAATTTAACAACACATAAGGTTTCCTTGTAAATACTAGGCTGTTCCACTATTGAGACGTAAGTGCGTCAAGATTGCTGGGTCTATTCATAAATAGTAACTGATTTGACCTGTCAGTCATCTAACCAATTGACAGTGTAGTTAACTTTGTTGCAAGTGTACCCACAAAACTAGCGGTCCCCCGGGTATGATATCCTGTAAGGGCGAAGATTTATGTGGTACGCGAGTATTTATTCCAAAATTTTAATACTTTTATTGTATACAGGGTGTATTGTTAAGTGTAGCCAGGCGATTATTCCGTAAATATAACAGATATCAGAAAACTTTAAACTGCTATCGAAAGTACGTTGACCCAACGAGTACCCAATGAGTAAAATCACATCTTTTTTTTATAAAACCCGATATATCCCAAATATTAACTTCAAACCCTCCCATACTTTTAGTACGCCGATCGTTGAGAGACTTGAGAGGCTGTAGTTTAAACGGCTTAGTCATTTCACCATTATCATATGATTCATGAATTGTCTATTACAGTTTGTTTAGTGTGTCAGAATCAAATACATTTGTTTGATTGCGGCATTCAATGTCCTAAACTAAAGTTCAATGACGGATGCTCATCAGTCTCATCATTCTGTAGCATTCTCGTTGCACTCTTAAACGCATTGATTGATTCTAACAAGATTGTTATTGTGAATTACCTTCTCGATTCCATTCGAGCCTAACAATGGGTAACACCCGTATTCACAAACAATACTTAAGGGATCCTTCACTGAGTAAACGCACTGCGTCCGACCTTTTGTTTATGAGATGATTTGAACTACCCTGTGCGTTCGTGAGCAGTGTGAGACCTCATAGTGACGTTTGTGAATACGGGTGTTAGATACAGACACAACTAGGGATTGGTGATACTCGTATTTTGGCCGTATAATGCAAATCGGGTTTAGTCGGTTACGCTCGTATATTTAGTATGTATATTACTCGGCTAAATTATGTAGTGTAGCAAGTTGCAGTTACGTGTTGTGTTTTACAGTCAAGGACTTTAATTGTTATGCCACTATGGAACCCTGTCATAATGACAGCGTCAAACCACATGACAGAAATTACGCTTAAATGAATGATTAACGTTATGCGACAGGGTTCCATAGTGGCATAACAATTAAAGTCCTTAACTGTACCAGGGACCCGACAACCCTTTCCCAGAAAAAAGCATTTCAAAAAGTTATCACTTGTTTACCCCATTAAATGGATACCGATTCATTTGACTTAGCTATAGGAAAGGGTTACCCTTATAGGCTTACGGGTAACCCTTAATATTTAAAAGCCGATAGCCTATCAGAGTTAGCGCTTTCTCTACTTTCCATTTCCACTGCTGTTTACGAATCAATTTATCTATTTCATTTAGTACTTGCCTGGCTTTCCCTGGGCTAACAGAACTTTATTTGACTTTTTTCTTTGGAAGCCGGAATGTGAAGCGTCGTTTGCGCGTCTGCGTTTATTAATATATTAATTGCAAGGGCAGACATTGATATGAACCTAGTGTTACTTTCTCTATTAAAGCCGTTATCATCAATCGATACGGTTACCTATTGTCAAAAAGTTAAACCACACATTTAGTATAAAAAAGACGTACAATATTTAATTAATAGCCATGACAGGAGCTTTCACTAATAATAAAGAAAAAAATCATTACAATTAATTGTTTCAGCTGTTTTGAAATATGGCAATATGGCGGCACCAAAAATGGCTTGATTTGGTGAATATTTTTTTTCTACGTATTTTCATTTTAGTTCTGTCGTAAAAACGGTTAGACATGCAAGCGTCAAATTTGGTATGATAATAGTACGAACCCTAAAAAAACCGAAAAATAAAACAAGAAATCCAATTGAAATCGGAATTTAATACCTACTGTGCGGCGGTACGGGCACCCTCGGTGCGTAAGTCCGATCCGCACTTGAACGTTTTTTTTCTGATAGCGTGTTACATACTTTCAAAGCTATTATTTCGAGTGGCGTAATCATTTGTTCGTTTCTTGATCGAGAAAATAATCTAAAGCTAATCGCTACCTCGCCGGCAACTTACACAATCATAGGCAATAATTATGAAACTGCCTATATTATAAGTATTGTGCATCTAACGAACTACAATAGGCTAGTGTCCTAAAAAAATCTAATTAGGTAGTCCGTCATTTACATTATCAAAAAATATTTAACACATATTTTTTCTTTTGTCAATTAAACAAAAAATGACGAAGATAAAGTGCGTTGAAGTTTCGCTTGACGTCACGCCGTGGCACACTTTATACTACGTTGTGACGTCACGAGCCGACTTCCGAACGTTGATGTCAATTTTGATTTGAAAAAGCAATAAATACGTGTTTAATATTTTTTGATAACCTTACTGACGGCCTAATTAGAATTATTATATTTTTACCCAGGAAACACCCCTTTTAGGGTGATTCCACGGGCGTTTCTAGTCATAAATATTGAAATAATGACCTACACCAAGCAGCAGACTTTCATACTAAGATGTAACCGTATTTCTTGTCACAATTGATCGAATTTTAACCATATTATGGCTGATTTCTTTAATATAATAAATCTAATACTAGGGACTGACAGCGGTTGAAACGCCCGTGGAATCACCCATTAAGGCAATGGTTTGCATACATTTTTTGTGTTTCATTGCGCCGTGGCTATGACTGCTCGGCGGGCGTCATGAACAAATAAATGCATGCATGGAAACGCGTCATTGCCGCCGCAGCGAGTCGTGGAATGCTTTATAATTATGTCTCTATTATGATCTTGTTTGTGGCCCAAAATCGTGTCCAGCGGTATTATCGTGTTTATCGATGTGGAACATCTGTCCCTTTCTGACCAGTATATAAGTGCGAGACGGATGCTTGATCCACTGCGATTAAGCCGACCATAATACGCGCCCAGGGGGCCTAATATGGCTGCGTTTATCGCGTGACAAAGTGTGGATAAACATCCGTCACTTTCTGACACGTATATAAGTGCGAGAGTGACGGATGCTTAGGCCCTACTTTGAAAATCGAAGTTCGAAGTTACGTTAGCTCCATCTTTCTCTCTCGATTTAGTCTCGAATGACGAGTGACAGGGACGGAGCTAACGTAACTTCGAACTTCGATTTTCAAAGTAGAGCCTCTTTATCCACATTTTGTCACGCGATTAACGGCACCATACTAGGCCCGCAGGCCGTAAGAGCGATACATTTTCAATGATTGAGACACTGCTCTGGAAACTTAACTAATATACAGGGTGTTAGGCAGAAGGTTGGACAAACTTCAGGGACTAACTCTGTAGGTCATACTCATCAACTTTTATTATGCATCCAAATCGCGAAAAATAACCGGCTGTTCCATACATTTCGGCACATAATAAAAGTTGATGAGTATGACCTACAGAATTGACAACAATTCATATGTGCTAAGGTAGTAAATCAAAATACCGTTTGTAGATTTTACACTGCTGATTACAGTAAAAATATTTTTGGATTTTTTTATGCAGTAGTTTTTTTATATTTAGGAAAAACAGTAAAGAAAGTTGGATTGTGAATGTTAGGAATACACTTATAGTGCCCTTACTCCATTTATTACCATAGGAATTGAAAAAATATACAATTGTCATGTCATTTTTTTATCTGTCTGACGGATTACTTGATTCTAACGACACGCTTTCGATGCTCGTAATACTATTGTTTTGATATACGCTATTTAAAATCAAAGTGACTAATGGATTTGTAAAAGCGGATTGCCGCAATCTGCCCAATGTCGTTGAATTTATGTTTTTACAGTTGTTATTGTTGACAAGTGACATGACATGACAGTCAGTTCTGTTTCTGTTTAAAGTAACTTTTTTTACTTTATATAATGCTAAGATCACGACATCAGTATTCCTAACTTTGTATATACGGTCTTTTTAATGACTATTTCTTTAATAAATTATTAACGACGAATTTAAGTTGAATAAAGAAAAACCGAGAAACACAGGTACTCTAATTTTAAACCAGCTATTATAAACGAGAAAAAACAAAAATTGTTTTTTTTTTGAAATGTTGTCAATTAGTCCCTGAAGTTTGTCCAACCTTATGCCCAACACCCTGTATATGATATGTACTCACTTACTCGGATATAGTGTATCTAAGTACAGTTCTACCATTTTCTTAATAGCTATCGGCAATCCTCGTTTTTCTATGACACACGAGTGACAAATATACTGTCAGTTACGAGTGCAAGCGTGATAGTGATAGCCACCCGAAAGCTATCAAGAAGCTTGGAATACTGTACGGTATTAATAAATACGTAATGTGTCTGTGCTTCAAATGTTTTATGTAACCAGGGCTTGCGTCAAGGGATCAAATACGTATCGCAATCGTCAAAACAATTACATATTTAACAAGCCACGCGAGATGTAATGAATAAAGCATATGATATTAATGTGTATGACTGCTTTGCAATGTTTTTCAACAGTAACGCATGTATCTGTGTTAAGTAAATTCATGGTATGAGTTGGTCATGCAATAGTGATTTTTGAACTCTAATCTAGGGATTTAAAGTCCCTTATTACTTTATATTGTATGTGTTGATTTGATATTCGTTTGCGGGTAATTTAAAGGGCTCTCGTCTCATATTAACTTCAGTGTTCGAGTGTGCTTTGTGGCGTGACGCCGAGTGTAGCGAGCGGTGTTTTTGAAAGAGAAAAGTTTGTCGAACGTAATTTTTGTTACTACTAAGCATACTGTATAAGTATTCTACCAGTGAAGCTTACAGTTTTTTGGATTATTTTCAATCAATCAACTAATTACTTTAAAGTTCTTTCACGGTTTTTTTGTTTGGTTTTCTTATAAGCAACGAATTTTTAATCGACTTCTGTTATTTATTGTGCTAGTCGTCCACCCGAGCGCAAGGACGGTTTTGTGTAGAAAATACGAGCTGTAATGCTTTGCTTGCGAGTTCAGATTTTACACTCGCGCACTTGGAACGTTGCCGCAGATTTAAAATGATTTTTAATTTTAATCTGCGGCAATGACTATGGCAAAGTTTATTTATAGCTTAACAATTAAAGTCCATTTCGGTGCTAAGAGTCTATGAATTATTACAAACATGATTGGAGTCAGTAAATGTAATATGCTGGTTCTACCAGCCTGCCTTGATGTCTTATTTTAAACAGTAGCTACGAATCTTAGGGTTGAGTTATAATAGATTTTCCACTCTTGAGATACAGTAGAACAAAATAAAAATTTGTGGCGTTAATACTATGCCTTCGACAAAATTTAATAGCTCGCGTGATCGAGCAAAGTTCAAAATGTCTTTGACAATTCAAAACTATTTTTCTAGAAAAATACAATGGCTGCACTTGGCGTCACGACACAAAGTTCTTCGAAACGGAGCCGATATAGTACAAATAGGAATCGAATCTAGTCATTAATCTAGTCATTAGTTGTAGTGTTAGAAAACTGTGATATTAGGATAGTATGTAGCTTTAAACCGGGCCCGTGGTGTTGTTGGTAAGTTACTGTTATATTATACGCCAATTTCTACGGAACAAAGGCACCCTTGGCAAGATTATGCTACAATTGTATTGGTTTTATTCTTCCTTCTTTATTATTTAATTTTATTTACTGGGTTGCTACTCTTATTATATTGTTTTTTTTTTTATTATAAACAAGCCTTAGTTTTCGACGAAGTCAATTCGTTCGACTGTGCCCTCTCATTAATTTATTTATTTCTTTTCTGCCAGCGACTTCGTCAGTCGTGCGACGTCCATTTAAACTACGTTGGATTGTAATATATTTTAATAATTGTTATTGTTGCAGGCAAGTCATCCCTTCTCTCCGCGCTGGGTCGTCGCGAGGTTCCCATCCCGGAGCACATCGACATCTTCCACCTAACGCGCGAGATGCCAGCCTCGGACAAGAGCGCGCTCCAGTGCGTCATGGAGGTCGACGAGGAGCGCGTCAAGCTGGAGAAGCTGGCCGAGGAGTTGGCACACTGCGAGGATGACGGTAAGATGGTCACTTAGGGTAAATACACTCATTAACGGAATTATATAATTATTAATTAATTAAAAGATGTAAATATTTTATCACCCTGACTAAAAACGGTGATCTCCCCCCTCCCACAGATGCTCAAGAGCAACTGATGGATGTGTATGACCGTCTCGACGACCTCAGTGCCGATACGGCCGAGGCGCGCGCGGCCAACATTCTGCACGGGCTGGGGTTCACCAAACAAATGCAGCAGCAAGCAACCAAAGACTTCTCTGGAGGTAAATTGTTGAAACAAAAATACGGGACGAAGATGTAGTGAGAAATATCGAAAAGGGTATGTTAAGACGGTTTGGTCGTTTTTGAAGGATGGATGAAAGAAGGGTTACGAAAGAGGTATGGCGAGCGAGAATGAGTGGAGATGTCGATAGGGGTCACCCTATACGCGCATACAGTGATCAAATTCGCGATGTACTAAATAAGGGCCAAATAAAAGCATCCGAAACCGACGATATGTTAGTTTAGTAGCTTCTTGATCGGCGTTTGGTTGCCTATCGCTATCACACTTTGCACTCGCAATTGTCAATATTTTCCGCTCTTGAGATACAGTAGTCGGTATTAACGAATTTTACGAATTGGAGTCCCCTCAGGAGCTTGCTGTCATCAATAGATGGTAGCGGAAATTCCCGCTGACATTTAAAGATGTCGGGCATACTGTCCTCGAATTTACACCGTTTTGTGAAAGTATAAGGCTTATTTTAGCCTGATTTATATGGTTTTTGAACGGGAATGACATTAACTATCCAATGACATGCGTCACTCTCTTGTGATTCGTGCGAATCGTTTGAAAAGTTCGTTAGTCATAGTAGTCATAGTCATAGTATAGTAGTCATAGTATTTTATTTGTTCTTATTCGTTATAAACTGGATGGTTACCATGAAGCACAAATTTCGTAACTTCTTATGCTCCTTCCCTTTCACTTTTCATTCGAGACTAAATAGCCAGGAAGAATTAGAAATAATGCAATTTGACTTTCGATTTTGAAACTCATCTTAAGATGTCAGCGTTTAGTCACACGAAACTCCTAGGGTCCAACATTTTTTTGCGCACAATATATTGGACTTCGCATTTTTTTGCGCTGAACAGACTGGGCTTCACTAGGTAAGGGACCAACACCCGTATTCACAAACAATACTTAAGGGATCCTTCACTGAGTAAACGCACTGCGTTCAATACAGCTTTGTGATTGGCCCTTTTTGACCGACCTTTTATTTATGAGAAGATTTGAACCATCCTGTGCGTTCGTGAGCACTGTGCGACCTCATGGTGACGTTTGTGAATACGGGTGTAACCATAGCAAGTGCCCGAGGCGCTGCGTATCAATCGCTAAAAAGAGCGGCGGGCGCGCATACGATACGTACCCCCGACCCGCAAGCTCACTATGTTTCGTCAAATAGAATCCTGTACTTGCTCACGAGCTCTCCGGGCGCAAAAGGAATGCGCAGCTTGCTATGGTTAGTAACTAAGTGTGAATCATAACCTGTCAACACGTGTTCGCTAACAGGTTGGCGCATGCGTATAGCGCTCGCGCGCGCGCTTTACGTCAAGCCACATCTGCTGCTGCTCGACGAGCCGACCAACCATCTCGACCTGGACGCTTGCGTGTGGCTTGAGGAGGAGCTCAAACAGTTAGTACATATACAATGCACCGGACTCCTGATAATCAAATTTTCAATTAATGACATTAAGTTGTTTTTTCCAAACAAACACTTGGACCCCTAGTATGGAGAAAAAAAACTTTACGTCATTACAAAAAAAAAGATTATAAAAAAAAACGAGAAAAAGAGTTTTAAAGCTGATTCGTAAAGATTCTAATAATGTAGAAGATACCATTGAAAAACTTCTGAAATACATACATAAACTCATGTCTTCATTCCCAGAGTGGGGTAGGCAGAGCTACAGAATTACCAACAACTCTACATATTTGTTGATAAACTTCTGAAATAAAACATGAAATTATAGATTTTTCGTGACAGCGACATAAGAGAAAATTACAAAGATTCAGAATAAAATGATTAATATCTCCGAAACTAGTATAAAAATCGCTGAACATACATAGGGGTTAAATCGATAGCTTTTTAACTGCTCTATCAGCCCTAGGCGGGTTGACGTCGGTTTATGGGTCACCCCGTATAGCACCGTATTTCGTTCCAGCTACAAACGCATCCTCGTGCTAATATCGCACTCCCAAGACTTCCTGAACGGTGTGTGCACCAACATAGTGCACATGGACAAGCGGCGGCTGAAGTACTACACGGGCAACTACGAGGCCTTCGTGCGGACCCGGTGCGAGCTGCTCGAGAATCAGATGAAGCAGTACAACTGGGAGCAGGATCAGATCGCGCATATGAAGGTATTGTAGAACGGGAGCCCGTCGCCTAAGGCCTCATACGCACGAGCGCTTTTTCAACGCGCGTTAAGAAAACGTCGGTTTAGAACAAAATTATTTCTATAGGCTGTACCCATAGAGTGTAAATTTGCCCATTTGTTTTTAAGAACGCTTTTTTAACGCGCGTTGATAAAACGTCCTTGTGAATGTGGGCTTATTATTGTTTGTCCTAACGATTGTTTGGGCTAAAATCTTTTCGCCTAACATCCTTTAGGCTGAAATTACAGAATTGGATAAACATCTTCTGTGTAGATTAGTCAAGTTAGGTTAGGTTAGTTTATTTACAATAATAAAAAACCCTTTCCTACATGAAAAACCGTTTTATGGGTCAATCAAATATTTTTTGTACATTTAAGTATGTCGTAATTATACAACACTGTTAGACCAAAGCCTGGTATAAACTATATTTTTTAATCAATAGATTCATTGTAAGATTTGTAAGTACAAGTGAAAATAAGCTATCCAAATCAGAATAACATTTTTGCCAAAAATACTGGTAACTTGGGGGACAAACCACTATTTTCATACAAAACTGGGGACAACATGGTCCACTAAGTTACCAGTGAAAGAAGAAATTTTAATTGTTGAATGAATATATCTACCGGGTCATAGATTCACTGTTAATCTGTATAATAAAACTTGAAAAAAATAGTGTACAAAGAATAGCCCAAACAATCATTAGGACTAAAAACTCTATGCCACCTAATATAGACCCATAGTAGAACAAGGGTTTTACAACAACACAATACAAATACTCTTAATTGAACACCACATACACACATCAAGGAATGTGTAAGGATCAAAAATCTTCTCGAATAATTTTATTTTGAAACGTACTGCAACACAGTACATTGCGTAATATCAAAGCAAAGAGGACGAATTATGGATTGGTTACAACGGGGACTATTGCCTAACGCACTCGCAATCGCAATCGTTTTCATTTTAACACTTTCATTGCCGCCGACCCGCTAGACGGGTTCATTTTGTATGAAAATCAGAGACCTTGGCAATGAAAATGTTAAAAGTCGAAGGCTTGTCTCTTGTCTGCATACAAAATGAAAACAATTATTCCGCTTTGAAGCCGACTGCGATTGAGAGTGCGCTAAACAATAGCGAAGCTGGTAAAATAATGATTGATTTCTATTGAATATTGGATTTCTGGTATTAATCACGAATTTACTCAATATGGTAGATTTTAGGTTCGATTGAGTCAAGTAACATTACTATGATGAAAAAAAAACTATCAGGCCCCTGTTGCCACCACAATCTAACCTAAAACATCCTTAGTGGGTTAATTAATTAGCATTACCACTAATACTCCTCAGTGTCATAGGCAACTATAAATAATCCCATATAAAATGCGTTTGTTTACATTGACGTCACAAATTTAGTTATTAGGGTTCACCAATACTTAATATCAACAGAACTACATAGCGCGCTTCGGTCACGGCTCGGCCAAGCTCGCCCGGCAAGCCCAGTCCAAGGAGAAGACCTTGGCAAAGATGGTGGCCCAGGGGCTCACCGAAAAGGTCACCGACGACAAGATCCTTAACTTCTACTTCCCATCGTGCGGGAAGGTGCCGCCGCCGGTCATTATGGTGCAGGTAACAAACTCAGTTCAATTCTTAATTACTTTCACAGCTGATATCTCTAATATGGTTTACATTAATCTGGCATAACTTTTTTTGGCATAATCATTATTTGGCATAATCATCATTTGGCATAATCATCTTTTAGCATAAAGTTTTTTTTCTGAAACCGTATACTTTTCAGGATTGTTATAAAATAAACCTAACCAAACCTAATGGGTTCTATGCAATGATATTTTAAATAATCCTGAAAAGTATACGGTTTCAGAAAAAAGACTATGCTAAAAGATGATTATGCCAAATGATGACTATGCCGAAAAAAGTTATGCCAGATGAAGGGTACCCCTCTAATATCTCTTAAACGACCCAAATAATTAGCTACAACCTATCCCGATTAAACTGGCTTAATTAACCTCGTAAGGCCCACCGTACTACAAACAGATTTTTTTTTGTGAGTGGGACTTTGAATCTACCATCAAGGCAATAAAGTTCAATAACGTTTGTTCGAAAATGCCATTTCCAATTTATGAAGATAGGAAAATAAACTTTATTCCTATTGCAATACAATTCAAATTAAATTGGCTTGTTAATGTACATCTTATTGCACACTGGGCCTTACGAGGATGAAGAACCGCGTCCGAATCGCGAGTCGCGAGTCCGTTTGGGAGCTACGATACCAGAGATAGACATAGATTCGCACTTTAAACTTATAACCAGAGGTCGGAATATTCGTGGCATTTTTGAGCTGTCATAATGCCTTCTCATTTATCGACTTTCAATTGGGTTTATGTCTATATGTTAAACTTTTCGTAAACCGAATATGGAAAACAATCTCATGATCTTTTTTTATCTATAAATAGCGTAAGAAACCCTTAACTTGTTAGCACTAACACAAATTTTGAACATGAAATTAAAAACTGCGAAACTGAAATTCTGAAATAATATTGTTTTCCAAGTAACTTTTAAATTTAATTGCATTATGTCAATTTCGAATTTCCACCTACCCAAAAAAAAACTGGAAGAGAGCGATAAGACCTTTTTCAAATTTTATTTTTGTATTGTATCGATAAATTATTATGTATAACTATCGATAAATGAGAAGTCACTAGCGCTATTGAGAAGTGCCACGATAATTCCGGGCTCTGCTTGACACCCCTCTGTTTCTCTCCCACAGAACGTGTCGTTCCGCTACACGGATAGCAGCCCCTGGATATACAAGAATCTCGAGTTCGGGATCGATCTTGACACCCGCCTCGCGCTCGTCGGCCCCAACGGCGCCGGCAAGTCGACGCTACTCAAGTTGCTGTATGGAGACGTGAGTAGAAGAGAATATTATAGGGGCGACTGTTCGAGCGGGCTTTATCTTTCATTAGACTGTATCTTTATAGTTCAACGGGAGCTTACTCAAATTCAGTAAAAAGGCAGCATAATAAAATAGATACCTAGTTAATTTACTGTTATAAAAATAATTACTTACGGATATGATCTGTGTAGAAGTACTAAAATAACTATTATTTATTTATTATCCTGTATAAGATAAATAGAAAAATCCATCTTCATGGATCTGAGATTTGAATAATTATTTTGTCAGTTTTGATTTAGCTTAATAAAAATAAGACTACATTAAAAAAATATATGAAATGAAACAATTTTAAATTATTATGGAGTTCCTTGCCTTTCGAAATTTAAATTGAAAAAACCGAATCATTAAAATCGGTTGAAACTTGGCGGAGAACTTGAATAACATTCATAAAAAAGTACCGATGAATTGACAACAATTCATATGTGTTAGTAGTAAAATTAAATATCGTTTGTAGATTTTACACTGCTGATTACAGTTAAAATATTTTTGTTTTTTTTATGCAGTAGTTTTTTTTATATTTATGAAAAACAGTAAAAAAAAGTTGGATTGTGAATGTTAGGAATACACTTATAGTGCCATTAGTCCATTTATTACCACAGGAATTGAAAAAAATATACATCTTTCATGACAATTTTTCATCTGTGTGACGGATTACTTGATTCTAACGACACGCTTTCGATTCTCGTAATAGTATTGTTTTGATATAAGCTATTTAAAATAAAAGTGACTAACGAATTTGTAAAAGCGGATAGCCGCAATCTGCCCAAAGTCGACGAATTTATGTTGTTACAGTTGTTATGGTTGACAAGTGACATGACATGACAGTCAGTTCTATTTCTGATTGAAGTTACTTTTTTTATTTTATATCATGCTAAGATCACGACATCAGTATTCCGAACTTTGTATATACGGTCTTTTTAATGACTGTTTCTTTAATAAATTATTAACGACGAATTTAAGTTAAATAAGTAAAAACCGAGAAACACGGGTAGTCTATTTTCTAACCAGCTATTATAAACGCGAAACAACAATAATGTTTTTTTTTTTGAAATGTTGTCAATTGAGAATCTCCTCCTTGTTTAGTCTTTTAAAAATAGTCTAGCTCCACGGGTGGGCAATATTACACCATAGGGTTATAGCATAAATAAATAGAAAAGCAGTTGGTATCCCGCCCTTCTACTGTTTCTGTTAATAATTGCCGCTAAGGCGCTAGGGTTGCGTCGATACGCGTCGCTCAATACTTAATACGTACGCAATCAAGGCCCTGACTAAACCGGCTCGGTCCGTCCTGTTAAATGTGTTTGAGGTTGCTCACACAGTGATATACCTATGTCTACCCTGATAAGCCAATAGGCAGTATCTCAAATTCAGTAGCCAAAGCAGACGCAATGCTCTCTCGTTAGTAGTAAGGTTGCATTTCGTACAGGAGTTATGTCTGAGATACCGCCATTTGTCTTATGCTAGGGCCACACACATCGCGATAGCGCGAACATTCACTTTATTGCGATGCGTGTAGCCGAATATTCGCTAATACTTCGGCACTTCGGGCGAAGCCGCAGGCACTTCGCCCCACTGTCGGTAAAATCGCGCACATCAAAGGGTTTTATCGCGATGAACTTCGCTTGCGTGGGTACACTTCAGTCGGCCGAGAGGCGTCGTGCGTAGTGGAACTAGCGAACGTATTGCTTTTTACCCGACTGCCGAAAGAGGAGGGTAATGTGTTTCACAGCCTATATATGTATGTTTGTTCCTTTGTGGCACTATAAAAACTAAACCCGTTGTCCGATTTAGATGATTTTTATGTCAATCGATTTGTCTGAATCTGGTGAGAGTCACTGAAGGTGAGACTCACAGTAATCAAAAATCAATATGGCGGCAACAAGACGCCATATTGTGCAAATTAAAAAAAAATAAGTCTACCAAGTATGACAAGTGGGGTACCATTGAATAGGGATTTAAAAATCATCTTTAGGTTTCTTTCATCATTTTTCATTTTTAATGATCATTTAGGATTTATAACGATTTAAAGTTGGTTAGCAACTGCACAGTCGGGTTTTGAAAGCTTGCTTTTTGTTAAAGTTATTTGAGTAAATAATTATTGCTTTATGAATAGTAATCCATCATCCACTGCCGCCTTTTCTTAACTTTTTTCTTATTTTTCTGATTGCACAAATGCAAAAAGTTATTGTTTAGCGCCATATAATAAAGAGCGACAGCTTCGTCCATTTTTTTGTTTGCAATGCGGCCATGCACAGAGCCGTAGGCCAAAGACGAAGATTTATCGCAATAATTCTATCCCGATGTGTGTGGCCCTAGCGTTAGCAGGGCTTTGAAGACGAACTACTGTTTATACTGTGGCTAAAGTACGTGTTGACTGTGTATCACTTCACAGCTCGTCCCATCCACCGGCATGATTCGTAAGAACTCCCACTTGCGCATCGGGCGCTACCACCAGCACCTGCACGAGTTGCTTGACCTGGAACTGTCCCCGTTGGAATACATGATGGCCCAGTTCCCCGAGGTGCGGGAGAGAGAGGAGATGCGGAAGATCATCGGACGCTACGGGTTAACAGGACGTCAGCAGGTAATGTGTAGTAAAAATATGGAACTATTTAAAAAAATACCCCGCCTCACTATTGTTTAAAGTTCCCAAAGACGCTAAAAGAGGCTATTTTATGCCATTTTATGGCGTACAATTCTGTAAGTGCATTGCCACCGCATAATAATATTTTAATATTAATTACACAGGGTGTTCGTAAATGATTGAGAGATAAGGTTGTTTTGGCCGTAATAAAACACAAAAATTTTCAATTCCAATTTTTTTGAGTGCATGTCTTTTTATCTTCTCAGGTGTGTCCGATGCGTCAGCTATCAGACGGCCAGCGTTGCCGCGTCGTGTTCGCGTGGCTGGCGTGGCAAACCCCCCACCTGCTGCTGATGGACGAGCCCACCAATCATTTGGACATGGAGACCATCGACGCACTGGCCGACGCTATCAACGACTTCGACGGCGGCATGGTGCTAGTTAGCCACGACTTCAGGCTTATCAACCAGGTAAGTCAAGACGCGAGGAACGTATCCCAATATCTCTACTGATTTGCCAAGATAGCATACGAAAAAAATACATAAAAAATGTGAACAAACTAAATAATAGCTAAAATAACTAAAGGCTGCTGTAATATTCGTCTAAATACTCTTGCTGTAGAAACGTTGCGTCTTCGTTTGTGAATGTGTGTTTAACGTAGGTGTATAATATTATTTGAATTCGCAACCCCTTACAGGGAATACAAATCTGGCGACTCCGCAGGTCCGTAAAAATAATCGTGAAGTTAAAATAATATAAATAGTCTGTGAAACCGTGTTTCATTTAAACCTGACTAGCGAGCGCGACCCTCAGATTGAAAAACACTAGACTAGACAAGATAAGGAAGGAAAGATCACGTTCTTTTCCATTAAATTCCCTTTCTTTTCACTGGATTGAACTGAATAAAAAGATGGTAGAGATACCATCAACGGCTTTGACGCCGGCATGGTACCATAACCTTGTGGGTATAGAATGGACTTCATTAGAGACTAGACTCGTGGCTCACAGGGCAGACTTCAAATTACTGCTTATGGAAGATTAGTGTACCCTCCACTCTTGAACACACCTGTCAATACTGCTGCTCGGTTGACAACACTGAAAAAAGTTATTTGTCTAACACTATTTATTTTAGTATTGCAAATGTCTATGGCTCTCGGATTCCCCTTCCCCTTACCTTGCCTGTGTGCTCGCATGCCTACTCTATACCATAAAAAGCCAACTTTTCAATTTCAGGTGGCAGAAGAGATCTGGATATGCGAGAAAGGGACGGTCACGAAATGGGAGGGAGGCATCCTCAAATACAAGGACCATCTCAAGTCGAACATCCTAAAAGAAAACGCGGCGATCGCCGCTAAGATACGCAAATAGTCCAATGCTTAGTACTGTAGAATTAATATACGGGCCAAACGCACTGCGAGGCAAAGGTAACATTTACATAATAACTTGAATAGCACTGCCCTCTTTACTGAGTTATTCGCGACAGGGCGACGCGTGTAGCCGGGACACCAAGGAGATACGGAAACTTACAACGGTAAGCGTTTACCTCAGTAAAGTTCTAGATTCAAATCCAAGCTCCAGAATCGTTTTCCCTATTTATTTGGTGTCAAAAGAGCGCATATGAAAATTAAAAGCCATAGGAAAAACAAAAACTTTAAAATACGGATGATTTTTAAATATTACCAAATCGAAAACATCTACATCAGCTGATTTGATTTGCTACAAAATACACTGGAATTGCTAAATATTTGTGTACAGCAGCAGTAGTATCCGTTTTCTTTGCTCGCGAGTGTATCTATGTGTTTTATTTTATCGGGGCCCGTTTTCTTGGCATTCTAATTATGCCAGTTGCGATTGTCATGTGTTGGTGGTCACGTATGCGTTTACAAAGCTCGAGCGACTTACCTGTATTATGGCTGACTGTGGAATGTAAAAATGGTCCCTATAAGGTGGTACAGTCTCGGACCGATTTTGTATTTATCATAGATTATGCTAAAGTTCTTATTACGCATTAAGATCTCGAGTGAAAATTATATCTGGGCATAAATCTAGGGTTCACACAAAATTGTATGTGGTGAGTATGCTTTTGGTCGTACGTTTGAAGTGTAGTTTCTAATGTGATAAATAAATATAACGGGGCCCGATATCGAAATTCCGTTATCGAAAAGTTATTAAAAGTTGAGAAAAAAATATTCATTGCATAAAATTCAAATCCAATTTTCACGTGAATTTAAAGAGTCAAAATAAACCAGCTGCTGTTATTTCAACTTTTGGTGATACAAACAAGTATTAATAAATTAAGTAATTGAATACTACCAGCAGATACTAACGGTTGTGATGATTTAACAGTTTTTGTTCGCCTATGGCTTAATAATTATGTTATCTTTCCAAAATATCCAAAGTTTATAGTACGCGCTTCGGCACTTACTACCTTCTCATCAAGCTAACACGTTTTTATACCCTTTTAGTAAAAATGGTGTATCTTTTATTGTAATCGTAATCCATATGCAACCCTAATTTATTGTATATACCTCAATGAAGCAAAGGCTTGATGTGCCTCGGCAGTTCATTTATAGATACGCCCTTTTTACTTAAGGTTCCAATCTATTTGGAAATGACGGTGGCTAGCGCCTAACTTGTTAGAGAAGACACTTTGCTGCTAAAGAGAGCGGGCATGTTGTTTGCTAGCCGACGTATAAAAATTGGAAGTACGCAGAATGCGGTGCGTTAGACCCACTACTTTAATTGATTTCGACTGTCTCTATTATAACACCCTTGTTGCTAATTACATTGTTTTTCGGAATACATGAACGCTGGTTTTAATATAAATTTTACATTTACAACATATTTTTTACTTTCACGGCACCTATGCTAGTTTATTAGATACATTTCCTTGACCTACTGGATGCGGGCAGCGCAGCACCGATCGTTGGGGGAGGCATATATCTGGCAGTGAATGTCTTCTACTGATGATATATATGATAGATGTTTTCAATCTATGAAGATCCTCCCAGTTAGTTAATTTTACGTATATTTGTGTAATCCTGCAATGTCGAAGGAGTTTAGGAACGTGATACCGGAACCAATGTGTTTTTTAATAGTTGAATGTCTTTAGTAAACAGTATCTACTTGTATTAAACACCGCGTTGACCCCACGGTTGTTCTGTAATATACAATCTATACAACTATATATCTATATATATAGTTAACCCCTCGAGCGTCGGCGATTTCAGACTTTCAAAGATTTAGTATGGAACGTGCGGCAATGACACCGTTGCCACCGACGTCCGAGGGGTAAAGGTAAAGATACAGATATCCCTAATCGCCAGTAACTAGCTATCATTTTTAATACGTTCTAAAATGTGTCAATTTTATTGATACAACCCAATGAAAGATCGTTATCTTCATGTTTTCTGTGGGGCAAAACAAGACATAGATTAAATATTAGAAACCTCCGTTAATCGAGATGTAGACGAAAAAAAGTTTACTCGTAGCTGCACATCCATTGGTGTGCCAAAATTAATTGTAAATTATTTGCATTCAATAGTATTTAAGATCAATTTTTCAACGATCTATTAAACCTACAATTTAAAAGCGATTCCTAAAACCTTAGTCTACACTCGAGAGGCGAGCTAGTAAGCGACCGTCCTGTTCGAACGATACTTGTGCGAAAGAGGCATGCTTGGCCAGAGAACGCTCTGGTTCGCTAGCAACCAAAACTTAAGGCCGTATCAACAACTGATCTAAGTAAATTTCAAGTTATAGGAAACAGTCTTAAGACGAGCATCTACCTCGTGATTAGTTTATTAATACGGCCCTGAGACACTAGTTAAGTGTGTATCCTGTGTGAATGGTTAGGCGTAGGATATACGAGACGAAAATATCACCTCATTTAGGGCGCAATGACCCTGATGTATATACGCCAAGAATAATAAATATGAGTATAGAGATGCTGCAAAAAAAGGCGACGATTACGGTTTAGTTCTACTTAAACTGATAATTAGAGGTATTCGATCTTAGTCCTTAGGGTTGGCAACGCATTTGCGGTCTTAAGATTGTAGTCTTGAGAAAACAACTGTCTATGGATCTGATTCCAGATACCATCAGGTGGTGTGTGTGCTCTTATGCCTTCTCTATGTCATTGAAAATATACATCGACCATTCTGATTGTACGATATACATGACACTCGCATTATTTCAACTTAGGGCTCAGTTTTGGCAAAGCATTCGCAAACTCATGATTGTATCTCTATGCTATTTATTATTCTTAATTATGTATAACGTAGATCTAGTAGCGTTAGTGTCTGTAGTTAGTAATGTCGTGCTATCCAGTGATCTCTTTAATGTAAGGGTCGTGGCGTTTAAGACGCGTTCGAGGAGGAAGGGATTTTAATTAGACGTGTGATAGTAATGGGCGTGATCTCAGTATTTGAGCGAAAATCGTCCAACAAGTTAATGCGCGAGCGTCCCGCGGGGCGGCAGACGTTGGGGGGGGGGGGGGGGGGGCACATAGGCATTAGCCGGGACCGCGCGGTCTAGCTGAGACGGGAAACGACGCGAGTAATTTTGCGGTTACAAACATTTTACACCCATAAATTGTTTACTTGTTTAGATACACAAATTGATAGGCACTTTTTGGTTCAGTAGTCTCTAAAAGGTAAGATCCAAATGGTTATGCCCATGAATAACTCATTCCATTAATGTTATTTTCGTTATAATGGGTTGTGACGTCACGATGTTAATTTACTAGCGTTTGGGCAATATATGTAGTCATGAATATAGTCAATGACTTAAATATGATGGCTGGACTTACAAAGATATATATGTCTAATCTCTAGACAGAGTTAAGTGGACATAATGTATTTTTGAAATTGACCGGTACCATATTTAAAACTGTTGATTTAGTATGTTAACCAATGACGTCTGCGCAGGCTTAGTAATATAGTATAGTATTACTTAAACCACATAAGTATTACTAATTAAAACTTGTATAAACATGCCTTTAAGGTCTCGACACACTTGTATGTAACAAATAGCATTTTGATGCTGCTATGTCCTTTTTTGTAGCATAGAAATTGGCTGATGGCCGACCGGCACCATGAGTTCGTTCTCGCTCTAGCCAGTGAATTTTCAAAGCTATAAATTAGATACACAGATAAAATGTGAGTCGGTATAGATAAGTGTTGCAAGACTCAGCCCATTAACGATAGTAGTACAAAATTTGAAGCAAATAAAATTTGGAAATCCAGCTAAGTAAGGCATTCGGGTATTTGAGGTAGGATTAGATTTATTTTAGTTTGTAAACAAGCGACCGTTAAAATAAAGCATTGGCTGTGGTAAAACGTTCGATTTTAATCATGATGTAAAACAAAATAAATAAACTTTATCTAAACTGAAGACTTTGAAAATTGTGCATGACGACAAAGAATTGACCAGTGGCAGCAGTGTCTTTATAGTTTAATACCATCAGTGCCATGTTGTTAGAATTCCTTGCCAAATTCTCACCACATAGAGTACATGGCATTGAGGTGTTAAATAAAATGCGATAAAACTATTATGCCTTTGCTAAGAGGGTTCGGGAAAATTGTTAATTCATATCAAATGTGGTGGTTACCACTTGAAAATATTGTCACCACGAATAATACTTGCCAGTAATAAAATACTTTGCTATTCACACATTTTTAATTGGTCGAACCAGTGTTCTGTATTCCAAATAACACTTCTCATTGCGTAACGTCCAATGAGCAACCACGGCGTAACTACTGATGTGCCAAAGGAAACTTTCCAAAATTGCGGAAAATTTTACGTAGGAAAATTTCGGAAAATTCTCACAAAATTGTATGCGGATTGAAACTTTCCGTTTCTTAAATTTAAATTTACTATATTACTAGTGAAAGTTTCCGAAAATTTCGTAGAACTTTTCCAACTTTTTGGAAACTCCGCAACTTGCACATCAGTAGGCGTAACAGAAATCAAGTGCTTTATAGTATGTATGCGTTTTTTGACAAATTTGTCGTGCAAATATTATATAAATGACAAGTAGATACGGCTAGAGTTTATGTTTATATTGTCGATATGACGTGGACTTTGAAACGGGAGACTTGCTACAAACTTTGATGTGGATTATTATAATAAATAATATACATACATATACATATTTATACATGGCGTAAGCCTTAAACTTTACCAATAAATAATTGTACACTTGGGAAATTGGATGTTGAAAAGTAATGTGTTAGAAATAAATCTTGTTATTTTCCCAACTGTATATATGTGATATGACGTTGTCATCTCGTTTCACGGTCCATGCTACGTAAGGCCCATATGTACGTCATAATGTATATAATGACCATCGACTATTATATGGCATTTGCAAGTTAAGGTTAATTTCGTTGTTCAGTCAAGGATGAAAATTAAAATATGTAACACTCGATTTTAATAACCTAACAATCGAGTAGTGTGAACGTGTTTTTGGGATTTTTAGTCTACATTTTTGTCCTTGACTTGGGCCTTACAATGGCGGCATATTTATTGCACGTTTTTATAGTCATTTTTTAGAAGTACGTACATTTATGTATAAGTAGCATTTTTTAATTGTAAAATCTGTCACAAAAATGTATTTACAGAAAAGTACTATATGCTATACTATATACGTGTATATCTTATGACATCGTAGACATATTATGTAAAAAACTGCCAGGAAAATTTTGGGTGATTTTTCGGCGTGCAAAACGTTGTTATAATCAGCGTATATTGTTGTTCCTAATGCTAGCGGGTTCAGTGGAAAGCGATGTTAGTAGGAACAAGGTTTGTAAAGATCTTCTGGTTCGGGTAAGCTCGGTTTGGCTCACATACGAGCGTACAAGAGCGAGAGAGAGGGAGAAACCCGAAGTCCGTTTTCAGGCTAGTTGAACTATTAGCTATCCATCCAACACTTTGAAAAAAATAGCACATTTGTGTATCAGAGGTGCTGATATTATGTCAATTACTACATCGGAGAATTCGAATAATGTATTAATATTCACCCAAATCAGCTGAAATGGAAACCGCGACAGTTATAGATTCTAACCAATCGAGGTAAATGTTGGAAGTCCTATTCTCTTAAGTCCCGGGTGTAACTCTACCTTATCGAATTGATCATAAGGATGTGTTAAAGTCGTCGAACGATTGATATGTAAATTAACTAACCACGTGTACGTGATTTCAAGAGTAGGAAATAATAATAGGGTACCGTACTCACAGGCCAAAAACAGCTACTTTTTATAAAGTGTCAAAACGATAGCTTGTATGTAGATTTCTGTGAAGTATTTGACTTGACGTCATAAGTGTGGTTTTAATAGTACCTTACTCTTTTTGGTTTTCGATATTTTAAAAATGTTTAGGAACACAAAAATAAGTTCTGTCTTGATATTTTTGTGTGCGATGGAGGTTGCAAAGTGTATAAAGTTATAAATCTAGTCTTATTCTATTGTCGTTTGTTTTTATATAGCCGTAAAAGGCAACTGAGCAGACGAAACAATGCCAGACACAACGATAACATGTCATGAGCAATAAGGTTTTTCAGATTAAAATAGAGCTCCTGTTGTACTGTCCGGTACCCTATTGTCTAAGTAAGACGCGTCTGATAGTAAGTCGAGAGTAAATGCGGGGACTTACGAGGATAAGTGAAGCTACTTGTGAACAGGCCCCGTTTACAAAAATATATATAATACAGCCATTGAAATAAAGATCTATTGGAAAGGAGATAAAGTGGAATTTCCCTTGTTATGACTGACAATTAAATTATAAATTCAACTCTTGCTTCTGATAGTTTCATATTCCATTGGCAAATTACCTTGTATGGTGGGCCTTAGGAGGTTGCGTCTTCTTCCCAGGGACGTTGGCTTGACAAAGCAATATAAAACCTAATGTATAATTGTATAATGTTGTAATTTGTTCGCAGTTTTTTAACTTTTTTACTTTAGGGTGTTTACATGAGACGGTCGGTTTGAACATGTGATGTATAATATAGGATAGTAACGCCTGTGCTGGTGTTGTATGTGGCCACACTCGTGTACAGGTGTTTATTTGTAATGGAGCCGTTTGGGACATGGTTAATTAACGGTACTATTGTAAAAAGAGGAATTTTATGTACTCGAGTTAGAAACAGTACGTTATTCAACTTTGACTTAGTCGAATTATAAAAATCTCAATAGGTACTCTAATGTTTTATATTATACTAAAGGGTGGTTACCTGTAATATGATGTAACGGGATTTCTTGGACAATTTTGAATGATTAAAATATTTTTGTGTCTCAACGGCTCCTTAGGCATTTTTATTAGGATCTTTTAACATTATACAGCTAATTACGTCCAGTTTGGCAATAATAATAGTGGGCGGTATTATCTGTTAATATAAAACAGAATGTAGTAGCATAAAAAAATAAAGTTGCAGCCTCTTTTTCTAACCAATAGAAAACCAAGAGACAGATACTGTAACACAACCAGTAAGCAATATCTTTTTATAGAAATATCAAATAATAACACAGATTTTTAGCTTCCGAATTTATAACGATACTTATGATCATGACACCACTAGGATATATTTACAGTTGTAGTTAATAGTTACACGATACTGATAATAGCACTCCATCTCCTTAAAATAGTAATACAGTGTGCAAAGCTATGAGGGATGGTATATGCAAGTAGAATACGAAGCTGATGTTCAATTAAGAAGGTACTCTAAGTATGGTCTGATATGGCTCATTTCCATTAGATACTTTCGACGTTTTACGACGCGACAAACATTAAAGTGAAAACACAGAGCTACCATAGATTAGACAAAGCATTTAAAATATAGCTCAGGGCCTCTTTAAACTGCGTAAAACAATAATCTCGTATTGTTTTTAACACGGCTGTCAGTAATGTCAAGTAAATAAGTACCATACTAACGTTGACAATAAGATAACGTGTCAAAATCAACATGGCTTTATACTCTGTAGAAATAGAAGCCACGTCTAACTCGCATATACCATACGTCACGTGCGGAGCGGTTTTCATAGCCATTGATAAATAGCAAACATAAGGTAGGTGAAGACAGTTGTGATCAACCAATTAGAGACCGGCTTGTAAACCAATCTACCAATCATTGAATGTCCACAAACCACATTTATACCATTACTAATTTTGCCTTAACCCGAAACCTGCCTTGTTTTTTTAGCCGTTGACAGAGGTGGTCCGCTTGGACGCCGTAAAATTATTGTAACGTAATTTCCTATTGTCAATAAATAATCATGAACTGGCACACAGTTTTGTTGTTTTTTTTAACTGTACTGTCATAAGTTTTCAGAGTTTATCTATATGTGTAAGTTTACTTATTTTATTATGACGTAATTCCTCCGTAAAAGTGGAAGCTGTAATGTGAAGTGGAGTGATGTGAGCGAGAAATTATTTTATTAGTTATAGTAGAGGATTTGAATAGAAAAAAAGTTCATTTTTATTTTTATATAAGTATATAAGTACTGGATTGAAAATTTTCAGCCTATCTATTCGCCACATATTACCATTAAATTTGATATTAAATACTTTAATCAACCAAACAGTCTGGTGCAGGTGTTTTCTTGAAACTGCGAATAGCCGCCAAGTTTCAGTCATTAAAAAAGAATAGAGGGGATAGAGGTATAGTAGTATAGGTAAAAAACTCAAGTAAAGCTCCTGTAGCATGTAGTTGTAACACATCTGTATAGACCGTTCGACATTCTATATTTGAAATTGACGTAAATTCCATATTAGTTTTGTACACAACTACATGCAAGAGGAACTTTACTTAAGTTTTCTACCTATGGGCCTTTTTATTTATTCAAGATGATTTAGGTAGCGTTAGGAATTACTTGGGCTCGTGAATAGACGACGGTCTCCAAACCTTTTTGCGTCGTTCCTCCCCGGATAGTAAGTATTAAGTATTTTCGTGACAAAAAACCAACCGTAAGTACATTAATTTAATAACATCGAACGACGAAGTCGCGTTGTGATAGAGAGACCGAATTTATCACAGTCAATGTGTCAAATCTTATTTATATTTATTTATTTATTTATGGATCCATGGAAAACCAACAGCTTTACAGAAATTTAGAATTAAGACTAACAACACATAGCCAATTACAGGTTCTCACATTTAGCAATTAAGTATGTTGAAAAAGATTATATTGTAGACTCGCGAGCAAAGCTAATTTATCACTGCGTTTTTTCATGTCTTTGAATTTGAAAGTTATAGTCTGAAAAATACAGTTCCGATTTCCATGTTTGTTTACTTTGTGTGCTTAAATTACAAGAAATATTATTTCATTTAAATATTTCAGAAAGAAAAACCGGTTTACAAAGATAATGGGTGGACATGAAAAAGTGCAGTTGAGCATTTCTCAAATTTTTTGCCACTTAGTGTGTCACCTCCAAATTTAAAAAAAAATTGGTAAATAGGTAGAGAACATCAAACTATGCAATAATTCAATAATATTCTAATGTGTAGTTAAGGACTAACATTAAGTAACCGTAATTTTAGTCGGGTGAGTTACGAAAACTAATTATTCATATAAATACTGCCCTTATAAGCCAATAGGCAATATTCCAAAAAAAATAAACGAAACAGATTCTATCCTCACCCGTTAGTAATATGGTCGCATTTGCTACAGGAGTTTTGTCTGAGATACTACGATTGGTTTTATAGAGGTATAGGTAATTTTCGTGACTCACCTTAAGTTACCGATTCTTAATTTTCGTCATTTATGTACACTTTTTTTTAAAACCTCCCAAATATAATATACTTAACACTTGATCTTGATAGTAAAGGCGGCAGGCAGTCCTTAACAAAACGACTGCAATAACGGTATAAACTTACAGGAATAGAGGCCTAGCTTTGAGCTTGGCGATACCCAATTCTCTTGTAGAAAGGCTTGAATATTTTTCTGTTCACGCAACAAGAACAAATATTTACTCAAAATTGTGTACAGATCTAGTGAATAATCCTTTCACGTCGTGAAAACTCGGAACTCACGTCTTCTTCCGAATGATGCCGACGTGTCTATGAATTATTGAATTATTAAGTGACATGTTTGTATTACAAAAACGGAGTACTTTAGTTATCAATGTCGAATGTCAAACCACGAGTTTGAAGTATAACACACCGAGATGTGAAACCACCACGATCAAATATATAGAAATTAGGTGTAGGTAAACAAGAAGAAATATAAATAAATGTAAAAAAAAAAAAGACTTAAAAAGAACTGAAAACAAACTTAATCTTAATTAACAAAAAAATACTCTGGTATTAACCACTCTATATCGATTATCACTCTCGCGATGCGACGTTCCCCCATGTTGTCTTTATGGGTACTGAGTCAGACTGAAGTAGCATGACAAATACGAACATTTCCGAGAAAATACGATGTGAAAGGATATTTCACTACATCTGTATTAATGGAGGTTGAGAATAAAGTGTTTCACCAGTCACCATCACAGCCTTCTATCGACACAACATTTTTAAGGCCAGTACAGACAGACTGCAAAATGGCAGTTCGAGTGCGGTTCTGATGCAGTTGACGTAACTCTTCGTACGTACTTCACCTGCACACAAACTGCCATTTTGCAGCTGGTTTGCAGTTCAAATGCTGTCCGTCTGTACCGGCCCGACACAGGGTATATATTGAAACAAACATTAATGTTCATCGATTTATTAATAAGTTAAATAAAATAGTATAAAAATACAAAATAATTATAAAGACCTCCTAAAAAAGCCAGGGAAAAAGAAATATACAGAAAATGTTAATACAGTAATACAGAAAAATGGACGGAGTGCAGATTCATGTCTGCTTTACCAATAAGTAATTTAAGTACAATTATAAAATACAATTTGGCCGCTAACAGCATCAGTCTCAAAATGATCGTTGATACGGGTGGATCTTGGCCGGTTTAATACTACACCTAGGTTAACCCTAAATATTGAAAACATGGCTATTCCACTCAGTTAAACCCATCTTGTTATTTTAATGCGGCCATCTTTACCTTCAGCAACTGCTGTAGAGTTTATATAGGATAGGATGTTTCCTGTGAAACGTATTGAATTTATTTCTTCGCTTTTCAAAAAATACAACAGTGATACAAACTTTGCAACGACATTCAGTCATTTAAATGATTAATCAGCTTTTTTTATACACCTTGCTCGCGAGTATAGGATTTAAAATAACGAAATATTTACGACGGTCGCAGGGATATACTACATTGCCCGAAATAGTGACCCTCAGAATATGGTTTAAAACAAAGTGGAATAGAGATTCAGAGGGTAGGAGTTGTAGGAAGCATACCATTTTTTAAATCCGCCTCAAAGACACGATACGGTGTAATTTTGAACTTTAAAGTAATCTCTTGACTACGACTTTGTTGCAGATTGCATCCAACTTCGGATCTAATTTTTTTTTGGTAGAGGCTCTCTCCATTGTCTGAGATTTTCAATAAGACTTTTCAAACATATATATATATATATATTTGCGCCCCCAGAAACTGGCGCCCAGGGCAGGTGCCCAGGTTTACTACCTGGATCCGAGGCTGCATCCCTCTGATACTAAGTACGAGGCAATGATAATATTATACACAACACAAAGAATAATACTACAGGCGTTAGATATTACAAATACAATAATCACAAGGGAATCGGAAGACATTGGTCATTTAACTACCAAAATAGAAGACAGTTTTATCGATTATGAGAAATCTTAATCATAATCAAATGCAAGTACCATATACAATAAATTCTTACTTATACATTGCGATATTTAAAAAATACCTCATCTGTATAATTAACTGGAATGTTAAAGTAAAAAAAAATACGTGTCTAAAATTATCTATCATGTAAATGCAACCCTTTAAATACTTAACTACACTACAGTGCAATGAAAAAGGGCCACTGTACAGTCACGAACTTAAATTTGGGACCCACCTTAGGTCCAAAGTCATTCGGCCATTATACAACAATAAGGTCGAGTCTCCTATAAGTTACAAATGATTTGGCATCTCTAATGACATTGAAGACGTCAAGCCTATTTTTCTTGAAATAGGTCACAAATTAAGAGGATTGTAAAGGGCCGCTAAAATCGCGTAGCTGTCAAAAAAACCATACAAATTTAGCTCCGGGCGAAAACGTTTCTCACCCCCCTAAATCAAGTCCGATTTCCACGATTTTTGAATATGTTGTAGTTATTATAAAGAACTAGGTCTGTAAGTTTATATTTTTTGTATTTTTCATTTTTTTTCATTCTAATAAATATTTTCGTGTAAAGGAAAACGTACAGACATATGATATCTACAACATATACAAAAATCGTAAAAATCGGACTAGGTTCAAGGGGAGAAAAACGTTTTCGCATTTTATATAGAAATTTTTAGCTTCACAATCCTCTTAACGATCGTGATAGTACATATAGATTCACACGTTTTCATTGCCCAATAATGTATTTTACAATCAATAAATACGTCACTTCTTATTGTTAAGGATAGAAAGTGCAGTTGTGGGCGGTTTAAAAAAACATAGTTAAAAACTTATATTAAGAAACGGTAACTCTACCATTTCCCCACGAAAATGAACTATACTGCTATAAGACAAACGGTGGTATCTCAGACAAAATTTCTAAAGCAAGTGCAACCCTATTTCTAACGGGTGAGGATTTAATTTGATTCTTTTAGGTACTGATTTTATGATACCGCCTCTTGGCTTATGAGGGCAGTATATAAATCGCATCTTTAGAATTATAGGGACCTAATTGACAAGTGTTGGATTTCGAGTTAGGTCCCTATAGTAATAAATATATGTCTCAAAGTCGACACCTGAAATGTTGAATTAGGTCACTATAATTCTAAAGGTGCGAAATGTATTTTCGTGATTCAAATGACCAAACCAAAGTTGCCGTTTCTTAATTTTAGTTTTTAACTATGTACACTTTTGAAAACAACCCTTGTGCGTATAAAACGTAAAAATCTAATTGATTAAATAGTCAAATATATACGTTATACGTTAAACTTCAAAGGCGACGGTCACCTTTAAATTTCTGGATAACATTTCACGACTATTAACCATTATTTTAATTAAATAAAGCAAAAAGATGATTTTTCTTATTATAGCTAAACATTTGGCATCGTAAATGCAATAACTATTTATTAACAGTACATTTTTCTTTCTTTATTTGTTTCTACTATTTAGAGACTTGTTAAAAGTTTAATTACACTAGTAGTTACAACTTAGTAAAACAATAATTGAAAAATGAAAGCACAGCGCCTTTATTCTAGGCGGTATAAACGATATCGTAGTTTTCCTGTAATGGTATTGTTATGACGTCAGCCGCCATTACTGTCAAGAAAATAAGAGCTATCAAATCGTTGACAATTCGATAACAGATCAAATACGATATTGTTTTTACCGTCTTGAATAGAGCCGCTGTTCGGGGGGAAGTTGGAAATGTGATCTAATTTTTCACAAAAACCTGCTAACTGTGACGCATGCCGACTTGACGTCAAATTTTTGCCCGGCTATATTGCCATAATCCGTTACCTATCAAACTTCAGCTGATTCATCGACAACCGATCTAAGATCGATCGATTAGTGCGATAAGACAGGATGAAATACCTAATTAAACTATAACCCAATACACAATCTTAACTAAATAGGTCCCAAAAAACTTAATTTAGATTATACTCCAATAAACCTGTATGGAATTCCCAGATCTATATTACTAAATAGTAATAAAAATATTTTTTTACTACGTGTTTACGTAGTTATGAATAACTTTGATAGTTACGTTATGATAAATAAATGATGTATGATTTAATGTTGCAATAACGTTGTCCATCGCAAACTATTGAGCAATTATGTTTTACCCCCGACGCAAGCTGAGGGTGTTGTGGGAGAGAAGCTTTAGGTCCACCTCTCGATAAGACTAGGTAGTAAATACTAGGCAATGCAATTTAACCGGTTATTAACCGTCTTTGTATGAAAATAACCGTTTAAAACCGGTTATAACCGGTTATTTGCATTCCCTAGTAAATACGAGCAGATCGCTTGGCGACTACGTCTTGATCTGACTACATAGCTTTGTGCCTACATCACTATAGGACCAGAAGGCCTTTCGCGTAAAACACTCGCAATCACAATCGTTTTCATTTTGAAAATCGAAGGCTTGTCTGCATGCAAATTGAAACCAATTGTTTTCTTTTGAAGCCGATCGCGATTGCGAGTGAGTTACGCGAAAGGCCTGCTGATCGCTTTGCGACCTATCTCAAAAAGTTCGAGACGCTAGATGACCATATTGTTTTTGTCACCTTATGTCTGCCTTAGCAATGTCGACGGGCTCCTATTCCTGGGCAATGTGCCGTTCGGGCATTTGAAGTTATAAGAATAAGTTTTTTTTTTTAAATGTAGTCGCAAAGGTGTCTGGTCGTATTGCGATCTAGGCACAAAGCAATGTATTATTATTTATTTATTTTAATGGCGTCTACAAGTAATTTTGCCAATGTCAAGTATATATAAGCAATTGTATGGTGAATCGTCATTGTCGTCGGCGTCTTCCAGTCCCAGTCGGCACACCACTGAAGATGGCGGGGGCTGAGACTGACTGACTTGAGTGAAGTGAGTGAAATTTCACATTAACCTATTTTTTATGCAAAAGTATTATTTTTTTTGTAATTTGTAGTACATACTAAAATAAATGGTCCGAAATTTATTGCTGTTTTTTTATTATGGGGGTCCTTAAAATTGTGCTTGATTTCCTGAGGGGTCCATGAACAAAAAAGGTTAAGAAACGCTGCTCTATTTTATTCGTTTTCTCGAGCAATCAATAGGCAGAACATCGTAGACATTAACTTTTAGTCCATCATTCGTTTTGTAAATTGTCTAAGTTTACCGAACAACTGTTGGTTTGTAAAAAGGCAATTCGAGTCATCATTTGACATTATAATTAGTATGAAGAACTACTCCTTCTGATTTTTTTTACCCAGTCTAGGTGCAAAAAGAAATGCAGCCACCAAAACAAGTCATAGGGGGAAGTGCTATGCTGATTTGCGGCAAACAACGCACGAGCAGAGCGAGTAAAGCAAAAGTATGCGAAACGTAAGGTTGCTAACGTTAATCACCCAAAAATGATGCTTCTTCGAAAAAAACAGTCTGCTTATCGATAAAATGCTAATCATTAGGTACCCATAAAATGTTCTCAAGTAAAGCACAAAAAAGATATTGCAGCGTATTTGGTGCAGCTTTTAAATCGCTTAGCGAAGACTAGGTAACCGCATTTTCCAATGTGTTATTTTATGCATTAAAATCGATAGAACTGTGCAAGGGATCTTAAAAAGTATTTCTGTTTCGGCTACTCTGTTAGACTAGCTTTAATCGTACGAGAGTGAGTGAGAAAAAACAACACTTGAAGATTTTTTATGTGATAATGCATTGTAAGTTACTTTAAACTATGTTTAGTGATCAACGTTTTATTGGTCTTATTCAATTTAAATAGTATAAAACACCGTTCCGCGTCTGTCTCTTTTGTATACTTCTAAACTACGCAACAGTTTACTTGACTATAATTAGAAAGATTTTCTTCTGGAAAGTTGTATGTATGTACCGAAACAAAGCGAAGTCAGTTTGCTGGAAATACATTATAATTGATAAATAGTACTCATATTTTTTAAGACGTTGCCAATTTGTCCGATTTATTCTAACCTTTTACCTCCCACTGTACAGTCAACAGCATAAATAAGTGATCATTTATGTACCTTGTCGCTTTCAATCGTTTCACAATTTTGTATGACATTAAAGTGACAAGGTACATAAATGATCACTTATTTATGCTGTTGACTGTACCTCGTATTCCATGCTAGCCACTCCGCTTACTCCGAATTGTCCTTCTTGTTCCTCCTGTGCCGCCTGTGCTTGCTGTTGGATAGTATCTCGTAGGCCTGCTGGATGTCCATGAAGCGTTCTTGGGCAGACCGCCTGAGGTGCTCGTCCTTCACTTTGTCTGGATGGTTTTCGCGCGAGAGCCGACGCCATGTTGATGTTATCTCTTGCTGGCTGGCGTCAGGTCCGAGACCGAGGACCTTTGGAACAAATATTAATCACTTGAGGAAATAATCTTAGAGGAGCATGCGTCAAAATGAGCTTTAATCTGTGAACACTTAGAATACAGGTAGATTCACTAAAGCTGGCACGAATGGAATGAACTAAAGCAATGTCACCTATCACTGTGTGAGTGCCGTCCTTTGAGCCGATGTTCGAATTTCAAACCGAAACCCTGTTATTATTTTACACACTTGTATACTTTCGTTCACTCATTCAATCCATTCGTGCCAACTCTTGTGAATTGACCTGTACCATTCGGTTTGTACTTTTCTCTCACTCGCTCTCAATAAGAGCGTATGAGAGCGAGTGAGAGACAAGTACAAACCGAATGTTTTTCTTAGTGCTCACGGACTGTAAATTATAATCTATATATATAAAAGGCAAACCTGACTGACTGACTTAGATATCAACGCACAGCCGAAACTACTGTACCTAGAAACTTGAAATTTGGTACAGAGGTTCCTTTCATGATGTAAGTGAGCATTAAGAAAGGACTTTCCGAAAATCGACCCTCATCGGGAAGAAATAGGGGGAGTAGCAGGAAACTAAACCTACGAGTACAAAGTCGCGGGCGTCCTCTAGTTATATCATAAGGCTTTGTATTCTACTACTACGAGTACTTACGTTTTCTATTACACCAATCTCCAATTGCTAAAAAATATTTTAGTCGTGAGGGAAAAAGGGGTAACACCTGCAATACACTTTATTTTTACCCCACATTTACAATACAACTTTTTTTTTCTACAATGGGAATTTAACTTGGTGCCCATAATAGAAGACTGTACAATTACGTGACATGATCACTCACACCAGTCGCACCCGTATTCACAAACAATACATAAGGGATCCTTCACTGAGTAAACGCACTGCGTTCAATACAGCTTTGTGATTGGTCCTTTTTACCCGACTGCCGAAGGAGGAGGGTAATGTGTTTCACAGCCTATATATGTATGTTTGTTCCTTTGTGTCATTATAAAAATTAAACGCGTTATCCGATTTTGGTGATTCTTATGTCAATCGATTTGTCTTAATCTGGTGAGTGTCACTGAAGATATGACAGTAATCAAAATTCAATATGGCGGCAACCAGACGCCATATTGTACAAATAAAATAAAATAAAGTCGACCAAGTATGACAAGTGGGGTATCATTGAATAGGGATTTAAAAATCATCTTTAAGTTTCTTTCATCATTTTTCATTTTGAATATCATTTAGGATTTATAACGATTTAAAGTTGGCTAGCAACACTCGGGTTTTGAAAGCTTGCTTTTTGTTAAAGTTATTGACCGACCTTTTGTTTATGAGACTATTTGAACCACCCTGTGCCTTCGTGAGCACTGTGAGACCTCATAGTGACGTTTGTGAATACGGGTGTCAGCTTGGTTGGTTCTATCTAGGCCCAGACTTAAAAGATTGCCCGTGGTCCTTTAGAACGACCAGTTTCAGATTATCCATATGAGTAACGTTGGTATCTGCTTATGCTACTTATGAGATCTTATCCGTGAAAAAAATAGGTCAAAGCAAAAACCAGCAGCTTTCTTCGGAAAAAAATTAATCGTGTCTCGTTCTATCACACGAAATAAAAGTAAGACAACTTATGTTATCAGCTATACCTAAATAGCACTATCCGGTAAACCTGTCTATACGAGGGGTGCCTTTTAAGTTCTGTCGTTTGAAAAAACTAAAGACAATTTAAGTGTTAAAGGGTATTTATTGTTTTTCAAAGTAATCACCGTGATATGTAATACACTTTTTCATTCGATCGAACCAGTTTTCGAAACACTTATTCCATTCCGAAGTTGGGGTCTCCAAAATGGCCGTTTTGTATGCCTCAACCGCTTCTTCAGGCGTCCGGTACCGTTGACCACGATGTCGTTGCTTGATTTTTGGAAAAGTAAAGAAGTCTTTAGAGCTTAAGTCTGGACTGTACGACGGGTGATCCAAATTTTTGACGTTTTGTTCTTCTAAAAACGCAATTGTCTGCCGGGCGGTGTGCGAGCTAGGATTATCGTGGTGCAGTACTATACGACGTCTTGGGTTATTTTTTCGGAACTCGCCGATAACTTCTGGTAAACAAACAGTGGTATACCAGTCAGCATTAACTGTTTTACGATCTTCGAGCACGATGGTCGCAACGTGGCCAGTTTTCGCTACAAACGTGGCGACCATTTTTTTCGAAGTGCTCCGTGAGCGTATTACTTTGGTCGGTTTTGGCTCATCTTGAAACACCCAAACAGTCGACTGCTGTTTAGAATCCGGATCGTAGGCATATATCCAAGATTCGTCACCACTGATAATGTCATAAACGTGTTTAGAGTCTCCTCGGTTGAATTGCCGCAGAGTTTTGCGGCACCATCTAACGCGAGCCGTTTTTTGGTCTTCACTAAGTAAATGTGGTATCCAGCGTGAGATCAATTTTTTTACACCTAAGTGATCATGCAATATATTTTGAACACTGGTCCCTGAAATGCTTAATGAAGCTTCTATCTCGCGGTATGTCGCATGGCGATCTTCGACGATCAGTTGCCGTACAGCATCAATGTTTTCCTGGGTTCCAGCTGTTTTTGGTCGGCCTTCACGATGCCTATCACTAAGACTAGAGCAACCACGTTGAAATTCCAAATACCGACGTTCCACAGTCCGGATGCATGGTGCTTCATTTTTAAAAACCGTAGTCAGCTCTTCAAAGCACTGAAGACGCGTTAAACCAATTTTAAAATTGTAAAATATTATCGCACGTAAATTTTCCTTCGAAATTTCCATTTTCACAACCGACTTGTCAACTTTGAACCGACGCTGTACTAAAACGAATCGGCCGATCTCGAGACATTCTTTTGTTTTTGAATTCTAAATTCAAATATTTTAAGATGATACTAGTTTTTTTTTTAATAATCACGGGAGTTTTGCAAACGACAGAACTTAAAAGGCAGCCCTCGTACTGGCCTGACCACTGCTATGCGCGGTGGCGGGCGGTAGAAAGCAAGCACAGAAATCGCTTCATCGCACCGCGGGGACTCGTAACATGCTTCATACATCTCTATGCATTTCTTTGTCGCTCTTCGTTGATGCAAACTCGTGGCCCAACCACATCGTGGGTATAAACTTGCTTCGTATCAAAATGTAAAGTCTGTTCCTATTCAGGGTGCCAATGACAATAACAAGTATACCTGACTGTAATTGTCTTAGATAGAGGATGAAATAGTAATGAGAATAATATTACCTCTAATTAGTTTATTAAAAAGGTTGAGTATATATTCATCATCATCGTATTATTATGCTGGGTGCGACAGAGACGAAAACCTCCCTTATCAATCAAATCTATCAAACCTCACTACATTTTCAATGTCAGAAATAGTTCGAATAAAATATCTTTATGACAAGACTCTGTCAGTGTAACGGTGTTTTCAGCGAATGTGCTTTTCATACAAAAAATCAATATTAAAGAGAGATTACAACCTTAAAATGGACATGCAGACAATGATAAAGTGTATAAATAAATAATATGACTAGGCTCAACCTTCAAAAGTACGCGAATATGGAGTTATAATGGTAAATTGATTTGTTTATAAGAGTGACGGAACGAATAGGAACAGACTTTATGTAGATGCTCCTACAGCGGAGAGCTCCTCAAAGGCTGTATTATGAAGTGTCAAGACAGGACAGGAGATACGTAACTGACAGTAACTATATGTTATTGTATAAATAGTTTGTTGACCAGTGTTACTAGACACCTACCTTGTACGCGTTCTGTTCTCCGTGGGGGTCTGACAGCTCTATGATCTGCTTCCACACTTCGTACCAGCCATGGTGTTGAGCGTATTGGTACGTCTCGTGGAGACATTGTTTTACGTCCAGCCACCTAAAAATAACCAATTACCAAGTGATATAATAATACATTACCGCAGAGACCAGGAAGAAAGCCGTTCCGGGACCAGTAAGAGTTACCGCGACTGTAACGCATTCAAAGTCACGCTATATAACGTCCAGCAAGCGCCCTTCCAGAGGCTTACGAGGCTTGTACAGAAAATTTTGTAAACAAAATTTACCACAATTGTTAGTATATTTATGCACCGTCCCAAGACTGCCATAGTTTTTGCTTATCTAAACTATATGAGTAAGTCCTCTATTATGCGTTCAAAACCCGAAGGCAATGACCAGCACTACCTGTGGTAGTAGGTGACAGCGATGACAGCTGTTAATTATGGAAGATGTTCCAAATTTGGACCTCATTACCTTACAATATTCGATAACGTAATTTCAAAATTACCTTACAGTTGTCATTGGTGTCACCTTCTACCACAGGTAAGCTAATGCTGGTCACATGCCTTTCGGCTTCTGACCAAATCTTGGAGTACCTACTTATAATATGTGTGTAGATAAAGTATTGTACGAGACTCTGGGTAATTAGCATTATAACATTCGTGTGATCTATTATGAAACTCGTATTGCGGGTCGTTTCATAAACCACACTCATGTTGTAATGCCTGTCATTATGCAACCGTCACGTAAACTACTATTAAAGTACACAGAATTACTCATAAGGTCTTTTACATCCGAAATAGGTCTACGTCATACCTATTATAGAGAGATAGTACACATATACATTGACGATCGCACACACACGTATTTTAAAATACAGTCAACATTTTTAATGGGGACAGAAATCAATGTACCCCTACACATATGCATTGACGATCGCACACACCCACACGTATTTTAAAATACAGTCAACATTTTTAATGGCCGACAGAAATCAATGTACCCCAAACAAAACCTTGACGTATTGAGGTGAAATATTAAAAATGCCATATGACGCGGTGGTACGCGAATGTCCATTACTGTAGTATTGCCGTAACTTTCACGCGTTATCGAAGACGTAAACCGTACGATAATTTAACAATAACCTCGCTAATCAGTGCCATAACAGCCACCGTTATCGAAAAGTGTATGATTAAAAGTTGTATTGAGCCTTTCATGCCTGTTATAAGGAGTTTTACGATAATTAAAAAAATAAAAACCGAAAACCTACCACTGGTATTATCCTGGCGCAAACTTTGTGGGGGGGGGGGGACTATTATTGATGAGTACTATAGATAGTGTAAAAACTGCACTTGCCAGGTTTTGGTCTTTTTGTCACAAGGCCGGATTAGTGTATTATGTAACAATACAAGTGTGCTAAGTTGGTCATTATTTACTCATTACTAGACCCCGTTATCTTGTCGCAGTGACATCGCTATTTTGTAGGGATTGAATGTTTTTTTTATCGACCATCTATATCTTTGTTTGTAGTTTATATTATTCAACCAAGCGATTAATTTTTGCCTTTTAAATCTCTTCTCAATTTCAATATTGCGTAGGTATTAAAACTTATTGATTAAAAATAAGTAGATATCGTCATTAGTATCGTATCTCGTAGATGCAATAACCTTATGTAATGATTGTGGAAAAACTAAGATAAGCAGTTTTAACTAACGAACACACGCGACTTTTATTCCCATTACTTTTTATCACAACTTTAGTAGTTATTGTCTTTAACTCATTGTCAGTGACATGACATAACTTTAAGCACAATACCATCGACATTTAGATAGTCGATAAAATAAACATTCAATCCCTACAAAAAAACGACGTCAGTGCGACAAGATAATGGGGTCTACTCATTACAGCCGAGGTGGGATTGCAGCCCCGGCCGTAGGCGAGGGCAGAATGGAGCTGAGAGCATTAATGAATGAACAACGTTCACGAACAACGCTCACGCTGCTAGGAAAACGCAATACAATTTCATTGTCTAATGTATTTTTTTACATTACGTTTTCAAATGAAAATATTATACCAACCAATAAAAAATACGGGCCTCATAATTGTGTCTGCGGCAAGGTCAGTGAGCTGGGTCGACGTGGTCTTTCATGGTTTATAAAGTACCTTTAGTAAGACATTGTCTCAGGGGATCCCAGCTGGAGTTACCTCTCTCAAAGGATAGCGTCGGTGGTAATGTAATACCACGTTACTAACAAATTAAGTTAGTCAAAAAAGTACACTTGTGTCAACTTATTGTACTTTAGTTTATGTTTTTAACTCTATAATATTCATTAACACAACAAAACTCTTTGTAAGATTTAAAAAAACTTATTGTTTAAAACACTAATGCAGTAATATATAATTAACTTTTTTTTTTTTTTTACCTTTCTTGATACGTTGAAATAAAGTGGTTCTCATTAATGCTTACCAAGGGCTCGTGAAGAAGTGATGCAGCGCTTCGTATATCGGGACCTCATCGCCTTCGCTGTCAGTGATGGTTCCATGGAAGTAGAGATAGCCGGCCCAGAGGGAGAGGAACAAGGTCGCAGCAGTGCCCAATACCAGGAGGCGTCTGTCGACAATATTGTAAATTGATTACTAATCAATCATTTGTTGGATAACGGATAAAAGGAGCCTACTAGCTGTTTATCGCTCTTTCCTAGGGAATTGTTTAATTTTCCGGAAAAATAAGTATCCAATGTCTTTCCTCGGGGATCAAGCTACTATTATAACCAGGGTTAGGAGTTTTCATAGCACGGTAAGACGGAAGAGAGCAGTGGAGTCGACATTAACATTAAAATTCAACTCCTACTCATACTCATTTGATCATTTAATTCCTAAATGCTTTATATCCGCCCTGAGCCCCTGAGTAAAGCTGCTAAGCTGAGTAATGAAATATTACAATTATAAACAAAATTATTTTCATGTCCGTATTATTTAATATTAATCTCATAATCAGGCATCGTAAAATGCGAGCAAAATCCATTGAAATGACGTATGACAACCAGTTAGGGTTGGCCATGGTCTAAATTTAGGAATTAAATATTTTTTTTACTGATGAAATTGAACACAATCCGAAACTCAGTTTACTGGCTAGTATATTTTTTTATTATATTTACTAATTCAAATCAAATAATTCCAAATTTTAGACTTGGGATAGTAATAGTTTTCGCAAGTGCAATGGCGAGACAATGCGAATAATACAATCAGATTTAAAATCATTACAAGATAATACTCGCAAATCTAGAGACAATGTACTTATCAATCTTAATAAGTTTTAGTTTAACATTATATATAAACCATGAACACTGATAGGGGCAATTTATTACCATAATGATAACAAGTGCTTTCATAAGTATAAACACATTTCTCTTTACATAATTAATTTATTCGATTATATAATAAGTGACAACCCTAGCACTTCAATGAATTTTGCTCGCATTTTACGATCCCTGCTCATAATGTTACGAATATTAAAAGTGAAAGTTGGTATCCATACTTATAATAAAATGAACTAAATGAACAACTGAGGATGAGTATGGGTAAGAGATGAATTTTAATGTTAATATCGACTCCATTTTTCGTCTTACCGTGCTATGAAAACTCCAAACCCTTATTATAACAAATAACATCGAAATTGGTTAAGCGATTAAGCCATGAAAGTGTAACAAACAAAGTTACTTTCACATTTATAGTATTGGTATGGAAGCACGGATGACACTTACATGTTCTTGCCAAGTCATAATGACACCTAATAAAAATCTAACGTTCGTCTTTTACAAGCGTAAACTTTCTTAAAAAACAACTTACTTGAAGAAGTTCCTCTTAACCCTCGGCGTCCGACGCCACTCCTTCGAGAACGAATCAAAAGCTAGAGCGGCCGCCAACACCACGAGAGAAAACCAAACAGTCTCATCGTATATGTAGTAGCGTAGTGGATAAGTAGCGTACGCGGCTAGCAACGGCCACTTTAGCCCGCCGCGCTCTCGGCCGATGTTGCCGACGCACCACACACCTGTGTAAACGCGGGAAATTACTTATGTATTTCATTTGACTGAATATACAATCAAGGACGAACTTTTATAAGATTTCTTGTGCAATAACTTGCATAGAATCATTTTGTAGTTTTAAGATTGCAGTTACCTTAACGCAAATGTCTAAAAAAACATCAAAGAATTGGTCTCGGAGGCATTGAAGCCTTGTTCATTAATGCCTCAGGTGATCATATTAAGGCTCTTTCCTCCGCCAACGGCTAGGAATAGAGCAATGAGGAAATGCGGCCAGTCTTATGGGCACTATTGCTAGTGGTACAGGCCTCAAAATTAGCATCAGGCAGGTTATCTAATGTATGCTGTTTGTTTTGTTTGTCTATCATATGTCGATTCACAATAGAGCCATAAATGAAATGAAGAAACCTTTATAGTTCGTTTTTTTAGCATTAGAATAATAATAGTCAATTTCGTACACATATATTCTTGTCACTTATTTTTAATTACTTTTCTTGACTATAAATACGGGTGTTATACTAATGTACAAAAAAGTATGTCACTGTGATTATGTGAGTGCCTTGCTGTGCTTCTATTATACACACATAAACCATATACATCTTCTTCACTAGTTTATGTGACTGTAGTTTGGAATCTGTTTCAGACCACTGTAACTATCCTTTCCTTATAAAGATCATGAAAACTTTCTTTCACATTTTTAGTTATAATTATGTAAAAAAAAAGCTGTACTTTCGCGATCATTAATTTGTGACCCATTTCAAGAAAAATAGGCTTAAAGTCGTCAATGTTATTAGAGATGTGAAGTCATTTGTAACTTATAGGAGACAACGTTATTGTTGAAGAATGTCAGAATGACTTTGGACCTAAGGTGGGTCCCAAATTTAACTTTGTGACTGTACTAAAGTTGTACTAAATTAAGAAATTTTGCATTTATTTCACAATCATCACCACGAAAATCTTGGACTCTAATAATAAGATTTGTACTCACCAAGACTAGCAGCAAGTGGTACGAGGAAGTTGAGGTATTTCAGGTTAATGCCCCAGAACTCATCAGGCGGTACGGCATGCATCATGACCTGGCCCCAGGAGTAGCCGACAAACAGCATTCCCGTGAAGCGGTTCATCGAGAATGGTGGCTGAAAATCAAATGAATAAGACTTAAAGAGGCAATCAATGCAAAGAAAGTTACCTGAAATTTTTAAGTATAAAAATGACAGCCAGATTTTCGCACACTTGTTAGGGACATAATATGACATAGTGATAATTCACAATATACAATTGTGTAGGTTACGGCCGCACTCAGTTACTTAACGACTATTAAGTCATTCCTTAGCGACGATTTTGTTACACAAGTGTGAAATAATAATGAGTTAAATGTCTCGAAAATGTCTCTGAGTATGGCAGTTAGATTGCCTTACACTGAAACTGTAGACCTAGAACTATTTGCAAGTAAATAATAAATTTAGCTACTTTACCATCTTAGAATTTGTTTAAGGTCTGACTTTTTATTGTGTGCAGTTGATAGACAACTATTGTCAAACTGCTTAATTCAGGTTGGAATAAAACTATGCATACTTCCATAATTAAACAAAAAAAACAAAATTATATTTATGAACCTCTTGAAAACTGGAACTTCAAGCAGTAGTATAGGTAGTTCCACGAGAGTTGAGGTGAATGATTACGCACACTGCTACATGAAGTAATGATTGCAAAATAAGTGAATGAATGAAATGAGTGAGTGAATGTAAATGTAAATAAAAACGCTTAGTTATATTTTTAATAGGTACCAAAAGCAGATAAAAAAAAATAAAAAATGCTTTTATAAACCATCGTCACTTGGCATATCTTCATCTGATTTGTTAAGATTGATTACAAAGTTTTCGGTTAAATAATCAATCCTAGGCTCCAATATTCTGTATCTTCCTTCTTTTTCTTATCTCTTGGAAAATGCAGTTGTCAATAGTATGACAACGATGTAACGAGTGCCAGTTACTGCAGTCATCTTTGAAGAGGTTTGATAACGAAATAACATAGTAATGAAAATATAGGTAAAGACAATTATTTTAACAGCTACATAGATAAAAACAAGGCAATGTATTACTTATTCTCTTTGGTTTCTACGATTAGTATTATATTCATATACCTATGCATATCAGACCTTTATTTATTCATCAATTTCAATTTCAATTTCAATTAGCCTTTATTCCAATGACCAGTATTAATACATTTCATATGTTTTGGCATGCAATACAATATATTTTGTAAAAAAAATTACTTTGATGAATAAATAAACTAAACTAAACTGACTAATATTCATTAAGTATTGCTATTTGCTTGGTCATGCTGTCGATTCTCGACATAGGCCTCCTCTAGTGTCCTCCACATTTTCCTGTCTTGTGCGACCCTTCTCCATTGTGGTGGGAAGTCATCTTCCCATCTTCGCACCTGTCTTCCTCGACTCCTTTTCCCCTCCCTTGGGTACCATTCTGTGATTTGTTTTGTCCATTTGTTTATTTTTGATCTTAGCATGTGGCCTGACCATTTCCACTTCCTTTTCTTAATTGTTGTTGTCACTCCAGTTATTTTAGTTATATTCCTTATTCTTGTTAATCTCCATTTATCCTTCCTTTTAATGTTGATCATGCTTCTTTCCATTGCATGTTGGCAGACTGCTAGTTTTTGAGTGTTTTTCTTAGTAAGTGCCCAAGTTTCACAGCCATATGTCATACAAGGAAGTATACATGTGTTGTAAAGCTTTGACTTGATCTCTACAGGTACTGTGGTGTTTTTCATGATTTCTTTCATTGACCAGTATCGGCTCCATGTGTTGTTAATTCTCCTTTCTAATTCCTTGGACATCTGGTGTACAGGTGATATAACTTGGCCTAAGTATATATATTCATTTACATATTCAATTTCATTATCACCCAATAAGACTGCTTCCCGAGTGTGGTTTGTCATTATTTTTGTTTTCTCGGTGTTCATGGTAAGGCCTGCCTTGGCGCTTTCGTGTGCTAGTTCTTGGAGCATTGTTTGAAGTGTGCAAGCCTCTTCAGCAAATATCACAATATCATCTGCGAATCGAAGATGAGAAAGTTTGGTACCGTTTATGTTCAATCCATGCAGGTCCCACTCAAGATGTCTGAATACAGACTCCAGCACAGCGCAGAACAGCTTTGGGGATAAAGGGTCTCCCTGTCTCACTCCTTGGCTTATTCTAAATTGTTCTCCTTTACTTTCCAGCTGAACTACTGCCGTGCCCAACTCATATATTTTCTTGAGAACCTTAATGTATTTTTCGTTTATTCCCTGGTCCCTTAGTGCTGCCCACATGTATTGATGGTCTATAGAGTCGAATGCCTTGTTGTATATGAAAGCCATGTAATATTTTTTTCCATATTCATTGCTTTTCTGTATTATCTGCTTCACTACATGTATATGATCGATTGTGGAAAAGTCTCTTCTGAATCCTGCCTGTTCTTTCGGTTGATTTTCTTCTAGTGTGTTGTTTAACCTACCAAGTATGACCCTGGAGAATATTTTATACATGTTGGGCATCAGACTTACTGGACGATAATTTTCGATGTTGTTCTTATCTCCCTTTTTATGTAGTAGGATTATAGTAGATTTTGTCCATTGTTCTGGAATGACTTCTTGTGAAAGTATCCGGTTAAAAAAGTTGGTAAGTGGTTTAATTATTTCCTCAAGAGTCCCCTTTAAGAGCTCGTTGTTTATTCCATCATCCCCGGGTGATTTGTTATTTTTTTGGGAGAGAATAGATTTTTTAACTTCACTTTCTAGTATATGTGGTATGTGTTCTTCATTCTCATTTGTCCTGATTTCATTCCCATCTGAGGCTGTCAGAAATACTTTTTTACTGTAAAGATCCTTGAAGAAGTCTGTAGCTGTTTTGGATATTGCTTGTCTTGAACCTGTTGTAGTTTGAGCTCCCTTGCTATCTTTTCTCTTTAAGCTTGGAATCCACACAGTATGGTCTCTTAATTTGTTTAATGCTTGTTTAGTCCCTCCTGTTCTTTCTATCTCTGATTTGATTATCTCAATTCTATTTTGTTCCCTATGTGTTTTAATGGTTTCAGTAATTTTTTTGCTAATTGAGACTATTTCTGTGTGGTTTAATCTTCTGTTTTGGAATAAGTGTTTCCTTTCTTCTAACATTTTTCTTGCTTCTTCACCTATCTTGTCCTTTTTTTGTGTACATGGTAGGTGTCGACTTAGGTTCTGTAGCTCTTTTTCGAGTATGTTGTTATTGTATGTTATTTATTCATATAACTCATTTATTTAAATAAAATCTACCTAATCTGAAATATCTATCTAAAATATTTTATTTTCTGTTTTGTTTGAAGTCGATGAATTGTTCTACATAATACTTAACAAAATAATTTAGACATTTTTTTTGATCTTTCTTGCAGTTCACTGTTGAACTTGCTATCGGTACAATATAAGAACAGTATTTCAAAATCCCGTTGTCATTGCATGACAGTGTTGTTGTGTGCGTGACCTCAACTCCCGTGGAACTACCTATAGCACTGTGACAACTCATATATGGCAGTTTAAACATGACATTAAATAGACAAGGTACTAAAAGTGTATACATATTTCTGAACTAAACTGTACATAATTAGTATTTTCTATGTACCTAAAGAATATTTTCTTGATTATATATTTAAACTACATGAATGCAAATGCCCAATGTTTTGCAAGTGGGTGTATTTAAAGACTAAACATGTGAAGCTGGGATGTGGATAGATATTCATGAAGAGCCATTTAGTAATTCTTATAAGGAATTATGTGACATTGGTTTCATAACAATAATTAAAATCTAACACAAGTGACTTTGACTCCGTTATAATGTTGGCTGTTCTTTGTCAAATATTTAAACAGCTTCAGTTAAAGTAAATAACTAGGTAGGTAATGTGAATAATTGCAAAATCTTAGTCAATTGATTATCTTACATTATTAGCTAGAGCTCTTGCTTCTTCCTTCAATTTAAATACATGATAAATGAAACAGTATAATAAATAAATTGCAGTATTAAATGTGGCTTCTTATAGTTTACATTTTGTAATAATTTCTTAAATTACGCCTTTGCCTTCTTAAGTAGGTAGTAAAAACCTGGTATGAAGTGTAATGACCGCGAAAAGTAGGCCACTTACCTATTAACATAACAACAGTAAAGTCGCCTTACCTTCCTGTACTTGATCATCCTACCGACCAGCTCCTCCATGTACTTCGGGTCCTCGTTAGCATCGCGCACGTAGCGTGGGATCCGGAATATCTCACCAAGCCACCCGATCCCGAACCCTCCAAGCGTGGTCCACCAAACGAAGGCATGGCGGTCCCGACGCAAATAGAAATGATGGACTCCGAAGATACCCCCGAATATCCAAAAGAAGTACGCCACGAGTACGGACTTCTTACCAGGAATACTGTCCCCTTTTATAACCATTTTTAATTAAAAATGTGCCGAACAGTGTTTAATTACACTACGTGAATCAAATAGTTCCAAGGCGATTTATAATTCGGTTATAGTTAGGTGATGTCGCAGTATCTGACACTAAGAATTTTGCATATTTTTATAGGATTTTAAGCACTGAAATGTATTTTCAGCAGTTTTAAAAGTTTGATGACATGAAATTTGATGACATGACGTGACATTGGTGACATTACAAAAAATATGAGTGTTGCCTGCTTTTCTTACTTAAGGCCAGCACTCATAGTATTTGCACTATAAGATTATCTGAATACTATTTCACGATTTTGCCGAAAACTAACACGATAATATTCAGAATGCAATTAGTCAGCGCTTTAAATAATAATCTGATCATATTAATTAGGTCTAGGTTTTGTGGTAGATGAGCGAAACATTCGATAACATCCTTGTGTTCGTATTTAAAATTGAAACAGTGCTAACAAAAAGGCATTTGAATTTTTTAATATGTGTAAGAATATCTTTCTCAGTGGCATTATGTTCTCATGTCTTTTTTTATCAATTTGCTATTTAGAATTTTAAAAGCGGATCACACCCGGAAGTTAACAACGTCAATCGTTAAAAAAACTTTTTTTTTTCGTGTAGCAAAAATACGTCAGTCAGTCAAACAAATGGTGTGAACGTACAATCTCTCCTTCCCATCTTTTTCCACTATATATTTACTCAGTACCATACGGCTAAGATTTAAACGACCAAAGAAATGCCTTGTATAATTATTTACTAAAGTCAACATCGATCGTGTCATCGGGACGTCTCATACTCAAATCACTTGTCTAACATGTTTTCGCGTAAAATTCACTGAACGTCCTTGTGTGGGGTAAACGTAATTTGTCTCGGGGTGTCTTCAGGGCAACGCAATCATGAATTTCGAGGATAGTGTGAGTAGTGGCTATGTCACGGCGGAGACGATATATGGGACGCATGAAGACTCGCACGTCGTGATGTCTGAGAAGGTCCAGACTCTGGCGGGGAGTATATATCAGGAGTTCGAGCGTATGATTGCGAGGTACGACGAAGATGTGGTGAAATCCTTGATGCCTCTTCTGGTCAACGTCTTAGAATGCTTGGACTCCGCGTACCAGACGAATCAGGAGCACGAGGTGGAACTGGAACTACTAAGAGAGGACAACGAACAGCTCGTGACCCAGTACGAGCGCGAAAAGGCGGCCAGGAAGCACTCGGAACAGAAGGTATTCACATCACACAAAACCTTGGTAGCTTTACTGCATTCCTTTGTTTCTGCTAGCAAGGTTACCAGTTTCTTGTTAGTCTGCTATGCAACTTAGACTTAATCTGTTGTTTATGTTTTGGCAAATTTATTCATCAGTGTTTTTGTTTGAATGACATGTGCAATCCATTTTGTTATCTAAGGGGAAAGGTAAATGAGCCACTTATTTATAATTAAATGAGTTGCATTAATTTAGATCAGTTTCCTTTGTCCTCCTTGCTATTGGTGTATAAAGCATTTGGCACGACTGGTTGTTATTAATGTTTTTGTTTACACTGATGTGTACTTACATCATGATTGATAACAAATTAGATCATGATACTTGCCCAATCCTGTAATTTAGTGAATTATACAATTAATTATTGCATGCTACACAATTCCGTTGCAAAATAATTTATGCCTGCTAATCTGCTTGGTAAGTGTAATATTTCAAGGAGATTTAGCTATCAAATACATGTACAGTTTTGTGTGCGAGGAAAACATAATATTTTACCTGTTATACAATTTTTGCGAAGTGTTGTGTTGTGTTATTTGTCACAGTTAAAAACGATTATTAATCAAGTAAGTGGATTTGTGTGTAAAAGGTGAACCCAAGTAGGTATCATTGTTATGTTTGGGGTGCTGAAGAAATATGACATGCATGTCTTAGTAGAGGATTAAAGTCGTGGTTGTCATTGATTCATGCATGTACGAGTATATACACATCATCATTGCTTGCCTTTAATGTCTCTGAGAGTTGCTTAATTGCATTTTTTTTATATGAGAGGGAGCGGGGAGGCAAATGTCCATGCGCATTACCTAAAGGGAAGTAATCATCACTGACGAACAGATATTAAAATCAATTCCATGGTGACCGTAAAAACCAATATGTACACAAAGATTTTACAAATGCAAGGCTAAGGTGATTATAGAGTACTTTTTTGGCGAATAATATTCAATTTTAGTAAAACATGTATTTGTACTTTCATTATGCAATAGTAATATCTATTATCACATAACTTGAATTAATTAAAATTTAACCTTTTAGTCAACACTTAAAGGCTATTATGGTTACGTCAAATGTTGTTTATTTACATGAATTTATTGTATCAGTGTGGTTATCATATTCTAATTACAATCTTTTCCTATCATGTAGCTTCTTTAACTCTTGGTAATGTATAATTTCCTAGTTTTATACAATTTAAGTAACATTGCGGCATATGCTATCAGCATGAGGGCTCAAAAGTACCTTTAAGTTGGTCACTATTTTAGTCTAATAATTGACACAGTAAAAGTTAAAATCAGTAGGATGACCTACCTGCTTAACAGACAGTTAAAAAAATATTATTTTTATACATCTGACCCAAAATAAAGTATAGTTACAGATGCAACCAAACCTGCACTATTACTGAATTGCTAATGCCCATTGAATTTCCCATACTCAAGATGAGTATCATACTTCAGTTGGCTTTCTGTGTTTACTGTGCTTGAGTGTCATATCAGACGCTTTGTTCTAGAGTGAAATACTTTTTGTATTCCCTATCTGACTATGGGGAGGTATGTCAGGTAGACTAATACTTCACGAAAGATTATCAGCAGTGTGACGGGGTTCAAATATAGTCATATAATTTATTATAATGGCTGACCCCAGAGTTTCAATTGTTTCTTTGATGGCAACATTCTTTCTCTTTTCTAGTTTTACCTAGGGTTCTTTTCTTATCTGTAAAACCAGATTGCTTTTGAAATGTTATCACATTATTTTTACCTTGGCCGCCATTATCACAACGTTGACAATATGATACTGTGACAATATGGTTTTGCCAAATAAAATGCCGGACTCTATTTTACTTATCTTTGTATATTCGTAATATTTATCTTTGTAATCAGGTACATATTTGCATTTCACTTCAGAATTGAAATGTGATACAATTGAAAAATGGTCATTGAATAAAGGCTAATTGAATTTGAAGTAAAAATTTATAATAAATATATTTGCATAATGGTGGTGTATGTCACGACCGTTGCAAGAGACATTTGCATTTCCCTAAAGCAGGTCTCAGATATGACGTATTTTACTGTATGATTGTTGTTCATTCCGCCATTACACCCAAGAATAAATTCATAAAGTGATTTAACGGAACTCCTAATAAATAAGAAAAATATACCTATATATAACTAAAAAAATCTGTATCTGATTGCACTGTGTATGTTGTGCTAATTTGAAACTGTAATCTACGAAAATATATTTAAAAAATAAGGCATTTGCGGCGTTACAAAGATCGGTAGTAACAAGTGGGTTGAAGAAAGAAAAAGGACAAAGGTTATTTTAAATCTGTGAACTACATTACCTGTCCTAGTATCCATTTGATTGCTTTGATTTCTTCAACTACCTTCATGTTGGGATGCCTTGGACTTTAAAGGCCCCTGTGCACAATGGCCCATCATGGGCCAACGTAAGGGACGCATTTACAACTTAGAGCGAGCAACATATTCTTGCATCTCACTCTTACGCATCACTCCGTCCCTACGCTGGCCCATGATGGGCCATTGTGTACAGGGGCCTTAATGAAATAATCAATAGCCCACTCCAACTACCTCTGTTGTTACCGTATTACTAACCATATTAAGAGGCCACCTATGGTGCCGCGCCCCCACAAGAATAAAAAGGAATGGCTTTATGTGCTTCCGCGCGAAGCATGCGAGATGGAGATAGTTCGTGCGCGCCTTGACGGCAGCGTCAAATTCAATTAATTGCTGTTTACATTAAAACCACAACATTTATTGAAAAAATGGTTTACCAGGATTAAGAAGTTACATATCCTCAACTATTGAATCGAAAATCATCGTTAAAGATGATAGGGTTTCGAAGATTCAACCAAAAACATGCAAAAAAGGTGTCATGTTTGAAAAATAAAAGTATCGAGGATTTTATTTCTAATCGTGTTTTCACGTTTGACAGTCTCAAGCAAATATGGTCAAGTTTAATATATCCAAAAAACAGATACATAGGCGTTATGGTTATTGAGATCCAGATCTCGGAACACTCCAGACTTTAGCATAGGTGGCCTCTTAACTGCGTATTTACCCGTACCTATTGCAATCGTATTGTTAACGATTCGGTCGCCGAACAAAACTACGCGAAGTAAATATTAGAACGAGAAAATAGATACTGAGTGAGTCACAAGCGATAAGAAACAAGTCGCGCTGTAAAATAAATTTGAAAGCACCCATGAAACACGTATCACGTGCGTCGGAGTACCGTAAAAACTACGGAACCCTAAGTTTAATTGCGAACCAAATTTCGTGTTTATAGAGGAAAAGCTCACAAAGTGTACCTACCTAGTGAGTTTTCCCTTTAGATACACCATTTATTCACAGTTAAGAGGATGGAGAGAGGAGAGGAGGAGAGGAAAGCAAAAAATTATGATACAAAAGGCTATTTAAAGGGATTAAGCAGGGCTCGGCTAACGGTATATTTTTCGAAACGGTTTCGTCTTTAATACCTAAGAAACGATTTGTTTCGATTTCGTTCGAACGGAACGTTATAGAAAACGTTTCTGAGTATGATCAAAACTTTAATCGTTTTTGATTGATAAAACGTTTTTAACCGTTTTTATTTTCGTTTTCTGAGGTGTTCGGTACGAAGCTACGAACGAATATTACGAATAATTTCATCGCGGGGCGCGCGGTACGTCCTGTGGATTAAACCAGTTTTTGAAATCGTTCCCGTTTCGTTTTCGTTCCGAACAAAGTGTTGTATAAAGAATGTTCGAAACGTTTTAAAAACGATATTTTCAATAACGTTTCCGAGCCCTGGGATTAAGTCTCGTCCGAAATTGTCGATTTTTGATTTTTGAAAACTACGTCTGTACGTTTTCCTTTGCAAGGAAATATTTCTTGGAAAGAAACTAAAAAACGGAAACGGACCAATCCGTATTTTCATAAAAACTACAACCACAATAAAAAATCGTGGAAATCGGACTTGATATAGGGGGTGAAAATTTTATCGCCCGGAGCTAAATTTGTTTTTGACACCTACGCAATTAAGCGTCGTTTCACAATCCTCTTAAACGCCCCTTCAAAGGTTTCATATATTTGAATGCTGCTGCGTCAGAATACCATATTCTCGGAACCTCAACTGTAATTGCAACACCCACGTGTTCACCAACAAATGTCCCTTCAAAGGCTTCTCTGACCTGGATCTTAAAAAGCTAAATGTAATCAAATAATGTTGCAACATTTTGTGTTGAATATTTTAAATACCACATTCTATTTGTGCAATAGCGTTATGTAATATTGATCTCTGGTAGTCCAATTAGAACAGCATTTATATTCATATGTGCTCAGCCAGTTAGCTTGGCCCCTCGCTTAATACCAGATGCTTCCGATTCGGATATCGGTGGTAAATTGCCGCCGTAAAGCGTTATGCGCATCTTAAAATTCGCTGCGTTTTAATCGAATCCGATTCGAAGACAATAGGCATTGTGAGGCGTTATTATTATTTTTATATTAAGTACTATACGATTAACCTCGTATACTTACCTACCTACCGCGTACCTTATATTGTTTTATTGGACAAGCAGCGAAATTTACAAAAACATATCCACATTGTCCTTTTTGAAGTAGGTTAAAATTTAAGTAATTTTATGACATTTACGTATCATTAAATTACAACACCATACATCCTTATCTTCACCAATAGTAAAGTTACCTATACGGACCTTTTCTTCAAAGTTATTTGATCCGTATTGGTGATGTCAATCCATGACGACACGCCTTGCCACTTAAATTAAAACCGCACCATTGCGTAAATATTTGTAAAATTAAGAGTAAGGCATGGAGCTGAGTTGAATGATTACACACACAGCAACATGAATAGTGTTTACATATTATTGCACACGAGTATATTTTCTAAACTGGTTTTTTGATTAAGTTTTTAAAGAATTGTGATCAAAGATACATTTGAGAGCAACTGTTTAACGTTAACGTCGATCTAGTTATTATTACGAAAAAGTATACCAATTGACAAATCCCGCTCTTAATTCTCGATGAGACATGAACATGACACTGTGTGCGTGACTTCAACTCTCGTTTCGATACCTATACTCGTCAGGGCCGGCTCCAGTACTTCATGGCGAGGACCGACACCACGCGATCCAGCCCTCCAGGTCTTGTTTTCTTTACTTAGGGTAAGCCTATGAAAATTGAGCAGGAAAAAATCCATAAGTACATTATTTTGATATTTTACCATGTAGGTACTATTTTGCGATATATTGTAAAATATCAAAATGATGTAAGGATATTTTTTATAAATAACTGGACATTTTTATGTGTTTAAAAACGTTATATTTAAAGTGGTCCACGTATAATTGGGTTTGGGTCTGACTTAAACAGGTCAGTCTATATTCGGATTAAAATCAATCTAATTCTGTTGCATTTGGATGGACGTGTTATATTTAAACCTCTACAATATGTATCCCTGACCTGGTATATTTGGTCAGTGAACTGGTTTATATTTTAGGGGTCTATATACGGTTCTTATATTCATATCGACGGCGGCTGTCATGTTAACAGTTGTGTTGGGATGACTGTAAAACTAGAAAATAAATGAAATGACATCGTACTTGAATTTGTAGTCATTAACAGTGTACCTAGACTAAGAGCCCTCGAACATTGCGGACGACCTTTCTAGACGAAAATAATAATAATAAAAAACACGCCTGCCCTGGTGAATTTTAAACAATTTAAAGTTGTGTTGGTAAATGATCAATGGAAGCAAGATTTTCGACCTGTATGTTCTTTGTTCCCTTGTAGAGGTTGCCCGATTTTGAGAATGCATGCGTCTTAGCGTGTCGAGTTTCTCTGGGTTATCTTAATTATAAAAATGGCGGATTCAAGGACATACTAACACGGGTATTGACTATTGACATTTTTAGATGAAAATATCTAAACATTTGAAAGCTGGCTTCTTGTTAGACTTGTCTTGCCTGCTTCAAGCTTTGACTGCGTATATGTCTATTATTTATTGATAGATCGTTATTATATTTATTATCTCAAAACCATCACTTTATATATATTTAATGTTGTATAAAATTAAAGTAGTTCAATGGGTGATTGGCTGATGCAGTTCATGCAGTGCAGTGCAGGGTAGGGTACACACAGTTGCATATCGCAATTATTGTTCTTAATTAAGAACGATCGGTATAGACAGAGCCAATTAATATTGATTGATTAGTTGATTGTGCATTTGATTAATTTATTTTAGTACTAGCTTTTGCCAGTGACTCCGCTCGCTTATTCCGTCGCACTCCCTTCCTCGGTAGTCGTCAAATTTATTAAAAGTTCCTATGTAAAATGTAAAGTATTTATTTATCAATATACGATGATCGTTGAGGCACTTGGAGAGTTGAAACGTGAAAATCGAATAAACAAACACTTTTTCAATTATAGCATTAGCAGGGATTATTCATGTGTTTTAATTTTGATTATTTATTATAATATGGTTTCCGTCTGATGATGGAGTTGGATAATAGCCGCATGATCTCCACTCTACCCAACGTAGACCTACCGAGTTCGAACTCGTTTTAAATTGTTCTCTATGGGTTGAAAACTTGCTGTTGGTTTTGCTGCCTAATGCATATGTGGATAAGATACTTATTCAATTGTCTAAGTAAGTAATAGTAAAGGTATCAAGTGTGTTACCGTTCTAAGCCTATTAAACTCGATTAGTGAGTGATAGGTGATAGCCAATGATCGGAATACCTACCTACTTCGTGCAATTTGAGGTGAATGACCCAAAACGTCCTATTCTCCTTCCTGTTTATGTTATGAAACTTTCTATGGATGTTCGGATGTTTTCAACTTAATTACGCTTATACGGCTAAATGTGTTTGGCACAAAGCAAGTCCATAATTTGGATTGATTGATTGTTTTCATCTGCTGCATCAGCTAACGAGTCCCACCATGGTGGGTCTACGTTAAGTGTATCGGTCCGGAAATTCTATCGCCAACTTCCAACTCCGCCGTCATCAGATCAGCTCTAAGATACCATAATATTGCGTTGTCATCGGGTTTGTCTAATTACGATTACGGAAAGTGGATAACATTTGACTTGAAAGTTATGACCAATGCAAGTAAAATAATAGTTTGTAATAAAATCATATATTTAAACAAAATTTTTTTTGAATTTGGAATAAATGACATTTAATATAGTGGCCAGTAATGTCATTTTTGCAACAAAAAGTTTTGATTTCTACGCCCGGGATACAAAAAGTAAATCAGGAAAAGTGTGGGTGGGCGTGTATATTTTTTATTATTTTTGCATTTTGATTTTAAATTCAAAAGGTAATTACTATTTTTAAATTGTCAATAAATTGGTATGTTTTTAAGCTTATGGGCAACTCGACGGTAGTGTATTTTTTTTTCACCATGGGAGTTGAAAGTTCGGTCAATGTACGATTGAAAACGCAAAAATTAAGTTTGCGTTTTTTTTTAAAAAACCATTGTAGTCTCACATTAATGGTAATGCCTATCTGGTAACATAAGTATTCAAGAATATTGAGGAAAAATAAAATTTGAAAATTTTTTGCTAAGAATGGTGCTATGATCAAAACAAGGCTGTTCATTTTCGAAAAAAACCTAAATGTCCAAATATCTCGAAAACCGTGTGACTTTTATTAACCTATTTTAGCTTTTTCATAACGTCCTAAGTGCCCTCTATCCGTAGTTCAAGGATTATCCACTCATTACCTAACACCCTGTAAAACAAAGGACGCAGTAAACAATTTTGTTGATTTATTTTATACGACTGTATATAATTTTTGTAAGTATGTATTCCAGCGACCGCGATTTTATTATCGCTAGGTAGTCTCTTACTCTACCTAGCATGAACTAGAACTAGTAGTAACGAAAGAGAAACTGTACGGCAATCGGGAAAATACAAGACGTGTTATGTACAGGGTGTAAAATTGCCACGTGTTTACTTTATCGGTTGAGGGCAATATAACGCATGATTGGTTGTAGGATCATAAATAACTTGCTTGGAATCCTGCTGAGCAAACTACGTCTAATAATGATACTTACGAGGGTTGATCAATAAGTTTTTAGAATCGGTATAAAAAATGGGAGATATGTAAATCGTTATATTTTAATTGGAATATGCACACTTTCTATATTTACAAACATTTATTAACGTCATTTAAATGTTTTATTTTACCCCTATAAAAATATTTTTATTTTTGTAGGTCAAATTTTGTACCTTAACTAAGTCATCATCAGCTTGTGATTTTTATGTAGTTGTTTTTGAACATTGGTGAATGAGAAGTAGTAGTCAAAAGTTAGGGCTAAATAACAGGGGGAGCGGTTATCAGTTCTGAACTTAGGTCGGAGAGCAGCATCCTTGTGAATTAGATGGCTCTGAAGAATAATTCCTGCCGAAAATACGTAAATTTTTTTCAGCACTTTTATTTATTTATTTTTCCTTAACTATACGGCAGAATAATGTTATATAACTCTCCTAGGTTTTTTGATAATTGCTAAAAGCTTATATCACAGTATTTATTTGTAGGCCTCAATAATCCCGGAAAAGGCCAAAAAATCCACCCTAAATGTTGGTGACCGAGCTGGAAATAAAAAACTCCACTGCAAAGATAACTTGTTTATCCTCAAAATCATGATGATAAACCAAGGTTTCATATTCAATAACATTTTTTTTTATTAGGGCATCCGGACTTTCTCCACACCGCTCCAAATAATTACAAAACTAACTCTTATTTTTGCCGTCTTGTAAAATTGTTCATACAGACGTTTTTTGTTTAGCTATCACAGAAAAACAAATGAATAATGTTTTTTTTTTCTCTAATTTAACGTTGATTAGTGCCATGGTATAGTCCACATTAAAATAATATCATTACGAGGATGGTTCATACCGATTCTAAAAACTTATTGATCACCCCTCGTATGTTACCTTAGTAAGGTAATATAAGTAAGTTTGAAAGGCCGGCAACGCACCTGCTACTCCTCTGGTGCTGCAGGTGTCTATGGGTGACGGTAATCGCTTACCATCAAGCGATCCGTCCGCTCGTTTGCCTCCTATACCATTTAAAAAAAGTACAAGCTACTTCAATAGCTTACTAATTGTTCGCGACGAAAAAGAATAGCCCAGTCCCCTCATGTTAATTATGTAAATATTTAAATATCTCTCTGAATGTAAATAGTTATTACTCCGTCGTCCTAGTTACCTTATAATGTTAAGTTGGTTTTAAGTGTTTATTGTGATCTCGACTAGTCTTATAAGAATAAATTATTTTCCTATTAGAGTTTTAATAAACCTTACGCATACATACTTGGCCCCGCGGCGCTCGCGACATAACTGAGAAGCGAGCGCCGCACAGGCGAGTATTTATACCGAAGGTGCGGGGGGTGAGGCAGTATAAATATGGCGGGCCGCTTTTCTCGCGGCCAGTCGCCTCACAGCCTCCGCACCGACAACACATAGTATGATATTAAGAGTAAGAACCAATTAGATTTAAGGTAACTAGGACATTATACTTGTAAGAATATATTCGTGTAAGAAAACTCAATAAAGTACCATAGGGGGTGAGGTAGAGCATTTTGGTGGTGGGGGCGGCCCAAAACAGTATATAAATGGCGGCCATTTGGCCGACGACAGGCTGAAAATCCCAGACCACCGAAGACTCCAGATAACCAAGAAGCCTACTGGAAGCCAGCAAACCAAGAAGCCAACGTCGCCCCGACCCCTCACGCTCTAATCTCGCCCGCTTCACCTATACAAATTTACTTCGTTGTTTCCTTTCGGATCCCCAAAGAACAAAACGGTTGTTCCGCCGTCATAAAATCATACAGTCCACTAAATCGAAGGACAACCGGAACATTTTGGTCCTAGTCGAAGCCGGATCACTGAAGCAAGAAAAATTCAAGAAAAATTGAAGCAAAATGGTGGTTACCAGAAGCAATCACGGAAAAGAGGGGGAAACTTCGTCGGCAAGCGAAGACACCACGACGACCACAACGAGTACAGCGGTCACGACGGACGCGACCGTCACGACGGACTCTGCCACAGACGCCACAGCCACGAGCAGCAGCGTGGCGGGAGCCACGCCCGGCACCAGCAACGCAGGAGGCCTCCCGGACACATCGGGAATAAAGGCCACGCCCGCCGCCAGTACCGCAACAGTCGTCGAGCGCCGACCCGTCCAGACAATGCCGCCGCCAAGCAAGCCGAAAGTACCGAAGCCCGCTCGGTCACACCGATCCAAGGCCTCAAGCAAGAAGCTCCTCGCGGAGCTAGAGGCCAAGGAAAGGTTAGCTGAGTTGGAGCTGAGGCGCGTCCAAGTCGAGACGGAGCTCGCCAAAATTAGGCAACAAAAAATGAACGCAGAGTCATCGGAAGAATCTGAGGAAGAGAATGAAGACCTCGCACCTCAACGCGTGGCCGATTGGTTCGACCGGCGGCCAGAAGAAGAAGCGATAGAAATACCCATCAACGAAGAACAGCGGGAGATCGCCGCATGCGCTACCACACGCACGCAGTACGAGCCCCATCAGGCAGCTCAGCCTCGCCCTCTTCATGCGATGGACGTATCGTCGCTAACAGCCGCTCTCACCGAAGCCATCCAAGCCAGCAAGTCAACCAAAAGGTACGTGTCGGACCTGCCGACATTCAGCGGGCTGTGCACAGAATGGCTACAGTTCAAAGCCGCGTACAACGAGTCCGCGCCCAGTTTCTCGGCAAATGAAAACGTCGCCCGTATAAGAAGAAGTCTGAAAGGAGTCGCCTGGGAGGCCGTGAGCGCCCTCCTCATTAGCCAGCCGTACCCCGATGACGTCATCAAAGCACTAGAACGAAGATACGGAAGGCCAGACGCATTGCTACTGAACGAAACTGAGAAGATGAAAGGACTGCCGCGCCTGAACGACAACCCACGTGACCTGTGCATATTCGCGAGCAAGATCGCCAACACAGTCACCACCATCGAAATATTGAAGAAACCACAGTACCTCTATAACCCGGAGTTACTGCGGTCGATCGTGGACAAAATGACACCCATACTGCGAAACAAGTGGTATGACTACGCAGCGAAAAAGGAAGACACACCCGAACTCAGGAGGATCGCCGACTTCCTCAACGAGGAGGCGGACAAGAGCGCACCTTATGCGACGCCCGAGTACGCGACCGAAAGAGAAACAAAGCTGTCAAGAAGAAAACCCGAGCGCGCCTACGCCGCGACCAGTGAACACGCAAGGGAGCTGGGAGGTGGCAAAGAAATACAACATTTGCTACCGGTGCCTCGCCGGTAATCATCGCCGCATCACATGCCGAGCAAAGCCCTGCGGACACGGAGGCTGCCCTATGCGACATCACCGCCTGCTTCACCACGAGAAGACGCCGCCGCCCGCCATCGTCACAACAAGCGGACCCCCACCACAGATACAAGAAGAGGTGGTGGCCTCGACGGTGGAACAATATGTCGGCGCGACGACGGCAAGCCGCGCATACCTGAAAATTGCGCCGGTCACCCTACGCGGCCCGCGGGCCGAAATAGACGCCTTCGCCCTGCTCGACGAAGGAAGCACGGTCACCATAGTCGACTCTGCGCTCGCCGAATCACTCGGCCTCGACGGGCCCACCGAACCTATGTGGGTCCAAGGCGTGAGCGGGAGAGAGATGGAACATAAGAAGAGCAAGAAAGTCGATATGTACATAAGGGGACGACACAGCAAGAACGAAGAGAAAATAGCTAACGCGCACACTGTCGACAGCCTTAACTTCACGACACAGTCCGTGGGCGCAAAGGAAATAGAAGACTGCGCACACCTAAAGAAAATTAGACACGAACTAACGTATAGCAACGCGACACCGAAGATACTAATCGGTCAAGATAATTGGGAGTTGATCGTAGCACGAAAAATGAAGAAAGGGCAGCGCAACCAACTCGTCGCATCGAAAACACTACTCGGCTGGGTGCTACACGGCTGCCGCACTTCACACACGGAGCCGCTAGCCCACTGCTGCGCACACTTCGCACGCACCGAACCCACCGACAAACTAGAAGAGCAAATGAAGCGTTTTTTCGCCATCGAATCGCTAGCAATCGAACCGAAGAAACAAAAGAGCGATCCCGAGTTACAAGCCCTGAAGGTACTAGAAGAGAAGAGTCGACGCCTTCCCGACGGCAGGTTTGAAACCGGTCTGTTGTGGCGCGAAGAAACACGCCACATACCCAACAACCGTGACAACGCGCTGAGACGACTGTATACGCTAGAAAAGAAACTAGATCGCGATGAGAAACTAAGGAAACAGTACAACGAACGCGTCGAGAACTTACTCACATCGAGCTACGCCGAGCGCGCCACCGCGCCCCCTAGCGACCGGACTTGGTACCTACCACACTTCGCTGTCTGTAACCCGGAGAAGCCTAAGATACGACTAGTCCACGATGCCGCAGCGGTCTCACACGGCCGCAGCCTTAATGACATGCTGCTCCCGGGACCCGACTTCTTACAATCCCTGCCCGGCGTGATAATGAAATTCCGACAACGCCGCATCGCCGTCTCTGCCGACATAAAAGAAATGTTTATGCAGATCAAGATAAGAGAAGAAGATCGCGACGCCCTCCGCTTCCTATGGAGGGGCGACCGGCGCGATGTGGAACCGGAAGAGTACCGCATGACGTCGGTCGTCTTCGGAGCGACGTCATCGCCGTGCACGGCACTGTACATAAAGAATAGAAACGCACAAGAACACGCCGCGCAATACCCACGAGCTGCGCGAGCGATAGAGGAGAATCATTATATGGACGACTACCTGCAAAGTTTCGACACCATAGAAGAAGCCCAACGAATAACAAGAGAAGTCGACTACGTACACAAACAGGCGGGTTTCCAACTACGAGGGTGGGCAACAAACTCGAAAGAAGCCTTGAACGAGGCCGTCGGAGGAGAGCGAGACGGGAACACGGTCCCTATCGGCGGGAGCGAGCTAGAAAAGACGCTCGGCCTGCTTTGGGACACTCGAGAGGATAGTGTTCGTTTCCGCCTCAACTCAAGAAGAGCTCCACCAGAAGTGATCGACGACCTCCGCCCCCCCACAAAGAGAGAAGCACTCAGCCTGATAATGTCCGTTTTCGACCCGCTCGGGCTTATCTCACCGTTCACGACGCCTGCGAAGCGAATCATGCAGGACACGTGGCGCTATAATACGGGATGGGACGAGGCTATACCGGAAGAGCTGCGCGAACGATGGAGCGACTGGCTACAACGGCTACGTGACCTAGGTAACCTAAGGATACCTAGGTGCTACGACACCGCTCCAGCCGCACGCTACGAGCTACACACGTTCGGCGACGCCAGCGAAGAGGCCTACGCCGCCGCCGTGTACTGGCGCGTGGAAAGGGCGGACGGCTCTGTGAAGATAGCCCTAGCCGCCGCAAAGAGCCGTGTCACACCAACGAAACCTATATCAATACCCAGGCTCGAGCTACAAGCGGCCCTCCTAGGCGTACGGTTAGCCAGGACGGTCGCGGAGGAGCACGACTTCAAGATCGCGTCGAAAACTTACTGGAGCGACTCACGCACGGCGCTCGCGTGGATACGCGCCGAACCCCGCACCTACAAGACCTTCGTGGCCCACCGCCTAGCCGAGATCGAAGAAAACACCAAGAAAAACGAATGGCGATGGGTACCGACGGCACACAACCCCGCGGACGACGCTACACGCGCGACGCCAGCCGACCTCGACGTAGAACACAGATGGTTCGTCGGCCCGTCGTTCCTGTACACCGAAAAGTCGACCTGGCCTCACGAAAATAAGGTCGAAGTTCCTACAACGGGCGAAGAAAAAGAAAGATGCAACGTCGCTCAAGGCGGAACACAACGACACGGGCACTTACCGGAGATGGAGCGTTTCTCCAGGTGGACACGGCTGCTGAGAGCCACCGCGCGGGTGCTACAGTTCATCGACCTCGTGCGCAGCAGGCCCAACACGCAAGCACAGCCCGAGACCCAACTCGTAGCCGCTGCAAGAAGGAAAAGAACTCGCGCAAACGAAGAGCAAGACGGCACCTGGAGCAACAAAAACACGCGACATACTCGCGCGCCCGGGACACCCGTACCTAGAAAAGAAGAAAGAAAATACGTTACATTAGAGGCGAAGTACCTAATCGCAGCTGAGCGATTGTTGATACGAGCCTCACAGGAGGATAGCTACGCCAAGGAGAGACGGCGCATAGCGGACGGCCGCGCGCCAGACAAGGACGACCGTCTCCCCGCCATGAGTGTTTACCTAGACGAAAACAACATAGTGCGACTTAGGGGTCGCATAGAGGCGGCCAACGAACTATCACTAGAAACAGTGCGTCCGAGTGTGTTGTGCGGAAAACATAAATATACAAGACTATATATCGCGCACGTGCACGAACAATTACATCACGGAGGCACCGAAATAGTGGTGAACGAGTTGCGTCAACGCGTGTGCATAGGGAAAATTAGACCCGCGGTAAAGACAGTGATATCACAGTGCATGGTGTGCCGACTGAAGAAAGCTAAACCGGCGGTGCCCCCCACGGGTGACCTCCCGTTGGCCCGCCTAGCCCACCACACTAGGCCCTTTTCATACACGGGTCTGGATTATTTCGGGCCGCTAGAAGTGACAGTAGCTCGCCACAAGGAAAAAAGGTACGTGGCACTCTTCACGTGCATGACGACACGAGCCGTGCACCTAGAGGTAGTTGTCTCGCTCAGCACGGACTCCGCCATCAACGCCCTGCGGCGCTTTATTGCAAGGCGCGGATGTCCCACCGAACTGTGGAGCGACAACGCCACCGCCTTCAGAGGAGCCGACCGGGAATTGACAGAAGCGATCAAAAAGGAAGCCGCGACGCGCCGCATGAACTGGCGCTTCCTGCCTCCTGCCGCACCATTCATGGCCGGGGCGTGGGAGCGCATGGTGCGTACCGTAAAGGAGGCCCTGAGGGCCACGCTGCACGAACGATACCCCAGCGACGAGACCCTGCAAACACTACTGGCAGAGGTCGAACTCACCGTGAACTCGCGACCACTCACCCACGTGGCCGTGACCCCTGATGAACCGCCAGCGCTGACCCCCAACATGATCCTGATCGGACCGGGCTGCCAGTCGCCCGTACCTGGCGCCTTCACCGAAGAGGATCTGAACGCGCGCCAACAATGGAGGCGCGCCCAGCTGCTCGCCGACGCCTTCTGGCGGCGCTGGGTACGCGAGTATACTCCGCTACTCCAACACCGGCGGGAGCCTTCCGGCTCCGGAACCAACCCGGAGGTCGGGGACGTCGTCATCATATGCGACAACAACCTACCCCGCAACACATGGCCGCGTGGGCGGGTCACGAAGACATATCCTGGGAGCGACGGAGAGGTACGAGTTGTGGACGTCACCACCAGCCGAGGACACACCCTGAGGAGGCCCACTAAGAAGATCGTCGTACTACCGGTGAAATCGCTAAGCGACGGCGGGAGAAATGTTCGCGACGAAAAAGAATAGCCCAGTCCCCTCATGTTAATTATGTAAATATTTAAATATCTCTCTGAATGTAAATAGTTATTACTCCGTCGTCCTAGTTACCTTATAATGTTAAGTTGGTTTTAAGTGTTTATTGTGATCTCGACTAGTCTTATAAGAATAAATTATTTTCCTATTAGAGTTTTAATAAACCTTACGCATACATACTTGGCCCCGCGGCGCTCGCGACATAACTGAGAAGCGAGCGCCGCACAGGCGAGTATTTATACCGAAGGTGCGGGGGGTGAGGCAGTATAAATATGGCGGGCCGCTTTTCTCGCGGCCAGTCGCCTCACAGCCTCCGCACCGACAACACATAGTATGATATTAAGAGTAAGAACCAATTAGATTTAAGGTAACTAGGACATTATACTTGTAAGAATATATTCGTGTAAGAAAACTCAATAAAGTACCATAGGGGGTGAGGTAGAGCATTTTGGTGGTGGGGGCGGCCCAAAACAGTATATAAATGGCGGCCATTTGGCCGACGACAGGCTGAAAATCCCAGACCACCGAAGACTCCAGATAACCAAGAAGCCTACTGGAAGCCAGCAAACCAAGAAGCCAACGTCGCCCCGACCCCTCACGCTCTAACCTCGCCCGCTTCACCTATACAAATTTACTTCGTTGTTTCCTTTCGGATCCCCAAAGAACAAAACGGTTGTTCCGCCGTCATAAAATCATACAGTCCACTAAATCGAAGGACAACCGGAACACTAATAATATAATTTATAAGATTACTTTTGCCTACGACTCTGTACGCGTAGAAGATTTATCGAACTTTAGTTAACCCCATGTCCGCCACGTCCGTTTCCGAGCTATAAACTATCTCAGCATCAAATTTCATATTGATTGGTTGTGGCGTCGAATCGTAAAGACGAGAACGGTTATTGTCTAACGCACTCGCAATCGCAATCGTTTTCCTTTTGACAGTCCGACGGCGAATCTGCATACACAATGAAAACAATTGTTCCACTTTGAAGTCGATTGCGATTGCGAATGCGTTAGGCAATAGGCCAGCGGGTGGCTATTATTTTATCGAAACGCCTTTTAACGAACGTAGTTACGCAGTTTTTCTTTTCTGCGAAAATAGAATGGAAATTTATTCTACGCGTACAAGATCGCCGGCGTCCTCCAGTAACCTCATACAACTGGGGTCCTAATTAAAAAGAGTAAAATTCTTGTGAAGATCAAGTGAAAAAGGATTTAAGTGTAGTATACCCTTTTTATTACAAGTTAAGTCGACTTATACCCGTTTTCAATAGGTCTTAATTGTTATTATTATCGTTCTTTAATCCCTAATAGCTATTCTAATCGTAAAAACGATTATGTTAACTAGTCTTGTGTACATTTTATTCTGTAAAATTTTACCATAACAATGACGCGAACGGACAATTTACTATTAAAAACTATGACTATAGGCATTATTGATCTAACTATTGACGCCTATAACGTGAAAACTGATGAATTAATCGTGTGATTCTATTGCTATTTAAAAGGGCCAATCGCTAATACGCTCACGTTATATGCCGACCGGCGACCTATCTGGTTTGTCGAGCCGCTATTCCATTGGTCGATCGTTATCTCGCACAGTTTTTAGAGAGATAAGATTTAAAAAACAGGTCCTAACCGTGAATCAAACCACGTAGTCTTTCCTGTAAAAAGCACACATCATATGTGGCGTTATTTACAAAAAGGGATCTTATTGTCGATGGCGCTTACGCCGCACTGCGTCCCGCGACGTTGTATTTATATCGGAGCATCTTTAATAATGGCGGAAGTGCCATCGACAATAAGGTCCCTTTTCATACATAACGACACATATAGTGCTTTAACTGATATCAGTGATAAATAACCATTTGTATTTACCCTAACTTTTATAGTTTCCGAACTTTACATACTGACCCATTTTGATTGCCATCGCTGTATAGAGTGTAAGTTTTTTTTTTGTTCGCGGGAAGCAATTGAGCATAAGGGTTACCTGACGGGAAGTAATCACCACCGCCCATAACGCCAGCAACTCAAGAGGAGTTGTCGGTGCGTTGCCAGCCAATTAAACTGGGGTAGTATGGGGAAACCGGAATCCAAAGTAGAATTTGGGCATACACTTAATCAATTCTTTGGTCTAATGTGAGATGTTCATATAAAATAATAAAATTGAAGTAAGGATCATTTTATTGCACGGATGAAATAAATCGAGAAAGCGGAAGTCGGTCAAATAGAATTTTTTTTTCATACACAGAGAAATATTCATATTTTTAGATGTTGAATAACTGAACATACTAGTGAATTTAGGCTGCTGCTCGAGCTTACTACAGAGGCCTCAGACAAGATGCACTACGCTAACTAACGTTTCTATTCGATTCGTTTTTAAACCAATCGCGTCACTGGAAGATGACGTGATACGAAAAGTCACGTGGTCTACCAGTGACGCGATTGGTTTAAAAACGAATCGAATAGAAACGTTAGTTAGCGTAGTGCATCTTGTCTGAGCCCTCAGCACTGCACTATTTTTTTGTTTAGAATCCGAACCATGCGTCACAACAAAAAGTAACAATTTTATTTTTTTTGTATACTGAAATGTAAATTGACCATGCCAATTATCCACAGCTTTTGGAAGCCGAGGACCACTACGAAGGGGAGCGGAAGGACCTCACTGGCCGACTGGAAGCGCTGGACAGCATCGTCAGGATGTTGGAACTGAAGCATAAGAACTCTCTGGACCATGCCAGCAGGTTGGAGGAGCGCGAGAACGATCTCAAGAAGGTAAATTATTTTCTGACCGACTTTTGAAGGGGTTATTCTCATGTTACTTTTGCTGCCTTATTACCGGCGAATAAAGTTCAAAGTGGCAACAAACAGACGCAGCGTGGTAACAGGTGGGACAACCTTTGAAGTTGGTTACTTCTTCACACACACACACACACTTGTTGACGTGAGCCTTGCGGCACAGCCTCACAAAGGTAACCTAGTCAAAATAGGTATTCAGGTTGTGAAAGGGACAGAGGTATATGGCTCCTATAGCTCTATCCCTTTTGCTTATTGAAACATGGCTGGTTTTAACAGCTCATAATACGTCTGCTGGTGTAGAACGAATCTCAGAGATATGATTCGAGAAGAACGTGCGAATCCGTGAAGAAATTTAAGTGAGTCGTTCTATACTACAATTGTTTACTTAGGTATTTAACTAAATGTAAACAAAAGAACAATGTGACTTTTTTAAACAGACTTCAAAATTAATTTGTCAACCTTTGACATATCACTGTTCTGCTTCAATTGGCTGACAAACAGGGTTCGCCGATATAATTATATACGTTGATATATATCAATGGATATTTATTTTAAAAAGCAGTTTTTTTCCAGTTACACAGGCAACACTAGAGTAAAATGTTTCACTTTAATTTATGTTACCGAATTCAAGTTTCGGGGAAACACCTAGTTTCGTTCGTATTCTATTAGCTTTATATTGAATTTCAAACTTTATCACCACGGAATAAGATTCATAATAAATAGGTAGTACATGCATAATATTTATCCGATGTATATCGAAATGTCGGATATTTTGACATTTATAATAAAAATATTATGCATTGATATTTATCTGATATACTTATATCAAATATCAAATAATTGGATATAATAAATAGGTGTGTAATGTTTAGTATAAAAACAAATGGTCTAATTTTCATATTACATAACACGAATTGCATAATTTCGATCTCTATAATAAACCAACGATATAATAATCATGATGCATAAAAACGAAATGCATAATTTCTAAAACTAATGTTCATAAATTAAAAAATAAATATTTCTAACGGCCTTCATTATTATTAATGTGGTCACAGTTCTAACCTAACCTAACCTAGTTAGAAGAAATTGACTAAAAATGCATAATAACATGGTTTATGATCAGAGGTCGGAATAGGTAGTGCTTATTAACCTAAACTTGTTGCATCTTCATTCAATAACGTATTCCCATCTCACTCGCGCATGAATGAACATGAGTCAAGTTTAGGTTAATAAGGACTACCTATTCCGACCTCTGTTTATGATAGTTATAATAAATGAGTGTTATGTTATTCGATCGTATGCCTGATGAAATTATACAATTGGTTTTTATGCTAAACGTTCAGTATGCTTTTTGTGGTTAGTTAAATGAAATTATACCAAACGTTTTTAGACTAATTGAAGCGCACCCATAATAAATATCGTTTTTTTTCGAACCCTGCTGACGAACTATATCACGTGTGTTTTATAGTTAGTCAAGTACCCTCATAAATGAAGAATAGTCGCCAGTCGTCTTAGTTTTTAGTAACTTTTGTATCGTTTCGTCAACAGGAGTACGCCAAACTTCATGATAGATACAACGAATTGCTCAAAAGCCATATGGACTACAGAGAGAGGACCAAACTGATGCTCAGCACCCCGAGCGAGCGAAGCGAGGTCCGAGGCCGGCTTGGGCTCAACCCCATTGGCAGATCCAGTGGTGAGACCATTGCCTTGTTATGTTATGTTACACTGTATTGTGGCACTTCACCTGGTGTGTTTGTTATTTTGAATATTTAACTGATAATCGCAATTTGTAAACGGCGTAGCCATTATTTGCCTATAAAAAATACGCATTAACCCGGTATTGTCGTTCATTAGCAGCGATCGGAATAGGTAGAGTATATTTACCTAAAGTTCGCAAAAGGACATAATATAGAGTGGTTATAACCGGGTGAAATATTAATTTATTTTTATTGAATTCCGGATTTCCGGTATTTTTCTGGTACTAGTTAATGTAGTCGCAAGGAAGTCTCCAGTTTAAGTCTCTGTTCTACGAAGTTTAGATAAATATGCTCCACTTATTAATTAGATATTTAAAAGAAATACATACCGTAAGTAAATATTATGTATGTTTAGCATTGTAAATACCGGAAATCCGGAATTCAATAAAACTAAATTAATATTTCACCCGGTTGTAACCACTCTATATTATGTCCTTTTGCGAACTTTAGGTAAATATACTCTACCTATTCCGATCACTGGTCATTAGACCGGCCAAATATGCAGTTAGCAGTGAGTATTTATTCTGGATGTCAAACTTATTCGACATTTGTTATTGGGATTCATGTATAGATAGCAGTGATTGGATCTCACGGCGAAACACGGCGGGATATCGAGCAGAAATCTTAATATGGATATGAATATGACCAAAATCCCGGTATCTGGTTCGGAAAGAAAATGCAATTGAGAGTAATGATATTAATAAATATGCCTTAGGATAGAATTTGAGGGAAAATATTGAGAGAATAGTTGCTATTTCAATAGGGGTGTGTCCTGGGTAAAAAAGTAATAATTCTAATTAGTCCGTCAGTAAGATTATCAAAAAATATTGAACACGTATTTTTTGCTTTTTCAAATCAATCAAAATTGACAAATATAACGCGCATCAAAGTTCGGGAGTGGGGGCTCGTGACGTCACAATGTGGTATAAAGTGTGTCACGGCGTGACGTCACGCGAAACTTCAACGCACCTTATCTTCGTAATTTTTTGTTTAATTGATAAAAGAAAAAATACGTGTTCAATATTTTTTGATAATCTAAAAGACGGACTAATTAGATTTTTTTAGGACACTAGCCTATTTCATACAATTTAATAAAACATAATAATAGTTATGTGTAGTGTTGTTATTTGATTCTAACTTGATAAAAAACTCCAATTCAATCGAAAAAAAACAGTATTATCTTTTATTTATATTCATACCCAAAGGCTATTTGGCAGATTCGTTTTAAATTGTGTAATTAAAACAAACTTTTATATAGTACAGTGAAAATAATTATTTCAAATAAAATAAAATGTTATTGAAATTGATTTCATGTTAAAAATCAGAAACATGATCCTCCTTCAAATACATAAGTCCCGGAATCCTGAGTCATATCCATATTAGCATAATGTTTAAGGTCGTTCACCCCGTGTTGCATCGGGTAATCCGATCACTGATAGTTACTAGTTAGTTATGTTGGTTTGTTTAAGTCAACGTAGAACATTTTTTTTTATGGTATATGAGGCAAACGAGCAGACGAAATAAATAAATAAATGCCGATAATGTCACAGAAATACGTAACGCCAACTAAAGTGCTACCTTGCTAGACGTAGTGTATTAACTATATTTTGGCCCTGAACGCACTAGTCGTGTAGTAGTGGAATGACCCGGTCGCAAAATTTCCGACTCGCAAAATGAAACATCGGTTGTCGCCTACATCTCCAAATGTCTGAATCGCAAAATGACCACTACGTTTGCGTTACCAGGTAGGTTAGTTTAGGTAACATCAAATGATCAAAGGGCAAATTAATTCGCCAAAGATAGAGTGCCCATGCCCGTCGACTTTGCTAAGTCAGACAAAATGAAATCAATTTCCGACTTAGGCATTTCGAGATGTACGCTTGACTCATAATTTAATCGAATGTCACTTCATCGGTTGTTACATTTCAATGAATGGTATTTTACTAACAACAACATTAATTACGTGGGTTAGGTTAGGTTAGACTGGTGATTGCCAAAAAAAAAAACAGATGCGGCGAGAAGTAACAGCTACCCGACTACAAGTGATGTGGTCATTTGTAATAGTTGCTAGTCATTATATCTACAAGTAACCTGCACTAGCGGTCTACCGGTTCCACCCCGCGGCAATGTCCGTTTTAGCGTATTGTTGCGTGCAAATGAGTGATTGATTTTTTATATTCAAAAAGCGGCTAACGGTGACTGCCAACCGTCTGGTCGGGGCTGACGACTAATGCGGATAGGGCCTTATTGTGTTAACAATTCGTTTTTCTAACCTCAAAATGAACCTTTATTGGGTTAAACAGCTATTTTAAACAAAATAAAGCAATCACAGACAATATATTGGCCAAGTGATGTCCAAAATGTTTACTCAGTTTACTTTATTTACGATAAAATAACTGTTTTAGCCAAAAAAGGTTCATTTTGAGGTTAGGAAGTTGTTTACTATATAAGACAAGTAAGAATGAACAGACCTTAGAATAACACATTGTTTAATAATGTCACTGTGACACAGTTTTACGGTGGGTCAGGGTTGCATTTTGCTGATTGCACGTTGGCCTTCAAATTATTGGAGAAAATAAGGTACCCCAACGTCTTTAACAATAGAGTCCAGATTTTTGAGTTTCACATATGTAGAGCATCTAATATCGGAGCTTTTTTCCAATACCGGTATTTTTTAAATGTTAAATACCGGTTTTCCGGTATTCGATATTCTTTCGATATTCACACAAAAATGTTAAAAATGTTAAAAATATAATAATTTTTGAACGAACCTAGATTGCCACTTTAGGTGGGCGAAGTTTGAGGCCCTAAAAATAATAAATCAGCTCGTGCGTAGCAAATATATGTATATTTATTTGTTATAAATCACAGCACATTCGTTCAAAATATCTTGAACTTCAACTTTAAATCGTTCTTGCACATACGAGTACCTTAACAAAATAATCAAAAATATCAAAATAATCTTCTTTAAAAACACCCAAAACAGAAAAAGAGAAATTAAATTATGCAACAAATGGTCGGGAACTCGGGAATAATGCATACTATAGCTAGGTAGTTAAAAATGAATCGTTACTTTATTGGAAATTAATAATTATATTAAATTATTGTAATATCGATAAAATATCAATATACCGTTATTTTGCGAGTTCGAATATCGGTTTTATAATATCGGAATTTTCGTCCGATATTCCGGTTTTTCGATAGTATCGAACACCGGTATTCATGCTCTACACACATGTTTCGATATATTTGATGGTGACTTTAAGGCCGTGGAGCGCATCGCTCGTGCGCCGCTCCCCTCGTGGCCGGTTTCATATAAATCTATGCATTACAACGCGCCGCCCCCCGCGCCGCCGCCGCTGACTTCGTGTCCGCGGCCTCAAAGAATCATATAATATACTTACAAATTCCCCTCTAGGTCCGATATCATTCGGGTTCGCCTCGCTTGAGGGCTCGGTACACATCGTGGAACAGACAGAGAGCATCCCTGGCAGCCCGGTCAGCCTATCCTCTTCTCCCCCTTCGCCGACCATCGGCTCGGAACTCGCGGCCGTGAGGACGGTCGAGAGAGCGCATCAAACTGATCCTATCACTCAACAAAGTCAAGTAAGTGTTAATACTAACCTCATATATGTATACAGAATATATACAGGCGGCGGGAAAGTAAGTACTTTAAATATTGTAGACAGGAACATTTGCTTCATTGTACACTTTATTTTGTGTTTAAAAGTAATAAAATTTGTACTCCATTTTAAGGAAAGTGTAATTATTTGCATAAAAACGAATGTAGTACTTTCAATTCGCATAACACAAATTGCATAAACCAATGATATAATCATGTGCTCGCGTGCCTTCTCCTTGCCATAAAAAAATCACAGTCTATAATTTCTTATAACATAATGTTCATGTTTTAAAAAGTACATGTTTCTAACGTCTTTGATTACTACTAATGTGGTCACAGTTCTAACCTAACCTAACCTAGTAAGAGAAATTGGCTTAAAATTCATGATAACAAGAAAATTATTGTTATGATTAACGAGTTTTATGTTATTTTATTGCATGCCTGATAATACTAAATAAAAGAAACGTAGTGATATGAAATAATGCTAAACGTTTTCATGCAAATTAAAAGGCGTCTATTTAAAAAAACTTGCTTCTCCCATCTGGGATTCGAGACAGCCGAATTTAAAAAAATCATTGTAATTTATGATGCCGATCTACGGGAAGTCAAAATTGGTAATTAATTCCTTCTAAGTAACATTGTCTCAAATTACCGGAAAAAGAACAATTGAATATAAACTCAAAACTGAATAAATACTTGAAATTAATATTTATGACTGATTTTACACTCGGTCAAAATGTGGTCTAACACCCTACGGTTGCAGTGTGTTTGCACGTCATGATACAACAAGTTTGATTTTCCGTTGCAATAATATTATGACAGTGACAAGTGTCAACCTTAGCGATAATTAGACCTCACAGAAACTTTTGTCAAAACTGGTAGACCACTTTCTTGGCCGACCGTACATAGTTTACGTACAGAAAGCGCTCTGTCTCAAAAAATAGCGTTGTGGTAGATCGCTCGTGCCTTTCTATCGCATAATTCGTATTAATTCACGCAACCCAGCCCGGATAAAAGTCACCCTTACTGATCGGCGGCGTGCATTAAAATTTTGGATTGGGTCGGCCAAGTGCGAGTCGGACCTAAAGTCTGCTCATTCTTACTTATGGGTGATTCCACAGGCGTTTCAACCGCCGTCAGTCCGCTGTCATAAATATTGAAAGAATGAGCTACAACAAGCAGCTAACATTCACACTGAGCTATACTGTTATCGTAATTCTTGCCACAATTGATCAAATTTTATAAGACAGCGGACTGACGGCGGTTGAAACGCCCGTGGAATCACCCTTATCTTATACAGTAAACTACTTTCTAACCTCAAAATGAACCTTTTTTGGCTAAAACAGCTCTTTTATCGTAAATAAAGTAAACTGAGTAAACATTTTGGACATCACTTGGCTAATGTATTGTCTGTGATTGCTTTATTTGGTTTAAAATAGCTGTTTTAGCCAAAAAAAAATGGTTCATTTTGAGGTTAGAAAGTTGTTTACTATACAAGACAAGTAATAATGAACAGACCTTAGGCAGCACGAGTTTCGTTACTATTAAACATGTGTATAGTGCACAAACACTTATCGTTTTAAAGTTCAATTAAGTAATGGTCTAAAAACGTTTAAAAAACTGGGAGAGATGATGAAATATAAACAGCAAATAAGTTATACCTAGTCTGGCCCTAAAAGTAAAATAAGTAGCTACAGTCTGTGAGCACTTAGAAGGTGCTTCGGGTTTGCATTTCTCTCTCACTCGCTCTTAATAAGAGCGTATGAGAGGGAGTGCGAGACAAGTACAAACCCGAAGCACCGTAGAGCTATCGCTGTACCTACACCCAGGAACCGGAAGCTCTGACTTCATACAAGTTGCCAATATCCAAAGTATTTGCATTATACGTATAAGTACATACTTTGTATTAACATCTCTTAAACTACTTTGCTGATAGGGTAAATCCAACGACACTTTGTTCATCGGAATCAGGCCATCCGTTTCAAAGGCACGAATAACCATTTAACCATACATAGCATACGTATACGGGTTCGATGCTGGCACTCCGAAATTTCGAAAACTCAGGAAACCCAAAATGCCGCTGGAATTGTAAACATGACAAATATAGAGAAAAGTGAACCAGTCTTTCTCTTGGAAACAGTGTTGTAGTATTTTCAATCCATGAAGGCGCGCCCCACCACACAAATTGACGTTGCTTGATCGCGTCAAGGTACGAAAACTTAAAGCTGCTCAGTGCAAATGCAGATTATGCTGCTAAAGTAATGGGCCGAAAGCTCTTAATTTGAAAACACTAATAATAATTGACAACATTAACGTTAAAATAAAATTGAAATTTAGGTTACAATTTTTTTAATACCTTTTTTTATGGCATATAGAATGCAAACGAGCACACAGGCCTCCTGATGTTAAGTGGAAACTGTGGCCCATAGACATTCGCATTCACGAGACTGCAAACGCGTAGCCAACCCTAAGGACTAAGATGGAATGCCTCTATGCTAGTCATTTCACCGGCTGTCTTATCCCCAAACCGGAAAACAACAATGCAAACACTGCTGTTTGGCGGTAGGTTAGTGGATAAGATTGTGGTAACGATCCGGACGGACCCTGCACAAGGTCCTACCACCCGCAAAAAAAAAGCCAATTAAGCTCAGGTTCTAATTAATTCTCACCAAATCGTGTTTATATCAATATTTATTAACAATAACATCGCTATCGACAAGCATTTACAACAACCAATCAATCAGATGGTACACCATAATACCAACCATATCATTAGAACTCTCCACTTATGACCCAATGCTAAATAACTATTGTTACACCCGTCTTCTTCGCACTCGCACGCCAACGAAAAGTGCACTTCACTAAACTTTGATTGCACACAACCAAGCGGTTTCTTATACATGTACGCACACTCTCTCACAACAGTAACCTCTTGGTCCGCTGTGAAGTATTGAATTTGGGTTAAAGTTCGACATACGGCGTTAGGAGCCTCACATTCTTTCAAGTATTTGCTCTCCAAAGTCTGCGTGTAACAATCTGGATTCAGCATAGACTGACATTGGTAGCATTGTAAGCCGAACACAGGTCTGAGCGTCGTTAGAGCGATTAAAGTAACAAGTGTGTACATTTTAATTGCTTTTTAAATAACCGTGACACCTTATAATAATATGTGTCACGAGACGTGACTGTGTAGAGTTTAATATTTTTTTATTGCGTGCCAGTACTTTTTGTTAGAAAATAAGTCGAACAGTTATATGATTTTTCAAGTGGTTAATCATATTCGATGTCGGATTTATGTAACTGTTGAAATGGTCTCTAAAGATTCGTTTTTTATCGCCTGACTTTATTATGCGCATATGAATTGTAGTATATTTAAGTTATAGTTATAATCATTAAATATTTGGTAAAGTCAACAAATAATTGGTAAAAATATTTGGTAAAGTAATAATTAAAAATACCTTAAGCGATGTCCGTTTGGTTTTGTTTACATCTTGTGCCATTTCTATTGATCCCTACTGTAGTAGTGGACTCGAAGAAAATGTATGCACACGCGTCATTTGTGTGAGATTAAATACACACGTAGGAAAATGAAATGTAGAAGGATATGGTTACAGAAATCCAGGCATAAGTACAAGCCCCATCGTGATATGATTCTTATAATGTGAATTGCGTTGTTCATAAAAAACAACACTTTTACGTGTTACTTTCTGACGGTTTACATTCATCTGGCATAACTTTTTTTGGCATAATCATTATGTGGCATTCTCACCATTTAGCATAATCATCATTTGGCATAATCATCTTTTAGCATACAGTCTTTTTTTCTGAAACCGTTTACTTTTAAGGATTGTTATAAAATAAACCTAACCTAACCTAATGGGTTCTATGCAATGATATTTTAAACAATCCTGAAAAGTATACGGGTTCAGAAAAAAAGACTGTATGCTAATAGATGATTATGCCAAATGATGATTATGCCGAATGATGAGTATGCCAATTGATGATTATGCCAAAATAAGTTATGCCAGATGAAGGGTACCCCTTTCTGACCTGTGTACACTGTCGGATTTTGAAATGTATAGTATCGTTGGATTCGTCCTTATTTACTCCTAACTATTGTCAGGGTATATTTTAACATCGGATTCTCAAATTCTCAATACAGGCAGTATTAGTCAATAACCTAGGGTTTGTTCATTTATATATAGCATCATATTCATATACATATATTACTAAAGACTGTGAATTTAACACATATTTTTAAAGCTTAGTATGCAAAGTTCAACATCCTTATTTTACAAAAGCAGTCCCGTTTTTAAAACCTTTTTGGAGCATTTTTTGGCTAGTCTAAACTCACCATAAAACAAGATATGCGACACCTGGGAAAAGTTCGAAAAGTGAATAAAAATAATTAATTCCGTATAAAGCTGGTTGGCAAATATCCATTCAAGTTTAGTTTTATGTTAACAATTGCAACTATAAATACATTCCTCCATACATATTTAATTTATTCAATTATATTATAAGTGACAACCCTAGCATTCCAATGAATTTTGCTCGCATTTCACGAACCCTGGTAAATATAAGTAATTAAATGTATTTGTTTTTTTAAGGCTACGTCGCCAGTGGCACCGCCGCAAGCGTCATCAGTAAGCAAGTCCCAGACGAAAAGCGAGAAACGCAGCGCCAACACGCTATACCAGGAGTTGGCCTTCCACGACACGGACGCGAGCATCGCTGAGTGTGACGACGGAGCTGATATCACGGGTAACACAACGATTTTATAAGTAAACTAGCGATCCGCTCTCGCTTCGCTTCAGATGCCCTAGCGAAGATACAAACGTTACTAACGTTTCTCTTTTCTATCACTCAAAATATATGGGATGACATCATCATGCGTAGCAATAAACCACGTGGTACATTTTGAGTGATTTTGCATCTTCGCTACAGCCCCAGTTTGTGTTTTCTGTACACGTGTAGATAATTTAGAATTTATTGTAAATAAAAACCTTCAGTGAATAATTATCTACTTAACTCATGGTGAAAACCGCGTTAAAATCCGTTCAGTACTTTTTGAGATTATCGCGAACACACAGACAGACAGAGGCGGCAGGGGACTGTATAATTAGTGACTATATGTACTATCCTCGTACCTAAGGCCCAGTGAACAATAGGATGTACATAATCAAGCGAATTTAATTTGAACTTTATGCCAATAAGAATAAAGTTTATTTTCCTATGTTCATAAACTGAAAATGGCATTATCGAACAAACGTAATTGAACTTTATTGCCTTAACGGTAGATTCAAAGTCCCAGTTACAAAAAAAACTCTGTTTGCAGTATGGTGGGGTTTACGAGTTTATAGTGACTAGCGACACACACAAATATAGCCTACGTCTATCAGGAATAATGTACCATTCAAATGGTGAAAAATTATCGAGTAGGTTTCGTGATTCCGAAAATTTATAATATATAATATTCGTATAGATATAAGTACGTTAAACGCATACAAATTCACTGAAAAAAGGTAAATACACGCCACATCCCAATTGAAGACCAATTGTAATATTCAGAAATCGTTGGGTTTATCACGTGATAAAATGTGGATAAAGCATTCGCCACTCTAGTATTTATATACGTGTTAGAAAGTGACGGATGTTTTATCCACATTTTGCCACGCGATAAACGCAGCCATATTAGGCCCCCTGAAAGACATGGTCTTCTTTTGTCTTTGTCCGTCTGTGTCTGAGTGTGGGCTCCAAATTGTGCTGGATAGGTTTCATCGATATTATCTGTTCCTAATATCGATATTTTGTTAACAAGCAGGGAGCTGGGTGCACCCTGGAGAATATGCTTCATCTGGTAAGTCATTTAATGTAATAACATTACTTTATTTATTGTAAATAGTATTCATTTACACTAAAAACTGTTACTTAGGGTAAATACTCAATAGCCTTGTAGTTACAGACCACTTTGTAATAATGGTTATGAAATATGCTGAGGGAGTATATTGGATGTATTAATCGTACCCTACGTTAGTGTTTTAAGACATTAGACGGTTTATTCAGTTATTTATCATGAAAATACTCAGAACATTATAGTTAGGGATCCAGGTAATTTAATTTATTTGCATAATTTGTATAAGACACATGATGTATATTTTAAAGACCGCTGTAATTAGAAGCCTTTCTAAAAGGCCGGATTTGACATAATTATGCCAACATAATTTGTACTGCGTTGACAGCTGTCAAGTCTGGCCTCTAGAACAGGGCGACTATAGTTTACAAATTAGTAAAAAAACGACAAAAAAAGAGACGTGGCAAGTTCTTCCTGTTCAGTTTATGATGCATCTCTTTTAAATTGGTTCAGTGTACCGATGGTTTTTTATGTCTTTTCAATCGTAACTACGTTATACTATCATCATCATATTAAACGTCAGTGATTGAGCGAATGGCTTGACACCCCTCTCCCCCCTCCTCCCAGAGTTCTCCGCAATGATTGTTCCTAAAGTTGCCCGTATCCATAAAATCTTTGCTTTTCGTCATATTAACAGCGTTAGGGAGTGACCACACCAGAGAGCTTAACAGTTAACGGTGGGTAAACTACGATCCCTCAAAATTGACACCATGTATGACCCATTATTTTGTTTACGCCACGTCACCGTATTTTACGCGTCGGTGTGGCCAGTCCTTAATAGTTAAATATATTAACTTGCTAACTAAAGCTTGTACAAATCACTAATATATTAATCTTCATTTATTTCATGACCTAACAAAACGCGGATATGCAGTGAACGACAATTACTTTGGTAAGTATGACTAGTTTTAATTATTTAATATTTAAAAACTGAACCGGCTGGTGACTAATAGAACGCACCCATGATAGTTGTAAGTTCACCATGAATCGTATAATTCCCATTCGTTAACATCGGTATGTATGGCAGGTTTATTAATTATTTTTAATTAGACAAAGTAAATTGACACGGACCAATGTCAATTTCTAGAATAAAAATGCCCTGTTCGTATATGAGCACCAAATAATGACATGATTATAAAACGGTACTTCAAATAATTTATCATTCAAAAACGGTTACTTCTAATTTTTACTTATTGCAATTATCCTAGATAAGGCGGGAATATATCCTCATGGAGCTTAGTGACCGATTGATTATTTAAAAAAAAACACTTCTGTTCCCTATTTCACAAAACTGACGTTGACAGCTGACTGATGACAATTCGGTTTACATTGCGTAGCTTTGCTGTACTGCAGTCCATTGCTTTAGGAACTAGTCGACATTGCAATGTATACTTAATTGTCACCGTTACTATGAAACATCCGATTACATCAGCTTGATCACTAAACCCCGTTATCTAACGCTCAGTTTGGGGGCGAGTGATGGGGCAATTTCGATATTCTGAATCGATAAAAAATGAAGTTGATTTACTCACTCACTAACATATCAAAAGAATTGATTCGTACTTAACAGAGCTCTTCTATTGTGATTTTTTAAATTATTATGAAACTTAAGAAAAACATTTGTTTTTTATTTATTTGTCAAACTTCGTCGCCTGCTTGTAAAAAATCATTTTAAAAATGAAAATACTTTTCCTCTTCAGATGCAAAACTGTAGTTTTTTTGTAATGCTCTATGCAGTTTTTGTTTACAATACTGTTATTAATTTTCATTAGAAGAATTTTATTTTGACAAATAACTCTTTAAAAGTAAATATGACTCAACCGATGATGTGAAGCAACATCACTATTTCAGTGTGCCCCCATACTGAGCGTTAGATATCGGGGTAAATTGATCACATAAGAGTCGATCCAAGTGAACGTCATATTAAAATAGTACCTTTTTTTAGGTATGGGCAAGGAGGTCGAGAATTTAATATTGGAAAACAACGAGCTTTTGGCAACAAAGTGAGCATACATTTTTATTTATATAAGTTTGTACTCGTGTATAACCTATAGCGTAACAGTGCCATAGATTTTACTTATATTTCTTCATTTTAATACAGATGTAGTGAAATATCCTTTCACATCGTATTTTCTCGGAAATGTTCGTATTTATCATGCTACTTCAGTCTGACTCAGTACCCATCAAGACAACGCGGGGGAACGTCGCATCGCGAGAGTGATAATCGATATAGAGTGGTTAATACCAGGGTATTTTATTGTTAATTAAGATTAAGTTTGTTCTCAGTTCTTTTCAATTGTCATGCCGAAAGCATCCTGGAAAACGTTTAGATCGACAAGCCTCTGAAATTATTTTCAACATTTATTTATATTTCTTCTTGTTTACCTATACCTAATTTCTATATATTTGATCGTGGTGGTTTTAACATCTCGGTGTGATATACTTCAAACTCGTGGTTTGACATTTGACACTGATAACTAAAGTACTCTATTTATTTAATACAAACATGTCAGTAATAATTCAATAATTCATAGACACGTCGGCATCATTCGGAAGTAGACGTGAGCTCCGAGTTTTCACGATGTGAAAGGATTATTCACTAGATCTATACATATTGATGTGTAAGATATTACCTATGACATAAATAACTGTTAAAAGGATTAAATCCCTCCCCTCTTCCAGTGTTAAGTTACGTATTATCTTAATATTTTTAACAGGAACGCTCTAAACGTAGTGAAAGACGATCTGATAGTGAAGGTCGATGAATTGACTGGGGAGCAAGAGATCTTGCGGGAGGAGGTTGCCAACCTGAGCTCCGCGCGGGAGAAACTGAGAGAGAGGGTGACCCAGCTAGAGGAGGAGTTGCGCCATTTGAAGGTAAATCGAATTAATGTTTACCAATCCTAATATTTTTTTTGCGTTAGAATGACTGCGGAGAAAGCTTTCTAATACGAGGGCTGCCTTTTAAGTTCTGTCGTTTGCAAAACTCCCGTGATTATTAAAAAAAAACTAGTATCATCTTAAAATATTTGAATTTAAAATTCAAAAACAAAAGAATGTCTCGAGATCGGCCGATTCGTTTTAGTACAGCGTCGGTTCAAAGTTGACAAGTCGGTTGTGAAAATGGAAATTTCGAAGGAAAATTTACGTGCGATAATATTTTACAACTTTAAAAGGGGTTTAACGCGTCTTCAGTGCTTTGAAGAGCTGACTACGGTTTTTAAAAATGAAGCACCATGCATCCGCACTGTGGAACGTTGGTATTTGGAATTTCAACGTGGTTGCTCTAGTCTTAGTGATAGGCATCGTGAAGGCCGACCAAAAACAGCTGTAACCCAGGAAAACATTGATGCTGTGCGGCAACTGATCGTCGAAGATCGCCATGCGACATACCGCGAGATAGAAGCTTCATTAAGCATTTCAGGGACCAGTGTTCAAAATATATTGCATGATCACTTAGGTGTAAAAAAAATTATCTCACGCTGGATACCACATTTACTTAGTGAAGACCAAAAAACGGCTCGCGTTAGTTGGTGCCGCAAAACTCTGCGGCAATTCAACCGAGGAGACTCTAAACACGTTTATGACATTATCAGTGGTGACAAATCTTGGATATATGCCTACGATCCGGATTCTAAACAGCAGTCGACTGTTTGGGTGTTTCAAGATGAGCCAAAACCGACCAAAGTAATACGCTCACGGAGCACTTCGAAAAAAATGGTCGCCACGTTTGTAGCGAAAAGTGGCCACGTTGCGACCATCGTGCTCGAAGATCGTAAAACAGTTAATGCTGACTGGTATACCACTGTTTGTTTACCAGAAGTTATCGGCGAGTTCCGAAAAAATAACCCAAGACGTCGTATAGTACTGCACCACGATAATGCTAGCTCGCACACCGCCCGGCAGACAATTGCGTTTTTAAAAGAACAAAACGTCGAAAATTTGGATCACCCGCCGTACAGTCCAGACTTAAGCCCTAATGACTTCTTCACTTTTCCAAAAATCAAGCAACGACTTCGTGGTCAACGGTACCGGACGCCTGAAGAAGCGGTTGAGGCATACAAAACGGCCATTTTGGAGACCCCGACTTCGGAATGGAATAAGTGTTTCGAAAACTGGTTCGATCGAATGAAAAAGTGTATTACATATCACGGTGATTACTTTGAAAAACAATAAATACCATTTAACACTTAAATTGTCTTTAGTTTTTTCAAACGACAGAACTTAAAAGGCACCCCTCGTAGTCACGATTCTCCTATGAAAATGAATTGATAACTATAATAACGTGTTTCATATATGTTCAAACCCCGGGGTTTTCGGTGCGGGAATGTTTGACATTTAGCCAAAGAGTAGGTATTGACATAAAAAACAATGTATTCTAGCAGGTTCACTGCAAGACACCGCAGCTTAACTGTTCCAAATATAGAAAATATATTAATAGTATATTCTGAAAATCGCGTCAACTACTAAATGTACTGTATTTAAATCTGTTGTATCATAGTGTGTATACAATTTGCAGAGAGGTAGTATTCATTAGGCATAATATGATTTTTCTCAGACTAACCTGTCTGTTTATCTCTACTCTTTCTCAAATCGTTCCCGCACCGAAAACCCCGAGGTATGTTCATCACAAAGGTAACTTTGAAAAAGGAACAAGTGAAGTAGAATTCGGAATGTAGAATTTAGTCCAACTGACCAAGACCATAGATTGACTGATAGGTTGACCAAGTGAGGCCAGGTATGTATGAAAGGACATGGCTAAACTACTGCCCTAAGCATGCCTAGAAATTTCTTAATAGCTCGTAACATTCTAAAAATCGTTAATTAATTACTACATGTTTATTATTCTCCTAGAACTTTCGGATAATAAGAAAGTATTTAAAAGATGTTTACTTGGTTTTTCATGTTCCTGATGTTTGTCATCAAAACCTGACAGCGACAGAGATAATCAGAGGCCCTACTTTAAAAATCGAAATTCGAAGTTACATTAGCTCCATCTCTTTCTCTCCATTTAGTCTCGAATGACGAGTGACAGGGATGGAGCTAACGTAACTTCGAACTACGATTTTCAAAGTAGGGCCCCAGAAAACAGATAACAGAAGTAAGTACGACGATCCGTTTTGCGTAAAATGTGGACAATGAACTTTTTTTTTAGAACATACATTTTAACTTGCGTTTAAAGATGAAATAAACAGTATTAATTATTATATTTTTTATCACAATACGTGTCAAAACGTGATTTTTTTTGGTAGCTTTTATCGGATGAACAATGCCATGTGTCCATAGAAGCTTTGGCTAAGAAAATATTGTGATGGTTAATTATAGAATTGGGTTTTCTGTGATGTAGAAAAATATTTAAAACAATGCGGCGGTTTTCATTTTTCTGAAGAACTTGTATAAAAAAAGTTATTTAGAAATAATTATAACAACACGTTACTCGCAAGATGTCTTATTTCCAAAGTATCTCAATATGGCTCTGTCAGAATGATTTACTATAAGAGATTATATCATCGCTGGATTTAAAATAAACCAGTTAACTTGAATCCGTAACGCGACGTTTTAAGCGTTTCTCCATTTACTAAAATATAATTATAATCCACTCATTGTTAGACTACTCTTGAGGAATAACATGTAGGATAGTCACTGGCGAATGCCATGCAGTCTTGTTTTACACATAATTAGGCTGAAATGTGCCGTATAGCTGACTAGCTAGGTTACGTAGGAGCGTCCTCACTGAGAGCATTCAGTGAGGACGCTCCTTTAAGTTGCTTACTCGAACGTTAATTGTTATTAAGTTATGTAAATCCAAAGCCGCTTTTGTCCAACTAAGACCCGTGATTGTGCTAACACGCCAAATAAAAATCTCCATCTTTGAATCCACTGTGAAGTCTCTGCTTCAATTTGGCCACGAGAGATGGAGAGTGACCAGGGGCTTAACAAACTCCAAGTTATCGTTAATAAGCCTCTGAGGTGGATCCTTCGGGTTTTCTGGCCGATTACAATGGGTAACAAAGATCTACTGTACTGTGCTGACAATCACCTATATTACCGCGGTGCAAACAAGATGGATTGACCCAACCATTCGAAAATGGAAAACCAGGGCCGCAAATATTGCTTACGAGTACATGCTGGAGGTGTGGAAGTCTGGAGGTCGACAGAGAGACGATCGAGCCGATCACGGTGCCGCTCTGTCAAGAGTGAGCTTAAGGTCGCCGACTGAGGCCCTCTACACCATGGGTATGGCAGGGCATAGGCGGGGACAGCAACAACAAGCTATTTATCCTATGAATTGTGTAATGAATGAGGGAACCACTATCATTCCGCGCCAGTTTAGTATGAATTGATATGAAACGATAACCAACCCATGCGATCGCGACGTCTGGCGCGACCGGGAACTTTAATCACTGCCGTAAAATAATTGCTTTTGACGGATTATCGTAGTTTTTAACTGGGCCGTCTTTAATGTCAAGTAGGTAGAGTTCATAACGTTGATAACACGATAACATGTCAAAACCAATATTGTTTTATCGCGTGGAATGGAGGCCCAGGTCACTCGCGTTGGTCAAGCCTCCATATAAATTCATTTATGTTGCATAACGTTGCAGTCGCCAACATCGGAATCATACCTTGAGGTGCTGATAGACTTGAGCATTTACTCGAGTATTCTAGCGAATGTGCTCAAGTCTATCAGCACCAATAAAGTCCACCTCAGTGGCGCGCTGCAGTGTCATGGCCACATAAAAAGCTTAATAGTTAGCTCAGCAAAAAGCAGTTTTATTTGGTGATACGTGGAATTACAATGTTGTTAAGAGACCACAACACACCACCACAAAATATATGCTAAGTGGTCCCATTACATTTTGTTCCGCTGCCATTTGCTTTCATCAGAAATCATTCACTACGAGTCCAGAATACCGCAAAAGTAGGTAGGTAGTTTATCGTTGTTATTAGTCGCTGGAAATCTTTAGATGCTCGAAGGTCAAACTTCCCTGAAATAGGAGCGCTGCCGCGAGGCAGGGCTCCCTCGGATAGCAGTGGGTCCATGAGTCGTTTCCGATTAATGTCCAAACTCGTTTTTATATTCACGTAGGAGGCACAATGCAAGACGTATTTAATGGTACCTATAATTTAGCTTCAAATCTTACGCCTTTCGAAAGTCAGTACAATAGAATAAAGTTTTAAACCAAAAATCCAAACCAGACCTCAAAAAAAAAGTTCACCTATGCTAAAAATGCCCAGGTGAACCACGGGTAAATGACCCAAAATCAGCCATGTAAAGGTATTCGACTTGAAGTAGATTAGTAGGTACAAAGCTCTCCGGACCACCTGTACCATTAGGCAGTACCATTGATGGTACAAATGACAGTGATAAACACATTGGAGGAAAGTTATCCAATATGTTCAACTGGTTGAATATATTGGAGTAGAGTTATTTTTTTGGTTGGTTTGAATATATTGGAGTCGAGTTCTTTTTTTGGTTGGTTTGAATATATTGGAGTAGAGTTCTTTTTTTGTTACAATCACATTTTTGTTTGTCATTTCTAGCACAATGTAACACATGTAGGCGATTTTTGGGGATTTGTTGCATTTGCGTAATAATAAAATAAATATTCACAATGTAGGAATTGTCATCATATTATGCAAGTAACGCCGAATATTACTTGTACCTATATTGTTTCATGGTACTAGTGGGATAATTCAGTGTCATTTGTACCATCAATGATCCTTATTGGTACATGTGGTCCGGAGGGATACAAAGGGTGCGGTGCAGGCCTGCTTAATGCCCGCCTTCCACTGCGAGCGGAGAGGGTGTTTCCACCGCGAGCAAACCTCTTGAAGTCACCGTTGTATGCTAAACGGAGTCCGTACGGAGCCCGCTCCTCTCGCAATGGAAGGCGGGCATAATACTGTAGATAACGACTGTCCAGTCTGTCCGCTCTCGTCTCGCAACATGGGCCGGAAAGCCGTAGAAGCGCGGTCTGCCATCAAGCCCGACGCGTTGCACGCTCTAACCCTAAACGCGTAGTTTTGCTGGACTCTAAGGGCGCTGATAGACCTTTGACCTTTCGATCTGACCGCCAGTGCCATAATAATTCATAACATAATATATAATCCTGTAGCAATAAAATAACGTTTTCTTTCACCTAAAGGAAAATTAAAATTGTTTTATTAACATAACAACAGTATTTTAATTAAAACTAATACAAGTTATACTTTTTTCTAAGGTCTGTTCATTCTTACTTGTCTTATATAGTAAACAACTTTCTAACCTCAAAATGAACCTTTTTTGGCTATAACAGCTCTTTTGTCGTAAATAAAGTAAACTGAATAAACATTTTGGACATCATTTGGCCAATGTATTGTGTCAATGTCTGTGATTGTTTTATTTTGTTTAAAATAACGGTTTTAGCCTAAAAAGGTTCATTTTGAGGTTAGAAAGTTGTTTACTAAATATATAAGATAAGTAAAAATGAACAGACCTTAATTGGAGACTGGGTGTTCTAGGACCCTTGTCGACGACGCCCCCGGGAAACCTAGAGCTGGTCTCAAAATATAAAACGGGAATCAGGGGTAAAGTAAAACTGCTAGCGTTATGCTGCTGGGTGGAAGTGGTGGAGGGGCTGTACTTTTTATATTTTTGTATTTGGCCAGCCCAAGACGGTCAATAACATAGACCGCAATCTTTTTGAAAAGTAATATGGCTACTTTCTAGTTCTAGTCCATGATCAAAAAGCAAGGCGGGATGGGTTTTATATTCGAAGGGCTTTTTGCAGGATTCGTCCGGATCACTAAAAAGAAAAAAAAAGAAAAATAGGATCTGGGGCCCGTTCCAGAAAGCCACTCTGCAACTCTGCACTCCACAAATCCCACTCTTCAAACGTATTTTCTGTTCCACAAAGCTATTGCAGAGTTGAAGGGGCAGAGTCAAATGCTGAGTGTGGATTTGTGGATTTGCAAAGTATTTCTGTTCCACGAGACACTCGCAAAGTTGAAGAGACAGAGTCAAATACAAAGTGTGGATTTGTGGATTTGCAAAGTATCTTTTAGGAACAGAGAGCCCTGCGAAGATGCACTACGCTAACTAACGTTTCTATTCGATTCGTTTTTAAACCAATCGCGTCACTGGTAGACCACGTGACTTTTCGTATCACGTCATCTCCCAGTGACGCGATTGGTTTAAAAACCAATCGAATAGAAACGTTAGTTAGCGTAGTGCATCTTTGCAGGGCCCTCAGAATCTTTGCAGAGTTTGCAAATTACGCAGAGTATTTTCTGGAACACGTTTACTCTGCACTTTGCATTATCGTGGATTTGCAAAGTGCAGAGTGGGGAGTTGCAGAGTGGCTTTCTGGAACGGGCTCAAGGTCATATCGATTGGTAACGCATTTGCAATCTTATGATTTCAGTCTTGAGAATACAAATGTCTATGGGTCATAGATCCCACTTACTATCAGTATAAAGGTGACTGTTCAGTAATTGCAAAGTTATGAAGTTTTCATATCAGTGGGATTCATATGCCTTCACTTCGTCTGAAAAAACAAAAGAGACGATTGGCCTTACCGATCAATTCATACTCGGTCAAATATTTAACGAGGTACCTACAGTAAAAGATCTGATTTTTTAGAAGTATCACGTATAGGGAACCATACTTACATACATACTTTGGTACCTATACACTTTCATACATAATACTGTCGATGGCACTGTTAAACTCATTAAATGACTGACCGTTGAGTTTCTTGCGGTGCTTCTTCTCAGTCTTGGAAAGTTATAGATTTCTGAAGTGTAAAAGTGCCCGTGCGGCCTACTTACTGAAAAAACACCAGGCTGGAAAAGCTATAAGAAGTTATGTATAACGCATGGAAACAATATAAGTTACTTAACTAGGTACTTATAACTTTGACTATAATATTAGTCTTGTAATTGTTGCACCTTACCTGAATCGCATTTATAACACAAAATACCGAAGTCGCTTTACATATGCCTATAATGACTGAGAAGTTCCTATTACTCATGAGTTCTGTTATCTATCAGACCCTAACTTCACTACAATCAAGAGACCATTCAGCAGGTATAACGTTTCAATAAAAAAAAATGTAAATCGGTCCATGTCTTGTATTTCCAACGTAATGCGTGGTCACTGGTCATGTTTTTTCACAAAAATATGCCGTCTTCAAAAACTGAATTAATTACCGGTCTCCTTGGAACTGCCTATTTCCTCTCTCCTTTTGAAGGTGGTTAAAAAGAAAAACAAACTGACGAATTGAGAACCTCCGGTTTAAGGTCAGACTTTTTTTATTATCGTTAGTTTAGCGCGCAGTATAGAATATCTATATGTATACAAAATGTCAGCTTTTGCGAAAAACTAATTGTAAGTGTGACATACATACATACACGGACGGACGAACTGATGGACCGATGGACATGCGTTCAGATAGACGAATAGACGAATAGACACGAGGACACACTGGTGCATAAACGGATACGCGAATGGAGGGGATGAACGGGACGTACGGACGGACGGATGGATGGACGGACGAATGGAAGGATGTACGGACGGACGGACGGACGGAAGGATGTACGGACGGACGGACGGACTGGAAGACGGAAGGACGGGAGGCCGGACGGATGGACGGACTGACGGAAGGATGGACGGACGGACGGACAGATGGACGGACGGACGGACAGATGGACGGACGGACGGACGGATGGACCGATGGACATACGGACAGATAGACGAATAATCACAAGGAGACACTGGCGGATAAAGGGATACGCGAATGGACGGGATGGCCGGGACGGACCGACGGACGGGTGGACGGACGGACGAATGGGAGGATTTACGGACGTACGGACGGACGGGAAGACGGACGGATGGACGGACTGACGGACGGATGGACGGACGGACGGACGGACGGGCGGATGGATGGACCGATGGAAATATGGACAGATAGACGAATAATCACAAGGAGACACTGGCGGATAAAGGGATACGCGAATGGAGGGGATGGACGGGACGGACGGACGGACGGACGGATGGACGAACGGACGGACGGACGGGTTGACGGATGGAAGGACGGACGGACGGACAGATGGATGGATGGATGGACGGACGGACGGACGAAGGGACGGACAGTACAGGCTATGGAATCTTAAAAGCTAAACTAACTCAAAAACGTATGAATAAATCACCCAAAGGTAAGAAACGTGTAAATATTATGTATAGATTTTATATTTTGTACAATAAAGTGCGTTTACATATGTACATATGGTGTGTACCTATGTATGTACCTGTAAATGCTAAAGATTTTTCATACGTACACTTACGGTTAAATTGTAAATGAAAACCAAACAGAATAATCCGTAATAGTCTTACTTTGACAGTTTTTGTTTATAGTCATTTCACAAACATCTAGATTTGAATAACGGTTAGCTCTATCTGATCTGTGTCATTTCAGCACTTGTAATAAAATGAAAGGAAAAAAGTAGGCGTAGTAGGCTGAAACAGAAATATTTGTATTAAATAATAAGTACCTACATGAGTACCTAATCACGAAGCAACATAGAAAAACCCACGCTTCTAAATCGATTAAAGCGTTTAAAAGTAAAACATCATACTCGTACAATAGAGTTCAAACTAAGCGACCCTGCTTTAAGTACACCGAGATGCGACCGCTTTCTGAGTCCGACACATTAATATCAACTTTAGACAAAATACCTACAAGGTTTGTAGTCAAACAGGAATCGGCTTTGGGTTTAAAAAAATAAGGACTGAGTACAGTTTGACAGACCTAGGGTGCTGTTAATACGAGTAGATGCTATAACTTAAATAGGCATACTTTGGATTGTTTTAGGCTTGACCCGAGTACCGCAGCGTTAAAGTCACTGTGTATTTTAATTACCAAAAAACCATTTCAGCTGTCCGAGAATTATGTTTCCATATTGCGAGCCAGTGAAGTCATTTTTGAGATAGGTAATCGCAAAGATACAAATGTACAACGCTACAGAAATACCTAAAAATACATAGATCATCATCATCATCGTGACAGCTAAAACACGTCCACAGCTGGACATAGTCCTTTTCCAAAGATCTGATTTTTATTTAGTGATGGCGGGACCTTGTATACAAGGTCCGTCGGGATCGCTACCACCATATTATTCTTTTATCTACCGACAAGCTATAGTGTTTGCATTGTTGTGTTTCTGCGTGGGGATAAGACAACCGGTGAAATTAGGCATTTATTGTTAGTCCACAGGGTTTGCAACGCATTTGCGGACTTAGGATTGCTGTCTTCAGATTGTAATCTTCAGAATATAAAATGAATGTGGGTCACAAGTCACAGATCTCACTTAGGTACCATCGGGTGGCTGAGTGCTCGTTTGCCTTATTCATGGTAAATATCTCTAGCGTGATCCATCCCGTGCTACTACTCGCAATCAGCACAATCATACAAACATACATACTTACATGCAATCACGCAAAATGTGTATTAGTTTCCGCATTTTAGGCATGCCGCATAATTGAGATAATCGCAAAGATAAAATGAATTCACGCGACACTAGGATGTTTATAGCTTGCCCCGAGAAACGCCGCGTGAATGTCATAGTATATTTAATCCAAATACCATTTGAAAAAATCGAGAATAATATTCCCAAAGGACCTAACCAAATCGGAAAAGTCGTTTTTGAAATAATCGCGAATTTACAAACATATATTTACACATACAATCATCATCATCGTGTCAGCCGTAACACGTCAACAGTTGGACATTCCTTCCCCAAGATCTCCATCGTGATCGGTCCTTTCGCATTCAGCATACACATACGTACATACGTACGTAACCCTAAACGTACGTATACGTACGTGGTGGTACATACGTAAATATTGTAAATAGTACATTAAAATCCATTATCTAATATATAAAATTCTCGTGTCACATTGTTTGTAACAAAACTCCTCCGAAACGGTTTGACCGATTCTTATGAAATGTTGTGTGTATATTCAGTAGGTCTGATAGTAAATGGGTCATAAGAGTTATAAGGTTTGTATGGTAAAAAAATACACCCGGGCAGCGCCGGGCGCGGACAGCTGGCTATAAAACATACATTTATACATATAAGGTCAAACAGGGAAGCTGCCTTTTACCCACAACTTAGTCCGCATAAGTCCGCTCGTTTTTAGTTATCTACTTGGTAAATATCGATTTTCATGGTAGATATGTATCCTATTTCCCCGGAACTCAAATAAAATTGGTTTATCGCCTTATCTCTAGGGTTGAATCAACTATACAACTAGGCAGAAATACTTACTAGTTTTTAGATCCCAGTTAATCTAGCTTGTATAAAGCTTGCACGAAGATACATTAGTACACTTTTTAAACAACTTTACGTTGATTTCGGTATCTATTAATTACAGTTATTTGTTATTTTTGATTTTTTCAAAATCAATTCTGCTGACTTTTGATAGTTTGACATGAGTTTGATACTTGACGTGACTACTATTGCGGCCATCGTTCGAAAAAGGTTCATTAAAAACGTTTTACAACATAATATATCGCAGTTTAGAGTGAAATTGGCAGCATGATCCAATTTTTACTCAAAACTTATAAAAATAAATAATTTGAATCTTACCTCTGGAAAGTATGTTATGTATCAAGAAACCGGTTTTTTCAGATTGCAATGAATGCGTCTTAAACCGAATGGTAAACGGCTGTTGGTATCAATCAAGCTTTAGATCTTTTAGCGAATATTAAGTAATAAGACACAAGTGTGCGTGTTATTAGCTAAGAAAAGCCCTTTCATCATAGCACCTCAGTTCGAAAGCACTTCCCTCGCCATCAAGCCCAATATAGGCGTTGACATATCACAGGATATTCAGTCCCGTATTCATTTGAAAGATGAAGCCAGATTAGCTTCCAGGAGACTTGGCGTGCTTGGTAGAGCGAGACAGTACTTCACAGCTTACCACTGCCTCCAACTCTATAAGGCTCAGGTCCAGCCGCTTATGGAGTAATGTTCTCATCTCTGGGCTGGGGCACCCCAATACCTCCTTCCTCCTTCCACTTGACCGGATACAACGCACGAGCGGTTCGAATCGTCAACGACCCAGCGATCTCTGTTCAATTGGATTCCCTCTCTATCCGAAGGGACATCAGTTCACTCTGCTTGCTGTATAGGTTTTATAACGCAGAGTCATCTGAAGAATTATTCGGACTTTTACCGGCCGCTGAGTTCCACCATCGAACTACTCGTCGTAAAGCCAGGTTCCATCCACATCACCTTGATGAATGGCGTTCTTCCACCGTGCGTTTCACTATGCACTTTTTGCCTCGTACAGTGAAACTGTGGAACGAACTTCCTTCGGCGGTATTTCCCACCAGTTATTTCATTGATGCCTTCAAGAAAAGAGCTTACAATCCCTAATTGGCCGGCGACTCACCGATAACTCTTGAGTTGCTGGTGTTTACGGTCGGTGATGATTACTTCCCATCAGGTAACCTACATGCTCATTTGCCTCCCGCTCTTATAAAAAAAAAACTTAAACATCTTCATATTATAATATTATTAAAGATAGCTCAGTTACTTCAACGATTTTATTACGACGTTGATATCTTCTTTGCTGTGGTCTCCTCTTAAAGTTCTGGTAGAAATTGACCTGTAAAAGTGCCCGTGGGGCCTATTTACAGAACATACATCTTTATCTTTTTTTTGCGAGTTTGTGATAAACCCTCAGTATGAGATTGGTTAGTACCTAAGCAACACTTACCTACAGATATATTTCTGGTTTATTACGTCTCGACACGACACTGTTTACGTATATTGATCGAAAATATTATTACTTTTATAATATATTATAGTATAATATATTATTTTGATCAACGCCGTACATTGCCATATATTTGTGTTTGCGCGTGTGATGACGCGGTCCGCTGCACGCGCCACCTCACTGTAAACGGAAAAAACGCCCGACGCGCCGCGCAACACCAAGCCGCACGCCACGCGCGACGCTCCGCGTCTCCGTAAACAAGCCCTAAGCTTGCCTATCGATTCATCACGAGATGTATAAACTGTGGTTTAGCTACGCAAAGACTGCGGAGACATGTCATATCGTGCTTCATTGCCAGGCCTTTTACTCACCATCCTAGCACGGTGGTCAACAATTGAGGTAAGTAATGTACAGTTAGTTAAAATCATTCTACAACCCATAAATATGAGAAGCAACGAAGAGCAAAAGCGTTTTGAAGGTTGTTCACCGCGGTTCTCAGAATATATTATACGCTCAATGACAATAGATTTATACTAGATAATCTTGTAAGTCACGACGACAGAGTAGTTGCCTTAGATGTCGTACATTTTTTAAATGTGAAAGTATTTGTTTCATGGATGCATGCATACACTCACGCCTTCATTCCCAGAGTGGGGTAGGCTCTAAAGACTTGTTGTTCATTCTGTAACCACATTTTGCACATATGTTTAGTAGTGTATATATTAGTGACAGTTATTCGTTTCTTTTTTTCTTTTTTTTTATTATTACTTGTATATTTATATGTTCAGACTTCCGACAGTTGCTAGTATAAATAATATTAATAGCAGAGCCTAGCCAAAAGTTCATAGCAAAATCATTTTCTGATTGCTTGTTGCAGCTTGTATGCGAAGGAGTTTCTACGACTTATTTTCAGGATTGTAACGATATGGAAAGTTCCTGAAACATTTTTTATGCAGAATACTAATATTCAGCTCATTAGCATAATATATTACTAGTTAAAATGTTTAGGCATTGCTAGGGCAGTCGCCCATAGCAAGTTTAGCCATGTCCTTTAATAGTGTTGAGGAAGAATGGACTCCCTGCACGTCTGAGTGAAAACTATCCGCAGCACCAATAGGGAATATTCATGACTGTTTTTCACAGCTACAATAAAAGCTAAATAATGTAACAAACAGTGGTGAAAAATCATTTTTTGAATAGCTATATAAATAACCGAGCCAACAAAAATTTGCTCCAGTCTCTTTCTAGCAAACCAGAATTTAACATGACGTCACAGTGCACATCGGATCTCTCTGTTTAATCGCTGTTTGATTAGCAGTTTAAAATGCTTGTATAATCCGTATATAGCTCTTGCAATTTACGATGGCGAGTGGGCTTTACTTGTGGTAAACTCATATCTGTATACGTGTCAAAGTGTGCGTGACAGCGAAAGTGGGTTGGTATGGTAAGCATAAAAAAATAAAGAGAAAATTATATGATTCTTCGAAAACTTTGGCGACCATTATTGCTCGTCCCTATAAACAAGATTATTGCTCGTCCCTATAAACAAGATAAAATAAGATAAAATATCGAAAAAAACAAACTATTTTTTCTTGCCGTGATATGCGACCTCCTTGGTCGCATCTTCTACGAAATTGTTCTCTATCTTGTCGCCAAGATGACATTTGTAATGTCTCCGTATTTTCTCTCCTAAAATTACGTACAATTTTAGGTTAATTAAAACCTATCTGTAGGTTTTGTCTTTATTTCAGAGGGCTTATTATGGCCATGTTTATCGCGTGACTAAACGTGGAAAAAACATCCGTCACTCTCCTACTTATATACTTGTCAGAAAGTGAAGGATAGGCCCAAAGTTCTACCTCATAAATTTACTACTTTATTTTAGCGTACTTCAAAATAAAAATATGTTATATCACTATGAATAACTCTGCGTTTTTTTCGGAGATCAGACATGCTGACGGTACTTTGTGGCAGTTAGCGTCGTGGAAACAATATGCACAAGTGACTTGAGCGACTGCGCGCTCGCGACTGATCGCTCTGTCAGACACGCACACTACCGCAATGAGCATGTACACGTTCAACCACTAATAAAGCCCACTCGCCATCGTGAATTGCAAGAGCTATATCTTGGCCGATTTTAATTTTAATCTCACTTTTGATGATTTCTTTTATGGTATTTTCACGTTTTATTGAGACATACGATTTACAAAATCCATGCATAGGCGAGTCGGGCAATAAAACTCAGTTTCATTTCTTTTGTAAGTGTTATACTACCTATACTACGGTTGCGAATCCGCCCCATAAGGCCGTGCAGGTGCGAAAGAGAGCACGATTCCGATGATTTATGACCTGACTCGCCACTTGGTGTTGAGCCCGATTTACATTGATCAAGGACAGTGGCGTGAAAAAGTAGAAAGCGATTCTATTTGGATCCACTGGCAAGAAAACTTGGTTTACACTACTGTACTGTCCACTGTCAATGTCTACTGTCCACTGTCCTTACGGATAGCATAGCAAATGCTATAGGTGCTCGGCTTGTCACCAGGAGACTGTTAGCAACAACGCTGGCGGCGAGAACGAGGACGAAGCCGACGTGCCCATGTCGCAGCGGAGGAGGTTCACGCGCGTCGAGATGGCTAGGGTGCTGATGGAGAGGAACCAGTACAAGGTACGGTGGAAAAGTGATACTCATACTCAAACTCATACTCATTTATCGATAATATATACATAAATGACCCTATGGCCCTCACAAATAACGTGGCTTTCTATTGGTAAAAGAATTTTGAAAATCGGTTCAGTAGATCCAGAGATTAACCCCTACAACGTCACAAACTTTACCTCTTTATAATATTAGTATAGATTAGCATATTAGTATAGAAGTATAGACATTAGATGTCAAAATCATTCATCATCATCATGGTCATTTAACCTTCTAACGCCCACCATACAACGAAATTGGTCAATGCAATAGGATCTTTTACGTAACACCTGGCCATAATGTGAGTTTTATCGCACGCTGCGCGCACGGTAAAACTCGCATTGTGGCCAGGTGAAGACGTAAAATTGTGTACTCATCACGGGCAGTAAAAAAGAAAGCCCTCTATCGCATATTTACAACCCTCGCCTACGGCTCGGGTCTCAAATACCTGCGATTTCGGGCTTTCTTTCTTTTACAGCCCTTGTTAAGTAATGTACTATTGTGAATGAAATGAAGTATTTTTTTAATTTCATTATTACATAGTATGAAACAAAGTCGCTCCCGCTATCTGTAAGCTTAGATCTTTCAAACTACACAACGGATTTTAATGCGGCGTTTCTTCAATACATAGAGGGATTCAAGAGGAAGATTTTTATCTATAATCAATGTTGATTTATGTATGGGTGTTACAGAAAACTCACATAAACCGAAGCGAAGCGAGGGCGGGCCGCTAGTTAGTCATAAAAACAAAAGAAAATCCACTTTACTGCCGTTGCACTAGATCTTTATTTGAATGGCCGTATTTTATACTATTTTTAGTACAAGACCCCAGGAGGATAAGTAGCAAATTATATTATTGGTCTAAGTATAAGTAACATTATAGGTATTGCTAAAAATCTCTGTCTGCCTCCTATTTCACATTAAAAAAAATGTTTGCACCCCAGTTTCTAGGAACATTTTGTAGTCCGGTAAGACCAAGAAAAGTCAGGATGCTACGGAATTAAAAATCAAGATTTATAACGATGACGATGACGTTTTGTTCCAGGAGCGTTTCATGGAACTCCAAGACGCGGTGCGCTATACAGAAATGGTGCGAGCGAGTCGCGTCGATTCCGGCATGGATAAGAAAAGCAAACAAAGCATTTGGAAGTTTTTTAGCAACCTATTCAGGTACGGCGGCTTTTCTGTTGTATTTTAACATTCACCGCCAAGTACCAGACTATCGGGTATTCTATGATGTTCCCGCGCCTCACTATCGGAATGTCAGGTACTATAGTACTATTTGCCACTATAGTCTGTGTCAATAAAATTGCCAAAGATGTAAACAAATTAGTAGTGTTTGACACATAACCTCAAATATTCATCAAGCGTGTTTTTATTTTAAATATCGTACAATTAATAGTTACTTATTTAATCTTAAACTTATTGTGAAAGTGTAAAAATCATTGCTAAGACTTCACTTGAACGTTAAAAGTACGCGATTATCGATTAATAATGGTATATTGGTTCAATTGGTTGTGTTTACATATTTGCTAATTTCAATTGGTACAGACTATAGGCTGATGTGTGTGTGGTTGGGAATTTGTTTCGTGGGCTAGCAGTAAATGTGTTAAGGCTGAGATGTTGACTGCAGTCAAGTGATTTCTTCCTACAAACCACGACATGAGCGCTCGCTAATGGACTAAACCGTAAGACCGGGCGCAATTAAGCAATTTTAAAATCATTTAAAACTGCGTATTTGCAAAGAAAACGGGAATTTATTATTTAGAGAAAGTACATTAAATATACTGTAATAAAATGAGACTGCTATTACAAATTTAAAGATCTACCACCAAGTGTCAGACGCAAGTGCGAGTTTTATAGCGAAGGTCAAATGATGGCAATCTAGGCAATGGTAATACTGTAACCTTTGGCTTGGCGATAATGCGATTGATTTTTTATTTTTTAGTCTTGTTACAGTGCTCTAAATATTTATAGCAAGTGCTTTCGCTTTCGCAGTGTTTAGCAGGTATGGCAAGCAATCAGTTTGTGTCACTTACAGTTTGGTCGTTCTAAGAGGGCCGATTTGACAGCTGTCAACGAAGTATAAAATATAACTTCAAACACATTTTGTACTGAGTTGACAGCTGTCAAATCGGCCCTCTTAGAACGACCAAACTGTAAAGGTAGGGACAGGAACTGGATCGATCTAGAGTAGTCGATGGAGTTTAAATGATTCGCAAAGCAATATTATCTTACTAATATTATACATGCGAAAGTTTACATGTTTGTTACTCCATCTCGCCAGAACGTTTGAACGGATCTGGATGAAATTTGGCAAAGAGATCGATTTCGGTCTGGTATGGCACATAGGCTACTTTTTATTCCAGAAAATTGGAGAGCCCTCGAGGGAATAGCGATAAACGACTTCTACACAGACGTAGCCGCGTGCGAGAGCTAGTATTAAATAAAGCAGAAGCGATTGTTCGTATTTTGAACCTTCTTGTTTTTAGATAAGTGTTAAAAAAATATTCTTGATACGTTCATTTTTTTTCGCTAATCTTATTATGATTAAACTTCTTGCGAATAAACATATGCTTGTGCGCGAAAATAGAAGGATAGATGCACCGCCAATGACGGATTGATGCGTTATACATGGCAGCGTAAAATATGTCACTAGTTAATATTAATATTCGCGCTGCTTTTTAGTTGTCAATTGCATGTGAGCCACCCCTTTTGAATGCCACTGTCGCCTCTGGCACAAGTTGAAGCTAAAATAGACTTTGTTTCGCATCAATTACATTGTAATTTGCATAGCATAGCAAACATGTTTGACATGTGAGTGACACATTTTGTATTTGATGTATGGCGTTCAAAAGGGTAATGTATTTGTTAAAGCGTTGATAAAATTAAAGTCAATTTGCTTATTTCTGTGTACAGTCAAGTTCATAATTATGTGTACACTTTAGTACCTTGTCTATTTAATATCATGTTTAAACTGCCATAAAGAACGTTGTTACGCAATAATTTCTCAATCCACAAGTATTTAGCTATAAAGTACATTTTTGCGTAACAGCGTCCTGAATTGTCATAGCGATTAAATTGAAAAGGTACAAAAGTGTACACATGTTTATGAACTCGACTGTACATACAATCACTTTAGCACTTTGTCCCGTTTTCATGGATTTGAATACATTTTTCTAAAGTTGATTCGCGGAAAAAAAACAATGAATGAAATGCCATTTTTAGTCAGAATTTTAATAACATTATGTAATTTTTTTTTTTACTAAAAGTTCGTTTAACCTTTTCAACGCCACAGTCGGCTATGGCCGTCAACTAAAAGTCGTTCCACTGACGCCACGTCGGCTACAGCCGACAAGAGTTCAGGATTAAAAGAGACTTTGTTTGGTAGCAATAAGGTGTAATTTGCATAGCATAGCAAACATGTTTGGCGTGCGGGTGGCACATTTTGTATTCGACGTATGGCGTTCAAAAGGTTAACTTGAATATCGACTGTTCTGTGACTCAACCTCGTATATTTAATTTTGTCCAGTATAAACTGACACTCACTAAGTACGCGAGTGCATACTTAGTGAGTGTCAGTTTATACTGCACAATATTCTATATACGAGGTTGAGTCACAGAACCGTCGATATAGAAGTCTTTTATGATTGCATTGTTCTTCTTGTCTTGTGTTCCTCATAACATTTCTCTGCTCTGCTGAATTTTTTTTAAATGCTCTTTGACTGATTGCGATGCGTGCTTTTTTATTTGGGTGTTTTTTATTTGTTGTTAATGCTCTTAGCGCTTAAATAATACAAGTTTTTATTATCTTGCCTCTTTCGTGCGTCTGTCATTCCAATTATTATAATGTACTCAAGTTTGAAATACATGAGTGAAATGTTGTATTATAGTATTTAATAGCGAATCTGATGATGGAGTCGGAAGGTGGCGCAGGGTCTCCGCTGTACCTACCGTAGACACAACGACTCGGGACTCGCTAGCTTGGTCTTGATAACCAGATGATTTCTGTGCAATCGGCAACAAAAGCTAGTTCCAAAAATAATAATACAGTTACTCATTCCCATGGTAATTTAAGTATTAACCTCGTAAGTCCCAATGTGCATGGATGTACATTATCAAGGCAATTCAATTTGAACTGTATTGTAACGAGAATAGCGTTTACTTTCCTTTCTTCATTAATTGAAAATGGCATATTCAAACAATCGTAATTGAACTTTATTGCCTTGATGGTAGATTCAAAGTCCCACTGACAAAAAACTGGCTGTTTGTAGTACGGTGGCGTTGCTTACTTATTAAAATCCTTGGTTGGATCATGCGCTGCAGTTTGATACATTTTGTAAGCGGAGCGCGGTTTAAACGTAGTTATAATATAAGTTTATAACAATGTACGACTGCTCAATATACATTCGAACAATACGCCTACGCTCTGCGCTCTGTGAAACCGAAAGTCATGAATTTATTCTTGCCGCCTGATTCAAAAACGACAAGTAAAGCATATTTGACAGATAAATAGCCCTTTCTCTTTCTTATACTTAACAATAGAGAAGAAGAAAGCCAACTTTAAATGACTGATAAATTTACTCGTCGATTGTGAAACCGGCCCAATTGCCTACACGAAAAAAAATGTTGCAGCTTGTGTTTGAACCTAGATCTTTCTATCACTTGTATACTCTAGGATATTAAACACGTAAAAGTACAGATGTAATGAATAATGTTTTGCCATCTTATTTCGTCGGATAAGTTCGTATTGATCTTGCTTTCTCAATTAGCTTATCGGTGTGTACTAAAGTTGACTGAGACAGCAAGATAAAAACGAACTTTTCTGACAAAAAACGATGACAACATTATTCACTACATCTGTAACACTGTTTGCTACCTTTCAACGCCCTAAACCAATGGACGTTAAATTTGGTACAGTCGAATACAAAGATATGTGTCCACTTTTGGACCTTATTTATTACAACGCAATAAGAGCTTGCGAGTTGACAAAATCCCGGAAAAGTAAGCAAATATGACGTCGGCAATAGCAAATATTATAAGTTCCGGGTTTCCGGGATTCTACAAAACGTTTATTACGTAAACGTTATTCTTTTAACGATAAGGATAAAACTTTCCGTCAATTTGCTCCTCAAACTTCGTTAGTTCAATGAGTTACAGGTAAAAAAACAAGATTTAGTAAATCTATACATAGTAATTCAAATACTTAGTTAATGTAATACTTAAAATTATGTGTCGTTATCTATGAAGCGCCATCGACAATAAGGTTCATAGATAACGCCACATATTCATTTAAGCTGGCGCAATTTGATTATTTAGAAATCCGGGAATATTATTAATAAATTAAAATTGAGTCCGCTTCCATACAACTGAATAACAACGCCGCCGCCAAACTTAAATCAATATTTTTGTCTACAGTTCCGTCACTAGTCACAGCCGCCATTTTACACTGGCTGGTTGTTTGACTATTCTTTTTTAAAAATCACTTTCCTCACTAGATAAAAAAAAAGCGCCTAACACTGAGCTCAGTGAATTCTTGGAACAACATGAAGCATAATCCTTCGCGCATTTAAAAACTACCTTTACATTTGCAGTACGGGAGAACGCCCGTTACGTCCGCTATCCACGCCGCACCTACGCGCCGTCGCCGCTCCGCAGTCGTCCCTGCGACACTCACGCACTCAGGCCGATTTCCTAGAAACACAGCTGACGGACCACCATCACAGGAGGCACGAGCGGAGCGAGCAGTTTAGACAGGTATGGGCGATTTGGTCTAGGGTTTTCATGTTATTTAACAGGATTTTTTTAAGACTAGCCTGAAGCCATCTTATACCTTGACTTTCCAAGGATACCATAGCAAGCAATGCACTGCGAGTGGTAAAATGAAAATAGTGTTTTGTTGGTAGTATCCATAAGGGCGGCCGAACATTGAGCCACTAGTGGCGACCACATTAGAACGAATTGTGGCCACAACAAGTTGCGGACGCGGTTATCATGCATTTTCTTTAGCATCGGCGCATATCGAGCGTTATAATGGCCGCGTCCGAGTCACAAGCTGCGGGAGTCGTCCGCGCTCGCTTCTAGTGGCGGCAATAACCGCGTACTGACTGAGCGAGCAGCCTCGGCGAGGAAAATCCTCGGTCAGTCAGGACGTGCCTCGCCCGAGGCAAACGCATGTCCGGCCTCGGCCCGAGCCGAGCGTTGTCGGTTTTTTGTCCATGCTCAAAGGCGCCTCAGTACGTTTGCCTCGCTCACTCAAGACGGTTGTGTTTTGCGTCGCTCGTTCGTCGCATGTTAGCCGTTGAATACATGCTAACAGTGCCTTAAATTAATACAACTATATAGTGAATATAGACGATTATGGATGCGATATGTCCCGATTTCACGTTAAACTGAGCGCTCGATGTTTGGCTCAGCCTCACGATGGCTCGGCCTTGCCGCGCGCGGCAGCCTCGTGCAACAAATCCTACTGATCGAGGCTGCCTGCGGAAAACTTTGCGTGGCAAACGTTGCGCGGCATACGTCGGAGGCTGCTCGCTCAGTCAGTACGCTGCTAATTAGTGGCTGCGTCTAGTGGCTTATTATTAGCTGAACCACTAGTGGCCATAATGTGCGGCCGCTCTAAGGCTCAAAGTTATAGAATATCTAATTATTAATGGCCGACAGCAGGTAGCAATTTTCCGTCGAAAGTTTAACGTGGATACGGTTCCAATTTAATTTTGTGTACAATATTCAATCTTGTATTAAAAATGTATGCATGTTAGCTAGGTCTTTTATTTATATAAATGATTATAAAGTGCAGGTCAATTATAAATTGAAACGACTGTGAATTCAAAAGAAATAATATAGTATAAAATATTTAATTTTTTACCCACCCCAGACTTACCTGTATTATTAATTATTACGTTTGAAGTAAAAGTGACAAATTGCTACCTGTCGCGGACCATTACTTATTATTCCCCTGCACTCCTTTATAAACTATAACTTGGTTAAGAACTGGTAAAGACTGCCAAGTTCCAGTTACTGAAAGTAGTTCCCAATAATTTACTTTTCCTTTAATTTTTCCTTCCTCCCTAATTCCCTTTCCTTTCTTTTATTTTTCAGTAAAGCGTGGTATAAGTGACGTCACAAGTATAAGAAGTGATAATTCGTTTTTAAGTGTTATTGTGTTTGTAGTACTCTATACGTGTTTGTGATAATTATGTTAAATAAATTATTTAAGTGTTGTTTTTCGTGTATGATTGCATTGTAATATTAAGTGTTTTAAAAAAACCGGCCGAGTGTGAGTCTGACTTGCACATTAAGAGTTCCGTACCATCGTACAGTATGTGAGCACTTAGAAGGTGCATCGGGTTTGTACGTTTCTTTCACTCGCTCTTAATAAGAGCGTATGAGACAAGTGAGAGACAAGTACAAACCCGAAGCACATTCTAAGAGCTATCGCACTGTAAAAAACTTAACACTATGTATTTTTTGAGTACTTTCGTCAAAGAAACGATAGATTTCAACCTATTACTGTTCGAGCAGAAACAATAGTACATTATTGCCTAGGCAGGGAAGTAGGTAATTGCGGGCCGAGTATTAGTTTAAAAAGACGAGCTTGCGAGTTGCAACGGTTTTTTTTTTAATTTGAGAGCTGTCATTATTGTATGTACTTTGCGTCCAAATATGTAGATAGTAATGTCAATTTTTCCGGCCATTTTTGAGAAAAAGTTTTTTATATTATTATGGTATTATATTTTCATTATTTTTGCAGCTATAGCTATTTTAGGAAATTTCATATGTCTTCCTATAACTACATATTACTAAATACTACATACAAAATATTACTATATTACTAAAAAAAATGCTCATTTAAATTATTTTCGTGTGCAATTTTATTCTAGCTTAGTTTAATTATCAAGTGCATCTATTTTAAAAGAATATTGTCCTTCCTTTTAACATTGCCGATTCATTTTTAAAGAAAGCAATTTCGTTACATGGGTGTTTCCCGTTTTTCCTATCGGTCGACCGGTCAATCGGCCCAAAGGGATTTCTTTTTCCCATTTAATCGACAGTGTTAGATTAGCATGGCGAACGGGAAAAAAAAGTCGCCCTGGATCGACTGATCGGTCAAACGATCGGAAACGGGAAATACCTGCAATAATTGATCATGTTATAAATATAATACCTAGATTGCGGAAACTGCATACATGTTTATTTTTCAATTCAACCCTTCGAAATAAAAAGGACGCATGAGCAATTTGACAGTCAAAGCAAATTTAACCCCCTATCTTAAGAAAAAAGGTCACTTATACATTTGCGGTTCTGTGAGACCCCCTATCTTAAGAAAAAAGGTCACTTATACATTTGCGGTTCTGTGAGACATGCGCCCTATTTTTCTGAGGGCAGTATGATAAGATGACTGACCCCTTACGTTTGTACCCATTTTTAAGGTCCGGGCACACGTCCGTAAAGAAGACGGCCGTACGCAGGCGTACGGGTGGAGCCTCCCGGGCCGGACCGGGCAGAGCCAGAAGGGGCCCAGTCCGTGCACCTCGCTCTCCTCCGGCGGCGTGCCGGTCCCCGTCCCGGTGTTCTGCAGGTGAGATAACAGATCTAGTGAATAATCCTTTCACATCGTGAAAACTCGGAACTCACGGTCTACTTCCGAATGATGCCGACGTGTCTATGAATTATTGAATTATTAAGTGACATGTTTGTATTAAATAAATAGAGAACTTTAGTTATCAGTGTCAAATGTCAAACCACGAGTGTGAAGTATATCACACCGAGATGTTAAAATATTATATTATATTATGATGTCGACTGTACAAGTTAAATACTGGTGCAGCCGCAAATATTATTTTCACGTCTCATGCTCGTAAAGTTCTTTTAGCTGGAACGTCGCAAACCTAACGAATCCTACTCGTCGGAACAACCCCACAAAATAAACAAAAATTTGGATCATCCAATTGATGCCAGGCAATGTTACATGTTATCAAGAATTTTGTTAAGTCCATATAAAACGAACGATTTTTCATGTGGGTGCCTTTAATGTGCGTTTCACTATTCAAATGCTTCTTAACATTATATTATCTTCTTCTAAAATTGGGACTACGTCAATTCGTGTGAGATTGTTCCCAGATATGAGTATATTTTTTAAACCAGCCCGCGACTCCGCCATGTGAACGTTGTATATCGCTATTGCCTTGGGAATAGTCAAATTTTCAGGAATCAAAATATTCTATGTTTCTTTCTCAGGGCTCATGCTATGTTTATACCAAACATGGAAATCTGTTCATCGGTTTGAAAGGATTTTTGTCGCATTTATAATATTATATATGAGCGACGTTGCAGCTGCAGCTTCGTACTTTATCACTTTAAAGTCGAGTTTGAACTGCTCCACTAATCTGAAAAAGGCATTAACGTGACAAAGTAAAAAAGTGTGCAGCTACATAAGGCCGACTATATACATCTATTAAGCATAACGTTTTACAGGCCTATAGCGGAGAGCGAGCCCCGCATGACCCTGCTGTGCGCGGCGAGCGTGAACCTCAACGGCGGCAGGACCCCCGACGGAGGGTGCATGGTGGGGGAGAGCGTGTTCTACGCTAAAGAGGACGAGAAGCCTGAGAACACGCTGTGTTTGGGTAAATACGATTACCTACTCAAACCAGAGGGTGGGGGGGGATCACTTCACAGTTCAGAAGCCCTACTTTGAAATTTGAAGTAAGAAGACCATTTATTGGAGGTTGATCATCTTCTTGTCGTGCAATGATATTTTATATTAAGATACGTCATCTGCGAGCAAAAGCGTTCCTCGAAAAGTAAGGTAATTGCCTTACTATCGTTCAGTCGCGCCGTGGCCGCTGATACTCACGCGTCAAAAACAGTAAAGTTTTATTACCGAAATCCAACAAATATAAGTTAATATGCCGTCATAAAAAATGCCGTCTTGTGTTTTTATAGGCTGCCGAAATTATACTGTAAATATAAAAGGAAGAAAGGATGTCTCATTTCATTCGTAACTACCGTAAATATTTTTTACATTTTTTGTTTACATCGCCATATTATGTGGCGGCCATCACGCGGCCATGAGCGGGCACGCCACGTCATTCGGGTACGCAATTTGAAACAACTATTTATCTCTTTCTAACAATAGCGTTCGCTACGGATTGCCGTCTTTGTCTGTAGAAATCTGGCAATGTAGCCACTGTCAGTAATTGGCGACGGATTTTATGTGCGTTTAGTATGAGCATAACGTATCTTAATATAAAATATCATTGTTGTCGTGCGAGTTTTTTAACCTACCTGCACTCAATCTTGTTTTTCTTTATTTGAAATGTCATCGTACCGACACACAACACTCATAGTATCCGAGAATTTATCCGAAGATACACTCGCTTGCGGTCTACGGCCGGTCGTCGGTCCCTAGAGATATACAAGAATATGTTGCTCGCTTTAAGGTATAAATACGTCTCATACGCTGGCCCATTTTGGCAATCGTGTAAAGGGGCCTTAACGAGTGAATATTAATAAAACCATATCATCCGCCTACCCAATGGACATGATGGGAATGTAATGAAATTTTATAACTTATTTTTCCCATTTAGCGGAAGAAATGAGCAAGGCAGCGTTCGTCCATTCCCCGGAAGTGGAGCAGATCAACAGACAACTACAGTCTACGCATAGTGTGGAGCATCAGGAAAAGAAGTCGTCTCTCGTGTGGATATGCTCTAGCACGCAGACTAAAGGGATCGTTATGGTACGTGACTAGTTTAAAAGTTCGTGGGTTCCTCGACGTTGCTTGTAACAATGGCTTAATTCTCTTGTATATTTTTTAACCTTGAAGGCCCAATGAAGTGACAACGGGTAAAGTAAGTTCAAACTTTTGTTTAGTGATACTAGATTCATAATTCGATGCGTGCCGGCACGCACATGGGACGTTTTTGACCTTTGCTGTTCTTGGAGGTTAAAAAGTACAGTGAAGGAATTTCATTTGTGACCCACCTTAGGTCCAAAGTCAATCTGACATTCTACAGCAATAAGGTTGAGTTTCCTAAAAGTTACAAATGACTTGACATCTCTAATGACATTGACAACTTCAAGCATATTTTTCTTGAAATGGGTCACAAATTAACGTCCGTGACCGTACCTAGTTTCACTTTGTTTTGATAATGATGTACAAACAAATGTAATAAAAAAATACAAAAAGGTGTATTAACCTCGTAAGACCCAGTGTTCCATAAGATGTACATAATCAAGGCAATTTAATTTGAACTGTGTTGCAATGGGAATAAGGTTTATTTTCCTATGTTCATAAATTAAAAATGGCATTATCTAACAAACGTAACTGAACTTTATTGCCATGACGGTAGATTCAAAGTCCCACTCACAAAAAAATCCCTGTTTGTAGTATGAGGTTAACCCTTACGAGGTTAAAATTGGTCACTTCTCGGTACTTTGGCGCTTACCCTAGAATAGGTATGCTTCTGCCTTAGTCGGCAACAAACCATAGTCTCAAAAATGAATGTACTCTTTCCTTAAGACTATCATAGAGACATTCCATCATGAGGGACTACCTCAGGGTGCCAACGCATTCGCAGTAGGCATGTGTTCTCGCTATAACAAGCTTTTATTTAACTTGTTTCGTTCGTACGTATTTATTTCTTTAAACTTTATTGCACAGTACAAAAAGTAGGTACAAATGGCGGACTTAATCCGTCAACTACTAGTCCAAACAGAGAATAGGTGAGGTGTTGCAATGTGGAATATAAACCCCTTTGCAAACAAAATTAGTACTTTTGATTATTTCGAGTAATTAGAATGTAGTGTAAGGAAATTAGATTAAGTATATTTCATTTCACTAAATTAAACTAATATTATTTTTCCTCTTAAAAAATACTTACTTCATCATGTATCATAAAATGTCATTTAGTTACAGTAAATTTAAACTGTTTGGAAAAATCGAAAGCGCTCGTTTTCTTTTGCAAGGGGGTGTTTTACTCTTATTTTGTATGTTAGAGCAAGAGGCGTATAGTTGCCGGCCACACATTGCTGTGAAAATGTTGCTCGTCTAATCGATTGTGAACCGACGATTAAATCGCCTAGTTGTAAAAAAAAAAACATACAAATTTAGCTCCGTGTGGTAACTTTTCTCACCCCCAAAAACAAGTTCAATATCTACGATTTTTGAACATGTTGTAGTTGTTATGAAAAAGTAGGTTTGTAAGTTTCCGTTTGTTTTATTTTTTAAGAAATATTTTCTTAAAAAGGAAAACTTACAGACCTAGTTATTCATAATTTCTACAACATATTCTAAAATCCTAAAAATCTGACTTAATGTAAGGGAATAGAAACACTATCTCATTTTGTATGAAAATTGTTAGCTTTAAAATCCTCTTGACGTAGACCCACCAAATATATTTTTCACTTCTCATGCTCTTAAAATGTTACTTTAATCTCTGCACATCGGGACTAAAGCTCCTTATTAATCTCTAGGGATTAAAGTTTTTTTTTGTTTACTTTGGAAACCCCTAAACAACCAATCACGGTGTTTGTAAATGGAGTATTATCGCCATTTTCAGTGATTGTGTATGGACCATTTTTAGGCCCTGTAAATAACATCAATATGACAACTGTACAAAAATATAAAAAAAACGATTTAATTTCGTGAAACACGATTTATGATTACGAATATGAATCTATTTAATAATATTAAGGATAATTTTATTTTATTAGGCATGGTCCAAATAGTTTTTAAGTTTGTATCTGTTGGCTAAATATGCAAGCTTTTGTTTCACTTTGTAAAGTGTCACTTTACAAAAAACTGACAACCGCGAAACAAATTTGTTAGAAACTTTGTTACATATTTTGTTCAATATTGTAATTTTGTATAGAACTTCGTTCGGAAAAATCCTCGCAATGTGAAAAGTACAGTGTTTAACCATAATGACACTCAAACTATAAAACATCTCGTGTCATTATGCCTTGTTTTAGTCTCTTGTTGGTCCTCGATAATTATAGTTGGTAACTTCATTTTACTCTAACCTGTCTTTTATTTTTAGATAATCGACGCTAACAATCCCGCGGAGGTGATGGAATCGTTTCCTCTCGCCGACAAGCATATACTGTGCGTGGCGGCGGTGCCGGGCGCCGTCGCCGAGGACTACCGGGAGTACGAGGAGAGGATGAGCGAGGGAGAGACCCAGAGGCACTCGGTAAGGGCACAGACGTATACCTCAGTCCAAAACCAACGATGAAACATAGATGGCTTGTAAGGTCTGCTCATTCTTACTTGTCTTATACACCGTGCCCGGGACGTATCCAAAGGATTTTGACCTTCGATTCTAGACCCTATTTGGAGTATATAATGTAGTATAACATGTAGTCCAATATCGCATAATTTCCGAGATTTTTATTATTTAAAAAACAATTTCATAGTTAATTTTATTTGAACTCTGTCACCTTAACCTAAAGCATTATTTACCAAGAAAGATTCATGTTGTAAGTAGCAATATCATCAACGTACAACATAAATTAATTGAATCAATTTCTTAGTAAATAATGCTTTAAGTTAAGGTGACAGAGTTCAAATTAAATAAACTATGGAATTGTTTTTTAAATAATAAAAATCTCGGAAATTATGCGATATTGGACTACATGTTATACAACATTATATACTCCAAATAGGGTCTAGAATTGATAGTTAAAATCCTTCGGGTACGTCCCGGGCACGGTGTATAGTAAACAACTTTCTAACCTCAAAATGAACCTTTTTTTTTTGGCTAAAACAGCTATTTTAAACAAAATAAAGCAATCACAGACAATACATTAGCCAAGTGATATCCTAAATGTTTACTCAGTTTACTTTATTTACGATAAAAGAGCTGTTTTAGCCAAGAAAGGTTCATTTTGAGGTTACAAAGTTGGTTACTATATAAGACAAGTAAGAATGAACAGACCTTAGCTCAGCTCATGATTAGGTTAAGTTTCGGTTAGGTTATAGCCACAAAGCGACCCGTTCCCATACCGAAGAGCTTTACAAAAACGCGATGCCTCCATTTTATAGTATAGAAACACGCTGCTTGACACCGCCTCCGCTCAGCGTTTTTTTTAATTAGTGAGCGTGGGACCTCATGGATGTAAACACTATATTGCGATAGGTATAGGTAAATATAGGTACACCAAACGGTCGTCATGTGTTTCGGTTTTTGTTGCAGCTCTTGTTCTGTGGAGGCAAGAGCGATTCGCTGGACAGCCAGAGCAACGGCTTGCCGGTAGGCGGCGAGAACGGGGAGAAGGAAGTCATCGTAGGAAGCGCCAAACTGGTAAGTGTTTTAAATGTACAATTAAATTCCTGCTACTTCCCCGATTTCGTCCCTTTGCACCCAAGATTTTTACCCTTTACATTTCAAGTTCTTAGGTCAAGTTGTGTAGGCTGTGCCTGGTCATTCAGTGAGACGCGGAAGAGTTTTATATGTAAAGATAACTAGAGCGACCCTCCCTGGCTTCGCTTCGTTTATGTAACACCCGTACATAAAACAAATGTTAATTCTTATCTTGAATTTCTCTATTTGATGAAAACTTCATTGAAATTCGTCGCGTTTTATGAAAGATTTAAGCGTACAAGATTAATGTCTATGAGAGGGACAGATGGAGGGAAGTGACTTTGATTTTTAACTATGCAAAGGAGGCTATATTCAGGTCTCCGTAATAATGCAAGCCAGAAATCAAATCCTGGCCGATTGGTTTTATAACACCAACTCTAGTGTTTGTTGCTTGTAGTTTGTGTGTGTAGTTTGATGTCTTAAAAATTTCGTTTTGTAACTGTCAGTTCTATAGTTATAATTTAATCGGAAATAGCTAAAAATATTGTGTCTAAGTAAATTAGTTCCAAATAAAAACAAAACGCTAATAGGGTTTCGCCAATACACATAAATAAATAACCGTAAATGGCTTTCGCCATCCTTAAAAGTCCTTGCACTCGACTCAGCTGTTATTTAAAAAAAAAAACTCGGCATACTATACGTAAAAACAAAGATTTTTAATGAATGACCTTTGTATTTACCTACGTCTATAACTAGGAAACTTTAATCCCCTGCGGGCCTAGTATGGTTGCGTTTATCACGTGACAAAATGTGGATAAAGCATCCGTCACTCTCGTATTTATATACTTGTCAAAAAGTGACGGATGCTTTATCCACATTTTGTCACGCGATAAACGCAGCCATATTAGACCCCCTGATGCTAAAATTATTAAAGTACACAAATTACCACCATATTCATCTTTGTACCTAATCCAGGTACAATCCATCCTCCTCACACCACCCGGCACACCGGTTCGCGAGACGGAGCCGGAACGAACCGGACCGCCAAAGGAATCGACGGTGAAAAACGTCGAGGAACCAGACTCTACCGCCCCGGACAGTCCGCCGTTGAGTTCAACACCCGTTAACAATGGTACGTGGGGTTGAAATAACCCCCTTGCAAAGAAAATGGGGAATTGGGGACTTACAATTATTTCTAGTACCTAGTTTAATTTTAGTATGAGAAAAATTGATTTTATGCTAAAAAATAGTCGTATTTTTCATACATTATTTTTCTTCATAAATAAGACTTTTTAGGGTTACGTACCGTAAAAAGGGGTAAATTGGTCCAATCTTCACTTTCAACTGGAATTTTAACCTTCTTCCGTAATTCATAGGGTATTTCAAGTTACTACATAAAAATGTGAGGTAAGCTCTTTTAGATGCTTAGTATAGCCTTAGATTCCCAAATTATTGCCACATTTTGAGAAATTCAACAAAAACCCTATTGGATTCCAATTTACCCCTGACGGGGTTAATAGGTTCGCAAGGGAGGTTAATCGGAATTTCGACTAGGGCTGTCACTCAATCTAGCCAAAGCTAAGAAGGTACCTACTAAACTAGTCTCAAAAAATCATTATAATAGGTACTAAATAAAAAAAAATGTTCACGACGACCTCACTTTCAACGTGTTTTTCTTACTGAAACGTTATTGGCTAATTTAAATGCTGTTCACCAGTAGCAAAAAATATCTCGCTCGTTCAGAAATTAACAACAGTTATCTCCGGTCAGTTAGTAATGGGACTAACAGACCGGTTTAGAAAAGCAGTTTTTTATTCCTATTTACCCCGCCATTCCTATTTACCCCGTTTTACGTTTCTCGAAGGGAAGCAAACGGACCCTATTAAAATACCTAATCTGTCCGTCAGTCCATCCGTCCGCCCTAACTTTGAACAACTATATATTTTGAACCGTAATCGTAAAAACGGTAAAACATAGAGTGACGGCACCAATGATGGACACTTTTAGCTGAAAGGCACCAGTAATGGACACTTCACTCTTAATTCAAATTTCATACGGTCCTAAATAGGGTATTTGCCTGATATTAAATTTCATATATTAGTTTGGGTACTATAAATAAATATACATAGTGTGATAAAATAATTCAAAATCAAATTTGAAATTAATAATAAAAAAAAAAGTTATAGCCTTTTAAAGTTTTTTGTCTATCTGTTTCTCACGAAAGGATGTTTTGCGTGTAATTCATATGGCGGTTGAGTAATATGACGTCATATTCCTGTATTTTCCTCTCTGTCTAAAATAAACTTTTAAACATTTATATCTTTCTTATTTTTAAAGATATTAAAAAAATACTTATACTAGACTATTCGGAAGGTAAAAAAGCTTCAATTTAAATACTAATAAAAAATTAGGCAAATACCCTATTGATTGTTGCAAAACGAATGAATAACTATCTTCTGTAAAATAACAACCAAATGTCCATCATTGGAACTTGTCCATTAATGGTTCCGTCACCGTCCAAGTTTCAAATTAGGTTTGATTATTACAAACCCGGAAGAAAAACAACAAACACTAAAAAATGCTCAAGGGTGAGTGGGCTCGCGCTGATTCAAATAAATAAATAAATGAATAAAATAAATATCAAGGGACAATCTCACATCAATTGACCTAGTCCCAAACTAAGCTCTAGGCTTGTACTGTGGGTACTAGACAACGATATAAATACTTATATAGAGAAATATATACTTAAATACAAAGAAAACATCCAAGACTCAGGAACAAATACTCGTGCTCATCACACAAGTGTCTGCCCTTACTGGGATTTGAACCCAGGACCGCTAGCTTCATAGGCAGGGTCACTACCAACTAGGCTAGCGCGTCGTCAAATCGACTAGAAATTGAATTCAAATCGGAATATAATAATACCCACTGTGCGGCGACATGGAACCCTCGGTGCTAGTACTGCTCGACCTGTATTTTTTTTCACTTTATAGCATAAAATTTGATTCAATCAAAAATCAATAGTAGTTTACGTGACGGTTGCGTACTGACAGGCATTACAACATGAGTGTGGTTTATGAAACGAGCCGCAGCCGGGCTGCTAATTACGCTGAGGCACGTACAATACTTTATCTACACACATATTATAAGTACTCTAAGATGGGTTCAGAAGCCGAAAAGCAAATGACCAGCATTACCTTACCTGTGACAGCGTTGACAGCTGTAACGTAATTTTGAAATTACGTTATCGAATATTGTACGGTAATGAGATCCAAATTTGGAACATCTTCCGAAATTAACAGCTGTCATCGCTGTGACCTACTACCACAGGTAATGCTGGTGGCCTACGGGTTTTGAACGCATAATAGAGGACTTATGATATGAGTGTAGATAAAAGTACTTACCCGTTTTTCTCGCAAGGGGGTCTTTTTTATTAATTAACCGTTGATGCAAAAAGAAGAATTGTAATATTAACGTGTGTTTTTTATCATGGCAAAGGAGATGGCTCACCAGCACACAGGCCTCCTGAAGACGGTAAGTGGGACTTGAGACCCATTAATTATCATTACAATTCTTAAGACTACAATCCTAAGACACCAAAAGAGGATTAGGATGGAGTGGCTCTATGTTATAGGCTCACAACTTAATTGAGAGCAGGTGCATGCATGAGGTGCGGGGAGAGGGCAACGGTGACTACAGATGTAGTGAAATATCCTTTCACATCGTATTTTCTCGGAAATGTTCTTATTTGTCATGCCACTTCAGTCTGACTCAGTACCCATCAAGACAATATGGGGGAACGTCGCATAGCGAGAGTGATAATCGATATAGAGTGGTTAATACCAGAGTACTTTTTTGTTAATTAAGATTAAGTTTGTTTTCAGTTCTTTTTAATAGTCATGCTGAAAGCATTAAGATCTGGGAAACGATTAGATCGACAAGCCTGTGAAATTATTTTCAACATTTATTTATATTTCTTCTTGTTTACCTACACCTTATTTCTATATATTTGATCGTGGTGGTTTTAACATCTCGGTGTGATATACTTCAAACTCGGGGTTTGACATTTGACACTGATAACTAAAGTACTCTATTTATTTAATTCAAACATGTCACTTAATAATTCAATAATTCATAGACACGTCGGCATTGTTCGGAAGAAGACGTGAGTTCCGAGTTTTCACGATATGAAAGGATTATTCACTAGATCTGTATATGACCTCTATCGTACCCCACCCAGATAATATTCATGGCTCTCAGTAGATGACTTTTTACAGCTTTAATAAAAGCTGATTGATGTAACAAAAAGTTGAGAAAAATCATGTTTTGAATAGCTATAAAAATAACCAAGATATAAGCCGACAAAGATTTGTTCCTATCTCTTTTTAGCAAATCAGAAACATGGAGTTTAAATATATGGCTGAACGTTACATGACGTGACAGTCCATATCGGATCTCTCTGTCTAATCGCTGTGTAATTAGCAGTTTAAAATGCTTTTATCATCCGTATTTCTTCGCCGTCCGCAGCTTAGCTCAGAGACTAGTTCTAGAAAGCTGTAATTTGGCATGAATATACGTATTAGTCAGGCGGACAAACAGGTTTTTTAGGGTACAGGTCGATTCACAAGAGTTAGCACGAATGGATTGAATGAGTGAACGAAAGTTTACAAGTGTGTAAAATAATAACAAGTTTTCCGTTTGAAATTCGAACATCGGTTCAAAGGACGGATCTCACACAGTGATGGGTGACATAACTTTCGTTCAATCCATTCGTGCCAACTCTTGTGAATCGACCTGTACCTACACGTATCTTGGAGCTGTATTTGCTATTTCCCGCTTACCCCATGGTGTGTGTCATGGAGTGAATCTTTCAAAACCATTGCGGGTTTGTGAAAACAAGTTTTCGATTAAGTGATCCGTTTGTGTCAAGTCCCCCCCCCCTCCCTCCCTATGGCCAAAACTGCAAATACTAAAAATATGAAAATTATCTTAAATTAGAATAGATATAGGTAAAAAACTTAAGTAAAGCTCTTGCATGTAGTTGTAGCACATCTGTATAGACCGTTTGACATTCTATATTTGAAATTTGACGTAAATTCCATATTAGTTTTGTACACAACTACATGCAAGAGGAGCTTTACTGGAGCTTTTTACCTATACATAAATATTTTAAAGAAAAACTATCACGACTAAGTAGACTTGATGGGTTCCTGTGATACAGGTGACTAAAGTGTTTATACCTACTAAAATTACCTAAGACAGCACTAAATAACTTTAAATAAAGAATTAGTTCATACTTGTTGTTTATTGAGATAGTTTTTGTGTAGTAACGGCTTCGGAACCCTACACTGAGCATGGTCAGACATGCTCTTGCCCGGTTTTTAATCTAGTAGCCCTACTTATTCTAGGTCTCTTTTTATTTAGAGCACCTAGGTTCTCCAGAGCCAGGTGTCGACGCCTTCGCCGAGGAGCAATCCAACGCCGACAACCGGGCGGATGTGCCAGACCGGAAGATGTCCACTGTCATGGCGACCATGTGGCTAGGCACTAAGAGCGGAAACTTGTACGTCCACTCCGCCATGGGGAACTATAGCAAGTGTCTCGCGAGGTAAGAGAACAGTAAAACTGAGTTCATAAATATCAAACTCCAATATGTCCTTGAAATTTGGTATACGAATTTAATACTTATTCGAACAAATTAAGTTTCAAATTGGTATACCAAATTTCAAGGACATATTGGAGTTTGATATTTATCAACTCAACTTGAGTTGTTCATTGTATTTTGAAGACCGTTTATTTGGATGAAAGTACTTTTTTTCTCGACTGCCGAAGGAGTCGAGTCTTTGACCTGTATGTATGGTTCTTTGTTCCCTAGTAGAAGCTAAACGGATGGATCAATTTACATAGACGAGGTGTCGTTACATTCGTCTTAGGGTCAATGCACACCGAGTTGCGACGCGACGCGACGCTGCGCGCACATGCGACTCAAAATATACTTTATTTACTACACGAAAAGGTACATATTTAGAATTCAGAATATGTTGCACGAAGCAGCATTAATTCTCACAATGAAATGTGTACCTTTTCGTGTCGAATTCGTCGCGTCGCGTCGCGTCGGGTCTCGGTGTGAATTGACACCTAGCGTCGCGAGTGGCCCTCGTTAATAAAAATATTATATATCGCGTTTAGAATTTAAAACATGTAAACGACAAGATCAAAAAGTGAACTAAGGCTTAAAAAAAATTGCATCTTGTTAGACTTGTTTGCCAAGGTTTCTACTCATCAAGACCAATTTAACTGTAGTCCAAAAAATATGTTAAGTACAGAGAACAGCCCATAGGTTCATGATCAACAAAAACTTTCCTTCTCTGATACGAAAATCTAAAAAAAAGTTGAATAAGCTTGTAAAATGATTTCTCTCTTCTAGAACTTAAAAATCTGGTGATAAATAGCAATTACACAGGATTATAAGAGTATTTGCTAACACTCACGCTCATGAACATACCTGGGATAACTCGGGGCATCTAGATGAAAGTGATGTAGCAAAATATATTATCGACAAAAAAAAATCGGCGTTACTGCCAACATCTAAAAGTTATTCGACATAAATAAATATTACTTATTTTCTCCTCATTTTTAAATAAAAAATAAACAAATTAAAACCATATTCGTCGGTATTAATGATTGCCGTCTAGATCAAAATATCCACTTTAAACTGCTAAACGTTCTCTCAACGTCCACAGTGGTCGACGGGGCATTCTTAAAATATTTATAATGACTCAAAGCCAATTTCTCATTCATGTTGGTTATTGAAATTTCCTCACCTTTTATAAGACTGTTTACTTTTTTTATGGTGGTTTACATATTACCTCGTATATTATTCTTACTCTAAGATATGAATGGTACTGACAGTAAATTGACATTTTGATTGAAATGACATCCGCATACTTTTATCATCTTAAGAGGCTCGATATCAGATATGACATCGAACCTCTTTATAGTAATCGAGAACGTTCAATGTGCACATGTATTAATTTAATTATATCGACATCTTTTTAATCTATATCAAATCCCTAGAACTTGCCCCGAGTTATCCAAGGTATGCTCATAAATATCTCTGAAACTGATTATAAGAGAGCACATGGCCGTGTCAGATATTTTTGAGCTCAATATTGGATAATATACTATTAGTAAATGTACCATCCCCTATAGTAATTAATACGTTGAGCCCGATATGTTGACTACATAACATATTTTCCACAGAGTAAAACTAAACGACGCTATCCTAGCTATAGTGGCGTGCTCGTCCCGATGCATGGTCGCCCTAGCGGACGGCACGGTGGCCATTTTCATGAGAATGGCGGACGGACAGTGGGACTTCACTCAGTACTGGTTACTGACGCTTGGTGACCCTAAATGCTCAGGTAACGGTTATTGTTAACTGGTATCAAACCTTGTTTTTAATCAATAGAAATAACGACTGACATTTCAAAACAGCTTCTTTAGGAACTGTCAAACTGACAGCTTGTATGGAACGGACCGTGTGAAATGGTGTATGTGTATCAATCGATCCGATTACAATAGGATCCTATTGACACGCTGTTGATTCAAGCTGCCAACACCTTATCGAACAACAAGCGCAATGGAAGCGGTAACCTTACTCGAAAAGGTAGTCATAACGATAAGGCAACACCATCGATAGGGCTGTCCGATTTACGGGTAGTAATGATCCGTGCAAGGATGCAAATTATGTCAAAATAATATCGAACGATATCCTAATATGGATGTTACTGCGATTGATTCAAAAATAGAAAACATCATTGCAAAAGGGTGATTCCACAGGCGTTTCAACCGCCGTCAGTCCGCTGTAATAATAATAATAATAATAATAATAATATCTTTATTGCGTGGAATTGGGTAGGGTTGCACAGTGTTAATGCTTAAAACTAGATTCGCCAAAACCTGTCTTTTCAGACGTACACAATTCTACATAAAAATACACGCTAACTAAACCATTAAAAAAGAAATTATACATACCAATCATCTGAATTTAAATTTGTTATTTATAAATTAGTTATTACTATACCTACATGTCAGAATTCAATTAATGTCAATTTATTATGTTCATGAAATCTGTAACACTATAAAAACATTTTTCTGTCAGCCATTGTTTAAGCGCACTATTAAATTTATTTAAATTGCCTATTTTTTTCAACGACTCCGGTAGACTATTAAAGATGGCAATACACATGCCGTAACAATTATTTGATGATAGTTTTAATTTCATAATAGGTTTATACAACTTATGCATGTATTGAGGTCGTAATGTACGTGTGGACTTATCCTGAACTTTTTGAAATAATACTTGATGTTTATACACAAAAGAGCACACTTCCATGATATATATAGAGTGGAATGTTAGAATTTTATACTTAATAAAAAAGGGACGGCACGAGTCATCTTGTTTAAGAGCAAAAATAGCCCGTATACATCGTTTTTGAATTAAAAAAACACTGTTTTTTTCAGGGGAATTTCCCCACAATACAATGCCATAACGCAGAGCCGAGTCCACGTACCCATGGTATGCCGATAGCGCTGCTTGTCTGGACACAACTTGGCGAGTTCTTCTCAACGCATACACAAATCTATTTATCTTGGAACATAATGTACTTAAATGTGCCTTCCATTGACAATGGCTGTCCATGGTTATTCCCAAGAAAACTACTTGTGATACTTCCTCGATCTTTTCATCAATATATTTAACATCTAGATCAAGCTTTTTACCTCGAGCAGTACAAAATTGTAAAAACTTAGTTTTTTTTATATTAACATTTAAATTATTTCTGGTTAACCAATCGATTGTTTCTATTAGAGCTTTATTTACATTATCATTATAAGTGGATAAGTCTGACCCGTCTATAATCACAGTTGTGTCGTCGGCAAACAAAATACAATCGTTGGAAATGGCATTTGGCAAATCATTTATATAGACCAAGAAGAGTAGAGGTCCAAGGATACTGCCTTGTGGCACACCGTATCCATTCTCAATGAAGTTTGATTGATAAGTTACGACATCTTTGTTTCGTTCACAATATCTTGTAATTTCGACATATTGCATTCTGTTATTCAAGTACGATTTTATCCAATTATATGCAGGACCCCGTATTCCATATCTGAACAATTTGAACAATAGTCTCTTGTGACATACGAAATCAAAAGCTTTGCTCATATCCATAATCAGAGCTGTTACAGGTATTTTTTGGTCTATGAGACATGTGACCTGTTTAATTAATTTAAATGCTGCTAGGGTGGTGCTTCTCGATTTCCTAAAACCGTTTTGTTCATCTTTAATAATGCCATTTGTCTCTAAAAAACTTATTAGTCTATTATGCATGGCTTTCTCAAATATTTTAGAGATGATGGGTATCAGGGTAATTGGCCTATAGTTTTCCATTAAACATATTTCACCTTTTTTAAATAAGGGCTTCACCTTTGATTTTTTTAAGTCATTTGGGAAGACCCCTTGACTAAATGATAGGTTTATGATGTGCATAAGTGGCGCCACAATAAGGAGCATATTCTTTTTAATTATATCCGTACGTACAAAGTCAAAGCCTACAGCTTTCGAATTTTTTAAAGATTTAATTATTTTAACCATTTCATTAAAACCTATTGGATTTACAAAAATGCTGGACCTAGAACTATCTATATGAATATCGTCTAACATATCAGGATTCGAAGTACAGTTATCCTTAATTACATTTACAAAATAGTTATTAAATGCTTCAGCTATAAGCTGCGGATTAGAGATTTCATTATTATCTATCCTTAATTTATCAACAGCTTTATGGTTTGTGTCAGGTGTCGTGTATTTTTTAACGACTTTCCACACAGCTTTACATTTACTCTTGCTATTATTGATATACGTTATGTTTTCCGTCCTAAGACGGATTACTAGTAAGTATTTAAGAAATAGGCGATGATATACATAAAATTCGATCAATTGAGGCAAGAATTACGGTAACAGTATAGCTCTGTGTGAATGTTAGCTGCTTGGTGTAGCTCATTCTTTCAATATTTATGACAGGGTACTGACGGTGGTTGAAACGCCTGTGGAATCACCCAAAAAAGTGATAAAATTTTATTTATTTTATAGTTCACTATCCATTAAAAAGGGAAAAGGACCTACCTCTCTACATCTACAGAAGTAAGACAGGCGTATTAGTAAAATGATACTCAAGTATTTTCTTAATATACAAAATATGTACTGACTTATAACAAAAATTTAATATATTTTTATACATAAATAGTACTCGAAATTAAATAAAAGTCTTGTCCATCTTTTCCTTTCGTCACCAAATTGCATTCGTCAGCCGCCCTTTAACGGGTAGCCATGTGATAGGCTTTTGAATTGAAAGCGCTAAGCGAATGAAGGGATTTTCCGGTCCTCGATGATCGTACAGTCGGCCAAAAATGTGTTCTACCACGTCATGATACAACAAGTTCGATTTTCCCTTGCAATAATATTATGACAGTGACAAGAATCAACCTTAGCGATAATTAGATCTGACAGAAACTTTTGTCAAAACGGGTAGACCACTTTCTTGGCCGACCGTACTAATAGTTGCCAATTGTCCCCAGTCCGTTGCCTCTCGGCTGTGGGCTGCACCGTGTGGTGCGGGTACCGCAACAAAGTGCACGTGATCGAGCCGCGCTCCCGGCAAGTGCTGCACTCCCTTGAGGCCCACCCGCGCCAGGAGAGCCAGGTGCGCCAGATGGCGTGCGACGGAGATGGCGTCTGGGTGAGTCACTGAGCACATCCGTATGATGCGGAGATATTGGGGGCCTACTCTATTAAGTTGGCGAGAGTCACCGACTGCCATTTTCAACCCCCGATCAAAATAGAGGTTTAACGTGTGTCTTTGTGTCAGGCCAGGGGCCTGTTTTATAAAGCTACAAATTACAATTTACAGGTAACAAGTTTCCATTTGACCCAACCTCGACCAATGACGACCAGCCATTTGACCAGTGTTGCCAGTTTAGACCTGTAAAATTGTAACTAGTAGCTTTATAAAACGTGCCCCAGGTGGGATGACGACGACGACGACGACGACAAAGACGACGACGACGACAAAGACGACGACGACGATGACGATGACGATGACGATGACGACGACGATGACGATGACGATGACGATGATGATGATGATGATGATGATCTTTGTGTATATCTGTGGCTGTAGCTCTCAAATGGATGGACTGGTTTGGACGCGGTTTTTTTAAAAGAAAGCTAGTTCATTCGGAATGGTTCGTAAGGTTTCATGAAAATTGGTTGGGCCTATTAAGAGGATTGTGTGGCTGAAATTTTTCATACAAAAATGCGATAAGTGAGATAACATTTCTCTCTCCTTAATCCTAGTCCGATTTTTGAATATTTTGTAGATATTACGAACAACTATGTCTGTATCAGTACTTATACCTTTTTCTGTTCACAGGTGTCGATAAAAATGGACTCTACGCTTCGCCTGTACCACGCCCATACATATCAGCACTTAAAAGACGTGGACATAGAGCCTTATGTCAGCAAGATGCTTGGCACAGGGAAACTAGGTATGTTTAGTAAAAGGAGTAAACGTTGGATTTATCTATACATCGATACATAGTATAAAATAAAATCGCTTCTGTCGTCTGTACGCTTAGATCTTCTAAACTGCGCAACGGATTTGAATGCAATCAATAGGTAGTCTGTCAGATGTATTTTTTTATAAAATGTAGAAAAAATACTAATGGGTCAATGATAAGTATTGTTTATTTAGTGCATAGCATGATTATTTAATTTTAATGCTGAATTTATAATAAACATGTATTTAACTTGTAATTAACTTGAATAAGGTAAAAAAAACGGAATTTTGAACATATGTTAACTTATAATGCCGCGAGTCATCAGAAGAAGGTACTGAGCGATACAGAGTTATATCACGCTATACGGCGATTTTTTTGGCGACGTCGTTCTCAGATGGTTAATCTTGACTTTCACATTAGTTTTAAGATTAAATAACGATTAATTATACGTAATTTTAAATAAAAACACGCCTGTTAAATATTTGAGGTTATGTGTCAAACCAGTACTAATTTGTTTACATCTTTGGCAATTTCAATTGACAAAGACTGTATAGAAGATGTAATGTCAATCTGAAATCTCCTTTCAGGTTTCTCCCTAGTCAGGATCACAGCTCTGCTGATCAGCTCGGGCCGCCTGTGGATCGGGACGAGCAACGGCGTGGTGATATCGGTCCCTCTCTCTGAGGGTTCCAGTCGGGACTCGGGCGGAGGATCGCTACCGCCGTTACCTACCAATGCCTCTGGTAACTGTACTATTTGTTTTTACTTGTATTCATTAACAAAGTCAGGTTGGACCTTTTTGGACGGGACTTTCTGTCCCCGTTTTGGACTTTCTGACGTTATATTATAGAAAATGACTTTTTAGATAGCGAATGGAATGTACTCGTAAGATGTTTCGTAATGTCATTTTTGATGTGTATTTGTAGAATAAATATATAGACTCAGTGGCAATGCGATGTAATGTACTGTTTTAAATGGGTTGAAGCACGCACGAAACAGGACTACGCACTAGTGCGTAGAAGTATTTTGTTGTAAGATTTGGGTTAGAGATCCGTCACGATGTAGGGGCCGATTTCAATCAAAAACTAATAATCCATCATCGATTTTTGATAATTTTGTTTGATTGTAAATAATTAATGACGAAACCTATGAAAAAATATCTTTTCAATATTCGTTAATTCGGTAGATTGCTTAATATATTTATTAATTATTCTTTAATTCGTAGTTTTAGGAGTAGTTTAAACTATTTATATATTTTAATATATTTAAATGTATTGTTACAGTTTTTTTTCTTTGTTATGTACAGGGTGATTTAAAATTGGTTATACAAAACACTTTATTGTGGCTCAGTCAATGACGAATAGAGTATAACATTACTTCGGTACCCTTTAATTTGGCTCAACAACATTTCCCAAACTGATTAGTTTCCCAAATATATCATATGGGCAAACGCTTTTTTTCCGAAACTGTAAATATTTCAGGATTTATTTGAGGACCATCTTGTAGAACCCTATAGGTTAGGTTAGGTTAGTTTATAAAAAATCTGAAGTATTTACAGTTTCGGAAAAAAAACGTTTGGCCATATGATAAGTTTGGGAGATGAATCAATTTGGGAAACGTTTTTATGCCAAACAAGGATAAACTCATTACATCAGTTGTTTAAATAAGCCTTTTTTACCTATCGTGAATTTTCTAATAAAACTAATGATTAAAGTTCTAAAATGTGGTTACCGTACATTTAATATTTGTCATACTTTTCACTCGGTGTTATAAATCCAATTTAAACATAGTGGTAGGGTAACCGCATGCAGCCAGACAAAAAGGGATAAATTCAAACTAAGAAAAAAAATATTAATAAAGTTACTCGCATGAGACTTTGAAGATTTAGTTTAGGGAAGATGTGTGTAAGGGTGGTATTCGATCTGTCCAATTTTTACATCCAATATTTGAACAAATTTCTTTGAAGGAGGCCAGTTCCACTTATCCAATATCTTGGATCATGTTTTTATACGAGGGCTGCTAGTTATGTAACCGGAATAGAAAAAAATAACAAACGTATATGACTAAATATGGTTTTATTGTTTTTCAAAATATTCTCCCTTATGATCGATGCACTTTTCCATACTTTGAAACCAATTTTTAAAACATTTTTTCCACTCTGACTGAGGTATCTCCAAAACGTGCTGTTTGAACGCATCGACTGCATCTTCACGGGTCGAAAATCGTTGACCACGTAATTTATTCTTTACATTTGGGAATAAATAGAAATCATTGGGTGCCAAATCAGGGCTGTACGGCGGATGACCCGTTAAATTCTATATTTCGTCCTTCCAAAAATCGAGTCGTTTCGCGTGATGTATGACAGCTGGCATTGTCATGGTAAAGAACGATTCTGCGTCGCTGGTTGTTTTTACGTATTTCTTCAAATACCTCCGGCAAACAAATGGTCGTGTACCATTCCGAATTAACCGTTTTACGATTCTCTAGTGGCACTGTAGCCACATGGCCATTAATACCGAAAAAGCAGGCGACCATTTGCTTCAAGGTGCTTTTTGCACGAGTTACTTTCGTAGGGTTCGGCTCATTTTGAAACACCCACACTGTTGATTGTTGCTTAGTTTCCGGATCATACGCATAGATCCAGGATTCGTCACCTGTGTAGATATTATAAACAGCTTTTGAGTCACCACGGATATATTTTTTTAACATTTTCTTGCACCATTCGACGCGAGCCTCTTTTTGATCCTTAGTTAAATTGTGAGGGATCCAACGGGAACAATTTTTTTTTACAGCTAAATGATCATGTAATATCTTATTAATGCTCGTCATACATATGCCCAGAGTCGCCTCTATCTCGCGATATGTAACATGACGGTCATGCATTATAAGTTTTCGCACAGCTTTAATATTTTGTGGTACAACGACCGATTTCGGGCGACCTTTCTTAACTTCGTCCGTGAGCATACTACGTCCACGATTGAACTCACTAAACCAGTGGTACACGGTGCTTTTCGATGGAGCTTCATCACGAAAAGTCGAAGTTAATTGATCTATGCACTGTTGTTGCGTTTGCGTTTCTATGATCAAATGAATGATGGAATACCACCCTTAACACCGTGGTAGGGTTACCGCATTAAAATAAAATACTATTAAGTAATCTAGTTACCAGTACTGATGTGCCAAAGGAAACTTTCCAAAATTGCGGAACATTTCATGTAGGAAAATTTCGGAAACTTCTCACAATTTTGTTTGGGGATTGAAACTTTCCGATTCTTAAATTTAGATTTCTTATATTTCTAGTGAATGTTTTCGGAAATTTCTTAGAATATGTTCTAACTTTTTGGAAACTTTCCGCAACTTGCACATGAGTAGTTACCAGCATGAGACTTAAAAGATACATAGGTTCAGTTTAGGGATTTGAAGTCACCCGGTATATTTTATCTACAGGCCACGTGATATTGAGCCGTGCGCGCTCTACCTCCCCGACGGGGTCGATCCCGTGGTGCTCGATGGCGCACGCGCAGCTGTCGTTCCACGGGCACCGCGAGGCGGTCACCTTCTTCGTGGCCGTGCCGGGGGCGACGCCTGCACGCTCCCCGGACAGTCCCCGCCACGATCCCCCCGCGCCGATGCTGGTCATCTCCGGGGGGGAGGGGTACATCGACTTTAGAATAGGTGAGTCATTAAAAAAAAACTCACTAATATTATAAATGCTAAAATTTGTGTGTGTGTTAGTTTGTTACTCCTTCACGCTGCAACGGCTGGACGGATTTGGATGACATGGAGCACACCCTGGACTAACACATAGGCTATTCATCCCGGAAAATTTAAAAGTTGGACACATGGGATGGCCGAATAACTAATTCTACGCGGACGAAGTCGCGGGCAGAAGCTAGTTGTACATATACTTAGTAAAAAGCTCCAATGTAATGATCCCTTCTGGCAGAGCTGATATCTCAATAACGGCCCGACTGATTTTCATAATAGCTAGCTAAGAATCACCGATAGAGATCCCGTTTTCAAATTATAAAAACCGCATCCAAATCGGTTCACCCATTTATGAGCTACGGTGCCACACACACACACACACACACACAGATACCAGTCAAACTTATAACACCCCTCTTTTTGCGTCGGGGGTTTTAACCGACGGTTTTTTTTTTGTCGATACATAAAAAAGTGTCTTCTTTTGAGGCAAACCTCTATAGACATTAATTAATTAGTTTTATTTAAGTCGGTGTAACATTAGCTGCTGCATATTTTGGTGTAGTTTTTAAACTTACGTGTTGCGACTTTAATTGGAAGTTTTCAAATGCGATTTAAGATTAATCGGATTTAATTTTGTAATTATTTTTAGTTCAATAAATAACGTTGTATTGATCTACTTAATTGAAAAAAATATGAAGAAATATACACATTAATACTATGCGAAAATAAATGCTTATTTCAGACGAATAATTAACAGAATCATACTGAATGAACGCTTTTGACCCGGTACTGCCCGGCTTGAAAACGATTATGTTAAAAAAGTATATATTTTTTTAATAATTTAGTTTATGTAGCCAACCAGACAACGAGAAGTAACTAAAATCACTAATTAACAGATTTTTAACGAAATAGGACTGCAAAAGAACCACATCAGTAACAATCGAATTGAGATCGATTCTGTGTATAATGTTCTACTTTCCAGTTGCGTTTTTTTTCCAACAACATTAGAGATCTCAAAAATATTCTTATCTGTAATACTAGAGATATTGGAGCGTATCAGATATAATAATCGAGAGATATTATCTGGTCGCATATTTATTATATGTGACGTTATCTATGAAAAGAGACCTTATTGTCGATGGCGCTTCCGCCATTATTAAAGATGCTCCGGTATAAATACAACGTCGCGTGACGCAGTGCGGCGTAAGCGCCATCGACAATAAGGTCCCTTTACATAGATAAAGCCACATATGTGATTCTGCAGACTCTTTATATACCTAAGATAATTTCATGTATGTTTTTTCATGTAAAGATCCGTTTAAATTAGCGTATGACGTCATTCCTAATTTTTGTGAAAAATAAATCGACAAAGGTCGTTTCGCAATAATGGTTCGAATAAATGATCGATATAACTTTTTTTTTAATACTATGAATTCAAAACACATCTACGTTTTCATGCTACGACAATTCACTAAATTTTGTGACCCTCTATAAGCGGCACACATTAAAAGCACAACACTTGGCGGCCTATCGCTGTCACACTCGTTTTATGATCTGTCAGTTTATTTGCCTCAATTAATGGCTTTCACTCCTTTCCAGTTCCGGCTCCAATAGTTCGGTTAAAGAGTACTCTGGTAGACTAAACAGAAGCACATGGGGTTAGCTCCACGTGCTTCTGTCAAGTCTGTTAGTATACAGGGTGAGTGTGGGGTCGTGTAGCAACAAAGTAAACTAAAACTCACTACACTATTACGAACATAATGTTCTACATTTAAAAGCGTTAAAACAATTACTTTGTTTTTGATTAAAATAAACATTCAACCAAACGTTTCCCTAATTATTACTAAAATTATATAACTAACCCTGGTTGCCGGGTTAGAATAGTGCCACTCTATATCTTCCCGTGGATGTCGTAAGAGGCGACTAAGGGAATGATGGCTTGTAGTACTGTTAGGCGATGGGCTTGCAACCTGTCACTAATACACTGGTAAACATCTTAGCCTGATTGTGCACAATGTGGTTACAGAATTATCAACAAGTTTTTAGAGTTGTTAGTAATTCTGTAGCTCTGGTTACCCCACTCTGGGAATGAAGGCGTGAGTTTATGTATGTATGTATGTTATATAACTAACGTTTTCATGTTAAAAACTTAAAACCTATTTGAAAATCGAACGATCAGACGAGTCAGAAATTGAGTACGTAGGGTGGCCATGATCCCGAATAAAATGAATTCATTCAATGTTTATTTGAATATAAAACAAAGTAATTGTCTTAACGCTTTTAAATCTATTATGTTATGTTCCTAATGGTGTAGTGAGTTTTAGTTTACTTTGTTGTTTACGACCCCGCAGTCACTCTGTATTTGTTATGCCAGAGTGTGAAAGCGATAGACGACCGAGTACCATTAATGCCCAGGTTTTAATGTACATTAATTTCATTTATTCACCCAGCTTTTGTGAAATGACTTATTTGACCATAGTAAAAACTATAGAAAAATGTATGGTTTATAGCACTGTTTATACGGATCCTACATTATTACCTTTTCTTTTACGTGTCTTAAGGTCTATTCAATCTATTCCAGGCACCTATCCTCAAAACAAGCAATATGCACGTTAGCGATACGTATATGGTTCTATGCAACGCGGTCAACGCTTAGCTTTCGCTTTAAATGTTTTGTAGTGCTGTGGCTTCGCTTATCATCCATTCGAAGGGTCCGATGCTAAAATGAGAGCACGAAAAATAATGAGTTGAGGAATGCTAATCTGCCCTCCATAGATAAAAGGGCGTACGTGTCATAGAAACGCGTATGTATTAGTGACCTTATTTCTTAATACGGAGGGTTAAATTTACTTTGACTATCAAATTGCGCATACGTCCTTTTTTTTTAGGAGGGCAGTATTATGTTTGAATTCAGGGTTGTTGTTAGTCTTTTCTTTTAAGCTTTGATGCACATTTTTAAATCAGTGTTTGATACTAAACGTCCGTGCAATCAGTACTACTATAGGTTTTAATAATTTTCTTGTGTTTTTGTGATTCTGCACTTTGTTATTACGGTTTATTTTTTAAATCCGTTTATTGGAATTATTCTGAAATAAATCAGAGTAGATTTTTTTTTTTATAAATTGGTCTGTTTTATCCATTTTCATGGTCAGCTCAACTCACGCATGACGAAAAATGTTACAATGTAATATTTTCTCCAAGTTTGTTTTTATCCAATAAAAAAATATACTAATAACATTGTAAAGCGTTATGTGATACAGTAAAATATCAGTAACGTAGTTGCAACTCATAAAAATAACAGTTACTTTTAGACATTCGTTATTGTCATGTTATTTATATCAATCAAACCGCTATTTCCTTACAAGACGACAGAAAGAATAATGATGTTTTACCAACAGAATGTTTTAGAGAAAATGCTAGAGTGATAGGGTAGGGTAGGGCACATTAGGGTGCGGCTCCACTGAGGCGGAGCGGAGCGGAGCTGTGCCAATATTAACCAATAGAATCTAAACTAACGTGCGCAAGGCGCGCTCGACGTGACCGCATGCGCCTTCTATTGGTTAATATTGGCACAGCTCCGCTCCGCTCTGCTCGTCTCCGCCTCAGTGGAGCCGCACCCTTATACTTAGGTAGTTAGTTGAAATTTTGATTACACATAATTATGCCCTCTTGGGTCACGCCACGCGCCTTATTTTAGCATTGACCTAACATACTTTTAATATTATGCTTCGAGAAGGTCTAATGTTCCTCCCTCTTTATGTAAGTTTTGTGCCTATTGTTTGATTTGAACTACAAAGTTTTTCTACTAAGGTGTATAATTTTTGTAAATGGTAAGGCCCTGAATAAAATGTTCTGTGATAGGTGTAGTGATACGTTTAAAAAAATATTTAGTCCATTATTTAACAGTTAGGTGATTCCACAGGCGTTTCAACCGCCGTCAGTCCGCTGTCGTAAGTATTTAAGAAATAGGCGATAATATACTTAAAATTCGATCAATTGAGGCAAGAAGTACGATAACAGTATAGCTCTGTGTGAATGTTAGCTGCTTGGTGTAGCTCATTCTTTTAATAATTATGACAGCGGACTGACGGCGGTTGTAACGCCCGTGAAATGGATAAATATTAACATTAACCAAAAATAAACTATCATGGAGCATATTTATTTCATATGATTTATTAATGTACCATTTTTGTCATCAACTAAAAAAATCGTCCGTGTAAAACGGCGTATGTGCATGTGACTTAAATCGCACATACGCCATTTTATTATTCATTACTAATACACGAATAGTAGAAAAACTTAACCGTGATTCCGAGCGGGCTTATAATTTTCCTTTTTTATTTTTTTCCCACTATTAGAGGAGCATGCCGATGATGTTCGAGACACTGCCTCCCACCTCATTGTTTGGCAGATACTAGAACCCTGAGTACCTGATAGGATATAAGCAATTTTAATCTATTCCCCCCCCAGCCGGTATGTCCCATTTTGATCTCGGTACGCACGATGCTTGAGTAACACGCTAGTATTAACCCATGGAATAAGTCGGTAAGCGCCTTTAACCACGTTTTTCATGTCATCAACGCAAAACATCACTAAATTGCACTTGTATTAAAATAACTTATTTTAAAGAGTTTCTAATTTTTAACTTTTATAATAATCACGGGGTTAACAAGATATATTAGTAAAAAATCTTTGATTATAGAAAGCCCACGATTCTCAAAGTTTTGCATGTAATTACAAAGATTTAGAAGTAATAGTAACATTATTTTCTCCTTGATCAGATCAGGGAGACGCGCTGACCGACAAATTAAATAGTCCACTAACTTATACCTAAAAACTATGACTAACAAACTAACAGACGTCATATTAATAATTTCACCATCTCTTGGGCTGCTAAAACATTAGAAATAAATTAGCGTTTGTATTTGCTATGCTCATAATTATACACTAAAAGTAATGAAAAACGTGAGGGCACGTGTACACACAGGCTAGTTGAAGGTAAGTGGGATCTGACACCTGAAGACTGAAGACAATGCAATTTAACCGGTTATTTGTCATTTTTGTATGAAAATAACTGGTTAAAACGGGTTATAACCGGTTATTTGCATTCCCTAGTTGCCAACCCTGAGGACTAAGATGGAATGCCTCTATGCTAGTAATTTTATCGCACATACACACTCACATGACAACATAACATTAGCGTTATCCGTTTCTATTGCTCTCAAGTGTGTTAATAACATAACATATAACAAACAGTAACCGATGTTACGACCTTTTTGAGTCAGACTACTTTGTAACATCTCACTTGCTAACAACCAATGCTAAACACAGTGGAATAAACTTCGTAAGATACTACGGGTACTTGCAGAGAGAAGTTTCACTGTAACTTATTGTGTGTTTCACTCTACCTAGTCGGTCCTTAAGTTCCGTCACAAAGGTTTATTACAATTTAATAAATAAATAAACGAGTTTCATAAACCTCAATACATCAATCAAAACCTTATTTTATATATAATAAAAAGAAGCGTGATTTGGGTTCTTTACTATTGCAATAATTTGATGTACGAGTTTTAAGCATTCCCATTCGGGGCAGGAAAGCATGGGTCAAAACACGCACGACCACGATACTGATAACAGCTACAACTCTTGTAAGAGTTCTCGTATTGAGTTGAATTTTGCGTGACATATTGACCAGACTTATCTTTAAATTCTGATACAAATGTCTTCTAAGCAACTAAAGATCCGCTTATACACCGGTCAATCTTCATGTCTCATTAAATTTACCTTACGAAATACGAAAACACACCAAATTTCGTGCTTCGTAAGCTGGTTTTTGAGTGTCGTTAAGAAAATAATGCTGGTCTCTAAACATACCTAGAGATGAGAGGCTTAACAAAATATTAAATAAAAAAGTTTCCTCGTTAACAAAGACTAATCTTAAGCGTTTTCAAAAATTTAAATTTTCTGAATACTCGGTCGTATTTTAATCGGTGCCGGCCGTGAATGTTAAAAGATCGTATCGGCAATTGCGGCCAATATGTGGAATGATGATTAGTTCCTAAAAGTGTACATTAAATAAGCTTTTATTTTTTATATATTTTAAAATTATAAAATAAACAGAAGTTAGTTTTATTTCACTAACCGGTTGTGGCAGAACTTAAGGACCGACTAGGTATGATATCAGGGTGGTGGTTGGCTAAAATATCACGGTGATTGGGTATTCGTTTTTTCTTCACTATAATGGGATGTAGAACTCACTTTGCTTGAAAAGAAACTAGATGTCAAGTAAGTCTCAAAAATATGACCAAATGACTAACGAGAGACAGAGCGCGTACATATTTTTGAGAACTGTCCGTGACTATTTACAGTGTTTTTTTTACTGGGACAGAATGGAGAAATCAGACTTCATAGACTATTTGGATCTGTTTAATCGTATTAAACAATATTTAATTGTAATTTTAACGTGTTTTTTCTTTTACGCATTTTCAACTAATACTTGACCCAAAGCGCACTATGCTTAAAAAATTTGTACAAAAAGGACCTTATCGTCGCTATGAAAGTTTCCCTGTATCTACGGATTCTGATTTCACCATAATGTGCGTGTTAAATATTAAACACTCTGTTTAAGTGTATTTTTGTAGGCTTAAATAGAATATACTAGCGTGGATATTGCTACATAAGTCTTAATAGAATTGATACGTGCCTAAAATGAAATACAAAATTTTCAACATTTACTTTATCGACTTGTTTCATCTCCATATCTTCAATAGCGCGTTTGCATTTTTCGGTTTGGGCCGTATTGGAACGCCGGCCGTATTCGGTCACCGACTAGTGCAAATGGTTTTTTTTTAGCAAATAACTAAGTCAGTTAAACCGCATTTGGTTACCGAGACGTCTCATAACTCATAACTGGTCACTCGCTAAGACAAAAAAGTCATCTTTCTTCGAAAAAGTGAACGACAGGGGGAGGCGAGGCGCTTCTCTTCCCCTCCGTCCCGCCCGCCCCTGCTTTCGTCCAGACGCTTCGCCGCCACCTCTATCACGAACTTATTATACACCCCTTTGCAAAGAAAACGGAACTTCCGACATTTTTTAAGTGCCTTGTTTAAATATACTGTAACTAAATGACATTTTATGCTACCAAATAAGTAAAGCTTATTTTCTGGAGAGTAATAATGACTGTTTTTAAATAATATTACTTTAATTTTGTACTATAAAAGCTTATTTAGTTACAGTATTAAATCTACTTGAAGCGCAGCACGTTTTCTTTGCACGTTTATTTTAGATAAACTAATTCAAATCCACTCATACGTAACTCCCAACTTTCCAGCCGACTCAGAGATGGAAGACAGCGTGGTTGTGGCCGAGGACGGCTCGTCCAGCGGCCACAGCTCGATCGCGGAGCGTGCCACAAAGAGCCATCTGATCGTGTGGCAAGTGGCAACCGCCTAACGTCAGCCACGCCGCGTACGCGCCGATTCCGACGACTTTGTGTACGTGTGTACCACCGCTAAACCGGCGACGGTCATTATGTGAATAGGAGTCAACTTAGGCTAAGTGCATACGTTCCTTTGGGACTTACGTTAATTTAAACAACACTTGGTGAGTCGAAACAAGGGTGTAAGGAGCATCAAGGAGTTTTCCGTTTAAGTATGATTTTTCGGTTTCTGGCAAATTCAAATGTCGCAATATTTAAAGCTTTAATTCAGTTTGCGTTTATGAAGAAGATGGCAAGTTTATATTACTAGAGGTATCAGAGCGTATCAGACAATTATGAGTGCAATGTTAGTTAAAATATGTCACTATCGATGTTATTGGGTTAAACAAAGATATGTCAAAACTTTAGGTGAAAATATACCTAAGTTACACTGATAAATTCCTTAGTTGCTCAGGTATTTTGGATTGTTCGTTGCAGCTACTAATCCTACAGCGCTCAGGTCGTTACGCGTCGAACGCGCAAACGAATGGGCTAGAGTTGGTGAACCGGGAATGACCATGACTGTACATACATACGCTCCTTTGGTACTCTGGCAATGAAGTACATGCAAATACCTATCACTCAGGCTCTCTTAGTTTTTGGACCCGACGTCATTTCAAACCAAAGTCCAATACATAGGAGGTCCTTTACTCATATAATATGGAAGATACGCTGTTTAAGATACAGTTACCCTTTAGATACGATAACCGTACGTTGCTAACGTCATCGACTCCCGAATCGAACGTATGCACTTAGTATTGAAAAAGAGTTGATTGCTGTGAATGTGGATTTTCAAGGAAAGGTCAGTATTATCTAAATTAATTAGAACATTGGTTACATACATCTAAATTAGAAATTGATTTGAATTTAGATAGTTGGTCCATTAAAATCCATTTTTCCTGTTCACGTTTATTGTTTTATAGGGAATGCATGTTTACAAGCCAATTTGTCATAAGCCATTGTAACAAATCAATTACTGTACCTAAAGTTGGTAAACTATTTATGGTGACAAAAAAGAGTTGTACAAAATGAATTTAAGTTATATACACCATTTCAAAAACTCTCTGTATTACCATATACTCTTAAAAGCAATGGGAACTGTTCCTTTAACGTTCAAATTAATCATACTAATCAGAAACGTTTAAATCAAGCGTCAGTAACCATCACTTATGTCCTTTTTTAATGAAGATTTAGGAAACATACGTTCCCTGTAAAATCCGTCGCCGACTCACGTGTGTTAGGGCCTTAGTTACAACTCACAACGCTAATACGAAATAAGCCTTACATTACATTAAATGCCCATGCTCTTCATATGTATGTATTTTAGTCGTACTGTTAGAGTCGTGGGCTGGGAATGAGGTAAGGCTCATATCGCCCCGGCTAAGGTCCTTTGTCCTTCACGTTCAAGCAATTTCGGATAGAAGCAGTGCACGGCACCCGGACTCATATTTTTTTATCAATAATGTGTTTATCATTTTGCTGTAGGATGCTTAATGGCTTCGATTTGACATTGTAATTGCTCATATCAATGTATCTCGCGAGTGTCACTTACGCTAAAACCGTTGGCTACGTCATAGAATATTAGAAGTCTGGCTTAAAAAATTGCATAAGAGTGGATTTTATGTAACTGCGATTTGACGGGGCATTGAATTCGGCGTTTAGAATTAGTAATTGAACAGCCAGATCGAAACTATGCTGCCGTGCTGAAAGAAATATTAATGTTATGAAAGTGCTTCCGTGCGGAATTGAAAGACAGTAATAGTAGTAAGGTAAACTTCCACAAAGTTCAATTTAGACAAAAAACACGCTTTTTTATTGTCTTTTGCATAATTATTGATAAAATTTGGTAGGCTGTTCTTGTAATTGATGTTACTCGGATAACATGACGGCAATAAACAGGTTCATTTAATATTGTGATTTTGATATGACGTACAACGGTTTTAGCTTGACAGCGTTGGCTTGTGTACGTTTAGATGTTTAACCAGATATAGGCTTGATGGGATTGAGTTTTAGTATTAAAGTTGAATTTCTCTCTTAATAGAATGTATTTAACTTTAATATGTTCACTGCTGGTTAATCGCGGTTTGATGGACATGTTTGGATAAACGTCTCAGCGAACAAGATTCTTGTGTTTGACTCTAAACATTTAGGCATAATTTAATCTCATCTAGGAATAATGTACAAGATGTAACCACCAAATAATTCATTTAGTAGTGTTATATAGTTACTAGGTTAGGATACAATATCAGAGATTTTTTTATATTAATTTCTTATATAAAATTAAATAAGGATTCTGATTGCTAACCATATGGGCTGTGTTTATGTCATCTGCATCACAATAATATTAGGTGGTTTTATTTTAACGTGTGATAATACTAAATGCTAATAAACGGTGTTATACATACTTACTCGTAGATAGATCGATGTTAATTTGTTTTTATTTATTTATTTAACGATGGCGTGTGAATTAATATTTTTTTTCATATGATGTCAAGTACCTTTAAATATATTTATGTGCCTATTTTATTATATCGCTCGCCACTAGGATATTGCTGAATTACTTGTGAAGGGAAATGTTAAAATTATACTTGCTTAACTAATATTATCCAAGTAAATTATATGGCGAAACTATATTTTTGGTTAATATTCATTACAGAGTAGTAATTTTAGTTTAAAATTTCACCTATGAATTGCTGCGTAGTAAAAAGAGAAAATTATAGAAGTGTTACTTAATTGTGTTGTACAAATAACGTAAGAGCAATAAAATGCGTAAAAGATAACAAATAATGAACACCATAAAGATGATATACTATATTTATGCATCATACAACTATACATCAAGTTTATTATATAATAAAGTTTAGAACACCTACACCGAGATAAATTAGAATATAAAAACTATTACATATGATTGAAAGCGGTAGAGGTGTACAGATTTTTCATTAACTATAGATAAAATAATCGATTGCCTTTCTAATAAGATAGCGATGTAGTAATATTTGTGACAGTGCGTTTATATTTATATTTATTGATGAAATTTAAGTAGCGGATAATGTTATCGAGAAGAGATTGGAAACATTACGTACTTTGTCTCTTTAACGGTGTGTCAGACGACGTAATGGTATAGAAAATAGACAAAGTACTAAAATGTTAAAATATTGCGACTCCTAAGTCTTTGCTCTGGCCAGTATAACCGTTAATGATAATATTACTGCTAGATCAAAACAGTAGTAACTCAAAATACAACTGTATTTTAAAATCAACTTTAATACAACTTCAATGATTTTGAAACAAAACTAGCAAGGATTTTGTTTGATACTGTTTTGATCTAGCAGTGTGATATTCAGGCATGCCTACAACACAAGTGTTCGTCATTCATTGGGCCTTGTACCAAGCTGTTAAGACTGCCTTTTAGATAGCGTTACTCGCTCCTCATAATGTTCACTTTATAGCGTATTTGGTTGATTTTTTAATGTTATTAATTTTATTGACTAATGGTGCAACAATGTTTTTACATTGAATAAGACAAACACTAGCTAATTTTTTCATTTACTTTAGCAGCCTTGATAATATTTCTTTACACTTGTACTTTTTATCATATTATAGTCGGTATTTGTTTTCGGTTTTATGAAATAATAGAATTATTTATGATAGTTTTAGACTTAGTTTTTTAAGTATTACAGAAGGAGTTGATTTTGAGGCGAACCTATGAATATGAATTAGAGTATAAATATTTAACGTAAGCGACATTTTTATACGTCGTTAGTTAACGCCTTATGATATGCGATACAAGTAATGTTATAAATTTACAACAGACGTAAATATCATAACAAAGCAATAATATCATTTTTATTCGCCTTGGTAAAATGAGACCTGATACCTTGTAGCTCAGAGGGCGTATGTGACATTGGATGTTTTTTGTTGTTAACGCTCTTTAGGCTTTAAGTAAATTTCAATATTGTTTGCCATAGTGTTCCCTTAGAAATAACTTCAGCTGTAAGTCCTAGTCAAAATAAATAACTTAGTGATGTTAGCTAGGCTTACGTTGTTTTGCTAAATAATAATAATTACAAATAATTTAATCAGTGAACGCTGCCTTTTGTACTCAATGGCAATAGGCACGAATTGTGGATAGGATTGAATATGTAACGAAAATCATAATATTATTCTCGTTTGATATACAAGTATATTTAAATCTGTACGGTGAATATTCCTAATAAGATTTTTTTGGTAATGTGCTATTTTCGTTACACATTTTATCCTATGCCTTTTGTGGTTTTACATATCGCTGGACAAATGTTTTAGTTTTAGCAAATAATAACCACTAATAAATGTGGATAGACTATCCGCCACCGCATCTTCTGTTTACATAACACTGACATTACACATAATAATATTATAAGTACATTTTGAGGACGTAAGTTCTGTTGAGTTGAAGTTAACATAAGCGATCGATCGAAGCGATTTTGTCGATTTACGAGAATCGCTAACTGAGCGTTATGCGTCTGACCACTGTGTGAATAAGTTTCAGGCAAAAAAAACATTTTTCTGTCAAGCTTTTGTTGCCGATTGTAATTTTTTTGCAAAATCGTTATCTGCTTTTTGACACCAAACTAATAAGTCCCACTACGGTGGGTCTATGTTAAGTATAGCGGAAATCCTGTTACCACCTTCCGACTCCATAATCAGATCAGCTCGGCTCTTTCAGCCCGCCTCATTAACAGGAACTTGTTCTAAGTTGACTTGGAAATTTTGACAGACAACTTACAAACATACATACGTATGCATGTTAAATAAAAGCTTGTAACAATAACAGTCGCCAAAATAAGATAGAATTAAAAGTTTGGGCAAATATTGGTCCACAAATAACGGGAACGTATTGACAAACAAACATTTGAAGTGAAATACAACTCCGTATGAGATAACGTAAAACCAGTACGACAAGATATGTAAGACCAGAAAACGGCCGGCCTGGCTCGGTTAGCTTGTGGCGCTGAGAGCCCTATAGCAATGTGGAATCATCCATCGCAATAATCTGCTTCTATGTATATAAGTATTTTCTACGGAACGCAATTTGGACACTCAACTTGTTATGTACTTAGTCTCCTATTTATTGTTTTGTTAGTAGTGTACACAGAATATTGACAGCTTATAAAGATCTTAGAATCAACTCATTGGTAGATCACAACATACTACTTAAACCACTGTTCAATGAGCGTTTTCAAGCTCGGCGCATTTCTCAAAATGTACAGTACAATCGGCATGGGACCCTGGCCATAGAACTGGCACAGCGACGTTATAAATCAATTAGTGACAAACTTGACAAGTGCTTGGAGCAAACCCCATGAGCTTCTGTTAATTCCTCGCATGTGATATCCATGGACTTATTCCTTGAATAAATCATGGTGATGTTCAAAATTCGACATTGGCGAAACACACCGTGTTAACAAGGAGTGAAAGCCCTTAACCTCGTAAAGCCCACGTTACTACAAACAGGGAGTTTTTTGAAAGTGCGACTTTGAATCTATCATCAAGGCAATAAAGTTCAATTAAGTTTGTTCTTTAATGCCGTTTTCAGTTTATGAAGATAGGAAAATAAACCTTATTCTGATTGCAACACAGTTCAAATTAAATTGCCTCGATTTTGTACATTCTATTGCACACTGGGCCTTATTACGAGGTTAATTGCGTTGATAAATATCAAACTCCAATATGTCCTTGAAATGATGTAAACGAATTTAAAACTTAAGAACGAACAAATTAAGTTTTAAATTCGTATAGCAAACTTCAAGGACATTGGAGTTTGATATTTATCAAAACAATTAAGAAAAAACGATACTATAGTGAATTGGGGTTCCAATGTGACTGCTTGCATCTTAATAAAAACGTGCGAACGTTTATGCGATAGAAAATTAATCATAATAGTACGCACGTCCGACCCACCTAAACGATGTTTTGCTAGGAGGAGCGCCTTCAGTACTTGTACCGTTTATTATATTCTGTGGTAGTGTGTGTATCCATTTGTTGATGTATGTATTCAAGCACCTAGTGACTGTTATCTTTCCGATATTTAATGACATTAACCAACCGTAAGTGTGTTCTATAATGAAGCTTAAAATACGCTGGAGCTACAATAATTAAGCTGAGGTTGCTGCGTTTCCGCCATCTTATACGATTTTTCATACAGTTTGTCGTACTTGTCATTTTAGTTGAACAAGGGGCCGATGACGTGTACGTGTCAATAGAAAACAACGTGTTATTAATTACTAATATTAATAAATTATCTGCAAGTTTCACGTAATTAATAAGTTGACGTTTGTACTTGACTTTGAAAATATGAAGTATGTTTAAGAGCTCCGGTGCAATCCAAAAGTTCAGTTAAGTTCTGTGTACACTACTATTTTTTTACAATCGAAATGTGTGTAGTTTAGTTTATTATTATATCAATTATTTTTTAGGTTTTTCAGACGGTACGGGTGAGGCACAAACATTGCTACAAAAGTGGAATACTTTCATTTTATATAGTAAAATTCGTACCTCACCCTGTATAGTATGATTTTATTTTTCGAAAAGCACCTGTATTTTCTTATGGACGAATGTTTTTTTTTATTTTTATTTGTTTACATTCAACATATTTAAGGATCGATCATTTTACAAATTGATAATACATTATTTAAAATTAGAATTTAAAGTATTTTCTTGTTTGTAATAAATATGCAATCAAATAAAGGAATGCTGAGAAATATTTTAATGTTTAATTTATGCCGTTTGGAGATATTTCTTGTGGGTAGGTATATTGATTGCCATGTGAAATGGCTATCGGTAACCATTTTTTAACCGACTTCAAAAAAAGGAGGAGGTTCTCAATTCGTCTGTTGTTTTTTAAATGTTTGTTACCTCTGAACTTGCGACTGGGTGAACCGATTTTGATGATTCTTTTTTTATTTGAAAGCTGGTGCTTACCGTTTGGTCCCATTCTTATCAAAATGAAGATCTGATGGTGGAATCCATGAGTAATCGACGGAACTCTTCAAAATTTATAGGCACACCTATAGCGATTTTGGTATTTTTCATTGTAACTCGTGTATTTGGTCTTGGAAAGCACTATTTGGTGAAGTGGAACTGATGATGAAGACCACAGATGGCCACCGGAACTCCTAAACGGTATATATTTTGAGGGTGGAGCCAAGATATTTCGATTAAGATAGTTGAAGCGACTATAACGAAGCATATTTAGGTTTAAATATATGACTATGACTTTCCCACGGCGTTGCTTGCGGCGAGATTGAAATGTTCTATTGTTTCTTATTAATTGAGAAGTGGGAGAATAACAGCATAATTATGATCACTAAAAAGTATAAAATAAAAATAAAAGTAAAAAAACAAAAACCCGCCTTCCAATAGCAAAAAATAACTTCTTTAAAATGGTAGGTAAATAGGTCAGTCCAACTGAAGTCGGCGTCCAACAATATTTTAACCAAAAGCAGACTTCAGTTGGACCGACTTATTTACCTACCATTTTAAAGAAGTTATTTTTTGCTTTTTGAAGGCGGGTTTTTGATTTTTTATTTAATACCCAATGGAGTCGATCGTTGCAATGCGATGCAAGTGTCAACGCCCGCATACGCTGCAAATAGTACCCAACAAAAATGTTGAGCAGTTTAATGCCTTGTCATAGTAAACTTCCAGCTCACTATGACAAAGCAGACTTACAGCACGAGTGACAGTCACGCACACAGACAGCCATTTTGCATGCTTAACTCATGATTAGACGAGATTACGTCCGTATCTTTTCAGGCCCGTGGTTCTGAGTATGCTTATCATTTTTATTAGGTGACTGTTCCGGACCCAAAAGAAAATATTAATCAATTTCGTTCCTTGTCATAATGAACTAATGAACTAAAAAAATAATGAATTTATGTATATATTACATACAATATCAGTTTCCGGCGGATACTAAAATTACTTTAGTTACTAAATCTACACTAATATTATAAAGATTAGTATTGTTATATGTTTGTAACGAATAAACTCGAAAACCCCTGGACCGATTTCGTTCTTTCATCATTATAATGCTATATTATACCTGAGTAACATAGGCTATGTTTTATTTTTCTGCGCGGACGGAGTCGCGGGCAACAGCTAGTGTTATTATAAATGTCAAGAACAATATAGGTGAAAAACTTAAGTAAATGACCTCTTGCATGTAGTTGGGTACAAAAATGTACAAAACTTATATGGTTTTTACGTCAAATTTTTACGGTGTCGAACGGTCCATACAGATGTGTTACAACTACATGCAAGAGGTCATTTACTTAAGTTTTTCACCTATACAAGATTCTCACATGCACAACATTTTCACTGGCTGACTGTAGGTACAGTGCTACCAATATGAGGAGAAAACAAGGATTTCTATACAGATCTTGTGAATAATCCTTTCACATCGTGAAAACTCAGAACTCACGTCTACTTCCGAATGATGCCGACGTGTCTATGAATTATTGAATTATTAAGTGACATGTTTGTATTATATAAATAGAGTACTTTAGTTATCAGTGTCAAATGTCAAACCACGAGTTTGAAGTATATCACGCCGAGATTTTAAAACCACCACGATCAAATATATAGAAATTAGGTGTAGGTAAACAAGAAGAAATATAAATAAAAGTTGAAAATAATTTCACAGGCTTGTCGATCGTTTCCCAGGTCCTAATGCTTTCGGCATGACTATTTAAAAGAACTGAAAACAAACTTAATCTTAATTAACAAAAAATACTCTGGTATTAACCACTCTATATCGATTATCACTCTCGCGATGCGACATTCCCCCACGTTGTCTTGATGGGTACTGAGTCAGACTGAAGTAGCATGACAAATACGAACATTTCCGAGAAAATACGATGTGAAAGGATATTTCACTGCATCTGTACATCTTTATTTTTTATTTCGTACCTTACAGAAATTTATCATTTGAGTAGAAATATTTCATATATGTAGTTAACCTTTTCAACGCCACAGCCGGCTCTGGCCGTCAACTAAAAGTCGTGCCACTGACGCCACGTCGGCTACAGCCGACAAGAGTTCAACATTAAAAGAGACTTTGTTTGGTAGCAATAAGGTGTAATTTGCATAGCATAGCAAAAATGTTTGGCGTGCGGGTGGCACATTTTGTATTCGACGTTGGCGTTCAAAAGGTTAGTTAAGTAGGTACTTCTAATGGGTGAAGTGAGTAAAAATAAGTACTAGCATTTACTTGTTTATTTACATACAAAAGTTCAGTATTTTTATATTTATATAAAAATCGATTTGTGTGTATGTATGTTATGGACTCTAAAACGGCTGGACCGATTTTGATAAAACTGTCAATCTTCAGATTAGCCCAGCGGATGATCTTGTGCAGTTTGATGGATCGGATATCAATCGGCAATAGATGTTTTTAAATTCGCAACTCCTGGTAACACGTATGAAATAGTAAATACTCGTTTTTTATTCACTTAAGCCAATCATTCTAAAGTGCTCTGCCCTCATATTTCATATTTTTAGGTTAACACTTCGAGATAGGGTCTAAGAACATCTAAGGTCTATTCATCCTTACTTGTCTTATATAGTAAACAACTTTCTAACCTCAAAATGACCCTTTTTTGGTTTGGCAAGTGATGTCCAAAATGTTAACTCGGTTTACTTTATTTACTATAAAAGAGCTGTTTTAGCCAAAAAACGTTCATTTTGAGGTTAGAAAGTTGTTTACTATACCTATAAGACAAGTAAGGATGAACTGACCTTAATACCTAATATTTCATTAAACGTATGTACCTTATTCCTACTTATATTACTTCGGAAGTGTATAAGATGTCATCGAATTCCATTTATTTCACCCTATTCATCTAAGTGCTTTTTTGTAAAAAGCACGGTACGCATAAAATAACAAAAATTGGTAACTGTCGCCATCTACCAAGTATTAAAAAAACTTTAATAATAACCACTATTCATATACAAATACAATATATCTAAATAAGAACAAAATCGGTACAATACTTTGGCTAAAAAGAATTTTAAAGAAATTCTTTTTTTAAGAACCACAAGCATTTGAGGGTTCATATTTCGCACCTTCAGAACAATAGTGACCTAATTCAGAAAGTTTAATTTCGAGTTAGGCCTCTATAATAATAAATTTATGACTTGAAGTTTGAAAGCTGAAATTTTGAATTAGGTCACTATTGTTCTGAAGGCGCGATTTGGTGAAATTACATCTTACAAGACACATATTCCAGTAAAAGGAAAACCATTTTCTCGCCAAGGTCAGTTTCACCATGCTAACCCGGCTAACCCTTTCAATTCACTCCTGTCCAATAATTGGACAATTGGGCGAGGCGAGGAGGAAATAATTGGACTCGCCGGAGAACCTTTATGCCGAAATCCAGATCGGTGTAATTTTCTTTTTCAGGAGGGAATAAACGTACTATGTTTTTGGGCGGATAATTTGGATTTATCTTGTCACAGTCTTTAGCACATCGATAAGCTAAACGAATACAAGATCATCCTACAAAATACGATGTCCTAATATATAATTACACGTTCGTTCCGTAGTAGAAACGCTTCTATGCCCTTGGTCCATACATACATTTTAGAACCTTGTCGTAGCTATTGACATGTCAGAAGCAAGCAGGCTTAGCCCGATTAGGATAGAGGCTTTTTCACCCGACTGTCAAAGAAGGACGGTTATGTTTTTAGAAGATGTAATCCCATCCAATGCTTAAATGAAAAAAAAACCGGGCAAGAGCGTGTCTGACCATGCTCAGTGTAGGGTTCCGAAGCCGTTACTACACAAAAACTAACATAAAAAAACCAATTATGAACTAATTATTTATTATATTATATATTTTAAAATAGTTATGTATGTAACTGGTACATAATGAAGCTTCTTAAGGTACGAGTGCCGAGGTTAGAGCGCGAGCTTGCGAGAAAGTAACTATCTTAAAATGATAAAACAAAAATAAACAATCGCTAACTTTTCTCGTATACTTTCCAGATTAGGTACTTGTCAGCAAAGTCATTTTCATTATTCCGATTGGCGTTAATAGTTTGTGAATTTTATTGTCACTAATGTACCTACACTGGTAAACATCTTAGCCTGTTTGTGCAAAATGGGGTTACAGATGGGTTTCAGAGTTGTTGGTAATTATTTAGCTCTGCCTACCCCACTCTGGGAATGAAGGCGTGAGTGTATGTTTGCAAATTTAATAGATTAAACGTAATTGTAAACACATAGGGTGACGGAACCAATGTTTGACACTTTTAGCTGAAGGCCCCAATAATGGACACTTAACTCTTAATTTAAATATCATAAGCAGTGATCGGAATAGGTAGAGTATATTTACCTAAAGTTCGCAAAAGGACATAATATAGAGTGGTTACAACCGGATGAACTATTAATTTATTTATATTGAAATCCGGATTTCAGGTATTTTCAATGCTAAATATACATAATATTTACTTACGGTATAGGATATTTTATGTTAGTTTGTGATAAAAGGGGCCTGTAACTAATTTCTTTTTAGTATCTAATTAATAGGTGGAGCATATTTACCTTAACTTCTTAGAACAGAGACACAAACTGGAGACTTCCTTGCGACTACATTTACTAGTTCCAGAAAATACCGGAAATCCGGAATTCAATTAAAATAAATTAATATTTCACCCGGTTGTAACCACTCTATATTATGTTCTTTTGCGAACTTTAGGTAAATATACTCTACCTATTCCGATCACTGATCATAAGGTTATAAATTGATTGTCTCAAAATAATTGAATAACCTTTATTTTCTGTACCATAGGAGTGAAGTGGCCAGTATTGGTCCTTGGTCATTATTGGTTCCATCACCCTAATTAGTCTCTTGTAATTTTATTTGGTATTAAAATATTTTTAGCAATTTATTATACAAATTAAGATTTCAAGTGTTCACTAAACGCCAAGACTGATATCCGGAATGACCGTAACCATGGTAATAACAGTGCTATAATTATTATTATGGAGCTGTTATAACCAAGACAAAGCTCATTATTATTTTACCGGTTTGTTAACGCAATAGGTGATATTCTGATACTGTTAACGATATCAATATTAGCGGGCTATAGTACCTAAGCGAGTAGAAAAAAAAATCGGCTCCTGTATCTCAGAGCCGATCAATCAAGTCTACTTAGGCGTGATTACTGATGTGCCAAAGGAAACTTTCCAAAATTGCGGAACATTTCATGTAGGAAAATTTCGGAAACTTCTCACAATTTTGTATGAGGATTGACCCTTCCGTTTCTTAAATTTAAATTTCCTATAATTCTTGTGAAAGTTTCCGGAAATTTCTTAGAACTTTTCCAACTTTTTGGAAACTTTCCGCAACTTGCACAACAGTAGACATTTTTAAGATTTTCGGTATTTGTAGTTTTGGTTGTGGGGGGGGTGGGGGCACACTTGACTCCAACAAAATATCTCTCGTTGTCTCCTACGTTTAACGAGTTTTCGCTAGATGTCGCTAGGTCGCTACATACATTTTGCAACTTTGTAGATCATTTAAGTTTAAGTGACTGTTATGAGTAAAATGGTTTGCGTATAGGTACACGAGACTGACTAGCGCCTTTATTCTAGGCGGTAAAAACCATATCGTCTTTGCCCTGTAATGATATTGTTTTTAACTCGGCCGCCATGCACCATTACTGCCACGTAAATAAGAGCTATTAAAAAGTTAACAATACGATAACAGGTCAAAAACGATTTGGTTTTTACCTTGTTGAATAGAGGCCCTGGTGCGTTGCAATTTGGGTCAGCCATTTTTTAGAAAGACTAGTAAAAAAATATGTAATTACGGTATATACAGGTAGATTCACTAAAGCTGGCACGAATGGAATGAACAAAAGTAATGTCACCTATCACTGTGTGAGTGCCGTCCTTTGAACCGATGTTCGAATTTCAAACCGAAAACCTGTTATTATTTTACACTCTTGTATACTTTCGTTCACTCATTCAATCCATTCGTGCCAACTCTTGTGAATCGACCTGTACATCCATGACTAAATGCAAAATTTTAAAGAAACAAAGTTTAAAATCACCCATATCCTTGTATTATAAACTTTCGTAGATACTTACATCCGTTAATAATGTTTTCACAGAGTGCTCCCTCATTATTGTAGGTACGCAGCATGTTTAAAACATAAATTTATATTTAATTCATAGCAGATGGTGACCCCAAAACCTTTGACGTCATACACGCCACCACTCTTTCACCACTTCTTTACTATAACACGTAACAGGTGTCATTTTGGTGTACTTTGCGCAGCTTATAAGAATCCCAGTGATGTGAAAACTTGTCAAATTTGCAATGCACACCGAATTGTCATTTGTCACCTATCATTGTCAGGGTGGTGAAGTAGGGGGCAGATTACATATATTGTTACATAGCGTCGCTTTACTTTCTCAACCTCGTATCTGCTCGAATGGTTAGCTAGGATAAGCACTCATGTTCCCTAAAGAATAAAGACTACTTTCCTATCTAACTATTCGATCAGATACGAGGTTGAGAAAGTAAAGCGACATTAGTAACCCGTTACTGAGCTTTGGTCTCTTATTGAGGATTTACCCTACATCCTGCCGTGCACTGACGGCGGGAACGATATGTTTCATTTATTATCTTTGCGTATACTTTTTATATCAAAGTAGGTACTTACTTATAAATTGCTATCGATGAAATATTGAAAGGGATTAAGGTACAGGGGGTTAAATGAAAACGCCACTTATTCAATACAATTTTATTTTTATAATGAATGAAACAAATGTTAGTACTTATCTAAAAGTAAAATGCAACATAAAACTATACCAATTCAGCCAGACAACGCAAAAAACTATCACTAAACGTACTTGTAAACTATTCATTCCAAAATTTTGTGCTCTAGTGATCGTAACCTATGTAATTCGATATAAACAATTCCTATTAACTTTGGTTTTGATGTACCTAGCTGGCGAAAAATTGATCGGTAATAATACAATAATTTAGTGTTACCTATATTGAACGGACGTCTTACTTTTATTTGTTTTTTATCTTGGCAGTTTCCAGTTTAACAGTCGATCTTATTATATTTACGGGTCTCGCGGAGTAACGGGTGACAGCCCTGTTAAATGTTTCCATGGCCCACGGAATAGGCAGCACCGAGCGCACTGCTCGAGGCATCGGAGTCATCAATTGGAATACACCATATTTTTACCACTTTCTTGTTTGTTTGTTTGTCAGTTGAGTTAAGTACAAGTTTTATAATTGATTTTAAAATAACTTCCATATGAGCTTGACATTAAAACAGCTAAGTACCTACTGGATGACAATGCAACCATAAAATTTAAAACGAGTAACCAAAAAAAAAACAAAAAAACAATATAATTTTTGAGGAAGCGCTTTTTCCACCGCTTTTTCAATTGTCACAAATAAAACTTTTGTTCATCTTTGCCATTTATCTAACTGCTCTGTTGCCCGCGACTCCATCTGCGCAAAAAAGGGTATAAATCAAAATAAATGTCTAGTTAAAGAAGAGTTTGTCACCGTCACGGAACTGTCGATTAACGTCAAACACATACATTTTTGTAACGAAATTGTAAGTTAGACATCATTTAAGTGACATTTAAATAGCGTCTTTATGTAGGTACATTTATTTTGGTTTTTACCCAAAAATAAAACATTGCCTATGTTACTCAGGGATAATGTAGCATTCTAATAGTGTTTTTTTTTGAAATCGGTCCAGTAGTTTCGGATCCTATTCAATGCAAACAAACAAATAAACAAACAATCAAATTTTTCGTCCTTATAATATTAGTGTAGATTACATTTTATTGCCTCTAAAATCTAAAGATTGCAAATAAATAAGTCGATGAAAGTATGGTTTTAAATGGTATATTTAAAAATAAAGATAATTTTAGGTGTATTTCAATTTTGACTGCCGCAACCAGTTAGTGGCAGGTGACAATTCAAAATCCATTGAACCTCCCTAACGTCGACGACGTTTTACATCAATAAGTTTCATTCGACAGTCCAGAGGGCCCTGCCAAGATGCATTACGCTAATTAGCTTTTCTATTCGATTCGTTTTTAAACCAATCGCGTCACTGGTGACGCGATGATCTACCAGTGACGCGATTGGTTTTAAAACGAAACGAAAAGAAATGCTAGTTAGGGTCCTCTGAGATGCCATAGCAAGCAAAGCAATGCGGTTGGCAAAATGGCAAGTGTTTTATTTACAGTATACATAACATTCAAAGTTAAACAATTTTTCATATCACTTCTGCACTCCCTTGAGATGTCTGTCAAAATAGCATAAGCTACGCAATGTACATTGAAATGTCACCTGTTGCCTGTCACGGCCAGACTGCCTAGTGCACGGGAGCCTGAAGCCGGAATTCCACTGCAGCGCAGGCTTCCACACGCACACTCTACACACGTGAGTCATTTAGATCTAGCTAGAGTAATGGATTGTGTGACACTGACGTCATTTCGGCATGCCTCTGTAGAAGTATTTACATACACCTGTGTACGAAACGAATTTATACCCAGGTTGTGTGCATGCATAGGGTGCACCGCTGTGGGAATCCAGTTTTACGGTCCGGCCACGACCTTGCGCAGTGGCTTCTGCGCCGGCGAGCGGCGGCGTTCGGTGGAAACAAATGCACAGAAATTGCTTCATCGCTGCCGCGGCGACGCAGGCCCCCTACATACCTATACATCGGTTTGTTGCCGCTGTTGCCGTCACAAGGTCGTGACTGGCTGTAAAGAACTCTTTTGCCTGCATTTACTAATCTCACAGTGGCTAATAAAGAAGTATGATAGGCAGAGTGAGTACAAAGATTATGTATCTGTGAACACTTTTGTACTTTATCCTGTTAGGTGCAAAAGTGTACACATATCTTTGAACTTGACTATACTGTAATTGCTAGCATCATGACTGATGAAGGTCGTTGTTTTCTTTTTTTGGCCTTATACTATTCCTGAAATATTCTCAGATCTACAGAGCGGAAAGAACGAACGCCACATTAAGCGGAACTACCGTGCCTTAAGTATTAAAAATAGCCAGTTTTTTAATAGGGTTCCTCTCATTTTCGTTTATTACATTGGTCAAATAACATCTTATTTTTAATACTATTATTTCATAGGTTTGAGATAGCGTGCTAAGTAAAAGTTTGTATTAGATTTCTTGATATTCCCTTTCATTCAAACTACGATGTGTAGAAGAATAATATTCTTGTTCATATCGTTTCTATCTATATCATAAAATCAAATTTTTTTTTGTCACAAGTGACTGGTTTAAATACCGATCAAAGGCAATGTTCAAAATGCATGACTGCAATAAATATATCTTGTTCTTAAAAAAATCTCCACCGAGTATAAAGTATTACGTATTTAAGTTTAACTCCATGTGGCGTTCGTATTTTCATCCTGCAAAGTTAATACGTAATGGCACCAATGTCGGACAATTTTAGCTGATGACACCAATAATGGACACTTAACTCTTAATACAAAGATAATACGGTCCTAAATTGATTGTTGCAAAACAAATGAATAACCCTTGCCTCCTGTAAAATAAGAATCAGGGTCCATAATTGGTGCTTTGTCCATTACTGGTTCCGTTACTTATGAATAGATTTTTGCATCATGCTAGGTATTTGGATGGAAGCCCAATTATTTAGGGGGCACTAGGATCGCTTACATTCTAAATTGCGCACTCTTACGAACCTAGGCCTAGCTCAACAGGCTAAAGCGAGATGCAATGTCAAAATATTAATTGACGTGGTGGGATTTCGGATCAGACGAAGTAAACTAACGTTTGCTGGGTTGTTTGTTTAAAAAAAAAACATTCTCATAATACTCAAGACTATTAGGATTTCGTATTTTCTGTTTAGTTAAGACTTATTTTTACTATTATATTGAAAATGGCACTATTATTTTTAAATTTGCATTAGCACCTGTCAGCTTATTTTGTCTGATTAATAATACGATTTTGGACAAATAATGATAATCTAGTGGGATTTTGCCAAACCCATACAATCGCGCATTCGGAAGCTCAATCGTTTTTACTTCACAGTTAAAACTTTTTGGAGACATCGCTCGCACGGCATTGGTTACGAAATGTAACACCCACTGCTACGAGCGCTACGCCGTAGTCCGTAGCATCCCCTACATAGCGAAAATGAGCTACAAACAATGCATCTGCCTATACTTTGTTTGCTCAGGCATTTAATTAAATGTAAACAAACAAGACCAAGTTACGTCAAAGATAGAAAGCATAGTTTCGATTGGTCGTTTAACAGAGTCACGTGGCTAGCTTTGTTTACATTTATTGATGTACCTGAACAAATAGAGTATAATCGGTACCTATTAAATGTGTTTAAGTATGATTCAGTTTCTAACTTGTCATTGTCATAGTATAGTATAGATATAATAAAGTTGTGTTGATAGCGTGTATTAGAACTTCTTCAATAAGTATTTAGGGGCAAGTTAAGAGCTCTATGACATGTATGCTAATAAGTAAATTGTACTTTTGACTATTTTCTACGGAATTTTTGTCCCGATTGTTTAAGCCATTGTTACAATGTTTGACAGACTGTACTATTTACTTGAGTTTACACACAAAAAGCGGCAGTGTTAACACAACTCTGTCCCTAACACATTTTTTTCTGGATGACATGGTGTATACAAAATTGAATTAACGCTCCCGCTATCTTCTGTGTGTTTGCGTCAAGTTAAACGTGAATGTTACCAAAATAAGTTGTGCACAATATAGTGATTATAGCGTTAATGTTTCGTTGATGACGGTGGACTCTATAAAAAATCAAAAATAATTTAAGCACTACCGTTACTTCGTTTTAATAACTTTACATTACAGAGATCTTTAGGTAATTTAACTTAAAATCTATAGCTATAATTTAGTATATTGGTGTTTTGTTAATTGTATGTTAATTATTGTAATATAAACGTTCTGCAGTAAAACCTAAATTATGCTTAATATATATATATATATATATACATAAATGACATTAATAAAATCATTGAACTTTGTACTTCATAATGAGATGTATCGTATATGTTGACGTGTTTTGTAATTGCCATAATGATTATAGATTTACCATTGCCCAGTCAAGGATAAAATAATAGAAGCATACTTTTCTTACGCTCACTTCTCAGATGCTTGAGAATTGATGCCTTCAGAGCCCGGAATTTTCATAGCACTTTTGAGCTGTCATAGGGACTTCTCGTCTATCGACTTCCGATATACAATATGTATATCGATAAAAACACAATACAATATTTAAAATATGATTACGAGTAGAAGTAAACAACAGGCAGTCTTATCGCGAATGAGCGATCTCTGCGAGATAACCTTTAAATGCCAAGTTTCGGAAATTATAAATAGGTATTAAAATAATATTTTAATGATTTAAATAAAATAAAAAATGGATTTCCTATGCCTTTTAAACATTTTTCGATAGAAATTGAAACAAGAATTGCTATCGATAAGTTTTCATTGCAAATCTCTATTTCATATTTTCAAGTACTCAAAAGTTATCTGAAAGACATCGCTCTTTAGCGATAAGACCGCCCGTTGTTTACCTCTACTTTTAAACTTCTTTAATAATATTGTATTCCATAATGTATCGATAAAATATGTATATCGGAAGTCGATAGATGAGAAGTCCCTATGACAGCTCAAAAATGCTAGGAAAATTCCGAGCTCTGCTTATATTTTACGAAGCATGCATACTGCAAAGCACATACATGTTCAAATCACCGGACGAAAGTCATGAACACACATAAACGTCAATAGAGTTGTGCAGACAAAACTTTGTCCTGACGTGACTGACACAAATTCACCAAGTGATAGAAAGCTTTAAATCTCATCGCATCCCTCTCTATGATATTAATTAGAAAGAACCGCACTTAGGTACTGCCGTACAATGCGATGGCTCTTAGGTGATTCGGGTTTGTACTTTTCTCTCACTCGCTCTCATACGCTTTTATTAAGAGCGAGTGAGAGAGACCTACAAACCCGAAGCACCTAAGTGCTCACAGACTTTACTCAGATACATTTGTATAAGAAAAATCGTCACTAAGGAAGCACTTAATCGTCACTAGCTGACTAAAAGAGGCCGTTAAGGATAAAACAGTGTTATATTAGCGCCGCTGCACACTTACATAACCACATGTAAACCTTCTTTAAATTATTTTAAATCCACAAGCTTGCCACTATTTAAATTGACTTTGCATAAATGCGTTAATGTAAAACAAAACTTACTACCATCGGGGGCCTGTTTTATAAAGCTACAAATTATAATTTACGGGTTGCAAGTTTCCCTTTGACACAACCTCGACCAATGACGACCAGCCATTTGAGCAGTGTTACCAGTTTAGGCCAGTAAAATTGTTACTTGTAGCTATATAAAACCTGCCCCAGTTATCAGACAACTTTTATTATCTACAAATCACAAGGCGAGTGCGATAGCGATAACCTCTGAATGCTATTTAGAAGCCGGGAGTACTGTATAAGTAATATGCATACATCGTTATCGCGCGAGCAAAAACGATTTAACAGTAGTGAAAGATTATGACAAATAGGCCATAACAGAAGTGACACGCGAATCGAGAAACGTTTATACCTACCAGTTCAAAATGTATACATTTTCTTTCAAATATCTTACCTCCGTACTTGACTTGATTAATATTACATATTTAAAAAGATTAGCTACGCAATCTTTACGTTAACCTCTTCAGTCACTTTACCAGCTACTTTAGACATTTGTCATTCTTGATTGATTTGATATGTACAAAAACATAAAATATATATCTTAATTAAATTTGAGTGCAAAATACTGGATTTGACATAATGTTAATATTTTTATTTAAGTTGACACGTTGATTTATAAAAGCGTTTACTCAGTGTAAGACAAGTTTGATTGACCGTTTCCAGCGAAAACTTCGTGCTAGATATGAAGAACTTCTTAGAAGCTTAGAATGTATAGGCAGAATATTCCGTTTATACTAAACAGACATTCTGTTATATGTGTTTTTTAATAGATTTGTTTTTGCTCCCGCGATAACGACGTATGGTAATATAATATGGCGCGTCTGCATAGATTGAAAGCAGAATAACGAAATTTGACGTAATAATTTATTGTTTAGCCACCATAGAACACTGTCATAATAGCAGCGCTAAGTCCAAGAAAGAAAAGACGTCGATATTACGAGGATTTGGCATTAAATGAGAGGGTTCATGGTAGCTCAACCATTAAAATTATTGAATGTACTCGTACCCACTTGTGTAATGAGATGTTGGCAGAAAGCATTGCTGGCATTACACGCCAAACACCCGAACTATCAGCTAAACCTGGCCAAACTTTAACGGTCGTTAGCGATCTTCTAACTGATTCACTACTCGCTCATCTAACACTCGAACTTTCCTCCGAACCTCTGCGAATGGTAATAATCATGGAAGCGATAGAAGCGGTATTTCTGTGGCTGATAAATGCTTACCACGGTTAAGTTTGCAGGGAGTGTGAACGGTGTGTTCGAGTTCTCGGATATCGCCGAACTCCTTTGATTTCGGTCAATGTAGCGCTCCGGGAGTGATCTCTAGAGCATTCAGCCGAACTTGAAACAAAGCGTCCCAGGGTGTTCGATGATAGTGTTATACAGGCAGCAGTAGAAGCTACGCAACCGAATAGGTAAAAATGATCTGCACTCGAGTCTATTGTCAAGAGAATACGTGTCTAGATGATTTTGAGCATGTTATGGTTTCATTATTGGGCTTAGCTACGTTTGATGCTTATTGTACCAGCATAACAACAATTATTGTAACTAAAATCTCGTAACCGTATTATTTTTCAAAAGTAATTTAAGTCTTCGTATTTACCTAGTCTACATTATTTCGGAAGCACGTTCATGGTTACATCTTTTTCGACACAATCTAACAGAACATGAATCCTAATAAAAAAACGGGCATCTTTTAAAAAAGCTTATAAGTAACACTTTTAAATGTCGTTTTTATCGATGCTACTGGAACTATTGTAGTCATTATATTGCTGGAAAAATGTAGATTGTTCTCTAGCTCTCGATCCAGGATAATTTGTCATTTATTGGACATATAGAAAAATGCATGAATTTTCATTTATCATAAAGGTTTCCGATATATTTTCTTGAAAAAACTCCAATGGTTCATTATTTCAGCATAATTTAAGTTCTACTGTATACGTTTAGTGGTATAATTGTTATTCTTTGTACATTGTTAATCGAAGTATACTTATAAGTAATTTGAAGTTGGTATTCGGAAGAATATAATTGGTTCAATCAAATATAAAATAAAAACTAAATGAAACTCACGGCGAAAGGATAACCGTCATGGAGCGAAAGTTGTATTTCATCGACTTTTACATTTGCTTATTGAAATATATACGATGAATTTCCAAAAAATAAACCTTTGTTACCTATGTCGGGATTGCCATGAATAAAAATAAATCCACTCGGTTTCACTGATTGGGTTACGTTTAAATAAAACTTTTTCCCAATCCATTGTCCAAAAAGTCAACGAAATATCGTCCAACCCAAACGCGATTCAACATTTCGGCGTGAACTCCATTTTTACACTAACTAAAAACATTTTTTATATCCCTGCGAACTAAATAACTACGAATACAATGTATAACTTAATTTAAATTCGACGTCGTCAAAAGCAACTGTAAGAATTATAATTTCATTACGCTTACTTTACATACATTTTATATGCTATAATATTATATAATAATATATAATCCATGCAATGTTATACTAACTCTGTAGGTACTTTTGGTACTATAATAATTGCTTATAAGGAAGGAATAGATGAATAAAAAATTGACTCGCTACGATTAATCGTTAAGTTTGGAAAGGTACGACAGAACTGGGGGGGGGGATGGTTAAAAAAGACTTACATTTATCATTTTACAATATAATTCATGGTTTCAAATGGGTTTCACTGTCACGGTCACGCATATTTAACGCACGTCAGAGAGTTGAGAATCGATTTACTTGTCCAACGGTATCTGTCACGTCCCTACAGAATAACCCTGCTTATATTCTCCCAGTGGCAGATAAATAATACTTCGTTCTCGCGATGAGTTAGGACAAACAATGTTCTCCCAAATATTATACATCCAGGTTATTGTTATCTGCTTAGTGACTGATCGTCAAGACTGCGCTCTGTAACTTTTTAAGAACACGCAATACAACAGAGGGCCCTGCCAAGATGCACTACGCTAACTACACGAAACGAAATAGAAACGTTAGATAGCGTATTGCATCTAGGCAGGGCCCTCTGGGGTGTTATTCTCTTAAAAACTTCGGTTGGACGAACGAGTGAAATCGCAGCGGCGAGTTTAAGTAGTCCCGTCCGAGCGAAAAAAACACGTTATAGCGGGTGCATTCATAATTAGCCTTATACGTTCGCTAAGCCATGTTGCCAAATCGAAAATGCACGCGCTAAAATGTGTTTTGTTCGCTTGGACGGGACTACTTAAACTCGCCGCTGCGATTTTGCTCGTCCGTCCGACCGACCGCCGTTCTTGAGAGAATCACACCCCAGGAGTCAGTGGAATTAAGTAAACAGGGCATAACTAGAGATGTGCTGATATCCAGTACTCTCGAGAATGTTTCCAGCAGAGACGTGCCAATATCGAGGTTCTCAAGAACATGATTTAATGTTTCATAATCCAACATTGTTGTAATCGTTTCAGAATGACATGAGTTCATTGGCCGTGCAGATGAGTTTTGGTCTGAGTAGACTACGAAACACACCCATTTTAAAATTTGGTCGACATCTTCCTTAAATTAGTGTTTGCAAAATGGCATATATTACATTTTTGGATGCAAAACATCCTTTTGCATGTTTTTGTATAAGTGAGCGAAGTAGTTCATTTATATGTTAAATTAATTTAATTGCTTATTTGAAAATTGTAATGTATAATACACTGACGATCACAAATAAAGTGTCACTTAAATGTATACAAAGTCATCGATAGTGGTGTGTAAGGTGTAAGCAACATTTAAGTATAATTGTAAGATAAGATATAATACAAAAATATAAAATATCATCAATCAGTTATTTATTAAATAAATTGGTTACATTTCGCTGCTATTATTATTAAACTCGCAAACATCAAAATCGGTCTTACATACTCGAATACTATAGTCGTAGCTTCGCTCACTCGTCCAAAATTCGTAAGGCAAACTTAGTATGTAACCTTTTTCTGTCTATTCTATACCTTTCATATGCTAATATTTCCTACTCGCTCTCGCACACTACATGATGCATCACAATACGTCATCACCTCTCTTCTACTACTAATGGTATATAGTTTAAATCTAAATGACTAGATGTCTACTGCCTACAGTATGCTGATTTGAAAAGCCAATATAACTAAATTTTTATTTTTGATCACAGTGTTAGGCGTTTAAAGTAGAAGTATAATAAAATAACGTGAAATAAGTAAACGGTTAAAAAAACCTCTAAAAGAGATATCATAATAAATCCTTAGTATCCTGATTTGATTTATAAGTATTTTACAAGCTAAAATTAAATAACAACCAATTTCAATAAATACTTATAAATAATGGTTTAAAATTAAATATCAGCCATGACTTGTGATCCTAATTATATCAAAATAATAAAAAAATAAGTCAATGTCCACAATTTTAGAGATGTCTACGGCAAAAATCTTTCTACGACTAATATTTCAATGCTGGTGAAAATTCCAGTAGACATTTCTGTAGGAATAACGTACAAAGCGGTCACTGCGTATACGCGTACTGCGAGGTTTAAACGTGTTTTATGTCGTTTCATAAAGAACTATTTTTAAACGATACTGTGCCGTAAAAGCAATCAAATGCCAGTGTCAGGAAATCACCGATTTATTCATGAGAAAGAAACACGCTCCAAACAAAAACACATCGTACAAATAAAGATACACCGTGGAGGCTCAAAAATTTTGACACGTAGCAGATAGAGATAACTTTATGAGATAATTTGGCAAAAAAAAACTAATCTCCCTTTTTACCATAATCACTTACTCTAGAGGTCTTTATATTCTGGTTAAGTCCAACAGTGCCCCACCCAGACTTTCACGTGAGCGATTTATAAAGTACACACGCTTGTTTACCTTTTTGCCAATACCGGAAATTACACACAATGGGGCGGCTCTATGAAACTTTTACACCATGGCAGGGTTATAGCAATACATTTTTTTTCTTGAGTACCTATTATTGTAAAATATTTAGTCAGATCTGCTAAAAATATAGGTTGCTAAAAAAACGAAATTAATCTTTAAGAAACAAATTAATTTTCGCAAACCAATGTAAGCAGGCGGCGACTTTGAGCAGTGATCGTTTTGTTGTTATCGATTGATTAACATGACCAACTTAACTATAACTATACCTAAATCAACGCTAACGTTGTATCATTTCGTTGTACGCGCAAAACAACTATAATTAAATAATTCGTTGTAAAACTTCGATTTTCATTGCTTGTTTATTATTGCTTATTATTATTATTAAGTATTGATTCTTTTTGAAGCTTGAAAAATATTGTGCTTACTCTCAGCCACTTTGACACTCATGTCACACTACAAAATTAACTTCCTTACTCATGGGCACACTTTCTACAATTAAACACACTTTAAACTAATAACACGCGTGGTTTTCCTAAGTGGCTTTTATAACATTTATTTCTTCGAGTCCGTTAAAACGGCCTGAATTGTATACAATATTTTTCAAGCCCCTTCTGCAGACAAACATTCATTCAAGGATAATCACTGTAAATATTGCTTTTAACGTTTCACTCATTAATTGATCATTACCTTAATACGAGCCAAAATACTAAATATGTATAGATGTAGCCATCGAAAGGCCAAAGATGTCAATTGTCAATATATGTTACTGTATTTCAGAGGCTGAACACAAAGCAACAGTTGCATCTGTTTTAAATAACTTCTTATAATGCCGCATTATTCGAATCTTATTAAATGGAATTTATCAATTGAATGAATCTAGTTAATTTTAATTTAATTATCACGTTTGACAGTCTACTTATTAGCAAAGTTTGGTAAATGACTTTCGTCCCGATTACCTATTACTCAAACGTCAATATTGCTTTCATATTGCTTTTCTTACTTTAAGTCTTGTTACACACTATACGCTATCTATAATGGCCTAGAGGGTACGTTATGCTAATTTTTATTTATTGCTTACGTTATCCGTGTATTGCTAGTTTGGACTTTTTAATTTTTATCACTGTGTTTACGAACTTATCTTCCTTTTTATGGGTTTTTTTTGTCACCTCGGCGTACTTCAATACGTTTGTCTTTGGTTATAGATTTGATTATGAACCGCTGCACTACTTTGCCAGAGTGAGAGCAAAATGGCATTTTTATCACCTGGTTTTTGAAAAATTAGGTGTGTAGGTAATTAACTTTTAGCCCCGTTTGTTGGTGCAACTTTTTGTGGAAGTTGAAGTACGGAATGGGTAACAGCCGTATGGTGGTGCATTTTAGCTACCTAATCTGATAGTTTGTAGATACCTATGGTATATATCTACCCAGTGTGCATGTAAACTTTGCTCAGTTATCAGTAGTCTGACTAAGGCTGTTACTTCAGAGGTGACTTCAGACCCTTGATTTAATTATGTTTTAAGATATGAACGACATGTTATTGTTGCATTTTCAATGTCACATAGAAATTAAAATGGCAATTAGGTTTCGGTGAATCTATCGCGACTAAGGGTGACATTACTTTTTTTTACTATAAATAACTGTTCCGTTACCTACTATAAAAGGTATTTAATACTACCACCTACAAAAATTGTAAAGAAGGAAAATTTTGGTACACTGGGAAATATTTACATTTAAATGTATATATTTTTGTATATAAGTTGGTTTCGTTAATTAAGTTCCTTAGACGTAGTCACTACAATTACAATAACGTTAGTATAAATATTTGAATAAAATATCTTGCTTTAGATTTTTTTAAAAGCATTTGCGTTTACTACAAAGAACCGGACGATTGGGATAGCTAGAGAATCGAAGAGATCGAGGAAGATGCGAAGGAGTACATAGAGAGTTCCAGGAGGAGACGAGAAAGAAAGTTTAATCCGAAAACGTATACCTAATCAATAATAAAAACAGCCACGTTATAAAATACTCAATATTCGATGTGACATTCGTTTCAATTTTCAATATAGTACTCCAAAGCACCAAAAATATCTAAAAATCTACCAAATTCTTGATTAAACAATCATATAAACTACCTAAATCCTACCTTAGTATTGCTTATTCATTTACATAGTATTGCTTTTTCGCGCGACTTTCGTCTTAAACCTATTTTGTTAACGAAAGACAACTCAAACGTTAAAAGTGATTACTATGGGAAATATTATGCTATATTTAAAATGTGGCACTACAGCTACAAGAGTAGGAATATTTCGAGTGGGAATATATCGACTAGGATCGAGTTAATTGCCTCCCTAGGCATTGTGTTAGTCTGTGGTAAACAACAGGTCCGGCAACCGACAGACAGATGGCGCCATTGCTGAAGACTGATCAAAAACATTTGTAATGAACATGGCGTCGCAGCCATTAAAGGCGCCATTCCCAAAAATATTATAAATACGAAAAGTCGATTTGGCTTATCAAAACGATAATTGAAGAGGAACGTTATCTTTAAAAGATACTTTAATTGACAGGTTGAAATTAAATTCACCAACGACGAATTGACTCGTGAGGCACTAACTAGGTATAGAAGGGGCACCGGGCTCACAGCTCGGAATGACCATTGTGAAAAAGTACCCATATCTATCTATCCCTATGTCTAACGCTACGGTTACTTTCCTCGCAATGGCCGGATTCCTTGAAAACTGCCAACATTTTGCACATGAGTACTTTTTCGGGTCAAATATTTATATAAAACTAGTTTCTCTGTGTGTTTTTTATTTTCATGTGTGATTTGTCCAATTCATTAGCCGTCCTATAGGGTTGCATTGACACACGACAGCCTTCGGTCTTTATGCCTATGCCGATTTTGTCTGGAATGTTCATATTGTTTCTACATTGTTATAGTAGGTACTTGACGTTGTGACAGCTCTCTTTATATAGCGGGATGATATCCGCAACTTGACATCTTGCTCTTATCTGGCGTGAGCTGTGATACCTCTTAATATAAGTAAACAAGAGCTACCATATCGTCAATAATAAGATTTCGATATAGAAGCAAGATCACTGAAACATGGAATAGACGCCGAGTAAACGTGGTCGTTCATTCGATGGTAGGTACATAAGTTTTTTTCTTGATGCTTTTTTATTCCTTTTGATTGAACTATTGATGCTGTCAATATAGCCAACAATTACCAGTTGAATTGCGTTCTAATGACGTACTGTGTTTATAGTATCACAGTCCATTTATCAGTTCATTTTTTTCCTAGTTGCTTGACAATATTTCAATTGAATGCGGGGAAAGCTGATTTGAACTTTGTCGAAATTCATGTAATAAAAATTAAATTGAAAGTAAAAAATGTTTCAAATCACTTCCTTTGCTTTCAAGCGGACCAATCAGAGAGCTCAGTTTCCCTGTGAGACCGGCGCGCGGGTGTCTACTCTACGGACTACGGGACATAATAAAGTCTGCGTGTCGTTTAGACAGCGGTGCGCAACTTTTTCAGTGCCTACATTATTATTGCTTTTCGAATACCCTCTTCGCGAGCCTCGCTCGCCCCCTAGCCTACTTAAACTATCTTATTTACTATGTTTAGTTTATTGCCAGTTACTTCAAACTTGTCTAATAATGCACGCTTAAACTAAAGGCATGCTTGTCGGTTTGGCGCGGTCTTGCCTGCCGCTACTGGTAGGGTTACCACCTAGGTCCTTATTTTAGTGAATATAATCTGGAAGGCTTTGTGTTACGCTTGTTATTAAGGGTTCCGTACTACGCGACTCTTGTAGGTTCCTTTCTAAACCTGTGATCGTCCGTTTGTGTCCCAAGTGTAATATTTTTGATTCTATTAGGTACAATGTTTCTCGATTCCAAAAAAATCGTGCTGTTTTAAATGTTTTTTTTTTTTGGTGGCTGTTTATTTAGGCATAGAAAAAATGTTGCTTTTTACAGATAAAAAACTTTATACAACTTAAAAATTAAGATGAAGGTTTAGATCACTATTGGTGGATTTGGAACTTCAGTGTTTGGGCAGTTGCGCTAAAAATACTATATTTTTTGCTTTTGCTTTGCATATGTTATGAATGTTAGAGTTTGAGTTTATATTGTGTGGTACGGAACCCTAAAACCGCGAATCCGAATCTCACTTGACCGGTTCAATTAGAGTTAAATATACTAGCATTACTACTGATTCTTAATTAAGGCTGTTTTGCACCAGTTTGAGTATTACACACTGTTGACCAATTAAAACGTGTCACTGTAATGTAACACATTTTTAATGCTCTCCGGTGCGATTGGTGGTAACCCCAGCCACAGATGCGCCCGTCGCGTCGCCTCCGCCGTTGCCCGCTGCCCGCCATTCTACCGCATTTTGCAAGAACATCTGGTTGAGTAAGAAACTATTTTGCTTATTTGAACTGAATTTCAGTTGTATTCAATAAAATCTCGATGTAGGTTAAAAAAATATATCTGTGCTTATTTACGTATTTATACCAAGCGAACGCAACTTGAAACTGAAGGTTTCTAGTTCAGAACACGTTTGGGCGGCGGCGGGCGCTGACGCGGCAACACGACGCGTCGCCGCTAATGCTGATTTTCCAGTCACTGACCGTCAGCGCTGATAGGTATATATTTGCAAGTATGAAGCGCTGAATAGCGGTTGCTCAGCGCTGACCGAGGTCAGTTAGGACGCGTTTTCTTCACGCTGACCGAGCGTGTGGCCGCGCCAATGTTCGGCGTGAGAGGAAAACCAGCCTAAGGCACTGCCGCAGCGGGCGCGGCGAGGACGCCTTCGGACGGAAAGTTTTGGCAAGTATCTTACCGAGAGCCGCTGGACGCACTGTCGGCAGGCCCTATCAGAGCCAAGCCTCGCCCACAGCAGCCCAGCCCCAACCGAAGCGCGCTCTGCTTCCAGCCCTCGGCCAACTTACACCCTATCTCTAACCTACGTAGCGGTTGTAAAAATCACCTACAAAAGATATTAGTTTCATCCATATTTCAATACTATGTATATAAGGGTATATTTTATCGACGAGTACATACATATAGGTAAATGTTTAACGTATCGGGACGTCTGACGCTACGGCCTACTGCCGCGGAGCGGCCTACGGGGTCGTACGTTATTCGTTGTTTGCGAAACGTTGCTCGATGACGCGCCGCAGCCGGCCACCCGCTCTCCTACCCTACCTTCGACGCCACTCACTCGCACACTCACTCTTCACAGAACAAAATACAAAAACTAGCCTGCTCGGGGATAACCCACAAAATATTGCTTTTATTGATTGCTTTCAACGTTTCAGCACAACCGATTTGTTTACAATAATCTCATCGCACACACGTCGTTCCGCAGGGCGACGGATGTTGCCGGTCGCGTACGCTCCTAGTTTAAAATTTGTAAATTTATATTACGCTATCAACTAAATTCATATTAATACTTTACGTTTACTTGTAAACCTTACGGTGGTTACGGTCCCTAGTTGCGTCTAGCCCGACTCGGCCGGCTCGGGGGTGGGGGAGTCGTCGTCGCGCACGCACGCCGACTCCTGGTGCTTGTTGAGGTAGCTCTTGAGCGCGAAGGTCTTGTGGCAGCGAGAACACTCGAAGTTCTTGTCGGAGGAGTGGGTTTGCATGTGCGCGCGCAGGTTGGAGCGGTCCGCGAATGCTTTCCCGCAGTGCGCGCAGCCGTAGGGCTTCTCCCCTGTATGCGAGCGCAGGTGGCCCTGCAGCAGCCAAGGCCGCGAGAACAGCTTGCCGCAGACCCCACACACGTGCGACAGTTGGTGCGTCAGCACGTGCATCGCCAGCGCCGGCATGGACACATAAGCCTTTCCACATTCGCCGCATCGCTTTGCCGACACCGAATCGAGGCTGCGATGTGTCTGCTTATGCCGCGACAGATTGGAAGAAGTCGCGTATCGCTTCCCACATTCGTTGCAAGTGTATTTGGACTTTGGCTCCGGTGGTGGCGGCGGTTCCACCGGCGAGCTGACGTTGGTCCGTCGCTTGGATCGTCCATCGCTCACAAAAAACGCGTCGTAAGTATATGCGACCGTTTCACGCGGTTTCTCTGGTTCTTCGGCCGGTTCTGGAGGTGGTGGGGGCGGTGGAGGTGGTTCGGGTGGTGCTGGTTCGATGCGAGGTGGGGTGGTGAGGTATACTGCGTGTTGGCTGAGATCTAGGATAGCATGGGCCGCGTTGAGATCTTCTTCAGGTCGATTGAGATGGGCGGCGCGGTTCTCGAGGCAGTACGGCCGGTAGATGTCTTTTTTCTTGGGTGGGAGGGAGAGAAGAGCTCCGGTGCTGGTGTAGCACATTGAGATGGACTTGCCGCTCGCCGGTGGCGGAGGAGGAGAGACAGAAGGCTGAAGCTGCACTTGGAGGAAGGGCTCGGAGGGGTCTGAGGCGGAGAGTTGCAAGAGGGCGTAGGAGAGGGGTGGGGCGTCGCCGGTGGCGCTCACCTCGCTCGGCAGCTGGGCTGTGAACTGGGTGGAAGGCCGCTCCTCGGTGTAACCTGTGGGCAAACAAACAAATTATTTTGTAACTGAAAATATAACTTACACCGCGCAGTGCGCATAAGTGCACTTAAAATGAGACCTAACCAAAACTTTGGTTAGCTAACAAAAGCTGATAGTAACAACAGCAAGTAGTTTCGTGATTCAACTAACAACAAAGTCGATGTCTGTCTTGTTAGGCTCGTTTGGAATCTCAGCTTATTCACAACGAGCACAATCTTGGTAGGTACATAGAAGCAACCCATTTTGTATTCTCACAATTTCATCAAGCTTATTTTCATTTGAACGACCTCATGTGTTGCCTCGTCGGGGTTTAAATATTTTCAATTTACTCCCACGTTTTAACTAAAAAAAAAACCTAATCCAAAAGTATACAAATGCTGATGCTTTAAAAGGTTAACAGGTAAACACGTAGCACGGTAAAAAATATCGTTAACTGGAAACGTCGGTTAGTAGAAGGGTGCCAATCCAATTACTTGGATAGCTCGTGTTGTTTCAGAAAATATTAAAGCTAGGCGTAGGTAAATCATTTACGAAACGCAGTATGTTACGTGTAGGTATGTAGTGATAAAACCAACACGACAATGACTCGACATCTATATTTACTTTGGTTACCCTATCTTACTTCTATATTGTAATTATATTGGGGAAAAAGTCACATCTGTTACCGTCTAGTGGAAAGGAACAGTGGTACCATACAAGATGCAATCGGCGAACGTTATTGTTGGATCGAGAATGTATAGAACTGAGGTAAGCTGCCGGACACGATGCCTGTGTCAGGTATGGAGGCAGTTGTGATGGTCATCCAAAAATGTTACATTTCGGGATTTGGAAACCATCAAGTAGGGAAGTTGCCCGTTTGAAAAATGTACGGCGTTTACTTTTGATAGCAAAAATATAACTACACCACATCAATAATAGAACTAAAAGTTCTTTTAATTGTGGAAATACATCAATGAAAATTTACAAAACAATAACATGCCGAAAGTAATACAGTATTACCAAGTAGAATTGAGCCCTAGTACCGTTATTCACGTGGGTGAAGTTCATAAATTTGGACATAGGTAATAGGCAAATTTAGCGGTTGTGCGACAAAAAGTGTTCTATTGTTAAATTATCGTCGCATAATTGAAAATCGTATATTTTTTTAATTTAGTACTTAAAGTTCTCCAACGTAAATTATATTTACACCTCTCCCCGCCCCGTGTCAAAAACATTGATTTTTATTAGATCACCACACCATATTTTCAAAACATAATATCATAAATAACCGTTTATCTTTCACCTTTTGCAGAGCAAATATACCTACAGATCGGTCAATAAATAGACTTAAGACCTAGTTCTATTACGCCACTTATCGAACAAATGAACTTAACTTAGTCTCAATCTAGATTTGTCTTGTCCCGCAACTGTTCCGTAAACTACCTAACCACTAATTAAACTTTGAACTCACGGATTATTTCTGGAAAGTCTACTCAACGTCAATGGTTGTCTCAACACTAAATGAATTAGGAGCACTCTGGTTGGAGCGACCTGTGGCGCCACCTGTAGCAACGGATTTTACGTGAACCTCCCGAGGTAAGCAGAGAAGATATTCTAACTAGATTCCAGATCCACGTATGCGTATAATTCGTTCACCACTGCTCCCTGCATTTCATACCGCCGCGTCGGTTATTGAAAGTAGGGTGCGCGATTGGATTAGAGACTTACTTTCTTATAGCGGACGATTGAAATTGGGATGCATCTGAAAAATACTATAAAATTTTATATTTTTATCCGGTGTGATGCATTTTCTTTAAATGACTTTATTTCTTCGTGTACTTTATGATTATGAATGAGCGAATTTATTAGAATTAAAATGAAATCTAACGATGAGAAGCGAGTAAAAATTACTGTTTTTCGAAATGCTTTTTGCATTATATCCAAACTCAACTTAGCATCATTTAAATTCAAATGCTGTGATTATTGTTTGTTATGATGAAAACCAATTCATTAAAGAGTTACATTAAATTATAAAAATAAGAAGTAATGCGAGATGGTTATTTCTAGTCTGTGCTCGGTCAGTTCACGTTTGCAAGGACTTGTTTTTCAGTCAATTGAGTTGATAAATATCATAGTCCAATATGTCCTTGAAATTTGGTATACGAGTTTAAAACTTAATTCAACAAATTAAGTTTAAATTCGTATACCAAATTTCAAGGACATAATTGGAGTTTGATATTTATCAACTAAATTATTCTAGTTATGACGTGAGACGACGCTTGTTGTGATGCTTTTGACGTAGAGCTGTCGTCGTGTTGTTCTCTTAGTCATTAAGTACTTTTAATTTAATATTATGGACAGTAGGTACATTTTGTGCTAGTTTTATTTTTTCGGTCTAGGTACTTACAACGTTTTATGAAATACAGCCCAATGACAGACGGATGACTGAACCTTAAAAACGAGGTAAAAAAGAAGACGAGAGTTATTTTGTAATGCTTATACGAGTGTAAAATTATTCCATGGTAAATTTTTTTTACAATCACTTTCCTCTCTGAAGGCAGTAATGCCTTTTTCCCTCGCTATTGAGGTATGGTTATCCTAACTTCAAATATATTTACAATGTCAAAATCAATCGGAAGAAACCGAGACCATTTTACGATATTACCATGGAAACCGACAAGCATCCTTATCCCAAAATAATTTCCACGTCTCAACAACTCTGCAAACGTGGGTAACGTTGACTCAAGCAAAACAATCGGTTCTATCTCCTATTATTTATTTAGGACTAATATATGTATATATACCTATAGGCCGTAACCACGAGAATATGGTTTATAGGTAAAAACTCACGATAATAATAATGAATCTCCAAATATACATATAGTAGGGGATCCGAATAGAAGACAACCTTCACCGGGCTGTTTATTAAGTAAAATTTTCCTACTAATTCATCTGTAAATTCTTCTTGCGACATACGTAAATGATCATTATGAGTTGGATATACCGTTGATGTCCTTAAAGTATGTGTCCTTACGTTTCCAATTCAATTCAATATATTTATTTAAGACTTTGGGTTCATAAGTGTTAATATTAGAATCTACTAGGTTTTAGGGGGCATATTTTGTCAACGTAACAAGTGTAACTAATCCCTTGCGAGCTTGCTATATCGATGTAATTGTCACAAAATGTAGCAATTGGAATAAAAACACTCCACCTAAAACATTAAAAATAAATCGTAGTCTCTAGTCTAACCCTTATTTTACATACCCTCCCCAGCGGGGGCCGGCGGGTTACGTTTACGTCTGAGGCACGAACCCAAACCCGTGGGCGTTCCGGTTATAGCAGCATGAGGCTTTGGGGACGTTATAGCGCTTATTTCCAAGTTATCCTAGACCAAGTAATTAAAACAATGTTGCGAATTTTCTGGAGCAAAAAGCTTTTGGTGAAATGATACATTATTTATATCGTATGGTAGCTCAAGCGGATCCCGTTACTTATTTATTACCCTATACTCTATCTATTCTCATGGAATTGAGTAAGTGATACATGACAATGATTTGCCACATCATTATTTATTTTACCTGAAAAAACGGACACCGTGGTTAGCGTCAGTTTACGCCTTAATGCTACAATGTCGTTACCCCTATTTCTATCGAATTGGTACCTACTGGTAGGTATCAACGTCTTATTAAAAATAATTAACAAAATCACTGTTGATACACAGCCTTGCAGTTAAAGATAGAACGAATTATATTTTTCCCAACAAATTTAATATAATATCATATATTTTTTTAGAATTATGTGTAATTCTTTAGCTCTGCCTACCCCACGCTGGGAATGAAGGCGTGAGTTGATGTATGTATGTATGTATATTTTCCCCAAATCAAAGGGTAACTTTTGAAGGATATAAAATGGTTCTCCACACAGTAGGTATAATTTGGCAAAGCAATCAAGTGATTAGTATGGGCATATATTTGTGTGATGACATGATGAGCGCGAGAATTTGTTTCAGAGTTTAGGATGTTTTCTACTTATTTTTCTTTATTTCTCTTATTATTCATGTTGTTGTATAGTACCTATATAGTACCATCGTTCGCTTAGTTCGGCACTAACTCAATTTGTACGAGATTGTCCCCTGATATTTAATTATTATTAAAAAAACGTTAAAGTTACAAAGCGTGTTATTAAAAACTCGATACAATTTCATTCATCTATGAAGCAGCAGTTTTAAACTGTAATGATCCCATTTTCGACAAAATTAAATTATAACTGTCAAAATGAACACCTTACGATAGTTGGTGGTTACGGCGTTTTATTATTGCTAATATACGTACTACTATAATCAACCTGTTTGTAATTAGCAGAACAGCGTAAGCGCCGGCTGGCATAGTCCCGCTTAACTAGTCTGGGCGGCCTTAATTGATCAAATAGTGTACCGAACGATTTATTGGCCAGATTTGCGACCAGCTCGTGGGGGGATCGATTGTCTGACTATCGAGGCGATTGGGGGATATAATCGTGTAATGAGCGTTCTCTATGTAGATATTGCAAATCGATTTTGCTTCTCCATGATAATAGACACATCAAACATGTCCAGGGATAATCCATCCTTACATTATTCTGATATTTAACAATACATCGAAAGGAATACATTGCCAAATATAAAGATATTAGCGGCCTTTACACGTAAAGTTTGGACCGCGGGATACGCAATGCGCCATTCCAATCTTCATTCCGAACCGTACAGTTTTTACTATTTTACTATTACAGTTCCATTTACACGTACGATTAGGAACGAAGATTGGAATGGCGCGTGGCGTTTCCCGCGGTCCGAACTTTACGTGTGCAGGCTGCTAATGTTTGAATATTTTATATCCCTGTACAGTATTTGACATACCAAAAAGGGGCTTAATTGCGTAAAACATTATAATATACCCCGGACTTTTCGATCGTGTTGCAACGGTCGTGGTCACGAGCAGACTGAACAGGGCTGGTGCTTATCGGAGCCTAATAATATTGGAATCAACAACTACTACTCCTAACTACTAACTACTACGGCGTTCGGGACGTCCGCATTCTCGCCCTAAATCACTTAACGAACGTCCTAGGTATAGTGGTAAAGCCAACCCAGTACTTCTTCAGTATATAAATGACGCATGCACTTTAAGGTGCTTGTGTGATATCAATAAATTGAATAATATATTTTAATAACCACACTTCTTTGACGACTGTACTTCTAACAATAATGTTAAATCAAATAAAAGACAAATCAAACGAGATCCGTCGAGTTTGGACGAAACTTTTAAAAGTATTTGCCATTGTGAAGATTTTGTGGCATCGTCATCATCATTTCTGTCTCCATTACCATGCCATCGCGATGAAACTTTATTAATTTATTGACATCGAAATCGCATTCCTAGTTTATTATATATTTGACATGAATATAACATTTTTTTAACAAGTAACAAAAATAATGATATAAGTATGATAAATTCGAATCAAAATGGGAAGAAATTATTTTAGGGGCATCCCAATAGCTTACGGTTTTTTGAGATTTTTTTTGTTGTTTGTACCTATGTATTAAAGGCGAGGGACCAACATTGAGCTTGGCCCAACAGTGCCTTCAAAGTGCCAACTACGGTAAAACGGGGTAAATATGAATGGCGGGGTAAATAGGAATAAAAATCTGCTTTTCTAATCCGGTCTGTTGGTCCCATTACTAACAGACCGTAGATCGACTGTTGTTAATTTCTGAACGAGCGAGGTATTTTTTGCTACTGGGGAACAGCATTTAGATCAGCCAATAACGTTTCAGTATGAAAAACACGTTGAAAGTGAGGTCGTCGTGAACACGTAGCGTTAATGTTCCTTTTAATTTCAAGTTTAGATGTGTATATAAATATTCAATTCTCACGAAGGATTTTTTAATTTAGTTCCTATTTTAATGATTTTTGAGACATATTAGTAGGTACCCAGGCAGGTACTTAGCGTTGGCTAGATTGAGTGACAGCCCTAATCAAAATTCCGATTAACCTCCCTTGCGAACCTATTAACCCCGTCAGGGGTAAATTGGAATCCAATAGGGTTTTTGTTGAATTTCTCAAAATATGGCAATAATTTGGGAATCTAAGGCTACTAAGCATCTAAAAGAGCTTACCACTCATTTTTATGTAGTAATTTAAAATACGGAAGAAGGTAAAAATTCCAGTTGAAAGTGAAGATTGGACCAATTTACCCCGTTTTACGGTACCTTTTATCTTATAATTAGTTACCGTTTTTGATTGAATAGATTAGTTATTAATAAGTTTTACGTTTGCAATAGCAATACGAGTAAGAAAATATTGACCGGCTGTGATTGTTACATTTGTTGACCAATTGCATTACGTATGCATCGGCGGTCAACAGAGGGATCTGTTCACTGAACTGTTAAAATTACTCGAAATCCAATTAAACGGGGTGCACGCGAGGACGAATATAACCGAACCATTTGGCCATTTTGCCAATTATAAGGTATTCATCGCGCCTATTTGGAAAATAAATACTTCCTATCTAAGTAGCAGGATGAAAGGAATGTCTTACACATTTGTCTCTTTACGACATGTTAATGACCAGCTTTATTAAATAATTTAAATTTGGATTTGAATTTGAATCTTACACAGCCATATTTTATTTCGACTTTAATAGGATATCGCGATAAAAATATGCAAAACGTATTAACAACAAAAATTATCACCTATAAAAGTTAAAATCAAACAAAAATTGAAGGGGGCTCCATGCAAGAATGGTTCGGAACCTTTTGCGTCCGAGTCCGACTCGTACTTGGCCGGTTTTCTAATTTACTGGACATCCCCTTCTAATTGGGCTGAGTGCTAAATGTTCTTTTACGCACCTCAAAAAACAAAGCAGCTGATTAGCGACCATGATTAAAAAGCGAAGCCACAAGTAATCACAGCAGAAAAAATTGGCAGACGAAATAAGTTTTTAACAAAAATGTAATATTTGTTTACCCTCCTTTTGGTAGGATAAAAAGGTTTTAGAGTGGTTTAACTCGGATGAAAGCGTCCATCGTACTCTACAACTGTCTGGTCTCAAGTGTAATCCAGCACTTAAGTATAGCCTTTCGTTAATGATTTACCATTTTATTTTAAGACGTTTATGGAACATTGTAGCGTAGGTTTTTACAATACGGGAGTCGAAACGGCCTTTTTAAACCCCATATATAAAAGAAGGGTGATAATTGTAACGTAATTAATAAGTGTATAAAGTGTAACGTTTTCTGTGTATTTATGTTTATGTGTATCTATGTTTCTGTGTAACTGCGTCTGTCTGTGGCATCGTAGCTCCCAAAGGAATGAACCAATTTAGACGCGGTTTCTTTTAAATGAAAGCTAGTTTAATTAGAATGCTTCCTAGCTAAGTTTTATCAAAATCGGAGTTGCCGTTTATGAGATGTCAACTCTGAAAGGATGGACCTCCATTATAAATTTGTAAATCTGCTTTTTGGGGAATATTGCTGAAAAGTAATATTAATTATTTTGAAGTTTAATCATGCTTAGCTGAACAACGACATAAGAGACACTTTTTAAACATTTTTAAGTTTCATCCCGTAACTTTGTTCCTCAATAGTGGAAAAATATAACTACACTGATGGCGTGAGGCATTCAATAAATGTTGAGCTAAATGTAGATGTGACGTCTTTTTAAAAACGTCTGGGTAATGCGTCATACACGGCGGCTAGATTCTCTAATGCGCGAGGCGTCGGGCAGCGCAATGCGCGGGCAAATCAAACATAATTATAGCAATATATATATATAAGAGTGTTTATTGAGAAACGTTACGCTTCTCCATGAACGCGTCACGCATCGCGTCGCCCGACGACTTGTGCATCGCTTCGCCTGACGTCTTGCGCATCGCATCGCTTCGCCTGACGCCTTGCGCATCGCTTCGCCTGACGTCTTGCGCATCACATCGCTTCGCCTGACGCCTTGCGCATTGCGTCGCCGCTCCCTAAGCGAGCCCAACGGCGCTTTCAATTAACCGACAAAGAAGAAGGTAAATTGAAGAATTAAATCATAACGTGATTAAATATTATGTCAATGGAACTAGATTTAGTGACAAGAAAAAGTTCAGAAAAATGAAACGTATCTTATATTATATAAACATATACTTATAGCAGTTGCCATTTGTAAATAAAATACTTTCACTACAGTGCCCGGCCGATGAGACGTCAATACTGATACATTGCACAATCATGAAGTTTCTGAATATTGACAATGTTGATAGCAGCAAAACAATGCTGTTATTACTGTTCCAATACAAGCAACAAATAAGTTTAGGATTGTTTTGCTACTGTCAACATTATCAAAATTTAGAAAATCCATGGTTGTGAAATTTGTCAGAGGGCTCAGACAAGATGCACCACGCTAACTAACTAACGTTTCTATTCGATTCGTTTTTAAACCAATCGCGTCACTGGTAGATCACGTGACTTTTCGTATCACGTCATCTTCCAATGACGCGATTGGTTTAAAAATGAATCGAATAGAAACGTTAGTTAGCGTAGTGCATCTTGTCTGAGCCCTCTGGACTTACTTCCTATCCGCGGAGCACTATAGTGAATGCCTCAATATTAGATTGTGAGCCAAAGAATATGTGATCAATTGCATTTCGAAATATTTAGGCATATTAAAAAAGAAAGAAACAAAATCACTAAATGCAGCATTCGTAATTACCGGACCTTGACCTTCTAATAGGACATTGCACGGACAATTCAGAAGGTGAAGGTGAAATCAAATATTGATAAATATCACTGCTGGAAAAACAATGAATCGCACTGAACCCGCGGTCAGTAATTGGGGTTTTACTTATGTATTCGTGTAGTGGATGGTTTCCGACAGTTTGGTTAATATGCCCTGAGGTGGTGAAATAAACTTTCTTTTTTTAAGTTTATTAGGTAATGGTTAAGGTTTTATGAAAGTTACACAAACGTTACGTCGTTTGTGTGAGATTAAGTATAAATTGGCGATGGTCATCTATTTGTACGCGCTCAGTTGTGCAAATGGAGGGCGGATATAATAATAAGCTAGTGTCCTAAAAAAAACTAATTAGTCCGTAATTTACATTATCAAAAAATATTGGACACATTTTTTCTTTTGTCAATTAAACAAAAAATGACGAGAGACGCACTTTGCGTTGAAGTTTCGCGTCACGTCACGCCGTGGCACACTTTATACCACGTTGTGACGTCACGAGCCTCACTACCGAACATTGATGCGCGTTATATTTGTCAATTTTGATTGATTGGAAAAGGAAAAAAGAGCGTTCATTTTTTTTGATAATTATACTAACGGACGGATTAGATTTTTTTTTTTTTACCCAGGACACACCCCTATTGTATTTCTCATTGTTTTCTGTTTTTCTTTTACCCGACCAAAGTTGAAGGCAAACGTGCACACGGCCACCTGAATGGTAAGTGGGATCTCAAACCCATAGACATTTGCATACTCAACAATCTCAATACTCCAATCCTGAGATTGCAAATAACTTGCCAGTCCTGAGGACTAATAAAAAGGCATCTACTTATGTTTGTGATTTCAATAGTTATCTTATCCCAACATCGAAACGCCACAATGCGAACACTACTGCTCGGCGGTAAGTAAAAGGATGAAATGATGAATATGCTGATAGCGACCCGAACGGACTCTGCACCACTAAACATGTAGAAATATTTTCTAAACGATACGTACCGCCAAATATGAAAATATTTCACTTATAGTATAGCCACAGGTAATAATGTTTTCATTTGTTTAAGTTGCTCGTAGTAGAACATTTCGTAATTTCCATAACTGTATAGGTGAAAAACTTAAGTAAATCATAAGTAAATGACCTCTTTCATGTAGGTTGTGTACAAAACTTATATGGTATTTACGTCAAATTTCAAATATAGAACGTCGAACGGTCTATACAGATGTGTTACTACTACATGCAAGAGGTCATTTACTTAAGTTTAAACCAAAGAACAAGGACTAAAGGCATAGAAACCGTACTAAATAAGCAGAAAATACATTACACATATACATCCATAGCTGTTCTTTCGTTATTTGGTACATCGTCACAAGTAAGGTGTGATTTGGACCTTTAAGCACCTATATATAGTATTTGGACATCTAGACAAGGAAAGACAAATCCTTCCTATAGGAAGGACAAAGAAATCCCTGTGTAAAACCTTGTGACAATGACAGTTAAAGAAGAAAAAACAGCCTACTTTTTGTTTCGTTTTTTCTCATGTAATACGTAATCTAAAAAGTAGAGAAAGATAGCTGACGCAAAGTACGTCTTATAGTCCGGTTTCTATGCTTTATGTCCTTATTCTTATGTTTAAACAAAGTTCATGACAACGTCAAAGTACCTATAGATAGTATATTATCTGTCCTCTACTGTCGCTAAATATAGGGTTGCCAGCCGAGCGGGATTTTCCTAGTTTGAAAAGCGCTCGGCAGGGATCTCTAAAATCCGGCTATTTACGCGTCCAGGGCGATAACCGATTGTCACTACTCGTATTCAGTGAATCGTGTTAGTTCGTTCGTACTCCAAACCGAGCGTCTACGCTGCACTGCAAGTACTCAGACGGAATCACCGTTACTTTAGGGTTCCGTTGTTGCTAACTGGACTATTAAGAAGCCCACGCCGTCTGTCAGTCTGTTCTACTTATAGAGGTTGTATCTTTTTAACCGTTATAGCCAGCTAAAAAATGTGTTACGTTTAATGTTTTTAGCCTATATGTCGTAAAAACAGCACACAAGCATCACTTGGTATTATTGTTACTAATTACATGTTAAAAAATCTCTAGTTGTTCATTATAAACGTACATATTGTGAGGTGAAAAGGTGCTTCGGCGAAATTGGTCTTCCATGAATACATTTTAAACAGAAATCAATTGATTTTGTGTCTTTAACACGTTGCCTGCCAACTACGAGTGTATACTCGGCGCGTAATCGGTAGACTCGTCCCCACTGCCGACTACGAGTATTTTCGTAGACGTTTGTTCTAAACCTCATAGATTATTTAAAATGCTGGCAAGGAAAAGAGGGCTCGAATGAAATCTTTGGCATTGGAAATAAAATATAGTTAATTAAGTGAAAAGAGTTCCATACATTTTTTTTTAGCTAGACGTCATGTTAAATTTTTCTACAGATACAATTTACAACAGTTTTCAACGCATAAAGCTGGATTTTCTGTACAAACAGGCCGGTAGTAGCTTGTTTCTTTGCGTTTCTTTTCCTTGATGGATACACGGCAAGGTTTGGTGGGTATTTGCTTTTTCTGCGTAGGTATACGCTCCAAATAATGAAAATGATTTGATTGGGAACCGTTCTCAGGTGGGCCACCAGAGTTGTATTTTTCCCCCAGTAAATACTTCACAGCTTCGTCTTTGAAAGCTAAAAGCGTTGAGTTTTTGTCACTTATAGTGAGAGAAACTTGACTGTTACAAGTCATATGAGCGTTATGTAGGTATGTAAATCTCAAAATGTGTATTGCCAATTTTCTTCACTGTCGTTACACGCTCACACACCTTACGAGTAGTCACGAGCGCCGCGCGAAGGTTTACGGACGGTCAGGGCCTTTGACAAGATGTATTACGCTAACTAGCGTTTCTATTCGTTTCGTTTTTAAACCAATCGAGTCACTCGTAGATCACGTGACTTTTCGTATCACGTCATCTACGAGTGACGCGATTGGTTTAAAAACGAAACGAATAAAAACGCTAGTTAGCGTAATGCATCTTGGCTATGGCCTCAAGCGATTCTTGCTCGTGCCTCATTCGCAAACATGTAGAGTAGGGGTATACACGCTCGCTGCACAAAAAATATACACGAATTTGGCCGTAGGTTGGCAATAGTCAACTAAAAATGCACTTATGTGCCAAGCTACGAATATTCGTAGTCGAGTCGTGGATGTTTTCTATGTATTTAAGTATATATTTCTCTATATAAGTATTTATATCGTTGTCTAGTACCCATAGTACAAGCCTAGAGCTTAGTTTGGGACTAGGTCAATTTGTGTGAGATCGTCCCTTGATATTTATTTATTTATTATTTATTTATTATTCTCGTAGTGTTTACCAGGATCAACTGCCAACTACGAGTACTCTCGTATGGGCTGTTTTGTATGGGTGGCATTAGGTATGCAATAATTATACTACGAGTATATTCGTAATGGCAGGCAACGTGTTAATTAGTAGCCATGCCACTTAAGATTTCTTTGGAAATAATTCGATATTAGGTTCAATGTTTCGTAAAGAGTCAAGAGGCGTAATTTTGACGTACTTTATTTTTGAACCCACAAATATATCATACCGAAAGTTGGTAGAAAAAAGTTGTAGGTACCCTAACGGAAAAATTTCAGCAAAAATGCTATAACTATTCGTATGGTGAAAAGGTTACACAAGAACCAAAACTATAATAAGAAGAAAGTTGCTGATTTTAATTAAAGTAAATCTATTTTCACTCTCCTGTTAATTTTCGGTTGGATTTAGTTTAATGTATCACAAGAAGCGTGTATAAAACATGACCATGCCAAAACTGAACCGATATGATTAATTTCAGAGTAGTAGTGCATTTTATACATATTTGAATGAAAATGGTCCCATCTAAATAATTATTTTCAAAGTATTTAAAAAAAAAAAATACTGGCCCTAAAAATTAAAACAATATTTTTTTTACTGTTGCGGCCATAAATGTGGGTGAATTTATGAGTACTTCATGTATGAATTTGCCAACCTAATTTTCGACATAATATGTAAAATTACTGATACAGTTGTACGGTTGCGCGTCCATCGAAATAAATCGTTATTTACTTGGAGTATTTAACTGTTTTGACGTTGCAAAGTCGGCTTATATATCAACATTACATAGAACAAATTGATGGAATGTAATAACGTAATAAATACCTAACCTATACGTGGTTGTCATCAGCGAGGCTGGCTGGAGATCGGCGGAGCCGTTCAAAGGTTAATAACTCTGAAACTAGCACACTTGGGGTCACATTTTACATAAGTAGCTACATTTATATCCTTTGTCGCTTTAATGCCTTTGACACGTTAGTGCAGCAGTTCAAACCTGACGTTAAAGTGACAAACTACTAAAGATCCGACCGTACAATGTACAAAAGTATTACTTTTGTATGTTTTAGGTGTATGTAAAATTTGTATAGGTAGGGATTAAGATACACGATGGCAGCCCAGAGGGCCCTGCCAAGATGCATTGCGCTAACTAGCGTTTCTATTCAATTCGTTTTTAAACCAGTCGCGTCACTGGCGCGATTGGTTTAAAAATGAAACGAATAGAAACGCTAGTTAGCGCAATGCATCTTGGCAGGGCCCTCTGCTCACAAAACGTCAAAGCTTGTGAAACTCATCGACTGCGACCGAACCTCTTAGATGCTTAGAACTGAAAGCCGAATGCAAATGGACGAGAAAGCCTCCTCGAGGCCTAGCGTTAGTCCGTATATCTCGTTGCTTCTCCACTTAGTCACTCAATTTGCAACGCATTGATTCCTATCTGGTATGGTTAATTGATTTTCCCGTTTTCGTAGTGTTTGTTCATTAATTCATTAAATAACTAGTTTGTTATTGGAGAAGGTTCTCTTCAAAGTCGTTTTAATTACAACGAGTTAGCGGCTATTAAGGTTCGTTACTGCGAAATGATGTTTGATTTACAAGAAGCTATTGAAATGCAAAATAGATAGAATTTGGTTCATAAAGTGATTTATTTTGAAATCATTTTATAATAAACACGGAGGTTTATTTTTTAGTTTAGGAGGTAAATCTTGTTAGTTCGTTAGGTACCTACTGATTATTAATCCTAAGAGGTCTCAAATTCTAGTTAATAAAAACTGAAAATTTATTAAATGGAACTCGCTTCTAAAATTGCTGCTTTAATTAACGGTTCAGTCTCCTTGTTAATTTCTATCCCGTTAAGTTTCTTTTCAATAAACTCATTTTAAAGGTAAGCATCGCAAACGTTTATTTTTATCAGCCGTCGTCCAGCGGCAGCATCCGTCACTTTCGTAGGTACTTATGCAAGTGTCAGAAAGTGACGGACGTTTTCTCCACATTTTGTCACGCGATGAAGGTAGCCATACGTACTAGGCTCCCAAGAAATTTTATGGATTTGCGCATTTAATAGACTTCAATTTTAACTATCAAGATGAACGTTGTCACGAGTAATAATAGTGGTGTGTCCTGGGTAAAAAAGTAATAATTCTAATTAGTCCGTCAGTAAGATTATCAAAAAATATTGAACACGTATTTTTTGCTTTTTAAAATCAATCAGAATTGACAAACGCGCATCAAAGTTCGGGAGTGTGGGCTCATGACGTCACAACGTGGTATAAAGTGTGCCACGGCGTGACGTCACGCGTAACTTCAACACACTTTATCTTCGTCATTTTTTGTTTAATTGACAAAAGAAAAAAATACGTGTTAAATATTGTTTGATAATGTAAAAGACGGACTAATTCGATTTTTTTAGGACACTAGCCTATTAGATAGATGAAAAAGATCTGGGCCGAGATTCTAGGCGGTAAAAACCATATCGTCTTTGACCTGTTATCTTACTGTCAACGTTTTGATAGCTCTTATTTCCTTGATAGTAATGGTGGCCGAGTTAAAAACAATACCAGCGGGTCTAATATGACTGCGTTTACCGCGTGACAATATGTGTACAAAACATCCGCCACTTTCTGACACGTATATAAGTACGATAGTGACGGAGGCTTTATCCACATTTTGTCACGCGATAAACGCAACCATACTAGGCCCGCTGAAAAGGTCAAATACGACATGGCTTATACCGCCTAGAATAGAGGCCCAGAGGGCCTTATGCCAAGATGCATTGCGCTAACTAGCGTTTCTATTCGTTTCGTTTTTAAACCAATCGCGTTACTGGTAGATCACGTGACTTTTCGTATCACGTCATCTACCAGTGACGCGATTGGTTTAAAAACGAATCGAATGGAAACGCTAGTTAGCGCAATGCATCTTGGCAAGGCCCTCAGATCGCTTGAAATTGCCATTCGTAAATTATACGTTTGTTACTTATTAAATAACTACCATGAATGTTGAAAACTGAATTGCCAATGACCCTTACCTATTTCATTTAGTTTTTAACTAAATCGTTATCGCAGTTCTTTATGTGGTAGCTAGCTCTCGTTAAGTAGACCGTAAGGGCAGCTGTATCGTAACTATCAAAATGCGTTTTCAGATGGGTACCATGTCGTAGCAAAGTAATGTAAATATACTTCATGTATTCGGAAACGATGACTAAAATTGCTCAAAAGAGGTATCAAAGTAGCTAATCTTCGTTACATTCGTTTGTACGGGTATGGCGTTTGAAGCGATCCGTGCCGGAGCTGGAGTTTCCTCAATAGCTAAACTATTTTCGTTTTCGAAGTGCGGTTTCTCTTGAATCCTTCAACAAGAATTCAACATAAATTTTATTCGCTTTGCTCTGGATTTAATATAACGCAGTCGCCGGAAATATGTCATTCTGAGGCTGAGTGCTCGACTCAAGATGCATCAGAAATGCAGTTTTCTACGATTTGAAGCTTACTTTGACGTTTCTTGAGACAAGCGTCAGGATTGATTGATATGACTTGAAGTTTAAGACTTATCTTGAGATGAGCATCTCAGCGAATACTAGTTTATTAATATAGCCCACGTTGTCAACTCTGAAGTCTAAGAAGAAGTCCTAATACGCTTAAAAACGCACCTACTGTGCAAAAATACTGTGATATTGTAAACTTATGTTTAACGTTTTTTTTTTAAATATACCTTACCGAGTTTCTTACGCCGGTTCTTCTCGGGGCAAAGGTTTTATTTTTCAAACCGGTGGTAATGCTTTTTGACATTCATAGGTGCATTATACACTAGCCTGCAAAACTAAGTATCACATTGACTTTGCCAAAGATGTAAACAAATTAGTACTGGTTGACACATAACCTCAAATATTCATCAAGCGTGTCTGTATTCAAAATAACGTATAATGAATAGTTATTTCATCTTAAAATGAATGTGAAAGTAAAGACCAAGTGTATAAATCATTGCTAAGACCTCACTTGATCTTTAAGAGCACGTGATTATCGTAATAATGGTAAATCGGTTCGTTTGGTTGTGTTTACATCTTTGCCAGTTTCAATTGGCACAGACTATACGTAGTATCGGAGTGTTTACGGGGCACTTTGGGGCTAAACATCTCCTAGCAAAGATGGGCCTTTATGACTAGGTACACAGTTTTTTTTTTAATTTTTTAATTATCACACAGATTGTAGAATGTGCGGCGAAGAGGTGGAGACAATGAAACACTTAGGCTAAGGCCGCACAGATAGGAGGCTTGCTTAGCGCCTAGAGCCTAGCGTGTTACTTTTGTTCGTAGTCGCCTAGCGAGGCGCCAAGCGCGCAGTGCGGCCGGTTGCAAAGATTCTAGTACATTTGTTTCACGCTAGGCTCTAGGCGCTAAGCAAGCCTCGTATATGTGCGGCCTTAGCCTTATGAATGACGATACGACGTTATTACGTGAATGAGATGCCCTCGCCGGAGTAAGAATGAAAATCCTCGGTTGTGGCTACCCAGAACCGAACGATCCACTCGACTATCCGGTTTTTGGAAGGGGTGGAGGCTGCATTGGATGAAGCGCTAAAAGAGGGGTAATTACACAAAAGATCCCATATAGGGTCGCAGTGTATCCGTAAGGACCCCGCCAATAAGATAAGATACTCGTATAGCTTTGCAGGCCAGTTTATTATGCCTACATTGAAGAATAAAGAATATTGACTTTTAACTTTGACTTTTTAATCGTTTCAAAAATTATTGTATTATCTCCACACTGGAACACAACAATGCAAACACTGTTTGGGGGTAGGCTTAAGGATAAAATGGTGGTTGCCGGGTCTATATTGACTGACATCATTATTTTTAGTCATAATTTGCTTTAGGTCATAATCATCGCAAGTCATAACGTGTTTTTTAAAGAAACTGTTACTTTTTCAGGATTTTTACAAATCAAACGTAACCTAACCTAGCCTTGTCTACACGCTAGATATTTCAGAACTTCTGAAAAGTTTACAGTTTCAGCGATATAAAAAAATATGACTATCAAAAATTATGACCAATAAAATTATGGGAAACAAAGGGCTCCCGGTGGTTGCCATATGGACGGACTGCACAAGATACACCACTGAAATCACGAATCTATTGCAATATCGCATATTCAATGTAGAATACGAATTGATCTAGGTATTAAAAGCTTCAAAAGGTAATCAAATAGCTCTCGCTCATGGAAAATCAGTAAATTCACGCCTCTAAGCGCATACGATTTGTTTTAAACCCGTTAACTAATAGAAAATAGTAGATAGCTAATAGATAGCATGAACCTGGAGGTAGGTAGATTCACCAGTGGTCAGCCAAAGACCTTTAGTCGGCCTCTGCCTATACTTTGTATGAGTGGGAAGAGTACGAAAGATATATTTCCCACTCTTCGAACTCATATAAGATCGACTACTGGTCTCTGGCTGACCACTGGTGACTTTACCTTAAAGTTTCTACCTTGGTATGCTCAGAGATGGGCAATATTTATTCGAATGACGAATAACGAATAAGAATAACCAAATTATTCGCGAATAACGAATGAAATTCTCGAATGATTATTCTTATTCGAATAAATTATTCGTGGAATAATTCATTTGCGAATAATTTATTCGCGGATAATTTATTCGTTGAATGAATTGCCACGAATAATTATTATGTAATAGTTTTATACCTACTCCACTGCTCTCTAGTAAATTAATAAATTATTCGTTATTCGAAAAGTAGTCGAATGATTCATTCCTGGATAAATTATTCGTGAGTAAATCATTCGCAAATAAATTATTCGCGAATAAAAATATTACGAATTATTTTTTATTCGAATGATTATTCGAATAAATAATTATTCTAATAATGCCCATCTCTGAGTATGCTTTAGAGTCTAAAGCATACCAAGGTAGAAACTTTAAGTACAATCACATAATAACACTGTCTAAAGTTTAGACACAATGCTATTATGTGACTTCTACGCACACGAAGTCGCGGGCCGGCACAGCTAGTGTTAAATTAAGGGGTTGTACAGGCGTACAGGCCAACCTGTACATATTACACAGTTACGTATACATATGTACATGTAACTGTTTAAAAGTCACGTCCGAAGTTAGCTGCACTTAGCGAACGTGACACATCGCCCGGACGTGCTAGCTAGTTTCCACAATCGCTCAAATTAAATACGAGGGAACAAAATGCGTTCACAATTTATTTTACGTTCGTTTCCACGTATGTACTCGTACGAGGAATTCGAAGTGAATAGAAACATTTTGAAGTGTGCGACACTCGACACGCATATTTATTTTGATTTAATTAGAATGTGGTGGTATGGCCTTGTGCAGGGTCCGTCCGGATAGTTACCACCATCTTATCCATTAACCCACCGCCAAGCAGTAGTGTTCGCATTGCTGTGTTCCGGTGTGGGGATAAGACAACCGGTGAAATTACTAGCATAGAGGCATTTCATGTTAGTCCTCAGGGTTGACAACGCATTTGATGTCTTAGGATTGCAGTTTTGAGATTGTAGTCTTGAGATTTCAAATGTCTATGGGCCTCAGATCCCACTTACTATCAGGTGGCCTGAGTTCCTTGCCTTAAAAAAAAATGTAATACGTTGAACGAGCGTCCAGTGTAGCCCTCATTACTATTATTGTGTTTTCTAATAAATTATTGTCTAGAAATCGATCGAACTGTCTGTGTGTCTGTCCGTCCGTATGCCACAGCCACTTTTTTCCGAAACTATAAGAACTATATACTGTTGAAACTTGTTAAGTAGATGTATTCTGTGAACCGCACTAAGATTTTCACACAAAAATAGAAAAAAAAAACAATAAATTTTGGGGGTTCCCCATACTTAGTACTGAAACTCAATTTTTTTTTCATCAATCCCATTCGTGTGGGTAGGTCTGTCATTGATAGATCTTCAAAAATGATATTGAGGTTTCTAATATCATTTTTTTCTAAACTGAATAGTTTGCGCGAGAGACACCTCCAAAGTGGTAAAATGAGTGTACCCCGCCCTGTAACTTCTAAAATAAAAGAATGATAAAACTAAAAAAAATATATGATGTACTTTACCATGCAAACTTCCACCGAAAATTGGTTTGAACGAGCTCTAGTAAGTAGCTTTTATTTAATACTTCATAAATCGTAAACCGCAATTTAACTTTCACGGAACCCTTCATGGGCGAGTTCGACTCGCACTTGGCCGCTTCTTTAGGGCAAAACTCAGTATCTCATATGAAACTCCTGTAGCAATATAACCTTATTACTAACAGAAGAGAATTAAAACTGCTTTGGTTATTGAATTTGGCATACTGCTTATCAGCTTAGGGGGGCAGAGTTGTGAGTGGGACTTTGAATCTACCATCAAGGCAATAAAGTTCAATTACGTTTGTTCGATAATGGCATTTTCAGTTTATGAACATAGGAAAATAAACTTTATTCCTATTGAAATACAGTTCAAACTAATGTACATCCTATTGCACACTAGGCCGTACGAGGTTAAACCTTCGTCGTGAACAGGAATAACAGAATAACTTTAACAAAAAGCAAGCTTTCAAAACCCGACTGTTGCTAACCGACTTTAAATCGTTATAAATCCTAAATGATCATTCAAAATGATAAATGATGAAAGAAACCTCAAGATGATTTTTAAATCCCTATTCAATGATACCCCATTTGTCATACCTGGTCGACTTTTTTTTTTTAATTTGCACAATATGGCGTCTGGTTGCCGCCATATTGAATTTTGATTACTGTCATATCTTCAGTGACACTCGCCAGATTAAGACAAATCGATTGACATATAAATCATCACACATCACACAAAGGAACAAACATACATATATTATATAGGCTGTGAAACACATTACCCTCCTCCTTCGGCAGTCGGGTAAAAAGGTACTGTTTTCTTTAAGACAATACCTTTAGTTTATTAAAAAACAGAATGATAGTAATAAGAGCGCCACTGGGCCCTCGGTATTAATTAAAACTGGTCTATAGCACAGAAGTAATGCAAAAGTCTGTAATCAGTACCTACCTTCTCCCTTCTCAAATAAGGCAACGTTGGATAAATCGGGAGTAAAATAGCTTATTTCGAGGAAGTAAAATTTGCGCAAACCCTTTTTTAAATTAGTGAAGTATGTCGTGTTGCACTCGAGTCTTGTTAATTACCTTTTAATTATAATATAGGACGGTAAACGCGAATTATGTACGCCGGCATTTATAACTTAATTAAATGTTGTTCATTTTATTTAACAAAAGTGCTTGGAAGATTCTGTAGTAAGTTGCGGACGGGTAAAGGATTTAGTTTTAAAGAACGGTGTTGAATAAGTTAGACAGAAATTACCTGAGGGCTAAGCCTAACGCACTCGCAATCGCAATCGTTTTCATTTTGACAGAGCGAAGGCGAGTCTGCATACGAAATGAAAACAATTGTTATGCAATAATCCATCAGGTTAGGGTTTTTAAATATATCCTTTTAGTTCAATATTACAGGCATTAATTTAATATAAAGTATATTAGATTCTCTAAAAATTATACTAAAGAAGTAGGTACTAGCTTGACTCTTGTTGACGAAAAATCGTCATTAAAGGAAGATTTAATCATGGATTACTGAATCTGAGTGCGACCGTTAGTAAACTACTCCATGAAACACGGTCAATTATATTGAAATATTAATTTCTTTGTAATTTAACCATCGGAAAATCTCACATAATTTGGCCTAGACCTAAACCAAGTTCTAGGTATCTACTGCGTAGTAATGACTAAAGAAATAAAACAAATATAAGATAATCTGTACCCTTCCCATGAGTTACAATAACCGTACTCGCTAGCGAGTCGAATGCTGTCCCTCGCACTCTATAAGAATACTGCAAGGTCTGCGAGGGACAGAGCATTCGATTCGCTAGCGAGTATGGTAATTGTAACTCATGGTAAGGGTGCTGATACAAATTATCCTAGTCCCAAACTAAACTCGAGGCTTGTACGGTAACGGACTTTAATTGATGAACCACTATAGAACGTTGTCGCATAAAACCAACGATTAATTCCTATGAAATTTCTATCTCGTTACTTGACGCTGTCATTATAACAAGGTTCTATGGGGGATCAACATTTAAAGTCCAGAGTGTGGAAGTAACACTACAATCATTCATCGTTTTATTTCAGTGCCGACCTTCATACAAAAGTTATTTCGCTTGCAAAGTACTTTGTCGCTTTAACGTCTTTGACGATTAGTGCAGCAGTTCAAACATAACGTTAAAGTGACAAAGCTCTAAAGTGTGCAGCTACTTAAAACATCGCGTTACTTTAGTTAAATACAATGTCTAGCTTTAATTCATTGATATAATTTAGTCTTTAAGATTAAGTGGAATTTAATTGAAATGAAAGAGAAATACAATTTATATTTCAACAGCGTAAGTCAAAGTAGTTTAGTATAAAAATCTGCAGTGACGTTAAGTCTTGAGAGCGACCAATAGAAACACGATCGTAATTCGAATTCCAAGCGAATTTTTAACGACAGCTAACAGTTGAGACAGCTGGCTCATAACTGACGCCCCTTAACGTAAGGGCCCGACCTAGATTCCGACGGGGTACCGGCTACCGCGGCCCGCGGATCGAACAGCTAGATGCCGGATATGGTAGTCGGAAAAATACTGCCCGATACAGAAAAAGTTTAATGACGCGGCTGAAATCAAAACGCCCGCCGTCAATATAGTAGTTTACGTGACGGTTGCGTAATGCTAATTACGCAGTCTCGTACAATAGTTTATCTACACACATATTATAAGTACTCTAAGATAGGTTCAGATGCCGAAAGGCAAATGACCAGCATTACTTTACCTATGGTAGTAGGTGACAGCGATGACGGCTGTAACGTAATTTTGAAATTACGTTATCGAATATTGTAAGGTAATGAGATCCAAATTTGGAACATCTTCCAAAATTAATAGATGTCATCGCTGTCACCAACTACCACAGGTAATGCTGGTCGTTGCCTACGGGTTTTGAACGCAAATTAGAGGACTTATGATATAAGTTTAGATAAAGTGTTCTTCTACAGCAAAATGTTACCTTGACGTAGTAGTTTTAACGGGTTACCTTTGTTTGTCCAAAATATTTTTGGTCAAATGTATCATTTCCCAAAAAGTACTTTCCCGTCGCAGTTAATTTATTTTTTATGTAGTCACAAGTGTATCTTAACGGTTTCGATATCCCGGATATAAAACATAAACAATAAAAAAGCATTTTGAGAAATGATACATTTGGCCAAAAATATTTTGGCCAAATGGCAGGCTCCCGGTTTTAACTTTCCCATTCCGAAAGTTTTTTCAAAAAGCAATCTTTACGAAAACCACATTTTATAACTCTATCTCTTTTTACAAAAATTTATTTAACCTGTTTACGTTCGTCATTTCCGATCAAATCTTGTAAATCAATTTTCAACCATTTTCAGTCGTACAATTTTTCGTGCATATGAGTGTCTGGAAATTGGAATACATACGAGTAAATATGAAGGAAATGCAATATTATAGGGGAGCTGATCTGATGCGACCGGGAGCTGACAGCCGGATATCCGCTGTAAGTCTGCGTCTAGTAATGGCAAAAGATGTTATCAAAACCAAATGAACCAATTTAACATTATTAACTTCCACGAATTTTTTGACATTTCGTAAAGTATTTTATATTATTTACACGCTTTAAACGAAGACCCGTTAGCGGAAAATTTGAGGTTATGTGTTAAACGGTAGGTACTAATTTGTTTTCATCACACTTGCTCGTAAATAGTGTCTAATGCTAGAAAAATCAACCGTAAATCCAGAATAATACCCGCGGGCCTTTTTTACCATTACGCCCTATCGTGTGTAATACCTTTTTTTAAATATAATATGTGTGGACTCAAACTATCATAATACGTTAGGACCCCAATTCTTGTGCCATTCGATAAGAAGTTTCATTCGAGATGAAATGTCAGTTGCATACAATTTTCTAAATATCTCGCATATAAACTATTGATATCGACTGTCACTAGAATTGGACTCCTGAACACGTTATCCTTGGTAAGTCATAGACAATGATGTAGTCTGCCGCTAAATTTATAAATACTGAAATCTTATAAACTGTGTGATTCCAAAATAATAATTAAAAGGGTGTCTTTGTGCACATATTAAAATTTATATGTCAATAAAAAACAAGTCGTCACCAGAATGTATAATTACGAGTACATGTTCTTAGATTGTTACTTTTAACTGATGCACCACTGTATTATTTTATTTTTAAGTTTTGTTAGTTAAATAAATGAATTTTAAATTTTGAATTTTTTGAAAGAAGAAATGGGTAATGCGACTCCGCCGGACATCGCCAACGCGGCTAAAATTATTAGTGAAAATCGTGAGTTAAAAAAATGATCGTTTGTCTGATTTTATTTCATTTCTTGGCAATTGCGATGAAAAACATTGTATTATACGGGTGGTAAAGGAAATACAAAGCTCGAGTCATTAAAGCCCTCAGCTTTCGGCTTCGGGCTTCTATCAGACTCTCGTTTGTAATTCTGTCTTTACCACCCTTAATACACAATGTACTATTACACCTTTTGCCATTACTAGGTAATTATTACAGACCCCGCGTCGGCATATAGTCAGCGGTAACAAATACAGTCGCTACAAAAGCTTGACTTAAAAAGTGAAAAGAAATGCCTGATGCTTATTATTTCATAGTCGTCCATACGACCTATACGTGTAGGTATTTCCCCGTCAGCAACTAGCAACACAAAGCTACAACCCCTATCAAAGCTATAATCCCGTACTTCTGTTTAGTCCACAAGAGAGAATAGGTACCTATTTTTTTGCCGAACAATTGTCCTCGCGTGTATATTTTTCTAATAAGTCCACGGAAGTGTCTATAAATGAAATCGGCGAAATTATCAGGAGTGAAAGCCATGAATTAAAACTTGAAATCGAATGTAACATCTCTAAATAAATAAATTAATGTTTTTATATATCCTACTAAAAGATTTCTGGTGTATTTATTTATTTACAATATGTTCATACGGTACCTAGTGTGTGTTTACAAATGTATTTTGAAATTATAAATTAATTTTAGTCTTTATTGCTAATTACTTAAGCGACCTATTGGAAATTATAATCTTAATTTAATCTGTCTAAAAAATAACAAACTTTGCCAGCTTGATATGATCTTCCGACAAACACTTTTCGTAGAGTCACAGAGTTCGAATTTAACGGTGAAAAGGACGGTCAATAACGTATTCCAAATAAGAGATGAACGTCAGTTGCGATTGTCAATTGACACTTATTTGTGCATGCACAGACGTGAACGCTAACGATGATTTGTTCTCCTGTTTCTCAGCACTTATAAGCCACAAAGGGCACACGTTTCGAAAACGAATGCGTAGCATTCCAATCTCCTGCGGTGCTAACCAAAAAATCGTCAACCAATTTGTGCAGTATCCCGGAATTCGGAAATTAAACCCTTTGTGAATGAACGCCCATTTGACGTCCATAAAAAATGAAAAAGAAATGAATTTTGGTACTCTTTGAGAGTATGATGACCCGGAACGTGGCTGCGCCAATTATGGCTGACCCTTTTGAAGTTACTTATTCGAGAACCATTTATTCAGATATTTATTTAGTTTTCTGTAAATTAGGTTTATTACAATAAGAATTCAAATATAAATGTAAAATAACAATACTAATACAAAAAATAAACATTATAAAAAACCTAACCTACGAGTGCCGCCGGCAGCGGGGCAGGGCTCAAGCTACCGGTGGTTAGAGCTGCAGAGAGAGGAACCTCCTCACAATACGTGCCGTGTCGAGGAGTACTGCCTTCTGTATCTGGCCCTTGATCCAGCCATCTAGCGAGAGTCTCTTGAGGTGTTGGTTGGACTCTTCGCTATAAGACCGTTTGCCGAAACAACTATCGGGTCAATGATCGTCGAGTCAACATCCCCCATGGCGGTCACCTCGTGAGCCGAGTCGAGGTACTTGCTGAGCTCGTCCTTCTCGGCCTTCACGAGGTTTCGAGAACCATTTGTTATTATTATTCCTGCTTCTAACTTGCGCTTGGAAAATCGTCACTAAAGAACTACTTAATCGTCAGTAACTGCCTCTGTGTGCGATCGTTAGGCAAACTAAGTTTAACCTTATGTTTTGTTTTTGTCTCCTCCTCGCCTAGTGTTGATAAAGACTCAAGTCCTTGGAGACTCCAATTCTAAGACTCGACTTAGTTTTTTAGACTCTAGTCATTGAATCGAAGCTCGAGTTCTTTTAATCTTGGGAGGGACTTGAGTCTTCTGTAGTCTATAGAGACTCAGTTTTCTATAGAGGCTAGAGTCTTCTATAAAGACTCGAGTGTTTTGTTTTAAGATTTAGCTAGTTCCTACTTATTGTTTAAAATCATTTCATGTATTTATTTTTATTTTTATTTCAAACCTTTGTGGAACATGCATGACATCGTGTCAATTTGATTAGGTCAATTTGGGTAGGTACTTTTACCTACTCGCCACCTCGTCGGTGTTTGTTATTAACCCTCCCTCCAAAATTCAATGGATTCAATGAAATCGATTTGGAGGGGGTTATAGAATGCTAGTTAATTCGAGATGGTTCCTAACCAGGTTTCATACAAATTGACTTCGCCGTCTAATAAAGATCATCTCCAAAAGAAGGGGTCGCTATTATAAGAGTATCGAGGGATTTTGGACCCAATTCTACGTGCACATCGCTTAAATAGCCTAAAAGTAAATTGTCTAATTTTTAGACATAGTTTAGACAGCAGATTTAACAAGTGCTATTCCAGAATGTCAATGTAATATTGAATAGACCGTCTTAAAATAACAAGCGTCAGATTCAAATTAGCGCTGTCATTTGATTATGACAGCTGCTCATAGAATAGCAAAGCGTTTTAGCGACACCTAAATAAAATTAGGAAGTTTAGAGGCCACTGTAGAATCGGGTCCATTATCTATTTAATATAAGCAGGTTAGGATACTCGTAGAATGCTTAAATGGCCTGGGCCGATATTCCAGGCGGTAAGAAACATGTCATATTTGTCCTGTTATCGTATTGTCAAGCTCTTATTTACTTGACAGTAATGGCGGCCGAGTTAAAAACAATGCCATAACAGGTCAAAGAAAATATATTAATAGCGCCTAAAATCTCGGCCCTGTTTTACTCCCTTCTTAACATTACATTTCATTATTGTTTTCATTAATCGGTGCATTGTCGAGTACATAGATTACTTTAGCACGTTTTTCCATTGAAAAGTTTGTTCTTGCTCCCTCGTTAGCTTGAACCGGTGGCCTGTTTCGACAAGCGAGGAGCGGTAAGATCCGTCTTAGAGCCGCGAGTGCCACTGGGTACTTTAATTACGTGCTTTTAAGCCTTGCTTTTTATTAGACTTGTGTTCCGAATCTTTGTGTTGGATTTACAACGACCTGAATACACAGACCGCGTTTGGAGTTACTACAGTACTGCGCCTCTATTCTAGGTGGTATAAACGATATCGTAGTTTTCCTGTTATGGTATTGTTATGACGTCAGCCACCATTACTGTCAAGAAAATAAGAGCTATCAAAACGTTGACAATTCGATAACAGATCAAAAACGATATTGTTTTTACCGTCTTGAATAGATCCGCTGGGCAGATGTGCAACCGTGAACACAAATCCATGTTGACGTAAGGAATGCAATACCGGGATACCGGGATACCGGGATACCGGGATCCCGAATGCGTTTTACGGGACTAATCTCGTTCGTAAATTGAGCGGGATCCCGCGGGTTTTATGAGATTGAGGAACGACGTAGTTCATACGTGTTACTCATTGCGCGGGCACGCGTTATCTGGTATAAGTACATTATTGCCTAGGCCCGCAAAGCAGGAGAATGCTTGACGAGGTGGTCAGCGGGCCAAGGCTTGGCAAGTCCTGCTAAAATACAGGTCACGGGATCCTGTTTGCGCCGGCTCGTATATAATTATAGTATCTTGCTTTTCTTAAACAATGCGAGGAAATCATACAAGTACATAGATAATTATCACTATTTTTAAAAAAAGAATTTGATGAATTGAGAGAGAATCTCCTATCATGTTTTTTTTAAACATTGTGTATTAAGATAATTACACGCACAATCATTCACTTCAATTTGATGAAATTTTGTTTAATGTAATTAAAGAACCAATTAGTCATAGATATATTAGAAAAATATTACACTACCTTGTGGGATCCCGTGAACTCCGGGATCCCACGTCACTAAGAACTGTCAGTCCCACCGTAAATTCCTAATGCGGGATTGCATTCCCTGGTTGACAGAAGTAAAACAATGCTGAACTTATTTGATGTGTGTGATGAAATAGTTATATCAGTTTTTTTTTACTGCTATCAATATTCATGGTTGTGAAACTTGTCGATTGACGTGCCAGATACATAGTATAGGTAAAAAACTTAAGTAAATGACCTCTTGCATGTAGTTGTAACACATCTGTGTAGTTCGATCGACATTCTATATTTGAAATTTGACGTAAATTCCATATTAGTTTTGTACACAACTACATGCAAGAGGTCATTTACTTGTTTTTCACCTATGGCGTCTTAACCCTTAATTTGACAATGTTCGTCACAGCGAACATACCACGATGTTCACTTTTTTGTTTGAATTGTGTTTTTATTTTTTTGCTTATTCAAAATCAAAAAGGGCTTGAATTCCCGACTTTTTTATTTTTGACAAAATAAAGGTCGTATTCGTTTTTTGATCAGATTTCAGTGAAAATATCAAACTTTTAGAAAATCGAATTAAATTTTTCAGATGCATGATTAAACAGGCCGGAAGTATTTTCAGTAACGCTTAAATAAATTTTGTTAAATCCATTACATTCCAGTACTATCTTTATCTCCGGGCAATATGTTACACCACCGTTGTTGTTTGATTGTTTTACTTTTTGACCCCCGACAGACAAAGGGGGTGATGTAAGTGTATCTGTGGATGTGTGGATGTGTATCTGTGGATGCGTGTCTGGCTTTGTAATTCCCAAACGAATGGATCGATTTAGACGCGGGTTTTTCTAGATTATTTGGGATGGCTCTTAGTTAGTTATTTATAAAATATGGTTAAGTCGTTTGAGAGCTCTTAAATTAGGGATCGCCATTACATCTAGGGTCTTCGTGAGAAAGGGTACAAGTAGACTTAACACGTAATAAAAAAAGGGTATATACATGAACGGAGTATATTAGACTTAAGCCCTTTTTCAATTGATCCTCAGAAGACATACCGTATTTCACTAGGACCCCAGACATATGTTCCGAGTTTATATTAATAATAATATGTATGTTTTAAGGCTACAACACCCTATAACAAAGAATATTCCCCTTGTGATGAGGGTCTAATGGAGTATTCATTAGGTGTTCATTATTTATTAATATCGGAAACGTATCAAAAGTGATTTATTAAAGATACTCCCAGATCCACTTTGTTTAAAAGTTCTAAACACGGTTTTATGGGACGGACTTAAGTAAAACATAGAAACCAAGTCTATGAAAGAATGTGAAGTTATCAAAACCAAGCCTATTCGCAATAACATGTCAGTATCAACATCTCCCGGGTTTTTATTTAAAATGCGTGCAATAAATGAGTGCTACAATCCAGCAATGCTTCAAAAAATTAAATAAACGTTGTAAAATCACATACCGATTGCAAGCACTTTGTTTCGACCGGCCATTTTAACGCCATTAATGTTGCCTGTATCGGAATTATTTCTCCTGAATTCTACTTTTATTAATGCACAAAACACTCAACTTAGTAATTTATTGGTGGTAAATTCAATTAATGAATAGTTATTGTAGTACATGCTAATGTACTCATAGTTGTTAATATAATGCAATGCTAGCAAAATTTAAACAAACACTTTAAGTAATTCCTCTATCTGCTATGGTAATGTGACCCTCTTCTGATTCTTTATTTTACTTCGCTTGATCCTATCTAAATTTGGAAACTCTAATGCTTTTTTAACGATAAAATAAATATAGTTAAGTACGTAAATGTGCGCAAAATTCAATAAAACAATATTTTCTTCAATGCCAAAACACTTAGATCAATGATCGATGCAAAATCAGTCTACCAAAACTGGCAACTATAGAAATCTGTCAAAGTGAAATAACATGCGACCGTCCGACAGCTCACACAAATTCGTCAATAATGAAACGAAACATTAAACCCCAAGCAGGGCACACAAACGAAATAAAATCGAGACTGGCGCTTGGCTGGCTCCGTTCTGGGGCAAAAACAGACAGGGAGCCCCTGCATTGCACCAGTTGAATCTCGACCCCAACCCTCTAGCAGGGAGGGGTTAGGGGGGAGGGCGGGGGGTTAGGGAGGTACTTGTTGACTGACTCGGGACACAGAGGGATTGATTTTAAAACTCCGGGTAACGTGTTCGTTGGAATTGGGCTGATTGTGCTACTATTTTGTGAGTTGCGAAATTTTACTTGCAACAGTTAAAGTTAATATTATCGATAATGTTTTTACGAATTTAAAAGCTTTAAATTGTGTGTGGTTCATGCAAATATATTATTTATACTCGAAAATCTAATTTAAGACCAAAAGCCTAACCTCAACCGGAGCACATTCGGTGTGATTACGCATTTTGGTTTAAGTTTTAATTAATAATTTCACACTCTTTTATCATAACGATTTTTTTTTGGTATTATAAGATAAGATAATATAGAAATGAAGATTGGCTACTTTAATGATTAACTTAGCACAAGAACATACAAGAAAATATCCCATGGACCCCAAACTATAAGTGTCTTGGGGGCTTGATTAAGAGTCAATTTCTTCTTGTACGGTTCGGGTAAGTTAGAACTGTGACCACATTAGTAGTAATCAAAGACGTTAGAAATGTCTACTTTTTAACCTAAGAACATTATAATTTAAGAAATTATTTCATTTTGTTGTTGTGCATAATAACAATTATATCATTGGTTAATTAAAGAGATCCAAATTGTGCAATTTGTGTAATGCAAAATGATAATTAGTACATTAGTTTTTATGCAAATACACACCCATAAAAGCACGCATTGAAATGTAGATGAAATAATAACTACATTTATTGATATTATAGTTAATTAAATATATTAAAATTAATACATAGCCTTTTTAAAAAACGTTTAATCCTTGCCTACTAAACACTTACCCCCTTATTAATAAACGTTGAGTAACGGTGGTATAGCTATACAATGTTTTGTCCTTATCTGTCAAATTCGAATGTCACAATGACAGATAAGGTCAAAACATTGTATGTATGTTTATTAGTAAGGGGGTTGATATCACCACTTACGAGTATAGATCAAAACAGGTCTAACTTTTAATGCAGACTACAAATCTGTTTCCGGATGACAAAAGTTACGGCTAAAATTAGAGAGGGACAAAGCCACATTTTATACATAGCGAAAACGGGAAGACAGCCGCGGCTGTTCTAAACCAAAACCTAGCTAGGGCTACTGAGACAATTTCACAGGACGGCCAAAACAAACTACGAGTATTTTATGTGCCTTTAATGAATAAGGTATTTGCCTATTTTTTTATTAGTATTTAAATTGAATCTTTTTTACCTTCCGAATAGCCTAGTATAAATCGTTTTTTAATATCTTTAAAAATAAGAAAGGTATAAATGTTTAAAACTTGCTTTTAGACAGAGAGGAAAATACAGTAATATGACGTCATACGACTCAACCGCCATATGAATTACACGCAAACATCGTTTCGTGAGAAAGAGATGGACAAAAAACTTTAAAAGTCTATATCTTTTTTATTTTATTACTAATTTCAAATTGGAGTTTGTATTATTTTATCATCCTACGTATATTGATATATTATCCAAATTAATATATTAAATTTAATATCAGGCAAATACCCTATTTTTTGTGTGTGATCATTTGTTTATATGTATAATTAACTCATATTATGTAGATTAGTCAATGAAATTATTATTATGACACTTATAAAGTGCTTTATCGCTGGAAATGAACAAGAAACAAAATCAAAAGCCTGCTAGGTAGTCTTTTACTAGGAATTTGAGTTGGATGATGAGTTGATTTGAATGTTTTTTCAGAGTAATCCAATCCCATAAATCTTTATTCAAAAACTTAGTACTTAAGTTCAACTTCCAAAATCAAACACCTAGTAAGTACAGTTCCAAATTCAAAACATAGTATATTGACACCCGTATTCACAAACGTCACTATGAGGTCTCACAGTGCTCACGGACGCACAGGGTGGCTCAAATCGTCTCATAAACAAAAGGTCGGTCAAAAAGGACCAATCATAAAGCTGTATTGAACGCAGTGCGTTTATTCAGTGAAGGATCCCTTAAGTAATGTTTTAAGTATTGTTTGTTTGTTAGGATTTTGATTTCGGTATTGAAGAGTACCAAGTGGAGATACTAGGTTTTAGGTTCCTATAACTTTCATTCTAAGCGCGATAAAAATATGGGTGGTCAAAATTTAAGGAACAATCAATGGTTAAAAAAAAAGCGTTTTTTGAGTTTAACTCTTGCTTGCTAGGTCTGGGACAGCCGCCGAGTCGGCCGGCTCGCTTTTTGATCGCCTTAATGACTTTCGACAGTTTAAATTGGAATGCTGTGTGACGCTCTGTCATTTACGAGTACATTTCAGAAAGTGACTAATATTCACAGTTACATTTGTGTGCGTAAGCGAGTATATAGACGACCATTATTAACGTTCTCACACAAGGACACTGGGGTCCTAGTGAAAAAGGGTGTAAGTCTTCCGAAGATCAAGTGAAAAAGGGTTTATGTCTTGTTTACTCCGTTTATGTATATACCCTTTTGTAGAACAAGTTAAGTCGACTTATATCCTTTTTCACTAGGTCCCCAGTAGTTTTATTTCTGTTACCGCAAGACATTGTAGCTTTATTTGTGTAACCGCAAAACATTTCAGCTGCTGAAGGTTTTCATTTAGACGACGCGGCGCGGTGGTTAATCTAGCATTGACTCCGTCTACCAAAAAGCTTCTGGTCTTAGGTTTGGTTCCCCCCGGTATGGGTAAATATTTGTGATATGAGCGAGTATTTTGTTTTGGGTCTTGGAAGGTTAACCATTTGATTGTATTTAAAGAAAATTTTATCGTTACCTAGTTAATACACTTCTTTAAACTATCACGGTTATTATTCATAACTATGGGTACTTGAAAATATAATTCAAGACCAAAATCTGACAGCTCCCATCTTGATTATTTGAGGTTAGGATTTTGGTCTTAAATTATATTTTCGAGTATATATTCTAGCCGTGGCATGAACCAGTTTTAGCGAGATTGTCCCCTTATTTTGTATGGCTATAAGGTAATCGTGGAGATACATTTGCAATCTCAAGATTGCAATCTTACCGTGACAGCCGCAAGAATGCAAATGCCTTGCCAACCCTGAGGACTTAGAAAATGAATGGTCAGACGAACGAACGAGCGAATGACGCAGCGGCGACTTTAAGTAGTCCCGTCAGAGCGAACAAAACACATTTTAGCGCGCGCATTTTCAATTTGGCAACATGGCTTATCAAACGTATAAGGCTGCCTAATTGAGAATGCACGCGCTTAAATGTGTTTTGTTCGCTCGGACGGGACTACTTAAACTCGCCGCTTTTATTCGCTCGTCCGTTCGACCGGCCGCCGTTTTTAAGAGAATAACACCCCTGATCAAAGACATAGCTCAAACGTCGCGAAATCTCCGCAGAATGAACGTTTATTCCACCGTCTGAACCCAAAGTAACTCGAAACTCGAAGCGCAATGTTTGTAAAGTTTACCAGTACCCGTACCATGAGTTACAATTACCGTACTCGCTAGCGAGTTGAAGCTCTGAGGGCCCTGCAAAGATGCACTACGCTAACTAACGTTTCTATTCGATTCGTTTTTTAACCGACTTCAAAAAAAGGAGGAGGTTCTCAATTCGTCGGGTTTTTTTTTAATGTATGTTCCCCGATTACTCGAAGACCGCTGGAACGATTTGAAAAATTTTTTAGTTGTTTGAATGGGTATACTTTCTAGTTGGTCCCATTTTCAACACGTCAGGATCTGATGATGGGGTCTTGGAGAAATCAAGAGAACTCCTCAAATATTATATGCACACCTATAGCGATTTTGGTATTTTTCACTGTAACTCGTGCATTTGCTTTTGAAAAATACTATATGGTGAAGTGGAACTGATGATGAAGACCACAGATGGCCACCGGAACTCATTAACGGTACCTATTTCAAGGGCGGCGACAAGATATTTCGATTAAGGTAGTTGAGCGACTATGGCGAAGAACATTTAGGTTTAAATATGACTATGACATTCCCGCGGCGTTGTCTGCGGCGAGCTTGAAATGTTCTATAGTTTCTCATTAATATTTAGAAGTGGAGCTACTTAACAGCATAAACAGGATCACTAAAAAGTATAAAATAACATAAATGTTAAAAAAAACAAAAACCCGCCTTCAAAAATGCAAAAAATAACTTCTTTTAAAATGGTAGGTCAGTCCAACTGAACTCGGCGTCCCACAATATTTTAAACTAAAAGCCAAATGCAGTTGGACTGACCTACCATTTTAAAAGAAGTTATTTTTTGCATTTTTGAAGGCGGGTTTTTGTTTTTTTTAACATTTATTTTAAACCAATCGCGTCACTGGGAGATACGTGATTTGAAAAGTCACGTGGTCTACCAGTGACGCGATACGAAAATTCACGTGATCTACCAGTAACGCGATTGGTTAAAAACGAAACCAATAGAAACGTTACTTAGCGCAATGCATCTTGGCAGGGCCCTCTGTTCCTCGCAGACCTCGCAGTATTCTTTTAGAGTGCGAGGGACAGAGCATTCGACACGCTAGCGGTAAGTACGGTAATTGTAACTCATGGTAAGGTTACTGATCTGCTTGAGATTAGGTTTAACAACTAAACTTAATTTGATTAAAAGCTCAGTAGGTATTTGAACAAGTCTAGACATGCCGTCAAGATAATACATTTTAGCAACTTATTTTCGATGATGTAATTTTATATTTTATTTAATTGATTTGGTTCATTATTATAGTGTAGCAAATTTAAACCTTTTTTGACACTACAAATCTAATGTAATTTAACTTACTTTTAAGTATTATTGTATTTTATCTTTGAAAAAATGACCTTCTGCTGGAGTTTCTTGCGGCGCTTCTTCTCCGCAATGATGGTCTTGTCCGAAGCGCTAGTAGATTCACTGTATATTACCGACGTGTAAAAGAGCCCGTATGTTTAGTTATACAAACTTTCCCCTCGTTATAGTCAGCTGAAAACCATCCCCGCCGTCGCTTTGGCTGCAGGGACAATCAACTTTTTTACCCACACATTTCTATCTGTTGCCCACCGTTCAGATTTTAATAAATAAAATAAAATCTGGGGACTTATTGTAAGCTAAATTATTTTAGAATTGTAGTAATATCATTAACTCCTTTTATAAATCACATTATAATGTATTGTTTAAAAATATATGTAATAAAGATGTGGTAACTCAGTTGACAATTCACTATTTATCACACAAATTCGCGGACAGTAACTCAGTAGACACGTAATTACCCATTTTACACACATTTTAGAAATTATGATATGGGTAGGTACTTGACAAAGATAGATTGATAAACTAGTAAATTGACTACATCATTAAAAACGAAAATAAGCAGTGATATTATATTTAAAAACAAACATGTTTGTTAAAATCCGGTAAAATAAAAGTGTGGGTAATACAAATAGCGTTTACTAATACTCGTACATGAAAATTAATTAAATTCACGAAACGTTTTTTTTTTGTATCTTACTAACGGTAAAACATACTAGCGTGGGGATGATTAAACAAACCCTGAAAAAAAAACAACAAATAGAAAAAAATGGTCAAGGCTTGCGCTGTAATCGGAATATAACAATACCTATTGTGCGGCGGTACAGAACCCTCAGTGCGCGAGTCCGTCTCGCACTTGACGAGTTTTTTACTATGTCCGTTGTGTTGCAGTGTTTTTATCAAACTAATATTGAGACTTTCGTGGTATATTTTCGGAGCCTGACTAGTTATTGACATATTTGATGGTTTAATTAATTTTAAAAATGTTTTTTTAACAGCAACACAATTCTCAAAATGAATCAAGTATCAAAACGTTTCGGTTACTGTATTTTAATCTAGCTAGGTTAAGAATATAGATTATCAAGGTGTCCTTTTGTTTGAAAACATTGTTTAAAGTTAATGGCGTTTTACTTGCACATTATGTTTCCTATTTCATTTCTGCCAAAAACGTGAGAAAGTAGGTAGTAATCTGTAATTTCAGCCAATGTAAACAGTACGCCCTTATATTCAGTGTTAGAATGACAGGTCGTCACATCACGTCCCTTGTTGTATGAGTTCTACTGTATTTTGTGCTATGTTCAATTTTAATAATCTAAAATCGTCATTCGTCAGTAAAATATTATTTTAGCGTTCCATAGTCAAACCAAAGAATCTTATAATTTCACCGTGTCCGACAGCTTGTCTGGATTAAAAACTATTTAAGTCAGAATGCTGTCTTTTTTGGGTTGGTACTCATAGTGACCCTTTCCTACGATGCTAGCGATGCCGGGTGTGGGTAAATATTTGTGCAAAGAGCGCGAGTATTTGTTCCTGAGTCTTGGATGTTACTTATCTATTTATGTACGTTTTGCTCTATACAGGGTGACTCCTAAGTCGTGAACCCAAATATGTTTTTCTGGCTCTTTACCGTTAGTTAAAGCACTCGTACGTAACACTATGCAAAAATCTGTAAATATAATATTTTGTAATAATTAATAAAATATTAATTTTTAATTTACCGAGTCTCATGGTTACCCTATTTCTTACGTTGAACTGTCAGACTGATACATAACTCGTCTAGTAGAATAGGGTGACCACACGGGTTGGTATATTTTCAGTCTTAAAGTTTTTTTTTTTTTACTTCAACAAGGTTTAATGGTTGGTTTTTGGAGTTAATGCACTGAATTCGCCTTGAAATGCTGCGTTATGTTTATCGTTGTCTAGTACCCATAGCCTCGTAAGACCCGTGTGCAATAGGATGTACATAATCAAGGCAATTTATTTTGAACTGTGTTGCGATGGGAATAAGGTTTAGTTTCCTATCTTCATAAACTGAAATTAGCATTATCGAACAAACGTAATTGAACTTTATTGCCTTGATGGTAGATTCAAAGTCCCACTTACAAAAATCTCCCTGTATGTAGTATGGTGGGGCTTACGAGGATAGAACAAGCCAAGATCTCAGATTGGGACTAGGTCAATTTGTGTGAGATTTTCTTGTCGAATCCCTTGATATTTTTTATTTATTTCGTACGCAAAGACCAACAATTTTCAACGTAAGTCATTAAGAGGATTGTGAAGCTAAAAATATCCATACAAAATGCGAAAACGTTTTTCTCCCCTTAAACCTCGTCCGATTTTTACGATTTTTGAATATGTTGTAGATATCATGAACACAAAAATATTTCTTAGAATGAAACAAATTGAAAAAACAAAAACGTACAGACCTAATTCTTTATAATAACTACAACATACTCAAAAATCGTGCAAGTCGGACTTGATTTAGGGGGTGAGAAAAGTTTTCGACCGGAGCAAAATTTGTATGGATTTTTTTTGGCAGCTACGCGATTTTAGCGGCGCTTCACAATCCTCTTAATATTCGTAGTGATTTTGCCAATGTCAAGTAAATGAGAGATAATCAGTAAATAACATTATTATTATTATGAGCCCATAATGTCCCACTGCTGGGCAAAGGCCTCTCTCCCCCTCTTCCACTCTATCCGATCTTGAGCGGTTTCCCTCCAGATCTTGTACAATTTTTTCAACCGGCCATCTTCCCCCCCTAAAGTGGTTTCCAAATCAGTGTTACTTTACAATGTTACCCTCCAAGCTACAAACTGCCATGTCCCACAGATAAAACATTTGACCTAATTTCCAAAGATAAATTTAAATTCCGCGCAACTGAGTCGTTAAGTAAATCGCACCCCTTAATCGGGGCATCCACTCCACTGCAGCACACAAATGGCCTACTTCCCTGCAAAGTTCATTTCTGTGTCTGCTCTGGCCCCAGTGAGATCCCACCTAGCAGGTGACGTTTCACACGGTCTATTTTCACTAAACCTGGTTCGAACATATATGTGGTTAACATATTATGTCTAGTTTTTACACGACTGACCCAAAAAAGGAGTGTAATGTTTTCAGGGTTCATGTTTGTACTTATGTATGTATGCACTCAAAAAAATTACATCCAACTAAGAGAGATTTTCTCTTAGTTAACAAAAAATGAATACAATAGTTAAGATATTAGTTATATCAACCAAAGCCGATAGAAACAGCAGCATTTCCTTCAGTGATTCAACTAACATCTTAGTTGATGCATCTACCGTCTTAGTTGATGCATCTATCGTCTTGTTAGGCTCGTATGGGATCAAGACGCTTATGCACAACAATCACAATCTTGTTAGAAGCAACCAATTATTTTTTTAAGTGTGTATGTGAGTTTCTTTATTCCACTATAACTTCTAAATCCCTTGACCGATTTAGATGTGTGATGTATCGTTAGAATCCTTACGCCATCCCGGGTGACATAGGACACCTAAACTGTTAAAATTGAAATAACAACAATGGTAAAATGACAACTATTAACATATGTAGGTATATCGACGACAGTATAAAAAATGCATTCGGGTTTTTAAAGCTTGCTTTTCATGTAGTTATTACCTGTGACTTTAAAATAAGGTCAATCGATAAACTGAAATAAAATTACGCTGAATTTTCATTTCACTGAGGCATTTCTTGCCGCATGAGTTTAACTCTTAGCCTGAAGTTATTAAGTGCTCTCCAACCGTTAACTTACAATATGATTACGATGTGAAAGCATACGCAAAGAGATCAGTAATTCCGTTGCTTTGTTTCATCAGTAAATTTACAAATCACGTTAACTAAATTCACTAAAAGCCATTAATTAATTGTTTTTAAAGCAAACGTTAAGTATTTGTACACGCGTTAAAAGTTAGAAGTTAATATCATTGAGTAACACACTCGTTTATGTAAGAGTATTGTGTTTCCTTTGACTGAGGCTTTAGCAAGTTAAATTTAATTAAACTACACTGAAGAGCGACATAAACGGGTTATTTTGAACGTGTTCTGCTGAAGACATTATTATTCCTTTTGAGCTTTGATATAATTAAGTCACATAGTGCTTTTCTTCAATATTGTGAGGAAATGCAGCCAAATTGTTAATATAATTTGGGCACCGTCACAAAATTGCATTCGATTTTTTTAAGTACACGGCATTACTTATTTATACCATTAATATTGGAGACAATAGGTATGAAATATAATTTGAATTACATATAAAATTAAAAAAACACATTTAAAACGAATAAATCTTAATTCAATCAATTGGTACCTACCTATTTAAATTATAACAATTTCTAGTTTATAAACGCAGGATGTTAAAAAAAACAGTAAATACCATTTGAGATACTTTTAAGTACGCTGTAAACGTCGTTCAGGTTAACTTTTTTAGTTTTTGACATTATAAAAGTAAAACAAACTTGGGAGAACTTTGGTTTTACGAGTGGTACGAGTGCTTGGCTGTTCGGGGTTCGTTTCTTTGGCCAAAACATAGTTTTAAAAAGTAAAATAGCTGTAAAGTAATGAAATTTAGTACATTATTCCCGGTCGCCGCCAACCGCCAATGCACGGCAATAAGTTACAGTCGTACCTTTAGTTAAGTACCTATTCGTAAAAAATATAGTTGTGTGCTACGAGTTGCTACGGCGTAGAACATAGCAATATGTAGGATTAGTAGCATGTTCCTTTGGCATTTTAGGACATATACAAGGTGGAAAAAAAACACGATAGCGATCTAGGTATCTTAAATACTTTACTACTTACTATAGGTAATTTAGCTAAGGAAGAGGCTTTAATGTTTTATGAAATGAAATGAAATGAAATATATTTATTTTACAAAAACACGTTTATAAATAAATCATGGCTTTGGGTCCTGAGGGCCCTGCCAAGATGCATTGCGCTAACTAGCGTTTCTATTCGTTTCGTTTTGAAACCAATCGCGTTACTGGTTGACGTGACTTTTTGTATCACATCATCTACCGGTGACGCGATTGGTTTAAAAACGAATCGAATAGAAACGCTTGTTAGCGCAATGCATCTTGGCAGAGCCCTCTGTTATGAAAAGCTTACCTAAATAATATTTTTTAAGTTTTGTCTCTAGTATTATTTACAGTAGTAAATACAAGGTTCGTGGGGTTTAATACCCATTTATCCATTAATTGCTTAAAACCTCACATCAAGTTTATTTTTATTTTACATTTTGTTAGTTATTTTAACGGTTTTTCTGATTGTAAAAATTCATCAAATATACTTTAGCAATAAAATGAATAAATATAAAAATACTATAACTGTTTATCGATTTTAAATAACGATTATATTATAAGATTAAGGTGTATCCCAATTACTGATTCAAGGATTGCCTCTGGGAGCGAGCGACCGAGCTCAGCTAATTGTATGTATTTGAGACCGAGGCCTTGAGTTGCTTATCTTCTGTTTATTACAGCGTTATCTTTGTTTCACCCGCGTTTGTTTACTCCAAAACCGACTCTAGTCCGCTAAGATACGAATAACAATGAATTAGTTTTATTACGAAATTCTAACTACGCTCTAACTGATCGACCTACGCTCTCAAGCTAAAGTAGATATTGGACATGGCCAATAATTAAGTATATTTAGATAATAGGGCCTGTATTAGAGATCCTACAGGGTGTTGGAATATTATTAGAATAAATGTAAGGTCTGTTCATTCTTACTTGTCTTATATACAACTTTCTAACCTCAAAATGATCCTTTTCTGGCTAAAACAGCTCTTTTATCGAAAATAAAGTAAACTGAATAATCATTATGGATATCAATTGGCTAATATATTGTCTGTGATTGCTTTATTTCGTTTAAAATAGCTGTTTTAGTCAAAAAAGGTTCATTTTGAGGTTAGAAAGTTGTTTACTATATAAGACAAGTAAGAATGAACAGACCTTAATTGTACAAGTTTACAATCATTTTATATTAAGAACCAAAAAATCCGTTATAAATTACGAGTTTAAGTATTCCCAGAAAAAACTTAGATTAATAAAACAGTTTGCTGAAAAATACTACTACTATTTAAAGTATTTAAACGTTACAGATTATTTTTATTCACAAAGAAAGCTGGCAGTAAACCTTCTCGTTTGATTTCCCCGCTCATTCATTCAGGAAGCGATGTTGTTTATTGACGCCAATGATATAATATAGTAAAAAGAGGTCGATATGTTATACGCACTTCGATAGTGGCACCCTAAAAACAAGCCAATTGGTACACCTTTACTTAGTCTTGCGCCGTCAACGGACCCGTGAACTAGTCTGCAGAGCAACATTCACTCGTCTCTGTTTCGCTCCCAGAAATTATCATACCATCCTGCTTTCACTTGTCATTTATGAATTGTAATTGCAATATTTACTGATGTGTGCGTAAGCCGGGCCATTTTTACACGCGGAATACCGTATAGGTAACATATCTACCTTTTTTATATTATATTGATTGACGCCATGTTTACTTAGTGCTTGCAACTGTTAAATTAAAGTGCAGAATCGAATAAAACATTTAACACTGTACACTTTTTAAAACGAATGATACGAACAGCAAGCTTTAAAAACTTGGGCCTCTATTATGCCCTGCTACGGAAAAAAGGCACATCTGCTATATTTATTGTATTGCAATTCCAACCTTATCATAACCCTTGAGAGTTTAATATGATATAAAATACATTTCATCAAATAAACAGCTCGGTGCAAATCGTCACCTATTCGGATCTCCCACTATAACGTCACCAAGCCACAATCAGTTTAAAGCTATATTGACGACAGCATTAAACGTGCAGTCTGCGCCTCTAGCCTGGTGCAAATCGTCTCCTATAAGGATCTTAGACCATTAGCTATGCTGAGACAAACCAAACGACAAAATCGGACCATATATGAGGTAACATAAAAACCGTACATACGTATATATATACGTACATATAAGACAAAAAGAAAACCATTAATTTATAAAAACGGATTAAAACCATGCGACATGTCTGGGTTTTAACAAAATGCTATTAAAGGACGCCCGGGCGCCACCGAACAGCGACCAATTACTTAATACCTCAATTACAAGTACGAGTACAGTCATTGCTACGTTTCAATTGTTTTATTTATTTTGATGGAGAAGCAAATAGGAACAAGTGTACAATACGAGTAAATTATACAGAGATTTAAATACTATTCTAAACATGCCCGAACCCCCTCGAAAGTTACCTCTAAAAAGTACATATGGTCGGCGTCAATAGAAATGGCCAAAGATGTAAACAAAATCAAACAAACCAACTTACCATACAACCCCAAAACCGCGAACGTTGAAAACTCGCGAATTAAAATAGATTTTTTAATGTTTAACTGCCGCACTCAGAGACGTCAATTAAATTGAATGCAACATTATTTTAGTCACGTGCTGTCTTTTATTGCTATAGCAAAGAAAGTGCCAACAGCAACTTTAATCAAGCATTAAAAATTGACGTCTCTAAGTGCGTTTTTCTTTTCTTTTTCACTCGCTCTGATACGCTCTTATTAAGAGCGAGTGAGAGAGAAGTACAAACCCGAAGCAACTTCTAAGTGCTCATAGACTGTACTAAGTAATATATAACTCTTGATCTTACTTTCATTACTTTCTCAAATTATGATGGAATAACTATTAATTAAACGTTTCTGAAATAAAAATGGATGAAAATTTGACGATTTCTGTCAAACAGTACTATTTTTTTTAAATCTTTGACGCCGATTTAATGATTAAGTAGCAGTCAGTTAGGTGCAATCGACATTTACCTTTGACGTGTCTTCAATTAAACTACTCACACGTCTATTCACACAAGTCTGTATTGGTTAAGTTACATACATAAGGCAAATAAAGAAGAGGATAAATTTTACCCAATATCATGGTAGCGGAGCCGTACCTAACAAAGAGATCGTTACACCACCTATTGTTAGAGCTATCTCCTCGTACTGCTGTTTTTTAGCTCAATGAGAAACTTGACAAAACCACGAAGACCATAAAATGTGAACAGTCAAACTACAAAGTAAACTTACAGGGGGTACCTCAAGGCAGTATTCTCGGACCTCTCTTGTTCCTGGTGTATGTCAATGAGTTTCCCCTAATAACTGACCACTTGTGTGTCATGTTCGCCGATGACGCAACTATATTCATAACTGAAGACAAACTAAGCGGTTCTGATATCACTACTGAATTATATAAAACATTGAGAATAGTAATGAGCTGGTTGTCATCTTTAAATTTAAGAGTTAATTTAGATAAGACAAAAATTATTCAATTTACAAATTACAGGCAGCAAAAACAATGTATAAATTTAATTATTAATAAAGAGAAAATTGAACAAGTAAATGACACAAACTTTTTAGGTGTCACGATAGATGGCCACTTAAACTGGAAATTGCACATTGAGAAAATAAATAAAAAAATGTCAAAGAGCGCATATGCGCTATCAATGTTGGCTAATATAACCTCAGTTGATGTTGCTATAAAGGCATATTATGGAAAAGTTTATCCACTATTGACATATGGTGTAATATTTTGGGGCAACTCAACCAATGTTCAATCCACGTTTATTCTCCAAAAGAAATGTTTACGAATTATTTATAATCTTAAATCTATAGAATCCCTGAGAAATGTATTTAAAACTAATAAAATTTTAACTTTGACGTGTATTTACATACTAGAAATTTGTGTATTTGTAAAAGAATGTAATGACCATTTTAGTAAAAAAAGTAATTGTAAGAAAAATCTGCGTTCACAATATAAACATGATCTTTGTACAGTCAGGTCTTCTAGCAACATAGTAAAAAAAAGCACCCTTGTCACTGGAATTAATATTTATAATTATTTACCAGATAGCATTAAGTCATTAGATGGTAGAGCTTTTAAAATGACTCTCAAAAATTGGTTATCATCGAAATGTTTCTACAACCTAAATGAATATTTTTGTGAATAAATTGATTAACACGAAGTTCTACTTAGTTACATTACTTTTTTAGTTCTTAAATTTAAGTTACCTTATAAACTATTGTATGTCCGAAATGGGCAAACTGTTGAGTCTGATGTATTATATATGTATAACACCGATTGTACCTACACAGTTTTGACAATAAATATATCTTTATCTTTATCTTTATCTTTATCTTTGATTCTCTCTCTGTAACAATAACTATTCCAACTTTACCACCGAAGTCTCATTATAATCGATGATTGGCTAAGTAACTCTGTAATACAAAGGGTGTACGTAGATTTAATAGGGAATATGCATGTTTTTTTTACAGCTTCAATAAAAGCTTATTCATGTACCAAACAGGTGAAAAAAATCATTTTTTGAATAGCTAGGGTGACGGCACCAATTATGGACACTTTTAAATGACAAGCACTAGTAATGGACGCTTCACTCTTAATTCAAATTTCATACGGTCCTAAATTGATTGTTGCAAAACAAATGAATAACCCTTATCTTCTGTAAAATAAGAATCAAGTGTCCATTATTGGTGCCTTGTCCATTACTGGTTCCGTCACCCTATAAAAATAATCAAGATTTGTTCCTATCTCTTTCTTTCAAAACTAAATTTTACGTGGAGTTTATATGGCCGAACTGCACGGTGACGTCACCGGTGCACCTCGGATCTCTCTGTCTAATTAACATTTTAAAATGCTTGTATCATCCGTATTTCTTGACCGATTTTAATTTTAATTTCACTTTTGGTGATCTCTTTTACGGTATTTTCATATTAGGTTGAGAAATGCTATTTAAAAAATCCATGCATATTTCCTAATGGCAAGACAAAGCATTCTAACGTTACTTGTCGGAACATTTTCTTAAACGATTCTCAAATTATTATTGTTCCATACATACATACATTAAATCACGCCTGTTTCCCAGAGGGGTAGGCAGAGACCACTTCTTTCCACCTGTTAAGATAACTTAACCTAACACTAAACTAAGATCAAACAATACAATACAAGTAATCCGCTGCTGTAAGTAGTAATGCAGTATGGGCTGTGTCATTGGATGCTTCGTATACAACCTAATCCAAGTTGTAGACAGTTTCGAGTTGCCTGTTAATAATTAGTTACGTTCACCGGTTACTCCGATCCAAAGCACTATCGGAGAATGCCATCTCTTTCATTCTTGATTTGCGACTCAGCCGAGGGTAAGAGATAGCGCTTCTCGAACTTCCTAGGTATTGTCATGTCTACAGATGCAGCTTCCATATATGGCTTGAATATTTGAGTAGCTAGTTGTGTTTAATTTAAATTTTTAGAACATACAGGGTGCTCATTTAAACTGTTTGAATAATAAAGTGGCAGAAAACATTTGTATTATTAGTTTGTACGGTCACGAACGATAATTTGTAAACCATTTCAATAAAATTGGATTGAAGTCGTCAATGTACAGCTTGATGTAGTCATTAGACTCATTAGAGATACCAAGTCATTTGCTACTTATAGGAAACTATTGTTGTAGAATGTTAGATTGACTTTGGACCTAAGGTGGGTCACAAACTTTAGTCATTGACTGTACACCGGTACTGTCGCCATAAATAAATATCGAAAAGAACATGCTGAGTAGCGTAATGAGTTAATCATTAAGAAGTGCTTGTAAAAAAAAACCTTGCATCAAAACAAGTGAAACTTTACATTATTTCACTTTGTATAAATTTATTGGAAACCAATTTTTAGTTGACGAATTCAATTGACAGAAAGTTTCGTTTAAAATTAAATCGGGTTGAAAAATGATTAACCTTGAACTGACACTTTACTGCGTCCAATAAAATCTTGTTGATTTAAATATGCATCTTCTATTTTTTAAGGCTGACTTATTTGTCAACACACAAAATTATAATATTAAACTCTGTTCATGTCCGTCAAAGCTTATTATCACGATCGGCGTATTTGGACTTGTGTCTTTTTGCTTCGATGACTTTAATGGCGCAGCGCCCGCATTGCAGCTGCCCATTGCGAAAACAAATCCAATTTACTTGTTTAAAATTGAGGAATTCTTTCAAATTGTATATAACACTTAAAATAAACAGATTGAAGTTGCGGCTAATCATTTTATAAAGCTTGACTTAACTTTACATGTTTGCAAGTCAATTTAGAATCAGGGCCCAGAATTTATAACTTACGTTGCCTAATTTATATTGTTTTGATATTTATCTGTATTTTTATTTTACCTATTTACCAACCTACTTTTGTTCTGGCGGAAAAACAATATAAAAGAAAGACTAACCAACGGTATTTAAATTCTCAGTTACAATTACGCTTGTATGTATATAAATTGTTGAATAAAAAACTTGTTAATACCCCAATTAAGACTGATAATACTGTTAATTAATAAGATATGTTAAAGTTGAATAAAGACTCGTTGAATCTGCAATAAAAACTGTTAATATAGGTATATTACAGGGGGAATAAAAGTCGTTAAAAATGTATTATTACGTGTTACACACCTGTTACACGTACCACACGCGCAAACAAACATTGACTTTAACTATTTTAACTACGTTAAACATTGTTTTCTTTTTAATTGTTTTCACACTGTATTTCTCGACTACTGCAGCCTTTATCGAACTAAATTGTCCACCATGAATGTATGTGTTAATGTTGCAAAAGAAAAATAAATAATAATTATAGACTCAATACTTATTATTCTCATTATTGACAAACATCATCCTATACATGTACAGTCGAGTTCATAAATATATACACATGGGTCTGTTTCTTTTTATTACATGGTGTATCTTTACAATGTGTGGTCATTTAAAATCCATTTCTAGGAATAAATAGGGTTACTAGCACAGGTTTTGTTATCAGTTTTTTTTAAATGTTATTATTTATATTATGAATGCACAAAAAGGTCTTTCACATCAATTAAAAAAAAACTGTATTTGATTTTTTTTATGTTTTTAAATAAAAATTAAAGTTCGTGTTATTAGGTTGTCCTAATGAAATATAGTAACGACATGTATTTTATTACTCAATGGCAGGTTACGTCACATCGAATTACAACAATTACACTATCCGTCGTTTCTTTTCCTTACTTTTTAAGTTATATTTATGTGTGTTATTGTTGTGAATAAATGTTTTCTATTCTATTCTATTCTATTCTAAATTCAAATTTAGAACTCTAGTAACTTACATTTTGTTAGCAAACTCAATTCCATTCCAGCTACTTCAAATTGCACTTTAATCTTTAAACCATAGAATCATTAATGCGGCGGTGTGAAATGTACGTGACTGGCATGTGAATTCTCTAGGCGAAAGCATCTTTTAAATATGTATGTCGACTTCTGAAGAAAAAGGTGCATCTACGATTCACTGGCGGAATATTCAAAGCGCTTTTGGTAGCTACAGGGTCACATTATCATACCTAGATGCGTTGTTTTTATCAAAAGATGGCATGGTAATAAGGTAGAAGTAAAAAAAACAATATTGATTGAGAACGAAATGAGTTTGCTTGTATGACGTTTAATTGCAGATAAAAACATTAAAATATTGGTAAGGTAAGGCTGACGTGATTTAGTTGAAGCCTTTCAAGTCAAAAATAGCTAATGTGTAATACATACTGTATATGCAGCTTTATGTGTAACCCCAAATCATTGAGCTATCACTTACGAGGACAGAGTAAGATACAAGTATTCATGATTTACTAAACTCATTAGTCCGCCAGAATTTAGTCAAACCCAAAATAACAACACGCTGTATATTTAAGTTACTAAAAAAATAGTTGCAGTTTGGGAAACGAATAGGATAGTTGGCGTTCCCAGTGAAGTTGGTTGAAAATATTTTCACACGGTACAATAACAAAAACATACAACTATATGTTCAAGATCTTGACAAAACAGTTGTTGATATTTTTTTGTACTTTTCGGCAAAATTTATATTATCGTGTAAAAGAAGGACAAATTGAATTTATTCTTCTTATTTCCATGTTTTTCTTGTGATGTTTTATGAATTCTACGGTAATTTAGATTGCAATCAATAAACTTAAATGTTATTGACTGTTTGTTAACCGCATTTAAACTGTACGTTCCTACCTATAATCGAGCGTTATTTAACGTGTTTAATCCCCCCCGGATTGAACTCAAACTGATCGATTGTTTTATACTGATCATATATTTAGTTTATCAATATCTAAGCAATGTTGCAGAAATTTACGGTAGGTACTTTATTTTATACAGTAAAAGTAATACAAAGTAGCTAACTAATAACCTGCTTTACCGTCATACCACACACCTAATTTACCCGCAATCTGTCGACACAAAGCAATGTTCACGCCCAAAGCGGCGCGTCGTGATAGTTTCATTAACTGGCCTTTGTACACACAGTCTATCTCCTGTGTCAAAGAACTAACTAACTAAGCCGTGGGCTGTACGCGAAAATTCAAATTGAGTCCTCTTTGACTTAGCAGGATGTGATAAAAGAAGCACATTGTTTTGTTGAGGTTCGTTAAATACAATGTAGTGTATTTGTGAGCTTTTGTAGACTAACAGTATTCAAGTCTGATACGGCAAGCGTTAATTACGGAATTGTTGCAAAACTAGCAAATGAAACACCGGGACAAAATTACAACGATATCGAAGCATGATGAGGTAATACGACGTGGAATAAATACGATTGTTAGTAAAATCTTGGCTGTTTGTTCAATAATATAATTGAAAGCGGAATATTCTTGGAAAAGACGACGTAGATTTTATGTTATTGTTAAAGTAGCCGAAAAAAAACTCTTAAATTCCTAGAAATGTAGCTTAATTCAACCGGTTTACAAATCGGACCGTATATATAATTACCGTCACTAAGGAACGAATTAATCACCATAAACTGACTCTGAGTGCGGCCGTTAGTGCCGTAGTTTTAAATCTCGTTTCCCACAGACAAGTAGGAATTATAATGTGGCAAGTAAAAAAGGGCCAAGGCCGGAGGGCGGGCCCCTCAGATTGATGGCACGCGTTCGGACATGACTGAAACAGCGGGGGAATACATTGATAGAAGTACAACGCTCCCGAGTTAGGGCGCTTTCACAACTTAGCAGATGGATTAGTACCCGGCCCGCTTAAATTGTATCGCGTACTCAACTTTAAGTCCATCACAAACGGAGCTATAATATATATTAATATACCGGATTATACATAACTATGTATATTACATAACCAAAGAAAAGCAATGAACTTGAAAAATATATGAAAATATATATTCATCCCATTCATTATACTCGCGATGGAAAGAGCTGTGTGGACTCTGTCAAATATGTAGTACGGAAAATGCATTGTTATAAATGTTATCTATACTAATATTAGAGGTAAAGTTTGTGACGTTGTAGGGGGTAATCTCTGGATCTACTGAACCGATTTTGTTTTTTTTTACCTTTTGAAAGCCACGTTATTTGTGAGTGTCCATAGGCATATAATAACCCAGAAAAACGTCTATTGCCCAACGAAGTGGACACGGCAACAGCTAGTAATACATATTTTGGCATATTCATATATAGGTCCGTGTGTGACGCTCCTTAGATACTACAGTTCTAGTGAATAATCCTTTCACATCGTGAAAACTCTGAACTCACGTCTATTACCGAATGGTGCCGACGTGTATATGAATTATTGAATTATTAAGTGACATTTTTGTATGAAATAAATAGTTATCAGTGTCAAATGTCAAACCACGAGTTTGAAGTATATCACTCCGAGATGTTAAAACCACCGCGATCAAATATATAGAAATTAGGTGTAGGTAAACAAGAAGAAATATAAATAAATGTTGAAAATAATTTCACAGGCTTGTCGATCTAAACGTTTCCCAGGTCTTAATGCTTTCGGCATGACTATTAAATAGAATTAATTAGCAAAAAATTGACCGGTATTACGACTCTATATCGATTATCACTCTCGCAATGCGACGTTCCCCCAAGTTGTCTTCTTGATGACGATGTGTTAACGTTACTTACTCTATAGAAGGTTAAAAGTTTGTGCTTGACCGCGAAACATGCTACTAAATTTATATTGCATATTTCTCTCCGTAATGCCTAATGCACACGGGACATTTTAAGTTCTCCGGTTAATAACTTACAGACAAGTTCGTCACTGAGATATTTAGGGGATATTATGATCATAACGGTCGGCGCGATATTAGCTCTTACTATCAAGTGAATAAAAGCTACAGTAACGTCAACATCATGGTTGCCATGTAAAAAGATGGGCTAAAACAAAGTGGAATAAAGGCAGCTTAGGGGCGCGTTTGGGGATTATAGAAAAGAAAAAAACGCGGTTGCAGCGCGGCTGCCGTGCGGCTTTGTCGTCTACTGTAAAAGCCGTCATAAATAACTCTAAAAAGCAAGCTTTAAAACCGGCTGCCTTTGTACAGTACCGATATTGACCACTACGGCAACGGCACTGAGTTCATATTATTATCCAGATAAAAACAGACGAAAAGTAAAATAAGATTCTTAACCTACGGGGGCCGCCAGCGGCGGGGCAAGGCTCAAACTCAAGGAGGAACCTCCTAACTAAAACGCCCGTATCGAAAAGTACTACTTTCTCTATCTATCTCTTGACCTAGCCATATAGCAAAGTCTCTTGAGGTCGTAACTCTTTGTTGTGAAACTGTTCGCCTAAACAACTATCGGGACAATGAACGTCGAGTCAACATCCCACATGGCGGTCACCTCGAGAGCCAAGTCAAGGTTCTTGATGAGCTCGTACACTCAGGAGCAAAAATAACGGATCAGAGTGCTTTTTTCATAAAAACGAGGTTATTTCGAAGCCTTGGTTCCTTGCCAGGGGTTGTTTTGAGTGAGGTTTAATGGTGGATACTCCGAGGTTCAACAGAAGAGGTCAAAAGTTCTTAAGATATCTAACTGATCGCACAATCAGTTCACCACAGCGAGAGAGTTTGGGTCAGCATTTGGATTTCCTTCCGTTTTATAGCCATTTTAGATGTTTTTCTGAATATGCACAATTCCGGCGTTAGCCGCAGATTCAATGAGTTGGGTATCTTGGGCACTCGGGAAGTCCTGTATCGATGCTCTGGGTATCCATCATCAGATTTCTCTAAAAGCATCCCCTGGTGAGGAACCAAGGTTTCGAAATAGCCTCTTTAGTATGAAAAACGCACTCTGACCCGTTTTTTGCTCCTGTGTTTATTTACTTCTCAGCCTTTACGTGGTTACCGTCACGCGGAATAGTTACGCCGACGAGCACATCGATCTGTTAACACGACACGGTTATTGGCGACAATAGTTCTGTCCATGAAGACGGATCGATCCCAATAGAGCGTAGTATGACCATTTTTGTGAACCGCCGCACGTGATCCTACTATGCGATTATGTCTGTGTGCATTCAACGTTGATCAAATGCACCGGGGAAATGGTGCGCTTATTATTATTAGCACCCGGAATGATGACGAATTTTTCCGAAGATAACAACATGACAGATCTATTTTCTCGCGCCAGTAAACCCCTATATTGCAAACATCGAAAGATGAGGATGAAATAGGATTAAAGACCACTCCTTAGTTAATCCAAATATCCCTCGCCTTTTAATACATCTAGCCGTTTAGTCGATACAGTCACAATAGTAAAATATACATCCCACACGCACACTATACAGGGTGCCTTTGAGCTCTGAGGGCCTAATCAAGATGCACAAAGCTGTTAGCGAATAGAAAATGGAAAAAAAATATATGATTGACAGGGAAAGCACGCAATGTGTGTCCTCGCGGCAGTGGTCTCAGTATTCACATTAACCATATATATACGGTTATACAGGGTGGTACTCGAAAATCGAAAATTACTGCAAAAATATCATTTTGTTTTCATATAAACACGGTTTTCTCAAAATTTTGCAGATGTTTTACAATCTTTTGTTAACGTTTTTAGATCTAAAATTAAACTAGGAATAATAATAAGCAAAAAAAAAATAGTGAAATATCTACAAAATTTTGAGAAAATCGTGTTTTTATGAAAACTAAATGACATTTTTGTTGTAATTTATTTAAAAAATTAAGAAAAGAAAAAACGGCTATTATTTTTTTAAATTGTTTTCTGATAAATTAACCTAAAATGTCATCCCTTTCAATATGTACAGTTTATCGAGTACCACCCTGTATATATACGGTTATATTTGATCAACTAGGTTTCTTTAGCAAAAAACAGTGCCTAGTACTTCATAAAAAAACTACTGACGTTCATAAAGTAGATTAAACTGAAGCAACAAACTTCAGAGTGCTTGTTCGTTATAAATAAAAAGGGTGTACCAGTCTAGCTCGCTGAGGGAAATCCAATTATCTGAAGTTGCCATTAGGTTTAATTCTGAACAAAATACTATTACTGATAGGACCTTTTTCTGACGACGTTGCTTGTAGTACTTACTAATTATTCATTTCTTAAGATTGCGATGGAACTTAGGGGACTTCTTTTAAAATTAAATAATGGTAGCTGGGGATTAAGACTATATAAAACACAAATAAATTAACAACCACGGTAGAGGACTACAGTATCAAAAATTGTGGATGAAATAAGATTAAAGACCACTCCTTCGTTAATCCACATCCCTCGCCTTTTAATACATCTATCCGTTTAGTCCAGGAGTCGGCAAGCTTTTGAGACGGAAGAGCCAAAAATTAAAATTTACTAAATTCTAAAGTTTTTAAAGAGCCACAATAAATAGTGCTTGCATAATTAAAGTTGGAATTAAAGAGCCGCAGCTTCACATCCAAAGAGCTGCATGTGGCTCGCGAGCCGCAGGTTGCCGACCCCTGGTTAAGTCGATACACAGTCACAATTAACATATACATCCCACACGCACACTATACAGGGTGCCTTTGAGCTCTGAGGGCCTAGTCAAGATGCACAAAGCTAAAGTAACATGCGAAAGTAACTTTATCCTCGTAAATGTGAACAGGATGTACATAATCAAGGCAATTTAATTTGAACTGTGTTGCAATAAAAATAAGGTTTTAGATTCAAAGGGTTAGTAGATTCAAAGTCCCACTTAGAAAAATGACCCTGCTTGCAGTATGGTGGGCCTTACGAGTTTATCAGTTTGTTACGCTTTAACGGCTAAACCACTGAACCAATTTTAATGAATTTTGCTGTGGAGACAGCTTGCACCTTGAGAAAAGACATATGGTAATTTATTCCATGTTTAGCGATAAACGACTTCTATGCGGACGGAATCGCGGGCCATAGCTTGTAATTTGTAAAGATCATTTCGCTTTTGAGATTTTATAAGTTTAAACCTTGAATAGGTTTTAACATTATCAAGTGATTTCTTTCGTTGCCGTTCATTACCCTTTGTTTTCGTATTAGATAGGGTAAAACACCCAATACTCAGCCATAAACCAGTAGTCGACCTTATGTGAGTGCGAAGAGTGTGAAATACAATATTTTGTACTCTTCCCACTTATACAAAGTATAGGCAGAGGCCGACTACAGGTTTCTGGCTGATAACTGGGTGGTTTACACAATATATACTTTAAGTCATACTCGAATAGACTCTAGGTCATATTATTGACGTCTTTCGAAAGTATACGCCGTATATGGTTCTCCTATGGAAGCCCTAATCGTCATTTGTCCTAATGCATTATTTGTCCGAATTTTCGTTTATCCTAAAGCCATTTCCGCTTAAATTTTAAAACTTTTTATTGGTGTTATAATACAACCCTAACCTAACTGAAAAGCAGATATAATTGGAAAACTTAAAAAGTTGCCTGACTCATCTGAAAACCAATTTAGGGCAAACGAAAATTCGGACAAACGATGTGTTAGGAGAAACGTTGTTAGGGATTCTGAGGGACACCCGCCGTATATACCTTAAAAATCATAACAACTTTTTAATGTAGAAAACGGTTTATCGTTATCAAAAAAATGCTCAGCGTCCTTAAAAATTGTTACTGCTTGTTAAAAGTACTACCTACTTAACTTAAGAATCGGAAACGAACTGAAGATATATCTAAATAAATATCTAAGTAATTATGTTTTGTCATTTGGGTAGCAAAGAAAAGTCTAAAAGACATTTAATAGGCTTTACTTTCGTTTTGTGAAAGTACAAAGGTAAAATCACTTCGTAATAAGTTACCTTTCTTCTGATCATCAAAATTGTATTTAGTAAGTACATAAACATTCATACAAATGCTCAGATAATAGAGTTGCAGAGTTCCGTACTCGATGATTATTTTTACTTACCCGGGCTTTTTGTTTGAAAAGGTAAAGTTCCCAATTTATATTATTTTACCGTACGCCTTAGTACTTTTATAATCTGTAGGGTTTATGTTCAGTTTTTTTTATATGGTCTTTTTTTCATGTAAATCGGTATAATTTTGTGAAAGTTTGTAGAAATTCTGGGTTTTTTCGCATCTGAGAAAATAATGTTCGTATGCCGATGATATTATTACATTTTCATCCTCGACTGTAGATTAGGCCTTATTATACTAGTAAATAAATTAACGAGAACTTGGAATGGCTATGTATTTGTGTTTTTACAGACAAATTTAATTGTTTAATGACTGTTTGTTATGTTTCAAAAAAGTTAAAAAATCGTTAAAAAAAATAAGTAAAATCACGATGTGCATTTATTTTCTTATTTAGTATACTCTTATTTAATGTTTTATATGGGTGCTTTTAAATTATTATTTTTTAATCAGATTTTGACTTGTCACTGGACTTCTTTGCTGTTTGGATTGGACAAATTGTGCTCAATAAACGTACAATCGCTAAAATATACTTTGTGCTTATCAGTCATTCTGACATGTGCATTTGACAGAAAGCAACAAACGCACTTTAACTAAAATAGGTTTATAGTGCGTTTATGAGTAAAGGGTGTGACTTTTTAGTAACACTTTGTTGAACAATTTCTTGAACGCTCTTTGTGAAAAATATAGCTATTAATTAGGGACTAGCAATCAAAGCAAAGTCTGAACGACTATATGTCTAGCCAAAATGCAAACACTAACACATAAGCGATCGACGCGATCTAAACGGCTTACGTCAATTCTATACCTTTCATTGATTTTCGAAAATCGGTAATTTAACGTTAAGCATCTCTAGGCTTCTGAATTTTTAAATATGGTAAATTATTAATTAAATTTCATAATTAAGTTGAAATAATTACCTTAAATTACTTTATACCACTGTACACCAATACGTTTGCCACTCCGAGCTTTCGCTACTATATCTATGCTCAAAAAAGTCTGTCTTTCCAACCCTGTAGCAATCTGCCACTGTATGGTTTTTGCGTAACTTTTTACCTCGCAACACAATTCTCTGCAACCAGCTTATTGTGGCGTTTTTTTTAGGCCACTTCGACTTACGTACATTTGAGAGAGAGGAGACGTCTTTTCTCAAAGGCCGGCAACGCATTTATGAAATTAAACGCACGAAAGTATACAATTATCGCATGTAAAGGATCACCACAACCAACCCCGAACTTTAAAAATTACGATTAGGGTAGACCGGGGACAATAGTAACACGGGTCAATATTACCATCGCCTATATCTCTGCAGCTACATCGAAAAATATGCATGTCTTTGAATACACGAGTGTGCTTTGAGCGTGTCTCCACCTGCTAACTAGCCGGCCACTCGCTGCCGCGCGAAACGCACGAGCTAGACGACGATTTGTAATTTTGACTGACCAAAGTAGGTATTTACGATTTACGTTTTGTGCTTCTGTTTACTATTAAATAGTCGTAGTCTGAAAGTTTTACAGAATTGTGATTCTCTAGTAATTAAAGATTGTAATGTGCCACAGTGTGCGGGTCAGTTAGATATAGAAATCGAGATTTGAGAAGTTTAGTGAGTGCGAGTAAAAAAGGACAATTGTAACGTTACAATTGACCCCGTGCTACAATTGATTCATCCCGACGATTCATTTCGATACTTTAGGATTATTTCTAAAATTGTACTATTGTCCCCGGTCTACCCTATACCGTTTCACGTTTGTTGTCGAGTGAAATTTCCGAGTGTTCGATTCTCGAATTCGACCCGCTGGTCTTTATTCTTTGAAACACCACACCTCTAAATTGGTTAACGAAGTAGGTATTAACGATTTGAAATTGCAGGTATTAACGGCAACGATTTGTAAAGTGAGTTGTTTAAAAGAACCCTGGTGATAACTGGTGTTACTTTTCGTTTGCCTTTCTCTAGCATAATTCTGAGGACCTAGTGAAAAAGGGAAGGAAAGAGAAGTCGACTTAACTTGTTCTACAAAAGGGTATATACATAAACGGAGTATATTAGACTTAAACCCTTTTTCACTTAATCTTCTGGAGACTTACACCCTTGTACATTGTTTTGACTCCTTTTATTCCTGTATTGTCTAGATCCGAGTCCTTATTATAAAAATGATAATATTTTAAAAGTGGATAAAAATCGCCGCGCACGTATAATTATCGTCTGTTATTTAACGCATTCCAAAAACAAAGTTAAAACACGAAATATTCATTTATAAATTTAAAAACATTTGTAATTCCATTGCATACCTCCAAATACTTCAACCTGTTGACAATCACGGAACCCTCACAACCACAAAGCTGGGAAATTTGAACGTCGGCACGTAAATTACGTAGCGGTACGTGTATTTTTAAACTTTACAACGTAAATCGTGGAGACAATAGCAATGAGTGCTTTTGTTAATGCATTCCAAACAACAGTGTTTTCGATTCACAATAATGCGCCTCTCCACATATTAACGTTACAGAATTGCGTAATTGCACGTAAAATCACTTTATACGGAGTGATCAATCCAAAAAGGTCAGTTTGGGGATTTCGAAAACTATAAAAGTTACGGTGATTCTGCTCTTAGAAACTAAGGCCAAATTAATTTTAAATTTTTTTTACACGTCGTTACATTGCAGAGTTAAATGTCAAAAGCGGCCAAGTGCGAGTCGGACTCGCCCATTAAGGGTTCCGTCAAAGGAAAATTGCGGTTTACGATTTATGACGTATTAAAAAGTAACTACTTACTAGATCTCGTTCAAACCAATTTTCGGTGAAAGTTTGCATGGTAATTTACATCATATTATTTTTTTAGTTTTATAATTCTCTTATTTTAGAAGTTACAGGACACACATTTTACCACTGTGTCTCTCGCGCAAACTATTCAGTTTAGAAAAAAATGATATTAGAAACCTCAATATCATTTTTGAAGACCTATCCATAAATACGCCACACGTATGGGTTTGATGAAAAAAATAATTGATTTTCAGTTCTAAGTATGGGGAACACCCAAAATTTATTGTTTTTTTTCTATTTTTGTGTGAAAATCTTAATGCGATTCACAGAATACATCTACTTACCAAGTTTCAACAGTATAGTTCTTATAGTTTCGGAAAAAAGTGGCTGTGACATATGGACGGACACACAGACAGACAGACATGACCAATCCATAAGGGTTCCGTTTTTTGCCATTTGGCTACGGAACCCAAAAAATGAACAAAAACCCGAGTTTTCAAAACTGAAAATATATATAATAAATATAAATATAGATAATAAGAGGATAATTGCTAGGTTTGATTCCGGCTAGTAAGAACATATGTTTAAAATATTACACCTCCTTGTAAAAATACGGGCACATTTTTTTTTTCAGGTAGTTTAAATATACTGCAACTAAACGACATTTAATTCTACAAATGAAAAAGGATTATTTATTTACGAAGCAAAACCATAATTTTTAGAATAAAGTCTCATTTACTTACGCTATATTTAAACTATTCGAAATAATCGTAAGTGCCCGTTTTCTTTGCAAGGGAGTTTATTTCCGAATTACCCAATCTGACTCTTTTGGAGTGCTGTACAAGAGTACGAGAATAGTGGAGATTTTATTGGGCCAATATACCGTCTTGTTCTTGGGTAACCAGTGTTTCAGTCTACTAATAATTATTTAAGTATACGATCACGTATTCGATCTAGAATATAGTGCGTGAATAAGTGGGGTAAGTGGGGTTACGTGATTCATCAGACATTAACCTATTTTAGGTATTTATTTTTTATTTTCTTGACTTGTTTTGATACGATTATTTTACTCTGTGATTGCATTTCATTTATTGTACACCTATAATTATGATTCCAATATACTAAAAAGAAATGATTTGTTATATGATTTAACTTTACGCACCAGCTTTAAAATACGTTTTATAAGGGCGTAATAACCGCCAGTCTGTTTACAACTTTAACTTTTGAATTATTAATTAAACTGGCGTTATCTTGAATACATGTCATATGCAATTTAAACTGATAATAGTATTTTCCCGTAAACAAGTTGTATCTGAGCACGCGTGGCCCAAGTGGTCGGACACGTAGGGCCGAGGCTCGTAAGCGTCACCTGGTGCCATAAATCGTTAAAAGGCTGACTGAAACGTGGAGGTGTAGCTTAAATTGGCGGTGAGCTCAAATCAGTAGTACAGAGCCGTAACGTCCTTTACCAACCGAAAGTTTACGCGATTGTAGCACTTCACGACTAACTAGTACGACAACCGCGATTAACATATAATCGTTTCGATTCTGCCCTGAGGCACGGAAACAATTTGAGAATTATCGGGGAAAATAACCTTTAAAAGAATGCGGCGTATTGGACATTTTGTTTTTTCGTAAAAAGGGCGTAACTGTATAAGTAATTGGATTTCTATTTCTATTCAAATACTATTAACAACCATAATACTACCCTCCTAAATAAACAGGACGCATGCGCAATTTGTTAGTCAAAGTAAATTTAACCCTCCATCTTAAGAAATAAAGTCACAAATACATACGAGGTTCTATGAGACATACGCCCTTTTTTCTAAGGAGGGCAGAATAGGAAGAAATGGCTTGTCACTTTAAACGATGGTACGAGTACGTAGGCATACCTCCCCTATTACCTATAATGTAAGGTCAAGTTGGCATGACATGTAACTAGTAAAAACATGATTTACAATAAATAAGTACCTATAATACATGCCGTATATGCCTTGTTGCCAGACACGTGACGCCATGACTTACTTATGAGTCATGAACTCAATTTAAACTGGTTGAAATAAGTAGTATACAAAAGCATGTATCACAATCGATAGCTAACGCTCGTAAACTGAGCGACAAGCCATAACCCATTAATGGTGGGTTGGGATTTTATCTCCTACCATTTATGTGTGTTGATATAACACATTAAGATTATACCAATAAGAATTATAGGGAGGTTACAATTATGCTGTGCGGTTAATGACCTTTATGACTTAAACGACGGGGACTGGGGGTTGAATTAGGTAGGCCTCTATTTCACATGATTTTTAGCCATGCTTGCTTCGATATTGTAAGAATCATACATCGCACCTTTAGAATTATAGTGACCTAATTCAACATTTCAGCTGTCGACTTTGAGACATATATCGCACCTTTAGAACAATAGAGACCTAATTCAAAATTTCAGCGTTCAAACTTCAAGTCATAAATTTATTATTATAGAGACCTAACTCGAAATTTAACATTTCTGAATTAGGTCACTATTGTTTTGAAGGTGCGATTTATTCCTATGGAGACCTAACTCGAATTCCAACATTTGTGAATTAAGTCACTATAATTCTAAAGATGCGACATGTAGTTGACATTGTAACAATTCTAACTCATCTGACAGTACGAGACACTATAACGGTAACAATTAAGATAACGATGTAAAACAAACCGGTCAAGTGCGAGTCGGACTCGCGCACCGAGGGTTCCGTATTTAAGATATCATGGTCGGAAAACGCAAAAGAAAATACTTATTTTCTTTTGAACTTTATTACCTATGCAATAAGGTCCATTTTGAGTTGCCTAAATTTTAATACAGATTTTTAAAGTCTTTTGATAATTTTTCCAAAACTGTAAAGTTTGACAACTTCATTTTATTTCTCCCGTAAAATATAAGTTATTATCTTTAAATCAGGAATTTTTCAGATTTTTTCCTTTATAAACTTCGGAGATAAGGGGAGGGACTGTAATTTTTTGTAAATTTTTGTCTATAAATCAAAAAGCACGTCCGGAAAAAATTAAAAAAATTAGTTTCAAAATTTGCAGACTGAGCCCTTTCATATGACACCACGTTTGCTATAATCAAATAACTTTCATTTTTCAACCCCCCATTCTAGACCCCTTAACAAATATTTAGAATTTTTTTTTCATACTTTTTTACTAAAAACAGATGCGGGCAAGCAAGTTAATACAACTATGCCAAATTTCAAGTTGATAGCTTCTATAGTTTCTGACAAAAACTGCTGTGACATACAGATAGACAGACACACAGACAACGAAGTCTCACCATAAGGGTTCCTGTTTTACCATTTTGGTACGGAACCCTAAAAACAAAGGGAGGTAAAACTGTAGATTGCAGTAAGCGGCGGGCGGTGGAAACAAACCCATAGAAATCACTTCATCACCGCGGCATCTCGAGCCATGCCGACATCTCTATGCAATTGTTATTGACGCCGACCGCTCGTCGCCCCCGCTGACGCTATCGCTCATTGTTATAGCCAAGCCGTATACCAATTAGGACGCATTATAAAATTAACAAACGCCGTCATTGGTGACTTGAATTATTTCAATGAAAATAATAATAATGAGATGAATGAATTTCTAAAAGTGGGTAGGCTTGTTTAGGGGGAAATATTACTAAATTTGTTTAGTGCATAAGCTCATAACTCTACTAGAGAAAATAATTTAGCAGCGGTTTCATTTAAATAATTATTGGTGAGATCGTTCAACCGTGTACATTATGTAAAAAAGCAAGACAATATTATTATTATTAAAAAAAATGTTTTCGTTGTTAACTTAGTTTGTTTTCAGTTTTAAAATTACGCTGATTATAAGGAAATGACACATTTTTGCAAGAGCTCCAGAGGTTAAAAAGGGTGACCATATTTGTTGTTCATTGTGTTTTTTCCACTAAAAGAGAATGGACAGCATTCTCATTAATAAAAACTACAACTTTTAAACTAAATGTATTTAAAATCAACTCAATCATAGTTATTCCGCTACGAACTGTGCCACAGTACAGTGTTAGCTAGTGTGATACAATTATAATCTAATTTGCAGCAACGCGCAACAACGTTATTGCAATTCCCAAGCATGTATTGGATAACCTAATCTTGTTTACTTGCATGCCAACAATCGTTATTCGATTCCGATCTATGGTTGTTGCATTTTCGCACCCTGTTTAATAATATAGTGTGAATCGGATATTTGATAAACATATTGCGTACTTTCTAACCAACAACTTAACAGATGGGTGTTTCTAGCTTGTGTATACAGGGTGACTTCAAATTGGTAAAACAAGGCACTTTATTATGGCTCAGTTGATGACGAACAGTGTATTAAATTCACTCATTTGTTTAAATTTGCCTTTTTTAATTATCAATAATTGCCTAATAAAACTAATAATTAAAGTCCTAAAGTGTGGTTACCCTTCATTAAATACCTAAGTGTCATACCTATCATTCGATGTTATCAATCGAACCTAAACCTATTAGTAGGGTAACCGCAATAAGCCGAAATAATTGGGATACGGTAAAACTTTGAAAAAAAACCATTATATATTATAAATTAGCAGACTGAGAATTACAAGAGGGGTTTTTAGTTTAGGAAGAATGTGTGTAAAAAGTGTAAAACATTGATAATATTGCTATTACCTATTTACAGTCAAACGGTATACGGCATGGTAACTCCCAAAACGGATAGATGGTAGGAATTTGATCACCCCTAGTTAGTTTAGCTTACGTGGTCTTTAGCTGGGATTGAAAAAATCGGATGGGCTGGTCAGGTTTGTAAATAGGAGTCGTTTGTGCCGGTCGTTTTTATCTATAGTTTTGTTGATTTTGTTCTTATACAGGGTGTGACTGAATTTGGACACTTAAGGAGTTTAATTATTAATACTTAATACTGTTGATGATTATTATTTATATGGTTTGTGTCATTTAAGTTATTTTGTACTCATTTTTTATTTAAAAAAATGATAGTTTCCATATCGTTTTGTATGATTTGATAAGCAAGCGAACTATATTGTAACATTAAATAAAATGAATAGAGGGCAAAGCCAATCCCTAGAATTGACCACTATTTGTTACCAGTTTTTTTATTTCCTGCTTTTTGACACAATTAATTTCATATTTAAGGACTTAACCATCATCTTTCTCTCAGGACTTTGGATTTCTTCATAAAGAGGTACCGGAACAATCGAACTTTATAAGACTGGTTTTATCGTCATAATTAGTCATCATAAACCTAAAATAATCAAATATTTTTTTCATGAACCTCGCATACGCATATTTTAAATCCAATTCGCAAACAAGGCAGTCGCATTACAGCAAAGCTTATGAATTTAAGGTCTCATTTCACCAACTTGGAATAAGACTTACTCTGAGATTAGTCTATAATAATTCGGAGTTTAATCTAGGTATAAGACCTTATTCCAGATTGGTCGAATGCAACCTGTATGTCAATATTGGATGGAGCTAGCGTACGGTAGACTTTCTCCCTTAAGATATCATAATACGCAGCTATCAGTTACAACTGATGAACATGAACTAGGGTTGTCACTGCTGCTACTAACTTAGGGCCTGTATAAAGTAATATTGATTCCGATATTTTTATATAATACGCTTTATGCGCTTTGCGTATGAAAAATATGCATTAAGAAAAATATTAGACACAATATTACTGAGCAGTGCCCAATATTAGGGAGCAGCATTTTCTTCCGCGCTTACGTCATATACGCACTTCTAGATCAAAACAGCATCAACTCAAAATCCTTACTAGTTTTGTTTCAAGTTCAGAGGAGTAGTATTAAAGTTAATTTTAAAATACAGTTGTATTTTGAGTTACTTCTGTTTAGATCTAACAGTGATGTGGTATTAACAAACCAAACCGCAATGAGTCCTTTCCGTACGCTAGTACTATCAGTGATTCCATATTACAATAAATAATAATTTATAACTAAATAAATAAATAAGTGAAGGGAATACTGTGAAACTATGTACTTACTTTTTCCGGGACAATTGGCGGGGGATATTCTGTCTCGATCAATAAAAAAACTTACCTGAATTCAATTATATTCATTTGTTGTTTTATCAACAGATAGCCGTCAAATTGAGAACGCTAGTAAACTAATTGCAAGCAAATATGATCGTCTCTTTTTAATTTAGCAAGGTTCAAGAGGATACGCGTGGTGTGACGCAGTATATTGAAGATTGGTGCTATAACATTCGGCCATAAAATTATCTGGGTAAAGGAATTAATGGTTTTCTGGATTTAACCGGATCAGTAAAAGCCCGAATTAGTCTCAAAACCGCTTCAAAATAATAAATAACCTTGTAATTTGGCAAGCGTTTTAGGTACCAATCACAGCGCAATATTATCATAACGGTTTACGTATGTAGGCTATAGTTGGAATAAGCCAGAAGCCATAAGGTCGACCTTTAGTAATGTGAACCATTGAAGCACAGGTTTTTAATTTTCAAAACACCTAGCATTTTAATTGGGCTATTCGTGTGTTAAGGTTGGTATTTCTTTTCTACGCTATCGCTACCATTAAAGAGATTAAGGACCACGGCGTTCTCACCTGTAGAAAAATAAAGCAATAAACAAAACCGTTCACCTGTTACAGCGTCTACGATTCCCCCAAAGCATTGCAGGCAACCCTTAAACCGCGGCACAGTCAAACCTGCGCATTGTGGAGCTGTTTACTGCGGCAAAGGCTTACATTTTAGCTACGAGAATGTTTACCTTACCTTAAACTGTGTGCATAGAAGTTATTACCTGAAGAAACCTGACAAATCCCAGCCAGTTAAAGGGCCAGAGATGTAACAGTGCACTATAAGTTTTTTCGCTGCCCGCGAAACTTGGATTCAACTTCATAATAAGGTTTTGTTTGGTGCTAGGAACTGGTTCGAACTGGAACTTACCGTTGTAGAGGAGCGTTGGTTCTGGGTCTCGGGGCGACGGCCCAGGCGCAGTGGCCGCAGGCGCGGGGCTCCTACCGCGCCCTTCTCCGACCACGTCGATCTCCTCGTCGGTGTCCTCCGCCAGCTCCGCCGCCGGAGCCGCCTTCCACTTCTTCGCCATGAGGCAGCGCGGCATCGCGGTGCCGGCATCAGCCTCCACGCGCCCACATAGAAGAGACGAACAGAGAAGAGAAGAGAAAGCGCCTCGGGCGAGCGGCAATGTGCGAGCGATAGTGGCGGCACCGCGGCGCTAGCCCCCCTTATATACGTCGCGGGTGATGCGCGCGCCGGCCGATCGATGTCTATTGGGGCCCACGCCGCGAGAACTTTGGGCAACTTGCACACGATCAACCAGTGGAAACATTGTACCCGATAATACAATCACAGCCTTACAGGGTGGTCACGGTTAACGAGGTAATGGTATATTTTGAGGCGAATTTTTATACTTTTTAAACTCTTTTACTCAGTGTTTTATGTAGACAACGTCTCTTATCTGTTACGCTGACGCGCTATGGTGCAGTAGTGTAGCCCCGGACGGGCGTAGTGGCAGTGGGTTTGAATCTCGCTTAGTGCGAATTTTGTAAGATGAAAAAATTGTTTCCGAATAGAGGTTAAACGTTAGCATTTATATGTAATCTGTATTGTTGTATTATAATTTTGTTTAAATTCCTAAAATCTTAAGGATTATCGAAGTGTCCCTACAAAATAAGTTATATCGTAATACTGGTTATGCAAGCGTTTACATGATGTGTGGCGACGCGCGGCGACGCGTGGTGGGGTGTCCACATGACGCGCGGCGACGCGTGGCAGAAGTGTAACAAGATGTGTGGCGACGCGTGGTATAAGCGTTCACATGACGCGTAGCGACGCGCGGTAGGGGTGTATACATGACGCGCGGTGAGACGCGGTAGGGGTGTACACATTGACGCAGGGCGACGCATGTCAGAAGTGTAACATGATGTGTGGCGACGCATGGTAGAAGCGTTCACATGACGCGTAGCGACGCGCAGTAGGGGTGTATACATGACGCGCGGTGACGCGCGGTAAGGGTGTACACATTGACGCGCGGCGACGCGTGTCAGAAGTGTAACATGATGTGTGGCGACGCGTGGTAGAAGTGTTAAAATGACGCGTAGCGACGCACGGTAGGGGTGCATACATGACGCGCGGTGACGCGCGGTAGGGGTGTACACATTGACGCGCGGTGAGGCGTGGCAGAAGTGTAAGAAGATGTGTGGCGACGCGTGGTATAAGCGTTCACATGACACGTAGCGACGCGCGCTAGGGGTGTATACTTACATGACGCGCGGTGACGCGCGGTGTGTACACATTGACGCGCGGCGACGCGTGGCAGAAGTGTAACATGATGTGTGGCGACGCGCGGTAGTAGCGTTTATATGACGCGTAGCGACGCGCGGTTGGGGTGTATACATGACACGCGGCGACGTGCGGTAGGGGTGTACACATGCCGTAGAAGCGTTCATATGACGCGTGGTGACACATGGTAGAGATTTATACATGACGTGCGTAGTGGTAGAAGCTATCACACGACGCGCGGCGACTTCCTGTAGGGATGTACACATGACGTGCGACGACGCGTGCCAGAAGTTTAACATGATGTGTGGCGACGCGTTCACATGACGTGCGATAACTCGCGGTAGGGATACAACACATGACGCGCGGCGACTCTTGGTAGAAGCGCGTGCGGAGGGGGTGTACATCAATTTAATCATTATATAACTTTTAAGAGACTTAAATATGGAATCTTCTTTTCCATTTCGTCAATAGGTAAATCGACAAGTGAGTCGTCATCTCCATTAAATTTGGACATGTGCCTGTTTGTCTCAAGAAACGCGGATTTCGATATTAAATTGTAAAGGTTAGACAACGCGGCAACGCGCGGCGACGCGCGGTCATGAGAATGAAAATAATAATAATAGCACTGTTTAGTTAGAATCGTGTACCGCGCGCTGACTCGTTCGCGCGGGGCCGCGCGGTCATGAAATCATAGGCTTAAAAGGGTTTAGGGGTTGCCATACGGATGGTTTCCATATCGAATAAGCGGAGTTTTTACTGTTTGTTACCTGTGCATTTTTACTTGTTGCCTTAACCGGGGCAAAATACGTTTTCCATGTCATTATACAGGTTGTAACCTGGCAACGAGTGCGGGAATTTCAAAGGGTGCTCTTTGTATGCATCAATTTAATCCTTAATAGGGATTGCAAAACCCTGCCGCTAATGATGAATTCAAGAAGCTTTAACTATTTATGAAAAAATAAATAATATTCCCTGATTTGTTTATTGGTTACCATGGTAACGCACATTGTAACGTAAGTAACTAGCTGTTGTGACTCCGTCCTCGTAGAAGTAGTTTATCGCTATTCTTTCGGGAACCGTACAATTTTTCATGTTAAAAAGTACCCTACGTCCTTCCCCGGGACTCGAAACTAACTTCCATACGTAATTTCGTCAAAATCAGTTCAGCGGTTTAGCCGTGAAAGCGTAACAAACAGACAACATTACTTTTATACTATAAGTAGCTGTTGCCAGTCCGCGTAGATGTCGTTTATCGCTATTCCCTCTGGAACTTTCCAATTTTCGGGTTTAAAAGTAGCCTACGTCCCTCAAGCTATCTCCATACTAATATTTTTTACCTATAAAAGCGTAACAAACAGACAGAGTTCCTTTCACATTTATATTATTAGTATGGAAGTTTGGTTGGCGTTTGTTGAACAATTAGTAACCCAGTTTTTATAATAAGCGTTGTTAGAACTATTTTAAAACAATTGGAATAAGTAAGTATATAATATATACCAAAAATGATAAATAAACTTAGTATAGGTACTTTAGGTAAACGTAAAGGTCCTCTTGGATGTAAATGTTACACATCGGTATAGACCGTTCCACATTCTATATTTGAAATTTGACGTAAATTCCATATAAGTTTTGTACATAGGTACTTTATTTATTTTATTTTATTTTATTTATTTGGGGCATCAACAGCAATACATTTCATAAGAACAAATTAAACATGGTACAAAACAGTAAGCCAATAAAAGATGTCCACAAAAATACAGTTAAGTGAAACATAAGCAACAATTTTAACAACTTGCGTAAGTCATATATATTCATACATACAATAACAACCAAACTTAGTATAAGGATATGTTCAGTAGCGAGAGAGCATGCACGCGCGCGCGCATTTGTGTGTGTGTGTGTGTGTGTGTGTGTGTGTGTGTGTGTGTGTGTGTGTGTGTGTGTGTGCGTGTGTGTGTGTGTGCGAGTGTGTGTCTATACACCTAATGATTCCCCATAAGTAGAGTGACACGTTTCTTGAGCACATGCAAGAGGATCTTTACTTAAGTTTTTAACCTATAATCATTATAATGTTTAATCCTTCAAAAAAACAATATTAACCAGCAATTTGCTGTATGCGGGGTCTTCAAGAGAGAAGTAACTGAACTAATGAATACTTTTCTCCGACATACTCGGAAATGTTCACCTTACCGTGTTGCAAAAACAACACAGGAAGTTCTACGTTCCAGGCCAAGGCATTAAAAAAAAACATTATTTTCCGTCCGCGAAAAGTTTATGAAATTTCATTAGATCTCAGTTGTTTTATATAAAATCCTGTTTGAACTGTGATTTCGTTAACTTTTACGAATAGCGTTTATAAAGAGTATTTAAAAATGTCTCAAGTATTTTATTTTCATATTGCTTTTCTGCCCTACTAAACTAATTAAGCAGTATTCTGAATTTAATAACCAAAGCAGTTTTAACTCTCTTTTGTAAGCAATAAGGTTGATATTGCTACAGGAGTTTTATCTGAGATACTGCGTATTGGATTAGCAAGGCAGTTTTATAAACCAAATAATTTGCTGACTTTCGCGTGTTTGTATTCAATCCATTATATCTAAATAAATAACTTATTAGAAGCAATGTCACATAAATTAATGACCTACCCCCAAACTAAGCTCTAGGCTTGTACTATGGGTCCTACACCAATATAAATTAAATTATTATATTTTGGTTCCGCGGCAGAATCAGCGGAGACCCTGAAAAGGCGCAAGTACAGTCAGCTCGATAGAAGCTACGTATTTGAGCCTTTTGGGGTCGAAACTTTAGTACCGTGGGGACCAGGAGCTCATAAAAATTTTAAAGATCTTTCCAAGCGCCTGGTCGACACATCTCATGAAAAAATGCTGGCATTTATTTGGCACAAAGATTAAGCATTGCCATTCAACGTGGCAATGCTGCCAGCATTTTGGGAACGATGCCCACTGGCAGCGGTTTATTAGATTAGTGTAGTTTTAAGTTAATTTTAGGTATATTTTATTGTATATATTTTTAACAGTCCTAAATAATTTGACTGCGTTGTGACAATTAATATTAAGGCGGTTTAAAAATAAACTATTCTTGATACTAATGTACAAAGGCGAACATATAAATTTACTTATATAGAGAAATATATACTTAAATACATAGAAAACACCCAAGACGCAGGAACAAATATTCGCGCTCATCACACAAATATCTGCCCTTACCGGGATTTGAACCCAGGACGGCTAGCTTTGATGGAAGGGTCACTACTCACTACCAACTACGCCAACGCGTCGTCAGATATGAATACCATTAAATTAAATATTTCATTTGTATATAGGGTAAGGCACGATCTTGCTATAAAATAAAAATAAATGGCTTTTTATTATATTCGTGTCTCACCTAAATGTTGTACCTTAATGTTAATAACATTATGTCATTGTGTCGCCACATTGTATTTTTTTTAAATGCAATTTTGGGGAGATTCTTAAATATGTTAACAATTGTGTTATATCTACTCGCATTGTTGAAGAAAACAATTTACAAGCCTTGGCTGGGACGATGGTTGCTGGTTGTTATTATATTACATTACATACGACAAACTTTTTTATCCACCCTTAATTTTTTGTAATTTAAAAAGGGAGTTATAGCTAATAGGAAAAGGGTGCCTCTGACCTTGGGGCTTTAAAAGCAAGGATCGTTCCTGAAACTGAACTTTTTTTGTTCTGTAAGTTGTTAAAAATATGTCCAACTTAAATTGTATTTTTTTTCAGACAAGTAAAATGTAATTTTCAATGAACGCGATCCAATTCCCCATTTTCCTTTAGCCCTCGTACCAAGGAAATGTCGCCCCTGTATCATGAGATAGTGATAGTAGTGATTATATGGCCATGATTTACTGAATTAATTTGTTGAATTTGTTGTTGTTATTCAATGTAATTTCAATGGTTGTCAAAAGTGACTCGAGTCCACAGTCAATGTCAGGTACCGGTTGTATAGTTGCGATAAGTATAAATAAAATAAGTTTTGCACATAATTAAAAGGTATTCAAACTTGGCCATTACTTATGATAATGATGATTAAAAAATATTTTTTATCGATGTCGGTAAACTTAGTCGACATTTAATGAATCACTAGCACTGGTACTTTACCCGAAAGACTTTTTATATGTAACAGTGCTAGCTAGCTCTTAGCAAGTGCTTCTGGTTGGTCTTGTCTCTCACTTGCTCAAAACTGTTTATAACGGCTCAAAGTTTTTCTATAACCTCAAAAAGAAGAAGCAAATTTACAAAAGCTTGTAAAAAAATGGCACCTCCATCTGACACCGCCTCGATAAATATTTTGTACAAATCGGCGCTCAATATTTTCCATTTCACGACGTCGCTGTCATGTCGTTAGTGAGGAAATTATGGGACTACCGTCTAGGGCATTCGCATCTCAGAATAGACCTCTATAAACACTCGACCACTTGTAGGCGGCGACGGATCCGAGAAAATTTAATAGAACTATAAATTGAATGCAGCAAAACGGCAGTTCTCCGGTGAAACATTGTTAGAGCCGGTACAGACGGACTGCAAAATGTTTTTTTGTACATGCGCGATCATTTGTTTCACGACCCCGCAGTCACCCTGTATATTTATAAGAAATTATTACGTAAGTAAGCAGGTACGGTCGACTACAAAGAGATATATCCACTTTTTCACCTTATTGCATTGTAATAAGGGCCAAAAGTGGATACATCTCTGTGTAGTCGACTGTACCTATTATACAGTGTGTGTATGAATTTGGTCTATTCCATTAATGGAAAGCCAAAATTAAAGTCAGGACCTGCTTAAATGGGATACACTATTTATTTTTTCCGCTCACATGGACCCCTTGTAAGTCGTCGACCCCTGAAGACCACTTTGAGAATTACTGCATTAGATATACAAATATTGAACGTCAATATGTGAACCGTATAAATGCATATTAGGTAAAATATCTTGATAACAAAATGCATCTACTTAAATTTACACCATCGTTAATAAGCAAAACTTGATATGATACCTATAAATTAATTTAAGATGCCGCCTCCACATTTACTCAGCTTTTCTCGGGTATGCAAACGTTAGGCGAATTAGGTCCGCAATATCCGATCTCTAAACTGTATAGCGCCTACGCAGTCTAAGCGCTACGTCGTAGCTCCTGCTACGAGAACTCGATTTAAACTAGATTTCTCGTTATACAAATAATTTCGAACACTATTATTGAATCAACATCGCCGCAACGGAAATGAGCGAGACGGGGACTCCGAATGATGTAAAGCACTAATGGGGAAATTGAAATGGCAGTTAAGCAATCAAAGCTGCGTTTTAACATTTTATGTCGATACCTGAAATTTCAATTCGCGTAAAGCATCATTTGTGATTTACGCGAATTGAAATTGAACGTATGTTATATTTTAAAGTTTGTATAAACATTGTGATAAATAATAAATTAAATATCGGGAGATAATGCCCTAAAGCTATGGGCTTGTACTATGTGAACTAAACGACGATATGTACAATGTACAGTCACCCAATAAAAATGTTGACCATACTTAGAACCTTGTCATTGTGTCTACCATTGTTATTGTCATACTTGTCATTTGTTGTTCAGTTTGAAATTTATTATGAGAGCGCATTAAAGTGCTTAACATTTTCGTTGGGTTGCTGTACACAGCCCAGACTCAGGGGCAACGTACTCATCACACAAATATTCACACATCATAAGTACTCTATTATGCTTTCAAAACTCGTAGTCAATGACCAGCATTATCTGTGGTAGTAGGTGACAGCGATGACAGCTGTTAATTTTGGAAGATGTTCCAAATTTGGATCTCATTACCTTACATTATTCGGTAACGTAATTTCAAAATTATGTTACAGCTGTCATCGCTGTCATCTACTACCACAGGTAAGGTAATGCTGGTCATTTGCCTTTCGGCTTCTGAACCCATCTTAGAGTACTTATAATATGTGTGTAGATAAAGTATTGTACGCGACTCTGCGTAATTAGCATTACAACACTCGGGTGATCTATTATGAAACTCGCCTTGCGGCTCGTTTTATAAACCCCACTCATGTTGTAATGCCTGTCATTACGCAACCGTCACGTAAACTACTAGTCTTTATTGAGAATGAAACCCGAGACGGTAGCTTTATGGGTAAAAATATTGCGTTGCGTTTTATATGTCAACCATAATGGCAGAAGTGGGCCATGTTTTCCAAATATTGTTACATCTCTTACAAAGGACATACCGACTGATCGAAATACAGCGAATATTATTGACAAACAAAAATCAAGTGATAGGTACTACCATAAGAAAATAAATCTTCAGATGCTGTCAGCAAATACTCCAAAATAAAACGTGTAAGGCGGCGGGGAAGGGGCTGCACAGTGTTTAATATGACTCAAAAAAATTCCCCATGCTTTCATCGCATAAATCGATCAAGGAATGCATTTTAAACGCAAGACTAGAACACCACAAGTCTATTTTAAAATACTTTTTGTTATAAAAAATATTTTATATTACTTGACCTTGACTTCAAAAAATTATTAAATAAATTATGTAAGCGTATCTGATCAAGATATTTCTTTGTGATCAATACAGTTTGATAAAGGACTTTTAGGCGCATATTTTCTAGTTCTTATTTTTGGAATTTCACTTCTGGTTACCGAGCTATTAACGTTTTTTCAGTTTTTGGATTTTATTTTATTTCCCCAAAATAACTCAAAAGTGCGACTTGTGACCAGCACCGAAAGATTGCTCGTAACTAGGTCTATCACTGATAAAAAAATCAAGTTCCACGATCGCGGCGTTTGGGAGTTACGTATAAAGGACAAATGATAATTTTTAGGGATGTCACTAAAAGGTCAGATTTTATGTATTTTATGACTCATACAAATAATTTTCATTTTCAAGTATGAACGTGTAGTCGTCAACATTAGATGGATTTTCATCATCTTCTAATGATGAAGATCCTTCTAATACTGGATCTTCATCATCGACTTCAGCCACCTGCAAATTTTCTTCGTGAATCGGCTTCAGTAGTTTACGAGCTGCTTCTGGCAGGCAAATCCTACTGGACGATTTTTGGCGTTGTCTGTAATGTTCCATAGACACGAACGGATCCGATGATTCTAGTGCACGGTGAAAGAGGTCTATCATGGTTTTTCTCCTGTTCATTTTCCGGCAATGGTGTTCACTATCTGAGCGCCAAAATTTACTGCGCGATTCGGCCGCTTGCTCTGAGACCATACCAACAGGAATAGCACATGATTCTATGATCTCTTCACCGTGTACTAGAATTTTGTGTACCGTTACAGTCATCGGATGCCAATTATATGACTGGACGTACCTTTCCGCGAGCGTGCGGCAAAAAATGCCGAACATTTTTGCGTCTATAGAATACTCGCAAGATATGACGACAAGGATAATATGCAGTCCGTCGATTAACCATGCATCGAGTCCTAAAATCTCAGCAAATATGGCACGGTATTTATCTGATAGTGCCGTCCGGGCTGAATTACCATCATTTGTGGTTCCTGAATTGGGTTTCACTACGTCCACCAATAATCCAATCCTTTTTCTTATTTCAGCCTGAATATGTTTTTTCCGTTCTTCAACAATTTGGCCTTCCCTGCTACCCTTATTGATTCTCCATTTTCGTACTAACGGATCGTTTTTATAACTGAGATGTAACAAAAACTCGAAAATACGTATCCACGCATGAAGTGGATTGATGCCGTGTCGCATTTTTTTTTTATAGTTGCTTTTGTGAGTTTTGTGTATGATTTTTCCAAATCATTAAACTGACTTGCAGTAAGCTTGCAAATTGGGCATCTTAACTGTGAAGATGTTCCAGTAATGACGTTGAGGACTTTGCCGTCGATTACACTCAAAGTTAAGTCACAAACAAATATGATACGATGCCTTTCTGAGGTTTCTGCCGTAATAGGAGACAAACTTTTAATTTGCTCTTCTACAAAAGCTTTTTCCTCAAGAATAAGATTAGTGGTTTCTTTTTTATACTGAATATGTAGAGGCCGACAATATCTATACGACTGAGGTGTGGGGTTGAGCCAGGCAATATAATGTTTGTCAATTACGATACGTAAAGGAAGGAAAGCTGTGGCAAAAAGGCTATTTTCGTTTTTGGAAATATCTTCGTCTGATCCTGGGAAGTGTTGCTTATATAATGCTTGGCCTGTGCTTCCATCGAAACCCCAGGACCCTTCATATATGCACGAGACTTCTTGCTTCCCTTTTCTGATACAATATTCGACAAAACTAGCATCACAACTTTGAACAATTCGTTGAATAGTATGTGAAAGAAGTCCATGCAACTGTAGGAAGAGATGTTAATAGAGAGATCTCTCTCCAGGCGGGTGTTATGCCTGGGGACCGAAGTCCATTGGAATGAAGTTGGAAGTTGTATATATGTCATCTGACTGGAGAAACTTCGTTAGCGCGTTGTAGAACACTTAAGTTGTGCTGTCTGACGCTGGTGGCGCTAGCGAGGTAGCGAGTTGGTTGATACAAGTTGCCGTTAGATGTCGCTAGGTCGCCACACCAGCCCCCCTTTGAGACCGGGGGTTGATGGTGATGATGTGCAGTCTGTGCGTTGAATTGCCGCTTGCAAGTGCCAGTAGGGATGTCTCCAGTAGTGCTCAGAGCCGCGTTGGCGAGCGTAGCAGGAGAAGAGGAGTGAGTGGAGTACACAGTGAGTCGTGTACCTGCTCGTGAAGTACTCGTAGTAGGACGCAGTGAGTCGCGTTGTTGAGTGAGAGTAGTGTGCACACTGTAGACACCACACATAGAGATATGACAGAATGCTAGTGCACAGTGCACAGTGCGGGTTGTCTGGCTTGCTGTGAAACTGCGTCATAGTGCTTGAAGGTCATCAGGTTGCGTTATTGTCCATTGTCGAGGGTCACCAATGTAGGAAGAGAGGACAATTGAGAGATCTCTCTCCAGGCGGGTGGTATGCCTGGGGACCGAAGTCCATTGGAATGAAGTTGGAAGTTGTATATATGTCATCTGACTGGAGAAACTTCGTTAGCGCGTTGTAGAACACTTAAGTTGTGCTGTCTGACGCTGGTGGCGCTAGCGAGGTAGCGAGTTGGTTGATACAAGTTGCCGTTAGATGTCGCTAGGTCGCCACACAACGAAACTGACGCTTCTATTTCCGAAATATCTATCTCTTCTGCTGGGTAACATGCTTTCCTTGCATTTAATATTTCATAGTAAGGTGGGTAAGCGGGATAACTTCGACTCTTCAAATTCTGTCTCAAAAGTTTATAGGTCTCCACACTCAGTTGTCTGTCGATAATGAAACCTAAGGCTTCTTCCGGTGTATAAGGCTTTGCAATCGCAGAAATTTTATTCAAAACTACTGATGTTTCTTTTGGTGATATCAGACAAAGGTTTATTATTTTTTCTAAATCTTTTGAAGCTTTTGGGGTTATTTTGCTTCCATCGTCTGAAGTAATAGTTAAGGCAACAGATTTTATGATTTTAGCTTGAGGTTCACCTTTTAGTGACTCCATGATCTGTTTTCTGATTTTGAGGTCTTGTTTATAACTTATACCGGGATCATTGGTTGATGTAGAAGACCCCAATGACGACATGCCAGTCGAATCCAAGAGCGTTGCTGCGGAATGTGTGACATCCGGTGCTGTGGATTCCGGAGGTAGTTCAGTACTACACAACTCACTGGATGTAGCAAAGTCCGCAGCAACCCTCTTAAATTCGACTGATATGTCGTCAATGAACAGTTTGTTCAAGAAAACGCCATGCTTGTCTTTGAACCTCTTTTTGTTCCTGTTGCAATTTTTATAAAAACTTATGGCTTTCCCAAGAAATGAGTAAACAACTTCGCGTAAAAGTCTATCTTATTCGCTAGGAGAGAGATCTTTTAAATTTTTTACTTTCTGCGTAAAAGCATTCAAAAATATGAAATCGCGTACAACCTCCTTACATATTTGCAGTTACTTCCGGAGTTTGAGAAGTACCGGCTTTGGCGCGGTCGAAAGCATCAATCGCCACTCGTGTACCAACATGAGGGTTGGCGCCCTCATGCCCCTCTTGCAGTAAGTCCTCCGGTCGGGGCCCGGATGGACGTCCCTCAGCAGGTTGGGTAAGCCCCTGCTGAGGCAAAGTGGCGCCATGGGTCTATGGCGGCTCCATGGTGCCTCACCCCCGTTTCTCCAGTTCACATGCACAGCATGGGGTTTTAGCATGCATAAGCCTGACGAGGGTGGACCCCTTCCCACGCTATGTGTGAACCTTCATCGAAAGAAAAAAACTATTATTAAACGATAAAAAAACCAACGAACGTCCTCAGTTTTCCAAAAAAATCAACCTTTTTTTTAAGTATGTACCTGTAAGTATTTAATAATCTATGTATATGATGCATTTTATGTCCAAATAATATACAGTTGTAATCAAGGGAAAAAGTTGGATCGATTCTAATTAAGAAATGAAAGGTCAATTTGAATGACAACCCTACCACTATATTCTGAAATTCGATAACTCCGAAACGCCGCGATAGTGGAACTTGATTTTTTTATCAGTGATAGACCTAGTTAAGAGCAATCTTTCGGTGCTGGTCACAAGTCGCACTTTTGAGTTATTTTGGGGGAAAAAAAAAACAAAAACTGAAAAAACATTAATAGCTCGGTAACCAGAAGTGAAATTCCAAAAATAACAACTAGAAAATATGCGCTTAAAGTCCTTTATCAAACTGTATTGATCACAAAGAAATATCTTGATCAGATACGCTTACGTAATTTAATTAGTTAATCATTTTTTGAAGTCAAGGTCAAGTAATATAAAATATTTTTTATAACAAAAAGTATTTTAAAATAGACTTGTGGGTGTTCTAGTCTTGCGTTTAAAATGCATTCCTTGATCGATTTATGCGATAAAAGCATGGGGATTTTTTTGAGTCATATTGAACACTGTGGGCTGGTCTTTCACCAATTTCTTTCTTGAACTGTACAGCCGTGTAGTTGTCTGTATTGAATCAGATTGGCCATAGCACCTGCATTCGGGGAACAATACCGTTATCGGAAAGGAGGATTGAGGTTAGCTAATTTCATACGTTTTGTCAGTTTTCGGCAATCGTATTTTATTTATTTAATTATTTTTTTTATGGCAAGGAGAATGCACGCGAGCACTCAGGCCACCTGATGGTAAGTGGGATCTGAGACTTTTGAAATCTCAAGACTACAATCTCAAAACTGCAATCCTAAGACTTCAAATGCGTTGCCAACCCTGAGGAATAAGATGGAATGCCTCTATGCTAGTAATTTCACCGGTTGTCTTATCCCCACACCGAAACACAGCAATGAGAACACTACTGCTTGAAGATGAAATTCCACAGCAGTGGAATTCTCACGCACTCAACACGTGAGCCACGTGGAACAATTGTTTTAGGCGTATGTCACTGTGCGAGTGCGTTAGGCTATAGCCCAGCAGTACATAGCACAAACATGGCAAAACCCCTATAATAAACTTGTACTTCACGTTTACTATAACGATTCAAATGTCAACTCCAATGTCAACTTAGTATCCAATTTAAATACAAAATACAAACTAGAGGGCGCTGATATCAATCGCCAACCTCATTTCCTCGATGACGATACAAGTTGGGGGATAAAAGTTCGTACTCGGGATACTGGGCCTCTATTCCTTTGTTGTTGCTCCCATTGAATCTGTATTGTTTATCCTCGTAAGGCCCACCATACTACAAACAGGGAGTTTTTTGTGAGCGGGACTTTGAATCTACCGTCAAGGCAATAAAGTTCAATTACGTTTGTTCGATAATTCCATTTTCAGTTTATGAAGATTGGAAAATAAACCTAATTGTCATTGCAACACAGTTCAAATTAAATTGCCTTGATTATGTACATCCTACTGCACACTGGGCCTTACGAAGCTATGCCTCGGCTGCCTGCAATGACAAGTTGATAAGAGCCGTTTTAACGGTAACAATACGATAATAGTAAGAGCAAAGACAATGTAGGTTATGGGCCCAGATCAAATCAAATCGAACGCATTCATTTGTTCAGCTTACAGTTTCAATATGCGCCTCAGCTTTTTTTTGTATTTTTTTATTAACTTGCAATGTTTGTTTCTTTTCTTCACATATTGCTTGTCAATTTTGAACCAGATTCCATTGGTAAATAATTGGTCGCTTGTAACAAGATTGTGATTGTTGTGCATAAGCGTCTTGATCCCATACGAGCCTAACAAGGCGATAGATACATCAACTAACACGTTAGATACATCAACTAAGATGTTAGTTGAATCACTGAAGAAATTGCTGTCGTTAACTATCAGCTTTGGTTGATATAATTAATATCTTAACTATTGTAATCATTTTTTGTCAACTAAGTGAAAATCTCTCTTTGTTGGCTCTCATTTTTTTGAGTGTAGAACGAGCTGAAAGGACAATTCCACATCTTCGCTTAAAACACTTTAAAAAAAGAGGCCGCGGATACGAAGGATGTTGTTATGACCTGTTTTGTATGAGATTTAAATTCAGTATTTTATTACTTACACATTGAGGGAACTTATACGAAAAATAGAGCCATCTATTAAGATACTTTGTAAATAAGACAACTTACGCGTAACCTGTTGTTACGATTATTTCTAAAATTATTTAGACAAGTTTTTTAGAAAAACTGACACCACAGCATTGTTTTAAATATTTTTCTACATCAAATAAACCCAATTCTATAAATCCGTCACATTTTTTTCTTAGGCCAAATCTTCTATGGAGGCCTGGCATTGTTCTTTGGACCACATACTCGTATGTACCCTGCGGGGCTAGACAAGTTGCCATCGAATACAAACGATACCGTTACGTGATCACCTGTCGCTTTGAAAAATGTATGGAATTGACGTAAGATATTCACGTGATATATCACTCGTTACAACTGACACGCTGTAAAGTGATCACTATCACTCGCGCTAATCAAATAGTTATAGTTTTGACGACTACGGTCGTTATACGGTACTATTTTAACAGGTCGAATTCAACACGAGCACTATCACAATATAAACGTCGGTATCCAAGGACGGTAACTTTACGAAGAAACTGTCAACTGAGTCAGTGTCATCACAAGTGATCACCTAACGCTGGCGTTCGTATTCGATGGTAACTTGTCTTGCCCCGCTGATGACAATGCAATATTATGGTAACTATGACCTAATCAGCGGGGCTAGACAAGTTGCCATCGAATACGAACGCTAGCGTTAGGTGATCACCTGTGATGACACTGACTCAGTTGACAGTTTCTTCGCATAGTTACCGCCCTTGGATACCGACGTTTATATTATGATACTGCTCGTGTCGAATTCGACCTGTCAAGATAGTACCGCGTAACGACCGTAGTTGTCAAAACTATCACTATTTCATTAGCGTGAGTGAAAGTGATCACTTTACAGCGTGCCAGTTGTAACGAGTGATATATCACGTGACTATCTGACGTCAATTCCATACATTTTTCAAAGCGATAGGCGATCACCTAACGCTAGCGTTTGTATTCGATGGCAACTTGTCTAGCCCCGCTGATGATGGAGTGCACGCTGCACGCTTTGTGTTGGGGCTACAGTTGATCAAACTAGACGCATCATTATTTAGCCGTTAGTACTAAAGCACTAGTCTAGTTCAATCGCCGTTATATTAAATCAGTTTGACTTTATTGCAAGAGTTATAGCCGAGCAATACTTATGTCAGAGGACGTCTGCGACTTGGTACACGATGACTACTTTCCGTTTTTCCTCTTTGTCTACCCGTTAGTTGAATAATACTATCGTAGTGCATCTTTACGGTACTTAAAGTATTGCAAGTAAGGTTTGGTGGTTTAGATTTATTTACTTTATTGGAGAAACAAATAGGAACAAGTGTACAATAATAACTTTAACAAAAAGGAAGCTTTCAAAACCCGACTGTTGCTAACCAACTTTAAATCGTTATAAATCGTAAATGATCATTCAAAATGAAAAATGATGAAAGAAACCTAAAGATTATTTTTAAATCCCTATTCAATGATACCACACTTGTCATACTTGGTCGACTTTTTTTTTTATTTGAACCAAATGGCGTCTGTTTGCCGCCATATTGAATTTTGATTACTGTCATATCTTCAGTCACACTCACTAGATTAAGACAAATCTATTGACAAAAGAATCATCAAAATCGGACAACGGGTTCAGTTTTTATAGTGACACAAAGGAACAAACATACATATATAGGCTATGAAACACTTTACCCTCCTCCTTCGGCAGTCGGGTAAAAAATAATACAGAGCTTATTAACGGGCTTTTACTGAACCAGCGAGCTTCATCCTAGACTTCATCATCATTTACCAGGTGAGATCTATCTCACTCGTAAGTATCACCAAATAAATTACAAAATACTTTAGTACCTTGTCACAATAAACTTCAAACTGATTATCAAAGCGATCTTTAGTCCTATAAGTGAGCGCTAGAGGCGCGTACAATTCTCCATACAAATTAATTACGCGGTCGCAATCAAGTACGGACACTGTAAACTCATGGTAGTGGTACTAAAGATCGCTAGTAGTCCAACGGTAAATTTACCTATCGAAATCTAAGCGATAGCGACTAACGTTTTGTGACTATTGCCATAGAACATCGGTACCATGACTCACAGATATGACGAATGTTATCGAAAAATGCCGTGTCGACCGTAGTTAACTATTTCACTACCTACTAGTTTTTTAATAATTAACTTTGATTATTGTTTTTTTTTTTGGCCAGATGGCGGGATGATTTGCATAACAGGGCCGGCAGCGACTGGATGCATAAAGCATTAGACCGGGCTCTGCGGCGTTCCTTGGGCATATGTCCAGCAGTGGACTGCAACGGGCTGATGATGATGATGATGATGATGATGATGGTGATTGTTTTACTCAAATAATCTCGGCAATACATTATTTAGCGTGGAATGTGATAATTCAAAAAAGGGTAGGTACTCTAAACCACATTCCTCAACTTTACTTTACCACTTGGAACCAAAATATGTCATCATAAGAAACTGGGAAGATTGTAGAGAGTCTATCGCTCTTAGTGTATTATGTACAGTCACCAGCAATAATGTATTATCCAAAACTGGGCGCATATCTGACAGGTCTTTATTACTAGAGGTATAAAATGGTTATTAAAATGTTTATTTACAATAAATACTAGAGATGGGCCGACTAGTCGACGATTAGTCGGGAAAGCCGACTATTCGGCATCATTTCTATCCTGTGATTAGTCGGCAAAAAATGCCGAATATTCGGCACTTTATTGTCTATAGGAAATATCGTCAAAAAATGTCCACACACGCCATTTTCTTTTCGACATAGTTATAAAAATCGTTTTAATACTATAATTAGGGATCTATATTTTTTTTTGTCTTGCATAGAAAACGTAAACAAAACTGGTCAAAACGTGGTTGGGGTCAATTGGGGTAGGTAACAAAGCGCGATGGACGAAGTGAAACGAACGTTTCCGAGTTCACCCAAACTTAGCAAAATCCTACGATAGGCATTCCCGACTAGTCGGCCGATTAATCGGCAAATTGAAAACCGATTAGTCGGCCGACTGGCGAGTCGGCAAAATCCGTAATCGTCCCGTCTCTAATAAATACCTTTCCATTCTACCACCAGCTTAAAATGCTACTTGGGCAGTAACTCAAACTGTGAAACATGAGTTCGCATTAAAGAATGCTATGCAATATGATAATACTAAATGTATACATACAACGTGTCCCAAAACTCAACGATAAGCCGGCACCAGAGGATGGAGCTGCTTATGATTAGTCGAGAAAAAATGAAAAAGATAAAAAAGATAAAAGAAATTTATTTAGTAAGTAGGCCGCTCGGGCACTTTTACACGTCAAGATACTACCAATACCAATACCAATAAGGAAAAGATATATTTTTTTCCTTATTTTTTCTCGACTAATCATAAGCAGCTCCATCCTCTGGTGCCGGCTTATCGTTGAGTTTTGGGACACGTGGTATATCTAGGTAACAAATATATTTAATCCAGTAGTGGAAACTGTTTTGGTCAATGTGTTTGCTATAATGCATAATTTTAAATTGATGTTTGTTCCCTTTGAAAAAAAGAAAGGTCACTTTGACAAAGTTCTACATCGGCTTGAATCCCTGAGGGTGACATTTGTAAGGGCTAGGTTACGTGCGAATGAATAAAAAAATATGCGATAGAAAGCGAAGCACAGATTTTTAGTGACAGGAGGAACTTGTGCAGGGTTCGTCGGGGTCGCCTCCACCATCCTACCCTATAACCTATTATAAGTGGGGATAAGGGGTTACCTACGTTTTATAAAATTATGTTTGACTAATTATCACTTCCCAATATATTTTTCGTAAAATTTTATTTGCTAAATAATCGTTTGCCAAATTAACTATTCACAAATAATAATTACGCAAACCTAATGTTTGGCACATTAATTTTTAGGCAGTGACTCGCTTACCAGCTGGTAGTTTGACCAAATTTCATTTAGTCAAATGTTTCTAATCTGTTGGCATAACATATTTTACGCAAAAAAATTAGGGCAAATGATTTGTATCGTCAATATGCAATTTACCATTTCTATTCAGTCGGTTGTTGAATTTTTTTTGGATGTCACAGTTCTAACTTAACTTAAAGTGTTACTGGTAGAATTTCTAACCTATAACCTACTTACCTGGCAGCAGTTCGGTTCTGTTATTGTCGCAGTTCTAACCTAACCGAACCTAATGTTCTAGTAGCAGTTCGTTTTTTTATGGGATCGTGCCGTTTTACCAATATTATTTTGTTTAAATTGTTTTACTCTAACAAACTCCAACTTTTGTCTTTATTTGTTTTGTCATATTAATTCATTTGACTAAATGTTTTTTTGCCTTAATAAAAGCATTTGCTAAAAGAACAAATGCCTCAATGTCAGTTTCCGTAGTAAAAATCTGCTGAATGAAAATTTGACCAAATGAAAATTGGCGTACTATAATTATGCCAAAGATTGCTTTGGCAAAAACAACAGTTACTAAAATGAAATTTGATCAAAATATTTTTGGCCAAATGGTAGGATCCCGGGGATAAGACAGCGCCGGTGAAGTTCTGCTCTTCTTCTACTAGTTTAACAGTTGATACGATAGAACCCTGTCACAGAAATCCAATAATTTCAACGGAATTAATAACCTCCGACGCAAAAATAGGGGCGTATTATGATTTTAACGTGTGTATCTTTGTGTCTGTGTGTCTGTATGTCTGCTGTGGCACCGTAGCTCCGAAACGGATAAGCCGATTCGCACGCGGTTTTATTAATAAAGCTAGTTCAGTCGGAGTAGTTCTTAGCTAGGTTTTATGAAAATCGATTTAGCCGTTTACGAGATATTAGCTCAAGGTATGAGTTGCGATTATATCCTCGTGAAGCCCAGTGTGCCATAGGCAGTGCATAATCCGTGCAATTTAATTGAAACTATATTGTAACGAATATAAAGTTCATTTATCTTTGTTTCAAATTTAAAAATTACATTTTAGTGCAAAAATAAATGAACTTTATTTCCTTACGAGTAAATTCAAATTCCCACACAAAATAATCTCCTTGTTTTCTTTATGGTAGGCCTCACGAGAATATAGTAGGGGAGCCCACGACACTAAACCTAGTTCGATGAGACTAGCAGATAATATATATATATAGATATATAATTAGTCACGTCATTAATGGGGGAACAGGAAATGGCAATGAAATGAAAAACCTGGCAAATCTTTTTTTTATTATAAGTCCTATAAATATCTAGTATGATACCTAAGGGCCGTATTAACCTTTTCAACGACACAGTCGGCTCTGGCCGTCAACTAAAAGTTGTGCCACTGACGCCATGTCGGCTACAGCCGACAAGAGTTCAAGATTAAAAGAGACTTTGTGTGGTATTAATAAGGTGTAATTTGCATAGCATAGCAAACATATTTGCCGTGTGGGTGGCACATTTTGTATTCGACGTATGGCGTTCAAAAGGTTAATAGGGGAACACGAAATGGCAGTGAAATGAAATTTGCTGACAAATCTTTTTTTTGTTATAAGTCCTATAAATATCTAGTATGATACCCAAGACTCCCAAGTTTCGTTTGTTCCTCGGAACAGGGAAGAGGTAGGACTAAACGACAATGCAGTGGTGCAAGCCCCCCTGATTGGCCTAATCAGTGTGGCAGCAGCATGATAATCGACGCCTCGTACTTAAGTATCTAGTATGATCGATCTCCTCAAAAAACCAAAGCTCATCTCAATCATCATTAATTTCTGTGTAAGAAAAACCACTGCTGCATTTTCAAAACAGTGGAGAAAGTGGTTGCTGCAGCGATTGTAGGTCGCCCTTCGCGCAGCCAGGAGTTTTGCATTGCAGCATCGATGTTTGGCTACGATGGCCGGCGACGTCGCCATGGCGTCCGGGTGAGGCAGGGGACTAAGACTATCGAGTTTTTTTCTAATTCATAGTTATGTTTTTTTTACCCATACTTGAGGCTAGTATCAACTAAAATACTAGTAATATAAGAGAATAAAGGTTAAAAATAAAACACCAACATGTGTACTACTTCTTTATTATATTAGAATTATTCTTACATTACGATTACTAAGCAGTTCATGATTAATATCAGATACATGGAACTTAACTAACCCATATCAAACAAAACATCCAAATCTCGACCTTAGATTCATGTAATGAGATTAGGAATGTCGGGAATATGTATGAGCTAGGTCAGTTTTGCTCTGAAATAGCGCAGTGCTCACTTAAATTACGGTAGTGCGAACTTACAGGTCGACCAACTTATATTTTAACTACATCAAAGACTTGGCTCTCATAAAAGACTAGTCAACAAGTTACAGTGAGAATAGATTTGAATATGACGTACCTTCACTTAAATTTCGAGTTTAGTCCCGGTTCAGAAGGGCTAAAATTTACATTTATGTGCTTAACTACTTTTAAACGAAGAATAAAATGCGTTTTGTTCCTGATAAGTTGAATAACATATACCTTAAGCACATATCGTAACATTGAAACTTTAGCTCCACTTGCATCACTCTTACGACTATTGTAAACACATGCATCCCTCATTCTAACCTCTAACCGCAAGCAATCTACTATTGTAATCGTTACTGTATTTTAATGTCACTAAGATACAAAAACTTTTATATCATTAAGCTGCGAGGAGTAAGAATTTCTCACTGTAATATACAAACAGGTATACAATATAAAATTTAGGCCAAGTTCTTTTCAAACTTTACATGACTAGAACCTACTTATTATGTATTTCATCAAGTAAAAACCAGTTTTAAGGTGCGTTAGTTACTAACTTAAATACCAAATGATTACATAGAAATAAATTATCAAAAATCATATACATAAATTACTAAACTAATAAAGTTTCTGACTAGAATACGCAATTACTTGTAGTTAACTACTAATAAACTTAAATATCACATGATTACATCGAAATTAATTTTCAGATATCGTATAAATAAATGACTTAGAGAAAGTTTCTGACTATAGAATATAATTTGTAGTTAAAACCAAAAAATGCTAAATATTATGGCTTAATATTTGCATTAAAACCTAATCATCTATTTTAAAACAAGCAATCCATCGTAACAATGTATTAAATGTTATATGTTCCTACTGAAGGTATCGTATTTCATTGGTACAGTTAGACTTAAATAAATGAGACTAAGTAGGTATACAATCAAAAACCGCTTATAAACCTAGGCATGGGACAAATGTCTTAAAATGTCGTGTCGACATATTTATGAGACTTTGACCGCTACCATATTTTTACTATTACTGGTCTTTAAAAAAACTACAACAATTAAAACCTTCATCAAAAAAAACCTGATAAAAAATGTAGGTATGTGTTCTCAATGAAATCATCATATTTAAAATTGGGAATATATTGCTCTTTTTTAATTTTTAACACGGCCTGTACACAATTTATTTATTTTAAAATATTTCCTTATAACATAGAGTACTTAGACTAGGTTATACACATATGCGGTAAAAATTGAGATTCTTAAACCTATGTAATCATGGCGCAAAAAAATAATTCATACTTAATTTAAGTTGTTTCAATAAATTACTGGTGTGTTTTTTAAATATTGATTATTCCGTGATAATTGTTTATATAATATTATTAATTGTTCATATATGGCTCAGAGTCCGAATGCCTTATAAGTCTTTATTCTTATAAAGAATGTTTTCATCCCAGTAAGTATCGTTGTATTCCATATCCGAAAATGTGTCCTAATCATTATATAACAAAATACTTAAGATCATTATTTAATTTCGTTGTTAAAATTTGGATACATGATTTGGTACATATATATATATATATATATAATTCTTAAAGTGTAATTTAGCCAAGGATTGGAATGCACATTTTGATCGCATAGATTCATATCCTTCTGGCCAACTAGCTCGCCAGGTGTGGCAAATTTGCATATTTCAAATTCATCTATTGTGTATAGCGTGTGCATAGTTTTATGCATCTTCCGCAATTTGACCTAAAATCCGAATTTTCGAAGCTTTAGTATTTTTGCCTTCTAAATAATCACGTTTTAACCTTCTTGGCAAAATGGATTAAAACAAATATTAAAACTGATTTCGTATTTGAAGCATCGGATAAGCAATATCAAATACTGCTTTGTATTAGTTCGTATTTGCAGAGGAAATTAAAGGAACCTTTTGGGTATATTACAAAATCAACGGATATTTTTTGATATTATAGGAAGCATATTAAATCATCTTTTAGTTATTAAGGACACAATAAAAACCTTTTGGCTACTAAAGGCGACCAACAACGCAATATTTTGAAAATTATAGGAGATCAACGAAACCTTTTGGGTAATATTAAACACCAACGGGACGTTTTGGGTACTAAAAGAGACCAACGTAACCTTTACGATATTTTGGTACTTTCGGAATCATGTTGGACTCGCACCTGACCAAGGTTGTCACCTCGTCTGCTCTCTCGTGGTATTTAATTCAAAAGACACGCGTTTGACATTTCACGTCCCCTTTAACTTTAACAACGGACTAAAGAAATTAAAGACACCTTTGCACTACCCCATTTCCACGAACCAAACTAAACGAATGTCTGCTTGTAGCATATTCAACTTTATTATAAAGCATTACAGGTTTTCCTGGTTGAATTAAAAGGTTTGTCTGGGGTGGTAATTTTACAGTAAAACACAATAAAGGCAGATGTTGCGCTGTTACCTCCATGTTTAGTTGCTACCCTTTTTCTTGTTTTAGGTAACGACCGCAGTTAAAAGTGGCTGTGGATTCTTGTGCACAATTTAACCTGTTAGCGGCGTGCGGCTATTGTACGCCCAAATAAATGGAAGTAGAACGTCCGCTTTTCTAAGAGGAATTTGTTTATACACATAGACGGCCCGCAATGGACAGATTCGGACTAGTCCAGTGTTGAAAGGCTTGCGCTTCGTGCGGACGCGTCCTTAAATATAAGTACATTTATGCTTCTCGGTCATGTTACACATATAATCCATGTTACAGACTGTTAAACTCTTTGCGTGTAAAATTGTGATTTAGGTAATACGGTGGGTAATAAATAGGTATAATTATTCAAGTGGAATTGACGTAATTTCAGTGTAATTTTCGATGAATTAGCAATCTTTAGTATACAGGGTGTTAGGCAGAAGGTTGGACAAACTAAGGGACTAACTCTGTAGGTCATACTCATTAACATTTCCAAATCTCGAAAAAAAAACAGCTGTTCTATACAAACTTTGAGATCTAAACAGCCGAATTTATAATAAAAGTTGATGAGTATGACCTACAGAGTTAGTCCCTGAAGTTTGTCCAACCTTCTGCCTAACACCCTGTATAATCTTTTTCTATTGAATCGGGTTTATTTAACGACGGGAGATAGCTTTATAAAGTTGAGATAGCTATTCATCTTTATAATAATCCATACAGAGCATGACTACATAATTTTGGTATTTTTACTATTTCGGCGGAGCGGGGCTCATATGCGAGAGAGGCGAGGGTCCTAAGGCTCAGTTTTCGCAACTTTCCAAGCCAATGTGTCGCCATAGTTGCAGTACATGTTGCCGTGAACATATTGCTCGTCTAATCAGCCCCCTACAGGGTAGAGTGAAGGCTTTTTGGTAATTGACTCACATTGAATGAACAAATGATAGTAGAACAGTTATATTGACGAATAATTAGTGCCTCAACCTCAGAGCTAGAGACGCGCGTAGGTAACTTTAATGAAAAATAGCCGGAATGAACTTTCTGTGCGTTTATTTATTCTGTAGCTCACGCGACGCAAAAGATATCCAAGAGATGATACCTTTTATGTACGTTTCAGTATTTTAATCATTCAGTCGCAAAATTAAACCTTATATAAATTAAAGCGTGTAGTTTTTATGAACTAACGTATTACGTCGTAAATAGATTAAAAGGCGACCATTAATTTGAATTTAAAGTTTGAAACAAATGGCTAAATGCTTCGGATGCATAAAGTGCACTTTTATGTATAAACATTTATAAATATTTGTGTATTTAAAGGCTTTTTTATAAAGTTGTCTTGTCTATAAACTACAATACTAATTTTTCAGAAGCCCTCAGATTTGTTCCGTCTTACTATAAGACAATAAAAGTAAACGAAAACTATTGTAATTAAATTATAGAATTGTAAAATACTCCTATCCTACCAACATATATTATTATATAGAACGGTTTCACTTATAAAATCGGTTTTAATTACCTGGATGAAACCGATAACTTGAATTTCCGGTTTTGAATAGATATTTACTTAATTATAAGTAAGGTATGTTGGGGTAAGATCGGATCGGGTCAAGACCGGATAAATCAAATTACTACTAAACTAACAAAGGTTTTCGATTTCTGGCAACACACCCTGCCTAGGCTATCTTATTGCTCCCCACACCTTAGGCAGTGGAGTGGTTTTAAAGAAAAGGTCGCGTGTAAGAGTGAGAGACGTCGAAACAGAGTTTTATTCGGAGTGGTCATAAAATCCGAACTTTCCTTTGGCCGCGTATTTCAACAACCAAGTAAGTTTATCCGGGTTTTGTGTATTTTTTGTACATAAATAATTTTAACCCAGGTCGACATATGTTTTTTTTTCGACCTCAGGAATACGCTGTTAAAATTATTCGGTTTCCTCATGTTACACCCGGTATGAAGAAATCAAAAATATGTAATGAATACATACTTATTTAGGAATCGTTAGCAATGTTAAGAAAAAAATTAAACTCTGAAGGCTTACCAAAGTGTCGAAATTTAGTCCGCTCTTACCCCAACATACCTTAAATAATACCCTAGGTTTACATTACATTACAGAGATTCAAAAACAATAAATAACTTAATAGCCTAAATGGCCAGTCAACATCAAAAGTAGATAAGTACGTACAGCCGAGTTCATAAATATGTGTACACTTTAGTACCTTGTATATTTAATGTAATGTTTAAACTTCCGATTCAAGTGACAGGGTACTAAAGTGTACACATATTTATAAACTGGACTTTACACAAATTTATATCTTGTCACTTTAGAGCCACATAAGAATGTCAAGTATTATTATGTGGCTTTGATAAGGCACCCGAGCATACAGGCCACCTGATAGTAAGTGTGACCTGAGACTCATATGATAGACATTTGCATTCTCAGGAATACAATCTTCAGATTGCAACGGCGTTGCCAATCCTGAGGACTAAAAGGAATGCCCGAGGGCCCTCTGGTATGCCTGCTGCTTGGCGGTAGCTTAAAGGGTAAGTGGGGTACGATCCGGACGGACCTAGCATAATATGTCAAAGCGATAAAATACAAAAGCGAGTACCTCGAACGAGTGTCTACTTCTGACGTTAACTATACAAGTTATTATTTTCAACAAACTTTTTTACGGTAAGAGTGACGAGTTCAGTTTTGATGGCGAAATAGCCGACGAACAATTTTTACATTATGTAAGCAAAAAATTAGTCATTAAAATGCGTCCATGGTTAAATTAGGGGATTATTTTAAAGAATGATCGAGTATTTATACTGGCCTGAGATATATGCATGTGTGCGTGATGTTTCGGGTATCGTTGGAGTGAAATATATTTTAAACACAGACAGTCGGGTTTTCAAAATTAGTTACCCAACTTTGTTATAGGGAGAATTATTTCGTGTGCATGGCGAGAATCACTGGGCATTTTAATTTAAAAAAAATGCGATAACTGAATACCATGTTTGACGACAATCTGTCCTCTCCCACCGGCTCAAATTTGCGACGACCCTTTTTTGCCTCATTTTAAAATACTGAAGAAATAAATGATTTTTTTTTCCCGAAAATTAAATTAATATTAAGGATAAATTATCTCAAACATAATTTCTTAAAATATATATATATTTCTATTTAAAAAAAAACTAAACTCCGTGGGACAGCACAGGTTACATAATTATACAACACCAGGTGTTCAAATGAAAAGCTACACCAAAATCCTTAATAATATACAGTCAGGTATTTAATATCAACTTTTTTAACTAATCGTAGATCCTTGGCAAACCAACACATTTATCTGGTGGTTCTTCGGGAGGCCTGGGCCAAGCAACTTTTGATATGATTATGATAATTATAATGACTTTGCCAAACGGTATTAAGGTCTGTTCATCTTTACTGGTCTTATATAGTAAACAACTTTCTAACCTCAAAATGAACCTTTTTTGGCTAAAACAGCGCTTTTGTCGTAAATAAAGTAAACCGAGTTAACATTTGGGAGATCACTTGGCCAATGTATTGTCTGTGATTGCTTTATTTTGTTTAAAATAGCTGTTTTAGCCAAAAAACGGTTCATTTTGAGGTTAGAAAGTTGTTTACTATATAAGACAAGTAAGGATGAACAGACCTTAGAGGTACAATTACGAACTAAGGACACTTAAATAACACTTCAATAAATGTATGATTGATGATGAATTCATGCGTAAAATATTTAATTTGAAATAGTGCCACATGAAATTGAATTTCTGTTCTAAGTATTTACAGTTATATGTAATCGTAAATATTTTTATTTATTATAAAGTGGTAAATATAATTTTGATCCAGATTTCTGACTTTTGCCTAAATATTCTAAAATTGTACGTGGCGTATTGCTTTTCGAAATATTTTTGGAAGAGTTTTTATTTTATATTTTACCCAGATTATTTATAGGCCTAATATTGTTTTTTTTATTTGAATATATATGTGTTTATTTTGATTACACATTAACAAGAAACGGTCTTGATGAAATTGCATTGACCTGGTACTTTTTTAAATTAATAATTAACTCTTACGACTATTATTACCGAATCATGCATGACAATGCCGCAGTCTTTACAAATATCCCATCATACGAACATTCTCGCTTAACTAACCTTAATGTATAAAAAGAACAAATACATGAGTCAAATGTGAGTAAATTTAAAAACAAAAAGTTACTATAATTTCATGTTAATAAATTCCAACTTATTTTTAACTTTATTTTTACTTATTGCAAAATTAACCCACTCTAAGTTACATATCACGTTTACATTATTTATAAATCAAACATTTCAGTCATTTTTAACGACTTCTTAATGTTAAAACCATCACATTAGCATAATAAAGACATTTACAATATTCTATAGCTAGAGGTTGATATCCATTATACTTACCCTTAACTTACACAAGCACTAAAGTACTTAGTACTGTCGGTAGCTGATAAACAGCGACACTAAGAATTAACTTTTTAAGTATTTAACGCGATACTAGACTTAATAATATTACTTAATACTAAGCGAAAGTTGACACAGTGTTACCTACGAAAAAGGTTTTAATCTCTACAATCTAGAGTCGGAACAATTTATACAGTCAGTTTACGTATTAAAATGTTGCCCGCTTAAAAAAAGACATTAATTTTCAAGACTACAATCGGATAGTGTTATTTATTTTCAGTGCGAAAGGAATAATTTGTGAAAGCACCGTCTATTTTAAAAATTAAATTCATTTTCTTTGTCTACTTTGAAACGTCCAACACTTTTTATACATTTGTTTAAGTCAAATAGAATTATACTATGTAGAGCTTGGCAGAAAAGACTTTGGAAATGACGAGGGAGTTGTTAGGAGTGAAAATGGCAACATGATCCAGTGTTTTACCCGTATCAGACATTAATGTTAGGGTTGCCATCTGGTGAAAATTGTAGTTCCTCCTGTCACTGCGTCATCATCTTTTTGCCAATCTGTACCTTGATAATTTTAAGCAGCAATAACGTATGTTCGATGTATCTACAAGTCACTTCATCGAATGCTTTTAGCAAGAATTTACAGTCAGTAGAATAGCTTTTGAAGACATTATAAATAAACTATATTGTGATTAGGTGTAGTATATATGTACATACCTACTTATTTGTTTTAATGATTTCTAGCAACTTTACTAACAAAGTCAGTCTGTAATGATGTACACGTCAACGACGATGTAGACACACCAACCTTTAACGTTTTTGTGGTATAATTTTATACATAATTGGACTGATTCGTCAAATTCCCGAACACTTTTCCAATTACATGCCAACCCACGAAGTATTTACAACTTCCAACCTAGCCAAGACTATGCGCGCGAGCGGTAGGAACTAATGCATTGAGATATTAGAAGCATGCCACAAGTCGCCGCGGCGGCGATGTGGCGATTACTATGCATTTTTTTTAACCGCCCGCCACTCACCGCCGCGCGCCGCCGCAGTGCCACCGCACAGAGTCGTGGCCGGTATAGAGCGTGTTCATACCACCCGAAATAATATTGAAGTAGTACATCCTTATTTTATTTATGGTATTTTCAAACCAGTAGACAAGCCACCTGATGGTACAAGTGGGATTAGAGGCCAATATATAGGCACTTGCATTCTTTAGACTACAATCTTTAGACTGCAATCCTATGACTGAAAATGCGTTGCCAACCCTGAGGTCTAAGATGGAATGCCTCTATGCTAGTTATTTCACCGGTTATCTTATCCCCACGCCGGATCACAAGAATGCGAACACTGGTGCTTGACGGTAGGAGGATTAGATGGTGGTAGCGATCCGGACAGACCCTGCACAAGGTACCACCGATGGAAACAAAATTGATTAAATGGGCGTCGCTTGAGAAATATACAGGCTTAAAAACAAAGCGTCGGCCTAAATTGCAAACCTGCTAAATCCATTTTTAGTATTTAGCAGTTTACCATTCTAAATAGATGAAATAAAGTGCAAAGCTGCTAAATCCTAAAAATGGATTTAGCAGGTTTGCAATTTAGGCCGACGAAGGTATCTTAACTCCTACTGGGGGCCTAATATGGCTGCGTTTGTCACGTGACAAAGTGTGGATAAGGCACCCGTCACCTTCTGACACGTAAATAACTAAGAAACGACGACTGACGAATGCTTTATCCACAATTGACTCGCTATAAAGACGCAACCATACTTGGGCCGCTGGTTGCCCGTATTTTATACCGAAGTGGCAGAATACCTAGTCAGTATCATAATTAACCAAACACTTTCACATATACTATGTTTCTTATAATTTATGACAAAAAAATTAATTTCTTAATTTGTGGAGTTTATAGGCGTAAAACTGTTTATGATTCAGATCGAAGTGCAAGCGGTTGAACACTACGAGTGCATCTGTGATTTTGAACCGTCATCGTCATACTAAATTCCGGAATCAGATTGGATACGAACACGCTCCTTACTTACATTGGGTCTTGGCAATATATTGCATGGGAAACATAAATAAATTAACGAGTGACCATCATTCATAAACCCGCTCTGGCCTTATATTACGAGTGCCATACAACGGTTTAAGTACATCCTTAAAAATAAATAAATACGTACAAAATGTCCGAGACTCCATGACAAATATACGTGCTAATCACATGATTTTTTGCCTTTTCGGGAACGTGCCAAAGATCGCTAGCTTTCTAGGCAGTTTACTAAACAACCGACTAGACTGACCTCGTCCTCAGGGTGCCGACTATTGCATACCACCGTCCAATTTTGAGAGAGAGCGTCATCTCCCAGTTTCATCTTGCCGGTGTATGTCCATTCAGCTGAACGAGCCAAAAGTTTCCCAGCACACAGTTTGTTAGTATCTGATAATGTTACACTGTATTCTCGTATATTAGTTCAAATTATGCAAGCGTTAGTACTTCAAACACAGCATTCTATTTTTTTCTCCTTGACGCTTAGTGCGTCTACGTCGTAAGACTTAAAAAGAGATCTACATGCATTACATTTTGTCGCTTACACGTCGCACCGCAATACTAGTAGGACTAAAAAATACTAATCAATATTCAATTTTAGTTAATTTCAAGTGCATAATTAATTATAATATAATACACGTACTACGTAAACCAGATCAAGAACGATCAAGTGCGAAAAGTTATATGTTAATACAATGAAAAATATTGCATTTTTTTACCAAGGTACAAGATACGTGGTATATAAAAAGTCAATCTGTATCTCAATGAATTTTAGTTATGGATAAATAATAACATTGCAAACATTTATCGTCTTTTAATAAAAGCCATAGAGAAGGCAATGCCAACTGAGTGGACTCTATAGAATAGACATTGTTTATCTTACGATGACTATCTCATGACTGCAAATACGGTGCCAACCCAAACGACAATTGAATTACTTACTTAACTGAGTTTTAGTAAATCTCAATTCGAAGAAAACTATAGTTTCTGGGGTGTACGAGTATAAGACGTGTGTGTTTATTTAGTAGTAATGCCGCGAAAAGGCATTTTCATTTAAAAAACAAGTGATTTTTCATCAAAACTAAATCTTGATCGAGTTTCCGTAGTAACAATTAAAACACGCGTTCAAATTGAGATCGTTACATAATGGAAGACTTGCCTCGATACCGCGATACCCGCTACACACTTCCTGTCAGTATTCGACTACACATACAAACGTGTTACTTAAATAAACATTTTGTCTTTACTTGTTTTTGTTGCCTCCTCTGTATATTGAAACTTTTTTTACTATAGGATCGGTAAAAGTGCTGCTTTGTTTAATTAAGGAAACGTATTCGTTTTCCACCGAAGGACCCTGTCGTAATATGGTGACGTATTTAACGCCGCATTACTCAAGTTTAAGTAATATGGGCTATTATTGCGACCTGGTTGCTTCTGCGCTACGCGGTATTTCTGTGACTGTTCAAGTTGTACAGATTTCTCTCGGACGTTCACTGACGTAGATATTGTTTTAGTTTCGGTTTCTCAAAGAATAATGGGCAAAAATGTATGGAACCCAGCCCAATCACCGATAGAACTATAACGTATGTAGGCTTACTGATCCCACTATTTGCTGTAATTGTTATTATGACGACTAGACTGTGAAGGCTGGGAGAAGCGAGATATTTTTTTAACCCCCGACGCAAAAAAGAGGAGTGTTATAAGTTCCACGTTTAAGTGTGTGTTTGTGTGTGTTTGTTTAAACGGGGTAATCTCTGGAACTACCCGTCGGATTGGAATAAATCTTTTTGTACATGATAGCCAGTTTCATGAGGAATAGTATAGTCTAAAAATCGGTCAAGCGTGAAAATACCATTGCAACGCATACGCGGCACAGATAGTGTAGTAATAAACGTTGTGTGTGTGTGAATATTTGCAGGCTGATAACTCTCTTCTCCGGGGTTTTTGTAGTTTCTCCCCGTATTAGAAAATGAAGCGTATGTAACTAGCTTTCACGCGGTATACATGAGATTTGTATTGGTTATATGGGCCAATTTGCCCATCATTCTTTAATGTTCGAATGACTAAGTGATTCGTCTACTAGTCGCTTATTGTGTTCAAGCAGGACTTAATTTTAATCTGCATATATTTAAATGTTTTAACTGGGTCCATATTGGCTCACCTAATTATTTTTACTCATAACGACTCATAAGTCCTAATTATCGCAACTCCTAACGTATTTATTTCAGCAACTGTTACATTTTCAGGATTTTTATAAATCAAACCTAACCTAACCTAGTCTTATCTACACATTGAATATTTCAGAACTTCTGAAAAGTTTACGGTTTCAGCGGTATAAAAATTTCATTTTCGGAGTTCCGATAATAGGAGTTGCAATTTTAGTTGAACTTTGGCGCTCCCGTTTTAACTCCAGGTGCGCTGATTTGTTAAAAAATGTATTCTTAATTTCCATAGAAAATGCGAATGAAAACGAATAAAATTTAAAGTGAGGCTTTTTAAATTATGCAAGCCATTTTAATTTCATTGCTCCGTTGGTTTATCCTATGCATGCAATGTAACGCACAAAGCAAAACTATTTCACCCTATTTATTTTGTTACCTCGCTTTAGTTAGTTGTTTGTTTTGCCTCGATTGGATTTTCACACGTTAGATAGACTAACATAACTGTTATTTTATACAATTTAAAAGGTATTTGAAAGAATTGTATGTGTTTAAAAGTTGTTTTTGTAGTTTTTTTACAAATGTCAAAACTATTCTTTATTTGAAATTGTTGCTGGACAAAAGATAATCCAATTTTAAAATATTTTCACGTTTCATTGTGTACGTTTTTTAAATAGAAAACACTGAAAGGAAGTGTGTAGCATATTACAATCAAATAGGTAATCACTAGGGTGATACATATTCATAAATTGACAAAATTATCAAATTGACAAATATTCTAAACCTAATGGATAGTGATTAGAACTACAGTAATATTACAAGGGTCTAACGTCTCTTTACTTAAAGAATTTTCAGGTCAGTTTAAGCCGAACGACATTTTCCGTAATTTTTTTTAGCTACAGGGTGTGCTAATCACAGTTACAATCAATGTTAGTGATCGTGGGGTTCCGTACCAAAACGCTAATCGTTTATCGCTATTCCCTCGGGAAGTATCTAATTTTCCAGGATAAAAAATAGCCTATGTGTTATTCCGGACTGGACCGGACCGGATCTATCTTTGTGTCAGATTTCATCTAGATCCTTTTACCCGTTTTGGCGTGACTGAGCAACAATCATGCAAACTTTCGCATGTATATAATATTATAGCTTCTGCCCGTTACTTCGTCCGCGTAGATTTCGACTATAGTTAGGTATATCACCGAGACGTTTTTTTAAATAGTTTATCCAGGGTATAGCTATCTCCACTCCAAATCTCGTCCAAATTCGTCCAGCCGTTGCAGCGTGAAGAAGTAACAAACTAACATACGAAATTTCACATTTATAATATTAGTTCGATGTATATATGTGAGATAAATTATACCAGCTTGAAGTTTTTGTAGGCGGTCACCTATCTTGTTTTGGTATGTCCTTGTTATTGATATACTCTTCTGATTAACTTATTTTATCAACAAATTAGCATTTGTTTTGTATCATGGTACGGAACCCCCAGTGAAGGTCTAAGGTTTTATTATTATAATTTGTTACAAGTAAAGAGACAGTTCAAATGACAAATATTAACTACACTTATAAGTAAATCAAAACATCCTTAATCTCATTGAGCAAACCTACCAAACATCACCTAAAGCTCTTTTAAATATATTAAATACTTTCGATATGAAATAACCGGGATATATAAGCTCATATAGATGTTATACTAAAACATGTTACACAAAAAATGTTGTATTAGTCAAGGCTCTAGTTAGGGGAATCGTCTGTTGGAAACAAAGAGCAGATGCTGGATTATGATTTGTTAAAACCTACCAAGTACCTAGTCCTGGCAGAGAAGGGGATATTATAAAATCCAATGACGCTGCGACGAAGTTAGACCAAGTCGACACACGTCGGAACAGGTAGTGTCTATGCACTGACGGGTCAAACAGTCTAACTGCAACGACGAGTGACTTATTTTAAGAGAAAGGCTTAGTCACAATGGTAAGCAGAAGTAATAAACTCGTTATTTTCAAAGGGGAGGAGACTATTTACTTAAGAAGAAGGTGCAGAAATTTGGGCTACGAATACACTATAAATAAATCATGTGTTTTTAATATAACATCCATATAAGAACTATGAATGTTCGTTGCAGTATCGTACCATTGTTTTTAATTTGTTACAGGTTGATTAAAAATCTTTAGATAAATAAAATGATATACATAAATTTCAGCTATAATAGTTCTCTGTCATCACTATGATCTCTTATAGACAACTAGACAGTCTTCAAAAAGTGTATTGAAAAGTGGCGTAAATTCGGTTTGTCACTAAACTGGTTAAGTGCTAATGTTTTAGTAGTAGCCATTAAACAAATAAATCTTATTTAAAAAACGGTTTACATGGGTAAACATTATAAAGGTTATGTTTTAAAATAAACAATGTCAGCATTGGTTTTGTCGAACCATCTAGGTATCTATAAGTAATCAATGTTTTTCTACGTTTTGTCTTTTTTATCTCGATAGTAAATGTGAATTATGTTAGTACAACGTTGATGTGTGATAATTATTATATATGTACATAAATCAAGGACTTACGCTAGGATACTATTAAATACATAAATTATGAGCAAAAACCGTCAGCAGAAATAATAATAAAAATCAATATTTAATTTTGGTACTTAACAGATTTTTCTGACGGTTTCATGGAACTCGAACTCGGGTAGATCAGTGAAAAAGACCTGCCAAAGGGACAAGACTCTTGGTTTAAGTCCCAGCTGCGACATTGTCTTCTTCCTTGTTAAATTTGTATATAATATTACAACATTTACACAATTTAATATTTTATTAAATAGCCATATAACGAATTGTTGTTTACTTAAAAACTTAGAGATTATATTTGCTTTCTTGCCTAAAAGTGATGTACTTGAAACTTTTAACAGCTAAGACCTGAATGACATTGCCATAATATAGTACCAAAGTAAATTTTATTAATCATTTTTAAATAACGTGATGTTTGAAAATAATATTTACAACTTGTTTGCGTTAATTATCGTATATGTCTGCTGACGAATAGTGCTCCCAACGCATAAAAACGTGAAAATATAACGATATAATATCGTACAAAGCTAAACCTAACTAATCCTAAGTAAATGAAAGGAGTTCTGAAACGTTCGTCATTCACGTAAAAAATAGCATCCTATAAAAATACTTTTCTTTCAATCCCCGCTCTTCAACCATCCTGTACAGTCTTCGCTCCGCTAACAAAAAAAAATAATCGCCAATTAACAAATGATAGAAAAGGAACAGCAGAGTGGAAACGATTCGAGATTCAAAAGCGGAAAACAAAAGATGAACGTAATTCCTTACCCTACGACTACATCATCGTACCTGATCTTGAAAAAGGCGCGTAACGATGTTTTTTCTTTGCTGTAACTACGGTTAATCCGGCATTGAGACACGAGTTTACCCGCAATAGCCCAAACCTGACAACGCTGGTGATACGTGACAATTATGTATAGGTACATTGCAGTAGTAACTCGTAGTTAACTATGTATTTAATGTATACATTTTCACCTGTCACCTGCAGTTGTCACTTATGTGAAATAGGGGCAAGCTGGCTCGCTCTGAACAGAAACATTTAAAGCAAAAGGGTCCGAGATGGAAATCGCCAGCAGTTAATAAAAAACGGCGTTGTTCCTTGTTGTAATAAAAAAATTAGTTAAGAAGCAAACGAATATTTTACTTTTGTTTTCAAATGAAACAAAAATATTTCGATTAGACTTTGTAAACCTTAGTCATTTAAGACTGTGCTTTGGTTTGTTTCTTAAGGCCAAAACTCGCAACAAGTGGTTCATTAGAGCGAGCCAGCGTACGGCACGTCTGCAAACCTCTAAAGTACTTGGTCATGTATTTAATATTAACTGTTAAATTAGCAAAGCATTGTTGGACTGTGTTGAGCGGTGAAGGTAATCTATGCTTTCTGAGAATCAGTGTGACGTTTGCGTCTAAGACGAAGCGATGTGAGGCCGCGGCGGCCGCGGCCGCGAGAGGCCGCGAGGTGAGCGCGGGGGGCGTGGGCGCGGCGCCGCGGCGGCAGCGCCCGAGCAACAGTTTGGTCTTCTCGGGTCGCCACTCACTAAGCTACTCGCGACGCACCGCACGCTACTCGCGCTAGCGTCGCCTATCGCCTATCACACACTACGCTCTTTACTTTATTGCTCTCTTTGTACCACAGCTCGACGGTTTCATTAAGTCTCTACGTATCACCGTAACTACTATCTAATGGCACACCACCCGTGCGACGCTAACTTAACTATACTTTAACGTGTAAATATTACACTACGCTGTAACATTACAGGCTCTTGCCATAAATTGACACGATTCTTCACACGGGACTAATAATTTAAAAATATATACTTTTTAAATTTAGAATTATGGAAAGAGCCCTATCGTTATTAGGTACGTTATTATTGCTTATTAATTTTTATCGACGCGGTCGAAACTAAGCGTGGTTACGCTTATTGTTTGAGTATAAAGGTGTAAAGAAGTTCATAGAGAAACGTTCGTTGCAATGGTTGGTGCCGGCCGCTCAGTAGGGGATATTCGGGCGGCTGCAGGCGGTCTCTTGATGCTTGTTGAGGTAACTCTTAAGCGCGAACCAGCGCAGGCACACTGCGCACTGATGTTGCTTGTCGGTGGTGTGCGTCGCAAGATGAGCGCGCAGGTTGGAGCGATCTGCGAACAACTTGCCGCAGTGCGCGCAACGGTACGGTTTCTCGCCAGTATGCGAGCGGAGATGACCACGCAGGAGCCACGGCCGCGAGAACTGCTTCCCACACACTCCACAAACATGCCCCTTGCGATGAGTCAGCACGTGCATGGCGAGCGCCGGCATCGACACGTATGCCTTCCCGCACTCGACGCATCGCTTCGCTGAATTTGAGTCCAGACTGCGGTGCGTCTGCTTGTGTCGTGACAGATTGGAAGACGTCGCGTACCGTTTACCGCACTCGTCGCACCCATACCTGTCTCGCCCCAGCAAGCTCGCAGTAAGCTCGGGCGTAAGCTCTTCGTCATCCGACTCAGATTCCAGATCTATCGTTAGCAGAGGCGGCGTCGAAGGCAGAGGTGGAAGCGGTGGCGGTGACGACGGCGGCGGAGGCGGAGTTGGTGGTGGAAGAGGCGACGGAGGCGGTGGAGTCAGCGGTGGTGGCGGCGGTGGTGGCAACAACGGTGGCGGCGGTGGGGGCGGCAGCAGCGACGATGACAGCAGTGGCGGCGGCAGCAGCGACGATGACAGCAGCGGCGGCGACAGCAACTGCGGTGGCTGCGGCGGCAGCATCTGCTGCGACTGCTGCGGCAACAACTGCTGCGACTGCGGCGGCAGGAACTGCTGCGGCTGTGGCGGCATCAACATCGGCGGTTCGATCGGGGCTTGATAAGTTACATAATTCAGTTGCGGTTCGATGCTTGCGAATTCGAACGGTGAGACAGTTTGCACGCTAGTGAATACAGGTAGCGGCGGTTCTTCGGCGATGATGTAAATGTTGGTAGGTTGTATGGTGTAAGCGTAGAGGGGTACGAGGGGTGGGGGTGCGGGTTCGAGGACGGTGAGGAGCGTGGGGGCGGAGGGTGGGGGTAGTGGGAGAGAGGGAAGCGGGAGAGGGGGCAGCGGAGGCAGGGGCGGCAGGCCTTGAGCCAGAGAGAGCAGGTCGTGCGCCGCCTCCGTGTCAGCCGCCGTCCGCTCCTGCAGCGGCCCGCTGCCCAGCTCCGCATACTCCGCGGCCCGCGGCTCTGTGGACAATGAACTACTGTTACTAAATGTAAACGAAGCATCTACTAATGTATCATATACTTTACGTGAGCAATTGTTGTACATAATATTTATAACGGTAACGGCTTAAAAAACGCAATAGAGTTTTTTAAGTCCAGAAATCGAGTAGTCATGTTGTCATGTCAGTGTTCTGGTAAAATGTTAACCGAGGAATGAAAGTCATCAGGGAGCAGTGAGTGAGCATTTAATTCGAGGGTGAAAAAAAATTTACTTTCACCCGGGTAGGGATTGCAATACGGTCCGGCGGATCCGGTAATCCGGGGGATCCGGCACCTTTTTCCCACCTACCGGATCCGGTAAAATTTGCCGGATTCGGTAACACCGAAAAAAGTATCCATGGCGCGGCACGAGAACATTTTTCCGTGCAATAACAGGACTAGAGGAGTACCCTCTAAAAGGCCAACGAGTGGTGCGACGTTGCTGTGTTATACTGACTATCACTTGCGACTATTAAAACAACTAGTGTCGAAGCTGAAAGGGCCTTTTCGGCCGCTGCTGGTTATAATTATATGTAGGTAGTTCATTAAGACGTCTGTTAGGGGACATACTATTAATACGATTTGTTTCCTTAGATCGTTCTTTCAAACTCAACTATGTTTTTTTTTATTTTTTACCTTCCTTTTAAGCAATTAAGAAGGCTTTCTTTTTATGTATGTTACGTTGACCAAAACTGACAAAAGATTATATTTTTATGTTATTAGGCGTATAACAAGACTAGATGAGACAAAGTTAAGTTAGGTAGAAATGGTGCAACGTTTATATGACTTACTGAACGAGATTACACACTGCTTAATGTGAGACCGGTTATCGTTAGACTAATATTATAAAGAGGTAAAGTTTGTGACGTTATAGTGTAGGGAGTAATCTCTGCATCTACTGAATAGATTTCGAATTTTTTTTACCATTAGAAAGGCACGTTATTTTTGAGTGTCATAGGCTATATATTAACCCAAAAACATATATATTACCCAACGAAGTGGGCATGGGAACAGCTAGTTAATAATAAAGTTGATTATTTTACCCTTAATGACCGTTTTTTGTAAATTTGGTGATGTTATTTTTAATTTTTATTTTATTATCCCTTTTACCTTATTTTAGTTTGCCGAATTTGCGAAAATACGTATTGATTTTAAAGAAATATTATTATTACCAATCCGGATCCGACCGGATTGAGAATCATACCGGATTGCAATACCTACACCCGGGTTAACACTCTACTTTTTATTTCGACTGAGGGGAAAGTAAACTAAAAACTTATTTCTTCTTCTTCTTCTCGTTTATTGTCACAAATATTCTTTATCTTAATTGTTTTCATATAAAAGGTTTAAAAACGCCTGTGTTAAATCGTAGTAACTAAAAAGTAAAAAAAAATAATTGTAGAAATTTTCATTAAGTAGGTCATCATCATCATCATGTCAGCCGAAAGACGTCCACTGCTGGACATAGGCCTCCCCCAAGGCTCTCCACTCAGACCGATCTTGTGCTTTTCGCATCCACCGCGTTCCCGCGATCTTTACAAGGTCGTCACTCCATCTTGTTGGAGGCCTACCTACAGCTCGTCTCCCGGTCCGCGGACGCCACTCAATAACCTTCTGACCCCATCGGCCATCAGTCCTGCGAGCAATGTGCCCCGCCCACTGCCACTTAAGTAGGTACGTGGTAGAAGTAGGTAGTAATTAAGTAGGTACGTGAATGTTTTTATTAGGTAATACTTTTTGTTTCCTTTCTATTTTGCAGAATAACAAATTTATTTTTGTGTATGCGGTTGTTGTTTTGTTCTCTTGGTGTAGCGCGTTGTGTGCGCCTGCGTTGGCTTTTATTTTTTCTATCGGTGAGAACTTTTTATTGGCTGTTTGCTGTGTAATTTAATTTCTACCTTGCTTTGTAGAACTCCAATAAATCATAAATAAATAAATGACGCAGAGTGTTTTCGAACAATTATTTCGGAATCACAATGCTCCCTAGGGATGTAAATGCCATTTTCATACCTTTATTGAGAATTTAAGATATATAAATCGTTACTTTGTGTGTTTTCACCCCAAAAGGTTTCAGATAACATTCGTTAGGAGAAACATGACCTTCTTGATTATTTTGTATTGGTACTCGTACTACTACTGCCTACACAGTGAACAGTTAAAAGTTAGCTTATTTAAAAATATATAATATTAAATAGAAACCTCTAGTAAAGATATAAACGTTCGACGTCGCAAAGTTCAAATAGTTGGCAACCGCAAAAAGCCTAACCCTTCAATAAAAAAAAGTTAGTCGTGAGTTTAAAGCATGTTTAAAGCTCAACATAGGAATATAAAAAGTTTTAAAAATCGCCTTTTCGACGCGCGGTCAAATATGTAATAGATTACCCAAATAACGTTCGTACCGTGCGTGACTTTTTGTAAAATAAACTACGTAAAACAATACCTTTTGGTAAACGTTTTTTATGCAGTGTAAAGCGCGTAATTGGCGTGAATTGGGAAAAAAAAGGTTCAGAGTGTACAAAGTAAAACAAATATTAACTTGGGAATACTGCCCTTCTATATAAAAAAAGACGCATGCGGAATTTGATAGTCAAAGCAAATTTAACCCCCTACCTTAAGAAATAAGGTCACTTATACATACGCGGTTCTACGAGACATGCGCCCTTTTTTCTAAGGAGGGCGGAATATATAGGCCGATGCTCAGGGGCTTTATTCTACTCGGGAAAACCATATTGTTTTGAACTCGGCTGCCATTACTATCAATAAATAAAAGCTATGCTGCCGTGCTAAGCCAAAAAGGCCCTTAGGCATAGGCATTAGACATAGGCCTTTTTGGGTTAGCATAGGAGATCCGAATAGGAGACGATTTGCACCGGGCTGTTTATTCGATAAAATTATTTTATACCAAATTTAATATGCTAAGTAATACTCGTACGTATATGGCGAATAGGTAGGCTGAAAAATTTCAGTCCATATGTAATTCAAAAATCCATATATTAATTTAAAAATTTACTTTGTTAAAAAAATGCACTAGCTTGTTTAATAGACAAATTACATACCAATCGAAAGAATGAAGCATATAGTATATGCAAACCTTACGTTGTCAATTTTTTTTCCCTTCAATTTATTGGGTAGGCAGGTACAGGTCGATTCACGAGAGTTGGCACGAATGGATTGAATGAGTCAACGAAAGTATACAAGTGTGTAAAATAATAACAGGTTTTCCGTTTGAAATTCGAACATCGGTTCAAAGGACGGCACTCACACAGTGATAGGTGACATTACTTTTGTTCGTTCCATTCGTGCCAGCTTTAGTGAATCTACCTGTATAAACAGGTAAGTCGGTACTAATTATTTGCACCAAACCTAACATTTGCATATTCTATAGACTTCATACTTTCGATTAGTATGTAATTTGCCTATTAAACAAACATATGCAATTTTAAAAAAAGTTCATTTTTAATATATTTTTAATGATATAAGTACTGGACTGAAATTTTTCAGCCTACCTATTCGCCACATATTTTTTAGCGTATTAAATTTGATAATAAATACTTTTCATCGAATAAACAGTCCGGTGCGAATCGTCTCCTATTCGGATCTTAGACCAGCAGTATGGTAACGTTGACAATACGATAACATGTCAATAGTAATATGGCTATTCTGAAAAGAATAGAACCCGTGAGTGAGCGTACCGACGTATAAAGTTGGAACCGACCGATTAAAATATTGTTTTTTACCCGACTGCAAAAGAAGGAGGTAAATATATTTTCGAACTGTATGTATGTAAGGTATGTATGGTACTTTGTTCCCTTGTAGAGAATGAAGGGATGGTCCGAATATGACCAACGAGGTATCGTTAGATTCGTCTTATCGTCGTAAACATTACTGGATAGTCTAGATACTTTTATTAAAACAAATACCAGAATGGTAGATTTAAAACGATGTGTGGTTGCCTGGTTAAAACAGTGCCACTCCCTGTCCATTGTAAGAGGTGACTAAGGGAACAAAGGCTTGTAGTGCGTTAAGCGATGGGCTTGCAACCTGTCACATATACACTGGTAAACATCTTAGCCTGATTGTGCAAAATGTGGTTAAAGAATTATCAACAAGTTTTTAGAGTTGTTGGTAATTCTGTAGCTCTCTCTACCCCACTCTGGGAATGAAGTCGTGAGTTTATGTATGTTTATATAACATGGGTATTTAATATACATAGACGACAATATCAATACATGCAGAAGGGCATTTATAATTTGCTTTTTGTTAGACATGTAATCACTAGAGATCGGAGAAATGCGTGTCATTACTCGTAATAATGTGGACATGACTTCAAAGATTTGATTTAAACACATTAAATTACATTAAATTGATTTCTTACCTGAACTTTAATCTTGATCCTTTGCAGGACAGTAATATATAAATAATACCAAGACGTGAGGAGTGGCTATTAATATTAATCTACTTAAGTTTGCTCCATTAACATCCGTGGATTGCGAAAGGAGCTTTTCTCGTCATAAGTTTATTTTAGCTGTGAAAAGGAATAAACTAACCACGGAAAAAATATAAAAATAACTACTTATTTGCTTTAATAAATCTACACAATAACAAGTCTTTGTATTATTTATTTATTATTGCCTTGCAAAGGATCAAATATTTTGTTTTGTTAAAAATTTGTTTAATTAAAATCTTTGGAGTCATGTCCACGTTATTGCGAGTAGACAAAACGGCTAAACTTTATTAGTTAGTAAACTGAACCTGGCTGGGATACCTTTACCAATGCAACATTAAAAATGTCAGTTTTAATGGCTTTTCGTTAACTTTGATCTATCTTAAAGCACGTCAGACGTACAGCTCGATAGCTTAACATTTATTTTGATGTATCTTGAGTCGAGCTTCTCAATTAATATTTCCCTACAGCTGCCAATACGTTGCCAACTCTGAGAACATGCCTAATCACCTGAGTACAATATTTCATCTTCATTATTCATTCTTCGTTTGATACTTCAACTAAAATGTTAGTTGAATCACTAAAAAAACTTGCTGTTGTTACTATCAGCATTGGTTGATGTAACTAATATCATAACTATTGTACTTTTTTTTTAACTAAGAGAAAATCTCTTTTGTCGGCTCTCATTTTATTAAGTCTTAACGTCCTGTCTTATGTCTTGTGCATATGCCCTTTAGGACCTACGATCCTTGGTCAACAGCCCAAGCCACAACACGGACGCCCATTAGCAGCGGTACGACGTCTGCCTTCAATTAGATTTTCAAGTTATAAACTGTATTTGCAGCTGAAGGTAATATGATTTCTATGGAAATTGATTTCCAATACAATCAGAAGCGGCTCTTCGCCGAGTCGCTGGAAAATAAAATGTACATTCGTTTTACCGTTTTAAATCTAGTCATTCTACTTTATTGACTTGGTTAGGTCCTCGTCTGATAACTTTACTGCAATTTTAAAAGCATAAAAAAACATAGAAATTCGTTATCAATAAGTCGCACTTAGGTTAAATGTAAAGCAAGGATAAAAACTCATCTCACCACGAAATAATAAACAGAAAACTAAGAATTGCAATAATCGGGACAATGGGTTCTCTATCGTTTGACCGAAGTTCATATGCAATTATTTCGTTTGCCCCAATTTCATATGACATAATTTATGTGCCATAACGATCATTTGCCATAAAGGCATTTTTTCTGAAACCGTGAACTATTCAGAATTGTAATAAAATAAACCTAACCTATTGGGCTCTATAAGATGGTATGTAAAAATTACCTGAAAGCTTTACGATTTCAGAAAAAATGTCTTTATGTCATAATCAATTATGTTATTTGATATTATTGAAAATTAAGGTCATAGCCAGTGACCGTTATGGCAAATGAAATTATGAATAATGAAGGGATACCGGGACAATGTGCCGGTATCTTCCCGACTTAATTTGGCAGAAACTAAAAATGTTGACATTTCGTATAATTTATAAATTTTATAATGATTACTTCGAGAAATTATTGATAATACATTTGTTAAAGTCATTTAAATCAAAGAAATTAAATAGATTCAACAGTAAAGACGAAGAGTGAGATTAATAATAAATCTATATAAAAAGCAAACCTGACTCACTGACTTATATATCAACGCACAGCCGAAACTTCTGTACCTAGAAACTTGAAATTTGGTACAAGGGTTCCTTTGATGATGTAAATGAGCACTAAGAAAGGATTTTTGAAAATTCATCCCCTAAGGGGTTAAAATAGGGGGAGTAGCCAGAAACTAATTTTACACGTACGAAGTCGTGGGCGTCCTCTAGTAATAAATAAATATCGGGGACGATCTCACACAAATCGACCTAATCCCAAACTAAGCTCTAGGCTTGTACAGTCAAGGATTTAAATTGTTATGCCACTATGGAGCCCTGTCATAATGACAGCGTCAAACCACATGACAGAAATTACGCTTAAATTAATGATTAACGTTATGAGACAGGTTTCCATAGTGGCATAACAATTAAAGTCCTTGACTGTAACTACTATGCGTACTAGGCAACGATAAACATATTTATTTAGGTAAATAAATACTTAAATATATAGGAAACATCCAAGACTAAGGAACAAATACTCGCGCTCATCACACAAATATCTACCCTTACCGGGATTTGAACCCGGGACCGCTAGCTTCGTAGGCAGGGTCACTGCCGACTAGGCTAACATGTCGTCGATGAAAGGCATTATTTAAAAAAAAAATGATTTTACCCGAATAATTATAGTGCTTTCAATTAACGACTATGTCCATACCTCATACAAACATCTTTATTTTCAATACATTTTATATCAATTTACTGTTTTATACATTTACTAACCCGTGCAATCTTTTTATAAAACCAGTAACTCGGTTTGAAGTCCCTACCTCGCTGAGATTTTTTAAAAGTAAGAGCTTTCATAACAGTACTCTCAAAGCATTATAAAACTGAGCAGGAAATACTGGTCAAGTGTACTCGTACGGTCAGGGACTTTGATGAACCACTATAGAACCTTGTGGCATAAGATCACCGATTAATTCGTATGTAATTCATATCACGTCAATTGACGTTGTCATTATGACAAGGTTCTATGGTGGATCAACGTAAGTCCTTGATGGTACCTAAATATGCCACCAACTTACTGCCGCACTCAGGGACGTAAATAAAATTTAATGTTTGTTTAGTGACGTGTTTTTTTTTCTTACTTAATGGCTTTCACTCCTTGTGTTTAACAAGGTGTATTTCGCCAGTATCGCGTTTTAAACAATCACCATGGACTTATTAAAGAAACGAGTCCATGGATATCACACGCGAGGACAATTGATCGGGTAAAGAGATTTACTCTGGTGGGTCAAACATAAGCACATGGGGTTAGCTCCACGCCACAGCAAAGAAGATGACAGCAGCAACTTTAATCAAGCATTTAGTTTAATTGACGTCTCTGAGTGCGGCAGTTAGTTTAATTTTATTCTTGTATGATTTCTTATTTTTGATCACTGTGACGTTAAAGGCTGCTCCGGCGTCCTAACTAGGTACCTACTACAGCGGAACGTTGTAACGTAAAATGTTAGTTCTCGAAAATTATTTTTAATATTCATAGTTTTATTTAAGGGAATTAATTAACTAATTTGTTGCTTGAGACTTTTTTACTCGTGTACGGGTGTAACTATGTATGTATCTAAGTTTTTTTGAGACCTCTAAGCAAAAACGTCTTGAAGAATTTTAAAGGACGGGGTATCGTTGGTTTGGAATCAACCATATCTACTAGTGTCATAGGTATAAGATCAAAGTCGAGTTAACAAAGCTTAATTTTATTTAGATTTAAAATCTAAATAACCTTATAAAGTATCCTAACTACTTAGAGAGACGGCACCAATTATGGACACGTTTAGCTGACAGGCACCAGTAATGTACACTTCACTCTTAATTCTAATTTCATACGGTCATAAATTGATTGTTGCAAATCAAATTAATAACCCTTATCTTCTGTAAAATAAGAGTCAAGTGTCCATTATTGGTGCCTTGTCCATTACTGGTTCCATCACCCTAATACAGGTAAAGTAAGACCAAATATGACAGCTTGGCAGCAAATTATGTACATCAATGAAACTTTGTTTATAGCTTTATATTGCCATAGAAATGAGGATCTGCCTAGTCCTACCTCCATTGGGGGGGGACAACAGGAGTGGCCTGAAAACCAGCGCTGCCAGCTCCCGCGCCCACGCGCAGAAGCGCAGCATTAGCTGAGTTGGCTCCTTTTACCGCATGCTATTTACAACACCACATGACAATACCCGATGGCGGTAGGACCCCTAAATTTTGGTAGGACTCGGCAGATCCTCATTTCCAGTGCCAAGATAAAGTTATAAACAAAGTTTCATTGATGTACATATTTTGCCTCCAAAATATGCTATTTTCTTGTATTAACTATACATGCACGATTGTACGGTATAATCAGCACCAGGAGTACGAGGAAAGTCGAAGAGCTGAAAATTGTGCACACACGTTCTTATTCTCTTGACAATAGAAGCGTGTATATGTGTATGTAAACTTAGAGCTGTTCGACTGTCCATCTATTTCGCTGTCTGTAAACTATTGTTCGTTTAAAACAACTAAGTTTAAAGGAATCTTGGCGAGTGATCTGAAGTTACGAAGAACGTTGTTTGTTGAATGTAATAGGATTATTTCAACACCAGTTCTACACTGAAAAAACAGGTCGATTCTAACAAGACTGTGATTGTTGTGCATAAGTGTCTTGATACCTTACGAGCCTGACAAGACGTTAGATATATCAGCTAAGATAAATATTAGTAATGAGTGTAATCTTTATTGAATGACAAAAATATGAATGTGGAAGAAGCGAAAGAGATTTGTCAAGATCGTAGCAGGTGGAAAGAAATGGGCTCTGCCTACCAGTCTGGGAAACAGGCGTGATTAAATGTATACATATATACTATACAACAGTGCAACCAATCTACTGTGACCCCTGGACATCAATTATTTTAAAAACTACATAGATATTAATATATTTATTTCGGTTTCTCAACCACTTCTCAGCTTTATAGGAATACTAGCGTCCCACCCTCGCTTCGCTCCGGTGTAAACAAAGAAACAGCCCTTGTCCGTCCAAAATAATTTACCTTTTAAATGGCAAACATTTATTTCAAATAGGTTCCGTGGTTCCAAAGATTACCTGCCGGATAGATGATACAAACTCACAAAGTTCACTCTCTTCCGTTATAATAATTTAGTATATAGAAGCATAGTTATTGAACTGTAACTAAAATATCTCCTGTGAATCCAGATGTCAGGGTATCAAATAGTCTGCATGCCAACTACTTGGAGTTCTGAGTTCTGACACCTATCTTGTATCTACATATTCTAGTTTCCAACTAACTTCGGTAACATTCGATAACTTATGATTCCCCTATTAGTTAAAAACTTACAGTAGCGGCAACGAGTGATGGCACTTTTGATAGCTGACTACAGTTAAACGACTAAATAGTTTTGCAAAACACTCCATTTTATCATCGTAAAAAAATCAGTCAAGTGCGAGAAGTATATTTTTAAAAAGTTTATTATAGTACATTACTGCAAAGACCAGTAAGTGAGCCATCCTGGACGGGTAGGAGTTAGAAGAGCCTTTTATACATACGAGTCCAGGATGGCTCTTAATGGTCGAAGCATATATAGTGTTTTTCTCAAAAATAGAACAAGTAGAATGATTAAAAAAAAAAGTTGTAAATATTGATGACCACATGTCGCTAGTCCGACTCGCAATTAGCCTTTTTTTTAATTAATTTAAACGATTCACTATATGTTAGACCGGTCGCGATGTACTAGGCGCACATAAAACGGACATGTTGCGTGTGACGTTCTTGTAAATAATAGAAATCGCGCGATGTTTGCTCTGAACGAGAACTGCTTTGGGTTTATGATGCCCTGGTACTTTTGTGGGGTAATTGTTTTACGCGCACTTTTTTATTTATTAACTTTATCTTCTAGTATCAAACTGCCAACTAGATCTGATTATTCAGCTTTTCATGTAGTTATAAATAAAAAGCAATTCAAATTGTTTTTGTTTTAAATAATGGTGCTCTTTGCAGAAATCCTAATAGAGTCGAAATAGTTTTCACTTTAATATATTTTTTATGCCATGTGACATGTGACCTTTTCTTGCTTACCTCTGTAGTCTTTTTGAAGGCTGTCCACAGTTCTGTACCGATAGTTCCAAATTCAAATAATATGGTATGTTATGGATTTTCCATACTTACTTACTGGACACTTTTTGGTTTCCTAATTCAAAATCAATCTACGTACTGGACACTTTTGAGAGTGCTCCAGGAACTTTAACCTACTGGCTCCTATTTGATGATATTATGACAAGATTACATAGCATTTTTGAGAAAAAGAAATAACGCATAAAAATAAAAGGCCATAAATTGTAGATCAAACTCTCGAAATAAACTGTGTGGCTAGAAGAAGACGACGTTGTCAGAAATTTGAAATATTGTGTCAAAATATACAAAATGTGAAATTATTCATGAATGAGTGAATAAGTGCAGCGGTCCTTTGTTATAATCACGCGAATTGTTTTTTTGAGATGTTTTTTGTTAGTTATGATTAAAACGATGAATGCTAGAGAGTGAGCAAATAAAAACAACCTCAAGATGAAGCTAGTTACGAAATGCGTTTCGGTAAATTACAGCGCCAGCAGTACATCACTATTCCGATACCTGCAACAATGAAGGTTGACATCTGTTCCTTTATACTTGCTGTCAATATTTAGGGAACTTCATGAGCGAGCAAACTTCAAAAGTGCCATCACTCGTTGCCACTACTGTAGTGTTCCTGAATTTGTACGTCATTTTGTTGTTTTTAATTTTTAGTAAGAAGTTAGCAGATTTCAATGCAATCGCAATGTTGAAGAAAACCTAGGTGAAAGGGCATCCTAAGCTATGCCATATTATTTGTTAGCAATGTACAGTATTTTTCTCCTTCGTTTTTAACTTGGATGTTGTTAAGATTGTAAATAAATAAAAAACTAGGATGTTTACTGAAAACAGCTTTTTATCTGATCCCCTTTCAGCGTTCTTTGGCAAAACAGACTCAAGTGTTTTCGAGACGGTATTAATTATTATACTGGTCGGGAAAATTAACGCCGCGCGACGGGCTACCTTCAATATTGTAAGTAACAGGAAATTGTAAAGAAAACAGAGTTCATTTTATTTATGAATACGATAAATAAAAGCGATCATAGATTTAGGGAAATCGTCTTTCTTAATCGAGAATCGAACTGGTCAGCATCGGTTAACTACGATAGCTATAATTTACTTGAGAGTTAAACAATACCATGCATAACAAGTCAAAAGCAATAATGTTTTACCGCGGAGAATAGAAGCCCTGGGGCTCGATTCTACACGGGCTAAACCTTATGGTTCTTGACAGGGGCTATTGCCTAACGCACTCGCAATCGCAATCGTTTTCATTTTGAAAATCGAAGGCTTATCTTGTTTGTTTACGGAGACGCGGGGCGTCGCGCGTAGCGTTGGGCGGCGCGGTCTGCACTAAATTCAAACATATGGCGTTGTATAAAAGCGTTTACGGAGAAGCGGTTTTACGCGCGTTTGCTTCAAATACAGCTTTACTTGCGGCGGAGCCAGCGGATGGCGTCGCCGCGTTGCACGCAGCGTCGCACGCGTCAATAACGGCTGTTCCCGCCACTGCGCCCGCAGCGGGGCCCGCGGCGGAACCTTCTGACAGTCTTGTGCTCCGCCGCGGATGTAGCGGACACCGCTACTCTTTACGCCCCGCATCACGCCCCGCATCTTTATAAACAACACCGTACATTGCCATATGTTTGTGTTTGCGCTTGTGATGACGCGGTCCGCTGCACGCGCCGCCTCTCTGTAAACGGAAGAAAAGCCCGACGCGCCGCGCAAAGCCAAGCCGCACGCCACGCGCGACGCCCCGCGTCTCCGTAAACAAGCCCTTAGGCAATAGCGACGCTGCGCCTCTATTCTAGGCGATAATATCCAAATCGTAATTTACCCGTTATCGTCGGTGAAACTGCAAAACCGCGCCAGTAACATTTGAATGAGGAGCAAATTTTTTTTTCTAAGATGTTAAGGTTTATTTTGCTCTACAATAAATTTATTGGTTATGCGGTTTTGCAGTATCACCGGCGTTATGCTATTGTTTTTAACTCGGCCGCCATTACTGTCAAGTAAATAAGAGCTATCAAAACGTTGACAATACGATAACAGCTCAAAGACGATATAGTTTTTACCGTGTTGAATAGAGGCCCTGTTATCGTATTGTATTTAGTTTGCTATTCAAACAGCTGTACAGTGATAAATCATTATCATACGACAGCATATTTTGTCGGATATGTTCGTATTCGTCTTGCTTTCTTCTTCTTTTTGTATTAAAATCGGTCTACCGCGGTATTCCGCAGTGATTTCGCCAAAATCAAGTGAGTACAGAATAAATCAAAAGTAAAGGCGGGACATCTTTCGATCGATCATCTTCAATCCCCGAGGGTCGCCGCACTTGCTTTCTAATTAGCTTATCGATGGACTACTAAATCTGACAGAACTTTTCCGGCTAAAGACTATCTCGTATGATTATATTGATTACTAGCTTCTGCCCGCGACTTAGTCCGCGTAGATTTCGATTTTCGTTATTCCTTCGGGAACTTTTGAGGGCCATAACTTTAAAGTGTCTGTCAAAAGTTATGGCCCACAGGAAGTGTCTGACAACTGCATAAGTTTGTTTATAACAATATCATATATTACATGTGTAAAAACCAGCCTTCCTACTTTGACGTAAGTTAGCATGTTTTTTTCCACCTTTGATACCTGCTACTTGTAACAAGGCCCCGCTTTCAGCTTAGCGAGTATCCAATACTTTCTAAGTTTATGTTATACTAGCGATCCTAAAAATTTCATCTTTCCTAAAATCACGTAAGTCTGGGGTGACTGGGATCTTGGACTATAACTGTAAAGGACATCTTTGAATTTATCGATTTCTTAAAAAAAAAACTGAGGAGAATTTTAAACCAACCTCATAATAAGCTGCACAACCAGCTTTAAAAACCTATTGGTAAAGTTTCATTCAAAACTTTCCAAACTCTGTTTCATAAGTTTAGTTTGCCTATTTTCAAGGGTGTTAAAGTTGTAACCGACTTAAAAAAAGTTCAAAAAGCTTCAGACCGATGTTTAATTTCGTTATTAGTTTTCAACTTCCCTAGATTTCAAGAGCTTTAAGCGCAATATAATAATAAATTACAGTCCAGGAAATATATTCGCGTACAATAAAACCGGAGTATTAATAGTACTTTTTCTATCGCTGTCACACTCTGTCTGGTACAAAGAATATACTGACACATACCGTAGAACCCTGTCGCAATATTATAGATCACGTAACTTGGACGTGAGTGATGCGGTGTTTAATCTATACTAATATTATAAATCCGCTCTCTCCCAAACTGTTCCTAGCAGTCCTTGAAGATGTCTTCCAAAGCATAGACTGGAGAAATAAGGGGATATGGATACAAAATCAGCAATTAACACATTTACGATTTGCAGATGATATAGTCCTTTTTAGTGAAACTGCCACGGGCTTGGAAAAAATGCTACGCACTCTAGACACAGAAAGCCAAAAAATAGGACTACAAATGAACTCGACCAAAACTAAAGTTATGACAAATAGCAACAAGAGACCAATCCTATTAGAAAATAGATCAATAGATTATGTCGACGAGTATGTATACCTGGGAAAACTAGTCTCTGTAAATGAAAACAGCAATGAAAATGAAGTTGACAGAAGGATAAACACAACATGGAAAAAATATTGGGCACAAAAGGAAATCTTGAAAGGAAACTACAGCCTGAAACTAAAAAAGATAATAATGGATTCTTGTATCCTACCAAGTCTAACTTATGCCAGCCAAACATGGGTTTACACTAAGAAAATCAAAAACAAGATTTTGTCCTGTCAACATGCGATGGAGAGAAGCATCCTTAAGCTGAGGAAAATACATAAAACAAAAAATACAGAAATACGGAAGAAAACTAAGCTGACTGATGCTCTTCAACATGCGCTAATGCTGAAATGGAAATGGGCGGGCCATTTATCAAGGTACCAAGACAAAAGATGGACACTACAAATAACTAAATGGCAAGGCCCCAAAGGGAAAAGGAGTGTTGGACGACAAAGGAAGAGATGGTGGGATGACATTGCGGAGGTGGCTGGAGAGGACTGGATGCGTGTTGCCCAGGACAGGAAGAAATGGGGAAAGATGGAGGAGGCCTATACCCACACAGGGGCCATATAAATCAACTTTATGAATTATAAATCTAATGTAATGTTATGTAAAATATGGAAAAGGCTATAAATAATAAATAAATAAATAAATATTATAAATGTGTTTGTCCGTCTTTCACGCTTCAGCCACTGAACAGATCGAGATGAAACTTGGCACACATATTGGTTAGGTCCTGGAATAGGACATAGGATAGTTTTTATCCCGGAAAATTGTTCCCGAGGGAGCAGCGATAAACGGCTTCCACGCGGACGGAGTAGCGGGCGAAAGCTCGTAAGTATATAAGTTATAGATGCATAACGCTAACGTAAAAGATTTTCTAAAAATGGTAAAATTTGCGGAATTGACATAAGTGATGGATGCAACGACATCTGGCAGCTTACATCTATCCTATACATTTTCGATAACGTAAACGTCCTCGCAAATTCATCTTGTCTAGGGCCACTGGGCTTCTATTCTATGTTGTATAAGCCTATCCTGCCATACCAACCATTCTGAGGACGTTATAACAGCTGTTACTATCAAAAGAAAAAGTCAATGCATAATATGCGATCGTAAGACTGCAAATTCTGAGGAGTAAGGCCGCTTCACGACGACAGACAACACGGGCTCGGCATACCGCGGCGATGTCAAGCGCATGTTAATAATAGGAAACTTCATCATTGCCTGCCGGCGGCGCGCCGACAAATGAAGGAGTTCGCTGTCGTACCGAGCAATAAGGAAGCGGCCTAAAGGTGGTTTTCCACTGAGGCGAGGCGGTGCGAGAATATTTTGTATTAATAAAACATTTCCAATGCGAGAGAAGGGAATTATTTTTTTGTAACAGGAATTTAATCTCCCATCTAAGTCGGCGAGGTCATTTTCGATACGCAGCGTAGCGACCGCAGAAACGCGGTAGCGATTCACCAGATAATAGCGGTCTCGGTGTCATTAGTGGTTCGCGATATCCCAAACCAGTTCGCGTTCATCGAATGTTTGCCTTCCCCTTAGGGAGGACTAGGAGGTCATAGTAATAAGGATATTGTATAGGTAATCAAGAGATTGAAATATAGTTATTCTTATAGGGTGTGTAATGTGTAGCATAACAAATGGTATAATGATCATTTTACATAAAACGAATTGCATAATTTCAATCTGCATTATAAACCATCGATATAATAGTCATGATGCATAAAAAGAAATGCATAATTTCAAAAACTATAATGTTTATTAATTTAAAAAGTAAATGTTTCTAACTGCTTCCATTACTATTAATGTGGTCACAGTTCTAACCTAACCTAACCTAGTTAGAATAAATTGACTTAAAATGCATAATAACTAGAAAATGATAGATATGCTTAATGAGTGTTATGTTATTTGATCGTATGCCAGATAAAATTATACAAATGGTTTTTATGCTAAAAGTTCATTATGCTTTTCGTGGTAAGTTAAATGAAATTATGCAAAAAGTTTGTATACTGATTGAAACGCACCCATTGTAATAATGTTAAACAGTCCGTTATTTAAACCAATATACTGCCGTATCCAGTGAATACTGTCTTATACCTACTGGTAGCTGCCGGGCAGTACAGGTATATAGCAATAGTTTGGATCACAATAATGCGAACACTGCTTGGCGGCAGGTTAAAGATTAAGAGTGGTGTGGTAGCGGGTATGCCTTTATTTTTCATAATTTCATTTGCCATAATGGTCACTGGCTATAACCTTCATTTTCCCTAATATCACATACCATAATTTTTGAATGCCCGTTTTTTTTTTATTGTACTATACTTACGACACGAATTACGTTTTCTGAATGTTTTATGGCAAAAAAAATTATAGCATACAATTTTATAACACTTGATATTAGGGAAAATGAAATGATACATATCGTTATGGCACCTAACAATTATGTCAAGTGAAAATATACCAAATGATCATTATGGCACATGATTCGTTATGCCATATAAAATTATGTCATATGAAATTCGGGCAAATGAAATTATTGCATATGAAATTCGGGCAAACGATAGAGAACTGTGGAAGCGATCAGGACGGACCCCGGAACTGTGTGTTTGTAGGCCTAAACCATTCCATAATCGGACTCATGCAACAATTACAACAGGCAACATTGGGACGGATTATAATCGTTTTATTTTTAATCAGCGTTCCACAACCAATCTGAACTGGCAACACAATTGAGTTTTTTGTACCGGTTATTGAAAAAACGCAGATTGACGAGATTGTTCGCGGACACGCTTTGTTCTTTTAATTGGCAAACCGGAGCCCGAGTGGCGTGCGCAGTTTACATTGTTCAAAATACAAAATCCGAGACAAAATCGCGTTTTAAATTAATAAGCATTAAGTTACTACAGGAAAAAACTAGTTGAACAGAAAAAAATGCGGTTACCGTAGTGTTAAAAAGAGCCCCTCTCGGCATTATTGTGCCGCTGGCTTTTACTACCCTGTGAGGGCTGTGTGCTTAGCGCGTTTAGGGTGCGTGCCTCTTCAAGGGGTATTCTGAGGTGCATACTCTACGTGAGTACAGTAGGTACATTTTGCTTATTTAACGTTAACGTTAAGTGTTTTTAACCCCCTGTCAAAAAGAGGGGTGTTATAACTGTACAATGTATATCTATGTGCATGGGTATCTATGTACCTGTCTGTGGCATCGTAATTTCCAAACGAATGAACGGATTTGAACGTGTTCCGTACCCTTATCATGAGTTACAATTACCGTCGAATGCTCTATCCCTAACAGACCTCGCAGCATTCTTATAGAGTGCGAAGGACAGCGCATTCGACTCGCTAGCGAGTGTGGTAATTGTAACTCATGGTAAGGGTACTGTAAAGAAAATTAGTTCAATAGGGATGGTTCTTAACTAGGATTCATGGAAATCGGTGAGATGTTTACCGTTTAAAAGATATCACCACTCAATGAAGAGATTCTCTCGGGGGATTTTATTATTTGTTTTTTTAATGGCATTGGGAAGGCATCCGAGCGCACAGGCCGCCTGACGGTAAGTATAGTAGCTTTAAGCCGGGTTCCCACGGCCTGTTGTTTCACAGATCTGATCGCGCCGTTACAGGTCGACATATCGTGGGAATGGTCGCATCTGACGAGGCCTGTGGTCGCCTGTCGTCGCCCGTTCGATCCGTCGTGAGTCGGTAAGTTCAAAGTCGCGGTGCGACGGTGCCTGACGCAGCCTGTAAAGGCGTGCGATCCGGCCTGGCCTGTAATAACACGAGCCATGGGAAGCCGGCTTAAGTAGGGTTTGAAACCAAAAGAAAGACACTTGCATTCTTCAGATTACAAATTCGTTACCAGTATTATGATTGAATCCATTTGCTAGTCATTTCACCGGTTGTTTTTTCCCTACATTAAAGCGTGCTGCTGGTTAGTGATAGATTGTTCCGTAAGATGCTACGAAGCTGACAACATCTATATAACTATCAATCTTATAAGGCGTTGTGCACAACTTGACGTCGACTACAAAGAGATGTAAGTATCCATTTTTTTATCTTATTGCATTGTATTAAGGTGCAATAACTACACTGACATTTATTTGTACTTTACCCATCTCAAAATGCACTGTAAACGTGTCAAGGAAAATTATTTAATATTTTTAGTGATAAGTTGTTACGAGTAAGTCTCATTTAACCCAATTGTTCAATGAATAAGGAACTTTAGGATAATTCAAGCTCGCCGCAAGCAACGCCGCGGAAAACTCATTAGTGTATTAAATCATTTAAAATTTGCTTCTTCATAGAAGCTTAAAACTATCTTAATAGAGATATCTTATTGCCACCCTTGAAATACGGTACCACTGCGGAGTTCCGCTGGCCATCTCTGGTCTTCGTCATCAGTTACACTCCACTAAATTATACTTTCTAAATGCAAATGTTAGAATTGTTAGGTTCTGAATATACCAAAATCCTATACTTATGCTTACACACTAAACTACACTCACAAAAAAATACAGACGGATTGAGAACCTCATCCGTTTCTTTGAAGTCGGTTAATAAACTAGGCTTCCATTCTAGGTGGTGAAACCCATGTCGTCTTTGACCTGTTATGGTATTGTTTTTCACTCGGCCGCCCTTACAGTCAAGTACATAAGAGCTATCAAAACGTTAGCAATACGACAAAACGTTAAAGACGATATGGTTAAGCTCCCCTGGAATCTTGGCCCCGTAAAGGCGGAGGTAACTTGTATTTTCTCACTTATATGCTTATATTCCAATGCGTTTCTTTTTCGGTAGCCCTTGATTTATCGTAAATTTTTATGATATGTATTATTCCACCTTTCATTTCATAGAAAGCAATTTGCTGTAGCCGTGTTGTTTTCAGATTATAATAAAATGTTAACTCCGGTATTAATGAAAATTCTGCGTAATGATACGTTCTGTGAACTATGTCGACATAATATGGGTAATCCGTTTCATCCTGAGTACAGTACAGTGTCTGATTCTGAGTACAGTGTAATTTCCTAGCGGCAAATAAGCCTCGGGCATGCTGTGCTAGCCGCCGTGAAAATAGCTTCCGATATATTTTCTAGCCGTATCAGACGTGGACGTACAAAGTAAGACGGACGTAGTAGAAAGAAAGGATATAGACGTCATAGACCCGGGCTATAGTATCTAAATTGATATTGTGTTTGTATTTTAATTGTAATTCTTATTGTTTATGAAAATATTATATTAAACTAGAGGACTTTGTACCTGTAGAATTAGTTCACCATATAGACAAATTATAGTTTTAAAATTGATATAAAAAAGAAAAGAAACAAACAATAGTACGAGACAGCTTAGAAAATCATTGATAATAAGGGTTCCGTTTTTGCCATTTTGGCTACAGAACCCTAAAAAGCATGGCTTTCTTGGCACCGGAGTGCAGTGCCCTCCTAACCCAAAAGGTGGTTTCTTATTCAATAGTTTACAATAGTATAGTATTTAATAGTAACCCATTATAAGTACACAGATGTAATCTCTATTGCTGATTACAACAAACAAATTAACGGGGGCTCCCATACAGTAATGGTACGGAATCCTTCGAGTGCGAGTCCGACTCGCGCTTGGCCGTGTTTTATTTATTATTTTATGTGAGAAGGACAGCTAGCACATGATGCCCGCGACTTGTTTGTCGCTCAGATTTCCCTTTCCTTCTAGTCCGTAAAGACAGAGATGCACTGAGCGACAAGCTAGAAAATACAACTTGTACCCGTGCAGCAGGTATTATCACCGTAACTGTATGTATGTATGATTCAATAACTCTAAATGACGTTAATTATCTTTTAATAGCAATTGCACAATAAATGAATGATTTTGAATCATCATCGTCATAAAAAGAATCACAAAATCTGTTAGTAATTAACGCAACGTTTATCCCAAGGGCTATTTTCATCACCAAAACGATTTGTTTTTCAATAATTCAGGCCAATAAAATTACAATGCTGTATACTATATCTAACGCTTAACGCCCCTAAAATGAGATTCTATGCCCACTTCATGGAAATTCCTCAAACGATTTTCGTATCCAATCAAATACACACAGAGATGGATCCCCATAAGGTATATTTTACCATTTCGGTGCATATCCCCAATACACAGTATATTGCATTTCAGTCGCAAACGACTACGTTGCTCAATAGCCAGTTAGTTTCGCTTTGAAGTTTTTGTTCGGGATTTTTTCAATTTCTCACCAATAGGTAACTAGTTTAGAGCGTCAGTGAATGATCGGCGCGCGATTTCGCGTGTAGTGGAGTTATTTCGCTAACTTTATTTTCAGTTACCTTTTAGAAATATGACGTTGTTCAAAAAAATAAAGGCAATATTGGACATTCCCGTGCCGAGTCAATAAAGAATCGGGTTCCACCGTGAACTGTGTCACAATGAGGGGATGTATTGAAGAATGCAACATCACTTAACTTTGAAGTCTCGGAAGTGAGCAAAATCTGTGAAACCGTATTTTTGAAATTGCGAGCGATAGATGTTATTAGTAAAGTGTATTCTGAACGTGCAAGCTTATTTAAAAGTGTTTATTTTAAACTCCGCCATTCATTGTTAATTAAAAATCTTACAGATATATTCAGTACAAATCAGTACTAATCAAAACCGCACAGTGAATAAATTAATATTTCCCTACTAAATCAAATATTTCATTAATCAAACTCATAATAACACGGAAATCGACATCAATACCGTAACTGACTGAAATAATGTGTGTGAATTGAAGGTAATTAATTTCCAGTCAGCCCGCAGTAATAATTATCTAAATTCGGGTTTGTTCAATAGTGGCTTTAACAGTACAGAAACGTAAAAACCTTCTTTTTCATAATAACTAAAACATTATTTAAAAAATCAGACTCGATTTAGCCGTGAAAGACGTTATCGCCCGGAGCTAAATTTATATGGATTGACAGCTACCTACGCGATTTACACGTCGGTTCACAATGCTCTTAAACTTAAAAAAAAGTTATTACTGACTTTTTAATGTTATACGAATATCACCCTTGAAAGATTCACAGCGGATAAAAGCAGTTTGACATGAGACGTAAATAACCCGTTATATTAATTTCCCGACGTGAAACGACACAAGACAAATGACACGTGAAAAATGTACAAGATACCCGGGAAATTCACATTTTTTTAATGTATTAAGTATGTAAAACTGATAATCATTCAAATTTCTCGATTGTACAACAATGCTATTCTTATTTCTCTGATATTATCGCGTTTCTGCAGTGCAATTGGTCTAAGATCCGAATAGGAGAAGATTTGGACCGGGCTGTTTATTCGATGAAAAGTATTTTATATCAAATTTAATACGCTAAATAATATGTGGCGAATAGGTAGGCTGAAAAATTTCAGTCCAGTACTTATATCATTAAAATAATAATAAAAAATTATCTTTTGTTTAAATTGCAAATGTTTGTTTAATAGACAAATTACATACCTACTAATCGAAAGTGTGAAGTCTATAGAATATGCAAACGTTAGGTTTAGTGCAAATTACTAGTACCGACTTATAGTAGAAACTATTTAAAATCACGATTTCCACTTGAGAACTTATCTGCGATGAATGGCATTGTTATCTTTTGTTAAACCCAACCGCAAATTACCTTTACAAAATAAAATGCATTAATAACAAAAGATGGAATATGAATTACAACTTCACCATCTTGAGAATAAGGTTCAAATTGGAATAGGACACACTTCACATAGCACCTTTGGGAAATGACATTGACTTGCTAAATGCTAGACCCTGTGGTCCTTATTATGTCACTTCCAGAAGGTTCTATGTGAAGTATGTCCTATTCTCTATTATACTATTTATTATATCTAAGGTAATTTGCGGTTGGGTTTAACAAAAGATAACAATGCCATTCATCGCAGATAAGTTCTCAAGTGGGAATCGTGATTTTAAATAGTTTCTACTATACCTGTTTATACCTGCCTACCCAATAGCTTGACGAGAAAAAAATAGTCAAACTAACGTTTGCATATTCTATAGGCTTCATACTTTCGATTGGTATGTAATTTGTCCATTAAACAAGCTAGTGTAATTTTTTAAAACTAAGTTAATTTTTAATTTTTTTGTTAATTATATACTGGACTGAATTTTTTCAGCCTACCTATTCGCCATATATTAGTTAGCATATTAAATTTCTCAAAACTCTGCGGCCTATAGGGAAAGATTACGCGTTTCAGAAAATAAGATGATATCAGTACTATCTGTGATGCTAGATAAGTTACTTAACGCTAACGTAAACGATAATCGAAAACTGACAAAATGTATGGACGTAGGCGCTCGACGTGACCGTCTGGCAGGTTACGTCAGTCTTATACATTTTGGATAGCGATAACAAACGCCGAATGCATCTTGTCTAGTGTCTCTGATGATTTATGTGACGTAGGTATTCAAAAAACATCTACTTGCATCGGTCAGTCAATGAGCATTAATTTGTAAGTTTAATTGTCCTAATTTTATTGTTTATGTACCGTTTTGTATTAAATTTTGTAATTTTTACTTCCGATTTATTATTTTACTCTTTACTTTTAATTACACGCTTTACTTTTTTCGTTTTGTAAATATTTAGGTTATTTTTGTCTGACAATAAACGGTATAATTAATATTAAATAGGTATGGTGTCCCAACTTGAAATATATTATCTGACAATTCCGATTGTAACACACATAAATAGTATTAGACAGTATTATAACTAATGTATGTATGTAGTTCGAGTCGAAACTAAAACATCGATGTTACCCCACTCATATTATAGTAGTTTACGTGACAGTTGCGTAATGCTAATTACGCAGAGTCTCGTACAATACTTTATCTACACACATAAGTACTCTAAGATGGGTTCAGAAGCCGAAAGGCAAATGACCAGCATTACCTTACCCCTGGTAGTAGGTGACAGCGATGACAGCTGTAACGTAATTTTGATATTACGTTATCGAATATTGTAAGGTAATGAGATCCAAATTTGGAACATCTTCCAAAATTAACAGCTGTCTTCGCTGGCACCTACTACCAAAGGTAATGCTGGTCATTCCCTACGGGTTTTGAACGCATAATAGAGGACTTATGATATGTCATATGAGTGTAGATAAAATTTCTTAGATGATAACTGGCAACAATATGCCTGCAAAGTAGTTTGCCATTAAAACACCATTGAAGTAGTGCTGTTAAGCATTTTTATAATCACTACTTTAAAAAATCATAACTCGGTTTCGCCCTAGTACCCTTCGGTCATCCCGTAACCATCCAGGAAGGACTGTAAAGGACAATATCGGCCTTTAAACGTAAAGTTCGGACCGCGGGAAACGCCACGCGCCATTCCACGCGCCAGTCCGAACCGTACATTTTTTACTATTTTACTATTACAGTTGCATTTACACGTACGGATCGAAACGAAGATTGGAATGGCGCGTAGCGTTTCCCGCGGTCCGAACTTTGCAGGCCGCTAATGCCAGGTCTCCATAGAAGCTTTGGCCTAAGAAAAAATTGTGACGGATAATTATTAATTGGGTTTATTTGATGTACCTATAAAAATAATTAAAACAATGCTGTGGTGAAAGTTTTTCTGAAGCACTTGTCTAAAAAAAAATTTAGAAATAATCGTAACAACACGTTACACGCAAGATGTCTTATTTACAAACTATCTTAATAGGTGGCTCTATTTTTCGTATAAGTTCCCTAAATGTGAAAGTAATAAAATACTGAATTTAAATCTCATACACAACAGGTCATAACAACCTTCTTTCTTATCCGCGGGCTTTTTTTTAAAGTGTTTTAAGCCAAGACCCGGCATTGTCATTTCCACGGTGCCTCAAACCCCCTTATCTGCTCTTGGGCTGTTATTACAAATAGTTATTCGAAGACTAATAAAGGTACGTAATTTAATTAATACCAAAGGAGTTGCCGCTGTCATTATTGAAACTAAAATGAAAATTTCATTAAAACCATTAAGTTCTCAGTCATTCACTGAGTTACCCTCGAGTTATTCTGAGTGCACGGCTGCAGAACAAAGAGCCGCAACGGTAATTTAACTTACATTTCATTTTCATCTAAATCATAATATGCCGTAAGGTTTAAAATGCCTTGGATAGTAAATTGCACGTTTCTTTTTTACTAGAAGCTTGATTAATATTTCGAGAAAGCGAGTCTTGAATGCGGCTTGTACTCAAAGGATTTCCTAGGAGATGTGAGGTGTTTAATTATTATTAATTCCCTCACGCAAAGAGGTGCTTTGAACAACTTACTTAGCGTGTCTGGGAATTGTCGAGTTAGGAAAGTAAACTTTAGCGTACACGTTGTCAAAGGGACCAAAGCGCAGTCATGTCTTTTGGTTATATTTCTTAGAATTAAGAGGCCACCTATGCTAAAGTCTGGAGTGTTACGCGATCTGGATCTCAATAACCATAACGCCTTTGTATCTGTTTTTTGGATATATTACATTTGATCATATTTGCTTGAGACTGTCGAACGTGAAAACACGATTAGAAATAAAATCCTCTATACTTTTATTTTTCAAACATGTCACCTTTTTTGCTTATTTTTGGTTGAATCTTCGAAACCCTATCATCTTTAACGATGATTTTCGATTCAATAGTTGAGTATATGTAACTTCTTAATCCTGGCAAAACATTTTTTCAATAAATGTTGTGGTTTTAAAGTACGAGTAAACAGCGATAAACTGAATTTTACGCTGCCGTCAAGACGCGAGCGAACTATCTCCATCTTACATTCTTGGCGCATAAGCACATAAAGCCATCCCTTTTTATTCTTGTGGGGGCGTGGCACCATATGTGGCCTCTTAATACAACTCCGAAAATTCAACATTACTAGGTACTGTAGCATTACCGCTACAAATCGCGTTGGTTCGCGTTATTTATTGTCTATTTATTTCGCCTTTTTCGTTTCTCAGCCTTTTTGGTATTTCGGACTTGTTCATTGACCGGTTAGAGTTTGTAATTTCTACTGACAGTTTTGAATTTTGAATTCGTTTTTGTTAGATCCGTTCCTTGTTTTGGGAATGTCATTCATTTTCGTACTCTTGCCTTGATACAACAGAAAAATTTAATAATTTCTAGTCATCCCAAGTTTCTCTATAACTGAAGCCAGTTTCGAATGCCGCGTCCGGCAATTAAGTTATATGAAGACATTTACTATTACGCCGTAGTCTCAATGGCGGGCTGAACGTTTTTGGTGCTGTTGTCTTCTGTGTGTCCGGATAGCGGGTGAGTTGGTTTTTGTTGCCGAACAAGTCTTCACAGTCCTCCAATCTAAGGAAGCCTTTCTTCCGTCCTTCTCGTTCAATTTTGTGAGTAAAGGTGTCCTTTGCAGCACCTCCGCTTACCCCATATCTTCCGACTCAACGCCCCGACTGAAGATTTGGACGTCTGGATTCAACGAGCGGTTCGCCGTCAAGTTCGCTGGCAACGGGTCGTCGTCTGCGGCAGCGCCCGCAGGTTTTACCCGCTGCGACGGTTGCGACGAACGCAGGGAGGTTACATCTTCACACGGCGACAAGCAACGGCGGATTTTCGCAGGACAGTTACTATTTCGTTGATTTTTACTTTTCCAAATTCTAATCATCATTCGGTTTCATTTTTGGCTATAAATGTTATAGAATCCCTAGACCCTTTTTCCGATCAAAACCATAATTTGTTATCCCAGTTTTATAATACTTCGAACATATCAGTTTTAATCATGAAGCGCTTCTTGCATTTTAACAGATTCTTGTTGTTTTAGTTCGAATCAGAATTACCTTTAAATTGAATACAAGTTTTGGCCTGACCGTGTTCCAAGGTGGTCTTTCACCCTTTATTAGGCTGTGTTTTTAAACTAGAAAAACTTTATTATTGTGATAACCCGCAGACCGTTCTGTGTTAAATTGTTTTGATACGTAAGCTAAGTTCCGTAACAGCCTAGTGACCTTGTTTTTATAGTTACATTGTATGTAGTTTGTTTTAATTTTATCATTGTGTGTTCTCCTTATTATATAACCTTGTTGAATTTCGTTCGGTTTTATTTTATTTATACAGGTCCAAATTTACGTGCTGATGGTTTTATCACAACCATCCCGTGTAGTGTTCCGTACCTTTTATTTTTTATGGAGCGCTACAAAACGGGCGCCATTTTGTAGCGCTCCATAAAAATAAAAGAGACGGAACACTACACGGGATGGTTGTGATAAAACCATCAGCACGTAAATTTGGACCTGTATAAGTAAAATAAAACCGAAAGAAATTCAACAAGGTTATATAATAAGGAGAACACACAATGATAAAATGAAAACAAACTACATACAATGTAACTATAAAAACAAGATCACTAGACTCTTTTTCCGATCAAAACCATAATTTGTTATCCCAGTTTTATAATACTTCGAACATATCAGTTTTAATCATGAAGCGCTTCTTGCATTTTAACAGATTCTTGTTGTTTTAGTTCGAATCAGAATTACCTTTAAATTGAATACAAGTTTTGGCCTGACCGTGTTCCAAGGTGGTCTTTCACCCTTTATTAGGCTGTGTTTTTAAACTAGAAAAACTTTATTATTGTGATAACCCGCAGACCGTTCTGTGTTAAATTGTTTTGATACGTAAGCTAAGTTCCGTAACAGCCTAGTGACCTTGTTTTTATAGTTACATTGTATGTAGTTTGTTTTAATTTTATCATTGTGTGTTCTCCTTATTATATAACCTTGTTGAATTTCGTTCGGTTTTATTTTATTTATACAGGTCCAAATTTACGTGCTGATGGTTTTATCACAACCATCCCGTGTAGTGTTCCGTACCTTTTATTTTTTATGGAGCGCTACAAAATGGCGCCCGAAGGTAAGTGATTTTTTCTATATTTACTGGTTTTGGTGATAACATTAATTTTTTTTTGTGTCGTCAGTGGAAGAATTGGTCATTCTGTCCAATAATTTTTTCCTTAACTACTAATCCGTTATGTTGTGTTTTAGATCTACACACCCGTCGACCTTTTTGCTGTTGTGAGGCTTTGGCTGCGCCTTGCATCTTTTCACCGAGGATTCGAACTTAATCCCTGGGAGTGTGTTTCTTGTTCTGATCTGTAATTTATACAGAATTTTTTAAAAAAAAAATAGTGTTAAACCATCCCATTTTAAAAACTGTGTTTTATTAGTTGCTAATAAAGATACTTGGTGTTTTTATTCCCTTCCCTTTCTGATGTTAGCTTGTAAGACGTAGGGCACAAACAAGGTAAGTCGCTTTGATTTTCTTCTACCATACCTTACGTTGTTTGTTCACAGGGGCTTCCAATCGTGTTAGAGTTCTATTCTTTTGATCGTTTTGTGTTTGTTCTTTTTCTCCCTCTGTGTAATCTTTAGAATGGAGTTGTCAGATTCAGCTATGGTGACGCCGCAGCGTTTGACCCCACCAGCTCTTCCTGTTAAGAATCCTGATGAGTTTTATGATTCACAGGATGCCATTGAGCCCACGCCTTTGACATGTCCGATGAGTCGACGTTGTTCCAAACAGGAGTCCCTCCTCAAGTGGAACATTAAGTTTGATGGTGAAGCCTGTGTTAGGGAGTTTTTCCAACGCGTTGAAGAGGAACAAGAGGCCCGAGACGTTCCGCTAGACTACGTTGTGCGTCGGTTTCATGAACTTCTTTCGGACAGTGCACTTAAATATTTTAGATCAATAAGGTGTTCCGGCTTGACGTATCATCAGGTCAAGGGGGCGTTCCTTCGCACTTTTGATGTCATTGATTATGACTTCAAAATCGAACGAGAATTGCGTCAATTGCGTCAGAAACCAACCCAGACGGCGAGGGATTTTATAATCTCTGCTCGCGACCTGAACTCCAAACTACGTGTTCCGGTTCCCGAAGCGGATTTGTTCACCATCGTGAAGTACGGCTTACATCCACGCTATCATCCTTGCTTAGCAACGAATTTATTGACTGATCTTGACGCACTATTACATATTACAGCTAATTTCGAGGCTTTCCAGCCCCAGCATAGGGTTTGTGCAGTCTGTTCCTCTACCGATGTCGATATCGCCCAAAGTTCACCCCCTTTATGTTTGAAGTGCAACACGTCAGGTCATCAATATCGCGCTTGTCCTGTTGTGCCTGGTCCTTTATGTTTTAGTTGCAAGCGTCCAGGTGTCATCACACGCGATTGTGCGAATTGTAATCCTCCAAAAAACGCGTAAATGGTGACGCACGCACACCCAATGTGTCACCAGTTATTGTTACTAATTCGCCAGACAGTCGATTATTCTTAGAGATTACTTTGGCAAAGTCCCGTATAAAGGCCCTTTTAGATAGCGGTGCTCAAGTTTCTTTGGTAGATGTTTTTTTGTTAAATAAGTTGGAAATCCCTTTTAGTACCGATTTACGCCCGACAGTTATTTCTGCAGATAGTTCTCCTATTGAGATACTTGGTGGTGTTGACCTGCCTATTTTTTTTAGAGGCGGCTGGGTTCAACACCCTTGTTTAGTTAGTAGGAATTTGCCTACTCAATTGATTTTAGGTATTCAATTTTGGAACCAATACGGCCTTACTGCTTTAATTACGGACGCTTTTCATGGCAAATATTCTGACAATCTTTTTGTACCTTCGGTTCAGAATAACGTTATACCCGAGGTTGCTTCTAATGAGACACGTTACGTTCATCCTCGTTGGACATTGTCACCTGATCAGGAAACTAGGTTGCAGTCGGTCATCGAACAGTTCAGCGATATCTCGTCAGATCAAAAAGGTCTAGGTTGTACCTCATGGTTGTCCCATAAAATCGTAACTGAAGGCTCACCAATAAGGCAGAGATATTATCCGCTATCACCCGTGAAGTTGAAGATACTTAATGAGGAGATTGACAAGATGCTAGAGATGGGTGTTATTCGTCCTTCCAAGTCACCATGGGCGAGCCCTGTTGTTATGGTTACCAAGAAAGATGGCTCCGTTCGGTTTTGCGTTGATAGTCGCAAACTTAATAGCGTTACCATTCGCGATTCGTATCCGTTACCTCGTATACAGGATATCCTTGACAACCTTCGCGGAGCCGCTTCTGAGATGCAACGTCTTACCGATCTAATCGTTAATTTCGAATATACGTCAGATTCTGATGACTTTGTCTTCGGGTATGTCGATGATCTGATCCTCGTTTCCAAGGACTTTGAGAGTCACCTACGTCTCATTATTAAGGTTCACGATCGTCTTAAAGATGCCGGTCTGACAGTCAGCTTGAAAAAATGCGAGTTCTGTAAACCTGAACTAAAATATCTGGGTTATATCGTAAACGAACGCGGTCTGCAAACCGATCCGAAGAAACTCGATGCTATTAACGATTTTCCTGTACCGACAACAGCAAAAACTCTCCGAGGCTTTATCGGAATGGCGTCTTATTACCGTCGATTTGTGGATAATTTTTCAGCTATCATCGCTCCATTGACTGCCCTCATTGGTAAAAGGAAGGGTAAAGATCCTATCGAGTGGAATGATGCCGCCAACTCGGCATTTCTTCAGCTGAAGTCGGCTCTGATGAAGTCACCTGTCATGTCATGTCCTGATTTCACGCGTCCTTTTATTCTTCAGTGTGACGCAAGTTCGATGGCTTTAGGGTCTGTGCTTGTCCAGGAGATCGATGGTGTAGAGCATCCTATAGCATATTATTCACGTCTGTTTTCCAAGGCAGAAAGGAACTATAGCACCACTGAGCGAGAACTTCTCGCAGTGCTCGATTCTATTAAACACTTTCGTGGTTATCTTGACGGGGTTGATTTTACTATTGTCACAGATCATATCGCCTTAAAGTGGTTAATGACGTTAGATAATCCAAGTGGCAGGTTAGCTCGATGGGCGACAATCATTTCCCAGTTCAATTTCAAAATTGTTCATAGACGTGGTGTTCTTAATGTTGTTCCCGACGCACTTTCCAGAGCGCAGGTTGGCGTTATTTCTTTTAGCCGTGGTGGTAATCCGACCACCGATCCTTGGTATGAACGTATCTATAATGGTGTTCAAACGTCCCCCCAGATCTTTCCCGCGTATTGTATACGTGATGGCATGCTTCTTCGGAAAATGGCATTAGACGTTCCGTTAAGAGATAACGCTTGGCGTATTGTTCTTCCAGCTGAGAAGACTAGGGAAGCTATCCTCGAGATTCATAACAACTTCCCTAATGTACATCCAGGGGTGATGAAAACCTATAGTAAACTCAGGGAGGTTTATTATTGGCCGTCGATGTATCGTACGGTTGCGACTGTACTTTCTGATTGTCAAGTTTGTAAGGCGTATAAAATTGCTAATGGCACACCACATGGTCTCAGGTTATATCCTAGGTCAGTTAACGCACCACTGGACTTGCTCTCTATCGATCTTATTGGTCCCTTACCCCCTGCATATTATGGTTTCCGTTATATTCTAACTATGGTCGATGTTTTCACAAAGTTTGTTTGGCTAGTTCCCCTCAAAACCGTCAGTGCTCTGAATGTATCGAAAGCTCTGGAGTCGGAAGTTTTTCTTCGATATGGTACACCCCAAAATATCCTTTGCGATAACGCAACTGTTTTCCGCAGCACGGAATTTTCGCGTTTTCTGTCTGGTTATCGAATTCCTGGCCCAATCTTTACCCCGTATTATTCACCCCAGGCTAATGTGGTAGAGAGATACAACCAAAGTGTAATTACTACTCTGAGTATCCTGTTGGTCGATGACGATCGTAACTGGGCGAAGTTACTACCTAAGGTTGCGCTATACTTAAACTCGTGTATGAATCTTGCTACTTCTTATACGCCCAACTTCCTTATGTATGGCCGTGAAGTACTATCCACGCATGAGCGTTATAATGTTCAGACTGTGGACCCAGGTGTGGAACACAGTCGGAACGAACGCGCTACATCGCTGGAAACTCTTCAGGAGGTCTATGCCAAGGTTTCGGACGCAATGTCTCTGGCCTTTCAACGTAACGCTGTTAGGTACAATCGCAACAGAGTTACGGTTCGATATAACGTCGGCGATGTCGTCTGGAGACGAAATTTTGCCCGGGCCGGTCAGGACGAATTCCTCGGAGGAAAATTCGCACCGCGTTTTATTAAGTGTACTGTCGAACGTATTATTTCCCCACAGGTGTTGGTACTTAAGGATGTGAATTCACCTCACAGTGGCAACTATCACGTTAAGGATATCCTTAAGTAATTGTTTTGTCATTTTCGTTTATTTTATTTTTTTCCTCTTTCCTCCTCCTTTTTCTCCCTCTTCTCTCAAAATTCCCAAAATTCTAAAGGTTCCTTTGTGTTCAACGTCTTCCCCCTTTTGGTTTTTTTGTTTCGGTGTTCTATTTCACATTTATTTTTATAATATTTGACGTACGATGTTCGTACATCTTTTTCCAATATCTTCTGCGTCGACTTTTGTTGAGGTAATTTACCTTGCCGTGTTTATTTTTTTCGGTCTGACTATACATATTGTTATTCAAAGTTCGAAGTTTGTTAATCACCTATCACTTTGTTCACGTTAGGCATTTGTTTGCCATCGTTTCAACTATAGTGCAATAACAGGTCTTGATACTTGTGGTTTTTCTCGCGCGAATTTCCAAGACGGAATTGTTTTGTTGGGCTATGTTACTGGGTCAACGATTATATAGTTTCCGGTAACTGTTTAATCAGTGATTTTGGATATCATAGCGGAATGGTTGGTATGTAAACTTCGTGCACTGGTATGCCTTAGTTTAAGAACTAGTGTCTTGGAATTTTCGATTAGAGTGCTTGTCCCGATCGTGTTACTTTTTCTGTCATTTGGTGTACCCGGTATGACTATTCGTTTTGCCTTTATTTTTTGATTGATAGTTCTGATAGGCTTCTTTATGTACTTTGTGGTGGTTGATTTGTATAATCCTTAGTTTTTAGTGTTAGGATAATTTGATTCAATTTTCGTCGCAGATATTTGTTAGGGTTTCTAGATGGTATTTGTAGTAGGTTATTTCTTGTCTTTGCGTAGGGTTGTAATAATGGTCTGTTAAACACATTTTCTGCAGTTTTTGTTGGCTGACTGTACTAGGTGTATGTTAGTTATAGAGGTGCTTTATTCCAGCAGGCTGTATTATTAATAAAATAGTTTTAATGTGTTAGGCAAGATGTTTTAGGGTAGGTGGCTGCAGTTAGTCAGAATTAGTCCTAGTTTAGTCAGTCTAGTATCAAGATCGTTTCGGTTCATCTATACTAGGTGAGCGATCTTTGGTGTTCAGGTGTGATTTTCGTCGCGTCTGTAGTTTTGTTTTTCATTTTAGGTTAACCTTATCAAGGTCGACTTTGACAAATGCTGTTTGTGTTTAATCTTTATATTTTAAAGTGTGTTTTTGGTGTTTCGTGTTCGATGCTTAGGGTTGTCACCTTTGGAAATGTTAGGGTTGTCACTTCGATATTATTTTAGGGTTGTCACTTTTGGAAATTTTAGGGTTGTCACTTCGATATTATTTTAGGGTTGTCACTTTTGGAAATTTTAGGGATGTCACTTCGATATTATTTTAGGGTTGTCACTTTTGGAAATTTTAGGGATGTTACTTCAATATTATTTTAGGGTTGTCAATTTTTTGTTTTTTTGTTCTAGTGAGGGGATAATTGTAGCATTACCGCTACAAATCGCGTTGGTTCGCGTTATTTATTGTCTATTTATTTCGCCTTTTTCGTTTCTCAGCCTTTTTGGTATTTCGGACTTGTTCATTGACCGGTTAGAGTTTGTAATTTCTACTGACAGTTTTGAATTTTGAATTCGTTTTTGTTAGATCCGTTCCTTGTTTTGGGAATGTCATTCATTTTCGTACTCTTGCCTTGATACAACAGAAAAATTTAATAATTTCTAGTCATCCCAAGTTTCTCTATAACTGAAGCCAGTTTCGAATGCCGCGTCCGGCAATTAAGTTATATGAAGACATTTACTATTACGCCGTAGTCTCAATGGCGGGCTGAACGTTTTTGGTGCTGTTGTCTTCTGTGTGTCCGGATAGCGGGTGAGTTGGTTTTTGTTGCCGAACAAGTCTTCACAGTCCTCCAATCTAAGGAAGCCTTTCTTCCGTCCTTCTCGTTCAATTTTGTGAGTAAAGGTGTCCTTTGCAGCACCTCCGCTTACCCCATATCTTCCGACTCAACGCCCCGACTGAAGATTTGGACGTCTGGATTCAACGAGCGGTTCGCCGTCAAGTTCGCTGGCAACGGGTCGTCGTCTGCGGCAGCGCCCGCAGGTTTTACCCGCTGCGACGGTTGCGACGAACGCAGGGAGGTTACATCTTCACACGGCGACAAGCAACGGCGGATTTTCGCAGGACAGTTACTATTTCGTTGATTTTTACTTTTCCAAATTCTAATCATCATTCGGTTTCATTTTTGGCTATAAATGTTATAGAATCCCTAGACCCTTTTTCCGATCAAAACCATAATTTGTTATCCCAGTTTTATAATACTTCGAACATATCAGTTTTAATCATGAAGCGCTTCTTGCATTTTAACAGATTCTTGTTGTTTTAGTTCGAATCAGAATTACCTTTAAATTGAATACAAGTTTTGGCCTGACCGTGTTCCAAGGTGGTCTTTCACCCTTTATTAGGCTGTGTTTTTAAACTAGAAAAACTTTATTATTGTGATAACCCGCAGACCGTTCTGTGTTAAATTGTTTTGATACGTAAGCTAAGTTCCGTAACAGCCTAGTGACCTTGTTTTTATAGTTACATTGTATGTAGTTTGTTTTAATTTTATCATTGTGTGTTCTCCTTATTATATAACCTTGTTGAATTTCGTTCGGTTTTATTTTATTTATACAGGTCCAAATTTACGTGCTGATGGTTTTATCACAACCATCCCGTGTAGTGTTCCGTACCTTTTATTTTTTATGGAGCGCTACAGTACATATTATTGCACGACTGCCCAAAAAAAGGAGGGTAATGTTTTCAGTGTTCATGTATGTATGTATGATTCTTTATTCCACGAAACTTCTAAACGCCTGAGCCGATTTAGATGTGTGGTATCATTACAATCCTTTCACCATCCCGAGTGACATAGGATACCTAAACTGTTAAAATTGAAATACCAACAATGGCAAAATGACAATTATTTATGTCAAACAAAAAAAGTCTTCTAATTATTACAATATAGGTATCATTTGAAAGCTCTTATTGTGACCATCTCAAATATATACGAATATACTTAGTAGCATTAATAAACGGGTTTATAAACATATATCCATGACAATATCAAAAATGCGGTCGGGTTTTTAAAGCTTGCTTTTCATTTAAAGTCTGTTCCTATTCAAACTCAACAAGCCAATGACAATAACAAGTATACCTGACTGCAATTGTATTTAGATAGATGATGAAATACTGATGAGAATAGTGTTACCTTTAATTAGTTTTTTAAAAAGGTTGAATATATATTCCTCATCATCATCGTATTATTACGCTGGGTGCGACAGAGACGAACACCTCACTTATCAATCAAATCTATGAAACCTCACTACATTTTCAATGTCAGCAATAGTTCGAAAAAAAATATGTTTATGACAAGACTCTGTCAGTTTAATGGTGTTTTCAGCGAATGTGCTTTTCATAAAAAAATACAATATTAAATAGAGATTACTACCTTAAAATGGAAATGAAGACAATGATAAATAATATGACTAGGCTCAACCTTCAAAAGTACGCGAATATGGAGTTATAATGATAAATTGGTTTGTTTATAACAGTGACGGAACGAATAGGAACAGACTTTAGTTTTTTACCGTTTGCTTTACCGAAGAAGAAGGCTACTCTATATTCTATTCGGCAAAACGACATTGCTTTAGATATGTTATCGTATCGTTTTTCACCATGCTGCCATTAATGTTAAGTAAAACAGGTATTGTAACGTTGACAATACGATGTGTCCCCAGCAATATCGATTTACCGAATAGAATAGATCCCGACAAATCAATCGATCGATCGATCAATCGGTACGTTCCATTTACGGATAAACTTCCATGTAAAAGAAACTGAAGGCCCTGCCAAGATGCACTACGCTAACTAGCATTTCTATTAGATCGTTTGATCGTTTTTCTACCAATCGCGTCACTGGTAGATAACGTGATACGAAAAGTCACGTGATCTACCAGTGACGCGATTGGTTTAAAAACGAATCGAATAGAAAAGCTACTTAGCCCCTCAGGACGTTGAAAACTGTGCAGATGACCACCGGTTGGTCCATTTGGCTTTTAGGGTTCTTTACTTAAATGGTGCCAAAGTCCATCCGTTCTTCTGTCTGTCGGTGTGTTGAATCTTATGAACCGTGATAGATAGATAGTAGTTGATTTTTTACAGAGTGTACTTTTATTGCCGCTATAACAACAAATAATAACACTACCTAATATATCTATCTAATAATAATATTAATCTAATACCTTTAAACGAGCAATTCTTATATATATATATAATCTGAATCTCGGAAACGGCTTCAACCATTTCGATGAAATTTGTAATATAGTGGTTTACGGGGGCGAAAAATCGATCTGTCAAGTTGTCATCTTCGGGAAATTTCGTTTTCGTCCAGTTACTTGAATTTTAAATTAGGTGGCTCCCATACAAGGATAGAATGGAACCCATCGTGTGCGAGTCCGACTCGTCTTGGGCTGGTCTTATATTTAATTCCCCATTTCTTTTTAATTTTAACCAAAAATGTAATTTTTAGGGTAAGAACTGTATTTCTTATGTAAATGACTTGGCCACACTGCCAAATATTCCCAGGTGTTATCCTTTAAAAAATGTCTCTTTGTCGAACGGACAGTTGAGTGAGTTAAGGGACCTATCAGACAGAGAGCGGTCACGCGGTCAAGCTATCAGTTTTGCGCTCTTTGCGGTCTTTGATTATATTACGTTACCGCTGACCGCTTGAACGCTTGACCGCGTAACAGCTCTCTGTCTGAGAGGTCCCTTAGTCATGCGAGCAGCGCGCTCACTCGACGAGTAAAGCGGCTAAGCTAGGAATGGGACAACTTCAACTTGCCGGTTTATAATTGGTGCGTCGAGGTCAAAAACGAATGGTGAAAGAGACACCTACCTGGAGTAGAGACTATATAGTATTCCAGCGTGAGTTACCTACCGACACGTCTCAGCCGAAGCTAAAAGGTCGTATCAAAATTATAAACCGCATCTTGGGTGAGATGCCCGTCTCAAGCTGCGATCTACATATGAGTATTTTTATCCTAGTTTTTGTTACCGATTTCGCAGAACACTGCGGGCCTAGTATGGCTGCAACTGTATCGCGTGTCAAATGTGGCTAAAACATCCGTCACTCTCGTACTTATTTACGTGTCAGAAGGTGACGGATGCCTTATCCACACTTTGTCACGCGATAAACGCAGCCATATTAGGGATCCTGGTGACTTTTACTTTATGAATCGCTGCTGTAGTGAATCAAATCGACAGTCAGAGATTTTGTAAGGAATTTTGATTTCGATTGGTAAACCTAGTTGAAGTATTATTCTCTAGATTATTTACTCAATTTTGATCCGTAATAACTTATTGAAGTTTCAATAACTACTAACTAGTAATGAAAAAGTTGCAGAACATTCACAGAAGTTAAGAAATCTTCTCAAGAAATTACTGAGAATATTATCGGAAACACTTGAGAGCATTGACAATGTTTTCTTTCCATAAAAATATTAAGAATAGTCTTAGGAATTTGCGAGAATTTCTCATAAGAAACTTTCACAATTTGAGAAGTTACTTTTCGGTACAATGCTACTACTACCCTTGTTCAAGAAATCAAATAAGCAACGTTTCCGCAATTTCGATATCGATTGGTAAACCTAGTTGAAGTATTATTCTCTAGACTATTTACTCGATTTTGATCCGAAATAACTTATTGGAGTTTCAATGACTACTAACTAGCAATGTATAAGTTGTAGAACAATCACAGAAGTTAAGAAATCTTCTCAAGAAACTACTGAGAATATTATCGGAAACACTTGAGAGCATTGACAATGTTCTCTTTCCATAAAAAAATTAAGAATATTCTTAGGAATTTCCGAGAATTTCTCATAAGAAACTTTCACAATTTGAGAAGTTACTTTTCGGTACAATGCTACTACTACCCTTGTTCAAGAAATCAAATAAGCAACATTTCCGCAATTTCGATATCGATTGGTAAACCTAGTTGAAGTATTATTCTCTAGACTATTTACTCGATTTTGATCCGTAATAACTTATTGGAGTTTCAATGACTACTAACTAGCAATTTATAAGTTGCAGAACATTCACAGAAGTTAAGAAATCTTCTCAAGAAATTACTGAGAATATTATCGGAAGCACTTGAGAGCATTGACAATGTTCTCTTTCCATACAAAGTATAAGAATATTCTTAGGAATTTCCGAGCATTCTCATATGAAACTTTCGCAATTTGAGAAGTTACTTTTTAGTAGAATGCTACTACTAACCTTGTTCAAGAAATCAAATAAGCAACGTTTCCGCAACGCAGCCCGCTGTTGATTTGGGTCTCACTTTTGTTACGAATATACGTTCCTTTGTGGATTGGTTCTGTAGGAATACTAATACAAGACGAAACATGCCTCTTGTAACATGCATGTTTTCAAAATGCTCAGGATTTCCTATGCTATTTCAAATAATTTACAACAAATAAAGCAGCATGCAGCATGATTTGGTATTCGAATATTTATCTTAAAGAAACTTTCATGCTGCACACAATAGCTATTGCTTTTAAAATTGTTTCAAATACTTCAATTAGTCTCATTTGTATGAACCAGTACAAAATTATAGAAAATAGATTGTAGCCAATCACTTAATACTTTTATATCGATTTGTAACTCTACGTCGATCGGACTTCAATACGGTGGTACCGTTGGAACTTCTCATCGTTAAGTGAAGTAGAAGATCGCGTCGTAGTGGAATGATACACTAAAAAGCCAGTTAGTTATTATTGAATCAGATATAAGAGAAGTCAGCTACAAAATATGTTAAAAATAAAACGTAGAATCGAGTTTTTAAATATGTGTACACTTATATATGAATTGTCACAGCGATTATAGTGACAAGGTACTAAAGTGTACACATATTTATGAACTCAACTGTACCTACTCAATAAACCTCTCAGCGCAAGCAAGTTATTAAAATCATGTTCTTTGAAAATACGTTTAAAATAAGCGTATATTTCCAGCTGGGAATATAGCAAACAGTTACAATCTCAAAGAAAACTCCACTCGAAATCCCTCACAGTAAATAAAAAACCAATATTTTGTTAATAAAATGTTCGTTACCTGACTGAAAAGCCTGGTAATATGTGTTACTCGGTTTCCGAATGGAAAATGCAGTATTTAAACGTTCATTTTTTAAAACGCTGCGTTGAGGGGCCCGGACAAACTGCGAAGCCTTCATGCAGAAAAATGGTGTTACAACCTGTCTCATTGATGTTGCCGTTAAATAAATTCTCATTTTAACACACTTTATTTACTTTGTGTTGCATTTTCAGTGTTATCTCCGCTGAACTTGTACATAAACTTCTTTATTAGGCTGAGTTATTGGTCTCCAGTGACACCCACGATGCTAAGACAAATCCAACGACACCTCGCTGGTCGAAATCATCCGTTTAAGCTGTACAAGGGAATAAAGAACCATACATACAGTTCAAAACATTATACATGTATAAACTACTTGTGATTTTATCACATTTTAAAATTATAAAAAAATACTAAATGTAAATATTTTCAAATTTGCTTCCTTGGGGTTGGAAATGAGGCTATTACGTATCATTTTAGGTATATTTTACAAATAATGATCCAACCGTATCATATCTGGAGGAGCCCAAACTTGGTATGTTTTGAAAATGGTTTTTATTTCAATTTAAAACAAGTGACTGAAATATAATGATGTGATATATTTTTAGAATTGGCTTAGTAAGCCCTTTCATTAGATACCACACACGATAGGATTCAGAACAAAAAAAAACCCATACAAAATAAAGATGACGTCATAACTCGACTCCTTTTTTGTTCTTTTTCCGTGCTACGGGTCAAATTGATTCTTATGGCCTAAAAATCAATCGTTCCAATTTTCATGCTTTTAACACTATTTGCAGCATTTTTTTTCGTACCGCTAGGATTACTCACAGACTGTAAATATCTGTGCAAAAAGTCACCTTTTGAGAACTGTCAATTTCTAAATGAAACTTGTCCCCATATTGCACAAAGCTGACAGTAAAAATTCGGTGTTCTTTGCGCAGCTTACATGAATCCAGCGCCTCTATTCAGCACGGTAAAACAATATCGCATTTGATCTGTTATCGTATTGTCAACGTTTTGATAGCTCTTATTTTCTTGACAGTAATGGCGGCTGACGTCATAACAACACCATAACAGGCAAACTACGATATCGTTTTTAACGCCTAGAATAGAGGCGCAGTTATATAGGAACTCGTTTACCTTGCAATGTATACCTTACTTTTAAAGAAAAAACAATAGCCGAATCGATAAATAAATAATAGATGAATTCTCGTTTTAAAGCCTCACAAACAATTTGCGTACGCAATGTATTCATAATTATTTTTCTCCGTAACACTTGAGGAAATTTTGCTTAATAGGATGACCTACTCGTACACACGTACACAAATGCCTTTGTTTAAAAAAAGGTCTTTTGAAAAAATTGGTCAAATGCTTTAGAAATTCTATTACGTATACAACCATTGTAACCACTCCTTTAGTGAATAAATTCTAAAGACGTGAATTTTCTCCAAAAACTAAGTCGCATAAGAGTCACTGAGGATATGCTAGAACGAGTCGATTCCGACCCAACATTCATGAAACGCATTGTTACTGGTGACGAGACGTGGGTTTACGAGTTTGACATGCAAACCAGTTTGTTAACTGAAGGCGCCTCTTCGCTCTTGAAGCTTGTTAGCTTCAAGAGCGAAGAGGCGCCTTCAAACTGAACCGAAACCGAAAAAACCACGCCAAAGTCGATCAAAAGTCAAAGTCAAGGAGTGGTTAACTCCGTAAATAAATTCAGATTTTTATGTTTTTATTTATTTTGACATTTTACCACCGGTTGGTTTTCTAGCAGTTGATCGCGACCCTTTGTACAAACCAGCTGCGGTGCCGAAGAAAAAATTTTATTTTTCCATTGGCCATGGATGATTTTTTTATAACTGTCAAGAGGATCTCTCTAAATACACTCAATATATTATTTAATGCGTTTATAGGGGTAAGTATTACATTATATAACAAATTATGTTTTTATTTAATTGTTCGATTTTAGTTTATAATATACCACTTTTATGAATGTATGTGATGTGTTTGCCGGAAAGATTGACTTCGACTCTAGCACTATTTTTACGAATATTTCTATTTTATACACAGTTAGGGGGCACAGGCCATTTTCGAAAGTACAAAATCATATATACGTGACATTTAGTCGTTTAGAGTTAGAAATGGTTATTAAAAAAACAAAATAAAAACAATCAATATGACTACCACCGTAAGGAATAAAGACCGTTTGTAGCTAGGTCAACGTTCGGCCATTGACCCTATCATCTGTTAGGGTTGAAACGATAAGTTTTTGCATTACACAACCTGGTAAAAATATTATTTAATATGTACGGTACGGTAGGTACGGTCGGCCTTGTAAGTAAGTCACTTTCACGTCACGTTGGAACTGGTGCATTCATCTGTCAAAACGACAACAGCGTGTTTCATTAACACACTTTGCCGTTTTTAGTGAATTCGCTCGAATTCTTGCTCCTATTTATCTAAAAAACCAGTAACCGAATTTATAAAAAAAAAAGTTTATTTAGGGGTTGCAGACATTGACAACTTTTCGAATAAATTTTCTTGCAATTCTGCGAAGCCGCAACAGGTAGAAAAAATGGTGATGATAGTCGATATCATTAGTGTTTGACATAAGTTGGCTGGAAAGTTAGTTATTGTTTGTTGTTTTTGGAAAAATAATAGACATTGAAAATCTGCTATAGCATAAGTGATAATTTTGCAACCTCTAAATCGTGTTTTCACCTTGAAACTAGATATTAACATTTATTACATTATAAAAACGAAGGGCGTAAGCGAAGTCTTCAAAAAATATGACGTTCTTTTCCATACAAATGTGAAACACCCTAAGCGACAAGGTAAGTACAAAAGTATGCAGCGACTTATACCTAAGGCTGACTGTACTAAAGATGCATACTCTCACATTTTCGGGTAGCACCATCGTCCCGCTCCACGCTGTATACCTACTCACCGCTTTTAATTTAGTTTCTTGACTATTACCGTAATTCTAAAATAACAAAATGACAAAAGCTAAAGCGAGTGTGACAGCGAAAGACAAAAGCTAACAATAACAGATTGAACTGTAACCCAATCACCCCAGACTGACAACCGATTAACACAATTTATTATGACTTAATTAACAAATTGATTATGTCACAGTTAGTTGATAAACAAGGGTAGCTGTCACGCAATTAACCGAAACAAATTCGAGGGTCAAGATACGTAAGTAATTAGGTATCGGTGGTATAGAACAGCTTATAAAGAGGCGGTCCCGTTTTCGATCCGTGGTAAGGTCATTCATAACACGTACAGTGTAATAAGCTCTTAGAAGATGCTTCGGGTTTGTACTTGTCTCTCACTCGTTCCCATCCGCCCTTATTAAGAGCTAGTGAGAGAGAAGCACAAACCCGAAGCACCTTCTAAATGCTCACAGACTGTATATTTCTTTCTAAGTTTTTGGATTTCTTGAAAGTATTTGTTAGTAGTCATTAGGCCGCTTAATAGAGCATCGGTGGCCTAGTGGCTTAGAGGGTCGACTCGTGATCGTAAGGTACCGAGTTCGAACCCCCGCGGTCACCATGTACCAATGAGTTTTTCTAACTTAAGTGCATTACCCGATGCTCTTACGGTGAAGGAAAAACATCGTGAGGAAACCTGCACATTCGAACAGCTGAGTGTGTAAGAGGGTAATTGCACAAAAGATCCTTAAAGGGTCGAAGTGTATCCGAAAGGGCCCATCTGTAAGATAAGATAAGATAAGATAAGGCCGCTTAATTATCGAGTGCTTACACTATACAGAGTAATTTCAAAAATTACTCGTACAACCCCAATTACTATCTTCCAACCGGAATCAAAATAAATTTTAATAATTGTAATTCTATAAACTTATAAAGTAATTGACTTTATAAGTTTATAGAATTACTAGCCACTCGCCCTTCCTTCGCTTCGGTTTATATGAGTTTTCTGTAACACGCGTCCATAATGCACAATTTTGAATGAATCCCTATCTATTGCTGAAAACTGCATTAAAATCCGTTGAGTAGTTTAAAAGATCGAAGCGAACAGACAGCGGAAGCGAATTCATTTTATACTATGTAAAGAAGAAGATAACGTAAACGCTAAAATAACGAGTGTCAACCTTTAGTTCACAAAATTAAATACTTCCATATAAAATCAATTACTTCTTAGCATTGTGACGTAATACTTAAAATAATAAGTTTAACTCTTTAAAAAACCCACAATTAAGAAAAACAGAATATCCACTTGTAATATTGTACCTGCGTTCCTGGGTTTCCTGTCCCGTTCCTCTTGACTATCTCGCGGGCGCGGTTCACATGTCGGTTGGACCGACTAACTTTAGAGACGTATAATTCTTGATTTTTTGAAGCTGTACGGTGTATTGGTTTTCCATGGCTCTTGCGTACCTTTTTCCTTTGAATAATTGCTATTCTTTTTAACGATATTACTTTTGTAGCCGAAAATATTCACATTTTGTTTATATTTTTCCATCTGACAGCGTTTGTTATCTTTGTTGTCTAGACAACGGGCAGAGACGATATCTTAGGTTTATACTAGACCATGGAGTTAAAACGACAGTTTTACCATAGAATTAATATCTGGCATGTATAACTTTGAAATTTTATGAATTTAGAATTTGTAAATTAAAAAGCTAGATCACCAGGGTATATAAACGGCGGCTCGGACTAGAGCGATGAGTTCTCCCTCAGCCTCTTAAGTGGTGACTAGAAACTCTGAAGATAGGGTCAAGTCGGACCCCTAGAAGCCTCTATCTCCCTCATACCAAAAGTCGACTTTGTGTGTGGCCAAGTCGGGCCCTACGCTTCAAGAGTCCTTCATCTACGAGGTTCCTGCTTTCCTCGGGAACCGCTACTCACTCTGACGGGTCCCACCTCGGGCCCACCTACCTTCGTGTACCACCAGGGCCGCTGCCTCTAGCGCCCCTCATTACAGCGCCAGCGGTGTTCCTGGTCCAACGACTCCGGGACGCGTACTAAAGGAAGTCCCGGAGGAACTACCTTCACCTTCACCACTAAATCTCTAACTTTACCCTGGTGATATTAGGGACTAATTTTATTTAATTTTTTAATTTATGTGTAATAATTATTTTATCTGTGTGAAGAAAGCCTAAGTGTTAAATAAATACCCAGACCCTGACTTACTATTGCTGTCCTTTTCTCTCTAATCTACATCTCTTTTTCTCTGATCTTTCATCAACGTCTGGTACCTGGTCTTCCGAATTATCGGAAGACCACGTAACACGACACACTATGGATTTTAAAGAGCATAAAACCAGTTAAAACAAACAAAAGTTTTTTCTAAAACACGTAAAACGCATTGTGAAAAAAAAAAGCAAAGCACGGTAACACTACCACCGTCGACAGCGTAAAACATTCGTGCCGTACCCTTACCATGAGTTACAATTACCGGACTCGCTAGCGAGTCGAATGCTCTATCCCTCGTAGACCTCGCAGCATTCTAGAGTGCGAGGGACAGAGAATACGGTAATTGTAACTCATGCTCGTAAGGGTACCGGTATCGATCGTTCTGCCATTTACAAAGACGGTGATTCACGTTGAAATAATAAAGTATTCACATTGGGAACCTGCAACGTTTATTTAGCCCTAAATTATGGGGATAGCTGTAAATGGCACCAATTTATCCATCAATTAGCGACATGTGCTATCAATTATTTAATTTCCACACTGCAGCTTATTGAGGGTAAATGAGTAAGTGCGTATTTGTTCCAGAGTTTTTGAAGTTTTCTTTGTATTTAAATATGTTGCTCGTTGTGTACCAACAGCAAATACAAGCTTAGAACTTAGTTTAGGAGTAGGTCGATTTGTGTAAAAATTTGTGATATTTATTTATTTAGTTGTGGGGGTAACATCGTCACAAGTACGCTGCTTGTAGAAAACCTTCCCTGCCGTAGACTCGCTTGCAGCGTTTTAAAAGTATCATCAAGTTTTGAGCTCGTGGCTTAGTCTTTTAAGGGTTTATTATAAATATTTTTAATAAATGCAGTGGCTTTTAAACTGGCTGTGGATATTGCTTTTTTAACTTTTTTTCACGTAGGTATCTAGTCTTTATAACGAATATTTAATCGTACAACAAAAATCCCTTATTATGGTCACAATGTAAACATTGTTCCGCGTTTGATAAAAGTTGTAAAGGTTTTCATACATTGCAAGCGTAGGCCGATTTGGTATTTATATTTCAGAATTTCTGCTGAAACCCAATTTAATAGAATAAATACAGTTACAATTAAAATCTCACGACTATTGATAACATACTTCCTTTGGCAACGACACAGTGAAATAGTACAATATTCCGTCTACATCATCATTATAATTTTCAATTTAGTCTCCTTCGCCTGTCGACAATTAACTAATAACAGTGATCGGAATAAGTAGAGTATATTTACGTAAAGTTTGCAAAAGGACATAGTATACAGTGGTTACAACCGGGTGAAATATTATTTTATTTTTATTTCATTCCGGTATTTTTCTGGTACTAGTAAATGTAGTAGCAAGGAAGTCTCCAGTTTATGTCTCTGTTCTACGAAGTTGAGGTAAATATACTCCACCTATTATTTAGATACTTAAAATAAATGAGTTACAGGCCCCTTTTATCACAAACTAACATGAAATATCCCATACCGTTAGTAAATATTACGTATATTTAGCATTAGTCCCCTGCCTCACCGAGACGCAATGGCGACGTCGCCGGCCACCGTAGCCAAACAATTCATATTGAAAAGTAGACGGCCTCACTCACTTGGCGACGGTTTGGCTACGTTAATTTGTATGGGATAGCGTCCCGGTGAGGCAGGAGACTTAAAAATACCGGAAATCCGGAGTTCAATAAAGCTAAATTAATATTTCACCCGGTTGTAACCACTCTATATTATATCATTTTGCGAACTTTAGGTAAATATACTCTACCTATTCCGATCACTGCAAATAACTTGTACTTGGTAAATTTAAATTCCACCAACCTATATTCCTTATGAATTTTGCTAGAAATGCCGGGATGTTAGTTAAATTAAGCGCTTGAATTGAAAGGAATTAGGAAACCTCAATTAGCGACATTTTATACCAAATGTGTACCTAAGTAGCAATATTTACCTACACCAAGTTTTAAACAAATCAAGTCTGTCGTGTTTTTTCATTAGTTGCTGCCCGCGGCCGCGCCCGCGTGAAAGTCGATTATCGCTTTCCCGCAAGAAAAGTGAAAAAAATGGTATAAACCGTGTCACTCTCCGGCCATTCGACTACCATTCCGAAAAAAAAACGCGTCGATCCGTTTTTCACGTTGTTCCGTTTTTGCGTAAAATGATAAACCAATAGAGTTTCGGATTTATAATTCGAGTAGGAATGAAGAGATTAAAATATCAGCAAATTATAATTAACTTTTATTGTTTCTAAATAAAATTAACCAACATCAGATGTAAGGTCTGCGCATTCTTACTTGTCTTATAATAGTAAACAACTTTCTAACCTCAAAATGAACCTTTTTGGGCTAAAACAGTTATTTTAAACAAAATAAAGCAATCACAGACAATACATTAGCCAAGTGATGTCCATAATGTTTATTCAGTTTACCTTATTTACGATAAGAAAGCTGTTTTAGCAAAAAAAGGTTCAATTTGAGGTTAGAAAGTTGTTTACTACATATTAGACAAGTAAGGATGAACAGACCTTATATTGTTTTGTAAAAGAATATGAACCGCTACAGTTAACGGCAACTCTGTATTCATCGAGGTAATAACATTTCTCAGAATTGTTTACACATATCATATTACTGAAAGAAAATGTTTTTTTTTTATAAACGAAACACAATAATGTTTTGATTGTTAGGTTACTACTTGTTTTTTTAATGGTTACGTATACAGTGTGTTACCGGCATGCGGGCATTTATTAAAACTACCGATAATATGTTGCTTTAGCAATTTTTTGCAAGTATTATCAATTTTTTTTTTTAATAATTTCACAATTAATTTTCTTAGATACTGTCCATTTTTAATGTAGTGCATGTGCTGCGTGTCCATCGTTATCAGTATCGCTGTTGCTTAGTACAAGGCATGTCGTGGTACGGGGGCAAATCATAATAATCAAATTATCCGTCGACAGTCATTTAAAACTTGTCAAATTGCTGTGCTTTACATTGCTGGCATTAAAATTTTGTTAAAAAGTTAACAAAGCCTGAAAATTTGTTTATTAATTAAATTAATGTCATGGTTACGTTACAGATATAGGTACGTTATTTTAACCTCCTTTAAGAAAAACCAGGGTGCTGGTAACACACTGTATAGTGTCATTTATCGGTATGAATGAGTTTTTACGAGTTTTAAAAAAACATCTCACTAATCTTTATTTTTCTTTCAGTAATAATACAGTGTGTGACATCCATACGAACATATATTTTGACAACAGTTAATATGCATCCTAATTAACATAAAAACATGTGTATTGTTAACATAAAGTGTACTTTTTTTTTTCATACTAACTAATTCGCCACGCAATGTATCGGTAACAAAACTAACAACCGTAACAACTGACACTAACATTTGTTTGCGTTCAAAATTCACTCTTAGTGACACCCTGACACCTTGTCAATTGCCTACATTTCGTTGACACTTTTGACAAGACCGCCAAAAATTTATTTATTTATTTATTTATTTATTTATTTATTATCATCATCAACTTATCTATCATTACAGGTTTAATACCCAATGCGATAGAAAAGGCCAACCAAACCCCCTTAAGTACTAAAACATATAACGTGCAAGGCCGTTTTTTTAAAATCGCTCAGAGTGCAATGGAACATGTCAATCTGAATGGCTATACGGTTGAGAGTAGCGAGTGCGCGCGTGAGCGGCGCCCGCGCCAGCAGCTTGGTGCGGCTGCGCGGCAGCGCCAGCAGCGGCGGCCGCCGCCTGCGCTCCACGTACTTATCGGGGGCGCACAGCGCGACGTGTCGCAATAAGTCTGGATTGCTACGCTTGCCTCGCAACAGCTCCATAATATAGACGACCAACGATAGGTCCCGCCTTGTCTCTAATTTATTATACCCGACCATACCTAATACAAATAATGTAGGGTACATCAAAGGGTAGTAGGGGTAAACTGAGTATAGTTTTAGGTATAAGTATCTGGTAAACTTATTCTGAATTTTCTCCAGCATGGTATTATATTTTATTTCATAGGGTGCCCAGATTATCGCGTTACATTCCAACGAACTTCTTACTAGGGCATTGTAGAGAGCGCAAATAGCTTTTATGTTCTTAAATCCTTGAGCCCGACGGAGTATGAAACCTAACTTTCTAAAGGCTTTCTTACAGATATTAACAATGTGATTACGAAACGTTAGTTCTATATCTATCTCTACTCCCAGGTCACGCACTGTTGAAATTCTCCTAAGCGGTGCTCCATCCACTTCGTAACTGTAGTGGACCGGACACTTTTTTCGGCCAAAGGTAATCACTGCACACTTGGACGTATTGAAGGAGAGTTTGTTTCTACGGCTCCACTCGACTACCCTATCTATGTCTCTCTGGAACCGCTCCGCATCCGACTTGTCCTCCACAGTAAGCAGCAACTTTAGGTCGTCAGCGAACAAAAGACAAGTGGCCCCCTCCACTACTTCAGGCAGATCATTAACCATTATGATAAACTGCAGCGGTCCTAAATTACTTCCCTGACTTACTCCAGACCTAGTATAGTAGGGGTCTGACTTGTATCCCGCGTAATCTACGAACTGCTGCCTATCCCTCATATAACTAGCAAACCACCTGAGTGTCTGCGGAGTGCAGCCAATCGCCGCCAACTTCGCAAGCAAGATATCATTGTCGACCATGTCGAAAGCCTTTTTGAAGTCGAAGTAGGCGGCATCAACCTGTTTCCCCTGGTCCACTGCTGGCACCACCGACGTGACAAAATTGAGCAAGTTAGTTGAAGTGCTGCGACCGGGCCGAAATCCATGCTGTGCCTCTGCAAGCTGATTACTCATTTGCTGGAAAATGCAACTCTGAACTATTGACTCAAATACCTTCGCCGCAGTTGATAGTATAGCCACGGGCCTAAAGCCGCTCACCTCACTACCCTGCCCTCCTTTAGGTATAGGTACTACTCGAGTCACCTTCCACTGGTGCGGAAAAAACGATGCTTGAATGCATAAATTAAAAACATGCAATAATGGCTCCGCCAACACTGCCCGGCAATCCCTAAAAACATACGCTGGTATGCCATCAGGTCCCGCTGAGTGCTTCGGCTTAAGGTGATCGAGCGCCTTCTCCACTTGCTCCAGGCGTAAGCGCCCAATATGCACGCGCGCGGCCCCCGCCTTACTTTCTGACACTGCTGCGTCCACATCTAATTTTGGTACCTGCGAATCATACACTGACTGAAAGTACAGGGCTAGCTCCTTGGCACACTGAGAATCCGGAATAGTACTGCCGTCTTTAGTTATCCTATTTCGCCTTCTAGACCCGTTCTTTGACCCCACATACCTCCAAAAACCTTTAGGGTCATTAGTGAGCTCTCTCTGTACTTTATCCTCCTTGGAAGCGTGTGCTTTTTCTATTAACAATTTCACATTTGCCCTACACTTCGCAAACGCATCGTAATCACATTGCAATCCACTCGACTTATACCGCGCGTGAAGTCTACCTTTTAATTTTAAGTTGCGAATTATGTCCACTGTATACCATTCCGGATAGTTGTACCTAGAGTTTACCCCTTTTTGTCTTTTTTTAGGAACACACTGTTCCAGTATCCCATAAATGAAACTATAAAAAAAAATAACCGCCTTGTCTGGATCCTTAATAGTATAAAGTTCCTTCCAATTTGCATCGAGCAATAAACAATACATGAGAGAAAAGTTAGCCTTGTAAAAATTCCATTTCAACGGTGATGGTTGAATGGGCGGGTTTGTGTCAACGTCTTCCCCACGCTCCCCGAGCGCCACCGCGACCGCCAGCGGCGGGTGGTGCGGGTCCACCGCCACCAGCGGTGCGTCGGCGCCGCTCACGCGCACCGTCCCGCTCAATGAACTCAAAACCAAATCCAACTGTCGTCCATTACAGTTAGGGACTTTATTTCTCTGAGCGAATTCACAAAAAGCTACAAAATATTCATAGTAACTATTGATACTAGCATTGGCCGAGTGTAAGTTAAAATCCCCCAAAACAATTGTTTCCCTATATCTAACACTAAACTGTTCGATTATTCTAAATAGTAACATGTATTCGAACTCATTACTTCTCGGTGGTATGTAAACAACACAACATAAAAATAAAAACCTATTTTTAAAATGCACGGTAGCAGAAACCAGTTCAAATTCACAACTATCAATATTTACGTCACCGGGCACTGCCACCTGACGCAGCTCGAACTCGTGTGTGGCCACTAGAAACGCGCCGCCCTGCTTACGCCCGTCCGCGCGATCACATCGAATTATTTGATAGCTTGGGGGTATTATTTCTGCATCTTGGATGGAGTCACTGCAACCGGTTTCCGTCACTGCCAATAAATCTGCGCCTGAAGCTTCCACGTTAGTTATGAACGATCTAAGTTTAGTTCTAAGACCTCGAACGTTTTGGTACATTATTTCAACGTTTTTACTTGTCTTTGTATGGTTGTTTGTTATGGTTCCGAAACCAAGTCCACTCACTAAATTCAGCATTTACAGGCCAAATTTCCGGCTGCTTTAGTAATTTAAATATATGTTCCGGCGCACTAATAACGAAAGAAGCATGATGCAACGAAAGAAATTATGATGACTAAGAAACTAACTCCGTAAGAAAAGTACCTAACTGCATAAAAGTTGCTGCACGGTCGATATGTGTTCGATCAAAAAATTAAACAATCGCTAAAAAGTAAAAAAAAAACTTTTATTCATTCAAAATTTAATCAATCTCGGCGATTCACTCGGCGAAGATAACGATGTTCGATGTGACGTCCTTGCATTTGGATGCAAGTGGTGCACCGGCGTATTAAAGACTGATGCACGCTTTCAAAATTAGTGTCCTGTTGAAGTTTTTGAAATGCGTTAGTTATTCTGCTTCGAAGATCTTCGACAGATGTTTGTGGTTTTGAATACACTTCATTTTTTACGGCCCCCCATAAAAAAAAGTCTAACATCGTAAGGTCCGGTGAACGGGCCGACCAACGTTGAGGCCCAAACCTACCTATCCATTGGTTTCCAAATAAAGCGTTCAAACACGCACGCACGCGAACTGATGAGTGTGCAGGAGCTCCGTCCATTTGAAACCAAGTTAGCACACGTTCTTCTTCTGGCAACGAGTTGACATAGTTAGTTAATGGACCATTTAGCAATTCCAGGAATTTTTCACTATTAAGATTCCCGTCGATAAACACTGGTCCGATAATACGGTCACCATGAATGGCTGCCCAGACGTTTACCGCCCATCGGTATTGATGGCCGGTCTCTTTTAGTACATGCGGATTCACTCGTGCCCAATAGTGTGTATTTCGCTGGTTCCACACGCCGTTCCGAGTAAATGTACTCTCGTCAGTCCAAATAACTCTTGAGGTAAATTGGTGGTCGATATCGTGTTTACTGAGTATCCACTGACATAATGTTAGACGTGGCACCAAATCCCTAGGCAATATTGCGTGTGCCTTCAAAAATTTGTAAGGGTGTTGTAAGTCCGTTTTGAGAATCCTATGAACCATTTTGTGGTTCATTTCAAAATGTCGCCCGGCATTTCTTGTACTGCATTCTGGATATGCAGCAAAATGTTCCAATTCTTTCATCATTTTGAACATGAAGACGTGGACTATTTGTCGATGTTACGATTCTCCCAGTAATGGGCATGTCTTCCCGGACACGCTGCACTGCACCGACTATGACTCTGGGGTCTTGAGGAATGCGACGATTTGGGAATCGTTCCCGATACAACGTTAACGCTTGATTAGCCCTTTGCCCAGCTTCGCCGTACATTAGGATCATATCCGTCAATTCTTGCGAGCTATACGATGAAGGTCTTGGCATTTTGTCAAGAAAATTATGACAAGACAATTTCATGGAAAAAGTCAAGATTACTACACATTTTAATTCAGCCTAACTGCATCCCGCCACACCAGCCAGTGCACTGTGTAAAACGATTGATTTAAGTAGGTAATTTAAACTAAGAAGGCGGAATCACAATAACTTTCATCAAGCACCGATTGACAACTTCACATTCATTGAGTTGAAGTGTCAAGATAACATCGTGCTTGTTGATAAACACAGTTCGATCAATCAATTTAATAATACATGTTTGAGACTAAGCATTGTGATTTCCTAAGAGGTGATAATTGATAATTTTATTATGTGCAGTGAATTTTGATATCAGTCTGGTACAGTGACTAAATTTAATGTGTTTCGATGTTGACTAAGAATTGTCGATGTAAATTTGTTTTGCTTTACATGTGTGTATGTTTTTAAATCTCAGTATTTTCTAGTAGTGGATAATTCAGGAAACAAGTACACGTCGACTTGAAACAACGGTTATGTTTTCATTGAATTAAAATGGAAATGAAACATTCCACTTGTTAGCATTACATTGCTGCTCGAGAAAATTTAAAAAAATTATAACTCTTCATCAGAAAACGTAATTGTTATATTTTTTCGATAAAACCGTTCACAGCATCTAAAGCTATCGTTACTTACAATTTATGTTCTTATGGATGTCACACACTGTATAATCAGCTTTAGAATATTAAATTATCGAAGTTACGTGTACTTAACTAAGAAATTGTGTTAGAAAAGTTAACGTCAGCGTGTTGTTAATTAAAAATGCGGATTTGCCAGAGCCCATTAACAAGTTTTACATAGTTTTTACTTTAATTCAAGACTTCGCCCGCGTTGAAAAAATGAATTGTTCATAAATTTAGTGGTGGTAGGACCTTGTGCAGGGTCCGTCCGGATCGCTACCACCATTTTATCCATTAACCCACCGCCAAGCAGTAGTGTTTGCATTGCTGTGTCCCGGTGTGGGGATAAGACAACCGGTGAAATTACTAGCATAGAGGCATTCCATCTTAGTCCTCAGGGTTGGCAACGCATTTGAGGTCTCAGGATTGCAGTTTTGAGATTGTAGTCTTGAGATTTCAAATGTCTATGGGTCTCAGATCCCATTTATTATTAGGTGGCCTGAGTGCTCGCGAGCCTTCACCTTGCAATAAATATTAAAAAAAAAACAGGTCTACCGTATTTACAAGCATTTTAATTTGCATAACCAATTTATGCTTATTCAAAAATTCAAATGTAGGCAGCATTTTTACTTTAATTAATAATAATTGGTGTAGCAGCCGTATTATTACATATAAAACACAAACGCGTCACATTATGACAGTTCGCGGGTTGTCACGCAAAGCCGACACGCGGACAAATCCGGGTTACCGGTTAATCACTTGAATACTTGTATTTCACGGCTTGCTTATGCCGGCTACTCACACGCCCTTGATTGGGGCAATTTCCATACAATGTAAAATTGCTCTGACCGCATCTAGTATGGAGATTGCCCCAATCAAGGACGTGTGTGTAGCCGGCTTTAGTCTATAGTATGTGCCAATTGAAATTGGCAAAAATGTAAACACAACCAAACGAACCAATTTGCCATTACGACTCGATAATCACGTGCTTTTAAAGATCAAGTGAGGTCTTAGCAATGATTTATTCACTTGATCTTTACTTTCACATTAAGTCTAAGAGTAAATAACTATCAAATGTATTTTATTTTTAATAAAAAACACGCTTGATGAATATTTGAGGTTATGTGTCAAACAGTACTAATTTGTTTTAATCTCACTAGCTCGGAAAGCCCTTTTTGTTTGTTTGATATCTATTGAGAAAATCGCTTTTAATCCACATGTGAAGAAAGAGTTTTGACATTTGAAGGCAGCTTTAGTGATATTTGACAGCTAACAAAACGTAAAACGTTAAAACTGCTGAATTTTTAACATCACAATTAATGAATTGCATCGAGTATAAAACACTAAATACAGTCTTACAACTTTATTTTAATTCATAAATATCAGCATTCAACATTAACCTTCATTCTTGTTGTAAAAACGGATAAAAGGTTCTGACAGTCCAAGTAAGTCGATGTGCGAACAAAACGCATCCGAAATAATAATAAAAAAAACTTAAGTCAAAACTTTTCAATTAAGCCGTCAACGTAAAATATTCGCATGTTTTTCTAGTTCGTTTTGTTATTAAAAATGAGTGATTCGAGTGACGAAGACGTATTAACACCTGTGGAATTACGGGAAACCGTGCAAAATGTGGAATTGAGCTTATTTTCCTCGCTGTAGTGAGGTGAAAAGTTTTGTGTTATACACGGGTGAAAAGTTATTTTACATTTCGTGTGTTGAAACACTCGCTACGCTCAGGATTCTACTTTTGTACCACTCGCTTCGCTCGTGGTCAATCATACAATCCTTTCGCTTGCTCGTGTTTCAAATGAACACTCGCAGGTAAAATACAATTTTCCCCCCTTGTATAACAAATAACTATTACATCTTTGGCAATTTCAATCGTCTATAAAGGGTGACTGCGGGGTCGTGGAGCAACAAAGCATACTAAAACTCACTACACCATTAGGAACACAACGTAATAGATTTAAAAACTTTAAGACAATTACTTTGTTTTTTATTTAAATAAACATTGAAGGAATTTATTTTATTCGCGATCATGGCCATCCTACATACCTACTCAATTTCTTACTCGTCTGCGGTTCTATTCAAGACGGTAAAAACAATATCGTATTTGATCTGTTATCGAATTATCAAGGTGTTGATAGCTCTTATTTTCTTGACAGTAATGGCGGCAGACGTCATAACAATACCATAACAGGAAAACTACGATATCGTTTATACCGCCTAGAATAGAGGCGCCGATCGTTCGATTTTCAAATAAGAAACTCTTACAACGCATGAGCGATAGCCTCAAAACGTTACACTATAAAGGGAAAGCACACAGACCGCCAGATAATAAGTATAAAAAAAGAAAATACTTTTTTCACATCCATCCAACGTTTAACTAAACTTTAAACTCAACTAACAAGACAAAACACAAGATAGCTGCCGGTCGGTGCGAAATGGTCTGAGCTCAGCGTGACCTTTTGAACGCCACAGATAGCTCTGGCCGTCAACAGAAGGTCGCGCCACTGACGCCACGACGGCTATAGCCGTCACGAGTTCAAGATTAAAAGAGACTTTGTTTCGTATCAATAAGGTGTAATTTGCATAGCATAGCAAACATATTTGGCGTGTGTGACACATTTTGTATTCGACTTAAGGTGTTCAAAAGTTAAGTGCGCGTGCGTCTTTAAGACTAAGACTCACTTAAAAGATGTTTTTTTCTATGACTTCGCTTCCGTTCATTCCACAATTGTACACAAATAAAGTATTATTACCCGTTGTACATCGAGAGTAACTTATCTTGCACTTATTTGGTTACAGTTTCCACCTATTCGCACTAGGTTATACACACATACGCAAAAGCAGCCTTAAACTAATTCAATTTTATATTGGTTAGAAATAAAATAAAATAATTTGGACTAAAAAGCCAACCTTTTAAAAAAATACGAAGACTTTTAGTAACCTTCATCACTCGAGTAGCCCAGTCTATAACAACACAAAAAAAGGGAAACATCGCAAACCCGCATGTAACTACGATTTGCTTATATGTTTTTAGGTCCGTTGTGAGTATTTAACATCCAAGTTTGTGCTACCCCCATGGTGCTCGAAAAACTGCGAATTTTCGGCACTTGTTTCAGTTTTTTCGAAAAAACTTCTCTAAGGAAATATTGTCCAAGTATATTAACTTAGACTTTAATAAACTTTTTTATTTACTTTAACTAAATTTGATACAATTTGAGCGTAATTTGAGCACATTATGTTTGTTGGTTGCGGAGAAACAGCAAGTCAAAGATGGGCAATTTTCTTCAAAAAGTGAAAATGTGTTGGTAGGGTTATTTCGAAGATACATACCGGCTGAAATAATACCCCTAGGTAAAAGTCATGTCAAAAGAATTTGTAGAGAATTGAATTAGCCTGAATTTAATACCACAATGGTGCCCCTAGGCCTCATAGTTTCATCCAAAATAAAAAAATAGTAAAATATCGGCTTTTGGCAAAATAATAAAAACATTGTACTGAATAATTTTGAGACGATTTTCTTTAAAAAAAAAAACATGGCTTCAAATAAACATACACTAAAGAAATGAACATACTTCCACGTTTGTTAACTGCGAAAATTCAAGGCACTTGTTTCAGTTTCTTCGAAATAATTATGTAAAGGAAGCGTTTTTTGAAAATCTTTGTACTTAGTTTATAAAGCGTACTAAATTGGCTACAATTTAAGCTTAATTTGAGTCCTGTAAGACTATTAGTTGCGGAGATACAGCTAGTCAAAGACTGACATTGTTTTTCAACAAAATGAAAATTTCGTGTTATCGTTATTTTATTTTCGTTATAAAGTATTATTATTATATAAAGTATAATAAAATATTATTTTTATTATCGTTATAAAGTAAATAAAAAAGTTTATTAAAGTCTAAGTTAATATACTTGGACAATATTTCCTTAGAGAAGTTTTTTCGAAAAAACTGAAACAAGTGCCGAAAATTCGCAGTTTTTCGAGCACCATGGGGGTAGCACAAACTTGGATGTTAAATACTCACAACGGACCTAAAAACATATAACAAAATCGTAGTTACATGCGCGTTTGCGATCTATGATGTCGTTATAGACTGGGCTAGAAACAAACAAACCACTTTCCATATTTTATTAAAATTACTTGTCTTTGCCTATCTACTACGGACTACACCTAGTTAATAATTTGCAAATGGCCTTGGATCTTGGACCGAACAAACATCAAAGACATAAAAAAACCATAACCTCTACTTTAATTACATTAATCTATAATAAAACGAATTTATTATTTTGATTAAGTGAAGCCTATAAACGTCTTATATTTTTCAATTTGTTAATTAAAATGGTATTTTATATTTTTAAAAGCAAAAAGGAATCACAACTGGATAGCGTCATGAGACTCACCCGCGCCGCGAGCGCACGTCTGCCCGGTAGCCCCTCTTGCCGTCGAATGCCTGTCAATACCAGCCGAGTCGGAAATAAGGTCGCATGTGTTATTCCGCCACAAGTTCTACCTGTCCGCGGCTTGATAAATAATTTATTCCCTAGCATGAGTAATTTGCTTTAGCAAGAATGGCGCCCGACTTCTAGCACTGTAGGGGAGCTTTGCTTCATTACCAACTAAATTATTCAATCAAGGACCTCGGTAAATTACAAGTGTATTTCCGTTGAGCTGCAACGGCCGTCAATTAAATTCTCCAATACTGGCATTGAAATTTTCTACGTATTTGGTTTATGCGATGTTGAATTAAATTGTATAATGTGTTGTGAATTGTTGCATCGCGTAGTAAGTATTCATTTGAATAAAAAATACTTTGTATTAGAGATGGGCCGACTACGGATTTTGCCGACGGGCCAGTCGGCCGACTAATCGGTTTTCAATTTTCCGATTAATCGGCCGACTAATCAGCAATGCCGATCGTAGGATTTTCCTAAGTTCGGATGAACGCGCTTTGTTACCTACCCCTACCATGTTTTGACCAGTTTTGTTTAGGTTTTTTCTGCACGACAAAAAATAACAATTAGGACCCTAATTATAGTATTAAAACGAACTACCTAGTGATGTTTATAATTATGTCGAAAAGAAAATCGCGTGTGTGGACATTTTTTGACGATATTTCCTATAGGCAATAAAGTGCCGAATATTCAGCATTTTTTACCGACTAGTCGCCGACTAATCACCTACTAGACATGATGCCGAATAGTCGGCTTTCCCGACTAATCGTCGACTAGTCGGCCCATCTCTACTTTGTATGTTTAATTAAATTTTAACAGAGTTAACGCTTTTTCAAATGACAAAATATTTAACCTTGCAGCATTTCAGACACTTCTAATGGTTTTTTGAAAATGTATTATTTGATACATGTTTATTTCAATGTTGAAACTATTTTAAGTAGGTATTGATATATTACTGAACGGAAGCTCACACTCTGTATTACACGCAGTATCGATGGTGTTTACAATACCACCAACCAAACCATTGCCTACCAACCGTCCTCAACTTCCGACCATGATTTACTACTGTAAGCCAAGTGCAAAATTTCCCACGTTAATGTTTCGAATTGACTCGGATAGTCATGTTTCAGGTTTAATATTAACATATCAGCCACGACCATTATTGCCCTATGAACTGGTAAATTCACTTTGAAGTTTTATTTACTCCTCTTTTTTTAACGCTTCGTTTCTCACTGATTATTTATGTAATAAATTAGGTGAAAAATACATTCTAGTGAATTAACGAAGTTTATTTTGTAAAAGACCATACGGCCAGTTTTACATGTCAGTTTCTACCTAGATTATGAAGACGGACCGAAAATAACCGAACAGTGTTCAAACATTAATAAAAAAATGATTTTATAAATTGTTCACTAAATTTTTGTACAATATCGGTACAGCCAAAAAAAATACAGATTTTATTCAATAATTAAAAAAAATAGATAAGTATTATAAACTAATTTCATCCTGTTCACATTTCAAAACTTAATGATGCTCTGATGATGATGTGCTATGTCAGAAAAAACTAAAGATTACACATATTACCCAACCGCAATATTTCAGGTTTATTTTTTTAATTGAAACTTCCTATTAAAAAAAATATGTAAACATACGTAAATATTAGTGTTTACTCGATGTATAGCTTGCTGCTGCTTAAATGCTTAAATTCTTAAATATGTTCCAATATCAATAAATCTAATTCCAATTCGCATCTATATCGGACAAGCGATATAAAAATGAAAACGAAACCACGTGCTCGCGTTTTTATACGAGCTTGAGCCCACTAGTGTTCTTAATATAACTTATAACTTCCATTCACCGAAGTGCATTCAATCGGCCGATTCAAGTTTATTGATCAAATAAAGCTCGTCTGAATGGCCAGTTAGCAAAGACAAAAGAGCTAATTCAGAGCCGGCGGTTTTACATTCGGAGTTAAACGAATTACTTTGCCACCAGTTGCGCGGTAATACGATTACAGGGCACGAATTATTGTTCACGCAACACGAAAATACGTGTTTTTATTTAATGTCGTTGTATGTTTTAGTATAGGAGGGTTTTATCGCAATTAAAGGTAGTACTGGGGTGGTTTAACGAACTGAGTTTAGACAGACATTTACTAATATTTTTGTTATTCCGAAAACTGAAGTGTTAATAGAAGTCGTATTTTTATCGTTCGTAATTGAAAAAACTACGGACATAATTTAAAGAAAGAAAATAATATTTTTTAGTTTAGGTGAACCTTTAATATTTATGTGTAAAAATAATATCTTAATGCAACTATTACGTTTAATTGTTAAACTAATCCTCGGTATTATTTGTATAACTTCAACATGTAGCCCATGTTTTTTCTCTGTCCTACAAAAAAATCATAAATGGCTTTACAAAAAAAAACTAACAGCGACCTAAAAAGATAAAATTTAAATTGTACACGATCACGTGTTTTCGCTACAAGTAAATTACAATTGTTACATTAAAAATTCGCTGAGCGGATTATTTGGCACTTAAAACTTTGTTGGTGCTCCGATTCCATTCACAACGTTGCCGTCAATTTTAGAGCATTCAAGGAAAAAAAAACACTAATAGGTACTTACATGCCATAGAGACGTCTGCTCAGCTAGTAGTACACTGACGGACTGACAAAGGGGCAGGAGGAAGGGGTAGTGTAGCGCCAACCTAATAATAAATTGACCTTGCTCGCCGCAATCTACGTGAAAGACAGAAATTTATGCTCTATGACTTAACATTTATTTCAACGTGTTTTGAAGTGGGCACTGCCTTTTGAGTTAATACGTTTGTTTTATTTTCCGTGGTGGATGGTTAGCTTTGTTTCAGTGAGCTGCAAATCAGACAAGTTGTGCGCGATGGTCCCGCGGGGTGTCGTGGACTTCAATTGTTGAGCCACAATAGAACCCTGTCGCAGCAAGCCAATGATTAGTTTCGACGTGGTTTCTTCGTTCAAATTTGCGCTGTTGTTATGACATGGTTCAACAGTTGCTCAACCTTTCGTGACGCTGACGTTGTGATTAAAATTACAAGCTCAATAATGAAAAGGCCTACATAGTCCCCCGCTATGGGCTAATTGCCTCGTCCCTCAACACACAACAACATCTGTCGCGATGGTCGCTCACGAACTCCTTGGGCCATACAGCAAATTTTCGGGTTAACCCACGTTGCGTATGCCACGTGAGTTAAGGGTCGAGATTGCCCAGCAACCCAGCAGTCCGCGTCTACCATTATGATCACTCAAAATCGGGAAACCTTGTAAAAGGGGGGAGGCACTCACCCAGCAATGGGACAGACGCTCTTAATATAAAATATAAGTTGGTACCTGTGAGTGCCGGGTCTTCCGCCGGGCTGTAGCAGGGCGGCGCTACGGTGGCCTCGGGGGGGCTGCACGGCGGAGGCCCATCGTGTCGTTGGTTGCCCTTCTTAACCATATAGCAGCGCGGCATCGCGGCCAACGCTAGAACAAATCAAACGTTATGGTTTGACTCAGTAGAGCTAGTAGTTTAGTGTGTACTAAACGTTTCATTTTATGAACCAAGAGGATTGTAGGCTAAGTGCAAACGTTGCTAACGAGTACATATTACTCGTATTTTATAGAAATACCTTTCAATTAACTTATCATTACAATACATTACATTACGCAGAATTTACATTTTCGTCAAAAGGCAATTCTCGCCGCATGAGTTCTTTTTTAGGGTTTGTTTTTACGGCGAAGTTACAAACAAATAAAAATGAAATAATAATGGACCCCATATATGAAACGTTTATTTCAACATGTTTCTATTTTTGCTAAAAACAGTAAAACATATAATATAAGCGTCAAATTTGGTATGATTATAGTACAAACTACAAAAACAACAAATACGAAAATTGGTCAAGCGTGAGTTAAGCTCGCGCTGATTCGATTCGAAATCGACCGTTTTAGTTTGTTAGTCGCAAGTCTAACCTAACCTACGTAATTAATGTTTAAGATATCCTGAAAACATCATGGTTATGACAGCAAATAGCGTTCGATGAAATGATAGGTAGAATCGATGAAGTGAAATTCGATAAAATGACGGGTTATCGCCTGCTAACGTTTCTGTTTTCTCCCGATATCATTTATAAGCGATCGAAGCGATCTATCATCAGAGGCCGTGACTTTTCGTATTACGTGATCTACCAGTGGCGCGATTGGTTTAAAAACGAATCGAATAGAAACGCTAGTTAGAGTAATGCATCTTGGTAAGGACCACTGAGGGCCCTGCCGAGATGCATTGCGCTAACTAGCGTTTCTATTCGATTCGTTTTTAAACCAATCACGTCACTGCTAGACGACGTGATACGAAAAGTCACGTGATCTATCAGTGACGCGATTGGTTTAAAAATGAAACGAATAGAAACGTTAGTTAGCGCAATGCATCTTGGCAAGGCCCTCAGATTACATCAATACATTTTGTCGATAGAAAATCGTTAATCGCCTCCCGATTTGTATGCCACACTCATACACGCGCTTCAGATCTCAAAAGTTCGTCGAAACGCGCGACGCATGGGCGTCATAGCAGTCGGCCGCTTTGAAATACAAGTGCCGTCATGAGCGGGTTCATAAACCGCGCCTTTCCTGTGGAGTACATGCACAGTTTAGTTTTACGGTAAATTTGAAAAACTGGTCGTGTGAGTTGAACTCGCGCACATGAGGGTTCCATTCTACTCGACTCATGCTTGGCCGTTTTTTACCCGACTGCCGAAGGAGGAGAGTAATGTGTTTCATAGCCTATATATGTATGTTTGTTCCTTAATTTGTGGCACTATAATAACTAAACCCGTTGTCCGATTTTGATGATTCTTATGTCAATCGATTTGTCTTAATCTGGTGAGTGTCACTGAAGATATGACAGTAATCAAAATTCGATATGGCGGCAACCAGACGCTATAGTGCAAATTTTAAAAAAAAAGTTGACGGAGTATGGCAAGTGGGGTATCTTGAATAGGGATTTAAAAAGCATCTTTTTCTTTCATAACTTTTCATTTTGAATGATCATTTAGGATTTATAACGATTTAAAGTTGGTTAGCAACAGTCGGGTTTTGAAAGCTTGCTTTTTGTTAAAGTTATTATTAATATTTGTTGTATATTTTTATCGTTTGTCACTGTATGCACTAACAGCATCATTGTTACCTAACGAGCGAGCCTTATTAAAAGGGGACAAAATTCACAAATGGTCAGTTAGCCTGTTACTGTTGGTACCAATCTCAACAAACGATGTTAAATGGTAATATTACTGACATATAAGTTTTTGTGGCTCGAATAAAATTGTCCTACGGACTTGCGAACGATCTTAATTTGTAATAATAATAAATTGTACTTCCTTATGACAGTTATGACTATGAGATAACGTATAATATGAACATGCAACTTTTATACCTTTTATACAGTGTAAAGTTCGATGTACAGTGTAAAGTGGCACGGCAGAGTAATAGGACCCCGTTTTGCACCCTTTGGGTACTGAATCCTAAAGACACGAGAAGTCCCCTTCATAAAATATTCTGAAGAAACGTGTAAAAACGGTAGATTTTACTGACGCTATTCGAACGCTGCGTGCGTACGTTAGCAGCATGCGCTGAGAGGTTGATCACAAGAACGGCTCTCGGTCAAAAGGTCGATAACGTAAACGAAGTCACACGAGCGGGCTCACTTGACGGGTTATACTCATCGATAATGCACGCTCTTAAATGTTGTTTGCACAACTTAAATTCACCGGATAATATTGGCCCGTCTAGTTCACGAGCGAGTTGTTTAAGCGAAACACTTACTAACGCAACGCCCAGCGTCAAGTGTGTTCTAGCGTTTATAATAGTTTGCGAAGCCTGTTATGCACATTAGCCAAGGTTCCGGCGAGAGCAAAGTTGCGAACTCTTACGCGACTGCGGATTCTCCGTTACGAACTCATCCGGGAATTATTAACAGCCTCGGAGGTTTATTAATGAAGTGCAATCAGCATCAATTTTAACTCGTGAGCCTAATTGTAAGGTGACAAGATTCACTATTGGTCAATTAACCGTGTTGCTGATTACCTAAAAAGTTGGATCGAGCTTCGAGGCTAGAGAAGTTACTTAACGTTAACGTAAACGGTTTTCGAAAACTGACAAAATGTATGGAATTGACGTAGGCGCTCGACGCGACCGTCTGACAGCTTACGGCAATCCTATACATTTTTGGAAAACGATAACGAACGCCAAATGCATCTTGTCTAGTGCCTCTGTTTTAACGATGAAACCAAAAAATAGGTTATTTGAATGTGTATTCACAAAAAGTCCTTAGAGTAGGCGGGGCTCGGAAACCCGGTATTTTTTTAACTTAAGTCGTCAGAAACGCTTTTAATTTCAAAACGAGCATTTTCATTTCGATCACGCTCGAACAGAATCGATATTATTTCGGTTTTGACCAAAGGGCAACTAGAAACTGTTCCTGCGCGAAATAACGGTTAATTTCGCTTACTAAATAATCTGTTCGCACCGCCTTTTTCTCGTCTGTCTTACCCTAACAACTTTTAAAACACCACAGTCGCCACGCCATCTAAGTGCAGGAAAAAACAAAAACCAAAAACACACGGTTAATCCCTGTGACCATGACGCTCGTGAATCGATTCCGCTCCGACCGAGCGTTTATGAGGAACCTGGTTAAGAACCATAATTACCCAGTATTTTTCGAACCGTTCCCAAGCCCTGACAGTAGGTGCACACGCATAGTTGGACTTTATTCACAAGTAGGCAAAGCGTTCTTTGGAAACCGATCAAAGTTGGGAATAAGTACCTATAGATTTATTGCTTGAGCTTCATCGACTAACTATATCTTAAAAGAAACGAAATTTGCGACCTAATTAGAAATACTGCGTGTATTGCTAATTAGGTCTAAAACCATAATAATGCTTTAACAGACCGCTTACAATTAACTTAATTCGTCAATGAATTGAAAGAAAAGTTATTTATGTTACGTTAATCACGGCGGTGGGCGGCGGCCGGCGGAAACAAATGCATAAAAATTGTCTCTGCGCTGACGCGGCGGCTCGTGCCTCACTAAATACCGCAGGTTTCCCTTGGCCTAACGTATCGTTTATCCGAAAAAATATTCTAGGTTTTCAGCTGAATCAGACCACTTGTAAAGTTTTCTAAAAATATGTACGGTCAGTAAGGTTAGGGTTGCGGCGAGTCGTGGAATTTTTCAGATTTCTAAAAGTTTTCATTTTTGCTGTGTGAACAGATAAAGTGTATTGTAGTTATTATTTAAAAAAAAAATAGTTTTGCGGCGGTCCTTTGGGTATGTAATTTAGTAAGTTTGCATGTTACGTAATGTATAAATAATTATTTCATTAAATAAAAAACAATGCATTAAGTATCACAGAATATTACTAAATACCTAAAGCACAGCCGTAAAATTTCAACAAAAAATTATAGCTTACAATGCACTTGAACTTTCCACGCAGCCAAAATGAAAACTTGTAGTATTCTCATAAGTATTTTTTCTCTGGCTACGCGACTAGTTGTATCATATGAACAATAAAAAGTTTTTAAATTTAGGCTTTAGGATAAAGGAAAATTCCGATAAATAACTATTAGGGATTGCGTAGAGGAACCGTATACCTACATAAATAAATACATCTCTACGAGTATGAATTCTTTGTTGATGGTCGCCACCGAGCAAAATCATAGCCCGGGGCCTTTCCGAAATCAAACTAGGAAACCTTATAGTTTCGCCATGTCTGTAAGTATGTCACACTCAATTTTTAGTGAGAAACCATCTAAGTTACAAAACTGAAATTTTGTCCACATATAAAAGCTCAATGATGAAAGAGTAAAATTTATTATTTCACTTTACAACATCATGTTGGTTGGATAGCTATTAAAAAACTATTATTTTTAACAGCCACATCTACAATTCTACAAGTACATTGATTAAATTTAGGTAAATTAAGCTACTTATAAGTAAGGTTTAAATCGGTGATCCCCAAAGTGGTCTATATCGACCCCCAGGGGTCCATGATGACCTGCAAGGGGTCCATGAGAGCGGAAAAAATAAATGGGGTCCGTGAGATGAAAATGGGGGTCCACGATATTGGATCCCATTTAAGCAGGTCGTGACTTTAATTTTGGCTTTCCATTAATGGAATAATCCATATTCATACACAGATAATAGGTACCTACTTACTTACGTAATACATTCTTGTAAATATATAAGTAAACAAATATTATCTATAGGTATAAATTATGTTTAAATTTTCTCCTTGTGTAGTTTCTTAGTTAGTAAAAAATATTTTTCCCTGTTAAATTTTCATTGTAGTCTGTGTCAATTTTTAGCCGACTAGAGCTCCAACGTTATCCGTGCAAAAAATCCCGATGTTTTATTGCCTAGTTTTTACGTGATAACGTAAATATTAGGTAAGCAGGGGATCCACCCAAGACCGTAACAAATGCCAAGTGGTCTATAAGACAAAAAAGTTTCGGGACCTCTGGTTTAAATATTAAATAAAAAGTGCACGTACAAACCTACGGATTAAAACCGATTGTGAAGAAAGCCACTCGACTCCGCGCCCGTAATTAAAATTGATACTGTGGAATTCATTATTCTAACTGGTTATCAAAAAATACCATTGATCCAGTCCGACAATAACTCTTCGACAAACATTCTCTTGTTTCGTTTTAATTTGCTACATACCATTGTTAGCTTTAGTTAGGCTTTATTCGTTTTTCTTGTTCGTATTGTTAACGATAGAAATTATTATATTATAGTTTTATCAAGCGTGACGTTGTTTTTATATATTAAAAATAATCTCTAAGTTTTTAGGCGGGAATTTCCCCAGCGGGTCGACCTTGGGAATCGAGTGCCAGAATTGACTGGCAACAATACTTCAAAGAAATTTCAAGTAATGAAACTAATAAATAATAATTATTAACACTACCATAAAATATTATCGTTACAAATATAATATCCGATTTAATAGGAATACGATTTGTCGTTTCATCTTCGTTTTCAAATGTAATATTCGAGTGCTCGAATTAAAAAAATCGTCCCTCTGTTTTGGTTTTGTTCTTTTTATTACACGACTGCCCCAAAAAACGGAGTGTAATGTTTTTAGGGTTCATGTTTTTATGTATGTATCACTATAACTTCTAAATCCCTTGACAGATTTAGATACCCCACACGGGTATCGTTAGAATCCTTACGTCATCCCGGGTGACATAGGATACCTAAAATGTTAAAATTGAAATAACAACAATGGCAAAATGACAATTATTAACATTATGTAGGTATATGGACGACAGCATACAAAATGCAGTCGGGTTTTTACCCGACTGCGGCGGAGGGTTATTAAAGCTTGCTTTTCATATAGTTATTGCTTAACGTTTCTGGTTGGACCTTTTTTAACAAGTAACTTGATTGCTATGGCATAGGTCTTTTTAAAAGAGGTGCCACGAATGGAGCACATTGATGAATGCACACATCCATGTTGTGTAATAGAAGTAAGTCGTTTTACAGCCTTCAGATACATACAGTACCTAGTGTGTATATTTTAATTCTGGTCACTGATTAAGTGAAACATCACGAAAAATATGAAACTGAGAAAGAAAACACAGAAACGACTAGCAACAAGAACAATGTAATTTATCCCTTTGCCCCAAAACTGAGACTGGCAAATCACTGTGCACGTTTCCAAGCAATAAAGGTTTTTGATAATCTGCCAATGGAGCTTAACTCCATTACTAATCCAAACGTGTTCAAAAACAGAGTAAGACATTTTTTCTGTCAAAGCACTACTATAGTATTTGTGAATTCGTTATTTAGGTAATAAGTATTGGTAATTAATTTATTACAAGTGTCAAATGCAATGTGATAGTTAATTATCTTAGGTTATTTTTAAAATATGTGCTAGCCTGTAAGATTCGTTTTCAAACACAATGTATATTGTTGATGAAATAAACTTGAGTTGAATTGAATCGACTTTAAAGGACGGCACTGACAGAATCAGGTGACATTCCTCTCGTTTGTTCAATTCAGTGAATTCTTTACCATTGTTATAAGCGTATATTGTGTAAGCGTAAGACAGGCTTGCAGTGGGCCAGGTTTTTATTTTATTATATGTTAGTAATGACACAATCGCAATAGCATTTAATACCTCCACATAAAAGCTGCAATTAGAATGTGGACAGAGGATATTGTTTTTACCGTCTTGAATAGAGGCGCTGGTTTAACTGATAAGAGATAAGTCGCTCGTTAAATCCAACAGCGAACTAATGCAAAAAAGAAATTCATACAAAAGTTAATTCTTTTTAACTGAATGTCACTATTCAAATGTTTTTTTTGTAATTTAGTGCCACTGTTGGATTTAATACGCGAAGTGTTGTGACATGACAAAATAGTAATATTAATGAGAAATTACTAGTTTTAAGTATAGATTCGAACAATATGCTCCGTCAACTTTTAGTAAATCTATCCAATATTATGTTTTTGTATTACCATCTTAAACGTCGTTTTACATAAAGTTACAATAAATATAAGTTAGAGGACCGAAAGTTATATGTATTTCGTATCCCAAGCCGTAAACTTCTATCAATATGCGGCCCTAGTATGGTTGCTTTTGTCGCGTGACAAAATGTGGATAAAGCATCCATCACTCTCGTACTTATATGTATACGTGTCAGAAAGTGATGGATGGGTTATCCATATTTTATCACGCGATAAAAGCTGCCATGTTAGGCTCCCTGAGCAACACAAAATAGTACTTTATACAGCTATTGAGGTATTGTTTTCTAGCCCTATCCCCCGTCCATAGATGGTCCATAGATTTTAATAGTGTGACTATACAGTTTTTGCTATTAATTAAATAATTACTAAGTTCATTATTTTTATATAATACAAATTCACCGTGAAGATCGAGGTATATCCATATTATTAATATCGTTCGACAGTCATGTGACCTAACGTAATTTTCATTCGTCAGCTTTGTCTATTAGTTCAATGACTAATGACGACCACGGTACTCGAGGATTAAACACTCGCAATCACAATGAATGAATGAATGAATGAATGATTTATTTATTTGAAACCACACAACAACATTACAACTTGCTTAAAACTAGAAAAAGAAAAAAAGTAGGTAAATAGTACAGTTTTGAAGGTGGTCTCAAAAAGGAGTCCACTCAGCATGTGCCAAGGCATGAATTGCCTTGACGCTGATTTTCAGTGAATCCATTTTAACAATACAAAACAAAACACAAATAACAAATAACAAATAACAACAACACCAAGCAGAGCAGAATACAACAGACATTTCAGCGAAGGTACAGTTTAAAAGCAGATTTGATATAAACTTATAAATAAATAAATAATGTGTTTATCAAGTCGGTATAAAAATAGTTACATAATTAGTTGGATGTAAATAAAGTATCTATCTTCCTTGTTACATAATAAATAAATATATATATATATATATATATATATATATATATATATATACAGCAGCAAACAACAGTATTTTATATCGTCGGCTAGACAGAGGACGTTTGTTCCATTAGCAGGTGGATTTTTATTTTATTTTTAAATGTTACCAGGGAACTGGAGTTTCTTATTGGTGGTGGAATGTTGTTCCAGCATCGCGTGGCAGCGTAGGTATCTAAAGCTGCCACGGAATCCAGCCGTCCGGTGTCGCGGGCAGATGAGGCGGGGGGCTTGTCTTACATGTTTATTGGAAAATGTTAGTCGATCATAGAGGTATCTAGGCTGTTTACTCTGAACTATCCCAAACAGCAAACAAGCAAAGTGAAGTTTCCTTTTAGCATCCAATCTAAGAAGTTTGCTGTTGTTTAAAAATGGTGTCACATGGGCTCTGGGTGGGATAGGAAAACAGAACCGGGCACAGGCATTCTGTAGCCTCTGTAGTTGCATTTTTGTACGCGACAGTAGACACTCTCCAATGACCGTGTCCGCATAATCAAGCTTTGACAGGATCAGTGAGTCACAGAGCTTAATACGCATGTCTACGTTTAAGTGATTACGAATCCTATACAAAACTTTAAGTCTGTAGAAACAATTACGGACAGTTTCTAGAACATGGTTTTCAAATTGCAGTCTTCCATCCATAAGTACTCCCAGATTTCTGGCTTCAGACACACGGTCAATGCTTTCGTTTTGAATGCGAACTTGTGGATTGCGAGACAAAGTTTTTTCAATTTGGTTTCTTGATCCTAGTACGATAAATTTAGATTTTAAGGGGTTCAAAACTAGGCTGTTTTTGTCAGACCAGGAAGCAATCTGACTGAGGTCATGGTTTAGTTCTGTGACGGCTATATTAGCATGTTCAGGTTTAAATGAGATATGCACCTGTAAATCGTCTGCATATAGGTGATATTTACTCTTGCTAATGCAACTTACTATGTCGGCACTATACAATATAAATAGGATTGGCCCCAATATGGAACCTTGGGGAACACCTCTTGTGACTATAGACCTCTCGGACAATCGTTTTCATTTTGAAAATCGAAGGCTTGTCTGCATACAAAATGAAAACAATTGTGCCGCTTTGGGACTCGAACTAATGTGTCAAAAAACATTGTATGCATTTTATGGCGTAAATCACAAGGGCATTACTATATGTTTCTCTACATAAATAAATAAATACAAACAAACCCTCGATATAATGGTTTCTCCTACTTTCAGAGCTGATATTTGGGATTGTTCATATTTTTACAATTACTCTAATTCGAAAACCATTTCGAGTAATAGGGTTTAAGCCGTTCTGCATTATTAAGTTCTTGAAATATATATCTATCTCGGATATTTAGGCAAAATTATATTTAACCTTTGTTTGACTTTCGTTTTATGCTTGAAGCCCTTTTAGGTTTATCTTACGGGTTCAGCGAAAACCGCTTGAAATATGTTGCGTATGTTTTAATACATTATTACAGTCACTTTTTATCATTAGATATCATTTAATTGTTGTAATTTATTTGAAATTACAACCCGAATTTAAAAAATATGTCAGCTAAATAAATAAACATATTGCAACAAAACTGTTGGGTCAAATACAAAATTAATGAAATTGCTCCCTTAACATTACCGATTCTTTCGTTAGAATGTAAAAACCGTGAGTTATGCCCCAGCTGATTTTCATAAAACCTAGCCAATAATCCCGATAAACAAGCTTTCTTTGAAGAAATGCTTCTTCGTTTAGGAGCTACGATGACACAGACAGACACATAGACACACGGATACACGGATACATATCGCACCTTCAGTAACAATAGTGACCTAATTCAGAAAGTTCAAAATTCGAGTTAGGTCGCTATAATAATAAATTTATGACTTGAAGTTTGAAAGCTGAAATTTTGAATTAGGTCACTATTGTTCTGAAGGTGCGATATATTATCCTTATATCACCCCTCTTGCATCGCGAATAAATAAAGTCCCACCGTAAAAATAAGTGCTTGTTATTTGCACAGTATTTAAGGCCCTTTCACCTTTGTATTTCAAAATCACAGCTAACATTTAAAAAAATAAACGATGGCGCCTACGAGTTTGCAACCTGCTATTTTATTTTTAATATTTAACGATAAAATCCTCCTTCGTGCGGCTTTTATTTTCTCCGCGGTATTTTACGTAAATCCCTGCCTACCAATACCGTGCATTATTAATTCCAGTTCATCTGTGTCGCCTGATAATAGTATTTATAAATGAAGTATTGTAATAAGTAATATGTGAAATACGATTCCGGTAATAGTCAGGAAAAATTGCCGATTGTAAAATATACGGCTTTTAATTTTGTGTGAATTTGATTTGAAACCGCGGTGGATCACCATTAATTGAAAAGGAAGAAGAAGGAATTACAATGTTAAAGAATGACTGCTAAGTTTCTTGCGGTGCTTCTTCTAAAGCAGCGGTCTCTTTTTAGGAAACGCGTGTAATATCAGCTATTTGACAACATTGAAAATATACTACAAATGAGATATACTACTAAGATACTACAGATAATAGCGTAAAACAACATGTTTCACTTTATTTTTAACTAAATTATGTATATTTTTTTGGAAATTACACAAAAAAATTACTTTATCTGTGGCAGAAACCCTATCTGATTGGTTTGCAGCTGTGGTTACTTGCTGGTGACGTCACACGCAAGTAACCACAGATCATAAGGGCATATGTCTTCAAATGATTTTTTATTGTTTACTTGCGTGTGATATCAAACTTGGCATATTGCGAGCGCCATGATAGAAACAGCGTTTTTAGCGCGGTTTTGAAAATTAAAACTTTAACATAGTTCTTTATTGATATACAGTAGAATCTCAAGGAAATATCAATTTAGTGTGCTTATACATACGTAATCTCACGCCTTCGTTCCCAGAGTGGGGTAGGCAGAGCTACAGAATTACAAACATCTCTAAAAACTTGTTGTTAATTCTATAACCACAATTTGCACAATTAGGCTAAGATGTTTATCAGCGTATTAGTGACAGGTTGCAAGCCCATCGTCTAACAGTACTACAAGCCTTTATTCCCTTAGTCGTCTCTTACGACATCCACGGGAAGACATGGAGTGGCACTATTCTAACTCGGCAACCACACGAGGAAGTGTGCTTATTATGTACGTAATAAAAATAATTTCAAAAGTTTTTCTAAAATTAGTCATATAGGTAGCCTATTCACGTGTAAAAATGCCTGAGTAACTGCATAAATATATTTCATCTTTGTAAACATTAAGCATATTTCCGTGTACCTTTGATGTTCTGAAAGCTTAACTTCATAGGATATATCCGGTTAGTCTGGTAACGCACAAATTGATTTTGACTAATTGGCTGGGTTAGAATGTTTGAGGCAGCCATCAGTTTCAGGTGTGGTTTGCTTTGTGAGTTTCAAATTTGCAAGGGGATTGACTGAACTAATATCACCAATTAGCGAGTTCTGACTTGAGAGACTTCGGTATGTATATGAACAAAGAGTTTAAGGCGTAGGTATAGTCTTGTGAGCACTTAGACTCTTAATAAGAGCGTATAAGAGCAAGTGAGAGACAAATATAAACCCGAAGCACATTCTAAGAGCTAACGCACTGTACAAAGTTTAAATCAGGGGTTTTTTTGCGGCTCTTTTGTAATGGTCCCCTTACACTATCGGCGAGTACAGACGATTACGGCGAGCACGATAGTTTAGAGGCATACTCGGCTGTATTCGCCGATCATCGCCGATGATCACCTGCGACCCGGGTTTTTCGGGCACGCATCAGGGAATCGCCGCGTTGCCGTTGTGCGTTGATCTGCCCACACTATCGCCGATCGTCGATATAGTTATTGTATCTAAATATTTCATTTTATTATGATTAATGCTCAAGCACCACCATCTTCTTTTCCTCCATTTATTAAATAATGAAGCAGCAACACAATCCACTTCAATCTTGTACGCTTCCCGTTCGACAAACTACCTACTACGGGCGATAGTGTGGATGCTTGCACGATCAGACCATCAACGATCATCGCCGATAGTGTAAGGGGGCCATAAAAAAAAATACCCGTGTGTTCATTACGTCACGGGCACGCGAGAGCGTGAGCATACCAGTTCGCGACGCCCGCGCCCCTGGGACAGCACCGTGCCAACCCGGGCGGTTAGGGAACTCCTGTTTTAAACAACAAGCGGCCTAACCGTCTTTATGAATCGGCGAGATTAAATTATTTGTCAGAGCATTATTAACGTTTTGAGCCGTGCATTCGGTAGATTATTTCGTCGATAGAAGCTCAGCCAAAAACGCAGTCAAATGTGGCGACACGGCGCGCGACCTCGACTAATTTGAAAACGAACTATTGTTTATAATGTGCCGCAGGACAACTTTAGCGAGCCGCGAGGTAATAGATACTTCGTTACAGATTGAAAACAGAGTTGTTTAAGAGAATAAAATGCCTGCAGCCATTTTTCCACTTAGTCTTCGCTACATGTCATCGTAATTTTGAATAACAGCATTCAATTTCGTCGTAACGTTTGTCATATAGTTAGCTTACATACTACTGCTACACAGTGACTTTACCATATTTTAATGAAATGTTCTAAAACTATATTATGAATATCTTCATATCATAATATGCGTTGACAGTTTAGGTACTCGAGTCATGTAATTATAATCTAATCCCGGAGTATCATGCAATATCTGAGGCCCGTTTCACGAAGCTACAAGTTACAAATTACAAGCGGGAGTCTCTTTCCAACTCCTTTTGCTACAAGAGAGTACCGTTTGTAATTTGTAACTTGTAGCTTCGTGAAACGGGCCACAGCAATGTAGTTGAATTTTAGCAACACAGCGTGATAGAGTATTAGTGTAGTAATATCTTATTTTTCGGCTCCTGATTATTATGGCGAGTTCATCTTATTATATAACTATTTTCGAAATTGAATGTTGTTGTTGTATTCATCCGCGATTACCGCATGCTAGTACTTACTATTAATCAAATTCCAGATCAATGGAATCATATTTTAAAATTACGACATAAACATTTATTTTAAGAGTAACGTTATTAATTTTAGTCCTTAAGTATGTGCACTTTTTTGAAAACTGCCCTTCTAGATTCAGCTTTGAAGTACTTTACTCGTATGAGTAACCTCATAGTTTTAGCGTTGAAAATTTCGGATCGCATAAAGACCGCAGAATGCATGCCGGCAGATGAAAAACCGCAAATCGGCGAATAACGGGGCGAACGGGATGTAAATCGTCGAAAATACAGCAATGCGATACTAGGAGATTCAATAAGACGGGCTAAAATAAGGACGTTTCTAGATCAAACAGTATACGTAAGGTATATTCGTTTTTACTTGTCTTATATAGTAAACAACTTTCTAACCTCAAAATGAACCTTTTTAGGCTAAAACCGCTATTACAAACAAAATAAAGCAATCACAGACAATACTCGTACATTGGCCAAAGGATGTCCAAAATGTTTATTCAGTTTACTTTATTTACGACAAAAGAGCTGTTTTAGCCAAAAAAGGTTCATTTTGAGGTTAGAGTGTTGTTTACTATATAAGGCAAGTAAGAATGAACAGACCTTATAGGCACATATTCTGACTTAATGAAATGTTATGCTACTTTAAGAAAATATTTACGAAGGACGAAGCCAGCACGAAGCTTCTCGTTTTCAGCTTGGGCAAAAATGCTTTCGTCTGTCCGATGTCTGTTTCTTCGTTTAGATGTTATCCTCTACCGGTAGTATTTCTCAACCGATTGTCGTGCAATTTTGTGAGAAATTTCGATAATTATAAGGATTGTGTTTGAGTCAGTTTCTCGAAAATTTTCAAAATGGCGGTGATATAAGGGTTCTTGCGATTACTTATTTGCGGTATTGGAAAACTGATCGCAACCTATGTTGATGTATTGGGATGGCAGTTTTCCAACGTCAAAGTTAAGTTTGTCGTGAGGTCTACAGCTCAAAGAGCCACTAGTTATGTATGTATGTAACTTCATTGTACTTACTAGTTGTATTAGTAGTAGTAGTAGTATTGTATTGTAGTTATCTAAATAGTATTCGTGTAATTTTGTAGCATCAAATCTCATTTCGTTACACTACAAATTAAACAAAGGAAAAAAGTTTAACTTTAACGTTAAGTTGGTGTGATATAAAAAACAAACAAGTTTTAGTTTGTGGACTACATTGTGATTATTTGCTTCTTGAGATCAAAGTCCGTATCAAGTCGACTAGTGCAGTGAAGATCTAATTGCACGAAGCAATTATTTACAGCGCGCATCGTATGGCTGTGCGCACGTATTTTGATATTCAAGGGAGAGTATTTGCAGCTGATTAATAAATTTGCAATGGCAGCCTTCTGAATTAAAAGCAACTTAAGATAACGTTAAGCATATTCTATACGCTTCATACTTTCGATTGATATGTAATTTGTCTATTAAACAAGCTATTGCAATTTTTTGTTTTAAACTTGGTTTTTAAATTTTTGATCAATTATATACTGAACTGTTCGGGCACTGAAAGTGTTTTTAGGCTTCCCATAATTTGCTAAAATACGTTTCACTAACTGATTCATTTTGCAAAAGACTTTTTTCCGAAACTGTGAAATTTCAGGATTTATATACAACTAAGAAACAAAAAGATGTTCTACAAGATGATCCTGAAATATAAAAAGCGTTTTGCAAAATGACGTTTCTTTAATAAATTAGTTTGTGAAATGTTGTTCAGCAAGTGATTGAACACCGTATTTTTAATTTTGCCATATTATATTTTTCAGTTTAAAGTAATAATAATAATAATAATAAATTTATTAAGTAAGACAGTTACATACCTACTTAAGTTTCACAAAAAAGTTTTTACATAAAAAAAACAATAGTAGATGCAGCTGGATCTTAAATTAGGGGTACCCTGTGCCATAAGAACCAGCACTCTTCCAGTGACACCAAATTTAGAGGATACAACAAGTAGATGAATTAAAAAAATTGTAAAAAAAAAACGCGCACGTGCTATAATTTTCGCGTGTGTGTGTGTGTGTGTGCACACAAACAAACAAAATTAAGTAGGTACTATCACTATCAGCCCATTGGAACCCTGACCCATCAATAGAACTGTGTCACAGTGACGTTATGATTCAAGTCGTAACAAGTGTCAATCAAATTGTTTTATAATGTCACTGTGACACCGTTCTTTGATGGGTCAGGGTTCCATTGGGCTTACAGTTCATGCAGGTCAAAAAATTACCTTCCTTCTTCAGTAATAGGGTAAAAGACGAGACCCTTAAGCTGAACCTTCACGTCTTCATTCCCAGAGTGACAGAATTACCAACAACTCAAAAAAATTGATAGTTATTATTAAATCAACATTCCAGAATTTAACGGAAAACCATTATTCTACTTCTTGGGCAGTTGGGTAAATCTACCGGTGGCCCTAATCATGTACTAATCAAGCAATGTAAACGGTCACAGTTTGTGCAAATTTTCGTAGATCGTGGCCCGTTTTCAATGCTCAAGTGTAATTGGCCGTGATAGCGTTCCCGCAGCAGCCATTTCCGCATCCTGTACGTTCCGAACCAAATGAAAATATTTACACTCCGTACATTAACCCCCTTACTAATAAACGTTGAGTAACGGTAGTATAGCTATACAATGTTTTGTCCTTATCTGTCATTGTGACATTTGAATTTGACAGATAAGGAAAAAACATTGCATATCTATACCACCGTTACTCAACGTTTATTAGTAAGGGAATTAAAGGACTTGACAGAAGCGCGTGGAGCTAAGCCCATGTGCTTCTGTTTAGTCCATTTGAGAAAATTCTCTTTTACCGAACAATTGTCTTCGCGAGTGATATCCATGGACTTATTTCTTTAATAAGTCCATGGGAGTGTCTATAAATAACTCGACATTGGCGAAATACACCTTAACAGGAGTGAAAGCCATTAATTAAGAATAGAATAGAAGAGGATTAAAGTTTTTACTATTCACTACACATTTTCTAAATTTAAAATGGTATTTTACGGTTATTAGCCTTTAAAAGTACTTCTATAAAACAAAGTTTACGAGCAGCTGGGTCAGTTGGCTTGGCAAGTTAAATTCAGTAAGCAGGACCTGTTTGATCGTTTACACGTGTAGGGAATGCAATTTAACCGGTTATTAGACGTATTTGTGTGAAAATAACCGGTTAAAACCGATTAAAACCGGTTATTTGCATTCCTTATACACGTGACAATAAACGAGATGTTATTTTAGCAAACTATTCAAACGTCACATATCTAAAATCTTCGCAATCTAATAACAATATATATGGTAAATGTGTGTTATATTTGGAAACGATATTCCACCACAACAAAATATTCTATTACACACTTTTAACCCTTGCACGGTAAACCCAGAAGTTTAACCTTTTGAACGCCATACGTCGAATACAAAATGTGCCACCCACACGCCAGACATGTTTGCTATGCTATGCAAACTACACCTTATTGCTACCAAACAAAGTGTCTTTTAATCTTGAACTCTTGTCGGCTGTAGCCGACGTGGCGTCAGAGGCACGACTTTTAGTTGACGGCCAGAGCCGACTGTGGCGTTTAAAAGGTTAAATAAGTTTCCCATAGACACTTTTGTAATAGAATCAATCGTAGAGGCGTTATTAAAAAAGAAAGGCACCTACATTTTAAGATCCCCACTCGTGCTCTCGCCAAGCAAGGTCGCCAACTGATTTTGAATCGTACCTACCTCATACCTAGACAACATATATCAAAACCCGATTAGTATCCACCTTTAACAAATCCAAAGTTCCTTCAGACTGGGAAGTGGTCTTTATAGTAGTTTACGTGACGGTTGCGTAATGACAGGCATTACAACATTAGTGTGGTTTATAGATCACACGAGTGTTGTAATGCGAATTACGCAGAGTCTCCTACAATACTTTATCTACACACTAATTATAAGTACTCTATGATGGGTTCAGAAACCGAAAGGCAAATGACCAGCATTACCTTACCTGTGGTAGTAGGTGACAGCGATGACAGCTGTAACGTAATTTTGAAATTACGTTATCGAATATTGTAAGGTAATGAGATCCAAATTTGGAAAATCTTCCAAAATTAACAGCTGTCATCGCTGTCACCTACTACCACAGGCAATGCAGGTCATTGCCTACGGGTTTTGAACGCATAATAGAGGACTTATGATATGAGTGTAGATAAAATATATTACATAACTGTGGCCCGAGACTCCATACGCACAGAAAAAAAAAATGCTACTCAGGGATAATATCTAATTTATCAAGGATAAAATAGCGTTAATAGTATGAACAATAAAAACACCGCTACGGTCTAAGTATTCCCGACCGTCACGTAACCGCCCAATATTTTTCGAACTCGTTAAAAGACCTTCATCAGGGGAGTGCCGAGTGTTACCGCGAACACGGCCTCTTATATACTGACGGATCGCCCATTAATACGTGGGTGTAGTAGAGTTAATTAAGAGGCTTTTTTTCTTGTGTTTCTACAGAAATAAGCCATTTAGCGCATAAGCCTTGGTTTTTCATACGCAGACTTGTCGTAATCCCAAACCCTAATGGATGGTAAATACAAATGACATAACAGATGCATTATTGCGTCTTTGCGTCCATTTTGTTCTGAATAGTTGATGAGGGTTTTATCAATGCGTTAGACCTACTGATGTGCAAGTTGCGGAAAGTTTCCAAAAAATTGGAAAAGTTCTGAGAAATTTCCGGAAACTTTCACTAGAAATATAGGAAATTTAAATTTAAGAAACGGAAGGTTTCAATCCCCATACAAAATTGTGAGAAGTTTCCGAAATTTTCCTACATGAAAATATCCGCAATTTTGGAAAGTTTCCTTTGGCACATCAGTACTTAGTTAGACCAATTTTATAGGGATAAGTTCGCCATTGTACATGTTAATGTACGAAGTTGTAATTGTTATTTTTGTGCAATAAAGAGTTTACATACACACATACATATTCACAATGGGATTTTGTCTTTTAAGGTTGACGCACACATAACCGCTCGGCACCGGTTCGGCACCGCCTCAACTCGAGCCGTTCAGTATTCTGTATGAAACTCCATACGCACACTTATCGGCATCGGAACAGCTACGCCTCGCCTCGGCACAAGCTGGCGGTCGTCCACTGAAAAATGTATCGTACTAACACAAATCAAAACTCACTTTTAAATGTCTCTTTTTGAGCTGATCCAGTGTCGAGCGGTTATGTCTGCATCAACCTTTAGATTTACCTAATGCTTAGCTCCCTCTATTTCAACGAGGTAACATGCGTCAAGATCACGGGTACATTAGATCTAATGTATTCCGTGAAGCATTATTATAAAGCTTTTGTTGCTGTCAAGTGAATTTATATTTCGTTGAAATCAATTAAATTGTTTTATTTGACAAACGACGTAAAGTTAATAGATGATGTAGAAAACAATAACTATCAACTAAAACTAAGCTTTAATAAAACGAAAATCTAAGATATAAAATAAACTAAAACATTAAATCTATGAATGGCCGCGGCATTGTAGACACACGTAAAAAGAGCCCTGAGCGACCTACTTGCGCAGTGAGCAAATTACGGACCAAATTGGTGGGCGCGGTGGGGGGAGTGTAAACCGCATCGCTTTGCTGCCACGCTATTGGTTCCCAGTAATACACTCTTATCTATGATTGGTTTGTTAGTAGACACCATGCGCAAACATATCCCCTCTACTAGCCGCTCGGAGCTCTTTTTACGTGTGTCGACCTGTAGCCAGCACGGCTAGCACATGTTGTCCGCGCCTTATTTGTCGCTCGGATCTCCCTTTCTATCTAGTCAGTAAGGATAGAGACGCACTGAGCGACAAGCGACAAAATACAACTTGTGCTTCCCGTGCAGTCATAGTAAATACATACCTAAGGCGGTAAAACAAAAAAGGTGTGCGATCGCGGTATTTAACGTTTGCGAAAAATGTGATACCGTTTCTCTCCCCTTGTACCTAGTTCGATTTTTGAATATGTTGTAGATATCATGAAAAACTATATGTACGTTCTCCTTTCCAAGAAAATAGTTCTGAGAATGAATCAAATTTAAAAACAAAAAACAAACGTGCATACTGTTTTTTATAATAACTACAACATATTCAAAAATCGTGGAAATCGGACTTGATTTAGGGAGTGAGAAATAGGTGAGAAACGTTTATCGCCCGGATCTAAATTTATACGGTTTTTTTTTGATAGCCACGCTATTTTAGCATAACCTAACCTAACTCCCGACCAAAATATCAATAAAAATGCGATCTGAGGTTTTCTTTATTACAGCCCGTGGTGTGTACACAATTAGTCACCCGGCCATGAAGTTGTATTGTTTGCCCAAAGCGCGCGGTAAATGCTTCTTACGGCATAGGTGACGTTAATATTTTATTAGTACAAGATTTTATTTAACTTAACGTGATTGTGATTGGGTGAAATCTTGCAACTCTTGCAGGTAGGGTTGTGTAGTATATTTATAAGAGCCAAAAAGAATTAATTCCCGTCACTGTACTAGAACGAACTATTCCGTAAAGTTTCTGCTCTTAGTTCATTTAGTACACGCGGAGCAAGAACCGAACAGAGCAGTGAGTGACACTGACAGCAAAGCCGGCCATTCATTCGGTCAAAGGAGCATGAACAGACCAGTTTCTTTCAGTGTACTAGTGTACTAAAAGACCGAATAAAATTTAATTACAGCAATTGTACTAGTTTGGAGCGATCAGCTCAGTGAACGAGCGCGCACAACCCTACTTGCCAGTTATTTTTAAATCGCTCTCCGTAAATGTAATGTAAACCCGATGACGATTCAATATTACGAGTATGTTAACGAAAGTAGCAATAGGATCTCCGCTGCACTGAACGTACACTTCGTTAGTTTAGTCTCTATAAGTAGATGAGGACTGAGCAAAAAAGGCAATAACAGCATGTCACAAAAAGAAGACAGAACCTTATTATAACGTCTCTCTGCGTTTTAAGAGATTATTTTTATAGTTCCTCTACTTGCTTTTTCTCAATTCAAATATATTCGTTTCTTTTTTAGGGTTCCATGACCAAAGGTTGCCAACGGAACCCCTATTACTAAGCCTCCGCTGTCCATCTGTTTATCTATCTATCTGTGAGCGGGCTGTAGGTATCTCATGAACAATAATTACACAAATAAAATTTTCTAAAAGTGAGTAATGCTAATGTTGCCGCTTTAACAACAAATAATAAAACGTGTGCGTCTCGGGACGCCCGACGGAAGTGATAACTTAAAATAACCTAAGTTAAACTATTTAATATTGAAATTTACGCACACTAATGCAGATTGGCACACACTAACAAACCTAAAAAGTGGTACACTGTTGAAAGAGGTCATATAGAGACGTCTCTTTTTAACGAAGGGCATTTGTAACAGGTGCGAAGAGTACTATTCTATTAGCTGTTTTAATACTCCCTCTATGCTTCCTACCTCTATGCTGGCGCCGTAACGCGTTACGTAACGAAGCGGTTTACCCTCCCATAAGAAGTTATCACTTCAAAAATTAAATAAGTAAAAAGTGCAATTCAAGAATGGTACGGACCCTTCGTGCGTGACTCCGACTCGCACTGAGCCGTTTATTTAATTAAGCATAACTCAAAGTCAGTTCCCAGAATCGTCGGTACGGCATCAAAGCGGCGCTCTGCTAAGGGATTCTCTTAAAAAATAACTTCCTGTTCCATTTGTCAGCTGGTTATTATTAACCCAGTTTTGTCGAAACCCTAGACAAGATACATATCTTGATAAAATAACCATAAATAAATTACGGCGATTTCCAGTTTTGTCTAAAAACTCAAAATTAAAAAGAGCAAATAGAGCAATAGAGTTATTGGTCATTCTGTAGCCCTGCCTACCCCACTCTGGGAATGTTTTTTAAACTACAAACCATCGACGTAGGTATTGATATGCAGAGGTATGAAGTTCCGAGCAACAAGAACGAAAATATACTACTACCGAAACCCCACAAACTCGCAAAATTCTAAAAATCTGTAAGCAATCCTCCCTTGTACAACCGCTTGCACGATAACGTTAGGAATGCAGCTTCCATTGCCGGGTTTAAATCTAGACTAAGGGCCAAGCCACATCCCAGCTTCTTAATAGCTTTCGGCTGGCTATCGCTATCACGCTCGCACTCGCAACTGACTATATATTTGTCACCCGTGTGTCATAGAAAAACGAAGATCACCGATAGCTATTAATAAAATATTAGCACTGTAAAAAGACACGTAACCGCGTCGTGCAGATTCACGGTGCCGTGATTTATTAATAAAGTGCAATATTAAGTCGAATGTTCTGCACGTAGAGATTAAAATAGCTTGAAACCGACACTAGCGGCTTGGCACCGTGTATCTGCACGACACGACAACGTGCCCTTCTACGAACGTGCCGTTTTACGTTGACGACGCCGTGCCGTGATGATGTGGCCAGAGAGTTCTGCCAAGATGCATTGCGTTAACTAACATTTCTATTCTTTTCGTTTTTAAACTAATCGCGTCACTTGTAGATCACGTGACTTTTCGTATCACGTCATCTACCAGTGACACTATTGGTTTAATAATAAATCGAATAGAAACGCTAGTTAGCGCAATGTATCTTGGCAGGGCCCTCAGGCTCTTACGGTGGGTTTAGACCAAGCGAACGAACAAGAATTCTATGGCATTATCTCTTACGTTTTGTTTGTAAAATTAAAGACAAAACAAGTTCCAGAGCATTCGCTCGTTTGGTCTAAACCCACCGCTAGGTGCCAACTCGATCATACCTCCTACAGCTATGGCCCGATTTAGACCAAGTGAACGAACAAGAATTCTATGCAGTATCTCTTACGTTTTCTTTGTAAAAATAAAGATAACACATGTTCTAGAGCACTCCTTCGTTGGGTCTAAACGCACCTTTAGAAGAATGCCTCCCCTTGCCGCTTGGTAAATAATTATAATAATGAAATATTTGAACATTACTACACAGTTTAATATTTAATTTATTGTAATATTTAATTTAATGCAAACTGACCGTGTTGACTGAAGAATTTATATTTGTATTTGTTCATAAATAAACGGTGTGCATGTCTGTTTTATATGTCGCCTTTTTCTAAAATTCTCCATGTTTAATTTTACACGAGGAATCCGAGAGTAAAATTAAATTCCATTTAAATGGGGCGCGGGCGCAAAATCCTGCAGACTGAAGTACGAAACAAATATAAAAGGATTATTAATTATTTTTTGCAAAAACATCAATTCTTTATGAAAAGGGACAGCACTAGCAGAAATAGGAGCAGTCTGTCGTGTTCATTTATTTTAAAAAGGATTTCCAGAGGCATAGATGTGTAGTGATTAAGATAACATAATTCTAAGTAGCACGTGTTTTTACCCAACTGCCGAAGAAAAGGGATGTATACATGTATGAGGATATGCATTTATGTAAGGTTCTTTGATACCTCATAGAGGCCGAACAGCCATAGTCAAGATGCAAACGCTACTAACGTTTTTCTTTTCAATAACTCAAAATGTAGAGGATGACTTTCTCTTGTCTTGGTCTACTGAGGGCCCTGCCAAGATGCATTGCGCTAACTAGCGTTTCTGTTCGTTTCGTTTTTAAACCAATCGCGTCACTGGTAGATCACGTGACTTTTAATATCACGTCATCTACAAGTGTCGCGATTGGTTTTAAAAACGAATCGAATAGAAACGCTCATTACATACATTTTGAGTGATAGAAAAAAAAATGTTAGCTTAGCGTTTGCACCCTGGCTACGGGCTAGCAAACGAGATGACTTCAGATTCGTCTAAGCGTCGCGAGGGACATATTAAAAGGCTTGAAAAATATATATCACGTGGTGTATTAAATGAACATAATATACCTCTAGGTAGATGAAAATAATAAATATAAAGTACAGTTTCCGAAAGCTTTTTAGTAGGGGATACGAATAAGAGACGACCTTCACCGGACTGTTTATTCGATAAAAAGCATGAAGCCTTATAGAATATGCAAACGCTAGGTTGACTATTTTATCCCGTCATAACTATTGGGTAGGTAGGTACATCGGTGCTAATAATTTGCGCTAAACCTAACGTTTGCATATTCTATAGGCTTCATGCTTTCGATTAGTATGTAATTGGTCTATTTAACAAGCAATAGCAAAAACAAGCAAAAAAGTTCATTTTCAGTTTTTTTTAAATCATGATTAAGCACTGGGCTGAAAATTTTCAGTCAACCTATTTACCATATATTACTAAGCATATTAAATTTGATATAAAATACTTTTTATCGAATAAACATCCCGGTGGAGGTCTTCTCCTATCAGGATCTTAGACCATTTTGTCACCGATTAAAAACACAGAAAGACCATTACATTAAAGGCCCAGTCACACCGGATGTGTGCGCGTAGACGTGACGTGCGCGTTCGCTTTCCACTGCGGTGCATAGTATGAATTCTCATTACGACATGTCACTATACAACGCAGTGATACATTTTAAATGTGAATGTGAAAAAATACATTAATCAATAGAAACTTTCTCAAGTTTAAGTTTAGAAAGACTGACCGCCCACACTTGACATTTCGCTGCAATTGCCTCTAATATTGCAGTTGATAAATTTACAGCGTGTCTGAAATTACGCGGTGGACGCGGTTAAGTAAAAATAAATTTTCTGCTTCATTATTGCAATACGAATTATTAGAATTGACGCTTCATTTTGATTGTACATTTGCCACAGACTGCCCGACGATTTAAACTGTCCCATGGAATATGATAATTTACAATTGAAATTGAATGAGTAGGTATTTGTAATAATGTATAAATCGTCTTGCTTGTTTATATTGCAATGGAATTAAACACCAGCATTATTATAAAGTATGGAAAACATTTTACACGTCATAAACAGTTTTTCCGCCATCTTTAAGAATACAATAAGGACTTGTCCGTGTTTATTTTATTTACCTTCATTGTATTGTTTTTATTTTTATTCACTTGTTTATTTATTCGTTTGAGGTACATTAACACATCACAAAAGGTAAAATAACAATCTAAGATCACTTACTACACTTACATATTCAGAACGTAATAAAATTAAAAATTTAATACAAAAAACAATAAACACTCAAAACAATACTTTTGTACGGTCACGGACTTTAATGATGAACTATAAAACCTTGTCGCATAAAGCCAACAGTTAATACCTATGTAATTTCTATCTCGTCACTTGACGCTGTCGATTTTGAAAAGGTTCTATGGTGGATCAATATTTAAAGCCCTTGATGTGTTAATAAAGTGTTTATACATACAATAGAAGTATATGAAGTACCTGAAACACTAGACATTGTACAGGCTGAAACTGAGTTTTTTCCCAAGATGACAACTTGACTGATCGATTTCTGACGCCTAATAACCCTCTCTCTGAGATATAACCACCTATAGTATTTGGACCTTTAGACAAGGAAAGACAAATCCTTCCTATAGGAAGGACAAAGAAGTCCCTGTGTAAAACCTTGTGACAATAACAGTCAAAGAAGAAAAAACAGCCTACTTTTTGTTTCATTTTTTCTCATGTTATACGTAATCTAAAAAGTAGAGAAAGATAGCTGACGCAAAGTACGTCTTATAGTCCGGTTCTTATTCTGTGTTAATAAGTCACGAAAAGTCAAAAAATCAAGCCATTAATTAAGAAAAAACTCCTTTCCGTTATTTTCATCAAAATAGTTACAGCCGGTTCTGAAAAATCAATGCAATTCATATCAGATTAGTGCACTTGAAGTATATATAGGTGAAGCGGAGTCTAGTTCCGAAAAAAATAAAACAAAAACGTTTCAAAACCACAGGACTTAACATGATATTTCGTCCAGTCAAAGCTATTCAAAATGTAAAAAACCTAAGCCTGCACATCTGCAACCGCCCGCAAAGCAGCCCGTACATATTCATCCATGCACAATGATCGATCCATCCAAATTGGCACCCAGTGAAACGTCCATTAAGCATCATTTCAATGGTTAAATGGATCGTCACGTCCATTAAATCATATCGAATTCAAACGTCATAATGTTCATTTTCCATGACATTCTATTTTATTTTGTGTTACTTACGGAATATAACATGGTTTTGAACAGTTTGAGTCGTGGACATACGCTTTCAAACAACGATTTGGTCGTTGCAAACACAAACAGGGTAACTATTTTAGAAACGCACGTTACCACGGTTGCCACGGTTCAACTGCTCTCGGTATTGGAACGTAAGTTGCGGTGACTGATTACACTCACAGCTACATAGAGTACTAATGGCAGAAAGGTAGTGAATGAATGAATGAATGTGATTTTATAATAACAAAAAACTAGCTCATTAAACTGTCTTGGATGATTTTTAGTAGGCATAAACACTACGAGTATAGTCGCCTGTGTCAATGGAACCAATCACTCACTTAGTCATGATAGTTTACCTTTTAAATTCGTTGAATATTGCCTAAATGATCCCCCACATCTGAAAATAGGGACTATGCATGTTTTTTTTTACAGCTTCAATAAAAGCTGATTCATGTAAGAAACAAATGAGAACAATCATTTTTTGAATAGCTATAAAAATAACCAAGATATAAGCCAACAAAGATTTGTTCCTATCTCTTTCTAGCAAAACATATTTTTACGTGGAGATTATATGGCCGAACTGCACAATGACGTCACCGGTGCACTTAGGATCTCTCTGTCTAATTAGCAGTTTAAAATGCTTGTATCATCCGTATTTCTTGACCGATTTTAATTGCAATTTCACTTTTGGTGATTTCTTTTACGGTATTTTCATATTTTGTTAAGAAATGTGGTTTAAAAAATCCATGCATATTCCCTATTCATACATAAATAATTTAGAGATAACTTACCCGAGGTTATAGTGTAAAAAAAATAACCTTTGCTTCACAAGTATGGGAGGTCCCACAAAAAAAGATTTAATTTTGCAACTTTATCAGCCTAATGTAAATGTATAAATACGCTAAATTACAGCTTTTTAGTACCAAGAGTATCGAGTTAAGCCGCGGACGGGCGGACAGGCGAAACTATAAGTGTTCCTTTTTAACTACGGATCTCAAAAAACTGCCCAATTGAAAAAAAATATTTAATTAGATTTATGTATGACATGACACGGTAAGGTCAACAGCATAAATAAGGTGATTATTTATACACCTGGTCGCTTTCAATCGTATCACAATTTTGTATGACATTTCAAACACGACGTTAAAGTGACAAGGTACATAAATGATCACTTATTTATGCTGTTGACTGTACCTTATGGGTGTTGGTCAAATCTTAGGTGCCATTGTTATTATCATTCAAATAATGAATTATTTTTGAAATTAAAAACAAAATAACCTGCTTTTTTGAAATCGGCTAAAAATTGTAACCATAAAATAGTAACTATCACAAAAACTTTTTTTTTCATTTAATTAATTTGTTTGTTTTTGTGTTCGAATAATTACGTGTGTAACCTTCCGTGATTTCCTGATGGTTCCAACGAAAGAGCAACGTTAGCTTAAATGCCAGCATTACGCTGAGTTGGGACCATTTCGTGACTACATTCTCTTGTGCATATTACTCTGTTGTTTGATGTTGTTTGTCACGAATAAATGTTTTTATTCTTATTTCTTTCTTATAACATTTAAAACAATCTTATTAATATTGAAATTGAATGAAACATGATAGTTTTATTTACTTTCTTTATGATTTGGACCAGGGACCGGTCCGGTAACCCTTTCAAACCCTTTCAAAACCCCTTGAAGGGGTTACCGGACCGGACCGTTGATTTTGACTGTTAAACACTACCTAAAAAACATGCCAATAAGTATTTACATAGAAATTAAAGTACACTGCTAATAAAATCAATTAGTATAAATCTAATAGTTTGCTATCGGTACGCAAAAGAACACAAATTTCAATACACTGTGGTCAATACATGACATGTGGCTGGGTGCGTTACGTCAATTTACGCTCCGATACCCGACCCAAGTATTGTGTATTTTAATACTGAACATAGTTTTGATGATAAATGTTTCGTAGGTTAGAAATTATCTAAAATATGTGATTTTTATTTGTAGCGGTAAAGACAACGCGAAGATTGCAGTGTGTTATGAAAAGGGACCTTATTGTCGATGGCGCTTCCGCCATTATTACAGAAACTCCGATATAAATACAACGTCGCGTGACGCAGTGCGGCGGAAGCACCATCGACAATAAGGTCCCTTTTCATAGATGAGGCCACATTTTTCATGAGCTGGACGTAAAAAAAAAATGTAACTACAGCGGATGTTATGTTAGGATGGTAGGTCGGCGCTTCGCCAAACTGCTTTGCCAACGGAACTTGCTCCAAAATAATTATACACCATGTATGGCTAATATACATCATGAAATTTAGGCTCGCCGGTTTATAATTAATTGACTTATTTAAAATTAAGCGGTTTTAATTAACACCTAACTAAAATGGTCAGAAACCTCGTGCTTATGTGAGGTGCAGTTCTAATCTATTTTAATATCCTTGCACGCATGCACGCAAATGCAGGCCTAAATTTAATTAAGATAACAGCATCAAAGCACGGGCCTCAGCCTTTTCATATTAAATCCATCAGATACTTAATATAACGGGTCTGGCGTAAATGAAGTAGGGTTTAGGTAAATCGGTGACACGTCCGGAATTAAACTGATGCAAACACCAAAATGAAATCTACCCTCGCAGGGTTGTTCTACAGGATGTTTGTAAAGGGCATTGGGTAAATTTGTTTGAAGAATATTGTCACTTTTTTTTTCAGCGGCCACGGATGATTTTTACATAGTTATTTAGAGGACCTCTAAATATACATAGATATATATAATTTATGGCGTTAAATAATATCGGAGCGGAGATTTTAAAGATTTAAGTATTCAGTTTTTAGTACAAAAGTACGCCCAAGTATGAATATTTAATTATCTCCGCTCCGATGCACTTAAGAGTATTACATTACATAACAAAATATGTTTATTTTTAATGATTTTATCATAATTTACCACTTTTACGAATGGTCGCTCACCTTGAAAATGTATGAATTTTACAAATGACAACACGTTTACCCAAACCCCTTTCCGCAGATGTCGAGAATTTCGCCCGTTTACAATTACAGTTAGGCGGAGTGTATTGCGGCCTCCCTTAATATCCTTTGAGCTCAACGGACTGCATTAATCGAATGCTTCAACAATTGCACATCGGAATGAATTCAGTTACACTACATTCAGATACTGGGAAATGTAACTGTGTAATATTCGTGCTAGAAAACCGTGTTGCGAACATTGTCACGGTGGGTTTAGACTTTAGACCAACCGAGCGAATGCTCTGGAACATGTTTTGTCTTTATTTTTACAAAGAAAACGTAAGAGATAATGCCATAGAATTCTTGTTCGTTCGCTTGGTCTAAACCCACCGTAAGTCTACGATCGATTAACAGTTGTAGGTCTACTATTCGTTCTTACTCAAGGTATGTTTTTATACTGTATATTTAATGTTACTAATTTAATTGATAACAACGAATCACAATGTGTAAAGTGGCAACCAATGCATTATGGAGCATCTATTGGGTTAAAATTAGATAATGGTGCCAAAACACTTCTAAAATGATTTAAATAGATTAATAAGCTTGTTTTCTTACTACGTGGAGACACTAGGTACTTAGCAAGAACTTTGCTTCTTTGAGTAACTTTTAGCGACTATTGAATTCAAAATATTTCCTTTACAGAAAGGATTAACTAACTTTTCTCCGCTAGTGTGGATGCAGCATGAAAGGCGAGGCGCCTAAAGTCTTAAGTCTTTGTAAAAGAGTTTGCAATGCAACAGAAAGTCTTAGCATCTCGCTGAGCGTAAAAGCGAAACTTGTTTTTTTTCCAGGAACAAGCTTGTGTCAAATTATAATAAAGTTTGTAGAATAAAGGTGCGCACACTTTCTCAACGTGACACAAGTAATTAAAAACTCAAACTCAAACTCACAGCATTTATTTGACAAAAAACACTGCAATACAACAAATGCAATCGAAAATTTAAATCGAAAAAACTAAAAGTAAAAGAATATAAAGATATTTGTACAAAAGTAGCGATTTACCTTAAGTATTTACTAACCCCCTTACTAATAAACGTTGAGTAACGGTGGTATAGCTATACAATGTTTTGTCCTTTATCAGTAAGGGTTACTTAACGTTTTACTAGTAAGGAGGTAGGTGTATAATGTATTTTTTATTTCAGACATGTCCTTAGAGGTGTTATGGTGGTAAGGAAAAACTTACTCCATACTCTGCAAGAACTTGTTGGCTCAACACTGTCATCACGGTGTTACCGCCGGTCCCAATATAGAAAAGGCTTACTATTTTTACCTAATATTGCCTTTTTGGCCTGCCAATCAACTTGTCAGGACCTCGCTTCGCTTGTATTTGCTTTGATACCGCTATTATATCGTTGGTGTTATGACAGCACTTATTTACTTTGCGGTTGGAGTTCGGGTTACATCCACAAAAATATGTCGATATGGATCAAAATGGGTTAAATTAAAACATTGACTAGGATGCTGGTTACTGTAGCGAACTATACCTCAGCCTGTATACAGATAAAGTGATTCAGCCTCAGTAACCACCTTCGTATGTCTATATTGAACTTGGAAACGGAACGTCCGTCCGAGTCGAGTTGCATCCAATACGATTAATTGAAACAAAATTTGATATCGAATTGTAAATTGGTAAATGTACAGGGTGTAACAAAACCCCTGTTCAGTTGAAACCGTTTGTGGATTTTAAAGGTTTTACTTGCATCGTTGGGTGGTCCCATAAAAACTTAAAATTTATTATTAATACCTACAAAACAATATGTTAATGGAAAACTACCGGTCAGTTAGTGACGTTAGTTACTAGGTATAAATAATCGTAACTTGGGTTACAAAATGGTTTAGAGCTTTCAGATAGTTTTAAAAGTGCTAAAATAAAAGTCTGTACTAAGTATAAATAACTTTATCAATATTTATAGTACAGATACAAACAAAATTGAGTTAAAGGGAGAACTGAGACAATTAGAAAAGGTGGCGATTTTGAAAGGAATAAGTCTGAATGAAAAAGATTAAAGCTAGATATAAAAAAAAGCGGCCAAGTGCGAGTCAGACTCGCCCATGAAGGGTGTCCTGAAAAGTAAATTGCGGTTTACGATTTATGACGTATTAAAAAAATACTACTTACTAAGTAGATCTCGTTCAAACCAATTTTCGGTGGAAGTTTGCATGGTAATGTACATGATATATTTTTTTTAGTTTTATCATTCTCTTATTTTAGAAGCTATTCAGTTTACGACATAAGAAACCTCAATATCGGTTTTAAAGACCTATCCATAGATAAACCACACGGGTTTGATGAAAAAAAAAATTGTGTTTCAGTTCTAAGTATGGGGAACCCCCAAAATTCATTGTTTTTCTTCTATTTATGTGTGAAAATCTTAATGCGGTTCACAGAATACATCTACTTACCAAGTTTCAACAGTATAGGTCGTATAGTTTCGGAAAAAAGTGGCTGTGACATACGAACGGACAGACAGACAGACAGACATGACGAATCCATGTGGGTTCTGTTTTTTTTTGACTACGGAACCCTAATAAAGCGACGAAACGACGGGGCTGAGCAAATGAGACAAAAAAATGACCCTCAGAAACCCTGTCAATAAGGGCCGCGCCGTAAAAAAATCGAACAGTAACGAGCAAAGTTGCAACTTTTGGGGTAAATCCAATCCAGCGACATTTTTTTGTCGTTAATCGCGTAGTTTCTAATTGGGTTTCATACGGAAGTCCTGTTTGATTAACATGGCAACGCAAAATGAGTACGACTTTTTGTATGCAACAGAAATTATGAGACGGAAAATAAGCAACTCACAACTTGAGAAAGTAACCCTTACATCACCCCTACATGAGGGACAAAGAAGTAAATCAACCCATAGAAGCGTAACTCGATGTAAATCGTACTGATTCGTTCTATTTCTGTTTTTAATCCATAGTCAGTTTACTATATATCTTTTTGTATGATATTGAGATATTTATTGCAAAAACTAAACGTTTTATGCGACCAGTAAATGACGACGTAACAAGTTAAAATTTGACAAACAAAATTTGGTGGATTGATTTAATATACTAAAACTTTCTTCATGTCATTTTGGAACATCGTGTCTCAGAAGAAATAAATATATTCGTTCAATTATTACAAGTTTATTACATCAATTTACACACAGGGTGAAGTTATACGAACGACCCGTTAGAGCTTCCGTCTTTTTTTATTGATTGTTTTTTATCCCTCTGTTAGTATTTTCGTTCTTAACACTGGCAGTATAAGTAGGAACGTGACCCGACCACCTGTGGGCCTTCGTCGCCAGTTCAAGGTGCACAGGTGGTCGGTTAGGAAGGTGACGTCTGCGCGCAACAAATGCTGCCAACCCACGCTGTCCATGTTGCCACCATATCGTTACCCGACTGTGCGACGCAATGGAAAATAATGTGTTTATCAGCCTATGTACGTTTGTTCCTATGTGGTGTTCTAGAAAAGAAACGCGTTGGCCGATTTTGATGATTCTTATGTCAATCGATTTGTCTTAATCTTGTTAGATATGACAAAAATGGAAAATAAAAAATGGCGGCAACAAGACGCCATATTGTGAAAACGAAAAATAAGTGGGGTATCATAGAATAGGTTTTTAAAAATCTATAGGTTTCTTTCATTATGTTTCATTTTAGATCATTTAGGATTATCAACGATTTAAAGGTTTATTTTGTGCTAGAGTGTTACTGTACATAAGTTACACAGTTTTTTACGCAGTTGGCTTTTTTGATTTTTATGAATTTGTTGCTACTTTTTTTCATGTTCTTTATGTTCTTTAACAAAAACTATAAAAAAAAATGTGTAACAATCCCTCTGACACACTGAGCGCGCATAGCAAGGCATTTACGATGAAAGTGTAGTAACATGCAAAGGGTTCAAATATTTAAATAAAGAGTGCAATAAAGAGTTTACATACATACAAAAAATATAAAAACGGTGAAAAAGCGATCGATCGAGTTGTCATATTCCTTGTCAATTATTGTATCGCGCTCGTATTTAAAACGACTAATAAATACGAGTAACATCCTCATGTTACAAAACTGTAAATATTTAAATGTTTGTATTGATTTGTATATTTGTTAGGGTAAATAACGTGAGCTTTCAAAGAAAAACACTGCAGAACGGACCGCGTAAACATTTTCTGGTAATTACCACATCATTTCGCGTTAAAATGGAGCAGACCACGAAAGCGCTATTTTAGCGAGGTTCTCACAATAAATACCGTAATATGCATGAGTGGAAACCGAGTAATAATGACACGACATCGATTACGCCGCTACACGAGCCTGCCTCCAGTCCTCTACTTTAACATTCAGTACATATATTTAAACAGGTATCCTATCGGAAGTCTGAAAATTCGCTTCCCAACTATTTCATTTATCCGAAAATTCATAAGTTATAAAATCACTTTTTCAGAACTTTTCAAAATGTTTAAGTAGATGTACATATGTTAGTTGTGTATTAAAAACCAGGAAAGTGAAAAGATATTAGAAAAAAAATCTAAAGTTTGAAAATTCTGATAAATGAAACCGTTGCTATCTACCTCTAAATTTCAACCTTGTAGCCATTTAAACCCCCCGTATATATATCACCGGAAACCACCGATAGCTCTGTAAATATTCCGGTTGCAATAAACAAATATTGATCAAAATGCATCAAATACCGTCTATTTACATCGATCAGAAAATAATTCAAACTCTGGGCATTTTGGGAGGCCGTGAAATAAATCCGAAATGAGGTCGGTTGGAAGATAAGTGGCTGTAACCGAATTTTTGCCCGCATTAAGTAGCACTTGTTTTACAATTTCGTAATTTTGCTTGAATGCCCCAACTTTTGAGAAAAGCGGCCACCTTGATCTAGAGAAAACTTTATTCAGTACAAACAGTTAAAGTTTTTGAATGAAAGACGAGAAATACTAAAATGCCTTAGAAAGTTTGAATTTATTTCAAGTGCGTTGATATTTTGGAATTGTAATTTAAAAACCATTGCTACGTTATTGAGGCTATGATTAATCTTTGGAGTCACAAATTATGGTGTACCGCAAGATAGGGTTATTTACCAGTATAATCAAAACATTGATAACTCCTAAACTAATTAACACATCGGAAAGTTAAAACTACAGTCTGGACCACAGGTCCCTGCGAAGATGCATTGCGCTAACTAACGTTTCTATTCGTTTCGTTTTTAAACCAATCGCGTCACTGGTAGATCATGTGACTTTTCGTATCACGTCATCTACCAGTGACGCGATTGGTTTAAAAACGAATCGAATAGAAACGTTAGTTAGCGTAGTGCATCTTCGCAGGGCCCTCTGGATCGTAAGAGCTTTTCTATACTTTTTATACAGGTAATAGGTACATACCTACTTACTTACGTAATACTAAAATTTCTTAGAAATATATAAATAATTAAATATTATCTATAGGTATAAATTATGTTTAAATCTCCTTGTGTAGTTTTTAGTTACCTAATAAAAAATATTTTTCTGCGCTAAATTTTCATTGTAGTCTGTCTGTGTCAATTTTTAGCCGGCTAGACCTCCAATGTTATCCGTGCAAAAAATCCCGATTCTTTTTTGCCTAGTTTTTACGTGATAATGTAAATATTAGGTAAGCAGGGGGTCCACCCAAAACCGTAACAAAAACGTGGTCTATAAGACAAAAAAGTTTGGGGACCTCTGACCTAGATAGTATCCCAGCACTATTACCGGACCGAGTATCCAGTATCAGGCCTCGATCCTGTTGAAGCACTAAGTGATGGACATCCATGTTACTACGTTGAACAGAGCGTGTCTCACATAGACGCGTGCAATTAAGTGCACTTCAGTTGATATCTTCGGCTATTGAATAATCTGCTTCGAATTGATACTGGGCCACTATTTAGCAATTTAGAGATGGGCCGACTAGTCGACGATTCGTCGGGAAAGCCGACTATTCGCTATCATTTCTAGACGGTGATTAGTAGGCGACTAGTCGGCAAAAAATGCCGAATATTCAGCACTTTATTACCTATAGGAAATAGAAATTAAACTATTTTTTAATCTATGAAATTTAATATTCTTATGAAATTTAATATTTTTATAATATAGAACTCAAATCAAAAATAAGTTACATCCAAAATCAGGTACAGAAAAAACGTAAACAAAACTGTTCAAAAAACGAACGCATGGTAGGGGTAGGTAACAAATAGCGCGACGGACGAAGCGAAACGAACGTTTCCGAGTTCACCCGAACTTAGCAAAATCCTACGATCGGCATTGCCGACTAGTCGGCCGATTAATCGGCAAATTGAAAACCGATCAGTCGGCCGAATGGCCAGTCGGCCCATCTCTAGTTTATATCGATCGATGTAATGCTCTTGAAATGACAAATGTACATTATGTACCTTATAACGTATGTAATCTTATATTATCGATTGATAATTCTATTACATTTGTTTTCAACTCTAACCACTTTACTAAATAAACGTTTAGTGACGTTGGTATAGCTACCTATACAATGTTTTGCCCTTATCTGTCATTGTGACATTTGAATTTGTCAGATAAGGATAAAACATTGTATAGCTATACCACCGTTACTCAACGTTTATTAGTAAGGGGGTAAGTGATAAAATTTTCTAGTATATCAAATGTTTGGTTCTCCTATGGAACCCTAATCGTCATTTGTCCTAATGTATCGTTTGTCCGAATTTTCATTTATCCTAAAGCCATTTCCGCTTAAGTTTTAAAACTTTTTAGTATTGTTATAATACAACCCTAACTTAACCGAAACGAAGATATAATTGGAAAACTTAAAAAGTTGCCTGACTCATCTGAAAACCAGTTTAGGGCAAATGAGAATTAGGGCAAATGAGAATTCGGGCAAACGATGTGTTAGGACAAATGTTGTTAGGGATTGTGAGGGACACCCCAAATGTTTACATGCCTATTTCTTAAATGTAAAAAGTGGTTAAACTAAAGTTTATTAAAGTATTATTGTTCTAATAAAATAATGTTCTGGATACCCATATCTGATTACGTCTTTTGCAAATAATATTAAAAAAAACTTTTTTTTCAATTTCTGTATTTGTTTAATCTTTATTGCACAAAAACACAAATTTGAGCACAAAAGGTGAACTTAATGCCTAATGGTATTCTCAAATATACAGGGTGCCTCTGACCTTGGGGCTTTAAATGCATGGATCGTTTCTACTCCTGAAACTGAACTTCTTTTGTTTTGTAAGTTGTTAAAAATATGTCCAACTTGTTCTTTTTTCATACAAGTTAAATGTAATTTTCAATGTACGCGATCCAATTCTCCATTTTCCTTTAGGTATCCCTCGTACCAAGGAACTGTCGCCCCCGTACCATGAGATCCTGATTTTATGGCCATGATGTAATACACTGATTTTACAACTAGACTTTAAGATCAATTAGTTATATAAAGGGCATTGGGTAAATTTGTTTGAAGAAAATTGCCATTTTTTTTTCAACGGGCGCGTATGATTTTTACATAGTTATTTAGAGGACCTCTAAATACACATAGATATATATAATTTATGGCGTTAAATAACATCGGAGCGGATATTTTAAAGATTTAAGTATTCAGTTTCAAGTACAAAAGTACGCCCAAGTATGAATATTTAAATATCTCGGCTCCGATGCACTTAAGAGTATTACATTACATAGCAAAATATGTTTATTTTTAATAATTCTATCGTAATTTACCACTTTTACGAATGGCCGCTCACCTTGAAAATGTAGGAATTTTACAAATGACAACACTTTTACCCAAACCCCTTTAAGTTATTTTTTAATGTTGCAGAACATATAAGTAGTTCAGTTTAGCGAGTAGAATCGATGGTTGCATTTAAAGCCCCACAGGTCAGAGGCACCCTGTATATGAAAAGTGGTATGTTTATTATAAAAAATATTTCTCTCAATCCTTACCCCCCTGACTAATAAACGTTGAGTAACGGTATAGCTATACAATGTTTTGTCCTTATCTGTCATTGTGACATTACAATTTGACAGATAAGGACAAAACATTGTATAGCTATACCACCGTCACTCAACATTTATTAGTAAGGCGTTAGAATACTTTGCTATTTATAGACTTTGAGCTGGGTTCTTTCTCATAAAAACGATATTAACTGATGACAGCTCATTTTTGACGTTGACTCATTTTTGGCTCATTGACGTCGTGCTAGCCTAGTTGGTAGTGACCCTGCCTACGAAGCTAGCGGTCCTGGGTTCAAATCCCGGTAAGGGCAGATACTTGTGTGATGAGCACGAGTATTTGTTCCCGAGTCGTGGATGTTTTCTATGTATTTAGGTATATATTTCTCTATATAAGTATTTATATCGTTGTCTAGTACCCACAGTACAAGCCTAGAGCTTAGTTTGGGACTAGGTCAATTTGTGTGAGATTGTCCCGTGATATTTATTTTAATCCCCTTTCTGTAATTATTTTTTACAACCGCTCTTAACCTCGTAAGGCCCAGTGTGCAATAGGATGTACATAATCAAGGCAATTTGAACTGTGTTGCTATAAGAATAAGGTTTATTTTCCTATGTACATAAACTGAAAATGGCATTATCGGTCAATCGTAATTGAACTTTATTGCCTTGATGTTAGGCTCAAAGTCCCACTGACAAAATACTCCCTGTTTGCAGTATGGTGGGCCTTACAAGGTTAAGTTAAGATGATAGGTATTAATAAGGAAAAGAGGTTTATTAATTCAATCTTATTTAAAGTACTCTTTTATATCATGTATATAAAAACTATATTAACACATATTTGTTTGTATACAGACAAGGTAATGTCAAGAGTTATTTTTACATTTGATTATTCGACAACCCTATTGCTACCTTCCACTAACATCCTCATACAAGCACGATAGTATTATACGAGTATATTGAAATATAGTATTTATGAACAGTTTTTATTTTTGTCTGTTTGATGATGCGCAAACGCACCAACTGTGTATATTTCTGATTCATAAGTTAGTGGATTCAATTATAGGCAACAATAAGTGGCGTTTTATTTATAAATCTACTGCTAAACATAAGTTGCCATGAAATTAGAAATTATATAACGAAAAAAAAGTTACGATCACGGACTTTAAATTGATGAGCCACTGTAGGACTTTGTCGCATAAAAGTAACGATTAATTCCTATGTCATTTCTATCTTGTCACTTGACGCTGTTATTATGACAAGGTTCTATGGTGGATCAACATCTAAAGTCCTTGATGGTACCAAGCTTGAACTAGACCGCTAATTCTGAAAAAGGCCCCAGCGGCAATGTCCCTAAGATACTTATGCATTTGCTTGTTGAATTGCTAACTTCGTTGAGCGAGGCAACTACCAGCTCTTTGGTCTCCCGTGACGTCAATGGAACAGAGTCAAAGGAATCAGAGGGCCCTGCCAAGATGCATTGCGCTAACTAGCGTTTCTATTCGTTTCGTTTTTAAACCAATCGCGTCACTGGTAGATGACGTGACTTTTCGTATCACGTCATCTATCAGTCGCGCGATTGGTTTAAAAACGAATCGAATAGAAACGCTTGTTAGCGTAATACATCTTGGCAGGGCCCTCAGTACTTTGTCACAACAATCAAAAAGGCAAAAATTGTTTTTTTTTAAATTACACTACACTAAGAACACTTTACGACAAGCTAGCCTAGTACCCCAGGTCCCAGGTTCAAATTCCGGTAAGATCAGATATTTGTGTAATGAGCGCGATTTGTTTCTAAGTCTTGGAATTGTTCGATGTATTTTAGTATGTACAGTCATAAGAATAAATAATAACTACACGTAGAAGCGAATCTCCTTTGACCAGGGCCAGAATGCCGCGCTTTAAATACCTACTTCCCCCTTCGCCCCGGTACGCCCCTCTGTCTTCCGCGCCCAAAGTTAGGGCTGTTACTTGCGAAATATTTTAATCGGTTTATGGATATGGTATACAAGTTCAGTCACGAATTATTATTAATGTTTTACTTCAACATGGAAACATTGTTGCAAAATGAGTTTTTTACATTTACCTTAAATTAGTTAATAATACTTTTTGAGGATATTAAGATTATCTAATAAAACTCCTTTATTCAATCAATTATTTCTAATTATTTTGCCGTAAATAGTCGTTCACTTTTTAAAACACTATCTTAGTTCAATCATAAACACTAAAATCAACACTAATACGAAAACCAATTCAAGACACAATATCAATATCTTGGTTAATATATATTCCGTGCGTGACGCCCCTGACTGACTAGACACCTCAGGTGTCGCCAGGCAGTAGGTATATAACGCGCCGAGCGCACGTCAGGAGCCGGGAGTTTCGCTTCTACGTGTAGTTATTGTTTATTCTTATGGTACAGTCAAGGACTTTAATTGTTATGCCTCTATGGAACCCTGTCGCATAACGTTGATCATTCTTTTAAGCGTAATTTCTGTCATGTGGTTTGACGCTGTCATTATGTTTCACTTTTAAATAAGTAGAGTCGAACTAAATCCCGACACATCTTTTTTAATATATTTTGTACTTCACTTTAAGTGAGAGCTATTAAGGTCAGTAAGGTTATCGTTAATTTTTTCTAATCCTTCCTACAATAAAGTAAATGAATGTTTCATCATAATTATAATAGCCAGCCCTAACATAAATCTGTCATATATATGCCACGGTTTTGCCGACTCCGTTGCGCGTTATGTTCTTTACCTTACGAAGCTGAGCCAATCGCTAAAGGCCCATTACATTATACAACTTTCTTGCACATTCCATACAATAAAATTGAGGAAATAAAAAATTGCTCAGTCTAAACCTTACGTTTGGTACAATTCTTAAACACTATTATTGCAACAAAATAATTGCATACATTCATTGCCGATTCTTGTACAAGAAACTTGCATAATCTAAATGGGCCTTAAAACCCGTTTTTCATTTTGAAATATAACTACTGAAATATTAATCCTGCAGCTATAAAAAGTATATTGAATTTTCACTTCACGGTGCGCAGCGGTGGTGGTACAAACTGCTACGAATTCGTAGCGGGCTACGCACCGGCTACGAGGTCGACGCCCTTGAACGCTACGAAACTTTATTACCATTTATTGGAAGATACGCCTTTTGTACGTTGTTGATACGAGTTTTTTCGTCAATGTCTACGGAGAAGAGCGTTAATTTGGGACCCATTTCAAGAAAAATATGCTTGAAGTCGTCAATGTCATTAGAGATGTCAAGTCATTTGTAACATTTAGGAAACTCAACCTTATTGTTGTAGAATATCAGAATGACTTTGGACCTAAGGTGGGTACCTAATTTACGTTATAACATGAAAGGCAAAGAGGATTGCCATCATCTAGGTAAATTCGTAGCGTGGCTTAATTATTAGGAACAGTATTAACAATTAGGTAATGACCCTGTAAAATACTTCGCAAATATATATCCATAGGCTAGTAAAGTACCCTAAAATGACTTTGGTTCAATTTCTTTTTTATATTCATTTAAATTTTATTATATCCACTTTCTAAAGTATTTTTTGTATATATGATCTTTTGAAAAATATTTTCCCTACGGCTCAAGGTAAGTTAAATGTACATTCCAAAAAAATAAACCGAACTAAAGGTATTTTTTGGGTACTTTGCTACCTTATAGAATGATTACATCTTTTTAAAGCGGAGTTCTTAAATTGTTGTTCGATGATTGCCCGAAAACCAAACAGTAACCGGAGCTAAGGTATTTTACTGTAGGATACATTGTACTGCTTTTCACTTACTACCCGTCCTTAATAATTTGGCTACCGATGTTAGTAGGTATGTGACAACGGTATAGAAAATTACGTAGTAGTGTTTTAATCGAGCTTGTATCTTTTATTTGCGTACATATGATAGCTATCTACATTTAGTCTGAACCACAGAATAAAGACTAAAGGCATAGAAACCGTACTAAATAAGCAGAAAATACATTATGATTCACTTCTTTTTACTTATGGTTTTCATAGTGAGTTGAAAAGAGATGAATCTATAGCTGTTCTTTCGTTATTTGGTACATCGTCACAAGTAAGGCGTGATTTGGACCTATATGCACCTATAGTATTTCCAACTATATACAAGAAAAGACAAATCCTTCCTATAGGAAGGACAAAGAAGTCCCTGTGTAAAACCTTGTGACATTGACAGTTAAAGAAGAAAAAACAGCCTACTTTTTGTTTCATTTTTTCTCATGTAATACGTAATCTAAAAAGTAGAGAAAGATAGCTGACGCAAAGTACGTCTTATAGTCCGGTTTCTATGCTATATGTCCTTAGTCTGTGGTCTGAACAGTCGTCTCAATAAAATAATAAAAGTATTTTAACTAAAGAAACTACACAAAGGATCATTTTCTGAACGCTTGACATGGAACGCCACAAACTGAATCCATTATATAACCTCGGTATTTTTACCAAAGAGAGTCCACGTACATACGCTTAAAGCAGAAAGTTAAACCGCTACCTTTACGATCGCCACAGACCCGATCAACTTTGAGTTTCATAAATACAAATATAAAGTTGATTTTAAACCGATCTAACCTCTTGTGATTCTGAAAACGAGAAAATACCTGGGCGTGTAATTTTGACTTTAACACGACACACATAAGGTTGTTACTTGAACGCAACAGATTGATATAAAGGCGGCGTAACAGGTTTCGTTTGCTGGAACATTGGTATATCTAAACGTCGTATGTCCACCTGTATTTAGAGGACACTGGTCTTTTTAACTTTGTGAAGGCAGTGTTCGCTTAAGCTGGCGTACTTCTGCCGCTTAAAGGGGAAATTCCTTGTATGAAAACGTATTCCATACGATAGATAGACTTCGAGTATTGAATTTACAACAATTAGAAAGGATTATACATAACTATACCTAGAGATTTTCCTAGCACGAACGACGTGTTGTTAGTGCTTGACATAATAAAAACGTCGACAATCCTGTTATCGAAAAGTACCAATTCATTGTCAGAGTGATTTTCACTGAAGTATGTAAAATATTAATAAATTGATAGTTTTGTTGTTATTCTTTTATTTTATAACGCACCACGTTGTTATATGAATCATATGACACGTGATTGTAATTTTTCCTTGATGATATGATTTCGATATGTTCTTATACTCGTAAGGTTCTACAATGGGGTTTAGGGCATTGTGAATATTTCTTTATAACTATATAATGAAATGATGTACGATTATTTCCTCTATGACGATGAAGTGGTGGTTATCGATAACAGGTTTGTCGATATTCAAGATAATTCAAGCACTAACCTAATGTTGTTCCTGTTACAAAAATATCTAGGTATATACATAACATACATTGACGCAACCGAACGTCTCAAATTGATTTTCGAAATGGAAACACTCCATTAGAATACAGCTACGAGTAAGTATAGAGATCACTACAGAGTTACGTTATTTTACTTTTCCTAAAATCAGATTGCTTTCTAATCTATTACTTCATTCTGACATTTTTATAGTATCGTGGGCTACAGTTTTCAGTATTTTCATGTAAATTTAAACGAAAATGTTAAAATACCTAAACTTGTAACGAACCTTTTAGGTAAGTGATCCAAACGCTGCTTTTGGTAACATGTACTTCGTTTTTTTATGTTATGTCATTAACGGTCAAATTTGCAAATAGTTTTTATTAGGTAATTTTGAAAAATATACCTATACTTACAACTCTGCAAAACTGTCAATGTCAAATGAAACTTTAACTGAATTATCTTTTAAAATGACCAACCCATTTTAAAAATTATATGTTTTTGAAATCGGGGTTAGTCATATCATATATTTAAATTAAGTAATACATCTTTTTATAACACAACAATAAAATGAATAAAACGCCAAGTCACGTTTGTGGCACACATAAACTTAAAGTAAACAACTAAAATATGAATGCTGCCTTTGTACATTTGCTTATGTTATTTGAATATTGTTTAAAGTTACTGTTTTAGTACAAAAACGAGTGTAGGTGGATTTCGAGGCCACTAAGGAACTACATTAAAGCTACGCAATAAGTCACATCCTAAAAAGCTTGTAAGATTTTGATTGATTAAGTACCATTGTATTTTATGATTGGAAAAAAATGACCTTCTGCTGGAGTTTCTTGCGGCGCTTGTTCTCCGCAATGATGGTCTTGTCCGAAGCGCTGGTAGATTCACTCCATATTACCGACGTGTAAAAGAGCCCCCCTCATGTGGCCAACTTATTGAATAAATATTTAGAATTTAGAATTTGAATTTAAATTTGACTTGGTTCCATAAATAGTGGCCCGAAAATCTGACTGTACATACATATATGATGTCACTCTAAGCCAAGTTTATACTAAACTAGCATCCCAGCTTCGATTCCCGGTGAGGGCAGATATTTGAGTCAGATAATTTAACATTAAAAAGCATTTCATAAAATCTTACATCTGGAGCATAGTTTTATACGCCAGTGAAACGTGGACACTGATACAAAGAGTTAGAGAAATATTGGAGGCTTTTGAAATGTGGTGTTGGAGAAGAATGGAGGGGATAAGTTGGACAGAAAAATTATCTAATGACTGAGTGCTGAATAGAATAAATGAAAGTAGGAATTTACTAGCAACAATAGAAAATAGAAGAGGGACAATTATGGGACACCTGCTACGAGACGACCTTTTCCTTAGAAACATCATAGAAGGAAAGATAGAGGGAAAGACAGGCAGAGGAAGACCAAGAAGAAATTACTTTGAGCAGATAAAAGAGAAGGTTAAGGTTGGGTCGTACCAGAAAGTCAAGTAGTTGACGGAGGACCGGAGCGGTTGGCGATTACTCCACCGACAAGAGCATGGCTCTTAAATAAAGAGAGAGATGTATTTCAGTATCCATTAAAGTTGTTTTTCATTGTATAGTACCCATTATAGGCGGTAAAATCCAAATCGTATTTGACCCGGAGCTCGTTCCCACTATGTCGTATGTCGGTCCGGATTTTAATCGGTCGTTCCAGTGGCAGAACGTTTTGTATGAAGCTATTCACACTCGTCCGACAACGATTTTGTGTCGGATCCGACCAAAAATATCGTGTGTTTTGCCAGCCCTCTCGTCCGGATGAAAATCGTGTCGGAACTCGCTCGCCTTTGAGTGAGTATGACGCTGTTCACATTGGTCGGATGTCGGGGCCGACCCCGCCCCGCCCGCACCCCTTGTTTCGCCCGCCCGTGGCTGCCATAGTGGCCGACAGCCGACTAGAGTGACAGAGGCGCCGACACCGGATTAAAATCGGAATCCGACATACGACATAGTGAGAACGAGCTCTTATGGTATTGTTTTTAACTCAACCGCCATTACTGTCAAGTAAATAAGAGCTATCAAAACGTTGACAATACGATAACAGGTAAAAAAAGATATCGATTTTAGCGGGCTGAATAGAGGCCTTGGAATTTAGTTTTACAGTAGATCAATGTGAATGAGACGGTTCCTTAAGAGGATTGAGAATCGCCGCTAAAATCGCGTAGCTGTCAAAAAAAAACCATACAAATTTAGCTCCGGGCGTTAACGTTTCTCACCCCCTAAATCAAGTCCGATTTCCACGATTTTTGTTTATGTTGTAGTCATTATAAAGAACTAGGTCTGTACGTTTCGGTTTTTTGTTTTTTAAATTTGTTTCAGTCTAAGAAATATTTTCTTTGAAAGGAAAACGTACAGACATAGTTTTTTATGACATCTACAACATATCTAAAAATTATAAAAATCGGACTAGGTTTAAGTGGTTTAGTACCGTTTGGTAACCAAAATTTCATAACCAGGTACAGAATTACATTAAATTTAAAGGTGGTTACCAAACGGTACTAAACCGTTTAAGTAGAGAGAAACGTTATCGTATTTTGTATGGAAATTTTTAGATTCACAATCCTCCGATAAGGTGAAAAAAACTGACACCACGTCCAGGGGCGACTACCTCAAATATTGGAAATAGCAAATTCTTCTTTATTTTAAAATGATTGTAAAGTACTTGTTAAGAAGATTTGTAATTTCCATGTGGCTTGTTTCCACCTACCTATAATGCATACGGTGCACATTGTGGTTTGAAGTTACTTTTCAACCTGACTACCACCCATTCGTTTAGAAGTCGCTATTTATATTTCAGATTGGCCGCGGCGGCGTGAATAAATAAAGCTCGATCAACAGGTCACGTACAGCCAAACCGCTGAACGGGTGAGCGCGACTTGAACGAGTCGTGTTTAATGACCAACGGCTAAACGAGCCTTTATTATGCAGGGGCAAGGCAGGGGCCCATTTACAACGAGCCTAACATGAAGCAAACTTGAAAAACCCTGCATGACGTGACACTTGTCCAGGCACGTTAAACACCCATGTTAAAGTTCAGGAAATATGATTTGGCCGTCTGTTGTCTACTTTGCGATCTTTTTTTCTGCGTTAAGACTTACAGGACCTAACCTTAACCTTAACCTTAACCTTAACCTTAACCTTAACCTTAACCTTGCAACCCACTGTGCTGTTTCAAGGACGAGGGCGGTGTAACGATTACCTTTTGTTTGATATTAACAAACGATCTTGTTGAAGATTACAGACGGCCGATTCATATTTCCTTAACTATACATACTTTTAAATCTACTAATTCTACATTCTACAAGCTATTTCTCCTTCTTCTTCAACCTTGATCTACCCAATGCTGGGAAAAGGTCTCTTCCATTCTAGCCCATTTAGAGCGGTCTTGTGTTTTCCGCATGCAATCCTTCCCAGCCACACATAGTATATCGTCAGTCCATCACGTGGACTGTCTTCCCAGGTTTCTCCGGCCCGTTCGCGGTCTCCACTCCAGCTACCTGTTACCCCATTTTCCATCGGACCTACGGCATATGGCCCGCCCACTTCCACTTCCTAGTGGCCATGGTTTTAGCTACGTCGATAAGTCTTGTTCTCCTGCAGATTTCGGTATTTCGGACCCGATCGGGAAGAATCCCCAACATAGCTCTTTCCATGGCGTTTTCGGTGACTTGTAGTCAACAACAACAAACAACAAGATAGCGCTATTTATTATCTTGCAATGTTTGTATTTATGTACTCGTACATGTCAGTTTAGATCAAATCTATAAAGTCAATTTTGAACGTTCCTGTTAATAGAGTGGGCTGAAAGGCCAATATTATTAGAAAGGAAAATATTAAGAATTTAGATTCTTTCACCAAAAATTCTGATATACATAATATAGTTAGTCTGATATAGTAAGTGGGTGACCAGTTATTTTTTTAAATACGTACCGGGTCAGATTCCACTTTTATTTCACTTTTTATTTTAACTTTATGGCAATACACATTGTATGTACTAACGGCTGATGGCTATTGACAGATGAAAACATATTTGCTTCGTTCCGAGGCGAGTAATGGAATAAGGCTTAACGTCAGTTGCATATGTGTATTTACTCGGCCTAGAAGAAGAAGGGCGATAATGTTTTCGACCAGCGCCGCTATTGCCTAACGCACTCGCAATCACAATCGCCTTTAAAGTGGAACAATTGTTTTCATTTTGTATGCAGACAAGCCTTCGATTTTCATAATAAAAACGATTGCGATTGCGAGTGTATTAGGCAATAGCGACGCGACGTCTTTGTAAGTATTAATGTAAACTCTTTGTTGCCCATAAACCATTACTCGTACAAGACATATTTAATAACTACTTTAGAAAAAACTCGTATCTGATATTTCGAGATGTATGAGTTTGAACCTAATTCTCTTCATGTTTAACTTTAAAATCGTACGTCACCAAATGTGAGATACGAGGTTTTAAAAGCAATGACGATTTGTATCGATATAAGATATTTGCTTCCCCAGCCGGCCGGGGCCGTCGCAGCGCCGTGCAATGAAAGAGCATCTCTCCCCCGCGTCGTGTAGCATCAAATTCGCATCGACTGAAATAATACTGAATATCCTTACTGAATAAAATAATTCGAGCTCTGGCTCTCGACTATTTCCTCGGTTAATACTGTTCCAATTTTAAATATACGTCCTTCGTAGAATAATAAGAAGAACTAACGGCCGTAGGGTAAAGGGACCAATGTCGGACACTTTTAGCTGAAGGCACCAATAATGGACACTTAACTCTTAATTCAAAGATCATAAGTAGGGTTAGGATTTCGGTGGCATATCGTGGTTCTAGAATCCATGGAGTCGCTATTGCCTAATTATTATAATACATGACACTTTGATTTTGACCTTCAGTATGGTCATATTTCAAGATGAACTAAATACATTTTTAGTTCGGCTATTCCATAACTGCTTATATTTGCTTGTTTGTAACGCTTACACATCAGGGATATACCAAAATTCATTTAAATTGGTATAGGTTTAATGAATAAATGAATTTTGAAATATTAAAATACTGAAGGTCAAAATCAAAGTGATATGTATTATAATAAATAGGAGATAGCGACTCCATGGATTCTAGAACCACGATTTGCCACCAAAAGTCCTAACTTTAATCATAAGATTATAAATTGATTGTCTCAAAATAAATAATAACCCTTATCTTTTGTATCATAAGAATCAAGTGTCGATTATTTAGCTCAGAAATATTTAAACACAGTTACTTTAATTCTGTATGAAAAATCGTTACTAAGGACCAACTTAATCGCCATTAACCGACCGAGAAGATGCTTCGAGTTTGTACTTCTCTCTCACTCGCTCTTAATAAGAGCGTATGAAAGTGAGGGAGAGACAAGTATATACCCGAAGCACTTTTTATGAGCTATCCCACTGTACTCACTTTAATACGGACACGGTGCGCTGTTCCAATCGCGATACAAGGAGAAAGTTAGTGCATATCGCACTGCGAGATCAAAACAGTATTAACTCAAAATCCTTGATAGTTTTATTTCAAGTTCATTGAAGTTGTATTATGGTTGCTTTTAAAATACAGTTGTATTTTGAGTTACTACTGTTTTGATCTAGCAGTGCGAATTATTTTGAGGGATCGTAGCCCAATAACATTGACATAAGAAAATAAAGGCATATACATATGTATGTGTTGGTAAGGTTATTTTTCTACAAAAAAAAATGCCCTAGGTTTATAAAGCAGAGAGTAAGTAAAGCGTTAGCTAAGAGCATTGGTAATCAGAAAAACCCAAGCGGACTTTCGCCTTACTTTCGCAGAACGCATCTTGTCCATTAAAAACTTTATCATTATGCCCCTTGTTTTGCTTCTCTTATTGCCGAATTGTGTGCTTACAATCCCGAAGTACAGAACTTGAGGTAAATTTAATGAATACGTAATTACACCAATTTATACAGTCGGCGTAATTATCACTTTCGTTCTGGTCGGTTTACGGTCAGCTTTGAACAGTTTGACCTGCGATACAAAACCGTGTAAGCATGTGAAAACGATATAATACAGTCCACTACAAACCATCTACTTTCGGACCTTATTACAATGCAATAAGGTATAAAAGTGAATAATCTCTTTGTAGGCAACGACGATGATCGTCATCTGATAAAGTAAACTATATTGAACTCAAGTTGGCACTTGGCATATAATTATAACTGTCATGTACAAACAGTCAATCGGATATTAAAACAGCACAAGCAGTCAAAAGGCAAATTGGCCCTTAAGCTAATTGCAACCCCTTACTGAACTACCATTGTAACAAAGGCATAAGGGATGTATTTTAAAAGGGATGTTTAAACTCACGGACCACCGAATATGGTTGATAATTTATTGATTTACTAAATTTCACTTACGCCCTTTCGGCGTATGAGGATAGAAATATTGCTATTGGGTGTAGGCGCATTTCCTTTTCATGTAACACAGCCAATAAATTTCTCATCACAGAGTCCAGACGAGTTTCGGATAATTAAGAGCAAGCCTGTATGTTTATCTACTATGTAGTTTACCTACGGTGGAATCATTATGTAACTTAGGTATTAATTTAAATAAATAAACTGGGATATTACGCAAATTACCCAAATAGGTACTAAATACCCCGTACGTGTCCCGTTTACATTACTCTACGGAGGCAAAAGATCTCGTAGAGTATGTACGAGTTAAGACCGGATTTACTCTTAGGGTCGAGTGGTTAGAACCTCGCCACAAGGTTAATTTTAAGTCATTTGTGATGAGAGTACCGACCATAGATCTGTCGACCTTTTTAAAGGAGGAATTCTGGCCGAGGGGAGTCTTATTTCGGCGATTTCGTGGTCGCCGTCTAGCAGACACCGCGAAAATTTATTAATAGTTGTATTCATTTTATGTTATATATTGATATGTATGCTAGTCTGTAAGGTATTTGTAAATATGGGCCTTGTAGTCTGAAATAAAGTTATTCTATTCTATTCTATTCTATTCTAAATTGTTAACTTGGTCTGTTTGGGCGAAACTTTTTATATTTCGGCTCCAATTTTGATCGTTCAATTTACAGGCGTTTACTATTTAAATCCCGGAAAACTGAAATTTCCCTCACTATAAAGGTTTGGTTTTATATTGCAGGCAGTTTGCATGCCAATTTGTAAAATAATGATACCATGTTAAACTTTATACAAATTTTTACTAATATCCAACCAGAGCTCACTCAAGAGTACAAGGCAGCATTATATAACGGAGCCGTGGAGGTTTGCTACCTGAAGCGTACTGGCTGCGTCTTTTGTTGGCGATATTCGAAATAAAATTGTTTTGTAGAAGGTTATATCAACAAGAAGTTTTAATTCCAGTGGTCGCTCCTGTTTAATTAGGTAAAAGTAAAAATGTAATTATAAACCTTACAGGATCCGTAGAAACTCTTCAGTACTTGCAGGAAAAAGTTTAATTGAGTTTTTGTTTTAAATATAAATAAGGATTGCCAGTTCTACCCATTATGACGAAACTAAACAATTGTTTAGCCTAAATCTACATTTATCTTTTTGGCCCTAAAGTGTTACTTACACATTATCCTACATATTATTATGTAACATGGAAATTAATTCACATAGAACTGGGGAGTAATTCATTAGTATACTTTTGACATCACTATTCATTCTCGTCAGTTTAGGTCGTCTAATTAATAACACGACTAAAGCTAAAGTCAACACAAAAAATATCCTGACTTAAGAGCTTAAGTCATTTGCGAATGACAGTCATTAATCGTTAACTCCATTCAGATATTAAAGTTACGTAGTGATTCCTAATTGGCATGGCCTCTGCTTATTACAGGAACACAATATCAAAAGGCACAATGTAATAATTATTACGCTGCAGCGTTAAGTTTCCGAAATGCACGGCTGGTCGCTCATTAACACAGCCAGTGCCCATAAACTTGTTTTGCATGCAGTCTTGACACACTCTTCAGGTCTCGGGCCACGAGCGGCGGGGGCACGAACAAACAACCATATATGTGGTTTATATGTATTCATTTGAGATTATACGCCAAGCTTACAAGCGCGTGATTCGATTTTCTGTAGACGGTTTAACAAAATAATTAAGGCAATCCATAGTGTATGTTAATGTTCGTTTCATTCCCGTTTGACAAAATTGAATCCTATCTTATCCTGTACGATATTCTAAACAAGATATATTTGAATATACGTATTTAGATACAGTTTTTACTTAATCACGTTCTAAGGGTTTACGGGGGGGTAAAATTGGTCTGTCATGTTGTCATCTTCGGGAAAATTAATTCTCAAGGTTTTCGGTTTTCCAGGTACTGTTATATTAAACGCGGAACTATTTTTAATTATTAAAACTCCTTTGCCGCTTGCGTGTTTGTTTAAACGAACTCGAACTCAAACGCACAACATTATTCAGCAATAACGCACTGCAACATAACGAATTATGGCAAATAAACTTGAAATATAGAACGTACAGAGGGCCCTGCCAAGATGCATTGCGCTAACTATCGTTTCTATTCATTTCGTTTTTAAACCAATCGCGTCACTGATAGATCACGTAACTTTTCGTATCACGTCATCTACCATTGACGCGATTGGTTTAAAAACGAATCGAATAGAAACGCTAGTTAGCGCAATGCATCTTGGTAGGGCCCTCAGATATTTTCATAGCGAATATCGAAACGAATTTACAACCGTTGCGCTGAGTAAAGGCCCAGCCACACCGGATGCGTGCGCGTAGACGTGATGAGCGCGCACGCTTTCCACTGCAGTGTATAATGTGAATTCTCATACGACATGTCACTATACAACGCAGTAGAAAGCGCACGCGCACGTCACGTCTACGCGCTCGCATCCGGTGTGGCTGGGCCTTTATACCTAAGCTAATAACGATAAGTTAGGACCACTTGGAAAAATATCTTAGTAAGTATCTAATAAATTAAAGACGTAGTAAGGAGTCTTACTGTATTGCAAATATAGACCTAAAAAAAATTCAACAGTTTGTTACATGAATCAGTTTTTATAGAAGCAGTGAAAAAAGTCATGAATATTAATTAGTCAGTGGAAGCGGATAGTGTAAATGTTTGGAATTATTAGTTATTAGGCATTTCGAATGAGAATTACCACTTAATAATTAGTCTCAAAAATAATTATGATTTTAATATACGTAATTTTGATTGGTATTAAAACATTTTTAACGGTTAATTTTACAAATTAGGATGTCAAGTGTTCATTAAACGCCAAGACTGATATCCGGAATGACCGTAACCATTGTTATTACAATGCTATAATAATCATTATAGAACTGTTATTACCATGGCAATGCTCATTATAGAATTGTTTTCCCGCTTCGGTTACGCTATAGGTAGTATTCTGATACCATTAACGATATCAATACACTCAAAAAAATGAGAGCCAACAAAGAGAGATTTTCACTTAGTTGACAAAAAATGAATACAATAGTTAAGATATTAGTTATATCAACCAAAGCTGATAGTAACAGCAGCAAATTTTTTTAGTGATTCAACTAACATCTTAGTTGATGTATCTAACGTCTTAGTTGGTGTATCTATCGTCTTGTCAGGCTCGTATGGGATCAAGACGCTTATGCACAACAATCACAATCTTGTTACAAGCGACCAATTATTTTTTTCAGTGTATTAGCGGTTTATAGTACGCGAGAAGAAAAAAGAGGTTTTGATTTAAGGCAAATAATTTAAAACAAATTGTTTGTTATAACTGTTATATACACATACTGTACAGTCAACTGTTATAATAAATATCCACGGTAAGTTGGACATATCGACTTACAATTAGTGTAATATTGGCTGTAGAAGTAATAATAGGTCCTAGTGAAAAAGGGTACAAGTCGACTTTACTCATAATAAAAAGGGTATATACATGAACGGAGTACACTAGACTTAAACCCTTTTTCACTTAATCTGCAGAAGACTTATACCCTTTTTCACTAGGACCCCAGATTAGCGATTTGATATATTTTGTGATCTTAATGACTTTTTACCGCTTAGAATACAGGCCCTGGGCCGAGATTATAGGCGGTAAAAACCATATTGTCTTTGACCGGTTATCGTATTGTCAACGTTTTGATAGCTTTTATTCACTTGACAGGTCAAAAACGTCAAAAACGACGGTTTTGACCACCTAAAATGAGACTCTGTGCTTACAGTTTGGTCGTTCTAAGAGGGCCGATTTGACAGCTGTCAACTCAGTACAAAATATGCCTTTGAAGTTCTATTCTATTCTAATTTTAATTGATGGCTTTCACTCCTGTTAAGGTGTATTTCGCCAACGTCAAGTTATTTATAGACACTCCCATGGACTTATTAGAGAAATAAGTCCATGGATATCACTTTCGAAGACAATTGTTCGGTAAAAGAGTATTTTCTCTAATGGACTAAACAGAAGCACATGGGGTTAGCTCCACGCGCTTCTGTCAAGTCCGCCTTTGAAGTTATATTTTATACTGCGTTGACAGCTGTCAAATCGGCCCTCTTAGAACGACCAAACTGTAACTTCATAGGTTAGGTACTATTATTTAAAGTTTGAGATTCGTCATTTCTCGGTGTTAGTAGGTAAAGCTCAGAGTTCATAAATCCTAGTGTTACTAACTGAAAATACATTTGAAATAAAAAAGTAAAGTAAACCATGTTTATTTCTGCGTTTCGGTATTACGATCAGCAAGCAGGATGATACGAAATTATCCGATCAAAAACGATGCCATATTTTTATAAAATGAAGTAAACTAATGCCGAGGCTACACTAAGCCGCAATACGATGAGCGATTTAAACATCAGCTTCACATTATTCGCTCATTTCTACATGATGCATCCAAAACCACTTCCGATATTTGAACTGTATATGCGGCATAAATAACTTAACCAACCGTAGTTAAGCGGAACTGCACAACGACCAGCGATATCGATGCGATTTTACCATAGGATCTGTAACTGGCTTCTAATTTTAAAGTCCTCCCCAACGTGTGCTGTAGTTTACGTGTATCACATTTTTACACTAGTGAATGACAAAACCAAATAACTAAGCGTATAAGCAGCTAAAACAATTTCGCGGCAGAATGACAATATTGTAGTTGCTTTTTGAAATATTTTCGTTGTCAAGTAGCTACATTAATACACCGAGAGAGTAAATATCTCGGCGCATTCGCTCGACCCGTTTAAACCGATTTGATTTCATCGCTTTTCACGACGTCTACGTTGGACTTCGAGTTATAATATCAGAAATGCAAGCGTCCTGCAATATGAATAGCAGAAAATGGTGGACACAAAAATAAATTGTGATATGGGCATAAACAATCTCTGAAGACTTTAATGAAGTTTTAACGTATATTCTTGTTTTTTTAGGGTTCCGTAGTCAATAAGGAACCCTAACAGTTTCGCCATGTCTGTCTGTCCGTCTATCTGTCGGTCTGTCCGCGGTTTAACGCAGAGACTTTTGGTACTACAAAACTGTTATTAAGCATGGTCATGCATTTAAATAACGCTGACAAAGTTGTTAAATAAAATCTTCAAAAATATATTTCTAAGATACCTCCCCTACACCTGACGTGGGGATGTTTTATTTCTCTCTCGTCTACCTTGTGGTGTGGGGTATCGTTGGATAGGTTCTACGCGGACAAAGAGGCGGGCAGAAGCTAGTACGCAAGCTAGTATTTAAGAAACAAGTACTAAATTGGTTAGTTGGTAATAGGGGCATTGGTGTTTTTAGCCGGTGCGAGCCCGGCAGTACCTGGGCCCTCCAGTCCCAGTTCACCGGAAGGGATTTTCACCTTCGCCCCTTTTTCTTAAAGTAATTCAAGTCAAAAGCAAAAAAAAAACAAGTACTAAATAGTACTATTTAGTACTTGTTTCTTCTCACTCGCTGGACTTCGTCCGCGTAGATTTCGACTATCGGGAACCCTCGGGAACTTCTAAATTAATCGGGATAAAATACTTTGTCCTATTCCAATACCTATGTGTGCCAAGTTTCATCTCGATTGGTTCAGTGGTTGAAGCGTGCCTGAGTAACAAATAAACATCCAAATTTTTCTCATCTATATTATTAGTAAGACATTCTTACGCGAAGGCTGTTTTGATGGTTAAAATAACACTTATTTCAAACATGAACCTGTAATAGGGAATATGCATGGTATAGTATGAATTCTCATACGACATGTCACTATACAACGTAGTGGAAAGCGCACGCGCACGTCACGTCTACCCGCACGCATCCGGTGTGGCTGGGCCTTTATACCTAAGCTAATAACGATAATTGAGGACACTTGGAAAAATATCTTAGTAAGTATCCAAGTAAAGACACTCCTCACTGTATTGCAAATATAGACCTCGAAACAAAAGGGAATATGCATGGGTTTTTTAAACGGCATTTCTAAACAAAATATGAAAATACCGTAAAAGAGATCACCAAAAATGAAATTAAAATGAAAATCGGTGAAGTAATACGGACTATACAAGCATTTTAAAATGCTAATCAGACACAGAGATCCGAAGTGCACCGGTGACGTCATCGTGCAGTACGGCCATATAAACTCCACGTAAAATTCTGTTTTGCTAGAAAGATCTTGGTTATTTTTATAGCTATTCAAAAAATAGTTTTCTCATCTGTTTGTTACATTTATCAGCTTTTATTGAAACTGTAAAAAAAAAACATGCATATTCCCTATTGCAATTGATTATTATGTGATACAATAATAATGGTCCTCAAACAGCACGAATCCCGGGATGCCGGGCATAGCATATTAGGATCATGATTAAGATCATTCCCGCCAAATGGCACCGCAAAATCTGATCACAGATTACCACGCATCATGCAGTTTCCGGTCCAGTGGTCACGACGCATGAGGGTCCGTTTCTTCGTCCAAAAGTTTATGTGGGAAACATAACATATTCCGGACTTTCTATTTCGTTTGTGAAATATTAAGAGGCCACCTATGGCGCCACGCCCCCACAAGAATAAAAAGGGATGGCTTTATGTGCTTCCGCGCGAAGCATGTGAGATGGAGATAGTTCGCACGCGCCTTGACGGCAGCGTCAAATTCAATTAATTGCTGTTTACATTAAATACCACAACATTTTTTTTTTTACCAGGAATAAGAAGTTACATATCCTCAACTATTGAATCGAAAATCATCGTTAAAGATGATAGGGTTTCGAAGATTCAACCAAAAACATGCAAAAAAGGTGTCATGTTTGAAAAATAAAAGTATCGAAGATTTTATTTCTAATCGTGTTTTCACGTTTGACAGTCTCAAGCAAATATGGTCAAGTTTAATGTATCCAAAAAACAGATACAAAGGCGTTATGGTTATTGAGATCCAGATCTCGGAACACTCCAGACTTTAGCATAGGTGGCCTCTTAAGATTTAAAGCCAAAACTACAAGTACAAAAAACCTAAAAAATATCTTAAATGAAACGCATAGAACTAATTTAAAAGTAAAATACCACGACTAAGTAGACATCATTGTTTCTTGAGTTATAGGCGACTAAAATGTTTATACCTACTGAAAATCACCTATGATAGATAACTTTAAATACAAAATTTGTACATACTTATTGTTGAAATATTGTGTGGTCAGATACGTGTACACATGCCCACGTACACACATCGATTTTTATACATTTAAGTAGATAGATTATCAATTTATCAGAGTCACTACTACTTTATAATGTTTATTTTATGTTAGCGTACGGCAAAAGAATTCGTAATTGAAAACATCTGAAACCGGCATAGTAGGTCTAGCCAAGATGCAAACGCTGTATATAAAACGTTTCTGTGGGGCTAGACAAGTTGCCATCGATTACGAACGCTAGCGTTAGGTGATCACCTGTGATGACACTGACTCAGGTGACAGTTTCTTCACATAGTTACCGCCCTTGGATACCGACGTTTATATTGTGGTAGTGCTCGTGTTGAATTCGACCTGTCAAGATAGTACCGCGCGACCGCAGTTGTCAAAACTATCACTATTTGATTAGCGCGAGTGATAGTGATCACTTTTCAGCGTGTCAGTTGTAACGAGTTACATATCACGTGACTTTCTTACGTCAATTCCATACATTTATCAAAGCGACAGGTGATCACCTAACGCTAGCGTTTGTATTCGATGGCAACTCGTGTAGCCCCACTGTTTTCTATCAGCTCGAAATGTAAGGAGTTGACATAAGTGGTTGACGCAAAGTGTCATCAACTTACGTCAATCGTAAAGTACTGCCACGTACTGCTCATGAGACGAGATAAAGAATGTAAACAAACTGAGCTGACCGTTACTGAGTTATATTACGATAGCGAGCGATTATTTATTTATTTATTTAAATTACAAAGGTACAATAACAAGTTGACAACCAAACATTAATTAAATACTTAGTTATCACAGAGACATTTGGGTGGTAACAACCCAATAACAATTGTACACAACATTCGTTAACATAAGGAGCAGGTAGGTATACAAAGTAAACTTATAAAACTATTTATCAAACTAAACTAGGTAACTAGGTAACTTAGTCAAATAGGTGGCCGATTAGATGATACATTTTACAATTTAATTAAATTATCCGAGAAGATATCCACTTCAATTTCCAAGCAATTGTAGTTACGACACATCCTAAACAGCGGAGAATTATGGGTGACTTTATATCTGTCCTTATTTCTCGTACGCAATAAGTAATATCTTCAGTTGGTCGATGACGGCTGTCGTTGCGTGATCCGTGGTACAGGGAAGCTGTCAGTACAGAAGTTATCAACATTAGGGCCGCCATTTTGTGAAGTTCATTCCTGTTTGAATTGCGTCTGAAGTGACACGATTTCAAATAAAAAAACTCCTCAAAGCTTGTTTACATTCTTTATCTCGTCTCGTAGGCCTTACTTTACACATTTTGTCGATTTACGAAATTCGGTAACTTAATGTTACGCATCTTGACTAAGTAGGCCCTCTGGAACCGCATTGTCGTAAACAAAAGAGCACCGTGTTACTACGCGCTGCTATAATAACGTCACGTTATTCAGGGCCGAGATTAAAGGCGGTAAAAACCATATCGTCTTTGACCTGTTATCGTATTGTCAACGTTTTTAAAGCTCTTATTTACTTGACAATAACGGCGGCCGAGGTAAAAACAATAATAACAGGTCAAAGACGGTATTATGGTTTTTACCGCCTAGAATATTATAGAGGCCCTGGATTAATACTTTAATGAAGTGATGTTAAGGTTGACAATCGAACACTGTTTAATTATGTCATGACACTGATATTGAATAATTATAAAACAACAAAGTAACAAAGTAGATTATTTTCCGGTATTTACTTGGTTGCTTACCCACTTTTATTTTTGCAAATATATTCTAGTGGAATATTTGTTTACATAAATGTATCACCTAGGTACCTATTACGTTAAAATAGTACCTACTTTGCCACGGCGCCGTGAGAGCCCTCTCTTTTTTAGTTCTTATTTCGTTTTAATTTAATCTTTTTCTTTCGTTTAGTTTTAGTAGATTCAATTTTTTGCTTAAGTAATTTATGTTCATTTTTCACAGTTTTAGTTTTGTTCTTTTATCCTACCAATTGTAAATGCAAAAGTTTGTGCGGGTCGCAAATATGAATTCGTGTTGCGAACTTTAATTTGGATCCATTTTTATTTTTATATATTGCTAATGCCTACTCCTTCACGCTGCAACGGCTGGCATTAAGAGCTTTAAATTATAGCTATGTTTAAAAAATATATATAATTGGACAAATGAATAATCAAAAAACTACATTTTTAATGTGTTCCCGATACACATGTCACCCCGTTTAAAATAAGTCCCACACATATAGGTACACCTGCACTTGCAAACATTATTAACCTTACCCTCTATTTAGCTGGCGCGAGCGCAGTCAGGTAACCACAATACCTAACACAACCGCATAGCAAGGTAAGTTAGTAAAAACCCCGCAATTTCCATCCAGTTACAAACTTTATCTCCGATACCAACTTGGCAGTTGCTTTATGGGAACTAGTTCAAGTTACAATACGCAAACTTTCGCATGCCACCGAAGTTCGAACGAACGGGAAACTTTCAGTGTCCGGTAGAAATATCGTATGGTGTTAAGGCTTACGCCCTTTTTAAATACTTGTTTTATGAAGTTTGAGGTAGTCTTCTTTTTATCCAACAAGGGAAGGTTTGAAGAATGTTGGTCTCGAGTTTCTATTTGCATTTTGTGTTCCGTATTGGCAAGCCAAACAAGTAACGAACTAACCAGGGCCTCTGTTACGAGTAAATACTGTAAAAATCATATAGTTTTTGACCTGAGGGCCCTGCCAAGATGCATTGCGCTAAGTAGCGTTTCTATTCGATTCGTTTTTAAACCAATCGCGTCACTGGTAGATGACGTGATACGAAAAGTCACGTGATCTACCAGTGACGCGATTGGTTTTAAAACGAAACGAATAGAAACGATAGTTAGCGCAATGCATCTTGGCAGGCCCGTCTGTTATAGTAGTGTCAACGTTTTGATAGCTCTTATTTACTTGATATAGAGGTGTTGAAGGTTAGCAGTAGCAATTAGGAATTTTCTGTAACTACCCTCCTTCTCCGTAATTATTGTCCACTGTGCTGCATTAGTAAATGCAAAGTTTAAAATCGATACTATTCAAAGTAGGTTAGAATCGACGTTTGATTGATTGTTTATCACCACCACGAGCGGCGCCGCGAGCGGTGCCGGCGACCATGTCGCGCGACCCACTGTTTAGTAGGTATGAATTTATATAGACCGCTGACCAAACAAAGCTACCGCGACGTCGCGCGACCGAGTTGCTTGCGTTGGTCACTGCCATACTAAACAGTGGGTCGTGCGACATGGTCGCCGTCGCCGGTCGCGGTTGCCAGTTGCGGTCACCGGTCGTGGTCGCGACTTTGGAATTATACCTTTACATTTTAACCGCGGATAAATGAGGTTGTTCGGATTTTATTTTGCTGTTGCCACGGACAAAATGTGTCATGTTTTAACCCGAAGTAAGATGCCTATCCGCGGTTTGAACATTAGGAACGGACATTAGTAGTTTACGTGACGGTTGCGTAATGCTAATTACGCTGAGTCTCGTAAATACTTTATCTACACACATATTATAAGTACTCTGAGATGGGTTCAGAAGCCGAAAGGCAAATGACCAGCATTACCTGACCTGTGGTAGTAGGTGACAGCGATGACAGCTGTAACGTAATTTTGAAATTACGTTATCGAATATTGTAAGGTAATGAGAACGTCTTCTGAAATTAACAGTTGTCATCGCTGTCACCGACTACCACAGGTTGCCTGCGGGTTTTGAACGCATAATAGAGGACTTATGATATGAGTGTAGATAAAAGCGTGTTACGCAACAATTGATACTTTACTTTGAGCTCCAACTTTTATCTTCTTTTCTTAGTAAAAATATTAATAGTACTCACGCTGTCTATCGCTTTCATGCTCTCTCTGGCTTAGCAAATACAGTAATCTGACAAATGTCAGAAGTATAGTGAAAATGACAGACAGCCGAGTACTATACTGTGAATGGTTGTACTATAGATGTTTATAGCGCGCAGTGCGCGCTAATAAAATAAGTAAAATAACATCAATGTAGGTAATACCTATTCGCAAGGGTAAAAATATTTTTTACCGTACACGAATGGTTGAATAGCTCTTAATACCATTATGTTATTATCAATTTTTACAGGGTGTTGAGGAAATATTCAACTTTAAAGGGGTTTGGGTAAAAGTGTTGTCATTTGTAAAATTCGCGTGTCATTCGCGATCCATAATATCGTTTGTCCTAAAGTCATATCGCATAGCACGTTTGCCCTAAGTAATGTTTGGCATAACATACATTTGCTATAATGACTCTTTTGGCAAAACGTTATTTTGTCCTAAACATCATTAACCATAATTTTACATTATCTTAGCGTGTAAATACCTAATCTTATTTGCCCTAATTATGAAAGTCATAATGCACGTTTATTATAATAATTAAATAAATAAATAGTCAGAGCAGAAAAGGGGGGTGGGGGGGTCGAATTAAAATCATTGATTGCTTAACTAATCTATAGGTTAGGTTAGAATTGTGAAAAGGCGCGAAGCGCCACAACTAGGCGGAATAGGAGCTGGAGTTCCCCTCAGAGTCAGGATTTATTTCAAATTAGTGGTAACAATATTCAAGGTGAGCATCCATTCGTAAAAGTGGTATATTATGATAGAATTATTAAAAATAAACATATTTTGTTATGTAATGTAAATCTCTTAAGTGCATCGGAGCCGAGATATTTAAATATTGATACTTGGGCGTACTTTTGTACTAAAAACAGAATACTTAAATCTTTTAAATCTCCGCTCTGATATTATTTAACGCCATAAATTATATATATCTATGTGTATTTAGAGGTCCTCTATCTAAATAACTATGTATAAATCATCCGTGGCGGCTGAAAAAAAAAAGACAATATTCTTCAAACAAATTTACCCAATGCCCCTTGTCATTTTCGCTTGAGTTACGTGTTAGTGTAAGAGTATATTTCGGCTAATTCTAATCAATAACGATGGATTTATTATTGATAGCTAAGAAAATTTAAATAATTTTAAGAAGCGTAAAATGCTTTGCTTCCTTTTGTACATACTAAACATAAACATAATTTTAAATCTTTTGTAACTAACCTATTATGAGCTGTGTTGTCTGAGAATAAATGTTTCTTATATTGGCAAGCACCGTAGATAACAACAATTGTGTACTCGAAGCCTTTGCGTTTTCATTTATTACTATTTAAACTCGTTAGTTTTTTTACAGCCATCTTTAGCCAAATATCAATTCATTTAATTGTACCCGAAAGAATAAAAAAAAATACTATCTCGTTACTTTTGCACTTGTCTCAGAAGTTTTTTTTAAATAAGTGAATTTGATTGAATTATTTTAAGGATGGCTACATAATAATATTTAATTTGCTAATAACGATGAAATTAAAGCTTTGTAATAAGATCTCATGATAAGTGAAAAAACCTCGTAATGAAAAAAACATTATTAAACGTGATTATTAAATTATTAAACGTAATAAACTCTAGTAATTAAAAGTAATATAGAATATATTATTTCTTACATAATACAAATGCAAATACTTCTCCATATGCATTTATTCGTGCTGATAGAATTGCAACAAATCCACTTTGCCCTGATTCGTAACTGGAAACTTCGAAATGTTTTGATTGCTTCGGTGACCCCGAGGAACTATGTCACACTGCAGTGCAAAAAGTTGAACAAAAAATATTGTAATACCCGAGTACCAATGCGGGATCAGGACTAAGAAATTAGAACATTGATTAATTTTAAACTTTGGAGCCCTGTGCTCATAGATAGTAGGTAAATTCCTTTGCAGCTTCACAGTTATGAGTGTCGAAAATAAAAATATAGCTAATCATACTCTTTCAACGACACTCCGCACTTTAAAACCCGTCAAGCGTTTAGCCAACAGGGGGTACCTAACAAAGAAAGACATTGATAAATCCCCAACATAGTTACATAGAGGTTATACAGTGTGTGACATTCATAAGAACATAAATTTTAAGTAGGTAATGATAGCTTGAAGTGTTGTGAACCGTTTAAAAAAGGAATTAGGTTAATAGCTCCAATAAATTTAGTGTTATTCACTTTTGAAGGGTCCATCGAGCTGCAATGTTCAACATTGAGTCTAGGTTAATTGCAAGTTAATTGAGGGATAATTGAGCTATGTTTGATACATTGCGTGGCGAGTTAGTTAGTTTGAAAAAAATAAGCACAACTCATGTTAACAATACACATGTTTTTATGTTAATTAGGATGCATTATTAACTGTTGTCAAAATATATGTTCGTATGGATGTCACACACTGTATACGCAAACATTCCTCCAAAAACATCACCTGCTATATAGGTATTGTCCGGTAAAAAGTGTTTTAAATTAATATGCAGGTAGCAATTTGCTATAACGGAATATCTTCTCGGTGATTTCACTGATTTCAGACTATTGAAATAAACCGAAATTCAGTGGATTTTCCCGGAAAATATATTATTCAAAGATGGTTTTAACAACGATATTCGCCGCAACTTTTTACGTACACCACCCCGTAGGCAGGCAGCGGCGAGGCTTCGCAGTTTGCGCCCGTCGTTCGATCGCGGATAACAGTTACATTACGTGTAAACAATGAAATAATCCTGTTTTACGGTTAACCTTTTAAAATTCTTATCTATAAATTTAAAACTGACAATGAAGGAATTTAAATTGATGTATAATTTTATACGGGTAGTTGGAATTAACGCAAAAAATAAATATGAAATTAATATTCATAATTAACCCCGCTACCGGAGGTATCCGTAGGTTATTTTGTAAAAACTTACCCTGGAATTTATGTATATATCAATATAAGTAAGTAATAATAACACATAAGAGACAAGAACATACAACAACTCTTAAACGACATGATGGCTTAATAAACATCATACGAGAAAGCGTGATTTTCAGATTATTAAATAAAACGTTTTGATTTAGTACAATCTGGTAGCGTAGCGTGTCGTTTTCGTGGCAGCACAACGGAAGATGCTACGGAAAGCAACCGTCCTTTGTCGACACATAAGAAGAGGCAGGCTCTGATGCATGTGGGAAAAAGTGAGCGTATTGTTAAGGTATCAAGGCTAGTGTTTATTATGTCAAATACGAGCGACGCAAAATGTAATAATGATCGACGGGCCTCCCTATTAAGCAGTCCGCCCCTGTTTAGGAAAGGGGTGTCAACCGGCAGGGGTGGACGCGGGAAGCAAAATGTAACTCAGGCATTCTGCAACAGTTGTATGATTTGTTTAGTCCCATATAACAGACGTCCGCCATAAACCGTGTCTGTGTAATTAAGTTTCGAGATAATTAGACTGTCGCATAAGATAATGCAAAACTCGTGAATATAAATTATAAAATAATGATCCTAAAGATACAATACGGTGCAATGGCATTTATAGAAATTGCTAAAGCATTAAATATACTTTGACGTTTTCTTACATAGACTCTGAGTTTTTTAGAAATCATCGAAGAATTTTTTTGACTAAAATAGCTCAGTAGTGCATTGTAGAGTAACCAATTAAAACTTTGACTAGCGATAAAAGTCTGGAACAAAAGTTTCTGACGTTAATAAGTATTCTCTCCGTCCAGTTTCTTTGTCTAAACTTGCAATATACTTAAACTCCCGAGATGATATTCCGATAGCGGCTGTCCAAATTAAATGAAGGATTGTATTTCAGTCTAACTTTATCTTTGTTACGTTTGACAGTAACATATGGGCTTTTAACTTAGTATTTAAATATCTATAGGTAGAATGCGACAATGCGGTGTCTGGCTCAGAGCACACGTCCTGGCTTGACCGATCGGTGACGACGACGCGTTGAACCTATTTGGTAGGGAGGGCCCCCGCCTATGAAGTAAGGTATTGGGGTTGCATTCAGAGCATGTCAAATTAAATATATGTTTGAGTATACGATTTGAGTAATGGTTTCGTGCACTCACTGTATAATGACTACCTTCAGTCCCCTTTGTGTACTGGAGCCGATTTTTTAATCTCATTCGGTGAAGATCACCAGACTGGCCGAATTTAACTGAGTTTTAAAAGTTGGTTTTTTCGAATCTTACTGTACCCGAGCACTATTTTTACCTTCTGTAGACTAAGTATAGGTAAAAAACTTAAGTAAAGCTCCTCTTGCATAGAATTTACGTCAAATTTCAAATATAGAATGACGATCGGTCTATACAGATGTGTTACTACTACATGCAAGAGGAGCTTTACTTAAGTTTTTACCTACTACGTTAACGTATACGAGATGAAGACAAAGTAACGTGTACGGCGATTGTGTAAAGCAATCTGTGTCCATATTTAGTACTAAAATTTGAAAACAAGTTGACGTTGACGTTGACTTTCATATCGTTTTCGAGTATGCTGAATTATACTTACGTTTAATAATCCTTGAACACGTGTATCGAGCCACGGATAGGTTCAGAACACGTTTTAAAATAGTAAAAGTAATTTAATAAAGTGAAATATGATTGGAAGGCTTCGCGAGCTAAAGTTCTCACGCCTAAACGGGAGTAAACGAGATCACCGCGTGAATTTCCATTTTCATTTTGCTCGCTTTTATCGATGAGATTAAAAAAATGGACTTCCTGATTACCTATTCCTGCCTTCACATAGGAAAGATCGTAGTGCATTTTGTCTTATTTCTTGAAGTTAACCTTAACCAAAGTTATGAGTAGTCGGTTCCTTTTCTTAAGGACAAGGTTTAAATAAAAAAAGCAATATAGAAAAGAATGCCTTTCAAGAAGAGTAACTACACTTTTGACATCATTTCTTTAAAATTGATAGTTTGCACTTTGAAATCGTTATATCATGGATTACATTTTATTACGGTTGAATTTTTACTAATAATAAATATAAAGCAAATGTCGATAAAGCGAACGTTGCAATGCTGCATGAGGATATAGAAAAAAGGAAAATGTATTCTAAGACAATATATCGGTGGTGCTAGTATTACATAGAAGAGTAGTCAAAGGAGGGGGGTGCTGTCATTTGACCAAAATACGTTTTACCAAATGATTCATTTCAGAAACATATCATTTGACAAACCGCTATTTTTTCCGAAACTGTAAATATTTCAGGGTTTATTTGAGGACCATCGTGTAGAACCCCATAGGTTAGGTTAGGTTTGTTTTTTAAAAATCCTGAAACAGGTTCGGAAAAAAAAGCGGTTTGTCAAATGATATGTTTGTGAAATGAATCATTTGGTGAAACGTTTTTTGGTCAAACATTAGTGAACCCAAAGGAGGATATTCTGCTCGATAAACGGCACGCAATTTATGCTAAACCCCTTAATTTACTCTTGAGCTCAATGTTAGCTGGCTACAATTACCGCTAAGGGTGAGTACACATAAAACGTCCGTTTTTACATGATCCGTTTTAACGGATCTTTTCACCTTGTAATCTTCTTTTTTACTGGATCCAGAATACTGTTTTGGGTGTGAACTCGCTCATACAACTACATACGCCATCAAATAACGGACCTGTAAAACGGATCGCTATGTGTACGCGCCCTAATGTACACGCGCACTGTCCGCCTCCTTTATGTTTCGCACATCACAGTACTGCACTGGTATCACGCAAGGTATAATTAGGAAGCTAATTACAAAAGCTTGGCTAACTATGCTAGTTTTTCTCCATTATTTAATTGTATTTTTTAATGTAGTTTGTACATTTAACGTGGGTATAGTTCAGGAAATATGAATTGGCCGTCTGTAATCTTCACTAAGACCTTTTTGTTAATATCAAACAAAAGGTAATCGTAAACTGCCCTCGTTCTTGAAACAGCACAGTGGGTTGAAAGGTTTTGATACTTGAGTCACATTGTCGGGTAAGTCGTAATGCAGAAAAAACATCGCAAAGTAGATAATAGACGGCCAAATCATATTTCCTGAACTATATATATGATGTGGCCTATATTTTTGTATGGGTGAAGACCAAAATTTTTGACCCAATTAACACTCAGATAGTTAAACGTAGTTAACGATACAAACAACGACGGTGAAAAAGGTCCGTGGTGAGACGAAAAGTTTCCTCACAATTGTATGCCAAATTGTTGTCGTACAACGGAAAGTTTCGTAGAAATTTAATTACGTGGTTAAGCATGCCCAACTTTTTAACCCTTACCCATATTTATTCAATACTAGCTTTCGCCCGCGACTCCGTCCGCGTAGAAGTCGTTTATCGCTGCTCCCTCGGGAACTGTCCAATTTTCCGGGATAAAAACTATCCTGTCCTATTCTAGGACCTAACCAATATGTGTGCCAAGTTTCATCTCGATCCGTTGAGTGGTTGAAGTGTGACAGACGGAAAAACATACACACTTTCACATTTATAATATTAGTATAGATTATTAAAATATGTTAATGTTTTAAACTATTCGAAAATAACAAATTTAATTGATTCCATTTAAAAATTGTAATTAATTTCACTTCAACACATAACGTTATCACAAATCTTCGAGGATAAAATACATTTACTATAAATATCGCAGCCGTCTGGACTAATTACGGGGTTCAATTTTGCAAGGAGCCCTAACTGAACACCCTGTAGAGGGTGGACAAACAACAGGGGTAATTTTGTCGGGAATGTTTGAGCGTACCGTATCTGGAGTCCGGCAGACTGCTTCAACAGGTCGCACAAACAAGGGCTCTTGAGTCAGTGGCGATTATGTTAATTCTTTTTATCGACACACATATCATAAGTCCTCTATTATGCGTTCAAAACCCGTAGGCAATGACTGTCATTACCTGTGGTAGTAGGTGATAGCGATGACAGCTGTAAGTTAATGGGTAAGATGTTTGTAGCAATCCGGACGGACCCTGCACAAGGTCCTACCACAATGTCTTCTATAACGTAGTAACTACAATGAAAAAAAATATTGGTCGCTTGTAACAAGATTGTGATTGTTGTGCATAAGTTTCTTGATCCCATACGAGCCTGACAAGACGATAGATACAACATCTAAGACGTCAGATACCTCAACTAAGATGTTAATTGAATCACTAAGACGTCTGATACGTCAACTAAGATGTTAGTTGAATCACTAAAGAAATTGCTGCTGTTACTATCAGCTTTGGTTGATATAGCTAATATCTTACCTATTGTATTAATTTTTTGTCAACTAAGTGAAAATCTCTCTTTGTTGGCTCTCATTTTTTTAAGTGTAAGCAATGTTTTTTGGCACAGACGTAACTAGAGGGCGTGAGAGTGTATAGTCCCTTTATCCCTAGGAATTATAACAGTTCCTTCGGGAATTGTGATAACTTGACTTCTCCACGGGCAAAGTCGTGGTTTAAAGGTAGTCTGTACATGTAAACGAACAAACTGACTGGTTTACTGATCGATCAATGCACAGGTGGAAACGCTGGACCTAGGGACCTGTATTGTAATTCATAATTATTTTTACTCATTACGTATTGTAAATCATAATCATCGCAATTCATAACATATTTTTTTCAGCAACATTTTTAAAAATCAGATTTTTAAAAATCAAACCTAACCTAACCTAGTCTTATCTACACATTGAATATTTCAGAACTTCTGAAAAGTTTACGGGTCCAGCGATATAAAAATTACATTTTCAGAGTTCCAATAATTGGAGTTGCAATTTTATATGAACTTTGGCGCACCAATATCCTTGAATATCCTATAGGAGTGCACTACGAAGGAATTTTAGGAGATCCATCCCCTAAGCGGTTTAAAATAAGGGAAGTACTTAATCTATATTTATACTAACGTAATAACGACGCACCCGGAAGGGATATATGTAGGGTAAAACACCTAATTACTGGCCTCTAAAATACCAGTTACTGGCACCTGGTGATTGTTGACTTATCGATTCTATTAACTTATGTTAAAGTCCATGGGGCCAATAATTGGTAGGTGGCCATCAATAGAGCAGGTCATCCTATTATACATTTACACAGAGCTTACTAAAAAACTGTATGTTTGCTACTCAGCACCTGTTACTTCGCCTATACGCCCTATCTTAGCCTGTACCAGATTCTTAAGAGCGATCGGCAATCTTTGTTTTTTCTATGAAATATGAGTGGCAAATACTAAATACTAAACTGTCAGTAACGAGTGCGAGTATGAAAGCGATAGCCGAACGATTTAAGAAGATCGGAGTATCTACAGCGCCTCTATTCTAGGCGGAAAAATCCAAATCGTTTTTAACTCGGCCGCCATTACTGTCAAGTAAATAAGAGCTATCAAAATTTTGATAATACGATAACAGCTCAAAAACGATATTGTATTTAGCGTGTTGAATAGAGGCCGGCCCTGTACTAACTTTTAGAAAACTAGCGACCCACCCTCGCTTCGCTTGGGTTTATGTGAGTTTTCTGTAACACCCCCACATAACCCAGAATTAATATACACAAAAACCTTGCTCTTGAATTATTCTATCTATATCTATTGATAACTAGATTGAAAGATATGAGCGTATATACAGAGGGACAGACGGCGGGAAGCGACTTTATATTATACTATGTATAGAAGCACAAAAATATCAAAGTAGAACAAATGTAGTATATGAAAAACAGTGATGAAAATTAACCTGGGAGACTGAACGTAACCAGAGTAAAAAACTGGGTTTCCGAAAATGATCGATATATGACCTCTAAAAAATTAAAAAGCTCCAAGCCGCTTGAACACTAAAAAACGAATGTCACTTGTAAATTTGACAAAAATTGTAGTTCTGTTACTTCTTTTTTACTCGTTATGTAAGTTGAGTCCGTTAATTGGAACAACTTGTTACAGTAGATACTAATAGAATAGAAGTACCGTTTGTGGCCACTGTTCCCTTTTTGGCCACTTAAGGTTGAAATGAGTATCAAAAATACTGTAAAATGAAAAATTATATTCATAAATAGTTAAACTGAAGATAATTAAAAGATTAAATATAAAATTATTATTGTAATTCCATAATGCTTTAAATATTAGTTACAATTTAGAGTGACCAAAACCGATCTGAAGATGGCCAAAACCGGTACTTCTACCTCACTAGTTATGGCGATTCAAAATAAATTCAGAGGAATAGACCTTCTTAATCACTTCTTAACAAAAGATTTTATAATTACGATTCACTTATTGTCATTAATAATAGGTGAAAAACTTAAGTAAATAACTTCTTGCATGTAGTTGACAACAAAATTAATATGGAATTTACGTTAAATTTCAAATATAAGGTCTGTTCATCCTTACTTGTCTTATATAGTAAACAACTGTCTAACCTCAAAATCAACCCTTTTTTGGGTAAAACAGCTATTTTAAACAAAATAAAGCAATCGCAGACAATACATTGGCCAAGTGATGTCCAAAATGTTAACTCTGTTTATTTTATTTACGATAAAAGAGCTGTTTAGGCCAAAAAAGGTTCACTTTGAGGTTAGAAAGTTGTTTACTATATAAGACAAGTAAGGATGAACAGACCTTAGAAAGTCGAACGGTCTACACAGATGTGTTACTACTACATGCGAGACGTCATTTACTTAAGTTTTTCACCTATACAACCCATGAGGAAAAACAAGTGCAATTAATTCATAGAAGCATATGAAACTCTCAAGGATTATAATAAGGTTGGAAGTGCAATACAAATCATATAGTAGATGTGCCTTTTTCCGTAGGAGGGCAGAATAGTACTCGGCTGTATATTGCTGTCACACTCTCTTCGGCATATTTGATATGGCAGAGAAAATGTGGAGAGAAAACGGAGTACTATTAATTGAGTTGATAAATATCAAACTCTAATATGTCCTTGAAATTTGGTATACGAATTTAAAACTTAATCAGAACAAATTAAGCTTTAAATTTGTATACCAAATTTCAAGGACATATTGGAGTTTGATATTTATCAACTCAATTAATATTATGGTTTTACTATACCTACAGATAGATGTACTCATAGTCCATAATTAAGCGACTCGTATTATGTCGAATAAGTTCGTTTTTATCTGGTTTTCTGAATTAATTTAGTAGTTTTAGTAAACATGAGCAAATATAGTTATTAATAAATAATATATTTTTAAATAAATACTTGTACTTTTGTTCGTAGCGTGTTACGTGTATTAGCTCATTTGATTTCCATAGCCTAAAACACTACAAAACATTATTCAGCGGTAAATGAAGCAAACTAAATTGAAATTAGTTGATATTTCAGTGAGGTTTCCACGGTAAATACTAACCGTTTGACTATGTGAAAACTATCGCATTCAGCGATCGCGAAGATATTGACTCGACTCCTTAAGCGTTCATTTATTTGATAGAAAGTAGAAAGTTATGTCTATAGTGAAAAGCTAGTTTCTTAACTAACTATACATGTTAACTCAGTGTGTTCAATACCTTGATATACTAAAATAGTTTTTTCTCTTATTTATCGATCGAGGATAATGGTATAGGGCAAATAACGCCTACAAAAGACTGGATAACACTTTAGTAAATACCTTTTAGCGTCGGAAAAATGTGCCCTTTTTTGACGTTACGAAAATGGGTACAAAAGTGGACGTTCGAGCGCTTGGTTCACATTGACAAAGGTTTAATGGAAGTTTTCCGTTTTTCATTTCTGTCGAGGAAAATATGAACAAATAGAATATTTGGTAAATGCTTTGTCGTGTTCGGTTTGTTTTCAGTTTGTGTGTGATGAGCCGATTTTAAACCAAGCCGGCAATTTTTAAACATTTTCGTTCAAAATGTAATTAGTAGATTTTATTTCACTAGCCTTACTTTTAATTAAAGAGTTTGAGAGCTTATCAAGTGATAGTGAATGGTAGGTGGCTTCAGGATTCGGGAAGAAGCCTTGTCTCAGATACAAGAGTTTTACAGTTACCGATCTAATAAAAACGCTATAATAACCACCTGTTAAGTATTTCCATTGTTTTATATTAAAACAAATACCGTACAAAGCTGTTTAATACGTTAATGACAGCTCTATAACTCTTTTGTTTCAAAGACTTGTCCAGAACAAGTCAGCACTTTCTGCAAACGCCGAGCACTTTAATTGAGGTAAGAACAACAAAGGAGGCGAGTCGAGTTTCTTATTAATTTTCCAACGTTTTGTCACAATAGTTTCTGCTGAGAAAATCTTGATTTATACAGATTTCATTCGTTTAGCATTGGAATCTATAAATACAGTTATAAAATCTCACTATCTTTAATTTTGGAAGTATTTATTGTTTAATGTGGGTACTTTTTTAAACCCTGACACAAAAAACCCTGTTATTTGTTTGTAAGCCTTGTCTGTGTGTGTCTGTACGTATTTCCGTGTACCCGTCATCAGATGAAACGATATTTTAGTAAAGTATTTTTTAAGAATGTTTCTGGTTCATAAGATTCATAAAAATAAGTTAGGCCTATTGCAAGTCGACAGCATTGGAACCAACTGATATGGGGGGCTCTAATCTTTTATTTACTATAGCTAATTATGACAACATTTACATTTAAGTATTTTACTTCATAATTCCCCAGTATTTATTAATAAGTTTCCGAAATTGTAATAGAACATTTATTTGTACGGGTGTATGTGAATAAAGTGGTTCGGCTCAGGGACCACAGATGGAGTCAGCTCGTGGTACACTGGAACTTGGCGCAATGCAAACGACAGAGAGGTCGGCCCGTCCAAAGATGGAAGGACGACATCGTGTCGGTGGCAGGCAACTTATGGACCCGCAAGGCCCAAAATAGAGAAACCTGGCAAGAGATGTGTAACGGAACAAACGATGTCTGTCCGGTTAATTCCAACAAAATCTAATATTACATTTAAGAAATTTAAAAGTAATAGAAATAAATGGCTTTAGAACAAACAAAATTATCAATTAGAATGTTTATGATTAAATTTATATTTATAGGAGACTAATAGTTTAACTAAAGAACAAAGGAAATAAGTAATGTTTTATAATAAATAAAATAATATCGTTTATATAGCTAAGAAGAAGTAAGATATTTAGATAAGAGAATAAAGAAATATTATTTCATTAATTTTAAATGGCTTAGTTAGTGTTGCTGTTGGTCCAGGGTTCGATTCCAGATGGACTTGTACAAAGAAATGAAAAGTTAGACATATATCAATTATTTATGACAACATATTTCTTTGTTTGGTAAACAATGAGTAAACATTAGTAGATATGAGAATAAAGAGTCATTAATCTATTATCGATTTTGTTAAAAATGAATATATAGTTGTTTGAAATAATCAAATAAAGCTAAAAACAAAATGTAAGAACATTTGCATACAAAATTCAATTTTAAAGATGGCTGCCAAAAAGTGACACATGCCTGCTCTGTAGGACGGCAATGAAGCCAATGAGGCTAATGACGCCGAAGACGCCGAAGACGCCGATGACGCCAATGACTCCGAAGAGGATAGGTGGCTTTATATACGATGGCGCGCGGAGGGAGGGGCTTTTTGACTTTTGTCGCTTGTCACGTACGGACGTGTGGCTCGCTGGAGTTGTTTTGAGAGTAATATTTGTTTGAATTCGCGCAATAATTCTAGTTTATTGTATTGAGTTTTAGATAATTAAATTATTAGTTGGAAAATTAAATTAATTCGATAATTTTAAATTCTAAATATTGCAAGGGGGATTAGATAACAGTAATTCTTGTTTAGGAATCGGGAGCCTTTAGGTCTAGGTACCGAATACCTAGTGTTTAGGATGTATTAATTTTATTTCTGTTACAGATCAAATAGAAGGGAGAACGCAATAACAATCGTTGAGTGTATCAGGTTATATCAATAACTTGGTGAGGTTTAAACTTTGTTGGATTTATTTTCTCTCGTTGTTGATAATTCTGGTTCATATAGCCAGAGTTGCAATAATGAGGTTTCATTTGCTTATTTGTGATATTAATTGTTTGTTTAACTAATCATTATTTTCTGTGTACTTCCCTTTAGGAAATTTTGGGTTGGTTATCGCTTGCGTCTGATACATTGCATTAATTATTTGGGGCTTAAGTGGTAATTAATACTATGGTGGGGAAATGTGTTTTGAATTCAGCTAGATTAGCACTTGATTGTATCAGAGCGAGAGGTCAGGCTACCACTAGTAAGTGTCTGACAAGTCCGAGGAAGCCTAACGGAGCCTCTGATTTGGAACTATTAGAGTCAAAAAGAAGCCTTGGGCAAGCCTAAATATCTTTTAAATCGGCACAGATATTTACAACAAAGCCTACTTATCCTCAATGTCAGCCTTAGAGGAACAAGTGGGGTCCACATAGTTGGCATGCCGGCGCGCACCCATGGAAGCCTCTTTGGAGTTGAGAATGGGTCCCGATAATTCTATTATTATTTATATATACTAAAACACACAATAGGGCGTTCTACTCATACTATCCCTGAAAGCTGCGGCTTAGCAAAAGTATGGGGGGGAACAAGAACACGAGTGTTAGGTTGTTTTTATCAGCCGACTCAGCTGAACTTTACAGTTTACCTAGGGACTTAGCTAATTACTGGGAGAGGTAAGCCCATAGTTTAGATTTTTAATTTAGGCCTTGAAAGTAGTGTTAGGTTAACTTCATTGGATAGGGAAAATAGGAAATAGGAATTAAATTAGAAAACTTATAAAATTTCATAAATCTTAACTTCATAAATAAACTGAAGTATAAATTTAACTAATAGTTAACTTATAAAAGTAACGTAACTTTTAGTATTTAACTGTTCTAAAGAAATATAATTATAAATAAATACTAAGTAATAAACTGATTTTGATATAGTAATTCATGAGGAAAATATATAAACTTGATATTTATAGGAAAATATATAATGCCAAACTATAACATCAATAGTTAACTGACAGAAATAAGTCCTTAATTAGAATGAATATTTAATAACATCTAAGTTAACTATACTATAAAATAACCAAAATATTATAGAGAGTATTATATGAGTATAAAGCAAATCTAGAATATCAATAGTTAGCTAAAAGAGATAAGTCCTTTTTTTAGAGTGAATATTTTATAAGATATAAAGCAAATATACCAGTAAATATATTGGAGTGACAATAGTGAGAATTGTCTGATCACTTTCTTTACTATCCTTGACTAACATGAGGATTCAATCTAGCTAGAAGACAAAATGACTTCTGTGTCCCGCTGTTTACTATATAAGTTAAACATGGATACTTGGTGAAATTGAACATCTCATATAGTTATATAAAACTCAAGTCATATAAAGACTTATAAGTGAATTAAGCAATATCTATCTTGAGTCACTTTAATAAATATAATATAAATATATTATTTTGAGAAAATCACTCTAATGAAGGATAAAATAATCTACTGAATATTTGAGTAAAGAATGCTCATATCCCAAATCTTCCCTTACTATACAACTGACTGACTAATAGGATTTATTTGGCAAGGAGACTGTCCTGTCTATGGTGGATGTCTATTGAGGAGGACTAAGGTCCTGGGATAGCAATCCTAAGGCGTATGGTGGAGCCTTCCTTCCTTACGGGGGCCACAAAACATAAATTCTTAGATCTGCTTTATTCTAGACTTAGGTTACATAAGTTATACTATAGGAACATAATAATATCTTTAGGAATTATATTTTTAGTAGGATGGCTTTCAACTAGATAGGAAACATCAATTCAGTAGGATAACTAAATTACAAATAATAGGTTGTTGTAATTATTTAGGTATATTTCTAGGGTGTATTAGGCAGGTAAAGTTAGGAATTAAAACAAAGACTTAAAGAATTTTAGGGTTACTTATGGTTACAACTAATGGGTTCTTTTAAATTACTTGACGATCACGTGCCAAAACTAATTTACATTATAATAGATTGGTAGGGATAGTAAGAGAGTTAGGTAAATTATACTGAACTAATTAGGTTTAGAGATATTAGACTAGTATAGGTAGGACATAGAAATTACATTTGGTTAGATGTAGGGTTGACAGATATTAAAAGTATTAAGAACTAAGAATGTTTAAGTACGAAATTTAAATTGTAGAGAAATATAGTTAGGTAGAGCAGAGTATTAGGGACTTTAGATACTAAAAATATCATCATCAAATAAATAAATATAAATCCAGGCTAAGGAAAGGTATTTCTACTATTAGTGTCTCTGAGACTAGGATTGTAAAGTAGGAGTATTGGCCCGGGCCTTTATAAATAGTTCTGCGTAGATCAGGGTTTAGAAGCTTTATTCGTTAAAACTTTAGGATAGGCAGGTAGGTAGGTTACAATTGCTGCCCCGTGACCAGGATTTTGAACTTTGAGTTATTGCACAATTTTTAATAGTAATTAGACTTAGATATTGAGTAAAAATGGTCTCGACGGTTACAATTGGCGCGTCGTGACCAGGATTTTATAGTACTTCAACCGTTCAATTGTAACTGGTTGTCCAGTTACAATTGTTGCCGTTTACCAGGATTAAAAATATGCTTAGTAGTAAATTTTATAAGTTTTAATTAAGTTAGGTAGTTAATTCAAAGAACTGGTTTTAGATTGGAATCTTTGGTGCCTTATGCCAGGTTTAAGTTAGGGATAATTATTTAATTTAAGTAAGTGACTTCTGACTGAAGTCCAATTGTTGCCTGTGAAAATGGAAGTCTTTGTTTTAATTTTTATTCATTTATGTAGGAATTTCATTAAGTAATAGCAGTTTAATTCTTTAATTGTGGTTTGTGAACCATACAGTCTTTAATGTTTTAAAGGTGAAGATAGGAAGCTAAAGTTAATCTTTAGTTTTAAACTAGAAGGCAGGTAGTTTGATTTTTATAGATGAAGTCAGGCAAGGATAAATACTATCTTGTAGTGGATTTATTGTCGTTTAACAATAAAATTTCAATAAAGACAAAATATCCTATCTTTTAAAATGGTATAAAGGAAAAGTCTAGAAATATATAAACTTACATAAGTTTTTATATTTTTTTTTAGATGTTAATAGTTGTTAAATCGAAGGCAGGTAATGAAATAACAAGTTAAAAAGGAATTTATTGTAGATCCAATTAAATTTGTAAATTTAATTATAGTCATTAAAACTAGTTCTGTAGAGAAGCTTTACTAAAAATGATAACAGTATGATTTAATTATTAATTATTGATATGAAACAATATTCTTGGTTAGTTGTTGATCTTTCATATAAGTTTCTATGTTCATTCCTTTGTATTTCTTGCAAAACTGAAAAAGTCAATAAGGATTATTTAGTATATTCATTAGTTCAAATGTGAGGCAACCTAGGGAGCTAGTGTTTCTAGTTAGATGTCACTCAACTTAAAAAACAGAAATCTTGTAATAGTAATTACAATTTTTTCCATTAAAATAAGTAGTTTAAAAATTTATAATTATTAACTAAAACTTGAGCTTAGAAAAATATTTGCTTAAATTTATTTTACCTAAAAGTAGTAGGTACAACTAGCTTAAGGATTCATTTTCTTCTGAGGCATATGGTTATTGTTAATCCTGTTGCCATAGTCTAGGTGGTTAGTTAGGACAGCTGATCAGACTTCAATTGTTAGAGATCAAATCACTTGTCATTTGCTGAGTTAGTCAGACTAATGTTGTTACAACCTAAAAAAGAACAAAACAACATTTAAACCTTTTATAAAACCAAACAATAAGATAAATAAAAGGGTTTATTTGAAATAGTTTGTAAAACTTGTTGTTTAATTATGTAGATTCAGTTAAAGTTACATAAACTATCTCCATAAAAGATATGTTTAGCTAGTAAATTGTTGGAAACAATAAACTAGGTTAAAAGTTCCTATAGTTTTACAACATGAAGTTATTTTAAATAGTAAGATATTCTACTTATAAAGTAATTAAAATACAAGAAAGTGGGAAAGAAACAGTATTCACCATTACCTTGAATCAGCTTTTGAATCCTTAGTAAAAGTTAGCCGGTGTGATTGAGTTTGTAAACAATCAAAATGTAGTCATTGATTAGGCAAAGATAGAGTCAACTATTTATACCATAAATATGATTAGGTAAAACCCAAATTACATTACGAAATGTTATAGGTTTATTTTTAAAAGGGGAAACAACAATTATTGTGTACTTTTGTTTAGAGTAGCCGGTCAGTAAACGGACAGTTTGTTTTGACAAGTTGTATTTTCTGTGGAATTAAAAAAAAAAGACACAGATTATAATAGGGTTAGGTCAGGAGAGGTCTTTTCGAATTATGAATGTTTAGTTTTTGAAATGGAATTTAAAAACAAACCTACATTATAAACAAACATTAGAAACATATAAAATATACTTTTCAATTTCAATTTAGTAAAGTAAACTTACCATTTTAATTAATTAGGATATCAATTGTTTGATTTTCTCTTATTTGAAATATAATAGGAGAGTAAAAAGGAAAGAGATAGGTAGTAGGTAGTTTGGTTTATAGTAAAAACAGGTGTTTTGTTAAGATCATTTAAGGATAAGAAACAAAAGTTAGCTGAAATTAACAAAGTAGTGGTTTGATGATAGAATATTTTATGAATTGATAGATAACACTTTCTTAATAGGATTTAATAAGCAATATTATAGTACTTAGAGATTATCTCGCTGGTTTAAAAGTCAGGGATTGTTTAGTTAAAACTTAGATGAACAGATGTATGTTTTGCTTTGGGTTAGGATAAATTAAGAAGTTTAATAGATAAGAATGAAATTCTTTATTTTGAACTGTTAAGAAACCAATTAATAAATTCTTACAAAGTTTGGTAACTAGCAGGTTAGTAAATTGTTTATTAGAAAAGAACTATGACCTTACAGTTAATCATAATCATCATAATATTTAAAATAGGTATAAATAGATCTTTGATGTTGATTAGCAAGGTTAGAGTACTATAGGAGTACTTAGTACCGCAGTCATAAATTGAAACTTCTTACATACAGTAAAGCCAGAGATTGTTAGAACATTCACTTAAAACTAGTATGTTTGTTAAACAAAGTTAGGCAACACCAGGCACTTACATAATAGGAAACATAGCAGTAAATGAATTCTATCAAATAAAATTGCACACCAATGCATTGAGTAAAGGAAACCAATCATGCTATGTTAGGTATGTTAGGAGAAAAATAATTAAGAAACTTAATTAGGAATTGTTTAATCCAAGAATAGTACAAAGAAAATAAAGTAGTGCAAAAAGATAGGTAGATAACACAATTTGTATGGTACAAATGCAATAAAACACTTATAACATCACTTTACTAAGTAGTTCAAACAGAAGTAGAAAACCAAATTTTTTAACTTGCAATGGTTTCTCAGGCAAAATGTTCATGCTACTCATGCTAGTTCGATTATAACTTGTAGTCAGAAAAACATCATCATTATGTCAGCACGATAAATCTCTCTTATATATCAGCAGGGGTATCATTTCACTAGGATACGGGTTGCAAAAGCTGAAACAAAACCAAAATATACCATTAGATAAGCTAGATAGGTTATATATTTTTATTAGGTAATTTAAGTCATTGAGTAATTCAAGATAGCAAAGTTGCGCATGACTTTATATATTAAGGATAATACTATAAGTTTTAATTCACAAACATTTAAAACAGGTTAAAATAATAAAAGAAATCGTTTGTTTACTTACGTATTATGAATAGTTCTCTTTGTTAGTAAGATAGACAAAGTTGTTGATAGGCGGGAACAGGTATTTCATAAAATATGATTAACTGATTAGGTGATTAACATATTGAATACTGCATAACTAAAAACTTATTTGTTAAACATAGGTAGCTCTTCTGTTTTGTTTTTGACCAACAATAACCATAGAAAATAGAAAATAAACAATAAGGTAGCTGTCAAATCATTGCTTGCAATGAAAGGCACAGGCACAGATTATAAGATTATAAGATATGTCTAAAGATGAAAGGTGTTTATGGCGTACGTTCCGTTCATAATTCAAATGCGTTTAAGGAGACAGGAAAAAGGGAAGAGTTTGATAAGACTTAATATGAGTGAGAGGCGCGGTTAATTAAACGTTGATAATATTATTTCATAATAATCGGATTTCAATTACAATAATCTTAATTAATTAGGGATAATCAAATGTTAGTGAATAAAAATACAAAAAGAAACTTTTGAGTGAAAACAGGACCCTGTTGCCAATTTCAATTTGAGTACCTAGCATCTTTGAACGGAATTATTTTATATTTATTGCTATGTATATTGCCTTGAATGTTAAAAAGTGAGAATAATTAGGATAGTTTAATAAAAAAGGGTCACAATACATGTTATGTGTGTTTGTAAGTTTGTTGTGTCGTATGTATGTAGTATGAAAAGGTTGCAATTAATACAGATAATTAACATCATAGTCATAAAAATAGGGACCATTTTTGCAATACAAAACGTGTTATATTTATATGTATGTTATGTATGTTTGTCAAGTTGTATGTGCGTATGTAAAAAAGATTTGCAAATAATTAGGAATACGGAAATATTTCGCCGATAATGTATTATAGTAACTTTAGTGCAGTGAGCTAATATCTTTGACGAATTTTCTTGAATTAAAAAATTGGTTTGATAATACAATTAAAGTAAAAAAAAAACAGTATACATGTATGAACGTATGTAAACAGCTTATTAATTTAGCTTTGGAATTAATTAATAGGTTTCAGAAAAACTTAGCAATAGACATTGGGCTGTGATCGTCTGGTGGTTGGGACCTTACGTTGTGTACTGTTCAGGAAGGAAATTATTTACACTAAGGGACAAAGTCTTTTGATATGAGTAGAGAATATAATATAAACCATAAAACTTTACATTAGAAACTTTTTTTTTTAGAGCCAAATGAAGTTTAAAAACAAAAAGCACATCTAGGAATGTTTGAGTTATTGGAAAAATCGCGCTAAAAGTTTAAATAGAGTTATATTAAACCAAACGACTTTTTGGTTGTTTGAACGGAATCAATTGGACGGACGTCAAAGTGACAGTTGAATTAAGTTGAAGTTTATCATTGTTTGTTTACTTTTGAACTTGTGGTTGGTTTTAAAAGAGAAAACTTCATAGTTTGTGAAATTAACTTTTATATAATGGTTTGATGTGAGAAAGGTTGTGTTCTTGGTTGTACTAGTGTGAAAAACCAATGAGGGGTTCTGATGAAATTTATTTTGAATATGAAAGAATTTGTGAAACAGATGTTTGTAAGCAGATCTTTGTAAGTTTTAGTTTTATTAAGTTATGAAGGGGTACAATCGAGACCATACACCTAAGCATCCGGCCATGTTTGTCAAAATTTAGCCTGGAAACACAACACAATACAAATGTTTCGTTAATTAAATAGACCCATTTGTGATAGGTTAGATAAAAATTTCATATTATGGTTAATATGAAATTATTAGGGTAGCTTGTATGCATTTTTTTGGCGAGACATTACTGTACCGGCAGGAGATACTTAGCAATCGACAACTTTACATTTTCCAATTTTAATTGTTTAACATGGTTTGGAACGAATAGTAGATAGAATGGAAAGTTTAACGGTGACAGAAGCTTTATCTTTAAGGATTGTGTTTTGGTCTGGGAAACTTAATCGGTGAATTATATACAGATCATAAATACAAAAGATTCGTTATATTTGACTGGTTGAGTGCTATTAGAGCTAATTAAAAGTCTAGCACAACTTTTGATTTTTCCACAGACAAAAGGATGATCTGATAATTGTAACTGCATTGTTATGTCTGGACATTTATTGTTGACTATTAGTATTCATGTTATGTTAACAATTAGAATTGGTTAAAAACACACCACATAATTATCAGAATTTCTGATCAGGAAAGGCTAAGTGTTGATAAATTATTAAAATCATTTAAGTAGTTTATTTGAAGGCATCTTATTATGTTATTGGTTAGGGTAGATTTCTCTTCAAATGCCAACTAGAAAGATTTGACATTTTGCGATAAATCTAAAGGCAGGGTGTAACGGAACAAACGATGTCTGTCCGGTTAATTCCAACAAAATCTAATATTACATTTAAGAAATTTAAAAGTAATAGAAATAAATGGCTTTAGAACAAACAAAATTATCAATTAGAATGTTTATGATTAAATTTATATTTATAGGAGACTAATAGTTTAACTAAAGAACAAAGGAAATAAGTAATGTTTTATAATAAATAAAATAATATCGTTTATATAGCTAAGAAGAAGTAAGATATTTAGATAAGAGAATAAAGAAATATTATTTCATTAATTTTAAATGGCTTAGTTAGTGTTGCTGTTGGTCCAGGGTTCGATTCCAGATGGACTTGTACAAAGAAATGAAAAGTTAGACATATATCAATTATTTATGACAACATATTTCTTTGTTTGGTAAACAATGAGTAAACATTAGTAGATATGAGAATAAAGAGTCATTAATCTATTATCGATTTTGTTAAAAATGAATATATAGTTGTTTGAAATAATCAAATAAAGCTAAAAACAAAATGTAAGAACATTTGCATACAAAATTCAATTTTAAAGATGGCTGCCAAAAAGTGACACATGCCTGCTCTGTAGGACGGCAATGAAGCCAATGAGGCTAATGACGCCGAAGACGCCGAAGACGCCGATGACGCCAATGACTCCGAAGAGGATAGGTGGCTTTATATACGATGGCGCGCGGAGGGAGGGGCTTTTTGACTTTTGTCGCTTGTCACGTACGGACGTGTGGCTCGCTGGGGTTGTTTTGAGAGTAATATTTGTTTGAATTCGCGCAATAATTCTAGTTTATTGTATTGAGTTTTAGATAATTAAATTATTAGTTGGAAAATTAAATTAATTCGATAATTTTAAATTCTAAATATTGCAAGGGGGATTAGATAACAGTAATTCTTGTTTAGGAATCGGGAGCCTTTAGGTCTAGGTACCGAATACCTAGTGTTTAGGATGTATTAATTTTATTTCTGTTACAGATCAAATAGAAGGGAGAACGCAATAACAATCGTTGAGTGTATCAGGTTATATCAATAACTTGGTGAGGTTTAAACTTTGTTGGATTTATTTTCTCTCGTTGTTGATAATTCTGGTTCATATAGCCAGAGTTGCAATAATGAGGTTTCATTTGCTTATTTGTGATATTAATTGTTTGTTTAACTAATCATTATTTTCTGTGTACTTCCCTTTAGGAAATTTTGGGTTGGTTATCGCTTGCGTCTGATACATTGCATTAATTATTTGGGGCTTAAGTGGTAATTAATACTATGGTGGGGAAATGTGTTTTGAATTCAGCTAGATTAGCACTTGATTGTATCAGAGCGAGAGGTCAGGCTACCACTAGTAAGTGTCTGACAAGTCCGAGGAAGCCTAACGGAGCCTCTGATTTGGAACTATTAGAGTCAAAAAGAAGCCTTGGGCAAGCCTAAATATCTTTTAAATCGGCACAGATATTTACAACAAAGCCTACTTATCCTCAATGTCAGCCTTAGAGGAACAAGTGGGGTCCACATAGTTGGCATGCCGGCGCGCACCCATGGAAGCCTCTTTGGAGTTGAGAATGGGTCCCGATAATTCTATTATTATTTATATATACTAAAACACACAATAGGGCGTTCTACTCATACTATCCCTGAAAGCTGCGGCTTAGCAAAAGTATGGGGGGGAACAAGAACACGAGTGTTAGGTTGTTTTTATCAGCCGACTCAGCTGAACTTTACAGTTTACCTAGGGACTTAGCTAATTACTGGGAGAGGTAAGCCCATAGTTTAGATTTTTAATTTAGGCCTTGAAAGTAGTGTTAGGTTAACTTCATTGGATAGGGAAAATAGGAAATAGGAATTAAATTAGAAAACTTATAAAATTTCATAAATCTTAACTTCATAAATAAACTGAAGTATAAATTTAACTAATAGTTAACTTATAAAAGTAACGTAACTTTTAGTATTTAACTGTTCTAAAGAAATATAATTATAAATAAATACTAAGTAATAAACTGATTTTGATATAGTAATTCATGAGGAAAATATATAAACTTGATATTTATAGGAAAATATATAATGCCAAACTATAACATCAATAGTTAACTGACAGAAATAAGTCCTTAATTAGAATGAATATTTAATAACATCTAAGTTAACTATACTATAAAATAACCAAAATATTATAGAGAGTATTATATGAGTATAAAGCAAATCTAGAATATCAATAGTTAGCTAAAAGAGATAAGTCCTTTTTTTAGAGTGAATATTTTATAAGATATAAAGCAAATATACCAGTAAATATATTGGAGTGACAATAGTGAGAATTGTCTGATCACTTTCTTTACTATCCTTGACTAACATGAGGATTCAATCTAGCTAGAAGACAAAATGACTTCTGTGTCCCGCTGTTTACTATATAAGTTAAACATGGATACTTGGTGAAATTGAACATCTCATATAGTTATATAAAACTCAAGTCATATAAAGACTTATAAGTGAATTAAGCAATATCTATCTTGAGTCACTTTAATAAATATAATATAAATATATTATTTTGAGAAAATCACTCTAATGAAGGATAAAATAATCTACTGAATATTTGAGTAAAGAATGCTCATATCCCAAATCTTCCCTTACTATACAACTGACTGACTAATAGGATTTATTTGGCAAGGAGACTGTCCTGTCTATGGTGGATGTCTATTGAGGAGGACTAAGGTCCTGGGATAGCAATCCTAAGGCGTATGGTGGAGCCTTCCTTCCTTACGGGGGCCACAAAACATAAATTCTTAGATCTGCTTTATTCTAGACTTAGGTTACATAAGTTATACTATAGGAACATAATAATATCTTTAGGAATTATATTTTTAGTAGGATGGCTTTCAACTAGATAGGAAACATCAATTCAGTAGGATAACTAAATTACAAATAATAGGTTGTTGTAATTATTTAGGTATATTTCTAGGGTGTATTAGGCAGGTAAAGTTAGGAATTAAAACAAAGACTTAAAGAATTTTAGGGTTACTTATGGTTACAACTAATGGGTTCTTTTAAATTACTTGACGATCACGTGCCAAAACTAATTTACATTATAATAGATTGGTAGGGATAGTAAGAGAGTTAGGTAAATTATACTGAACTAATTAGGTTTAGAGATATTAGACTAGTATAGGTAGGACATAGAAATTACATTTGGTTAGATGTAGGGTTGACAGATATTAAAAGTATTAAGAACTAAGAATGTTTAAGTACGAAATTTAAATTGTAGAGAAATATAGTTAGGTAGAGCAGAGTATTAGGGACTTTAGATACTAAAAATATCATCATCAAATAAATAAATATAAATCCAGGCTAAGGAAAGGTATTTCTACTATTAGTGTCTCTGAGACTAGGATTGTAAAGTAGGAGTATTGGCCCGGGCCTTTATAAATAGTTCTGCGTAGATCAGGGTTTAGAAGCTTTATTCGTTAAAACTTTAGGATAGGCAGGTAGGTAGGTTACAATTGGTACACGTTGACCAGGATTTGGGAAACGTTGACCGAGTGTAGGGAGGTTAGTTACAGATGGCGGAGGCCTTCGTCCAGAAATGGAAGATCCCTGAGAAAAAATTATAACAAAACTAGTATATTATATTTTTTGTATATTATATTTTTGTATAAACACATATATGTACCTACATATTTATAACTTAAAAATGTTTTGTAACGTACTATGTTAATTAAGTTAATTATGTTAAGTTTTTTCAGTTATAACTACTATTGTTACGGTTCATGGGAATAAAGGCTATTTTAATTTTAATTTAATTAATGTGAATAAAGGTACAGTCGACTACAAAGAGCATATTGCATTGTAATAAGGGCCAAAAGTGGATACATCTCTTTGTAGTCGACTGTACCAATTAGGTAAGCCAAGATGCATCTTCCTAAAGTTAACAACCAGAAATATATCTAAGAATATGGGATGGCATTGGCGAACGCACGCAGTTCATAAAGGCTTATGAGACTGTAGTTGAAGCGGTAGTTTGTATAATTAGTACCGTATTACAAAATAGTAGTTTACGGGACGGTTGCGTAATGACACGCATTACAACATGAGTGTTGAATGAAACGTGCCGCAAAACCAGTTTCATAATAGATCACACGAATGTTGTAATGCTAATTACGCAGAGTCTCGTACAATACTTTATCTACACACATATTATAAGTACTCTAAGATGGGAAGAAGCCGAAAGGCAAATGACCAGCATTACCTTACCTGTGGTAGTAGGTGACAGCGATGACAGCTGTAACGTAATTTTAAAATTACGTTATCGTATATTGTAAGGTAATGAGATCCAAATTTGAAACATCTTCCAAAATTAACAGCTGTCATCGCTGTCACCTACTACCACAGGTAATGCTGGCCATTGCCTACGGTTTTTGAACGCATATTAGAGGACTTATGATATGAGTGTAGATAAAATATTTAGTATGTATAATTACATCTGCTTTAAATTGACTAGTCAAAAAAACAATTAATTTCAAACTAGTTCCCAGTGATGAAATGGGCTGAAATGTGTTACATGTAAACTTGATGATGTTATATTATGGCGAGAGAAATCGGACCTGGAGAAGCCGGAAGGCGGATATAGGATTTCCGCTGTAATATACACCGTGCCCGGGACGTACCCGAAGGTGTACAGTGTGTCCCTAAATAAATTTGTAGTTAAAAATCGAAGAAGATATAGATAATGTAGACGTATGCGAACTTATGCCATATGGGATATCTTCTAGTTGACCTTGGAATATAATAAGTAAGGATAATGCAAGACAGACAAATTAACAAAATAACAGTAAAAAACCATTAGTACATACATCCAAGAAACAGATAAAAAACTACTTCAATAAAGTTCATATGGTGACGGCACCAATGATGGACACTTTTAGCTGACAGGCACCAGTAATGGACACTTCACTCATAATTCAAATTGTATACGGACCAAAATTGATTGTTATTCATTTGTTGCAAAACAAATGAATAACCCTTATCTTCTGTAAAATAAGAATCAAGTGTTCATTATTAGTGCCTTGTCCATTACTGGTTCCATCGCCCTACATACTTCATAAAAGGATAAAGATAAAAGATAAAAGTCATTTATTCAGTAAGTAGGCCGCACGGGCACTTTTACACGTCAAGAATCTACCAGCGCTTCCCAAGAGGAGACCACTGTTGAGAAGAAATTCATATTACAATGGTACTACTTAGTCTAGCATTATATAAAGCTACACATATTCAATTAAATAAAACATCAAATAACATTCGTAATTCAGCAGGAAAACAAGCCAAAAATCTTACGAGAGAGATAGAGGAAGAAAAGGAAAAAAAGCACCTACTTATTGTGTATATAAGACGGTGCAAGACGACCACGTAAAAGTTTCGATATGTTTACCTATATCAACGTTGTCCCCTAGACAAGATAAAGCTTCCGATAAGTAAATATACTAATATTTATTCTGGAATAAACGTAAACAGCAATTAAAACATACATAAACATAGCTAAAGATCAACACTCAGACTCATCTTGTTGATTAAGCCACAACTTCTTTGAACTTTGTCAGGCGAAATCAGACACGAAGAGAGCGTGATGTCTTCTAAGAGAATACTATTATATACTATACTATTCATAGGGCAGAACAGAACGCGTCATCTGGGGCATGTTTTAGCTACAAGTAACAATTTTACAGGTCTAAACTGGCAACACTGCTCAAATGGCTGATCATCATTGGTCGAGGTTGTGTCCAATGGAAACTTCTAACCTGTAAATTGTAATTTGTAATTTTATAAAACAAGCCCCTGTAGTTAGCAAAACCCGGTGATTCTAATAGTAACACTAGGAAAACCGTGGCGAAGTTAAGATGACAATGATTTAGAATTAAACTATTACAAGGGGAATCCTTTCTGTTGTCATCTTACTCGGCCATTAGCGTTTATCCAACCTAAATTTTAAGAATAAAAGCTGTATTAGCCAAAATCTCTTATAATGAGCTATTATAAGGACATTGGAACAACTTAAATACATACATACATTAAATCACGCCTGTTTCCCAGACGGGTAGGCAGAGACCACTTCTTTCCACCTGCTACGATCCTGACAAATCTCAACAACAACAATCTTGGAAGAACTTATGCTTTTATAAAACTATTACAAGGGTTTTGGCCATATAAGCTTGACGTTATAAGGTTATTTTGCTAGTTGGGATCATCACAAAATAAAGCAAGATCAAAGTAAAGCAAAAACGAAAAGAACTATAAATAAGATAGCTAACTATAAATAGCACAGAACTTACTCCAAATATAGGTATACGGTCAAATATTTATAGTAGCAAAACGAATGAACAACCCTTATTTTCTTAAAAATAATAATCAAGTGTGTCCGTCCATCATGTCCTTTGGTCCTCGTTCATTCGGTACTGATATATATATCTTGTGCATTAGGTACGTCCCTATTAAATATCGACCAAAATGACGCATCAGGAGCTTTGCCATTGTACCATCGATATTCTGGTTAATAGAAAGTTGCGCATGCATACCTAATAGAGGACACAAAGCTTTGTTATTATAAATGTCAATCACTTGAACGTTTCGGACATTGGGTGTAGTGGTGTCTTATAGCTTAGGTATAGAACACCTCACACGCGTTTGAGAACAAGTGACAACAGTGGCCGATTAATCTCGGTCTCGACATGTTTTCGCTCGCCGCTTGTGAATTTAGAATTACGGAAACAACATGTCTTGTGACATTAGAAACTTTTTGAGTAATCGCGATTGGAAGCCTACAGTTTAATAATACTTGTATTAAGATTTATACCTGTAACTAAGAATAGAATAGAATATAGTACATTCATTTATTTGGCTAATAAAAAAAAAGTTACCTTTTATTTAACCTATTTTATTCCTGAAGTTTTTGAAAGTAAAAAGGTTTGAGATCTTCTAAATTATGTTTACCTACAGCCAGAGTACGGTCGGTAACTTAGCCTGTTTCAGCAGATCACAGTTACTGTGGAAAAGAGGACGAAAAGTGATAATAAGCTGGATCTACCCAGCACGGCTAGCACAAGTTGCCCGCGACTTGTTTGTCGCTCGAGTTTCCCTTTCTATCTAGTCAGTAACGATAGAGACGCGCTGAGCGACAAGCGAGAAAATACGACTTGTGCTACCCGTGCAGGCGGGACCCAATACCAAGATTTTTCAGCCATATTTATCGAGTTTACTTGAATGAGCGAATTGCAACGTTGCCAGTGGCGGATCCACGGGGGTGGTCAAGTCCGTCATGACCACCCCCTTCGGCACTGGTAGATACGGGTCAGAAAGTAAATGGTCGTGTGGCATTATCTCGCACTTGACCGAACTTCTGCGTTCAGCAGTTAATGACCACCCCCTAATCTGAAAGCTGGATCCGCGCCTGAACGTTGCAACCCCCGACACTAAAAGAGGGATGTTCTTAGTTTATCGTGCGTATCTGTGTATGCATGTGTGTGTGTATCCATAGTATCTAGTAGTGTTAGTAGCAGCAGTACTTGATTGATAATTCTTATTTAAGTTAGTCTAATTCGATACAGTGTGGGTAGCACAAGTTGCCCGCGACTTGCTTGTCGCTCGGATCTCCCCTTCTATCTACTCAGTAACGACAGAGACGAACTGAGCGACAAGCGAGAAAATACACCTTGTGCTACACGTGCTGGTCATATTCTATTAAGTTCGTTTATTATTTATATGCTAGACTAACTAGTATCATTGTAATATGAAATATTTTTTAAAAATGACTGACTGCTGAGTTTCTTTCAGCGGTTCTTCAAAGCAGTCAAATCAAATCAAATCAAATATTCTTTATTTGCTTAAAATGTGGTATAAAAAGTCGTTTACAGTTCAAGTGGTTTCACACATTTCACCAGCAACTGGCAAGCAAAATATACATTTAAATAAATCTCTAATAGGTCTAACAATATCATAACCATAAATTAGCAATGTCCCAGCTTAAAAACTAACCATTTATCCTAGTCTACTAATTTAATGTTATTATTTATAAATTTTCTACACAGTCATTTCTAAAGTATTTATTTTTATATAATATATTAGTAACCTCACTTCCTTACTTGTAATAGGCAAAAAATTCGTTAACTGAATAAAAACAGCTTTGTGTTAACCAGCTTTTGAGTCTCCGTTTGAAAATTTTTAAAGGCAACTTTTTAATGTCACTATGCAATCTGTTGTAAATTTTGACAGACATACAAAATGTGCCTCTACTGTACAATTTGGTCTTTTGAGCGGGTATACCGAGTCTATCAGGAAAACTTGTTCTAAAGTTGCAAAGTTGCAAGTGGTCTCCTCTTGGCAAGCGCTGGTAGATTTTTGACGCGTAAATGTGCCCGTGCGGCGTATTTAATGAATAAATATCTTTTATCTTTATCTTTAACGATAGGGCTGACATAACCGATAAAAGCGACTCCAAACCATTTAAGTATAATTAATTCATAATTGTTCCGCCCGGGCAGATAAACTTTTTCTTTATATTTCTCGCCCATCCCACAGTAGCTGTGCCCTGCGCCAGCACTCGATCCAGTAACGTTTCCGGCGGTGTCCTGGGTGTAATTAAATCACTAGTTTCAGCGACTTCGTCCGTTTAAAAACATTATTCCGCTACAGCCGCCATTTTTTCCATTAGAGCTTGAATTTCAAAAAATCGTTCGTGGTTTCTAGATGCCGCAGTTAAAATAACCATTTTAAGATTTCACTGTTTGTAAAATACATTTGTCGTTTATTTTATCAGTTACTAACCGTTGTAGTAAGAAACATCGGCTTGCATTTTTACTCTACGAAAAACGGATATATTGAACGAAATGGGCATTGGGTCAGTTTGTATGAACATAATTGTTACTTCTGGTCAGCGGCCATGGATGTTTATCTTATAATGGTTTGGAAGATTTCTAAATACCTATATACACAAATATACTTATAATTTAATACCTACGTTTAATAATATCGGAGACGAGATATTGTAGATTTAAGTTACAAGTTTTTGTTAATAAAAATACGCCCTAATATTAATATTCTGAATAGATCTATAGTTATATGCCATTAGGCATTAAGTCCGCCATTTGTACTTTTTTTGTGCAATAAAAGTTAAATAAATAAATATATCTACGGCTTTTTACTTTTTACATTTCAGCCCCTATTTCATCCTCTTTCTAATAACCCTTCAACTGGTTTTTATTTAATCGACGGCCTAAATACAATTTATTATGCCTTAAACTTTTAATTGCCCTATATGCCCTAAAGATATTTTTTCCAAAATTGGCACATGTTTTATTTTCATTTATAAGACGTCGCCTTAATAACTTTCATGTTCCTAACATGAAAAACTGGCCAAGTGCAAGGCGGACTCGCGCACGAAGGGTTCAGTACCATATATCTATAAACAAAACATGGCAAAAAAATCACGTTTGTTGTATGGAAGCCCGCTTAAATATTTATTTTAATTTAATTTAATTATTTAGTTTTAAAGTGAATATACAACTAAATATTCTGTGAATATTTCAAGCTTCTACCTGTTGCCGTTATTAATATCGAGCAAAAAAAGAATTGAATATTTATTTTATTCGGTTTTAAGTATTTGTTGTTTTAGCGGCAACAGAAGTACATCATCTGTAAAAATTTCAACTTTCTAGCTATCACGGTTCATGAGATACAGCCTGGTAACAGACATACGGACGGACAGACAAACAGACGGACAGTGAAGTCTTAGTAATAGGGTCCCGTATTTACCCTTTGGGTACGGAACCCTAAAAATGGCCGGCCTTACAAACGTCCTCCTACTGTTTCTCCTACGGGTATTTTAAATCTTTAACCAATAGCGTAGATAAATACCAATATTGACCAACTTCAACCGCAATTTTAACGTTCGTTACCTTTTTTCGAGCAATAAACATTTATTTTAATGTTCGAATTTTTAAATTCGCCAGGTGCTCCCTAACTGTGATTTTGTCGCGTTGGGAAACTATATTCCAGTATTTAACGTTCGCTGGGTGCAGCATAAGGGTGCGTTTCCACCAGATATGCGCATTAATGTGTTTTCATACATTTTACACCTCGCTCTGGTTGTCAAATGTATGAAAACACATTAATGAGCATCTCCCGTGGAAACGCACCCTAAGTCGTGTTATCTCGCTCGGTGCGGGGAGGACTTGACGAGATTATTATAAAAGCATAAAATAAACAGCTACAAGTATATTTGTAAACACTGTAATTTTTCTTAAATAAAATCTGAGAAAAGAAATATGAGAAAATGATGCTTTCAACGCTCCACCGAGTAAGATTTGCACTCTACGGTGGTGCGGGAATTATTTTTCCGTATTTGTGACTAAGTGCTGCACCGGGGGCTCTGTTTTACTCATTAAAACCATATTGCTGTTGACATGTTATTATATTTTCAACGTTATGATACTCGTAGGTCATTTACTTGACAGTAGGTGGCCGCATAGTTAAAAACAATACGGATATTGGATAAAATGTCAAGAGCACCAAGGGCGGGTTATACCGTTTTTCACTGGGACCCCACCTTTCCCTCAACTCTGTAAAACCATTAGGGCCGGTACAGACGGACTGCATTTGAACTGCAACCCAGCTGCAAAATGGCAGTTCGAGGGCAGTTCTGATGCAGTTGATGTAACTGCATCGAAAGTGCAAACCAACAGCCCGCTTAGGTCGACTGCACGCCAACTGCAAGCGGACTGCGCAGTCCGCTTGCAGTTACGTGAACTGCATCAGAACTGCCCTCGAACTGCCATTTTGCAGCTGGGTTGCAGTTCAAATGCAGTCCGTCTGTACCGGCCCTAATGGTTTTACAGAGTTGAGGGAAAGGTGGGGTCCCAGTGAAAAACGGTATAACTCTCCTGAAGATCAAGTGAAAAAGGGCTTAAGTCTAGTATACTCTGTTTAAGTATGAACCCTTTTTTAGAACAAGTTAAGTCGACTTATACCCTTTTTCAATAGAGCTCCAGTCCCATTTGTCGCCAAGAAGAAAAAAACATTACACGTAAATATCTACCAACTGCGCCATGTTAACTATGCAGGATCATGGAGCGCCGATGAGCCTAATTACGTGAAGTAATAAGGTATTTTTTCATACATGAGTTATTTTTTTTTAAAAATTAACTCTTTCTATCTTTATCATTCATTCAATAAGTCGCGTCACTATTTATTTTTCGCCATTAACTTACAAGACCGAAGATGTCACTTTACTGACCACTTTAAAAGTCCAACTGTACTTAGTACCAAAATTAATTATTATTAGTGAGAATAGAAAACGGAAAATAAATTTATTAAAATTCGTTTTTTAAGTTAAATTTTAATATATATAGAAGATTGTTTATTTTGCATGTATATAATAATTATTATAGAACTATTATTACCATGGCAACGCTCATTATAGAATTGTTTTCCCGCTTCGGTTACACTATAGGTGGTATTCTGATACCGTTAACGATATCTATATTAGCAGTTTATAGTACGCGAGTCGAAAAAATACTTTATTGTACAAACGGGAAATAACAAATAACAAATAGACAGAAACACAAAAGGTATGTACAAAGGCGAACTTATCACTTCTTTTGATTTTTTTAATTTTTATTTTCATTGTTGCAAAATCTAGGCTTTTCTTAATAGTTAGGTTTTTAATTTATATTAATTGCTGATTCCTTTAAGTTCTAAGTAAACTGGTTGCTCTCTATAAAACTAAATTATGAACATCATTATATAAAGAAACATTAATTTTAAATATTATTTACTTTAATTTTACCCCAGTTATTATTTGATTAAGTACAAAGTTGACTGAAAGAGATACCTTAAAGGGATAATTTAGCGTTTGTACGTATATAAATACATCACCTTCATATAAGATGCTTCATAGAAGGTAAAACAGCATATTCCAAAAACAATAAAGAGATTATTCACTTTCTTACTTTTAATTATCGACGTTATATTTCGATACAACACTCTCCTATTACTTAGATCTTTTTACTTTCCATAAAATTTAACTTTTGATAAAATGTTCATATAGTTCAGGAAACATGATTTGGCCGTCTGTTATCTACTTCGCAATCTTTTTTTCGACTACCTTAACCGCAACTTTAACCTTAACCTTAACCTTAACCTTTCCACCCACTGTGCTGTTTGAAGAACGAGAGCAGTTTTACGTTTACCTTTTGTTTAATATTAACAAAAAGATTAAGTGAAAATTACAGACGGACAATTCATATTTCCTGAACTACCTCCTCCGATATCTAAAATATTGTCCAGAATCCGGAGCTACGGCAGTCTAACACACTAGACTAAGACGACCAGTGTTTATAAAGTTGACTGTTTAATATGGTTTTTGACATTATTAAAGCCATTTATAGTCTGTACGGTAAAATACCAGCCGTAACCGTAAGGCACCGCGGAAAACTTCGGTACGACAATAGTTATTATTGTGACTGGTGCATAATGAGAGGCATTAATACACTAGTGTATTGTACAGTTGCATACATAACTTTATCTACATGCATATCGTAAGTTTTCTACAATATGTGAGAAACCTGTATCTGTCGTTACCCTATATATTAATGTACATGTATCTTAATGTTCACATTAAAGTATAGGTCACCGATACTTTTAACTGAACATTAAGATGCAACTACAGCGGTAACCGATACTTTAATGATATGGAATACTTTAATGTTAAAATTAAAGTACAACCACAGATACAGGTTACTTAATATAGGGCATTTGCTTATCGTTTCTGAACAAATTATATTGAAGTTATGATATGGATGTAGATAAAATATATTTCGTATCGCAGGGCAGCAGCGGAAAGTCAGCCAATATCAACGACGCACTCAGCGTGTTAAAGAAGTATACAAAGTTAAATATAAATACACAAATCACACAAATCATAACCCGCTTCGTTTCTTTAGTGATTTTTTGAACAATAGAAAGCCACTCATCTATCAGATTTATCTATTGATATATTCATCTATTGATAAAATAAGGCTGCGTTTATCGCGTGACAAAATGTGGATAAAACATCCTTCACTTTCTGACACGTATTTACGAGAGACCCGGATGCTGTATCCGCATTTTGTCACGCGATACACGCAAACAAACTAGGCCCGCAGACCTAAACAAGAACCTAACATAAAAAACAACATTAACCGATTTAGTGCGGAGGACACGCCAGGCGTGTCATCAAATGTTTTTAATGTGTGGCGGATGACACGCTAGGCGTGTCATCATATTATATGCCATCGTCCTAATAGAACGCGATTGCGCGATCATCTCAAGTTCGCGCGACTGTTTATATGACAGTTTACATACAAACAGTCGCGCGAACTTGCGATGATCGCGCAATCGCGTTCTATTAGGACGATGCCTATGGCGTATGGCATGCCTGGCGTGTCATGAAATAATTGTTCGCCGCCACAGACAAAAGTTTACGAAAATGGAAGACGCAACGAATCGGTTAAGAAAACGATCCAAAAACCTGTGGATAATTTAGAATCCTAGATTTTTTACAAAATAATTATTTTTGCCTTATTTTAAAAAAGTTTTTTAGTTACCTAACCTCGATTTAAACTAATAAGTACCAAACGTGTAAGAATGTTTAGTCGCCTATGCAACAAGGAAAACCAAAAACAAAACACAACAAAAAACAAAAGAATACTTTTATTACTTAATTTCCAACTAAAATATACCTAATCGTTCTGAAACTGAAGCCATTCAAGGCACGAAACCGGACTATGCGCTCTAAGCTTCTAGGTATAAAATGTCCATGGCTGCCGTTCACATTTAATGTATTGTATATTATAAACACTATTATACTCTTAGGCATAGATTGATCACGTTTGAGGGTAATATTAAGGGGCTTTTAATTCACCAATTTCCTGTAAAACCACTGCTTCTAGCCGTAAAATATTAAATTACCGCGAGCGTTGAAACGCGGTGCCGCAAGAATACAACTCAACCGCATTAGCTCTTGTAATAAGTCGCGTGTTAAAACATAAGCGTAACTCTATAGAAAGCTATTTATCAACAATAATAAAAAAACTTACCAATTAAAAGTTTCAGCGAGCTTTCGAAACACGTGTCGACCGTTTAAATATGAAAACTTTGCTATTTGGCGGGAAAGCGGGCGCGATAAGTTAGTTTATTTATTTTTTTAATTAAAACACGCTTAAAATTCTTACCTGGGATTCACGATGTTTCCATGGGTTAACAGGTGGGTCGCAAGTTGCAACAAGTCCGGACTTGTTACTCTTGTCAGACGCGGCGTGCGGCGGCGGCGGCAGCCTGGCCACGACACGCGTCCGGCCGGTACTGACGCACGCGCGAGTCCCCCTCCCCCATCGATTTTCAAACCCTTGGTATTTACTAATGCAGAGAACTGTCGGTCCCCCTAAGATTTTACCCCAATTCGGCGATAGCGTATGGATACGCTTAATAACAATGCAAATAAACGAAAATCAAAACGTTATGCCAAAAAAAACATTAACAAAACAAGCAAACCCACTTCGTAAGCAAGATAAGAAATATTTTTTAATCGAGAATCAGACTTTATGGCAAACAAAAACTAAACGTAAAGCCAAAATAAAATTAACGTTAATAAAATATATAAGTATAACACAACAAGCATTTTATAGATAAGATAAAATGTATGATGATCTTCCCCACAAAATACTTACCTAAATACCCGATTATTCCGCAGTTCCTAACATTACGTAAGTTACGTAAATAAGGATTATACGCACTTAATGGACTCCTTTTTTAAATAGTTTCGACGAACACTTAGTTACATTTCCCAATTCCCGTGCTAACTTTCTAAAACCGGGAATTATGACCATTTATATTTTACGACAAAACGGCAAATTTCATTGAAATCCAGCCAGCGTTGGTTGTAACGTAGCGCACAAATTGAAAGTCCAACTCCAACCACCGGTGTTTGAACGATCGAATTTGTCTTCCGGTTTACTTAACGCAGTCCGAATGTTTTGCTCGTACCTTTGTTACAACATATCCTGATATTGACCAACCAGTTTTATTCTCTAGTCAGATACCTTAAAACGATGATGATGAACTTACAATAAAATACATAATAATTATTATAGAACGGTTATTACCATGGCAACGCTCATTATAGATACCATTAACGATCTGATACCATTAACGATATCAATATTAGCGGTTTATAGTACGCGAGTATAAAAAATAAAAAGGAAGCCACTTAAAAAAAATTCAATTAAGAACACAAATAATAATAAATACAATCATAAAAAGAATACCCCGTCAATCTGGCACACCAGGGGCCCGTTTCTCAAAAAGTATTAGTCTAATAAAAAAATGTTTTTTGCCTCATTTTTTAGTTTTATTTACGAGACAAAACACTAATATTATTAAACTTGACACTAATATTATTACGTTTTGAGAAATGGGCCCCTGGTGTCTCGTAAATAAAACTAAAAAATGAGACAAAAAACTTATATTATTAGACTAATACTTTTTGAGAAACGGGCCCCAGGTCTGCCGGAAATTATGCAAAAATATTAGTAACTATAGTAATAGACATTTAACCTTTTCAACGCCACAGTCGGCTCCGGCCGTCAACTAAAAGTCGTGCCACTGACGCCACGTCAGCTACAGCCGACAAGAGTTCAAGATTAAAAGAGACTTTGTTTGGTAGCAATAAGGTGTAATTTTCATAGCATAGCAAACATGTTTGGCGTGTGGGTGGCACATTTTGTATTCGACGTATGGCGTTCAAAAGGTTAAAAAAATGTGTTGTTCTTTATTTCAATGGTATAGAGAAGACAAGCGAGCACACGGCCCACCAGGGGCACGTTTTATAAAGCTACACTTTTACAGGTCTAAACTGGCAACACTGCTCAAATGGCTGGTCGTCATTGGTCGAGGTTGTGTCAAATGGAAACTTGTAACCTGTAAATTGCAATTTGTATCTTTATAAAAGAGGCCCCAGATGGTAAGTAAACTCTGGAGCCCATAGACATTTGCAACCTTACGAAGACAAGGTCAAGACAGCAAATGCGTTGCCGACCCTGAGGACTAAGATGGAATGCCTCTATGCTAGTAATTTCACCGGTTGTCTTAACCTCCAAACTGGAACACAACAATTCGAACGCATGTTTGGCAGGTTAAAGGTCAAAATGGTGGTAGGGATCCGAACGGACCCTGCACAAGATCCTACCACCACGAAAATAAAAAAAACAACTGATTCTATTTCCAAATAATTTTAAAGCAAATACCAAATCAAAACAAAATAAAATCAAAAGAATTTATTTGTATAAACATAGGTAAAATAAGATGTTATAGATAGAGAATAAGATTCAGTGCACTATGTTTCACCATAAGGCATAAAAATAGCTAGCATATTGGCATGCAGCTAGCGGCATGGTATTTTGGTTCCTACTAAATTAGACTAGAGATGTCCGGTGATCATTAAAATAATAATAATAATAACAAGGCCCGACGTAGACTTTTTAGCGTCCGTGAACTGTCTACGATTTGGTGACCTCTTTGGGGAAACCGAAGGTTTTGTCTGTGCAATTGCTGACGAGGTCATAATGACGAACAATTACCGGAAATATATTCTGAGGGATGGCACGGTCGACATTTGTCGAGCATGCCGTTGCCCCGGCGAGTCCCTCAGACATATAATTTCCGGTTGTTCGCATTTGGCCAACGGCGAGTACTTGCACAGATCTCGTAGCCAGGATCATCCATCAGCAACCGTTATACCCAAGAAGATCATATTCGCAAAATATCATACTAGCAAAACATAATATACGCATAGCATCACATTCGCAAAACATCATATACGCATAACATCATACTAGCAAAACACGATATTCGCAAAACATGATATTTACAAATAGTCCGGTTTTGTTATAAAATCGTAGGTAGGTTTAGGTTATGTTAGATGTACAGCAGGCCCGGAGGGCCAAACCACCCAGAAATAGGAGCTCCGCGGTAGCGGAGCTCCGTCGACAATGTCTAATTCATGTCTTAATACTTAATAGTTATTTTTTGCTAATGTGATGTTTTGCTATTATGATGTTTTGCGAATATCATGTTTTGCGAATATGATGTTTTGCTTTTATGATATTTTTCAGAATATCATGTTTTGCGAATATGATATCCAACGACTGAGGGTCGAAAATGGTCGTGCTACGCTCTACTGGGATATTTTTTTTCATATCTTCATTTTCATTCTTATAAAGTCATAATAGAGGGTAAATCAGAGATCGCTGCTTGAAAAAAAAGTCTAGTAGATACTATAGATGAACCACAAGACATATATAGTAATGTAGAAGTCTCTTATAACGTTAACTAATTTAACTATACCTACATACAAATGATGTCCAACAATTTGACGGATATATTTCTTAATTCGGTCCCCACCCCTATTTACTTAGTTATTTTCATCATCAAAATCGTTTGAGCGATTTCCGAGAAAGCAATGCAAATATACTAGTTAAGCTCACTTGACTTAAAGGATAAACATTATAAGCTCTAAGTGTTTTCAGTATATTTTAGTTCAACTTTACCACCATCATTACCATAGATACTTCAACACTAGATTCACCATGACGGTGACAGCCCAGTTATCACCAAAACCGTCAAAAAAATCAGTTGAGTTTTTTTTTCGCTGACTTTACTCTCTTGCACAGTCACCAGCTGCTAATCGAGACCTTTTTAACGAGTCCAAAGTCGGTGGGGTCTACTCCAGTGGAGATCCCAAACTGTTGCCTCCTTTCAACTCCATCGGATCAGTTCTTAGATACCATAATACTGCCGTATACTGATAATACCGTAATAATAAAGGTGGTTAAACGCATAGTAATAGAGTACACAATGCTTCGACTACGTAAGTGCACTTAGGGCGTGGACACATGTCCACGGCACGGCGTCGTTAACGTGAAACGGCGCGGCACCGTAGAAAGGCACGTTGCCGCGTCGTACAAATACACGGTGCCGTGTGACAACGGCTTCAACTATTTTAAACTCTACGCGCAAGACATTGGGCTTAATATAGCACTTTATAATGAACGAGGGCACCGTGTATCTGCACGTCGCGGCAACGTGCCTTTCTACGGCGCCGCGCCGTTTCACGTTAACGACGCCGTGCCGTGGACATGTGTCCAGCGCCTTAGCTGCCATCTTTGGTGCTACGGCAGAATATTGCATAGTCGTCAGGTTTTCATATGTATTATTCCTAATTTCAGCCTGTCCAAATACTGAGAACTACCTAATTTATTTTTAATTTCGACATAAATAGACATGATGCAAATTCTGCAAATATTTCGAGCATAGTTGTTCAGTTCGCAAAAGTCATGAAGAACTTAGGTACGAGTACCGTGAGTTACGCCATTTAACGGTCGACGTAATCGTCTCTCCGAGCAAGTTATTCGCATTTATTTTTTACAGGCTACTTTTAATTTGAAATGTGACGTCACTAGTCTACGCCAATTAATCAACATTTGTATTTCTTGTAAGTCAACATTTGCCGCGTTATTGCCGATATACGCCAGCGATTGCGAGTATATAAATACTCGAAAATCTAATTAAAGACCAAAATCTGACAGTTCCCATCTTGATTATTTCGTTATTTTAACATTATTTCATAAAAATATGAATGAGAATTGAGAACTTGTGTAACCAGTAATATAAGGGTAAGTTTTATTGATAAAAATACCTACACTTAAACCAAAATGCAGTAATCACAGCGAATGTGCGCCGGTTGAGGTTAGGATTTTGGTCTTAAATTAGATTTTCGAGTATAGTTGCTTGATAAAGTCATCGAAAATTTGATTTCCCGATTGCGCTGCTGTCGAACCAGCTGTGGCGCTTATAACCCCGTAATCTTGTTTGAATAATTTATATACATTTACTCTGTCAAAGTATACATTTGATAAAATTAATCTACTCGTACTTATTTAAGGAATAGAAAGAATAAGGAAACATTTGAAGTTTAATCCTAGGGCAAATATTAATAAAGCAATTATTTTTTAAAACTTTTTTACATGACGCTCATTTGTTTCTACCTTAGCCAATCAATTTTGATAAATATTAGTATCGTTAGGTAGTAGGTAAGTCGTACCAGGATGCTGATCTCGCGTCTTTCCTGAGATGAAAACCCGAAAACCCCTTTCGGCTTTTTCATTAAACTCGTTAGAGCCGATCCAAACAAACCAATGGAAACATTTATGGTTTTCGATTTTCAAGGTAACCTGACTGAAATACGTCTAATCGACGTTACACTTGTAACAACCACATTTGACACATCCTCGACCAATGACTACCACAGAGTACCTTATGACAACCAGCCATTTGAGCAGTGTTGCCAGTTTAGACCTGTAAAATTGTTACTTGTAGCTTTATAAAACGTGCTCCTGTAGGCCAATGCATTGGGATGTGAATTCGACGTCCCCACGACTTATGGTATTCAACATTCCTTATTTGGTAATTTTTACCACTTCATTATTTCCTATGATTGACTAACTGAGGTAATATAACCTTAATGCTGGAGTGTAAATGTAACAAACATATATTTATTCCTCATCCCTATAAAAATAAATGTCTGACTAAAAAAAAGTATTTTTTTCGACCATTGCGCCCTCGGGCCTGTTCTATAAAGCTACAAATTGTAATTTACAGGTTACAAGTTTCCATTTGACACAACCTCGACCAATGACGACCAGCCATTTGAGCAGTGTTGCCGGTTTAGACCTGTAAAATTGTAACTTGTAGCTTTATAAAACGTGCCCCTGAAAGTTTTAGTCAATGAACTTTGATTAGATTAAGCGATTTTTTTTAAAGGGGGAAATTACAGATTTTTATTACAGTGGCATAATAGGTTTTGGTATTTAGGGTTTTGTGTATTCGGTTGCCCAATAACAACCTAAACATTATCAAATACTCATAAATGTGCCGCATGACGATATTAGGTTACCTACTCTAAAAATAGGTAATAGTTATTTATGTAAGTGGTACATCATGAAGCATCTTAAGGTACTAGTGCCGAAGTTAGAGCGCGAGCTTGCGAGCAAGTGTTACGTGAAGAGAACCTCGTGAGGGCTGGGAAGGACAAGCTCAGCAAGTACCTTGACTTGGCTCACGAGGTGACCGCCATGGGGGATGTTGACTCGACAATCGTTGTCCCGATAGTTGTTTCGGCAAACGGTCTTATGAGTCTCGACCAACAAGATGGCTGGATCAAGGGCCAGATACAGAAGGCAGTACTCCCCGACTCCTCGACACTGCACGCCTTGTGAGGAGGCTTCTCTCTCTACAGCCCTAACATGCGGTAGCTTGAGCCCTGTCCCGCTGCCGGCGGCACTCGTAGGTTAGGTTTTTGATATTGTTTATTTTTTGTATTGGTTTTGTTACCGAACGTCAAATGTCATAGACTAATAATAAGGTTAACCTTTCCGAACATCGTTTAGACCAGTGATCCCCAAAGTGGTCTATATCGACCCCCAGGGGTCAACGACGACCTGCAAGGGGTCCATGTGAACGGAAAAAATAAATGGGGGTCTATGAGATGAAAATGGAAGTCCACGATAGTGGATCCCATTTAAGCAGGTCGTGACTTTAATTTTGGCTTTCCATTAATGGAATAATCCATATTCATACACAGATAGAAAGTAACTTACTTACTTACCTACAGGTCGAATCACAAGAGTTGGCACGAATGGAATGAACAAAAGTAATGTCACCTATCACTGTGTGAGTGCCGTCCTTTGAACCGATGTTCGAATTTCAAACCAAAACCCTGTTACTATTTTACACACTTGTATACTATCGTTCACTCATTCAATCCATTCGTGCCAGCTCTTGTGAATCGACCTGTACATACGTAATACTTTCTTATAAATCTATAAATAAACAAATATTATCTATATAAATTACGTTTCAATTTTCTCTGTGTGTAGTTTTTTACTTTGTAAAAAATATTTTCCGCTCTAAATTTTCATTGTAGCCCGTGTGTGTCTATTTTTAGCCGGCATGACCACCAAAGTTATCCGTGCAAGATATCCCGAAGATTTTTTGCTTAGTTTTTACCTGATAACGTAAATATTAGGTGATCAGGGGGTCCACCTAAAACCGAAACAAATGCCAAGTGGTCTATGAGACAAAAAAGTTTGGGGACCTCTGGTTTAGACTGTATTTTAAAATTGCCGTATTAACTTAAGCGCGTAGTAAATGTTATAATTTTAATGATGGCATTATGATATGAGGGATGTTGATGCTGATATGGGCGGAAATGTTTTATTTTCGAATGTAATTTTAGTACTATGCTTTAAATATAAATAAGCAATTTTGTTATATTGTTTTGTTTCGCATTATTGGAGAAAAACACTATACATACAAGCCTTGGCCGGGAAGGGCCGTTGCTAGGGTGTGATTCTTTTAAAAACGGCGCTCGGTCGGTCGAACGAGTGAACGAGTGAACGCGTCACACCGGCGAGTTTATGTAGTCCCGTCAGAGCGCACAAAATATATTTCAGCGCGTGCATTCTCAATACGTTCGATCTTATCAGAAGCTCTGAAGGCTCAGACAAGATGCACTACGCTAACTAACGTTTCTATTCGATTCGTTTTTAAACCAATCGCGTCACTGGAAGATGACGTGATACGAAAAGTCACGTGGTCTACCAGTGACGCGATTGGTTTAAAAATGAATCGAATAGAAACGTTAGTTAGCGTAGTGCATCTTGTCTGAGCCCTCTGCTGCCTTCGTACTCAAACAAAAGCAAGGATTTACCGAATCTTTATTTTTTTATGGACCCCCAACGCGAAGAAACAGCGTTTCTATTGGTTTCGTTTTTAAACCAATCGCGTCACTGGTAGATGACGTGATTCGGAAAGTCACGTGATCTACCAGTGAAGCGATTGGTTTAAAAACGAAACGAATAGAAACGTTAGTAAGCGTAGTGCATCTTTGCAGGGCCCTCAGAGCAGAAAATTAGTTCTACGCGTACGAAATCGCGAGCTTTTTTGCTTTGGTTTGAAATATAATACTGTACGAGTACAACATTATTGAGAGCCGACCGGGGAAGGCATGAGGTGCGGGGGTGAGATACGATAAAGCTCATATAAAAATCTCAAGGAAATGTGTAAAATTGACATACACATACACATACATAAACTCACGCCTTCATTCCCAGAGTGGGGTAGGCAGAGCTACAGAATTAAGTACCAAGCACTCTTAAATAAGTTGTTGATAATTCTGTAACCACGTTTTGCACAATCAGGCTAAGATGTTTACCAGTGTATTAGTGGCAGGTTGCAAGCCCATCGCCTAACAGTACTACAAGCCTTTATTATTCCCTTAGTCACCTCTTACGACATCCACGAGAAGACATGGAGTGGCACTATTCTAACCCGGTGACCACACAGGTAAAATTGTGTAAAATTTACTAATCTTTTTTCAATATCAACAATTAGTTGAGTTAACTACTGATCAAAAAACGGGCCGTAAGGTTTGTATTTGCATCTAGTACTGGAGGGCACAATTCCCCCCTTAGATCATGTTTTAATTCTACATTTTTGATTTCGTTAGTCTGCATCAACTTAAGGAGAACAATATATTGTATTTAAAAACAAAGCCATTGAGTTAACACGGGCCTCATAAAAGGAGCGTATTTCGTAAAAAAGACAGCAACTGCCTTGATATTTACATTAGATTATCAACTCTATTGCCTTAGCAAGTATGCACAATACCGCTCAACACAAAAGGAGCGTGTACCTGAAACCAGCATTGTGCCGGACGCGGGTTTACCGCCATTTTTCTTTAAAGCATTTTTAATCTACTTGCGAAGGTGATAGAGTTGTTTATTTAGTAAAAAAATTAAGGTAGTTACAGTCTTTTTTCTATACGCTCGTTTTATGTGGTACGTGCCGCAAAACAATGGCTTTGTGTAAACAATATATTGTTCTCTTTAAGTAGATGTGGACTAACGAAAAATTTGGTGACTACTTAAAATTAGTTTCATATAGGTACATATACTATACCAGTATAACACAGTCATCATGTGGAGAAATACAAACCTTTTTTTATAACTGTCCTAGGTGAAACCTGTAAGGTGCTGAACAATCATGAAAAAAAGCCCATTAAAATGCACTCATTTTAATAAAAATGTATTTATATTTTTTTATACACAATGGTTGACGATTGTTTGTTTGTTGATTTCAATTGACACCGACTTTACTTATTCAGTTTGAGCATAAATAAAGTGGATCGATGACATACAAAAAGCGTCTGGGATTGGTTGGAAACAAAAAACTCAAGACTGAACCCAGTGACATGCCACGGGAGGGGCCTATGTCCTGCGGTGGACGGAAGTGGGCTGATGATGATGATGAACAAAGATGATTAAGTAGAGTGAGTGTCAATTGAAATGAGCAAACATGTCAACAAATTAGAACTGTTAGACACATAACCATATATTCATGTAGCGTGTTTTAGTTTAAAATAATATAACGTAAAATAGTTAATTAATCTTTAATATTAGCTGTGTGGTTGCCGGCTTAGAATAGTACCACTCCATGCCTTCCCAGTCCCAAGGGAATAAAGGCTTGTAGTACTGTTAGGCAACCTGTCACTGTCACTAATACACTGGTAAACATCTTAGCCTGATTATGCAAAATGTGGTTACAGAATTATCAACAAGCTTTTAGAGTTGTTGGCAATTCTGTAGCTCTGCCTACCCCAAACTGGGAATAAAGGCGTGAGTTTATGTATGTATGTATGTAATCTTTAATATGAAAGTAATGTTTTAGAGTATGAATAATTTAAAAAACCTAACATGACCTTCAAAAGTACATGATTGATTTGATCGTGGAGTATTAATGGTAAATTGGTTGGTTTGATTTTGTTTGCATCTTTGACAATTTTATTTGACACTGACCGACTACATGGGTCTGTTTTATAAAGGTACAAATTAAAATTTACAGGTTACAAGTTTCCATTTGACACAACCTCGACCAATGACGACCAGCCATTTGAACAGTGTTGCCTGTTTAGACCTGTAAAATTGTAACTTGTAGCTTTATAAAACGTGCCCCAGGTAGATAGCTGAAAAAAATGATCCGCCACGCCTTGAATTGGCAGTTTAGTTATCCAATTACGCTTGGCAGGATTCAATTCGTTTTAAAGGGAATCCATTTTTTTTTTTGTTCTGAAGCTAATGTATGATTATACTGATGATGGCAAGAAGTTATCGCTATATCGGTTTGGTTAGGGTACTATACTCAATATTAAATAAAATCTCCAATCAAAAAAGTACGTTTGAAATGATGAAAATTCGGGATTGGATCAATTCGGAATTTCGTTTTATGCCATCGAGTGTCAGCATGATATCAACGTAATTACTATTATAAATATGAAAGTAAAGGGCATTGGGTAAATTTGTTTGAAGAATATTGTAATTTTTTTTTTTCAGCGGCCACGGGTGATTTTTACATAGTTATTTAGATGTTCTCTAAACACACATAGATATATATCATTTATGGCGGTAAATAATATCGGAGCGGAGATTTTAAAGATTTAAGTATTCAGTTTTTAGTACAAAAGTACGCCCAAGTATGAATATTTAAATAACTCGGCCCCGATGCACTTTAGAGTATTACATTACATAACAAAATATGTTTATTTTTAATAATTCTATCATAATTTACCACTTTTATGAATGGCCGCTCACCTTGAAAATATATGATTTTTACAAATGACAACACTTTTACCCAAACCCCTTTGCCTGTCTGTTTGATACTCTTTCACAGCTACACCGCTGAACCGATTTTGATGAAATTTGGTTTGGAGATAGCTTGAACTTCAAAGGTCAATTCTAAGAAAGCTATAAATGACTACTACGCAGACAAAGTCGCGGGCACTGGCTAGTAGTGCTAATAAGATCACAATTACCTAGGTTCCCGGTTATTCGCCTATTTTTTAATTTACCCGATCGATTATATGCAAAGCTGACTGCCAACCTCCAGTAGTGCAGAGGAATTTGAAGAAGAAGATAATAATATCGTCAATATATATTTTCTGCTTATTGGAGGCTACTTGGTTGAGTAAGAAGGGCTACCAACAGTGCTCTCTAGGTTTTTAACTAGTGAAAGTATTTTCCACGTATTTTAAACGAATTTTCCACAGCTCGAGGGCTCTACACAACGAGCCCGCCGACCTGAATGAATGTGAATGCGAACGGTTCACAATGAATTGAAAGCCTCTACAGTTAACAGTATTTTGCAATTAAAAACTCAGGAGTGAAACTTTAAAAGGTTCTTTGTACGTGCTTCGCCTGCCCACAATGCAGTGAACGATTTTGGGCGAATCCCTTGCTTCTATATCTTTAAACTAGCGAGCTCTATCTCTATCTGCTATCCTTTTTAGTTTTCTATCGTCCCAAAATGTATGGAGTTGACATAAGTGTTCTACGCGATCGGTCACCAACCACCAATCGGTCGTCAACGTATAGGTTGAAATGTATACATTTTGTCGATTTTCGCAAATCGATAACTTAGCGAAGTGTTAACAGAGGGCTCAGACAAGATACACTACGCTAACTAACGTTTCTATTCGATTCGTTTTTAAACCAATCGCGTCACTGGAAGATGACGTGATACGAAAAGTCACGTGGTCTACCAGTGACGCGATTGGTTTAAAAACGAATCGAATAGAAACGTTAGTTAGCGTAAAGCATCTTGGCAGGGCCCTCCGGGTAATTAAAGTTTCCCTGCGCTCTAAGCTTGTTAGGCAGAGTTAGTACCTACTACTTCAAACATCGACAAAACCGATGACCAAATTAAAAATACACATACCTACTAGGTATACGGTTCATAATGCTGTTATTAAACAACTTAGGCTCACCCACAGATTACTATACTCTACAGATACTCAGTCGCGAATCGAAAATGGTTGCCGTCCTAAAGTCGATAGCCGCCGCCACTATAAGTTTCTGTGGTTTCGCCCGCAGTGGCAGCACAATCGACATGTCTGCTAAGCTATGAACGGCACGTAACCTCGCAATCAGTTCGACAGATGGCAGTTTTGTCAAAGCTTTATGAATTGCCGCCACCGCAGCGCGCCGTCATATAAACTAAACGTTGATTCTAAATTCTTTAAGCATATCTTTGCAAAAATATTGGGTCCTTGTGATCAAGTTTTGGCGTGAACTACCTTTTGTTTGCCTATCTATTTATTCACTTTCTTAGTGATTTGCAAACGATGCGCATCGCCGTAGTTAGACTAGTAAGTGAAAGGACAGAATAATTATTTATTATACTTGTACTATATATATATATATATATATATATATATATATATATATATATATATATATATATATAATTACATATATGTACATATATAATTTACGTAAGTACTTTAGCTCTAAACTGATGCGGTTTGAACCTCCGTTAAAAACGAACTGATCTATTTACTTATATAAAAATCTCGTGTCACGGTGTTTGTGGTTGAACTCCTCCGAAACGGCTCGACCGATTTTTATAATTTTTTATTTTTATTTATATAGATAGATAGGTACTTATAGGAATTTGGTAGGTCGTATTAGTTATTTGTGTATCAAGGAAGCAAAATGACATATTTATGGCGAGGGCGTACATTGAATCCTGAACGAAGCGTGACGAAGCGAAGGATTCTATAAATGAATCCCGAGCGTAGCGAGGGATTCTAAAATAGAATCCTGAGCGTAGTGAGGGATTCAAGTGTTAACGCTCAAGGTGGAAATAATTTTGCTACTGTGTGACACATACTGCTTTTCACATCACCTATAAGGAAAATAAAAGATCATCATCATCATCATCATCATCATCATCATCATCATCATCATCATCATCATCATCGTCATCATAAACATCATCGATACCACCATCATCATCATCATCATCATCATCATCATCATCACCATCATCATCATCATCATCATCATCATCAATTCATCACCATCATCACCATCATCGGCATCACCATCATCATCATCAATTCATCACCATAACCATCAGCATCATCACCATCACAATTCCCATCGTCATCATCATCATCATCATCTTGATCATCATCATCATCATCATCATCATCATCATCTTCATCATCAATTCATCACCATCATCATCATCATCGTCATCACCATCATCATCATCAATTCATCACCATAACCATCAGCATCATCACTATCACAATCACCATCGTCATCATCATCATCATCATGCTAATAAAATAGGATGCACATGTATAATCGATTGTGAAAAAATTGTAATCGATTAAGTATTGGCGGCCCGGGCGCGGACAGCTAGTAGGTTTATATTGGGATTTAAAAGCTAAAGAACCTAAGTGATGACGCGTCACGCGTCCATACAACATTGTACCAACAACTTTTATGAACACTATTAAAGTACGTACCTAAAAAAATACGGACGTGTTTCCTCGTCTTATCATGAGTCAAGAATGCAAATTGGCATACACGTAAACTGCGTGCGTTTTTAGTGTAGGTATCTGTGTGCATGCGGTAACTCGTGTACCTACCTATAACGAACGAAATTGCCGACCTTGCAAGCTTCATTCCTGTCTAAGGCAACGTTACGTCCTTTTTTTTAGGTCCGTGCACTAAATATATTTTATTTTTACTCATCTAAAATAGTCAATAAAATTGTCCTTAATTTATATCTTACTTTTAAGTAGGTAGGTGACAATAAATGTAGGTAACTAACAATAAAAATGTTTAAGGACTTTTGACTGTCTAAATCGAAGTCATAGGTAGGTATTTGTAGGCAAATGTGACCACCTATGTCACTATACAACGCAGTGTAAATCGCAAGCGCACGTCACGTCTACGCGCACGCATCCGGTGTGGCTGGACCTTTAATTAAACAAGCAACGCCTCGGGAAAGTCATAGTAATATTTAAACAATTAAACATTCACGTTACAATTGCTGAACCTGAACTATCTTAATCGAGGTATCTTATCGCCACCCTTGAAATAGGTACCTACCGTTGAGGAGTTCAGGAGGCCATTTGTGGTTTTCATCATCAGTTCCACTTCACCAAATGATACTTGCTGAATGCAAATGCTGGACTTGTTACTAAAAATACTAAAATCGCTGTATGTACCTATGCCTATGATATTTGAGGAGTTCCCTCAATTCCTCACGGATCCCCTCATCAGATTCAGATTTAGACTCATGATTGGTGACAATGGGATTACCTAGGAAGTATACTCTATCAAACCAAAAAAAAATTTAACTCTGTAAAAAGTTCAAACTGAGAAACTTTTTTTTTTAAGTCGGTTAAATAACTAAAACCTCCTTAGTGTAACAAATACTTTTATGAAAACTACATCAAAATCGGTTCAGCCAAACGCGAGATAATCGCGAACATACATACATACAGGACAAATTGAGATGAGAACCTCCTTTTTTTTTGAAGTCGGTTAAAAATAGTCGCAGTTGCATATAGATAGCTATACAAACTACAATTATGTTCACTTGTTTCACTAATGAATGATGGACAGATACGAAAAACACGAGAGTAAGAAAGATAACTTTTAGTTTTGTTTGTGTCAAACGCATAGTGAAAAATACTTGGGAAGTTATTTATTGTGGTGTTAAAATAAATAAACTTTCGTATTTTTGGAATAAGAAATAACAAACGCTTTAATTAAATGTTGTTCCATTGAATATCTATACCGGGATTGACCGCGACGACACAAGTCGGCGCTAACGTCCTCGTATAAGCACCATCTAGCGGATCTAATGAATATCACGTAGCAAGTTCAATAGCTAATGATGGCCGTTCAGTGTACCGCAAAAAAATGCCATTCTTAGTTTCTAAAATAAAGCCTTAAATTTATGTAAAGAATGATGTTTGCATTTAAATTAAGGTATATCTGATTAATAAAAGCTTAACTTTTCCTTGATTAACGGAAATGAAGAAAATAATATTCCTGATGATACTGGTGGTGCCATCTAGTACAAATTATAAGCACGAATTATAATTTGTACGTGTTATGCCCCCATGGCTCACCTAATTCTAAATAATCTAGCAGCCCTGGCTGGGGTGGAATTTATCTATGTATAATTTTGCTTTCGAAAGACATTCTCTGCAATTTTACGTTTTTTACCGTTATTTAGACTATAACTAATGATGATAGACGTGAACTAAGTAAGTATGCAAAACACTATAATGGAAATACGCAGGACATAATTATGCTGACAGAGATAAATGTTTTAAAAAACAAAAAACCGCCTTCAAAAACGCAAAAATAACTTCTTTAAAATTGTAGGCACCTAATAGGTTAGTCCAACTGATGTCGGCTTTTTGTTGAAAATGTTGTGGTTTTTGTTTTTTAAAACATTTACTTTATTTTATACTTTTTAGTGATCATAATACGCTGTTACGTAGTCCCACTTCTTACTTGAAATGAAACTTTAACTTATATCAAGCGCGCCGCAAGTAACGCCGCGGGAAAGTCATAGTCATATATCAACAAGTAAATATTATTCGTTGTAGGTAGTCGCTCAACTATCTTAATCGAGATATCTTATCGCCACCCTTGAAATCGGTACCATTGAGGAGTTCCGGTGGCCATCTGTGGTCTTCATCATCAGTTCCACTACACCAAATGATACTTTCTGAATGCAAATGCTGGACTTGCTACTAAAAATACTAAAATCGCTATATATTTGCCTACAATATTTGAGGAGTTCCCTCAATTCCTCACTGATCCCCTCATCAGATACAGATTTGGTGACAATGGAACCACCTCGGAAGTATACTCTATCATACCAAAAAAAAAAATTGAAATCGGTCGACAATTGACGGAGTTATCGGTGAACATACATAAAAAAAAATGCATACAGTGGAACGTATAACCTCCTCCTTTTTTGAAGTCGGTTAAAAAATGAGAAATGGACTTGAATAATATCAGAGTGGTGGCCCAGGGATGGCAAAAGAGAAAGAGGACGACAAATGAAACGATGGGAAGATGACATTAAAAGAGTTGCCGGACCAGAATGGACCAGAATCGCAAGAGACAGAGATAGGTGGAAGTCTTTGGAGGAGGCCTTCGAGGACAAGCTGTTGTTGAGAAACCGATACTCAGTAATTAAGGTGATAGGGTGATGGAACCAGTAATGGACAAGGCACCAATAATGGACACTTGATTCTTATTTTACAGGAGATGAGGGTTATTCATTTGTTTTGCAACAATCAATTTAGGACCGTATGAAAGGGCATTGGGTAAATTTGTTTGAATAATATTGTCATTTTTTTTTTCAGCGGCCACGGATGATTCTTACATAATTATTTAGAGGACCTCTAAATACACATAGATATATATAATTTATGGCGTTAAATAATATCGGAGCGGAGATTTTAAAGATTTAAGTGTTCAGTTTTTAGTACAAAAGTACGCCCGAGTATGAATATTTAAATATCTCAGCTCCGATGCACTTAAGAGTATTACATTACGTAATAAAATATGTTTATTTTTAATAATTCTATCATAATTTGCCACTTTTACGAATGGCCGCTCACCTTGAAAATGTATGAATTTTACAAATGACTGCACTTTTTTTTACCCAAACCCCTTTGAATTAAGAGTGAAGTGCTCATTACTGGTGCTTGTCATCTAAAAGTGTCCATCATTGGTGCGGTCAGCCTACCTTTGTACTTATTCTTAACTTAACTTGTAAAAGAGCAATAAAGGCTTATTTAAAAAAAAAGAAATGATTAAAACCGCATCAATTTTTTTACTAGCCGGTGTCAGTGTTCCACACAGGGCAAAGGCCTCCCCTCGTTTTCGCCGGTCGGCCCTATTGATTGCATGCTCCCGCCAGTCGCTTTGAAACACGTCCAAATCATCCCGCCATCTCCTTTTTGGTCGGCCTCCGCTCCGGTGCCGTAATGAGGGGTCCATTCAGTGACAGTATTAGTATCAGTTTGGTATTTTATAAATAATTAATATAGAGTTAATTTTCCACTAGCGAATTCGTCTGCGGAGGGTCGATTGAAAGTGCAGGTATATAATAGTTTGCATTAGGTACGTACTTTTATTTTTTTCAAATAAGTCGGAAACATGTTTTTTTTAATTGATTGGTCTACTTAGATATAACCTGAAAGACAACACTTTCACTCCTTAGAATTAAATTATTATAAAAAAACTAATTTAGTCGTCAAATTACCGAATTCCCGTACAAACTTCCACCTCTTAATTTAGCTAGGTACCTATTCAAAGTCAAAGTTCTTTATTCTTCAATTTAGGAATAATATAATGCACCTATAAATGTCAAAAACCACCGGTTCAAAAAATAAGACCTTTACCCAGAGAAGAACCGGCGTAAGAAACTCGGCAATTTTGGGTGATTCCACGGGCGTTTCAACCGCCGTCAGTCCGCTGTCATAAATATTGAAAGAATGAGCTACACCAAGCAGCTAACATTCACACAGAGCTATACTGTTATCGTACTTCTTGCCACAATTGATCGAATTTTAAGTATATTATAGCCTATTTCTTAAATACTTACGACAGCGGACTGACGGCGGTTGAAACGCCTGTGGAATCACCCTTTTGCCAAACCGAATCGTATAGAAACGTTAGTTAGCGCAATGCATGAAATGCATCTTGGCAGGGCCCTCTGGTTGCTTTTGGCTTATCAATGTGATTTTGAAAGTTACTTAATTTCCCTACAAAGCTTGTAATCAGGTTGGTTAGGGTGGAAAATGACTCTTTAATATTAAGTAATTATTTTAAATGTTACGAGCGAACTGTAAAGGGTTCTAAATATACTCGTACTTATAAAATTAAACTCGAGTACAGACTGACAGAAATAGCTTTAATAAAACCCCCGAAAAATACCTAAGGGGTGTTATAAGTTTAACGTGCGTATATGTGTGCCGGTCTGTGGCATCAAATTTTTTTTAGGGTTCCATACCAAAATGGTAAATAAAGGACCCTTTTGGTGAGACTTCGTTGTCTGTCTGTCTGTATGTCACAGTAGTTTTTCTACGCAACTAGAAATGCTATCACCTTGACATTTGGCATAGGTAGTTGTACAACTTGCTTGCCCGCAAATGTTTTAGTAAAAAAAATGAGATTAATTTTATAAATAATTTAAAAAGGGTCTAGAATGGGGGTTGAAAAATAAAAGTGATTTTATTATAGCAAATGGGGTGTCATATGAAAGAGCTCAATATGCACATTCCAATTATTTTTTTAAATTTTCTGTGGCGTACTTTTGGTTTTATAGCCAAAAATGACCAAAAAATTACCGTTCATGTTCCTTATTCTCCGAAGTTTATGGTCCAAAATCTGAAAAATTCCCGACGTATATTTAATTATTTATATTAATGGGAAAAATAAAATGAAGTTTGCATATTTTTTTTTAGTGTTGCAGAACTAAAGTAGTTCAGTTTAGCGAGTAGAATCGATCGTTGAATTTAAAACCCCAAGGTCAGAGGCACCCGATATAATATATAAATATAGCTAGATATGATTAAGATAAAAGTATACCTACTACCGCCATCTATCGCAAATTGTTACAAACGTCAAGTTCCACTGAATTCGCCGAGTGAGAATAGGTCGATTCACAAAGGCTGCACGAATGGATGAATGGGTGAATGAAAGTATTCATGTGCAGGTCAATTCACAAGAGAGCTGCCAAGGAGGGAATAAAAGAGTGAATGGAAGCACGTGTAATATAAACACAGGAAAAGGACGGCAATTGATCATTTAATCATAGTTGACTTAATTAAAGTTTCATTCGTTCCATTTGTTGCATCTATTTTATTATACTTGATGATGATGGGTGGGGACACCCGGATGGAGCCGGGCTGTCGATCGGTCTTCCGGTCGTTTTTAATATCCATTATTATTCATGCAAAAATGTCTGTTTGTTTTGTTTGTATAATTCAATGCATCAAATGATCGACGAGAAAGGTAAAAGTTTGTGTGAAAATCAAGCCACAGACATAATATTTTTACCAGATGAAAATATGGCAAGGAGAAGGTACACAGCACACAGGCTACCTAATGGTTAGTGGCATATGAGACCCGTATACAGGGTGTCCGGGGTGTCCCATAAATCGACGTCAACCCGCCTAGGGCTAATAGAGCAGCTTAAAAGCTATCGATTTGACCCCTAATAATGTAAGATACCACTGAAAAACTTCTGAAATAAAACATGTAATAATGATTTTTCGTGACAAGGACATAAGGGAAAATTACAAAAATTCAGATTATAATGCTCAATATCTCCGAAACTAGTAAAAATCGCTGAACATACATAGGGGTTAAATCGATAACTTTTTAGCTGCTCTATTAGCCCTAGGCGGGTTGACGTTGATTTATGGGACACCTATATATATGCATTCATATAACTACAATCACAAGACTTCAATCCTCAGACTGCAATCCTAAGACTGCAAATACGTTGCCAACCCTGAGGGCTAAGGTGATGGAACGCCTTGAATGAAGTGATTTCACCGGTTGTCTTATTATATCCCCACACCGGAATCATCATCATCATCATCATGTCAGCCGAAAGACGTCCACTGCTGGACATAGGCCTCCCCCAAGGCTCTCCACTCAGACCGGTCTTGTGCTTTTCGCATCCACTGCGTTCCCGCGATCTTTACAAGGTCGTCACGCCATCTTGTTGGAGGCCTTCCTACAGCTCGTCTCCCGGTCCGCGGACGCCACTGCAGAACCTTCTGACCCCATCGGCCGTCAGTCCTGCGAGCAATGTGCCCCGCTTATTGCCACTTAAGTTTGGCTATTCTTCCAACACCGGAATACAACAATGCGAACACTGCTGTTTGGCGGTAGGTTAAAAGATAACACGATAGTAGCATTCCGGAAGGACCTTACCACCACGTAGTTACTTTTATCTCGCGAAATTGGTCAGATCCCGAGGCAATAGCGATCAACAACTTCTATGCGGGCGGTGTCGCGGGCTTGCAAGCTTGCGAGTATAATATTCATTCTTATTATAAGTCTTATAAAATTTAAAGGATCGGCGGGCGGTTTGCTAATGAGTGAACGAATGAATGATGGCCGTTAATGAGCTTTGTCATGTAGGTAATAAAACTTTACCTTTGGAAAACCTCGTCGCGCGAACCTAATTTGAACCGTCAGTTTGAACCTACCTACGAAAAACCCGCATGATCAGGCTCGTCTTGGCCTAATTTAAACCGATCGTGTATAGTTTACGAAATAATAATATTACCGATTCGTCTTAGAAACGCTACGTCGAATCGGTGAGGCCCTACACAAGATGCTTAACGCTATCGAAAACGATTTTCAAAAACTGTCAAATCGTATAAACTGACATAAGCGCTTAACACGACCATCTGGCAGCTTATGTCAGTCCTATACATTTTCGATAACGATAGCGATCTCGCCACAGAGGGCCCTGCCAAGATGCATTGCGCTAACTAGCGTTTCTATTCGTTTCGTTTTTAAACCAATCACGTCACTGATAGATCACGTGACTTTTCGTATCACGTCATCTACCAGTGACGCGATTGGTTTAAAAACGATTCGAATAGAAACGCTAGTTAGCGTAGTGCATCTTGGCAGGGCCTCCAGATACTTCGTCAACTATACCTACAACGTTAGAAGGCCCCTGGGCAGAGCTTGAAATGAAGGTCCTAAGAGTCTAATATGTTCGCCGAGGTTCACGGATGTCTTTGATGACGCATGGCTTTGATGCCGTCTGGCGCAAGAAAACTGCCTCACAGAGCGTATCTTGAAATTCCTCTGCCAGTCGTCTGGTGTGGAAACTTATTAAAAGAACTTAGTCTAAGCTGTGTTAGTGAATAATGAAAAATAATATATGGACCTCTTTGTTATCTAAATCATATTAGCCCCGGATCGATTTTTCCGAATTGTAGCACTCGATAATGGCCCAAGTTCGGCCGGTGTGAAACATGTAATATTTCTTCAAACGTGACTTTGGCACCCTTTGAATTGTACTAGTACTACTAGATTACGAAAGGGTAAGGGGTACCGATGCCTAAAACTAAATAAAGCCTCCAACGATTTCACAGTTGACACGATATAAATGCCCGTTTCATATTATTGTGCCCACTGCGCTGCGCTGCGCTGCAAAGACTACTATGTTGTTACGAAAAAGCCGATAACAAACGAGCGTGTTTTAAAACGCTGGAGAGTATTAAATTTAAAACGTTTAAAAACAAGATCTTAAAGTGATACCGGCAGGTTAAGCTCGATAAGGGTTGAACGGGTGCTATATTATATATAGAACAACAATATACCTACAAGCAAGATGGGCTGGAACGTAGTGGAATAAAGGTCCAATATAACCGGTTTAGCCAAAAACAGGCAACATATGCTACTTACCGTATAATAGGTTCAGTAAGTACCTTAGCAATATGGCAAGCGATCCAGCCCGCGGCGGATAGCCAGATCAGTCCCAACTGCGGGCGAGCAAGCGGCTGAAGCTCCTTTAATGCGGCCTCAACAACCGACAATGATCGGATCGCCCCGCGGCACGTTCGAGCGCGGCAATGTTAAGCTGCCGCGCGCGGCGACCCTGTCTCCATAGCGCGCGGCTGCCGCGCAAGCCAAAGTTCTAGGATTTGCCGCGCGTAGTGTGGATCCCGCATTAGATTTGATTACCAAATATTTTCTCTCATGTAATTAAAATACGTAATACAAAATATTTTTAAGCCATGTACTTAATTAAAAAATAAAATACAAAATACAATCAGACCCTTTAATCGTAACAAATTTTCGTAAGTACCCTAATCTAAGAACGGCAAAAGAACATAATCAAACAAACGACTTTTTTTGTTGGGATTAAATACCGCAAAACAATGAAAACGACATATGTCAAGATACTTGACGTGGACAATTGACATGTTGCATACTTTAAATTGAAATAGTGCTCTGAATGCCAGTGTTTTTAGTTTATGTAAGAGTCAAATATGTTTTATTACTATTAATAAGATCTCTAAATGTATTTTATTAAATGTATTTAGAAGCAATAAGTATTTGAAATATTAATTACAAAATATCTCAGCGTCAGGTATTTGAGATACCATTTACAAATTATATATTTAGGTACCTAGTAATTGAAATACCTAAAAATACCAAATACGTAAGTATTTGTATTTCAAATACGTATTTCAATTACAAGTAATACTATACAGCCCTTCCTAGAAACCTAATATTAGCCACATTATCTTAATATTGTCCAACACACGTATATAGACGAGCATGAATAAATTCCAAAGTGCCATTTTGCGTTTTAGCTAATGGAACCCTAAAATGAAAAATAGGATTAATAATTCCGAAATAAATAAGAAACTTAGATGCCCCTTTTCACTCTAACCTCATGACTAAGTTGAGAGAAAGAGCTGTCGACTTCCAACTTCGATATGTTGGTAACTCGCCCGAACTGCCAATCCGATTTCCATCAGATCTAGTTTGAATCACTCGTTGTGTCAATTAGTTGCAATTCAAAAAACTGCGTCGGAATCGACAGAGCCATTTCGGTGCTGCGATGACACTGACGGGCAGACGTGACAATCGTATAACTAAATACATTTAGCATTTGGCATTCTGCGCCTCATTGAATTTGTTAGTTACCAGAGGGCTCAGACGTTCGTTTCGTTTTTAAACCAATCGCGTCACTGGTAGACCACGTGACTTTTCGTATCACGTCATCTTCCAGTGACGCGATTGGTTTAAAAACGAATCGAATAGAAACGTTAGTTAGCGTAGTGCATCTTGTCTGAGCCCTCAGAGGGACAAGATGCATTGCGCTAACTAGCGTTTCTATTCGATTCGTTTTTAAACCAATCGCGTCACTGGTAGATGACGTGGTACGAAAAGTCACGTGAGTGATGCGATTGGTTTAAAAATGAAACGAATAGAAACGTTAGTTAGCGTTAGCGCAATGCATCTTGGCAGGGCCCTCTGGTCACTATGGATTGTATTATCACCGACAATAGGCAAATCAGCGCGAGCTTGATTGGCAAATCTAGTCGTGTACCGTTGGCATACAAACAAGTTTAGTTGTAGGTACTATGTAATAAAAATAATCAATAATTAATAACAAATTAAACGGAAAAAATTGTGACCCCTACTTACCTTCGATCTTGATATAACTTGATTAAGTACCAACCTAGTTAAACTACTTATAGGCGTACTTAATTAAGAGCTGGGTATGCATGCGAGGAGAGCAGCCGTGACTATATGAGCTTTATCGTACCTCAACTCCGCACCTCATGCCTACGGCTCTCAATTAATTTGTACTCCTATAGCTTCCTACATTTTTAATTAATACGGCTAATCCGTTAGGGAGCCACGATGCCACAGGCAAATACTGCAAATATATAGATACACACGTTAAACTGCACCCCAGTTTGCGATGGGGGTCAAAAATGCCCTATATTAATTACTAGCTTCTGCCCGCGACTTCGTCCGCGTAGATTTCGATAATCTTTACTCCAGAATTTTAAAATTTTCCGTAATGAAACCTTTGTTTTAATCCAGGGTATACGCTATCGTCATTCCAAATTTCATCAAAATCCGTCCAGCTGTTGCAGCGTGAAAGAATTACAAACTAACACACACACACACACATGAACTTTCGCATTTATAATCTTAATGGGATAATTTGCGGCATTATCTATGTAAAGGGGCCTTATTGTCGATGGCGCTTACGCCGCACTGCGTCACGCGACGTTGAATTTATATCGACATATAAGCGCCATCGACAATAAGGTCCCTTTTCATTGATAACGTCACATTTAGCTTGCTAACAGTACTTTTTTTTTATCGGTTCTGTAGTTCCAACGATTACCCCCTAACATACAAAGAAGCAAACAATCTTTACAAGTATAAGTTCAGGTTAAATCTTGAAAGTTAATGGAATGGCCTGTTTGGACCACATATAGTAGGAGATCCGAATAGGAGACTATTTGTACCGGGCTGTTTATTCGATAAAAAGTATTTTATACCAAATTTAATATGCTAAGTAACATATGGCGAATAGGCAGGCTGAAAAATTTCAGTCCAGTATATAATTAATTAAACTTTTAAAAATTAACTTTGTTTTAAAAAAATGCAGTAGCTTGTTTAATAGACAAATTACATACCAATCGAAAGTATGAAGCCTATAGAATATGCAAACGTTAGGTTGACTATTTTTTTCCCGTCAAGCTATTGGGTAGGCAGGTATAAACAGGTAAGTCGGTACTAATCATTTGCACCAAACCTAACGTTTGCATATTCTATAGACTTCATACTTTCGATTAATACCTATGTAATTTGTCTATTAAACAAACATATGCAATTAAAAAAAAAAACATTTTTAATCTTTTATTTAATGATATAAGTACTGGACTGATTTTTTTCAGCCTACCTATTCGCCACATATTATTTAGCGTATTAAATTTGATATAAAATACTTTTCATCGAATAAACAGCCCGGTGCAAATCGTCTCCTATTCGGATCTTAGACCAATATATTGAAACCCGATGACAATGCAATATTATGGTTTCTAAGAGCTGATCTGATGATGGAATAGGAAGGTGGCGAGACAGGATCTCCGCAGCTCCGCTATACTTAATGTGAACCCACCGTGTTGGGACTTAATGTGATGTCCATAGGAAGATAATGACTTTGCAAAAATAAAGTACAATCTGCAACAAAAACCAATACAAAAAATGATTTTTTTACCATAGAGCTTATTAGTATAGAAATAGATGCACTTGCACACATAGATAGTACCTATAGAAATATGGATATAGATTCCGAGCGCTCGTTAATTTATCTACCGGCGAGGGTTCATCGTGCCGGTGCAACCTGACATCCCCTCGGAATTGCATAGACGTATTACTTCTCTTTTTTCGCTGGGATTATGAATGCCTGTTGAGGGGTTTTTAATAAATCTCCGCGCATTTCACTCGCCCGATTTTCGCAACCAAATTTTTCGTTTCGTATCTTATAAAAGAAACTTTGCGGAAATTGGTGTATTGTTGGCTCCCTACCAATTATTGGCAACTTAAACTTTATTGCAAGTTCATAGAGGGAATAAATATACAATACTTAGTTTTAGGATGCAGATGTAATTGAATTGATAAATATCAAACTCCAATATGTCCTTGAAATTTGGTATACGAATCTAAAACTTAAATTGTTCGAATTAAGTTTTAAATTCGTATACCAAATTTCAAGGACATATTGGAGTTTGATAATTATTTATCAATTAATCAAACGATCGGATTAATCCTGTTTTCTCAGTTACTTATCGATGGGTATTGAAGCTGGGGCTGGCTTCTACTCTGGGTAAATCTAATTACTTTTGACATGTTATAGTATTGTCAACGTTATGTTAGCTCTTATTTACTTGACAGTAATGGCGGCCGAGTGAAATCAATATGATAACAGTACGTGTAGTGTAGACACAAGTGGAATAAGGCGTTTGTATCGTTACACTCATCTTCTCTACATGTGTATTTTAATGATATGTATGTACAGGTGTGTTATTCTCTCAAAAAACGGCGGCCGGTCGAACGGACGAGCGAATAAAAGCGGCGAGTTTAAGTAGTCCCGTCCGACCGAACAAAACACATTTTAGTGCGTGCATTGTCAATTAGGGAGCCTTATACGTTCGTGAAGTCATGCTGCCAAATTGAATACACGCGCTAAAATGTGTTTTGTTCGCTCTGTCGGGACTACTTAAACTCGCCGCTTGGACCTTCACTCGAGCGAACGATCACCTTTGCTTGTTGAGAGAATCACCACCCAGGGTTTATCCAGATCGTTAAAATCATCTACCCTTTAAACTAACGCCAAGTGTTTAAATTCTTGTGTTCCTGTGGTTTTTAGATTGGGCAGGTGATGAACAAACTATCACAAGGGGAGCATCTTGATTTCAATAAAAAGAGATCATCATCAGCATACATGGAAGAGGACTGTTTCGACCAGCGGGCATAGTTGACAAAATGTTGATAAAGCATCCGTCACTCTCGTACTTATATACGTGTCAAAAAGTGACAGATGATTTATCCACATTATGTCACGCGATAAACGCAACCATATTAAGCCCCCCGTAGGATTTGGCGGACATTGCCAGGACCGCCAATTAAACCTTTGACACCTTAATGTTAAAAATGTTGCATGATCTCCCTTACTAGAAATGAAAGTACCTATAATAAACTTTTATGTAGACAACGAATTAGTGTAAAGGATATCTACAGTTTTTTGGGATACATTTAGGCAATAGGTAAGCTTATATTTTACAAACATTGATATTACCTATTTCCAATAAGGTGTCTCGACTTTTGTCTTCAATTATACGGCATCGTTCACACCAAACGTATTGTCCGCCGCAGACTGTAAGCATGCTCATTGTCTGTATTGTTTGTTGTAATAGCGTATTGTCGGTTTGGTGTGAACGAGAAGTAAAATATATATTGAAAAACGATAAACTGCGTAACGCGCTCTCACAGTCGGCGGCGGACAATACGTTTGGTGTGAACGGTGCCTAAGGATTGGTAATGATTTTAAAGGCGTTCACTCTTTAATGCTTTGGTTGTGCCTAGTTTAGCATATTTTTCTAAAGTATGAAACTCTTTATATAATATACTAGCTGTTGTCTGCGACTCCGTTCGCATAGAAGTCGGTTATCGATAATGTTGAATTTTCGGGGATCAAAAGGGTCCTATGTCCTACCCCAGGATTCAAGCTATCTCCATACCAAATTTCATCAAAATCGGTTTAGCAGTTTAGCCATGAAAGCGTAGAAAGCAGACACAGTTACTTTCATATTTATTATTATTTGTATGGATATGGATTACAGAATACACACAAAATAAGTTAATTAAGTACGATTTAGTACAAAGGTACAAAAACTTGCCAAAAGGTTAATGTTAGCAATATTGTTTTTTGTTGTTTCAATTAATTTCATTCAAATTGATTCCTCATACATGTCTAATAAAGTAGGTTTTAGAGTAAGATTGCAAAAGAAGCAGAATGCGACTCACTCGAAGTTACTTTAAGCAAGTGAACGAGAAAGTAAAGGACGTGTGGTAGATGAAGATGTCAAGAGCCAAAAAAAGAATAGAGAGGAATGTTGCTGTCCTAACAAAGAACTAACTGCATAGTAATAGTATAAGCATTTTAAATTTAATGTGGTTACCAATAGAGTATATAATGGTTCGACTCCTGCATTACATTTAGCCACCTTCCTGGTAGGACGGCAGAATGGCGAGCTCTCCAGCTCTCCACCGACAAGAGCGTAGCTCTCAGGTTATGATGAAGAGGTTTTTACCGCTATACTCAGATTATCTCGTTCCTTTTTCAAACTTGTGTATGAGAATCGTCACTAAGGCACTGGTCCCACCAAGGGCAAGGAAGCGATTAGCTATCGGCGATTTTCTCGCCCAAGAAAAGAGACACGTATATTAATAGTTGATTGCTGGCTGTTACACTGCCGGCGAGAACTCTTTCCACTAGTTGGTTGAAACAAAAAATATAGATTCCGTGTCAAGAAAAGAGACACAAATATTAATAGTTGATCGCTGGCTGTACTTCGCTTGCCGCTAATCGTCGGCGGTGAGACCAGTGCCTAAGGAACGACCTTCTCGTCATTAACTGAGTGTAGCACTTAGAGCAAAGAATAAAATAATAGAAAAGTAGTTCGTCTTCTTTAGGAGTTTCTGTTACCTATCGCTGCTCGGGCGCTAGGGTTGCGTCGATACCGTACGTATCGTATCGTACCTCATCCAAACTAGTCTAGAAGTAGTAAGTGTCTCCTCTTATCCTCTACTGTCACTAAATAAATATGCTGAGCACTCATTTATAAAAATAACGGGTAGTAAATACTCATGTGGTTACTCGTGTGGTTGCCGAGTTAGAATAGTGCCACTCCATGTCTTCCCGTGGATGTCGTAAGAGACGACTAAGGGAATAAAGGCTTGTAGTACTGTTAGGCGATGGGCTTGCAACCTGTCACTAATACGCTGGTAAACATCTTAGCCTAATTGTGCAAATTGTGGTTATAGAATTATCAACAATTTTTTAGAGATGTTTGTAATTCTGTAGCTCTGCCTACCCCACTCAGGGAACGAAGGCGTGAGATTATGTATGTATGTATGTGGGTAGTAAATAAATACATAAATGTTTCTCTAGTAGTGGAATATTTAAATTGTCACTACCCAAATTTAAAGCCTCTCAAAAGCGGCCTTTACACATAAAGTTCGGACCGCGGGAAAAGCCACTCACCGTTCCAATCTTCGTTCCGAACCGTACGTGTAAATGCAACGCGGCGCGTAGCGGTCGGGTTGGTAGTTCTATCCTTGACAGCGGCGCGAGCGCATTTCGCTAGAGTTTGGAGCGCGCATCTCGTGGCGACGTGTAAAAGATCATGGCGGTTTGGAGCGCGGAAGCAATTACGGAATTTATTGTTAGCATACATACGTATCATTTCTAAAAAAGAGTAAAAATTGTCACTATCCATTCGTAGATAATTCTTGAAATCTTCTGGATAATTCTCTACGCGCCAGTCTAAACCGCGCTCTGAACTCTGAAATATCGTTTACACGGACAGTTCGGACCGCGGGCCGGCAGAAATAACAGATTTAACCGCGGTTCAAACCGTGGTCACATTTGATCGTAATAAAGTCTTGACAGTTTGATGCGCGGACGGACCGACTGTTTTATCTGCGGTTCAGAACGCAGTCCAAACTGTGCCGTGGAAAGACCGCTAAAGAGTCGTCAATTGTGATGTTATTTTAATCGTCATGTTTCTTTTTCTGTTTCCTAATAAGTAGTAGGGGATCCGAATAGGAGAGAGACCTGAAGGTGAACCGGGCTGTTTATTTGATAAAAATTATTATACAGGGTGGTACTCGATAAACTGTACATATTGAAAGGGGTGAAATTTTAGGTTAATTTATATGTAACACAATTTTGTTTTTAATTTTTTAGCCACTGGTTTTTTTTTACAGATTGTCATTTTTTTTAATAAAGTTTGGGTTTGATCTAATAGCCCAAAAAAGATAAAACAAAATGCATAGTATTGACTTTAGTTAGGTTTATAATAATTGATAACAATATTAGACCAATTAAAAAAAATAACTGATTAACTGCTTTTTTTGTGGAAAATTACTGCAAAAATATCATTTTGTTTTCATAAAAACACGATTTTCTCAAAATTTTGCAGATATTTTACATTTTTTTTTAACGTTTTTAGATCTAAAACTAAACTAGGAATAATAATAACCAAAAAAAATGGTGAAATATCTAAAAAAAATTGAGAAAATTGTGTTTTTATGAAAACAAAATGACATTTTTGCTGTAATTTATAAAAAAAATAAGAATTTTTTTTCCGATAAATTAACCTTAAATTTCATCCCTTTCAATATGTACAGTTTATCGAGTACCACATGGCGGATAGGTTGACTGAACAATTTCAGTCCAGTCCTTATATGATTAAAATAAAAATGACCTTTTTTTTAAATTGCTATTGCTTGTTAAATAGACCAATTACATACTAATCGAAAGCATGAAGCCTATAGAATATGTAAACGTTAGGTTGACTATTTTTTCCCGTCATAACTATTGGGTAGGTAAGTAAGTCGGTACTAATAATTTGCACTAAACCTAACTTTTGCATATTCTATAGGCTTCATGCTTTCGATTAGTATGTAATTGGTCTATTTAACAAGAAATAGCAATAATAAAAAAAAGTTCATTTTCAGTTTTTTTTTATTCATATACCTACCTAAGGACTGGACTGAAAATTTTCAGTCAACCTATTCGCCATATACCTATTACTTAGCATATTAAATTTGATATAAAATACTTTTTATCGAATAAACAGCCCGGTGAAGGTCGACTCGTATTCGGATCTTAGACCATAATGCTCCACTCTGGTAAAAGTAAGTATTACTTATTTACTCTTTTGTTTAGAGCGTCGGTGGCCTAGTGGCTTAGAGGGTCGACTCGTGATCGTAAGGTACCGAGTTCGAACCCCCGCGGTCACCATGTACCAATGAGTTTTTATAACTTAAGTGCATTACCCGATGCTCTTACGGTGAAGGAAAAACATCGTGAGGAAACCTGCACATTCGAACAGCTGAGTGTGTAAGAGGGTAATTGCACAAAAGATCCTAAAGGGTCGAAGTGTATCCGAAAGGGCCCATCTGTAAGATAAGATACTCTTTTGTTTTGTTGATGTGTGATTTGTGCCCGCAATTATTTTGTTAGTTAAGTATGTTTTTTTTGTAAACTGTGGTTATTTCGCTAGTTGGTGCTAGATTAAAGTTAATTAATTAATGTGTGCTTATTTGCATTCTCCATACCAGAAAAAGGTTATCATTGATTATCGAGACTTAATTGTTTGTAGAAAAGGCAAGACTAGAAAAAATGTAAATTTTACTACATACTTCAATCCGAGCGGGTAAAACGCCTGTGTGTATTGCTATAGTAATATGAATAGCCCACGTTTTCGGTTGTAATCATTAACTCACACAAGGTTTATTTAACACTCCAATTTGTAAATAAATTCCTTGATTACAAGGCAAAAGTGATAATAGAAACTAGTTCGCGCGCGACCCTCGCGCAGGGGTGGCAGGAGTTGGCGGGGACGGGGCATACACCTCATGTGACACATGAGGCCACTCCATTTAGCCAAATTATACATTACTGCACAATAGTAATAAAAACTCTGCCCTGCAGCCTTAAACCGCAGTAACTGCAAAGATAACATATTTTTTTTGCAAAATCTTATTCACGAGATCAATACGCATATGTATATCTAATTGGTATTTGATTCTGACGACGGGAAAAAAAAACCTACTTATGCAGTACGCACAAGTTCTCAATGAATAATGCATATTGAAACCAACTAAAAGTTTTAAGAAGTATTCTTAACAACTCTCGACATTGTGTTTACTAACTGAAGCGCAGTTTAGGAGTTAATACTTAGTTTTAGTCGGTTGAATTCGATCTAAGTCTCTCAATGATAACAATTTAAACTGCAGTAGCAAGACTTTTTATCTAAAGTATAATCGGTAGCATTTTGGTAAATAAAAAACAAAATTACTATATAAAGTGCAGTGTCAGTCTGTATTTACTGCACTTTAGATTCATTAAATTTCTTAAAATCGTATCGTGGTTGTAGTTTTCTTTACTGCGCCTTAGTCTGTTATTTGTTGCTCAGTCAGTGGTGTCCTAGACGCCATGTGAGGAGGGCAGTTACTTGGTGCTTGGTTTGTCAAGTAAGTACATCAAAATTATACTGCGGTAGATAGGCTCGTAAATTAACCTATATTGATTTTCATATTTTCGTTTTCGGAAAAGGCAAGTGTTCATATTAGGTATTAATTATATAATGGGCGGATTAGGGTTTTGGTGGATGATAAAGAAGTATACCTAATACCTACGTTTCTTTAATTTTCAACCAATGAATCGTAGGTTTTTCATACGATGCAATTTTGATTCACTGCTAGTTATCCAATTGACTTATAGTTATGTTATGATATCTATGTATATAATTTTCTCTAAGTTACAGATCATTACTTTAGGTATGGTTGTATATTATTGACAAGTTGCAAGGTTGCAAGCCCATCGCCTAACAATACTACAAGCCTTTAATCCCTTACGACTTCCACGGGAAGACATGGAGTGGCACTATTCTAAGTTGGAACCACACGGCATAAAGATTTTATCGATAAAAAAAAATTACAGATTCCAAAGTATTTTATGCAATTTATACCTTATAATAGGTACCTACTCACTACGACGAGAGCGTAGTTGGTAGTGACCATGCCTATGAAGCTAGCGGTACCGGGTTCGATTCCCGGTCAAGGTAAATATTTGCATGATGCGGGCGTGTATTTTTTCTGAGTCTTGGATGTTTTCTATGTATATAACTATAGAAGTATTTATATTTATTACGGCCTGCAAATGCAGCATTTGAGTTTCGACACTCTGAAATTGAATAAATTAGTATTGCCTTACTTTCTTTTTGGATGATAAAAAGTTTCCCTTACGTCTTACGTAGGGGGAAGTCCCATAAGCCCGGCCTGCACCTAAGGGCCTCTTGAATTTCTTGGATCTTTATAGAAAGACATTTAATTTAAAAAAATTTTTTTTAGCTTCTCTGAGGTTTGTATTGTACAAATGTTGACTCTCAGTATTGGATTTTATATGGGATGTTTTAAATTGTTAAGATGGTGGGCATAAAAAAAAAAAACAAGAATAGTGTGCCTTTAGGTACTCTCTGTAAGTATGATTACTTACCTACTATTTAAGTTGTCAATAATTAAGCCTTATAAACATAAATTTAGTTTTTATGTTGTAGAAAAGATGCGTGTATATTTGAGTTTCAAAATGAACCAATGCTTGAGGCAGTTTTATTTTAGAAGGATTTAAATTGCAATGCAAAGAATTATAATAATTATAAGAATAAATTCAAATTCAAATTCATTTATTCTGTAAGTAGGCCCTGTAGGCACTTTTACATGTCTGAGTCTACCAGCGCTTCCAAGGGACTCTGTTGAGAAGAAACGCCGCAAGAAACTCAACAGGAAGTCTTTTTTTTTATATGAGTAACTTATTACTATGATAAACTTAAGCTAACTAATTTAAATGTCACAGGGATGTACAGGTCCCAGGAGCAATTATGAGACTTAAAGTATATTCAATTTAAATTCCCAAAATCCCAAAATCCAAATCCAATCCAAATTTCAGATAAAAATTAAAAATAGACATAGGTAAGGAGATGTAGAAAGTCTCCACGGTCAATAATACAATTATGGAGATGTAAAGAGTCTCCAAATGTCAAATTAAAATTAAATTTAAGAAATAAACATCCATAGGAGATGTAGAAAGTCTCCACGGTCAATTATGGAGATGTAAAGAGTCTCCAGATGTCAAATTAAAATAATAAGCATACAAAGGAGATGTATATAGTCTCCACGGTCAATAATAATTGTAATACAAACAATTCAGTCCCAAGCATTGTTATCATTCATATAATCTTTGATACTATAATACGCTTTAGAAATTTGTTTACGTTTAACGTAACTTTTAAATTTATTTACTGATAGATGAGTAACACTACTTGGGAGCTTATTATAGAACCTTATACAATTACCCGTGAAAGAGTTTTTTATTTTATGAAGCCGTGTAAAGGGCACTGCGAGCTTATGTTTATTTCTAGTATTAACATTATGTATGTCACAGTTCTTTTTTAAATTAACGATGTTTTTATGAACATGCATAAGGTTTTCATAAATATATTGACTGTATACTGTTAATATATTGGTTTCTTTAAACTTATCTCCAAGAGAGTCTCTATGACCCATCTTGTAAACAGCACGAATAGCCCTCTTCTGCAGAACAAAGATGCTGTTAACGTCAGCACCACTACCCCATAGTAAAATACCATATGACATAATACTATGGAAGTAACTAAAATAAACTAATCGAGCGGTTTTCAAGTCTATTAGTTGCCGAATTTTATTAACTGCAAAAGCTGCAGAACTGAGTCTATTTGCTAATTTAGCCAGATGAGGACCCCATTGGAGTTTGGAGTCTAACGTTAAACCAAGAAATACTGTATCATTAACTAGGTCTAGTTTGTCATTTTTAATAGTTATAGTAGTTTGTCTATTTTTCACATTGGTTGTCATAAATTTAATACATTTAGTCTTTTTCTCATTCAGTAATAAATTATTAACACTGAACCAATCTACTACTTTTGATATAGCATTGTTTACATCAACATTGAACTCCTGTTGTCTTTTAACTTTAAATACGAGTGAGGTATCATCAGCAAACAATACTATATCATGGTTGTCCTTTATAAGGTATGGTAAATCATTTATGTAGATGAGGAATAGAAATGGACCCAAAATTGAGCCCTGTGGTACGCCCATTGAGACCACTGACCCAGGTGATCGTTTTCCATTCACGTCTACCCTTTGAATTCTCCCGTATAAGTACGTTTTTATTAAGTTTAACGCAGTACTTCTAACTCCATAGTGGTGTAGTTTCCTGACCAAAGTGTCATGGTTAATATGCCTTAAATCTCAAAAAAGTCTGGTTATTTAGTATGTTATTGGTCATATTTTATAAATAAAATAGGCTTAACCTAAAATAAAGTTATTCATGCGCGTAAACAACTTTATGCATTAAATTTAAGTATTTGAAAATGCAGTAACTGGAGTTCGTAGCACGTAAACTTTGATCACGATACTGACGTAAATGCAGTTAAATGACTCCGATGCTGCATGGCTTAGCTTGCAATTGACAACAAATAACACGCCTTTTTTGCAGTAATTGGTAAATTTACGGCATTTTAATCTACATCACTCATTTTTCTAGGGGAAACTCAGAGTGCAGTAACGGCTCTAAATTTAGAAAAACCCATTTTTTTGGGTAATGACCAGAGGTCGGAATAGGTAGTGCTTATTAACCTAAACTTGACTCATTTTCATTCATGCGTGAGTGAGATGGGAATACGTTATTGAATGAAGATGCATCAAGTTTAGGTTAATAAGCACTACCTATTCCGACCTCTGGTAATGACACACTTGAGGCATTTTTTTGTCCTAAACATATTTTTCGTATTTAGTTACGTTTATTGACAGTCAAACATTAACACAAAAAACAATTAAAAAGTAAAAAAGTACACTTCAATTACATTTTATGCGTTTTCTCAAAATTAACTTTTTTCACTTACTGCGCTTTAGGTTCTGCAGGGCAGAACTAGCAGAGTTAATGGCATTCTCTATTATTCAACAATCAGACCACAGAGAATTTTGTCAAGGTTAGTTCTAATTTTCAAAGAAACCAGTAAAACAAAATATATTATGATTTCAGCAAATATTTGTAAATAGTAGTTTACGTGACGGTTGCGTAAGGCCAATTACGCAGAGTCTCGTACAATACTTTATCTACACACATATTATAAGTACTCGAGATGGGTTCAGAAGCCGAAAGGCAAATGACCAGCATTACCTTACCTGTGGTAGTAGGTGACAGCGATGACAGCTGTAACGTAATTTTGAAATTACGTTATTGAATATTGTAAGGTAATGAGATCCAAATTTGGAACATCTTCCAAAATTAACAGCTGTCATCGCTGTCACCTACTACCACAGGTAATGCTGGTCATTGCCTACGGGTTTTGAACGCATAATAGAGGATATATGAGTGTAGATAAACGTTTTTATAAATACTATAGTAATGTTACAATAATGTAAAAAAGCTCTTTCTGTAACCTTAGAAAGAGCTTTTTTTACATTATTGTATCATTACTAGTCCTCAACAAGGAACCCTTATAAGTAGTTTCGCCACGTCCGTTTGTCGGTCCTTCCGTTCATCAGCGATTTAACACAGGGACGCTTGGTAACTACTACAAAGCTGTAATTTTGCATGGTTATAACAAATTAATCACGCCATACACGTATTGTTTTATCAAAGTGCCGTCATTCTTCATGCACCGAATGATTAAAAAAAAACCTTATTGGTTTGAAATTTCCGCATAACAGAAATATGTAGTAGGTACATTTTGTTTGATGCAAGCTGGATGCAAGTGTGTTCTCTGTGTGAGTGTGGACTATCCAGAGGACTATGGAGTAACTCCAGTAACTCTAAACAATCTTCCTGATTTCCTCTCGTCCAGCTAACCTTAGTTACCTATGTCCTCACTTTTGTAAATACTACATTTGTATATTTTTAAGCTAAGTATATTAATGATGTTAATTTTAAGTAGTAATTCATTCAGTATTTTAGATTTAATCTTTGGAGTTGTAGTTAATGCACATAATCTATTTTATTTTTAGATTCCCCTGATGAATCATCATCTGTTTTTGGAAAAACATTTTCACCGATCACGTGTTCCAACCTTGACAATGGCAGAATTGTCCCACTGGACAGTAGCCATACCTATATCAAAGAATTGAACTTGAACTTGATGAAGTGCGGAAAGTACAGTGCAACCATTTTCTAAATAGCGATCGGCAATCTTCGTTTTTCTATGACACACGAGTGACAAATATACTGTCAGTTGCGAGTGCAAGCGTGATAGCGATAGCCAGCCGAAAGCTATTAAGAAGCTGGGAATACTGTACATGCATTTTAACGAGTCCCGAGGTGCCTTGGCCCGAGCTGCAACCGAGGGCCAAGACTCGGGACGAGTGAAAAAGACAGTTCCGCACGTGTATCAAACAAAGTTGTTTAAAAAACATTTGTGAAAAAATAAAACAGTGTGTGTGTGTGTGTGTGTGTGTGTGTGTACATGCAAACTCTTTGTTTGGATGCACGGCTTGGATGCCGGCCGGAACAAAAGTATATTTACAAAAAAATTGGAACAATACAGTATAACACAGTAGTGCGAAATATCCAACTTTCCGCACGATGTGCAGCTAAGAAATAGTACATTGTTCCCTAGGCGCGGAAAGTAAGGGATTTCCTGACGAGGTGGTTAGCAGGCCGAGCAACAGCGAGGCCTGCTAAAATACGAGTCAGGAAATCCTCGTTTCCGCCGAGGCATACATAATGCTTTTCTCAAACAGTGCCAGGAAATTATACAAATACATGATTATAAGTATTTTTAAAAACCTTTGACAAATTCGGAGAGAATGTTTGTTTGCGTCATACGAGTATTAGTTAAGATAGTTTCACGCACAACGAGCCGCCGCCCGCCGCCGCCGCTCCGCAGAGCCCCGCCGCGCCGCCGCCCCTCACTGCGCCCCCAGAAGTTGGGTGTACGGGATTTTTTACATGGTCCTTTCGATTTTATACGCAATAGAGAGCACTTTTGAAAAAACAATATGGACATGGACGGAAAGTGTTTTCATGTGGTTTTCTCACTTCTCATGTACCAAAAGTCCGTCTTTATGTCGTGCGTAGGCGACATAAAGTCGCTTTTTATGCTCTAGTGCATAAAGTAAAATCTTCGTCGAAGGCCAAGGCAATCGGTCCAACAGCCACACGAACAACTTTAACTTCATAGAATAACCTCTTTATTTTATTTCGTTTCGTTAGAATTCTAAGTCCAAGGCAAGGATACCAACAGCCAAAGTACACAATAAAACTTCATGAAATAAAGTTATAATTTTAATTTTGTCGCTTTTATTATTATTATAGATATTTATTTAATTTTCTGTACATTAGGTTTTTTATAACAAATATTCAAATATAAAAGTAAAATAACAATAGTAATACAAAAAATAGACATTATAAAAAACCTAACCTACGAGTGCCGCCGGCAGCGGGGCAGGGCTTAAGCTACCGGTGGTTAGGGCTGCAGAGAGAGGAACCTCCTCACAATACGTGCCGTGTCGAGGAGTACTGCCTTCTGTATCTGGCCCTTGATCCAGCCATCTAGCGAGAGTCTCTTGAGGTGTTTGTTGGTCGGGACTCTTTATTATTATATTTGAGTAAACCAATATATTTAAAGCATGACAATAAGTTATCATAGATATAAAAAACAAAATTATAGCGCCGGCTAGCTTGCGGTATATAATGGTGTTCGTGCGCAGGGCTTGTGAAATGGTTAAATGATAACACTCCCGCACATTGTAATACACTTTAATACGGATAGTCCACACTTTTACAACAATTATGTAAGGATTACAACGAATATTAATGATTCTAATAAGAACTTAGGATAGAACAGAGCTTTTTAGGTAGTCACGGTCAGAAAACGTGCCGGAAGACGAATCGGACGAGAGCGAGATGACCGGATCGGAAGAGAGTCGCTGCGCTCCCATTGGTCGGTGAGACCGGGCTCATTCGTATGGGGTTGCCGCGCTACAAAATGTTTTTTATAACTGAGCAGTATGTAACGACCTAAGTCAGATGTCACGTACCTAAAGAAAAAAAAGAAAAAAAAGTTAATTGGCGGAAACCATACTTATTTTGTTATTGTCAATATTTGTGTTACAATAATTTACATGTTTCATTTCCTCGCAATCGAAGTGAAAATTAGAGTGTACCACTCGTCCATAAAACCCATTTAACACTCGACTTTATGTCTCGCGTAAAATGGTACGTTTTATGCACTTGTTGTACAATCTACTATTTTACTCCTATAGGAGTAAAAAGAGGCATTTTCCATCCATGGGCCTGTTTTATAAAGCTACAAATTGCAATTTACAGGTTACAAGTTTCCATTTGACACAACCTCGACCAATAACGACCGGCTATTTGAGCAGTGTTGCCAGTTTAGACCTGTAAAATTGTTACTTGTAGCTTTATAAACCGTGCCCCATGTGTTTCAATCGGAACACCGTTATTTCCGAGCATATTTGAGAAAAGTAAAAAGCACTAGTAGATATACAGCTACGAAAAGTACCTGCCACATTTTGACCAAAAAATATTTTCTCCTTTCCTACGTGCGTGCCACCATATTACTAGTGTCCCTTGGACTAAAGTAGTGTCCATTTTCGGAAGGCAGCTAATGAAGACAGTTGTAAAAAAATATATGCGCAAACGTGTCTGTGTTCCGTCTTTGTTCCGTACCTAAATCCCTAAAATCGGACAATACGTAACTACATACCTTAGTAAGTAGGTCATACTTATTTTCCCTGCAATAACCTCACGACGTCTTTCGAGGCAATGGCAATGTCAATGTGACAACATAAACAACGACCGTGTTGTCGTGGTGTTGTCATCACATGTTTTTAAAAATAAAATAATTATACTTTTCTTTTCATTTGCTATTTTACAAGTAATTTTTATACATATATTTTATTAATTTTGTTTCATTTATTATATACATTTTAATTAGTCATGAAGTCGAAAGTAATGAAAAACCCCTTAAAGCCAGCATTAGGCAGGAGTACTTCAATGTTTTGTAAATTTTCGAGCCACCACAGTTTCAAACCTAACGAGTCATTTTCAACCCCGAACCCCAACAGCGATCCTTGGTGGTACCACCCCAAGCCCGTGCACAGCCCCGAACCCAAGGTACAAACAAGCCCGTGGTCGCACAAAGCAACCGTCGAAGATTGGTCAAAAAACTTAGGCTACAGGAACCCGACCATTCTCAAAAATAGGTGGTATTTGCAAACAATTAGAGGTCCGGCGTGGTACGACGTTTCCGAGCCGGCCGGGTACGAACCAGAGCTCAAAAATCTCAGTTTCGGCCGGACAGCACGGTTCAAATCTCCAAAAAGCGACACGCCCGGACCAGGCATGTACTTTAAAGAGCAACCTGCCAAGCCTACTCACGGTCCCCATTCGCGTAGGCCGACCTTCTTGCGAGAAGAAGCATGCCGTTTCCCAAGTACCACCAAAAGTTGGTCGCTACCTCCCAACCGCTACATCGTGATCGACAAAGATAGCATCGAACAAAAACCCAATAAAGTGGTATCCAAACGAGGGCCGTACGAACTCTTTACAGGTAAAAGAGATATGACCACAATCAAGAATCACTTCAATGTCACACCATGCTCTGCCGCGACTTGGCCGTATGGTTTCTCCGGAAGTTTTAAAGGCCTTAAGAAAAGTCACCTGGGCGTTATGAATAAAACTGGAAGAGACAAGGTGTGTCGAGACCGGAATACGTTAGTGAACACAGCGATGGCGTACCATTCTCCTGCGGACCCGGGACCTGCACATTACAACCCTGACAAACCGAAGGTTTTCAAACAAGTGCTCTGTGGGTTCAACAGTTCCGACCAAAAGGGTCCAGGATATCAAAGACTGGAGGTGTGGCCCGGCGTGGGCCGTTACACAGTGCTCGCTGCCCGCTGCGGGGCTGGCGAGAAAGGACACTGCAATGTCTTCAAAAGCAAAGTACCAAGGACCATGGGTTGCAGTCCAATACAAAAGTTCAATACGTTTTGAAGTTTAGTCTGTACTGGAAAAATCATGACAGAGGACTTCATTTTCACACTTACTTACTTCATTACTTGAATCCTCATATGTTTATAAACAACTAGCTTTATAAATTAAACTTAGTACATACCTATGTGTCGGACCCTACATTATCCAAGCATTATTATAAGATACCAGACCAGGGGCCGGTTTTATAAAGCTACAAATTACAATTTACAGGTTACAAGTTTCCATTGGACACAACCTCGACCAATGACGAACAGCCATTTGAGCAGTGTTGCCAGTTTAGACCTGTAAAATTGTTACTTGTAGCTTTATAAAATGTGCCCCAGACATCTACAAAAAAAGAGTTTTTGATTTATGAATAAACTAGCCTGTGTCTGCGTCCGTGTAGCCAGAATCTTCAAAAAAAATAACCATACCTACTCGTATGCATCACTCTTTTTTATCCATTTATAGGGTAATTCTTCAAAGCCGCCGCATGATTTTGGCTTAAACTTATTTCTAACCTAATTGCCCCATCTGACATTCTTTGGGGTAGTTGGGTTATCATATGTGCAGTCGATGACCAAGATCCACTCGCTTCTTACTGGGTTCTATAGTACCCGACCTCAATGAACCCTCGCTTCACCTGTGCTAAAGTACAAAATACCGTTGATTGATCTTTTAATATCTGACACATTTCCTCTTATGTTTCTTTTATTTGTAATAAAATAGGCTATTTATATAAGTTTGTTAAATATCATATATAAGTCATTTTGATACTCAAAATAGGGAACAAACAAAATTCAAAAACACCTAAATTTAACGACACCTTTAGTTAATAAAAAAAATTGGTAACTTTATAAGTAATGTTTTGGGTCGCACAATTTTCTTTAAGATACGAGTTTATAAAATAAGTAGTTAAAGTATAAAAAAACAATATAAAATGTAATTTTAGGGATTTGATTATATTTGTGGAGTTGCGCAACGAACTTGCCTTGAACGACGAACTTTCTTTTGAGTTTGTTTGATAACTATAAATCGTACATAGGCGCCACCTTGAGGAAAAAGATGATTAACCTTTTCAAGGAAAGGATAGAAACGTTTAATAGCCGTTTTATTCATGCGTATAAGTGGAATAGAATAGATATAAATTTAGGAGCTCCGATTACGCACGCTATAGTGTCCAAGGTGAAGCGACGGCCAAATAGTGTTGGGTACTGTTATACTCAGGGTGAAGTGACGAACCACGGCGTGAGTGAGCGGTTGAAGCTAGTGAAGTAGTACAAAATTGCATTTCATTTAACACCTTTTTGGGTGGATTCTCGGAAATTCCATAATCATACCTATTCTATAAAAATTTCAAACGCGCAAATATTAAAAACTGCAGAAGTATTGCTGTCTTGCTTTAACTTCAGTTAGAAGAAGCACATTTTGCTGTGTTTTTTCAACTTTTAAGTTAGAATAAGACAGCAGCCAACTTCTGCAATTCATCAACATCATAACTAGACATGACCCTGCAGCTAATTTAATTTTAAGAAGTGGCTTGAGGCCACTATAAGGACAGGTCACTTGTCCGCAAACACGTCGGCCTCCCGCATCATATGAGAATGAGAGAGAATGAGACATTTGTTGATAAAATAAACATTATTTTACACGTCATTGTCGCTATATCTGACAAATATTATTATTATAGTTATACATTATTATTATACAAGATATTTATTTAGAATAACCGGGAGATACTGACACAAAATTTCCGGTCATTTGTACCAGTATAGCGACCCTTCAAGGGTCTAATTACGTTATGACGAAAAGGAAAATGATGGTCATAGGGCTGGTACCGGCGGCCCAAACGCGTGGGCGTTAATCGAATGTGTCGGATTAATTACGAAAGTCGAACGATTACCTAATACCACTAAAATTCTTGTATTTTCCGATAGTCGATGAAAATAGAAGTAGGCGGTAGCGTAATGCCATACTTCTCCGGTGTGGCTTACAGCCCGCCATACCGACGAAAACACGTTAATTAAAAAAAACAAACCATCCCTTTGTTCCATGCTAATTTTTGCACAGCTCATCATCGTCGAGTAGTCGTTCACGAAATCACCATGCCATACTTTTCCGACGGTTCCAAATGGCCGCCATACCGCCGCAAAGAAGTTTTTTTTTTTGCTTAACGGTTTGTACCAGTATGGCATTTGGATTTTCGGAAAGTATATGATACAATGTGATCGTTATTATATTTGCCATACTTCTAGTAGGAGGAAAAAGTGGTGCCATACTTGAAAAACTTATTTAGTCGACACGTTTTCAAAATACACTATGTTAAATATTTTTTTACAGCATGACATCATTGTATTGTGTTCGTTTGGATACAATTCTACCTTTAAAAAAAACACATATAGTAGGTAACTGAACTGGAAGACTGTAACACTTGAGCCAAGATGTAAGGAAAAAAAATATTTTTTAACGATTGTACCAGGATGGCAATTGGATGAATTGGTGACCGGTATTATATTTGCCATACTAGTAGGGGGGAAAAGCGGTGCCATACTGGTACAAAATTGTACACATTTGCCACCTCCCACAGGTATGGCATAATCAATTTATGATCAAAATCATACAAAGAAATGGTAAAAAAAGTTATAGGATGTCGCTGACGCGACGTTGCCGCTCCGTCGACAGAGTTGTGCGGTTTTGTATGTAGGCTGCAAGCAAGCGTACAATAACGAACACGCGTCTATGCAGCTACGCTTCCGTGGACAGTAGGCGTAATGGTTTTAGGAAAATAATAGTAAAATTTCATTTATTTTCGTATTCTATATTTTTAATAACATATTTACAAAGTCACATGCAAAAACTTAAGGTGCTCGCTTTTACGAAGGGCACCCCTAAGAAAATCAGAACAGTTTCATAATATGTCTAGTAAATAAAAATAACAATGGAAGAAGTATACAGCATAGTGGAAATGAGGCGTCATAAAAACATCGATGATCTTGCCTAACGGGCTAGATTCCTAGACGTGTCCCAGCCTGCGACAGGCTATGTCATTAGCCACACCACGCGCTTAGTGCAGGTTAGGCTTAGTGGTCCCATTACTTTATGTCACACTGCTTTCCGCTTTCGTCAGAAATCATTTACCACGAGGCCGAAACCCCGCAAAAGTAGGTAGGTTAGTTTCGTTAGGAATCTTTAGGTGCCCGAAGGGTAAAGCGCCCAGAAATAGGAGCCCAGGCAGGGCTTTGTCGAATAGCAGTGGGACCACGAGTCCGGAACCTTTAGTGCTATACAACTACAGTAGTTTATCTTCAAACAAAGGTATATCAACCGGCTTGTATGTGTTTATGCCTCGACCGTACGCACCGCGAGCCACCACAAGCAAACTCAACAGTACGGACCGAGCCGGTTCAGTCGGGGCCTCGCCGTCGCAACGTTTGGTTACGTATTAAGAATCCACCGACGCGCTACGATACAACACTATAGCGACAAAGCAGCAATAGGTAACAGAAACTCCTAAAGGGCCGGAGACAAATATCCTTATATAACAAATGCTTATAAATAACCCCATCGGCGCCGCGGTCGAGGCATGCTTAATACATCTCATGCAGTTACCACACGCACAAGCTTCACCACAGTTTGGCCTGCGCAGGCTTCTCGCACGAAAAAACTGAACACTGCGTGTGCTACCACACGACACAGGTAAGTAACAATGTTTCCCAATGAACGACGACCGAGCCCCGACTGTGGCTTGAACACTGAACGCCCAACCACACGCACAGACAAGTATAGTCCATTCGCTTAGATAGTGTCGCTATACTCACACGTTCTTGTGGTTATTGTCATAAAATTTGAATATAATTCCATGTAAACTACCACATTCTCTTGCGGGTGTCACGCCGCAAGTGAATTTGGCAGTTTACTTCGAATTATATTCGTATTTTATAACAATAACCGCAAGTATGTGTGATTGTAGCGACACTATCTAAGCGAATGGATTATACGCGTAGGCCAGGCTTGCGCAGGCGAATTTCAAGCAAGTCGAAAACTGCGCAAACCGCGCCGTGGGGTTGGCGCGTGCTACAGTTTTACCAACCACACGCTCCGTGTTCCGTGTACAAGCCGGGCTGCGCAGGCAAAACTGTGGTGAAGCTTGCGCGTGTGGTAGCCCCATTAATGTTGTAAAAAAGTCGTGTTAATTTATTTACTTTTTACATTCTAAAATCAATCGTCTTTTTCCCATGCCGAGTCAAGGCAATGTATCATCTTAGGACCCTATCACAATGCGGCAACGTGTTTTATACGGTGCGTCATAAATAAGGGAATACATTTTCTCGACTGTATATTAAATACAATTTTGGTGCGAACACATAAAGAAGCATCAACACTTATAATTATTATTATCGAGCATGATATTCGCGAGGATACGAGTAATCAGCTAACAATAAAGAGGCTTATAGGAGTATGTTATCTGTCATGTTGATCCGTTAAGTTATGAAAGAATCCAATTTAAGGTGACGAAAGTCAAGGAAAGAGGGTAAGGGTACAAACGCACTAGACGTTTCTCTTCATGAATGAGTGAATGATTTGGGGGGCGATTTTTAACATTCGAGCGCTCGAAAGTTTGACTCGGAAGTGAGCAAAATCTTCGAAACTGTTTTTTGAAATACGAGCGGTAGGATTGAAAACGAATGGTGTGGACCACTCGTCTTTAAATTTTCTATCGCTCGTAATTTCAAAAATACGGTTTCACAGTTTTTGCTCACTCCCGAGTGAAACTTTCAAGCGCTCGAAAGTCAAAAATCAACCCTTTGCTTCGCTTCCGTCGATACTGACGTTTTGAAAAAAGAATCTGTCTCTAACTTCGTTGAATTCAACTTAGCTAGACTCCATAGGATATAAAATGGAAGACGCTAAAACCAGGTGCTCACTAGCGAGCTGTACAAGTCGACAAAAAGAACCCTGAGCGACCTACCTGCGCAGTGAGCAAATTACGGACCAAATTGGAGGGCGCGGCAGGGGGCGCGTAAACCGCATCGCTTTGCTGCCACGCTATTGGTTCCCAGTAATACACTCTTATCTATGATTGGTTTGTTAGTAGACAACATGCGCAAACATATCCCCTCTACTAGCGGCTCGGAGCTCTTTTTACGTGTGTCGACCTATAGTTGGAACTATTGCACGTAACATCGTGATGTGCACGCGGCTCGCGAGCCTATTCTCCACTAGAAGCTCGTTACTGTAACTGCTACAGTTACAGCTCGCTATTGAGTACCAGGCTTAAATCAACATGAAAAATAAAGATATTTCGACATTCACTTTGAAATTACAGACTACCACTCGTATCGCTCGCTCAAAAAACTAGCTTAATATAACGACGATAAAAAAACGGATTTTCATTATATTTGGTGAATTCACCTATTAAATCTATATTTATCAGTTAAACTATTTACATTTTCCACAAACATCGTCTCGCCGGTAAAACAACTTCGCTAAAAACCCTTATTCACAAACGTACAATAAACCCTAATTGATTAAAGTACGAGTATGCATTTGTCACTTCCTGACACAATGAGATAGGATAAAGAAAGATAAGGACAAATAATTTAAACATACTTTAGCCATTGTGCGTTTATGATTAAGGTAGTTTGTTCCAGCGTTCTCCTTTCTTCCACCCAGTACCTTGAACGCGTATGTGCGTTTTTTTAGTATGCGAGCTAAAAACAAGATACGGCACCTGGTAAAGATCTGGGGACTGGGACGGCAGTAACTCCGTTAAAGACGTACAGTAAAACCTATCGCAATCAAACTCTCTCTGGCATATCAGTATACCTGTTGACAGAGAGAGCGCAGAAAATAACATCGTTCATTTTCTAGTAATTGTAAACTTAAATTAAATGGATGCACGTACTGAAGTGTCTATAGAGTGGTGGCCACAGAATTAGGAACGCTTGCGTTTTTCCCAAACAATTGCCTACAAATATGACTTTTAAATTTTGACAACCAATTAAAAGTTCGTAACCAATTTTATTTTTAGTTACACTTATCGTTAACTAATAAAGTAATGTTTAAATGTATACATATACAAGTTATCGCTGTTAAAACGAATATTTCGTTTTATAGGCATTTAAAAACTTGGTGTTGACGCGTCTATTGTATGAACGCCAAAAAAATATATTTTCAAATCCCTATAAAATGAAATATTAAGTTTTTAACAGCGATAAACTGTACATAAATTTAAACCTTAGTTTATTAGTTAACGATAAGTGTAACTAAAAATAAAATTGGTTAAGAACTTTTTGTTTGGCTGTCAAAATTTAAAAGTCATATTTGTAGGCAATTGTATGAGAAAAACGTAAGCTTTCCTAATTCTGTGGCCACCACCTGTATATGGCCTTTAAATTAGACCTTGCTCTCATAGTAAGAGTCACGTCATAACAAGACCGTGGCACGTGAGTTTTTTCTATTAAGCAATATACAAAACGTTACATAAAAAAGGCATTCTCATTACCTTACAGTGTATTCAAACCTTTATTTTGGGAACCATAGTCTAACATGGTTGTACAATGTCTTATAGGGCACTGTTAAAAATATCTTGTCTTTTCAACGCCATTATTAACAAAAGTGGTCAATGACACGCCAATGATATTTATCTCAGGTACATTTTCTTAAGCTGCTACCACCATTTTGGCACTAATGGTAACTACAGTTTGTACCACCAGTGGAAACTACAGGGGAAAAAAGTATCTATTAAAATCTACACAGTGATCAATAATGGTCGAATAACGTATGCAAATTACGTCAAAACAATGTCGAACGATATCCGTAATATGGATATGACTACAGTTGATTTAAAAAATAAGAGAACATCATAGGAAAAAAGGTATAGAATTTCTATATTTGGTATTTTCAGTCCATTGCTTTATAGTTCACTATCCACTTATATAGGGAAAATGACCTCTCTACATCTACACTGCCCTCCTAATTAAAAAGGACGCATGCGCAATTTGATGGTCAAAGTAAATTCAACCCTCCATCTTTAGAAATAAGGTCACTTACGCGGTTCTATGAGACATACGCCCTTTTTTCAAAGGACGGCAGTACAGACGTAAGAGGGGCGTTTTCGTAAAGTGATACTTCAAAACTGCATAAAAACAGTACTCAAAATTTAAAAAAGTCTTATCCGCCTTATGCTTTCGTCACCATATTGCATCCGTCACCCGCCCTTTAGTAATAAACTGCTTAATGAAACTACCATTCACTCATTCAATCCATCCCAGCATTTTGAAACTGGTGTCTTAACATATCATTGGCGGTAAACAAGGGGCCTAATTCTACTTTGTATCCACACGTAAAGTCGCCGTCAATAGAACTCGCAAAAGATGTAAACAAAACCAAACGAACCAATAGGGAATATGCATGGCTTATTTTAAATAGCATTTCTTAACAAAATATGAAAATACCGTAAAAGAGATCAACAAAAGTGAAATTAAAATTAAAATCGGTCAAGTAATACGGATGATACAAGCATTTTAAAATGCTAATTAGACAGAGAGATCCGAAGTGCACCGGTGACGTCATCGTGCAGTACGGCCATATAAACTCCACGTAAAATTCTGTTTTGCTAGAAAGAGATCGGAACAAATATTTGTTAGCTTATATCTTGGTTATTTTTATAGCTAATCAAAAATTGATTTTTCTCACCTGTTTGTTACATGAATCAGCTTTTATTGAAGCGGTAAAAAACATGCATATTCCCTATTCACCATGATCACTCCATAATCACGTGCTTTTAAAGATCGAGTGAGGTCTTTGCAATGATTTATACACTAGATCAGGGGTCGGCAAGTAGTTTTAAGTGGGGTCCGGATACTGCGGGAAAATTTCAACGAGGTCCAGATAAAAACAAAAGTATTAAGTTAGATTCTATGTGGCTTAAAAATATTATTTCGATTAATAAAGGTATAGTATATCTTATCTATGTATTAATTTATACTTGGTATGCAATACATTACAATAGTTGGCGGTCCAAGGTCCGACCTGTCGCGGTCCGCAAACGGACCGCGGTCCGCCTGTTGCTGACCGTTGCACTAGATCATTATTTTCATATTAAGTTTAAGATGAAATAACTATTCATTATACTTTATTTTTAATAAAAACACGCTTGGTGAATATTTGAGGTTATGTGTCAAACAGTACTAATTTCTTTACATTGTTCACAAGTTCTATTGACGGCGACTTTAGGTATAGCTGTCGTTTTTTTTTTTACTCGGCCGACAATATCGAGTAAAATATAAGCTATTATAACGTTGACAATACGGTAACATGTCAAAAGCAATTAGATATAGCCTGAGTAGAATAAAGCCCCAGTAGTGGTTACATCATATCCGCTATTGCTTCTTTTTTACAACATACACGATCCTAGACACTATTCAAGGAATTCTGTGAAATTGGCGTACATAGATAAATAATATGAAAAAACTAAGCAACTGTCCCCGACTTCATAAGGTTACGTGGCCGTTTTTATAATAATAACATCAAATTTTAAAATAGTAAGTTTGTCTATTGCGTATGCATATAGTCTATGTCACAATTCAAAATCTATGTCGAACTAACTTTGATGTCCTTCATATTAAGATACAATATCTACATGTACGTATATATAGTGTACCTATTTAATTTACATAGACGCGCACCAGCATTGAATTTCTCGAACGTTTAACGCTACATTTGAAGAGATTTTAAAGACAATTCTGGGGTCCTAGTGAAAACGGGTACAACTCGACTTAACTCGTAACAGAGATGGGCATTAGTCGAATAATTAAAAAAATATATCGTAATATTTTTATTCGCGAATAATTTATTCGTCGAATAATTTACTTGCGAATGATTTATTCGCAAATAAATTATCCACGAATGAATCATTCGACTACTTTTCGAATAACGAATAATTTATTTATTTATTAGAGAAAAATGGAGCAGGTATTCCAGTACATAATAATTATTTGTGGCAATTCATTCAACGAATAAATTATTCGCGAATAAATTATTTGCAAATAAATTATTCGACGAATAATTTATTCGAATAAGAATAATCATTCGAGAATTTCATTCGTTATTCGCGAATAATTTTGTTATTCTTATTCGTTATTCGTCATTCGAATAAATTTTGCCCATCTCTGACTCGTAATAAAAAAAGGTATATACATGAACGGAGTACACTAGACTTAAACCCTTTTTCACTTGATCTTCAGACGACTTATACCCTTTTTCAATAGGACCCCAGAATTAATTCGTTTCTTTTTCATACTTGTGCATGAAAACTCGCCACTGGATAACGACTTATCGTCATTAACCTTTTGAACGCCGCAGTCGGCTCTGGCCGTCAATTGAAAGTCGTGCCACTGACGCCACGACGGCTACAGCCGTCACAAGTCCAACAATAAAAGAGGCTTTGTTTCGTATCAATTGAGTGGTAATTTGCATAGCATAGCAAACATGTTTGGCGTGTGAGTGACACATTTTGTGTTAAGGCGAACGACGTAAGGCTTTCAAAAGTTTAAATGACTCCTGAGTGCGGCCACCACACAGCAACGTGAAATTAAATGTATTGCGTATTGCTAGTATACGAGGCGCTAAATCGTAATTATTGCGGTCATGCGACAGATATGTTTGACAATGACTCAGAACATTGACGCACACACGTGCCTATCGTCTATTTGTACAAGCCTACGCACACAGATACTAACGAAAGGATCAAGTGATTTAACTATTCATTAGTCTTACGACTTTAATATCACACAAAATATACATAACACTAGTTTAAGGTCCCGATTTTTATATCATTAACTTATCAAAATCCATTTCTTGGCATATTTCCACTTTCAACATTACACTAGCAAGTATCTATATCTATTCACAAACAGCAAAACTAATACTACCAGAAACATCATAACTCCGTGAACTAGTTCCACTGCCCTATATGCAAAAATGTTGCCACAGTGAAGTCATAGGTTGAACCACGTAGGTTGATTTAATTTCATCCATACATGACCACACTTTTCAAACTAGTTCACTAGATTATGGCTTTTGTTTTAAGGTCTGTTCATTCTTACTTGTCTTATATAGTAAACAACACTCTAACCTCAAAATGAACCTATTTTGGCTAAAACAGCTCTTTTATCGTAAATAAAGTAAACTGAGTAAACATTTTGGACATCACATGGCCAATATATTGTCTGTGATTTTGTTTAAAATAGCTGTTTTAACAAAAAAAAGGTTCATTTTGAGGTTAGAAAGTTGTTTACTATAATTATAAGTAAGAATGAACAGACGTTAGGTATAGATTGGCAAATAAGGATCTGCCTGACCATGTCAAATATTTTAAATTGGCACCCACTATATTAAACTAGTGGAATTGCATAATGATGTCATATAAATAAACTTCAAACAGCCTTGTTTTCGTCTTAACTCTTTTTTGCCAAGTTTCAAACCACTTAGTCGGACCCATAACCGTCCTGCATTAGCGGCATCATGTCGTCTCTGTCTCGTTTCTTCTCTCCGCGATGTGGTATCTTCGTCACACCTTCTAGCACGCCGATGTCAGATAGCCTGTGAAGATTTTTTTAAGACTCTAATTTGTTTTTACGTTTGTTTGCTTTTCTGTGTGGGATTATTATAAATAAATAAGTAGAAATAAATGGCATTCACATGATGTTGTATAGAACTCAAGTATACTTACACTGACGCGTCATCGTCTAAAGATGAGGGGGTGAAATAGGGGTTAGCCGAGGCGGGGCGGAACTTGTAGCCGGTCATAGCGAAAAAGACGAGCGTAGCGAGCTCGCGGGACATCTCGTCGATCCACGAGTATTGAAACGGGACTGTTATCTGCAAAAACAATAAGGATGTTCTATAATTTGTCCCAGTAGGTTATACACTAACCCCCTTACTAATAAACGTCGAGTAACGGTGGTATAGCTATACAATGTTTTGTCCTTATCTGTCATTGTGACATTTGAATTTGACAGATAAGGACAAAACATTGTATAGCTATACCACCGTTACTCAACGTTTATTAGTAAGGGGGTAAATGTTAACCAACAGACACAAAATATTGTTTTTATGGCCCGTTCAATATATTTAATAACTGTGGCCCGTTTATTTGTAATTTTCTTTAGGTTTAATTCTGTAATAGTGTGTGATGTGTAAATAACAACTTAAATACATATAAATCCCCAAAATTAAATAAATTACCTTGAGAAGATAAACTATGATCCTCGTGAAATATATATAGCACACGACCATGATGTAGAAATGCCTGAATAGTTTCAGCTTGCGGAGGTTGATGGCCGCTTTGCCGTCAGTGCTCGATGCGTCTTGCAAGTGACGAATCGACCTGTTAATATAAATATAATCAGCCTTATACAGCGCGACACAGTTAATAAGGCGCCCGTCGAAGCGCTTACACCGTTGACAAAGAGTTTATTATTGCTTAATCAGCGCGCCATATTAGTTGTATCCTGCTGTACGCTAGTCGACTCGTACGCTGCCGTCCCACCATAGAAGGCGGCTAAGTGGGTCCATATTGGCTCATATGAAATTGGTCTTTAGATTTTTTATACAAATAACGATTTGTGTCTATACTCATCATTTCTTCGAAAATTTTTGCTTATACTTTTTTGAGTCATAATAATCGCAACTCATAATGCATTTTTTCAAAAAAAAATTACTTTTTTAGATTTTTATAAATCTAACCTAACCTAACCTAAATTTATCTACACGTAAGATATTTAAAAAAATTGAAAAGTGTACGGTTCCATGAATATTGGCGTTATAAGTTCAGATGATTATAAGTTCCGATCATTAGTATTAAAAAATATTATGAAGGTTATGAAGAGTGATCATTAGGTTGTAAAATTATATGAGATACATTTTCGGAGTTCCAATAATCTAATTTGCAATTTTATATGAACTTTGGCGCACCCCGGCGAAGTGCATAGTAATAGTATCGGCATTTTTAATTTAATGCGGGTACCAATAGAGTTCAAAATGGTTCGACTACTACATTGCAGCCAGCCGCCTTCTTTGGCAGGACGGCAGTAAGTCGGTGTAAGATTGGTAGGTGTCATAATTTTTCAACTCTCTGTCAAACACAAGACGTCTAAACTAGAGCGAATATTAACCTTGCATCATAGACACTCGGGTCTATTTTGCACTGGCACGAAAATATCCGTCTTTGGCGTGGAACTAGTGGTACGGATATATCCTATTTTAAGAGTTATGCCCGTTTAAAGACCTCTCAAAAATGACAGTTTTTCTAAACAAAACCCATTACATTTTGCAGAGCCATATCCAGACAAAAACTTTAACAATGTCCCCTCTATCATCCAATTCATAATCAATCGCCAACGAACATCCTGTATAAGTTTTAAAGATCTTACCAGACAACCGGAAACAAGATGGCACCACAACAGAGCAAGTCCACTAATATGAAAGTGTACCGCCACGCGTCGTGCTCCGCCGCTCCGCCTTCGCTCTCTGCTATTATTATCTCTGCCACATTCGCCACCACCTAAGAAAAAGTTAGTTAATGTCATCATCATATACTGGACCTCTCTTCTACTGGATAGATAGATTCGCATAAAAACGTATCGGATTGAGTGAGAAAGAAGTACAACATCGAAGGACTTTTTAATATGGCTCCTTTCAGCAAGATTGGCGGGAGATTGCCCGTGGTATAGATGAGAAGGAGGCCTTTGCCCAGCAATGGAACGTACCGGGCTGAAAATGAAAAATAATAAAATCCTGGTAGCCACATAATATTGGAATGCTTGCGTTTTTCCATACAATTGAAACTTTAAAACTTTGACCACCAATCAAAAAGTGATTGACCAATTTAATTGTTAATTATAAATTTACTTTGGATCATTAACTACTGTTTAAACTGGTGTACAGTGAACTACTTTTGTTATAAGGATTTAAAACAAAACGTCCATACATATATTTTGTATGGACGCACAACTCAGTACAAAAAAATAACCTCAAAGTTTTACATTTATGTGGCATAAAATTTATTGTCATAATTCATCATTTGGCATACAGTATTTTCTTCTGAAACCGTATACTTTTCAGGAATGTTATAAAATAAACCTAATCTAACCTAATGGGTTCTATGCTACGATATTTTAAATAATCCTGAAAAGTATACGGTTTCAGAAAAAGATATTGTATGCCAAATGATGAATTATGACATTCAATTTTATGCCAGATGAAGGGAAGCGAACCTCAAATATGCCTCAAACACATTTTGTAACTGTAAAGACGGGGTGTGGTCATCTTATTCGTTATTTTATTAGTCACCTGGAGTGGAATGACGATCATGAACAGCTTCTTGTCCCGGTCCGCCAGGATATGCTTGATGAAGTTCCACCCCGTCCCAACCAGCACTATTGTCACGAAGAGCACCGCACCTTTCAATCTGTAATCGGGATAACATTAACAATCTAAATATATAAAAGAAGAAACTAGGTCTTTATATTCCAATTTGGCACGTTCCTTATGTGGTCTAGGGGTGAACTAAGAAGGGATTTTTGGAAATTCACCCCCTAAGGCGTTAAAATAAGGGAAGTAGTGGGAAACTAATTCGACGCGAACAAAGCCGCGGGTGTCCTCTAGGACATAAATAAAATCAAAATTAAATTAACCTCGTAACCCACCATACTACAAACAGGGAGTTTTTGTGAGTGGGACTTTGAATCTACCGTCAAGGCAATAAAGTTCAAATACGTTTGTTCGATAATGCCATTTTCAGTTTATGAAGATAGGAACATAAACCTTGTTCTCATTGCATAACAGTTCAAATTAAATTGCCTTCATTATGTACATCCTGTTGCACACTGGGCCTTACGAGGTTAATATTGAAGATGCAAAAATAACAATTAATTAAAAAGGATTAACTGTATTTTGTTACCGTATTATTGCATGCATTGTCATACATGCAATAATATGTGGATAAAGCATCCGTCACTCTCGTACTTATTTACATGTCAGAAGGTGACGGATGCCTTATCCACACCTTGTCACGCGATAAATGGATGTCATTATCCATTTTATCCTCATAACTTTGATTAAAATATCATAGCCTATGTCACTCCCACAACCAAGAAGAATCTAAACGAGACCTCACTCTTCAAAATGGTTCGAGCCGTTTAGGCTACAGGATGTTACAATGGAACAGACATAAAGTTCCTTTCAATAGAATCCGACAATCATATAAACCAACATGGCCGCCTAACATTGACACCGGTTGTCTATTCCCCCTAATCTATAGAATGAATCATGAACAACACTAACGACAACTTTTCAAAAGACAACCCCGATATTAAAAAGTATAAAATCGTGTCAGCTTGATAACGCTGTCATTTTTTAACTCAAAATATTTAAATTAAATTAACATCTTTAGACAGTCGTATTACTTTATAAATTATTTCGAAAACAATTATTGGTTCATGGAATCATGGAAATCAGCGTAAGATCAGGAGTAATAGTGATGAAGTTGATTTGTTTACCTGATTGTCAAACATTACCCTCCTTTTAGGTCAGTCGGGTAAAAACAAAAAAGGCAAGCAAGCGAATTAAAAAACGTGGCAAAAAACTAGAACCCGACTGGTCGCTCTATTCAGCCTCCGCAAAGAACTAGGCGCCAAAATACAATAAGCTTCAAAAATCCTCCTTAGGTTGTTAGGTAAATATATACTTACAAATGCGTTATATAGAACAATATCGCCCACGCCGTCACATGTTCTCCTCTCGTCCTTATAAAGTAATAATTAATCCCATGGAACGCCAACGAAAGTGCTTTGAGATATGCCAACACACACATCAGTATGTGTATTCTGTATACAGGATGTTTGCTTGTCCTGAGGATGAACGTCCAGAAACCGGCGCATAGCAGGAATATGAGGGACATCGTGCTGTATAGCGCTGGTAGAGGCATCTCGCCTGCTGAGAGGAAGTTGCCGTCGTTGCTCTCGTATATTTCTATCTGAAAGAAGCGAATAATATTATACAGGGTGTATTGTAACTATTTTTGCTTTTTTTAAATACTTTTACGTTACTCCAATAAATAAGCTGACATACAGTTACGTTAGTAATTTCAAAAAGTTACGTTAACAATATAGTATTATTTTTAGGGTTCAGTAAGAAATACTGAAAAACGGAACCCTTAAAAGATGTACTTATTGTCAAACTGTATGTCAAAGCGTCCTTTTTCTGAAATACCTGAAGCTATCGGGCTGAAATTTCGAACAGGTTTAGTATTTAATGATACGCACCAGACCTCATAAAAAGATTAGAAATTAAAAACACGGAATTATTATTTCTTGTTTTTGCCTTTCATTACGGGTATCATTTGACAACTCTTAAGTTATGTAGGATAATTATATATATTTTATTGTTTTATTAATTAATGACTTTATAGAAATGCCTGCCCTTAATGAAACTACTTAAGATAATAAAATACTTCATGATATCGCAAGAATTTTAAAATGTTTGCTTTATCACGTATGTTTTTTTAGGAATAATATAAAAGTTGCTGCAAGGTATAGTTACTTGGTACTGAGGTTGGTAAAATAGGCTACAAAGAAATACAAAAATGGCATTTACGGTTTCTGTTTACCTGTGTTTTTGAAGTGTGGCGTCGCTTCTAAAACATAAGGACATTAATGACACCTGCAGTAGCAGCACTTTATTTTTTTAATACGTTATACAAATAAGACGCAGGAGGGGAACCCGCGGTGCTCGACTCCGACTCGCACTTGACCGGTTTTTTAGTAGGGTTTTATACAAGATAAGCGAGTAATTTTTTGGCATATAATAACCAACTAATAATGCAACAGGTGTTTCACAGTACTTACAAGAAAGTTCATGGCCGACATCCCCGTGTCATCGTGGGGACAGTTATGGAAGTAGAGGTTGTACAGGCCCTCCTCTTTTACCGAGGCGACGTACATCGCGAACTGCAAACAACGAATTCATAGAGTGAAATAAAGTATTTTTTGGTTTTTTCAAATCCAAGTACAGTCAAGGAATTTAATTTGTGACCCACCTTAGGTCCAAAGTCAATCTCACATTCTACAGCAATAAGGTTGAGTTTCCTGTCAACTACAAATGACTTGACATCTCTATTGACAATGACATCTTCAAGCAGATTTTCTTTGAAAAGGGTAGCAAATTAACTTCCGTGACCGTACTTTTGTGCAAAGGTATGGCTCGGTGTGAATGCTTAGTGGATCCAGACATCTTGCATTTTACAAACGTTAACAACAACCCAGATAGTGCAGCTGTCATGTTGGTCGCTTAAGGTCTGTTCATTCTTACTTGTCTTATATAGTAAACAACTTTCTAACCTCAAAATGAACCTTTTTTGGCTAAAATAGCTGTTTTGTCGTAAATAAAGTAAACTGAATAAACATTTTGGACATCATTTGGCCAATGTATTGTCTGTATTTGCTTTATTTTGTTTAAAATAGCGGTTTTAGCCTAAAAAGGTTCATTTTGAGGTTAGAAAGTTGTTTACTATATAAGACAAGTAAGAATGAACAGACCTTATGTCAGTCCACATATTTAGACAAATTGATTCAGTTATTAGCATTCGTAGAATGCAATTTGTCTAAGTCTACTGTAGCCTAAGCAACGTAGACAAATCAGTGGAAAAAACTCGTGTATAAGCGAATTTTGGCATAGTTGTAGGGAATGGTGCTTTAAACCACATACTAAAAGTACTGATAAGTGGGGGTAGAGCTAACGGGTGGAGGGGGTGTAAAGGTCCCTTTTTTAGTTTTTCGTAAATAGCTCGTAAACGGTGGTCCATAGCAAAAAATGTTCCATTACATAATTAATCTACATAAAGTTCTCTACAAAAAAGATTCAATACACTTTTTTGCTGGGATCAATATTTAATGAGATATGGAGGGAAAAATGATTCTCGAAAGGCCATAGTCGGGTTTGCATAGTCAGTCGGCCCTTACATCAAATGGGCTGGGGTGTTTTTGTGAGTACTTCTTATAGTGAAGAATATTTAAGCTGAGTATCAACATCTTAATTGTGACAGTTCTCGACTTATGATTACTTTATGATTTCTTTTTGATGTACTGTTTATCGGGATGTATTCAAGCGATTTGCTTTAAATTTTGAAATAATGTTCTTTTCATAGATTTGCATCGCCTCCCAAAAAACCAATACTTATTATCATATAAAAAAAAAAACTCGCTTATACACGAGTTTTTTCCTCTGAGGGCAGTTTTTGGTCTTCGTTGCTTAGGCTACTGGTCTATCTGCCCATTTTAATTTTGCTATAGATCATTTTACGCATTCATAGTTACATTTTCAAATGTTTTATACCCAAACATAATATATACAGTGTGAGTCTTTTTATGTGCACATAGCATAATGGGAAACACTGCCCAATTATATCGACACAAAAAAAAAAAATTTTGGCTATTTTTTTTTAAATATATTTTTGTTTTTTAATTCGAATTTTCATACTAAATGTAAATAAGACGCTACTGCTCTTAAACTACAACGCCTATCGACACGAAACAACAACAAAAATGATCAATAATAGCAGGCTAAGGCAATAAACGATAATTGACGAAAAAAATCACGATCCTAATTTATTATGACGAGGTATTTCATAAAATTGTGTTTATTTTCTCTCAAAAAGTAGGAAATCGTTTACTACAAAAATTTAAAATAACTCAATAAAATGTCTCATTCACCAATATATTTTTTTATGTCATATTATTCTACACCGTATTAGTTTTCCAACAGTAAAATTACCACGTTTATGACTGAGATACAACTTTTGTTATCAGCGGTCAAACATTGGCCTTGCGCACTACGCACGTGCTACGATGTCGCAGGTAAAAATACCACGGGGTCAATTCGTGGTCGTCTCGATCCACCCTTTTTTTAAATAAGAAGGGGGATGTGGAGCCCGTCCGGGCTGCAAAGCTGGCATGAGTATAGAAAACTAAACTAACTAAATACAGGTTGATTACATCTGGAGCTATGACTTAAAAGAGCAGTTGTTTATAGTTTAAACTTTTTCAACTGAGCTTATTCACTTAAGAATACAAAGCCATTGTGTAGTTAACCACAAATTAGGATAACGAGCTCGCAGTAAAAGCAGATTATAGCCGCCTTCGAAGGTTAACATGGATTATCGACTCTACTTCTTTAGACGATAGACTACAAAATACAGTAATAGAATAATGGCAAGCATTTTTTTTGCATTTTACAACCGCCCGACACTCGACAAGAACTTACGCTGTAGATAAAGGACAGGATACATACGCCATTTTCCTTTTAGTCCATTTTAAACCTACTCAACAAGGAATAAAGTTGAAAATTCAACATTCATGCAATGTACTTCTAAACTTTTTCCTAAAGCAACTTGTTGGCGGTTTCCAGAACAAAACCAGATAATAGGATTGTATACCTAGATACAATGACCATTGTGTTCACAGGTAAGTGGAAGAGCTCAGTTCAAAAAGTTTAAACTATTCACAACATTCGGACACCTGTATAAAGTCAGTAGTTCGCACACACACAGTAATAACCGACATATATTTTTCGTAATTCCATTGTCAAAGCATGAATACTGTGTGTTTACTTTAACACGGACAGTCTATAATTCGTACGAAACAATATAATAAAAGCGTTTTAGGTTCCATTAAATATTTTGACTAAAAACAATTTAGGCATAGAGTTAGCCACAAAGATTAATGAATTTCCCACTTTACTGCGTTGTATATTGTTATGTGGGAGGCCCATCGGGTTGAGTGTAGCAATATGCTCGAACACATTTATTACTTCGGTTCTTATTAAAACATCTGTGCAAATATCCAATGTAATAACTTTTGCAATACACAATTTACCACAACCAACGTAATTTGCTACGACAAAAAAACAGCATGCAAAATTTCAAAACCGTCTACACGCACTCTTGATATCTTGATATAACCATTGCCTATTTATTTCTCTGTCACGGTTAAACCGCTTACTCATGATCATAATGAATTTTCAAGGACAATTACATAAACCCCGGGAAAATACATTTTTTGCTTCTACGCGGGCAGAGTCGCGGGCAACAGCCAGTACTCATATGAAAATATTTTTGAGGGTAAATATATTTCTGGCTCATAATATTTTGTATTTTTTATATAAGTATGTTTATAGTCATCTAAGGGCCATAGTAAATACAGCGGAGCACACCTTAATCTTTCATTGCCAAAGCATTATCGTCTTTGGACGTGTTGAAATTAGATCGAAATTAATTCACACTCATGCTTAGGAGACGCTTGCGGAGATTGTGGAGTTAATTAATTTTGATCTTATTTCAACACTATAAAGCTGTAGCAGTGAAAGCCTCTGCACTACGCTTCGTTGTGTGTGCACCGGCCTTAATACTCATAGTACAAGCCTAGAGCTTGAGACTATACTCTATTTGTTTAGGTACATAACTAAATGTAAACAAAAAACCACGTGACATATTTCGTCAGCCAATAGAAGCAGAACACTAATACATCAAAGCTTGACAAACAGTTTTGATTGGCTGTTTAACGCATTCACTGCCACCGAAGCATATATGCGTCACCGTGACTTCCACCCAGTGCCGTCGACGCATATGTGCGTTCTTACAGTAGGCAAGCTCCGTATAAAACAAAAGATGTGGCACCTGGCGAAAGTTCAAAAAACAGTACTGGCAGTGAATGCGTTAACGAAGCCACGTGGTTTGGTTTGTTTTCGTTTATTTAAATACCTAATCAGATAGAATATAGGTAATTTGCCGAAGGAGAGTAATATTTCTGACCCGTATGTATGGTTTTTTTGTTCACTAATAGAGGCTAAACAGATGGCCGACAAACGAGGCGTCGTTAGATTCGTCTTAGCGCGTGTCATGAGTATTATTAATTTAAAAAAAATTACCAACATAGTGGATTTAAAATTATAACTTGGGAATGTCACAAATATAGACGACAATATCTAGATATACAGTTGGGTTTTTGAAGCTTGCTTTTTGGACTTGTTTTACCTTGATGTACATATCATGGCAATTTAATTTGAACTATATTGCAATAAGAATAAGGTTTATTTTGCTATGTTCATAAACTGAAAATGGCATTATCGAACAAACGTAATTGAACTTTATTGCCTTGATGGTAGATTCAAAGTCCCACTTACAAAAAACTCCCTGTTTGCAGTATGCTGGGCCTTACGAGGATATAACTACATTACTAGTCTTTATGTTAGAAACTTACACTGGTGTTATAATAGTCAAAGCCGTCCTTCGTTTCCTTGGTGATGGGTAGTACCGCGCATGAACAAGACGGGCCGCACTCCGGACCATTTTTCTTCGGTTCTGTTATAAAATAAACCTATTACATCAATGGCTAAAACTATACAATTCCACTTGCAAGAAAACATTAAGGCTTGATTTCCTCCTACGCTGACATAGGTCGCTGACGTCGGTCGAGCGTACGAATATATGGCAAATCTGCCGCGGACGTCAGCGTCGCTGTGCGGTGTCCCATAGAACATGGTGTTTATTCGTACGCTCAACCGACGTCAGCGACCGATATCAGCGTCGGAGGAAATCAAATCAAGCAAAAGGAACATTGAAGTCAACCCTGAAACCTGCTTATACAGTACAGTTTTTTATAATAAGACATTATAGTATAGCAAAATAAAATTTCAGATCGGGAGTTCGACACTTTTCCCCCGTACTAGTGATGTTGTAAATTTTTTTTGTGAAAGTCTAATTTTATTACAATATGACAAAAATAAACTACCATGAACTTACTACTCCGCTATTTTGTTTTAGGTTTTTTTATTTTCACTTGTCATCTGTTCATCAATGTATTTCGGAATTGTAATTCCATTTACTTTAAGAATTGCTAAATTAAATGATTAGAATTTGTTCCATTTTTTCGGGCGTTAAAACGTAACCTAGCGGTTGTGCTACCTATTAGGAACATCTTTACAAACAAAGCTGGGAGCGATCACTAGTTTCGGCAAAAACCATCGATTAGTGAGTTTATCGATATAGGAACTGCTTATTTGTCTGTCATTCAATTTAGCTCCAAAAATTCCGATGCCGAGCTTTCAAAAATCGTGTCACTTCGAACACAATCCAATCAAAAGGAATGAACTTCACAAAATGGCGGCCCTAGTGTTGACAACTTCTGTCCTGACAGCTTTCCTGTACCACGAATCACGCAAAGACAGCCGTCATCGACCAACTAAAGATATTATTGCGTACGAGAAATAAAGACAGATATATAATAATCGCTCGCTATAGGTAAAAACTTAAGTAAATGACCTCTTGCATGTATTTGTAACACATGTGTATAGTTCGATCGACATTATATATTTGAAATTCGACGTAAATTCCATATTAGTTTTGTACACAACTACATGCAAGAGGTAATTTACTAAAGTTTTTCACCTATATCGCAATGCAACTCATTGTCAGCAACGGTCAGTTTGTTTACATTCTTTATCTCTTCTCATTGGCCGTACTATACTCCTATATTATAAATGTAATACGGGAATAAACATTACATGACCGCGACGTTTCGATCGTGTTGCAACGGTGGTAGTCATGAGGAGAGAAAAACAAGACCAAGTGAGAGTAGTTCACAAATTCAAATTCAAATTCAAAATATTTATTCAGCAAATAGGCCACATGAGGGCTCTTTTACACGTCGGTATAGTCCATTCGCTTAGATAGTGTCGCTACACTCACACTTGTAATAAAATACGAATATAAATCGAAGTAAACTACAAAATTCACTTGTGGCGTACCACCCACAGTGAATTTGGCAGTTTACATCGAATTATATTCGTATTTTATTACAAGTGTGAGTGTAGCGACACTATCCAAGCGAATGGACTTTAATATAGAGTGAATCTACCAACGCTTCGGACAAGACCATCATTGCAGAGAAGAAGCGCCGCAAAAAAACTCCAGCAGAAGGTCATTTTCAGCAGGAAGTTACTAACATAAATAAGCACCGGCCCACTTCAGTCTGCTCGTGACGACCACAATTGGAACTAAATCGATACGATAAGGTAAAAAAAATGTTTATACGCGATTAAGCCCCGTTTTAGATTTATAACAGTGTTTTTCTACTCGCGTACTATAAACCACTGATATTGATATAGTTAACGGTATCAAAATACCACTTAAAGCGTAACCGAAACGTGAAAACAATTCTATAATGAGCGTTTCCATGGTAATAACAGTTCTATAATCATTATTATAAACATCTTTATAATAAACTTAAGTAATCTAGAAAGTACTTGTTTATTAAAAACTATAATTCCAGCGTTAAATGGTGACGAATGGTGAAAATATTTAAAACGAAACAATCATTCGTCACAAACATTTCACGCGTTTCAAACGGATGCCGTAGTTTACAATAGCAAGTGTCTTGCGAGCTTGACAGACTGTCGGATATTTCTCGCAGAAGTTTTCTTGCGGCGGCCAATAGGCGGTATCTCAGATAAAACTCCTGTAGCAATATCAACCTTATTACTAGCGGAAGAGAATTCAAACTGCTTTGGTTATTTAATTTGAGATACTTCTCATTGTCTTATAAGGGCAGGATATACATACGCTCGGCGGCTCTCTTGTTGATGAACCAATACTGCGATTGCCGTTTGATGCGGTCGGTGGGTATGAGGGATCTGTTCTGATACAGATGTAACGCCGCCAGGTCGTTGCCTCTGCATGTTATGTTTAACCTGTAACCACAACCACCACTCATCAATTTTGGAATGGCTATCTCAAGACTACAATCCCAAGATTGGAAATACGTTGCCAACCCTGGGAACTTAGAAGTAATTTCACCGGTTGTCTTATCCCCCCACCGAAATAACAATGCGAACACTGCTGCTTAGCGGTAGGTTAAAGCCTAAGATGGTGGTAGCGGTCCTACCACCGCTAGAATATACTTGTATATAATCTATTGACTTAGTCCCTAACAAAACTGTACCCTTGTACAGTCACCGGCAATAATATATTATCCTACATTGGCCACAAAAATATCTGATACGCTCTTATACCTCTAGTAATAAAGACGTGTCAGATATATTTTCGGCCAATGTTGGATAATATATTATTGCTGGTGACTGTACTATGGGTACTTACGTAGATGATGTCGTGATTATTAGACCAATATTTGCCCTTTCCGAATTCGGGACGCTAGCTTCGAGAGCAAGGTAACTATTTAGCAAGCTAACCGCTTGCTAATCTGTGTGTATTAAACGTGTAAAGTGCCACCGTTGACTATTATTTATTTCACGTCTCTCTTATGCTGACGTCATATGTTTAATTACGTATAGTGGGGACCTTTTCGTTTCCGCACTCATATAAACAAACCAATTTACCATTATTACTGCATAACCACGTACTTATGAAGTTCACGCGTGGTCATATTATTTATTTATAGACCTGACAAATGGCTGTCATTATATTTTTCGAAATATTCTCGACGTTGAAAATGTAGTGATCTATTGATAGATTACATTGATTAACTAATTAAGAGAGGCTTTTACCTTCGAAATTACCAAACATACATACATACATGAAATCACGCCTGTTTCCCATAGGGGTAGGCAGAGACCACTTCTTTCCACCTGCTACGATCCTGACAAATCTCTTTCGCTTCTTCCACATCCATGCATCGAGTCATGCATGCACGGCGGTTTCGGGTACTTAAGATCGGGCCCTTTTCCAGTATTTCTCCGATAGTATGATACTATATAATATGATGAGATTGATGAGGATACCTACTGTCAGAATAAAAGCAGGGATTCCGTCGTAAAGAAGTGACGTAACAGCGATAGTCTTTAAAAGCCCCAAAAGTTCAGCTTATCGCTTACTTTTTGCTTGAGCATCGTCGTTGAAACATCGTCTGTGGTCGAAGTGATTTGGGAGCCATCTCTGTGTTGCTTAAATTGCTTATTTTGATTTGTATTTTAGTGTCTTTAACGATTTGTGCGGTTGATATTGAGTTGGCATCCTGTTCCTAATTTATTTGAATTGTGTCAATTGTTAAACCTATTAAAGAAGTGTGTTGTGAAAGTGGTTATTATTTATTGAAAAGGCCTAATATTACCTAAAACTATTATATATTATTATTATTATTCTATTATATACTTAACCTCTTTAAGTAATTAATTAGATGTAAAAAAAAAACATTACAGTACAATTATAGGCAGATATACACTTGTTATTATGATTGGTAGACCGAATGGGACCAGACCATAAAACAATTCATTCCACAGCTTCTCTATCATAAAAATGTCTTAAGTATCAGTTTCACTGGTCGATAGCCCGCATGCTTGTAGCAATCCATTGACGGGTTCTTTAAACATTTTTGAGCCGAGAGCTATTGCAGTGATGCAATGTATCAGGAAAACCATGCGGGCGGAAACTGGGCCATTAACTTTGCTTGCTGCTGGTGGTTAAGACTTCAACGGGAAAATTCAAATAATAACTTATTTAAATTTGAAGAACAAAAATGAGTAAACTGTTTCGTAATGCAAACACGCCGGTATTACTTAATACAATAATAGGTGATAATAGTTAGGTTTAACCCATTATTTCCAGCCTAGCTCATTAGATAACATAATATTGTCCGTTGTCTGTGTTTACAAATACTATTCATGGCAAATAATAATAGTCCGTACACAAACTTCTGTGATGTCATTACAATCGTTTAGACAATTAATCGATAAAATTACCATTAAAGACTTAATCGATGTTTTGATACTCATTGCTAAGTACTTTTATGCGACGATGGAAGAAGAAATCGCACACATACTTGTGCATACATGTGCCTTAAATAGTATATTGTTCACCAAGGGATGAAAGGCACCCATATCACACGAGAAATTATTTCGAGTGTGAAATAAATGGTGACTTTCACCCGAGTTAAACACTCTAATTTTCATGTTGGTTATGAGGAAAGTAAAAAAAAGTTAGTTACGGAAAATATCTTTCCTTTGATTTTGGTGGTAGAAGATTTTCCATCACTGCTTGAGCCTATTCCCTAAAATCAAATCTGGCTTTAAATCTATTTCCGAATCAAATGAGGAACTCATTGTAATAACACTAATAACTTGTGAAAAATATAGCGAACACAGTATATTACGTAGTACAACTAGAGAGGTACTGAAGATCGTATCTTGTTTTCCCGCTCTTGTTGTTGACACAACTTTTTTTAGAGCACCAGAGTGCCAGCCTTTATACCCGACTGCCATGAAGGGTTATTTATTAGGTGCTGTTTTGAGGCGGTTATTTTCTTACAAACCGCAAGCAATCAAATAGGAATTAAATAAAATTTGATTTATAAAAATAAAGTTAATATGAAAATAAAAAGTTATTTAAATATATAACTGGTGCTTCATTCTGAAACTTGATAATACAACTTATAAAAGTAAAATTCGGTAGTTTTACCACGGAGTGGCTGTATAAGATTTTACCATGGCTCAGTACAAACTTAGTTTTTTTTTAATAATCTTACTACAGAGAGGCTGTATGTATAGCTTTCTGCTTCTGCACAGGTCTATAGACATAGTTGTTTTTTCAAATTACTTTTCTTCCCTAGGGTGGACATGTATAACTTTCAACCCGCTTCTAAGATAAACAAAGGCCTACTTTCAGAGTATGAGACATGAAAAATACTATAATTGGTTATAATCACGATGTAAATACATATTTTAAAACCATTAATATGTTACAATCGTATAGTCTGAAGAGGGTAAATGCTAATGCAAACACTACTTTTCGCATTGACTGCCATCGACACACTCGTGTGATCAATTTAAATATAATTCTTAGTAGGTGGCGGTGAACATTTATATAATTATAAGGAAAAGTTAATATTACTAAATTGATGGAAATATACGTTCGTTTGTGAATTACGAAGCTAAAAATGCAATAGTTTATTACTAACTTCATATGATAGTGAGGATGAGTTCAGTAGCGTAGGGCTGTCATCTTGTCAAATCGCATATAAAGCATCCGTCACTCTCGCACTTGCGTACTATAGGTACGTCATTTATAATATAAGCCACTCGCTCTGCCGGCAATAATTCACTGGCCCCCTTGCTAATAAACTTTGAGTAACGGTGGTATAGCTATACAATGTTTTGTCCTTATCTGTTAAATTCAAATGTCACAAAGACAGATGAGGACAAAACATTGTGTAGCTATACCACCGTTACTCAACGTTTATTAGTAAGGGGGTGGGTGTTTACATGCTGCTACTAACGTACAGCGCGCCTCACTGCTGGCTATCGCCCTCTTTGACTGCCGCACCAATAACTTCCACTTTTTGGAGCGCCTGGCAGCGGGATTCACAGCGGCAAATGCATGAGAAACTAGCAAAAAAATGCATCAGTACCTACATCCTTGGTCACACGAGGCTACATGTAAACGAAACGGCGCAATACTTGTCAAAAAACAACGATTGCTTTATCCATCCTGACAAAACTGACCGGCAGGTCGTAATACCAAAGAGGGCAGGTAACTGTCAGTATAGTAATAGCATAAGCATTTTAAATTTAATTTGGTGACCATAACATTGTACTTAGCCGCCTCACATTGTTATAGTGCATCCTGAGGAAAACGATGGCCGGGTGCTGCGGCAAGATCACGCTGGCCGGCCGGAAGCAAGTGTCCGAGTGGGTCTCTATGGTGTGCAAACCAGATACGATTGACCTCAGTTGCGATCACTGACCTCATATTGTTAAAGTCCATCCTGAGGAACACGATAGCCGGGTGTTGCGGCAAGATCACGCTGGCCTGCAGGAAGCAAGCGTCCGAGTGGGTCTCTATGGTGTGCAAGTCGGACACGATTGACCTCAGTTGCGATCACTCATATTGTTAAAATGCATCCTGCGGATCACGATGGCCGGGTGCTGCGGCAAGATCACGCTGGCCTGCAGGAAGCAAGTGTCCGAGTTGGTCTCTATGGTGTGCAAGCCGGACACGATGGGCCTCAGTTGCGATCACTGACCTCATATTGTTAAAGTCCATCCTGAGGAACACGACGGCCGGGTGCTGCGGCAAGATCACGCTAGCCAGCAGAAAGCAAGTGACCGAGTGGGTCTCTATGGTGTGCAAGCCGGACACGATTGACCTCAGTTGCAATCACTGACCTCATATTGTTAAAGTCCATTCTGAGGAACACGATGGCCGGGTGCTGCGGCAAGATCACGCTGGCAAGCAGAAAGCAAGTGACCGAGTGGGTCTCTATGGTTTGCAAGCCGGACACGATTGACCTCAGTTGCGATCACCGACCTCATTTTGTTAAAGTCCATCCTGAGGAACAGGATGGCCGGGTGCTGCGGCAAGATCACGCTGGCCTACAGGAAGCAAGTGTACGAGTGGGTCTCTATGGTGTGCAAGCCGGAGACGAATGACCTCAGTTGCGATCACTGACCTCATGTTGTTGAAGTCCATCTTGAGGAACACGATGGCTGGGTGCTGCGGTGAGATCACGCTGGCCCGGAGGAAGCAAGTGTCCGAGTGGGTCTCGAGGTATGGGCTGATTGCGTCATTCACTGTACGGTCCAAGGTAAAGCCGTACTGCAGGACAATAAGAATTAATAGTTATTTGTTATGCAAGGTTGCAAAGTTGTTATTTGACGCAAATACTGTCATAGAATCCAGAGCAAACTGAGTATCATTAAAATAAGAGCATAAGCGTAGCAAATGATTTAAAGATTATAAACGCACGAGACGCCAATTGCTACCTTGCGCAAAACAGAATTTCACCTTACCGCAAGGAAACTACTAGGTACAACAAAAACAATTTCACGAGCTTATTACATAATAATATTGGAACGATAAGGACGATTATTTATTCCTGAATATTTGATATTTTGTATGTCTTCAATTAATTATAGGTACTCGTACATAGTTGTCAAGTAGCCAAAAAGGAAGATACTAATTAGTTATTTTTAAGAATACATATGTCTCATTACTTCCACTTATGCATTGCATCTAGTCCTAAAGTAAGCTTTATGCTTGTACGAGTACTAGACAACAATAAACAAACGTATATAGAGAGAAAAAACTTATAAGCTGAGAAAACCCTCTAAGGTATAGGAACAAATACTCGCCCCCATGGGAACCACTATTTCGTAGACAGCGGTCAGTAGAATAACCGCGTCCTCTATCCTCATACTCGAATATTCAGAAGACGCAGTTAATTTAGGCCGCAATAAACCAAACCTAGATTATCACTTACTCCGAGATTAGTCTAAATAAAATCGGCGTTTAATTTAGGTAGAATACCTTATTCCAGTTTGGTCGAAAGCAACCTAAGTCGGTAATATGCACGTAACGATTACGACACGGTGCATCGTTTTGCATTAGTAATCGTAACAATTACGAATTATAACGATGCTATGCACTCTAGTAAGCATCGTGACGATTATGATAGTGTAGAGAAAAGAGTTTACAAAAATGATAGTATTTGCTTTGCTGCGATACGAATGCGAGTGAAACATAAAGACTGATTAAATGACTTAACAAAGTAAATTTATAGATGTATGATTAGATAAGATTATTAAGCAATGCCAAATAAAAGAAGTACGTATACGAACAGCGATTTAAAATGAACACAGTCGTATTTGCTGCTCACGCATAGCAAATGCATAGAGATGTACGAAGCATGCCACGATTCGCCGCCCACTGTTCCTCGCTGTCAGTCGACGTGACTAGGCTATACTATATAGCCTTACAGCTGAAATGTCACAGCGGCGGCGCACGTTAAAAACGCAAAAGTGGGTGCAAATTCGCAATCCGGGTTCCGTTTATTTGACCAATGTTTAGCTTTATCATTTTACAAATTTATTTGGCAATAACGTATAAATTTTTATTTTTATTTAGTATCGTCACTAAGCTTGCAGAAATCGCTTTATTTGATTTCACATAAAGTATTTCGAACCTTGTTTTATTTTATACTTTTAAATTGTCACCTGTCGCCGATAGCTGTCAGAGGAAACAGGTGCTAGGCCGTAAATTTTGGTACATACCTCTCCATTCTCGACACCCGCTGGTAGTTTGAAATTGATCATCTTGACGTCCAAAATGCCTCCTTGAAAGAACCCAAACGTCGTAAGGTCCACATAGTGTCGCTCGTCATCCTGCCAATAAACAAATAAAATACTATGATGAGATATCTTAGACTAAAACCATCTAATAGAAAATTCCTTATTACATTAGTATCAATGATCCGTTCACAACGAACGAAACTTATCACCTGTGATTGTTTAATAGTCCATTATTGCATAGACCGGAAAAACCTGGCTGTTGCGGGACGAGTATGAGTTAGTAATGTGCTTTTCTCCAACAATGCGAGAAAATATAGTGATCTCGACTGTATCCCATTTCAAGTTGCGTCAAAAATTACAATTTTCTATGGATTGACGTTTTCATTTACGTATCTCGAGACGGGTATCTCATTCAAAATGAGTTTATTAATACGGCCCTGAGAGTTATAAGCTCTGAAAATAGTAGCATCAGCCAGAGCGTCGTCAAAATAGTCCGGTTTTTTTTAATTATATGGAATATGAGTAATAAAACTAAGTTAGTAATTTTCCATTTTGTGGCTAAATGTCCGGACTTTTATCAAAATGTCAGGCGTTTTGTCAGGGCTTTTCCAATTCCTACATGGTAACCCTACACGTTAACGAATCCGCCTTAATCCGGCCCGGAGCGCAAACAAATAGCAAGTGATATGAAAATGTCGCAGCAATCCACGAGTCGTATTTTGCGACAACCCTGGCTTCAAACCTGCAAAGTGAAATTCACGTTAACATACGTATGTTCACAAAATAACTAGAGTCAAGAAATGCAGCGAGTTGCTAGCTTGGAACGCGCGGGCGATGGCATTGGGATGGGATGGGATGGGTGGTTTCAGTTACAGGACAGCTTAATCAACAGAATGATCGCGCGTATAGTGTTGCGTTGAGGAATATTCCAGTGAGCCAATTAGCTGCAGAAAGACTTGACAAATAAGTCGGCAGTCGTGGCATGGGAAAATACCGATGCTATTCATCGATTGAGGGGTAAAAATTAATCAAGAACATGTACAGAACGTCCTGTCATTCGCTATTAAATAGTTAAGCCTTATATGGAGACGATTATTATTGCTTCCAGCAAGATAGTGCTCCTTAGCACAAGGCTAAACACCATAGGTCTGAGGGCCCTGCCAAGATGCATTGCGCTAACTAGCGTTTCTATTCGATTCGTTTTCAAACCAATCGCGACACTGGTAGATGACGTGATACGAAAAGTCACGTGATCTACCAATGACGGGATTGGTTTAAAAACGAAACGAATAGAAACCTTAGTTAGCGCAATGCATCTTGGCAAGGCCCTATGGTGTCACACCCAATTTAACCGACGTCATAAGAATGACCTGCAACTTCGCCGGATTTGATAACTCCATTATCTGATGACATGCTCAGTAAACTTCAAAGTACTAGAAGGTTAAATTTAAATTATTTCAAGAGCACAAGATAAAATGTGGGGCGAGATACTGAATGAGGTGTTGCGTAACGCGTGACGCATGTAACGCCCCAAAGACCGTGTAAAGTTATCCAAGAAAAAGGCAAAAGATTAGAAAAACAGAATTTTTTACAATTCGGAATTAAGCCTAACCAGAAAATAAAAAAACCGGGTTTAATGTAGGTACCTATTTTTCTTATTTTTAATTTTAAACTAGGCACTAAATATGCCCGACCCTGTATAGCTACTAAATAACCCTTCTTTTATGATCGCAGTATTATTGACAATATCTTCAGTCAATATTATTGATTGAAGACTGGCCAGCGCAGCCCATAATATTATTTTTACTCCATTGCCATTGTGTTAATTGAATTAACAAGCAACTTCTTATTCTATAACGTTAAGATTTAACTCTTGACTTGGCTGTTTTTTACTATTTTATATTAGCTCGCGTTCTTGTCTATTTGTTTGTTTGGCTGTTCGGTACAAAATCGGAAATCGATATTAAACTAACTTCTCAAAGACGGACTCGCGCACCGAGGCTTCCGTATTTAAGATTTTCATACGATACCCCACATGACACGGTTAACTCAATTTAAAATTTGGACCCCCGTTTCTTGCATAAAGACCCTGTTTTTTTGTGATTATAAATGTATAGTGTCCGATTTTTCCCCATACTTGTAGAATAAGACGGTCCGTCATAAAGGCCCGTAAGTAAAAATGTCAGGTCAAATTTTAGTAACTTCATACAAGTTTTGACATTCCTGACCGAAATTTGATCTAACGGATCTTTATAAAACCCAGCCTAAGAGTGCCGTTTTTTCCTTTTGAGGCACAGAACCCAAAAATCCTTCGACAAAGGCAGAATGTTTAAAAACCTAAACGAAATTGCAATTGGGCAATAACAAGTGACCTACATAAATAACGGAAAATAGTTATTAGTCCTACCCTGTCGTGGAGTTACGATTTCCTTGAATAGGCACAGTTCGACTTGTATAATATCCATAAAGATTTGCAATGCCCTACTCAAAAGTGTAAAAGTGTAATGCTCTCCGTACAACGCTGCCCTCGTACGGAGAAAACGCATAAGTGCAATTAATTCATAGAAGCATATTAAACTCTCAATGGTTATAATAAGGTTGGAAGTGCAATACAATTCATATTGTAGATGTGCCTTTTTCCGAAGGAGGGCAGAACGCTACCCAATCAAAATCGGACTATGAGCCAAATGACGATAGAGACGGACTGAGTTACAAGCGAGACAAAGCGAGTTGCGCCACCTATTATATTAAAAAGAGACTTCCACTTATATTACAAGTTACAAGCGTTTGATAAACGGGCCCCTGCTGTGTTAAATTAAATACAAACATTCGAAAGCGTCTAATCAAACCGTTGATTTACCTGCGTCACGAACATGATACCGTCAATGATATTTTATATTTAGATATGTTATGCTCATAGTAAACGCATTCGAAAACCGTCGCCAATTACTGACAGTTGCTACGTTGCCATATTTCTACAGACAAAGACGGCAATTCGTAGCGAACGCTATTGTTAGAAAGAGATAAATACTTGTTTCAAATTGCGTACCCGAATGACGCGGCGTGCCCGCTAATGGCTGCCATATAACTGCCCGCCTTGATCGCACTCATGCTATATCTAATTGTGTATCTCATGTTTCACAGGTGACATTGACGCAACCGGTGCAAATTAAACAAAGTATGGCGATGTAAAACAAAATGTAAAAAATATTTAAGGAACTTACGAATGAAATGAGACATCCTTTCTTCCTTTTATAGATACAGTATCATTTCTGCAGCCTCGAAAAACATAAGACGGCATTTTTTATGGCTTATATTTGTTGCATTTCGGTAATAAAACTTTACTGTTTTTGACGCGTACGTGTCAGCGGCCATGGCGCAACTGAATGATAGTAAGGCAATTACCTTCCTTTTCGAGGAACGCTTTTGCGCGCAGATGATGTATCTTAATATAAAATATCATTGGATACCGTACAAATTCTGAACCCTACGTTTAATTACGAAACAAATTTGATAACAAAAAATCCGTCAAAGGTTTCTTTGGCTTGTTTCACCCTTCATTTGGCAAACTAAAAAAAGACCAGTGGCCCGTTTCACGAAGCTACAAGTTACAAATTACAAGCGGGACTCTTTCTAGCGACTGGAGTTAGAAAGAGACTTCCGTTTATAATTTGTAACGTAGCTTCATGAAACGGGCCCCAGTTTTTAATACTCATTCACTATACTTTTTGATATAGATGACTGACATGTGACGTCAAGCTACATAATGTACCGTAAAACGGGGTGAGTAGGGATACAACCTAAAATGAAGCATAATATGTTACTAATAAGGTATAAGAATAAAATTATTTCTAATAGACGTACGTCCATTTAATAATTGTTCTTATTTGTAACAAGTTATGACTTATTTTAGGTTGCGTCCCTACTCACACCTTAATCCCTAATCACCCCGTTTTACGGTAGAGTCGGCCTTGTAAGTAAACGCACACTTTTGTAACTTGTCGCTTTAACACCTTTGACAGACAAGTACAGCAGATCAAACATGACTTTAAAGTGACAAAGCTCTAAAATGTGCAGCTACTTATAGGCCGACCGTACATATGTATAGCGTGATTTTATATTATCACTGACAATAAGCCTCTGGCCTCTTTAGTTTACTAACGATACTTGAGTTGAAACGGACACGATAAACAATTACCTAACTGATATTGTCATATTAAATATAAGTTTGTTGTAGGCAATAACAAATATTTGTTTAATTTAATTATGTACTCGGAAATTTTGGATAAACCGAAATTTTCTGATTCCTACACGGTCGTAATTTATTTGCAGAAGTTTCCTTTTCTGATTGTAAGATAATGAAAATGTTTATTGCTCCTGCTGTCAGCAGATTAACGCTAAAGAAAGAGCTATAGAAAAATATTTGAAAACAACGAAGGGTAGAAAAAGACACGGCATACCTATATCCATGTTAAAATCATATTGTGTTAGCGTGTCAGATTCAAGTGCATAGGTAAGTAATGTAGCCGATTTTCTTCATGCATTGGCTATAAATATGCAATTACTGGTCAGTATACCATCGAAAGCAAACCTTTACGTTACTTACCAAAGAAGTTTTAAGAAAATGTTTACGTTAATGTTGATAAGACGCAAGGCATTTTTTGAGAAACAAGAAGGAATTACAATTGGCAACATTCAAATATTGCAAACATTATCGTTGGAGCTCTCAGGTGGTTTTCATAAAAAACTCGCTGATTAATTCGACGGACGGATTACTAACCGGCTAATTTAAGTTGCCCCATCAGAGTGAACCAACTACATTCAAACGCGTGCACTATCGATTAGGTAACTTGACCCGCCTAATGAACCCGCTCTTATACCTTTGCTCGAATAATCACCGTTCGACAGTTTTTAACAAACAAGACTGCGCCGAACATAGGCCGAATGTACACTGGCGCCCTCATTACCTTTATGATATGATGTAACTTAATAACGCCTTAACTAAGTATATAACTAAACCCATAAATGCACGATGTAGGATGCATACAACATATCAAACCACTCGAAAAAAAATTACTGTAATCAGCACATTATTACGAGCAACATAAACTTTAATCGCTACGGCACAAAGTGGCCACTTTTGTGTATTAATTGGTACAACAACAATCATTCGTTGAACAATCTACTACTTGAAAATGATAATTTAGAGATGGACCGACTTCAAACAGACTAGTCGGAATAGTCGACTAATCGGCACTTTATTGCCGACGAGTAGCCAGTGAATATTGGGGATAATAAACGAAAAAGACCAGCCTGTTGATATGACGTTTTTTAAGTTTAAAATGTTTTTTTGTCAACTGCCAGTGTGTTATCCAACCTCGACATTGGCGAAATAATCGCACCGATCGATGGGGCCATAATATCCCAAAATTGAAATGAAAAGGTTTTCTAAGAACTTAACGGATTTTTAATTTAATTACCTATAATCAAAGTAGTGGAATAGAGGTCCAGGATTTGCGCCTTTTACGATTATCCGGAAATGTCGAATAGTCGACTGACTAATCGGCTGAAAAACCGACTGAAAAGTCGGCCGCCTAATCGGAATTGTTGAACCCGCCTAGCCGACTCGGGGAAAGTCAGAAAACCTCAACAACCTGAAGGCGAATGCTACACGCTCGATATTTATCGTGATATTTGGATCATAATCCAGGATCACGATATTTATCGAGTGTGTAGTATAGCGTATCACGTATCCTGATACGGATCGCAGGATTTCTAGAAATCCAAAAATCCACGATTTGTATCAAGTATCGTCGATAAATATCGAGCGTCTAGTGCTACACGCTCGATATTTATCGTGATATTTGCATCGTAATACGAAACGTACGAGTGTACTCCATGAAATTTACCGTCGTACTGACGCGATTCGTATCGTATGTGTAGTATACCAAAATATTACTAGATAAATATCGTGATACATATCGAGCGTGTAGCAGCCGCCAATTCACGGTTCAACTTGATTAAGGGCCACTGAGCCTTGGTTGAGTTGGGCGCGAAGTTCGGGAACAAACGTGTAGAAGGGGTATTATGGCAGGCCGCCCGCCTCTAATATTTATCGACAGTCTTACTGACGTCTAGACATTGGCGACTACCGTACCAGATGGGAGCAAACAATACAGTTCCGAAACCATTACGACTCCTTGCTATGAAGAGTATTGCTAAAATACAGACTTACAATCTCCTTATTTACTTACAAGAGAACCAGGAAAATGATTTCCATGAAAAAGTAAGTTGTGCTAATTAGGTCATTATACAGTTTTTTATAAATTTTATTTATTGAGCGTTGTTGTTTTAGATGTACAATTTTCGTGTATGGATTTATAGTTTAGAGTTGCCAGATATTTTACAAAAGGATTTGTTTTTGATGTCACTACCATCAGACAACATTGAGTTACATGAAGAAAGTATGACATTCAAAAATACTTGCTCCAGATGTGGTTACAGGGATTACGAGCATTATGACGACAGGTTTTATTACTGGCGGGAGATTCGTCAGTTATTTTGTCCAGTATGTACATGTGAAATGTATGTATGTACTATAAGAAATTAGTATGTTATAAACATTTTATAAGATACAGAGTTGTGTTCGAATTTTAAGCATTCTTTGATGGCATATTTTTTATTTACATATGGGAAGATTAATTTGTGTTAAAATTAAATAATACAATAAGCACATGTGGATAACTGATTTAATGTAAATGAAATCAATTATTAAAATCATTGGGTGTAGCAATGTTGTCTATAAAAAATCAACCTGTATACGAATTTTCGTCATAAGGTCTTCATCTAAACCAAAGTTTTGCTCCTTGAATGACTAATATTCTAAGCTCTTAAACATTTGTTTAAAGATTGCCTTATGACTCTGTCCATCTGTTATGGTTGCATAAACTGTTTGTCATAATCCTGGTTAAGAAAATTATATGGTGAGCTGAAGATCGCATTTTAACAAAAAATAGACACCCTAGCATGTATGTTTAAAGGTATACAATTTTGTTAAAAAAACGCACCCATCCCCGCCCAACGATTAGCAAAACCGGTTTCGACTATGCAAATGGTACTTTGCAGCCCATTTGCAATATGAATAAAAATATACAACCAGGATGCTGACACATTTATTTATATACAAGTATACATAAGTTGAAAATTGTTAAAAAATATATATTATGGATTACAAAGATTTTTTATAATATATATATTTATATTTTTAACATCAGTCAATTGGTAATGGTGTTTTAAAATGTAATTTAATGTTAGTACCTATGAAAAGCCACTTTATAAGTGAATAATGTTTGGCGAGTTTTAAGTCGGCAATGGGTAAGCAGGGTTCACTGTTTAAGTACGCACATTATCTATAAGAACTGTTATTAGTACATGATATGAGTCCAATAAAACATTTACAATTCAAATTTTCATTTTTATTTTCCTGTTAGTGACTATAACAGCTAAGGCATTTACATTGTTACCTGAAATAAAGTTATTCTATTCCGTTCTATTAGTTGTACGCTAGAGCAATTTAAGGGGTAAATTATCACCAAATGTATAATGTTTCAGTGTCAAATCTTCCAATATGTTCTGCCTAGGCAGAGTTATAGTTATAGGATAAATGCAACGCTTAATTTTTTCAAGGAAATTCCACATATTTAAACTATTTATGCTACCTTTTATATAAATTAAAGTACTTAAACTACTATAAAAGGACGCAAAAATAGGTTTAAAACGTTGAATTTCCTTGAAAAAACTAAGTGACGCGTTTACCCCTCTGTCACAATAGCCTCGCTGGACCTTACAAAATTATTTCCAACATCATCAGTTGTGATATATTAAACATGTGTTGTAAAAATTTGCTGTACAATCATGAGTAATTTATGTTGCTCAATGGTAAACATGCAATATTTTTGAAACACACTGATCTGATTAAAAGGTAAAGGTAAAGGTAGGACCAAGATTTTTTCTAAACATTTTAAAAGGCCTCCTTTTCATTATCACACACATTATTCTTTTAGCAATGGTTGTACAGTCAAACACCATACTACTTAGCGGCTAGTTTCAAAGATAAGTTCAAAGTAGGGTCACGCGGGGCTATTCCATAGTAATACCCCAACACACCGTACTCTATTATACACGGCGTCCCAAGACTATGGGACATGGAGGGAAAGTACCTTAAATATCGTAGATAGGATATTTTACTGAAAGAAGACTTTATGTTATTTTTAAAAGTGAGTAATACTGCATTCAAAGATATTCTAAAAATTATTTGCTTCGTCTGGGAATCGAACTGACTTAAATGTGAAAAAAAAAACACCCGTGTTTTTATGATGCCAATCGAAAGAATGAACAAAAAATAATAATTATGTTTAAGTAACATAGTATCTTAAAAGAAAGGATTACCGTGAAATTAATCATTTTAATCAAATTAAAAACATACATGAAACTGCCGAAGTCAGTTGAGTATTTTTGTAAATTAAATATTTTTTTTGTAAATTACTTGATTAAATGCTCGAAATGTGATCCCTCTTATCTTATGCAAATCGCCAATCTTTTAACACCGTTCGATTACTTCTTTTGGGGATACGTGAAAGACAAAAAGCAATACGACAATGTGGGCGTAATTACAAACAGAATTGACCCATATCATATTGAGTATTCACCATAATATGATAAGAAAATCAACAGGCAGCGGACTTATTAAAAGATTGGCGATTTGCATAAGACAAGAGGGATCACATTTTGAGTATTTAATTAATTAATTAGCAAAAAATATTTAATTTACAAAAAATACTCAACTGACTTCGGTAGTTTCATGTATGTTTTTAATTTGATTAAAATGATTAATTTCACGTTGTTCCTTTCTTTTAGGATACTATGTCACTTAAGAAGAGTTATTATTTTTTGTTCATTCTTTCGATTGGCATCATAAAAACACGGGTGATTTTTTTTCACATTTAACTCAGTTCGATTCCCAGACGAAGCAAATAATTTTTAGAATATCTTTGAATACAGTATTACTCACTTTTAAAAATAACATAAAGTCTTCTTTCAGTAAAATATCCTATCTACGATATTTAAGGTACTTTCCCTTCATGTCCCATAGTCTTGGGATGCCTGTATATTATTGTAATGTCAGCAATTAAGGTTGCACAAATCAATACAATAATATTATAAAAAGAAAAACCATATGCAAGTGCTTGTTTATTTAAATGTATGTTGGGTCGTCTTGTGCGAGTGTAATTGCGATAGTGATAGCTAGCCGAATGTTGTAAAAGCTGGGAGTACTATACAAATCTTCGTATTGAATATATACAAATGAACATACATTTTAATAGTCAAACATAACATTAGTATTAAGTTAAAAAAATGTTGCACCTTTGCAAGGTACACCTACATAACATAACAAATCACTGCTCTAAAAAGCATTAGAATTAGAATAGGAAATGTAAACCGTCATTTATGTGACATTATAACAACACATTGTCGAAGAATCGGCCAGTAACCAAACGTAAACAGGATACTTATTCAATCAAATTTTTTGTAAATATTGGACCACCACGCCTAAATTAACCCTAGTATTCGCTAAAAGGCAGTACCACAAGATCATTTGACAGTAAAACCAAGGCAAAATGATTTAAAAAAATAAGAAATACGTTAACTATGCTTACCGTGAGTAGCAACTTGTGTATTCTGGCGTTTACTCCAACACTAACAAGCACTAGGAATGTTAACACTATTTTCACCAAATGAAACATGTTTCATGACTAGTCTATTTGTATTTATTCATAAAATGTTTCAACTAACTTAAAGTATATTTCATTAAAATACGTTACAAAATTTTCATTTCGCGTGCGCCTAATATGTCACAGATTATAAGAGTACGTCTAAAGACTAATAGGTGCAACGCAAGTGACTGACGGGCTGTCTGCAACTGCACTGTGCCACAGATAATGTAGGAATATAGATATAACTTATGTAGCGAAAACTAGCGAACACGAATGTTTTGAGATGGAACAAAGAAAAAAGCTCAAAAACGTATTGAGAGTGCACAGCGTGCCTTTTGCATCTCTTTCTCTAGGAAGAAAGAAAATAAACAAACGCCTCCTGCATCTTAATTCCTAATTTATTAAAAGCAATTTCATTTTTCTACCTATTAAATGTTAGTCTTTAAATAAAGTTGAAACAATAATGTACCAGAGGCCCGTTTCACGAAGCTACAAGTTACAAAATACAAGCGGGAGTCTCTTTCTAACTCCTTTTGCTAGAAAGAGAGTTCCGCTTGTAATTTGTAACTTATAGCTTCGTGAAACGGGCCACAGGTGTTTGTTAGGTTATACCATTGATGGTTATACTTAAAATGTCTTCATAACTTAATGACCATGCGACTTTAATGTACGAACATAAGTAGAGGTAGGAAAACCTATCTATGACATGTCTTCGAACCACCCCCCACCAGAAATCTTTATTAACAATCGCTTAAAAAAATACTTTACTACTTACTGTAACTGTTTAATATCTAACTTACTTTTTGTAACAATTCTTCAAAACAGTAGGAAAAAATATTCATAAACATGGCTTAATAAGTATTACGAATGAGCGGTTAGATAAGTATTAAGATGGAAGGCCCGGCCAATCATGGCGTAACGTAAATCCAACTTTATGCGTGACCGCTGACTAAACGAGTGTTATAAGTAAGTGACCGCTTGTCTGACTGTGTTGACTGAGTGACCGTTTGCTTTTGTAAACCAAAGTACCTATACATTACTAGCTGTTGCCCGCGACTCCGTCTGCACAGAAAAATAAAACATAGCCTATGTTCATCAGTGATAATTAATGTAGGATTCTAATGATGAAAGAATTTTTCAAATCGGTCCAGTAGTTTCGGAGCCTATTTAATTCAAACAAACAATCAAACCTATGGGAGGGGTTTAAGTTTATATTTGGGATATCTGGTTTTATTTAAAAAATTTAGTGATGTAATTTTACTCATAGGGTAACGTACTTTCGATATCAGTTTAAGTTTTTCTGATATCTGTTATATTTACGGAATAATCGCCTGGACACACTTAAAGATTACACCCTGAGGCCCTACTTTGAAAATCGAGGTTCGGAGTTACTCCAGCCCTTTCTCTCGATTTAGTCTCGAAGGACGAGTGACAGAGATGGAGCTAACGTAAATTCGAACTTTGATTTTTAAAGTAGGGCCTCTGTAGATGATCACTGATCACTAATAAAAAGTATAAAACGTTTAGGTATTATTCTATTGCCAACCGATACATCCGGTGTGGTGTTGACCGCGCAGTGAATGACGTACTTAAGGTAGCCAGATATGTGGAAAGGGGAAATCAATACATCCACAAGCTTCTCTATGAATTAGAAAAAAACACACTTGCCACCCAACCCACAGACTGAATAGTTTTTCAAACGATCAATTGGATCAATCAGAGCGCTCAAATTTTGTAGTAATATAGTAATTCCAATTTGATAATTTCTATTTAAACTAGTCCAATAAATAGGCTATTTTTCTGGTTTGAATAGTTATATTCATCAATTAACTTAAAACTCCCATTTAAACAAGACATAATTCTATAAATACTCAATAAATTGATCTTTTGTTATCTACGCCGCGTATCACCATTAGCATTAGCAAGTCTTATTTCTTTCGGCGACTAAAAAATTACTTTCACAATGAAATTAGCGTGGCAGTGTATGTTTTCCCCGAGGCTGTACAAGATTTACGGAGAAGGACCTAGAGAGGTGAATAAATAAATAGTTTTTTGATACAATTCCAAACAGTTATATTCAACTAAACATGTTAAATAGACAAAGATCTTGAAAAAATGAATACATTTTAATATATTTTGTGTGATAGCAGTTAATAGACAAACATGAACACTGTATCATAACTTTTATTCATAAATTGAGCATAATTCTATTGGGTCCATAGTATTCACTAACTTCTTTGTTCATTTTTAGGGTTCTGTACCCAAAGGGTAAAAACGGGACTCTATTACTAAGACTCCACTATCCGCCTGTCTGTCTGTCTTTCTGTCTGTCTGTCTGTCTGTCTTTCTGTCTGTCTGTCTGTCTGTCTGTCTGTCTGTCACCAGGATGTATCTCATGAACCGTGATAGCTAGACAGATTAAATTTTCACAGATGATGTGTTTCTATTGCCGCTATAATAACAAATACTAAAAACAGAATAAAATAAATATTTAAGGGGGCACCCATACAACAAAGGTGATTTTTTTGCTGTTTTTGCTCGATATTAATAACAGCAACAGGTAGACGCTTGAAATATCCACAGAATATTAAGTTGTATGTTATACAACAAATGTGATTTTTTATAGATAATGGTACGGAATCCTTTGTGTGCGTGTCCGACTCGCACTTGGCCAGTTTTTTGAAATAGAAATGCATCTATTATGCCGGCACCACACTTCGCTATTCGCTATTCGTTATGCGGCTGCACCGTATTTGTTAAAATATTTGCTATCGCGCTTATGCGTTATGCGTGCGAATAAAGAAAACATATACAAATAAACACTCCACACTTCGTCGAATGTAGGCGCATAAGCCGAATAACGAATAGCGAATAGAGAAGTGTGGTGCCGGCATTAGAAAAACACACATAACTTCTATAAACTTTTAAAGGGTTTAATAATAATAACCCAAAAATAAATTGGACATAGTAAAAAGATAAAGATCCAATCCACAGTGAATATCCCTTTTTACTAATGAAACCTGCTGATATCATAAAATGTTGGTCCGTATCATATGACACCAAGTCTTACAAAATGCCTAGACTCTGTAATAAAGGTATTTTGCAATTAAAATGTCAAACTCCAAAATATTTTCTTGATTTTCTCTACTTTTTCTGTCTTCTGCATTTATCAATTGTATCGGTTTCCTCTTACTATTTATTTATATAAATATGTCCTTGCCCAAAGATTAATTTGAGTACAATGCTTAATGGTACAATTACTACTAAGTGTAATTCTCTTCAACTCCATTATTACAAGATACAAGGTTGGCAGCCATCAATTTGCAAATGGCTCATATCTCTTTTGGTCTCTGAAGAGCATTTGTGTGTAACACCTTGAATTGCTCCAAATATAATTGCATATCTTCAACCAACAACGTTTTTAGATTAGCTGTTTTGGCTAGCTTGTATAAGGGCGATTCCACAGGCGTTTCAACCGCCGTCAGTCCGCTGTCGTAAGTATTTAAGAAATAGGCGATAATATACTTAAAATTCGATCAATTGTGGCAAGAATTACTATAACAGTATAGCTCTGTGTGAATGTTAACTGCTTGGTGTAGCTCATTCTTTCAATATTTATGACAGCGGACTGACGGCGGTTGAAACGCCCGTCGAATCACCCATAAAGCATATGAAAATGAACATAAAGCTTATGTTGAAAGCGACACCCACAACATGTTACTGTCAATATATACGTTATAGAAGTACAGCGATAATACAAAGTTTCGTTATTTACATATATACATTTAGAAAATTATGTAAATGATTAAGTATAATGAGGTAGAGGCCTTACAAAGGCGAGCTGATAATGTTGCCTTGTTTTTTTTTCTTGATTATTGAATTTAGTGAAGTGAGATTCTCAAATTTTATCTATTAACTGTGTGTATGGTGTAATTAAAGTAATATTCTTTCATAATGGCAGTTTGTCCTACTAATATTATAAATGTGTTAGTTTGTTACTCCTTCACGCCGCAATGGCTGGACGGATTTGGATGAAATTTGGAGTGAAACTTTTCATCCTGGAAAATTTAAAAGTTCCCAGGGAATAATGGCAATCTAAATTTACGCAGAGGACGTCGCGGGTAGAAGCTAGTTATAAATAATTTCAAAATTTAACATTTTTAACCCCTGGTGCAAAAAGAGGGGTGTTGTTCAATGTGTATCTAAGTATCTGTCTGAGGCATCGTAGCTCCCAAATGGAAAAACCAATTTGAATGTGGTTTTTATAATAGAGAACCAGTTTATCTGGTAGGGCAGTTGAGTTAACAGCTATAAAAGTAGGGTCGCGATTATTTTGGGGTTTTTTATGGATAGTTATTATTATATTGCGTAAATAACAACAACTGCGATGCCCCTCAAACCCTGAGCTTGTACTTCTGTCGCACTTGCTGTCATATGGTTTTATGCGAGTGGCCAACTTTATCTGAACCCGAAAGACGTTCAAGATTTATTGTTCTGTATTTTGAATATGCAAGTGTTTTAATTAATATGGTGAAGTAAATAGTAACTTTTTTTTTGTTTAGTCCCTCTACCGACGGGAGTGGATGGAAAGATGGGGTGACAACATTATTTCTATGGTAAGTAATGTATAAGAAGATATAAAATATGTATATGTACATATGAGGTCGGACAGATGATTTCTTCTATAAATAAATAGTTTGCTCTAAGGCTTTTACCGATTTTACAGTATCTGCATGGTATTGCACTATTACCAATATGCAACAATATTGTACAGATGTAGTGAAATATCCTTTCACATCGTATTTTCTCGGAAATTTTCGCATTTGTCATGCTACTTCAGTCTGACTCAGTACCCATCAAGACAACGTGGGGGAAAGTCGCAACGCGAGAGTGATAATCGATATAGAGTGGTTACTACCATAGTGTTTTTTTGTTAATTAAGATTAGGTTTGTTTTCAGTTCTTTTTAATAGTCATGCCGAAAGCATTAAGACCTGGGAAACGTTAAGATCGACAAGACTGTGTGGTTATTTTTATCATTTATTTATATTTCTTCTTGTTTACCTACACCTAATTTCGATTTGTTCCTGATTCGTCATATTCCTGACTGGTCATATTCCTAACTGGTCATATTCCTGATACGTCATATTCCTAATTGGTCATATTCCTGATTCGTCATATTCCCAACTCGTCATACCATGTACACTTGACTGCACAAATTTATTATAGAAATCCTGTGGTAAATGATAAGAACCTCCTTAGATAATTAATAGATCAGTGTTACTTGTCCATCATCTAATTAATTATTTATATTGTGTCATTCAAAATCATTTTAATCGGAGAAGATTACCTTGCATACTTGCAATAATGGTACGGACGAGGACATGCATTTGACTGTACAATGACAAGTTAGGAATATGACTAATCAAGAATATGACCAGTTAGGAATATGACGAATCAGGAACAAATCCTAATTTCTATATATTTGATTGTGGTGGTTTTAACATGTCGGTGTTATATACTTCAAACTCGTGGTTTGACATTTGACACTGATAACTAAAGTACTCTATTTATTTAATTCAAACTTAATAATTCAATAATTCATGGACACGTCGGCATCATTCGGAAGAAGACGTGATTTACGAGTTTTCACGATGTGAAAGGATTATTCACTAGATCTATAACTTGTTATTTTCAACAAAAAAATCTTATAGAAGTGATTCATTTTAGTTTGATGACTTGACAGGATGGTGCTAAAATATTCCCATGTTGCGACCAACACACTAAGAGTTTGGTAGTAACTGAGTTAGATCAAGTTGCCAATTTCATACTCTCATTTCCAACTTCTATTTTACCAAGCTAGAGTAAGACTTACAAAGAATCTCCCATATTTGACATGTTACAATTCGATACACATGTACACTGAATCGTCACCTGTTATTGTCAGGTTAGTGAAATAGGGAGCAGGGGCCGATTGCATAATAAAGTACAAGCTAATAGTATTAGTGGTTTTGTATGGATTTTTACTAATAGTATGGGCTTGTACTTTATTATGCAATAGGCCCCAGATGTTTAAGTTTGTCTTCCATTACAGGCGACTACGCTCTTCAACATTGGCCTCTACACATCACCGCTGCTCTGTTTATATTTGTACAAGCGCGGTCTCTTGACTGTGGAGGAGTCCTATTCTCTGATCCAGTGTCTCGGCGGCGTGAGTTGCATGATCGCCCTCTCCTACATCCTCAGGGGCTATGGGAGGTCCAACACCCCGAAATATGTGGAGTTTTTAAACGCCCTGACCTCTCCTCAAACTGATCCGAAGGCCTATCTCCAGGTCATAAGGAAGTATGACTTCGAGTTTGAAGCCTGGCCTGTTAGCTACAAGTTGGCTCCAATTAAAAGGTATTTGAAGTTATTTGGAATCCAAAAGGTATTATCTTTTTTTACACGCTTTTATCAGCTTCATCTGTCTACCTAACTAACTCAAATTGTATTAAAATCTCGGAAGTCGATTTTACCTACTTCTAATTGTCGGATTGGCTTCAAATTTTGCATACTTATGCAATTTCGATGACAATACAATAATGTGTTACCAAGAAGTTGGTATGATGATGGAGATGGAAGGGGTCCTAGGAACTCCTCAATGGCTCATGGTCAGTGATCGGAATAGGTAGAGTATATTTACCTAAAGTTTGCAAAAGGACATAATATAGAGTGGTTACAACCGGGTGAAATATAAATTAATTATTATTGAATTCCGGATACCCGGTATTTTCTGGTACTAGTGAATGTAGTAGTAAGGAAATCTCCAGTTTATGTCTCTGTTCAACGAAGTTTAGGTAAGTACACTCCACCTATCAATTAGATACTTAAAAGAAATGAGTTACAGGCCCTTTTTCACAAACTAACATAAAATATCCCATACCGTGAGTAAATTTTAAGTATATTTAGCATTAAAAATATCGGAAATCCGGAATCCAATAAAAATAAATTAATATTTCATCCGGTTGTAACCACTCTATATTATGTCCTTTTACGAACTTTAGGTAAATATACTCTACCTATTCCGATCACTGCTCGTGGTAGATCCGCCAGGAATTTATTCATTTGACTGGTCTTGATAGTAAGTTTAACATCACTTAGAAGTACATTCGGCAATGTTTTTGTTGTTAAAGAAACTTGTTATTGAACACAGTTTAATTAACTTCATTTGTAACTATTTAACGACGTAATAAAATCTTGGAACCTACTTCTAACTTTGCATACTTATGTCATTCCTATAATCTATATGTATGTACAGGTCGATTCACAAGAGCTGGCACGAATGGATTGAATGAGTGAACGAAAGTATACAAGTGTGTAAAATAATAACAGGGTTTTGGTTTGAAATTCGAACATCGGTTCAAAGGACGGCACTCACACAGTGATAGGTGACATTACTTTCGTTCAATCCATTCGTGCCAACTTTAGTGAATCTACCTGTACATATAAAAGGTAAACCTGACTCACTGACTTGTACCTCGTGTGTACATAAGTTTTGAGACGAACTTTTACTTTAAATAATAAAACATAATAATAGTGGCAACTGTCTAATTCTTTTTTCAGTTTTGAATTTGGAATGCTTCTGTTCTATTTATATGTTTTTATTAGTTATTTAAATTAATTTTCTTGTGATCGCGGAAGCAAAAGAATTACGTGCGACTGTCATTTCGCTACATATGGCGGGAAAAAAACCAATAGATATTTTCCGTGTCCTAAAATATTTTGGGATTAACCGCAACTTTATATATTACACCATAAAACGTTACAAGGAGACTGATTCTCTAATAGATCGCCAAAGTTGTGGTCGCCCGCGGTAAAGACGATTGCGAACATCAAAATGATCAGAGAGCGACTTCGCCGAAATTCATGTCGCACCCAGAAAAAAGTGCTCTGCAGACTAACATTTCGCGTGTTGCGGTAAACGAAATACTGAAATACAATCTCAAGGTAAAGGCCTACAATCCTAGGAAAGTTCACTTCCTTAATGATTGCCTTCGTAAATTACGACGCGACCGTTGTCCGATGCTACTTCAGAGACACGCTACGAAAAATATACTCTTCACCGATTAGAACATCTTCACATTCGAAGAAAAGTTCAACCGCCAAAACAATAAAGTTTATGCCGAAAGCAGCAAAGATGTTCCAGCTCCAGCACGAAATGTATCGCGTTCCCATTTTCCAGCGAGTGTGATGGTATGGTGGGGTGTTCCGTATGAAGGTGTGATTCCGCTAATTTTTTGCCAACAAGGCGTCAAAGAGCTTGTATAAAGAATAGAGGCTGTCATTTTGAGTAATAATTGCTTGCAGTTATTGGTTAATGTATACTTATTATTATCTGAAATTTTTAGAATTATGACTAACCCACAAAAACATATTTTTCTATGAATATTTTATTTCGTCTCAAAACTTATGAACACACGAGGTATATCAACGCACAGCCCAAACCGTTGGGTCTAGAGATTCCAAATTCGGCATTTAGGTTCCTTATGAGGTCTAGGGATGCACTAAGAAAGGATTTTTCAAAATTCACCCCCTAAGGGGTTAAAATAGGGGGAGTAGCGGGAAACTAATTCTACGCGTACGAACTCGCGGGCTTCCTCTAGTAATACAATAATATGGGACTATCCAGCCTAATGAACTCGTCAACGGGTAATAGTAGGTCCCTCGAGTTTGGACTCGTTTATTATTTATTTAATTGTGAATTAGACGTCAGTGATACAAGTTCAGATCGCAACAATAAAGCGGGTTGTATTTTTTTTTTACAGAAATATTTATCTTATTATACTAGACATTAATAAACAGAGCTTACAGAGCAGACCCTGCCTCCAGACGGGATAATTGCTAGGAAGGTGATGATGATAGCTATACTATAAACATTAATCATTGCCTCCAGAGCTTCGTGGATCCAAACCCCGTTCGAACGGTGTGCCAACGATGATCTTCCTCTATACCATCGCTCGATCATTCAAGTGCTAGCGTACCTCGCCACCCACACGTTCGCTCTCCGGCTCATCTACCCCGGCTCCCTGGCACTGTTCCAGAACCTGCTACGTAAGTTGCTTAGTTCAAAATAGTACATTTTGATTCAAGTGCGGAAAGTATGTAATTTTTCACGAGTCCCGAGGTGTCTTGGCCCGAGCTGGAAGCGAACAAGACTCGGGACGAGTGGAAACGAACTCGTGTATCAAACGACGCACAGCAAAATTTTGACAATGTCAGATGTCATTGCTTTTTACAAGACTGTCCAAAAAAAGGAGTTTTCTTTTAGGATTCATGTATGTATGTATAATTTCTAAACGCCTGAGCCGATTTAGATGTGTGTGGTATCGTTAGAATCCTTTCACCATCCCGGGTGACATAGGGTACCTAAATTGTTAAAATTGAGAAAGCAACAATGGCAAAATGTCAATTATTAACATAGGTGTATATTGACGACAATATAAAAAAAAAAGTCGGGTTTTTAAAAGCTTTGTTTTCATTTAGTTATCTTAAGTAGAAGCTAGATTGAGTCTATTGTATCATTCTTTCTTTCTTCCAAACAGTATACAGAGAACTAATAAAATTATAGTCTTAGAAATTATTTTTAGCAAGCCTATGATTAAGATCTCATTTCTTTTTTGAATACAAACTATTCGAAATAATCGTAAGTGCCGCTTTATTTGCAAATTAGTTTATTTGTCGCGGTTACCTAATGATTCGCCGACAAACGTTACGCAAACGTATCGTTTCGCAGAAAGCTAATTCTGCTGAAACCTTATTGTTTTCAGATTACTTTTTGGTGGTCACAGGTTTAACCTAACCTAACCCACATAACCCATGCTTAAGATAATCTGAAAACAAGCTGAAATTAGCTTGCTGCGAAATAAACATTCTGGGAAACGATACGTTTGCGTAACGTTTGTCGGCGAATCAATCGATCACCATTTGTCGCTCGTGTTTCGTATAAACGCAAATAAGCCGATAGCTAGTTAGCTACTAAGCAATCTATCCTTCAACAGGTTCACCGCTGTTCCAAGGTCGAACCCATCTGGTCGAAAGTTTCCATGGGCAACGCAACAAGATCGAAACAGCCGACGGGAACTTCATAGATACGATGTTTGTAGATAACAGGTCCAACGGAAGCAAGGGGAAAACACTGGTCATATGCTGCGAGGGGAACTCTGGATTCTATGAGATAGGGATAATGACTACACCGATTAAAGCTGGGTATTCTTCGCTTGGATGGAACCATCCTGGCTTTGCTGGCAGTACTGTGAGTATTGCAGTCAGTTCAGATTTGTTAAATATATTGGAACAAATGCTTGTATGTTTTTAGGGTTCCGTACCAAAATGGTAGGAAAGGAACCCTTATGGTGAGACTTTGTCTGTTTGTCTGTATGTCACAGCAGGTTTTCTCAGCAACTACAAATGCTATCAACTTGAAATTTGCCATATTTATACAACTTGCTTGCCCGCATCTGTATTTAGTAAAAAAAATGAATTGAAATTTATAAATGGTAGAAAAGGGGTCTAGAATGGGGGGTTGAAAAATGAAAGTGGTTTGATTATAGCAAATGAAAGGGCTCAATCTGCACATTTCAAAAAAAATTTTTTTTCTTTGTTGTACTTTCTGATTTATAGCCAAAAATGTACAAAAAATTACCGTTCCCCCTTATCTCCGAAGTTTATTATTGAAAAAATCTGAAAAAATCCTGACGTGTAGATAATTACGTATATTTTATGGGAAAAATGAAATGAAGTGTAAATTATTCACAGTTTTTGAGAAATAACCAAAAAACTTTGGAAAACTGTATTAAAATTTAGGCTAGTCAAAATGGACCTTATCGCATAGAAAATAAAGTTTGTAACAAAATTAGTGTTTTCATTTGCGGTTACCAAGCATATTATCTTAAATACGGAACCCTCGGTGCGCAAGTCCGACTAGCACTTGACCGGTTTTTTTTAAAGGAATGTGTCTGTTGCGACTTCAAATATAAATTATAAAAGTGAATAAATAAAGCAAAGTCGAATACTGTAGTTACGTACACATATTACCACGTCAAACTTTTTTACAAGCTGTAGCATGCATTACTGGGGCCTCGTACTATCCGCAGGGCCTCCCGTATCCGGATCAAGAGCAAAACGCAATGGACGCTGTGATGCGCTTCGCTATCAACGAGCTAGGGTTCGAGCCGAAGCAGATTGTACTGTTCGGATGGAGTATTGGAGGGTACTCTGCCAGCTGGGCGGCCGTCAACTACCCCGAGGTTAAGGCTCTGGTAAGTTACACGTATTGTTATTGTACTGCCCTACTAAGCATAATGGCGATATCTCAGACAAAACATCTGTAGAAATTGCAACCTAGTTACAAACAGAAGAGAGTTGAATCTGCTTTGGCTGTTGTATTTAGTTATTGCATTTTTGCTTAGGAGGGCAGTATAAACTAGTGTAATTTATTAATAAACAGACCAAATGCAATTGGGAATTGTACCAAAAGGTTCCGTACCACTATGCAATATTAAAATCGGCCAAAAGACGCTAAAAAACACATTTCTTGTATGGGGAACCCATATTTTTTTGTCCGTTTATTGTTTGTTTTACAGCAGCAATACACACTGAAAATTAAATTGTCTATTAGCTATTACAGTTCAAAACATACTGCCCTGTGACAGACGGACGGACAGCGGAGTCTAAAGGCGCGTACACATAGAACGTCCGTTTTTACAGGATCCGTTTTAACGTATCTTTTCACCTTGTAATCTTATTTTTTACTGGATCCAGAATACTGTTTTGCGTGTGAACTCGCTCATACAACTACATACGCCATCAAATAACGGACCTGTAAAACGGATCGCTATGTGTACGCGCCCTTAGTAATTGGGCCATGTTGGCTTTCTTTGGGTATGAAACCCCAAACAAATAAATAAATATAAAATAAATAGATATCTAGGGGACGATAAAAAAACGAAAAGTCACATTTTCCAGATATAAGAATAAGAATAAAGAATATTTATTTAACAAGGCTTACCTTTAGTAACTATAACCTTATAGTTTCGCCATGAAATCCGCAGCTTGTTTGTTTGTTGTTATTTGTCATGAATATACATATCAGTCAGGCCGACCAACTGGTATAATACAATTGTAATTGTCTAAAAGTGGTAAAATAAATGAAGTCCATCGGGGCGAGCCTGGTGATTACAATTACTACCACCACCAGATTCTCGACGCGACATTCGACGACCTGCTGCCCCTGGCCTGCAACCAGATGCCGTCGTCATGGCGTCTCCTCGTCAAGGAGGTGGTCCGCTCCTACGTGGACCTGGACGTCGCGGGCCTGGTGGAGAGTTACCCCGGCCCTGTTCAGCTGATCCGCAGGACTGAGGATGAGATCATATGCCTGAGGTGAGATTTCTGCAGCGCAGGGGTTATGCTCTAATCGTCTGTTAAGTGGTTAACATCGTTTGTTGAAATTGGTACATTGGTTTGTTGAAATTCTTATTTGGTAAATTAAATCAATGTTAATCGACTGTTAGTTCATACATTTTGACAGCTGTTAACGCTCTAATCGTCTGTAAGTGCTTAACATCGTTTGGTGTAATTGGTACATGGTACCAATTTCACAAAACGATGTTAAATTTAATCAATGTTAATCGACTGTTAATTCATACATTTTGACAGCTGTTAACGCTCTAATCGTCTGTTAAGTGGTTAACATCGTTTGGTGAAATTGGTACTAAATATTAAACAGTGTTAATCGACTGTTAGTTCATACATGTTGACAGGTATTAACACTAATCGTCTGTTAAGTGGTTAACATCGTTTGGTGAAATCGGTACTAAATGTTAATCAGTGTTAATCCACTGTTAGTTCATACATTTTGACAGCTGTTAACACTCGAATCGTCTGTTAAGTGGTTAGTGAAATTGGACATAGAGCAATTAAATTAAAACACTTTCTCACTAACTTAGTGCCTACATATTGTTTCATAGGCAAGGCCAGCTGGCTTCGAACCGCGCCAATGATCTGGTCGTCCGCATTATAATGTCGCGGCACCCCGAACTGCCCGCTACGGCGTTCGACGCGCTGCGGAAGCACGTGTCGCTATCGGAGAGCCAGCGCGGGGCCCTGGAGCGCACGGACCTGGATGAGGCTACCAAGGTTCCAATGAGGCTGGTAAGTTCCTCATCATCATAAAAACAACCGGTGTAGTGTGAGTCAGAGCTACCGTACCGCCGGACAGTAGGGATTATATTCAAATTTGAATCAATCATATTTTATATTAAGATACGTCATCTGCACGCAAAAGCGTTCCTCGAAAAGGAAGGTAATTGCCTTACTATCGTTCAGTCGCGCCGTGGCCGCTGACACGCGCGCGTCAAAAACAGTAAAGTTTTATTACCGAAATGCAACAAATGTAAGTCTTTCGAGGCTGCCGAAATTATACTGTAACTATAAAAGGAAGAAAGGATGTCTCATTTCATTCGTAAGTACCGTAAATATTTTTTACATTTTGTTTTACATCGCCATACTTTGTTTAATTTGCACCGGTGGCGTCACTGTCATATAGATATCGCATGAGTGCGATAAAGACGGGTAGCTATATGGCAGCCATGAGCGGACACGCCGCGTCATTCGGGTACGCAATTTGAAACAACTATTTATCTCTTTCTAACAATAGCGTTCACTACGAATTGCCGTCTTTGTCTGTAGAAATATGGCAACGTAGCAACTGTCAGTAATTGGCGACGGTTTTCGATTGCGTTTAGTATGAGCATAACGTATCTAAATATAAAATATCATTGATTTGAATTCGATTTCGAATCAAATCAGCGCGAGCCCTACCCACACTTAACCATTTTAGTATTTGTTGTTTTTCTTTAGGGTTTGTAAAATAATCATACCAAATTTGACGCTTGTGTGTTTTACAGTTAGTTACGATACAACAAAAATCCCAAAAACCCCTTTATTATTACACTTTAGGGCTGATTTTTCAATCTCCAGATAACACTATCTGTCAGTTAAATTGTAGTTGTGCTTATTTTTCTTATAACAAAGAAAAGAACAGAGCTACAATTCACTTGACAGATAGTGTTAACTGGAGATTGAAAAATCAGCCCTTAGTAATCCACCGTAATAACCAGTGATCGGAATTAGGTGAGCTAAAATACCTATTCTTCGCAAGAGGACATAATATAGAGTGGTTACAACAGGGTAGAAAAATATATTTTTCCTTGAATACCGGGTATTCGATATTTACCTGGGTATGTATTTTACACAGTCTAGTTCGAATAGTACAAGTCTTGAGCTTAATGTAGTATGTTTTTTATAAGATTGCCCTTTCATATTTATAATAATAATCTTAAATACCTGTAAAAAACATACTACATTAAGCTCAAGACTTGTACTATTCGAACTAGACTGTGTAAAATACATACCCGGGTAAATATCGAATACCCGGTATTCAAGAAAAAATATATTTTTCTACCCTGTTCCATAGGGAATATGCATGAATTTTTTAAATAGCATTTCTCAACAAAATATAAAAATACAGTAAAAGAGATCGCCAAAAGTGAAATTAAAATTAAAATCAGTCCAGTAATGCGGATGATACAAGCATTTTAAAATGCTAATTAGACACAGATCCGAAGTGTACCGGTGACGTCATCGTGCAGTACGGCCATATAAACTCTACGTAAAATTCAGTTTTACTAGAAAGAGTTAGGAACAAATCTTTGTTAGCTTATATCTTGGCTATTTTTATAGCTATTCCAAAAATGTTTTTTCTCACCTGTTTGTTACATGAATCAGCTTTTACTGAAGCTGTAAAAAAAAACATGCATATTCCCTAGTATGCGTCCCTCGAAATGGTTTGATTAATTTATACATTGTTAACAACAGGTGTATCGCAATTGCTAAGGTGCTAGTAGGGCTGTTTCCCGTATGAACTACTGCCCGTAACCACCAAACGTCGTTATCGCGGGCAAAAACGATTTGACAGTACTGAAAGACTCTGACAAATAGGCAATAACAGAAGTGACACTCGTATCGAGAAACGTTTATACCTACGAGTTCAAAATGTACCAATTTTCTTTCTAATATCATACCTCCGTACTTAACTTGATTAGTACCACATATTTAAGAAAATTAGCTACGCAATCTTAACGTTAACCTCTTCAGTCACTTTTCCTGCTACTTTAGACATTTGTCATTCTTGATAAATTTGAGTGCAAATGTAAAACGTATATTTTAAAAGTTAAAACTAGTTCTGGAGGAAAATACTGGATTTGACATGATATTTTTATTTATTTAAGTTGACACGTTGACTTATAGGTAAGCATTTACTCAGTGTAACACAAGTTGGATTGACCTTTTCCAGCGTAAACTTCGTGCTAGATGTGAAGAACTTCTTAGAGGCTAATAATGTATAGGCAGAATATTATGTTTATACCAAACAGACATTCTATAAAAAAAAAACTTTTTTTAGACTTGTTTTTGCTCCCGCGATAACGAGACGTTTGGTAACCGCACACCAATAAGTTCGCCTTTTGTACACTATTTTAATTTTGTGCAATAAAGTATTAATAGTATTTTATGTGACTGTACATAATGAAGGGCATTAAACACGAGTGTGGGTTTATGAAACGAGCCGAAGACGAGTTTCATAATAACATCACACAAGTGTTTAATGCGTAATTATGTACATTTACATACACTATTTTATCTACCCACATATCATAAGCCTCCATGATGCATTCAGGAGCCGCATATTAAATTTTAACCGGTAATGGCGGTAATAAAAAGATTGAAGAGTTTTCTGGCAGCTGTCATAGTTTTTTTTTCAATTCAGAGACAAACTAGAGTCGGCTCCAACTATCATATCGTTCGATATCTTACTTACGTGCGACATTTGTCCAATTTTGTATGCAAATTGACAATTCATTTCGAACTAAATGTCATCTCGACTGATATTAAGAATAGGGGTCAAATCAAATTTCTTTGTTTTTCAGAGATGTTCGAAATTTGAATGTCATAAGAACATTGAAATTGATGTTCTTATGAATCCATCAGATTACTGCCGCAGATAAAAAATTTACTCTAACAACAAAGTTGATTATTATGCTGGTCATAATTTGCGGTTTCTGAACGCATCATAGACAGTTTATGATATGAGTGTAGATAAAATAAATAAATAAACTACACACTGTTTCCAGATCTCGAAATACATGCGCGACTACAGGTCGACCCACTGCACGCCTCTCCCGGAGGAACAGTTCGATATCGCAATGCACAATTTCTCGCGCCACTAGCAGTACTTTAGCCTCGTTAGGACCAAGATCTTGGCCCGAAACGAGCGTAAGTGAATTTTTATAGTGCAGTGCAAGTTTCTACGGACAATGGACAGATTGTAAAGTAAGTAAGGGGAGAGGTGGACGACTATACGGGTAAACATCGGGAATTTTCGAGTAAATACCTGGGTTTTCACCTAAAAATTGTAAAACCCAAATATTTACCTGAAAGTTCGGTAATATACCCGCCGACCATTTCCATGTTTGATTGTAGGGGAATAGGCGTAAGGTACAAAAGGTGGGGACGGTTTTACTAAAAAAAAAATGCCCGTTTTTACTCTTAAGTATGTTTAGCACATATTATCGACTGGTGATGACAGCGAGAGGGACATTGACAGGGCCTTCCGCTTATTCCCCTATAGTAGCCGTCTAAAAACCAAATTGGGTAGTGTCAGAAATAATTTGTATTTTTAAATTAGTTTGGATTTGGTATATAGCATAGAGAGTTTTAAAAAATAAACCGATTTCAAATTAGTATGGGTTTAATAAATAAAAAACAAATAAAATCTGTTAACATTTGCCAAATATTTTGCATGACAAGGATATTTTTTTTTTATGAAAGTGGTCAGATTTAGAACCAAATTTTTTGAAGTCGGTTAAAAAGGTTATAAGTTTGAAAATAATATATTTGCGTGATAACTTTTTCAGGGTGTTATAAATCAATTAGAGGTTCACAATAGATTTGCTCTTGAAATTAAAATTAATTATTTTTGAATATTGTTCACTATCTTCCATTGTCTATGCTTTTAGTTACGTCTATGGCTCAGTTTGGTTCTTAAACAGTGCTGTATTGGATTACAATTATTAAAATGTGACGTCATGTAAAAAACGGGAATGTGGGATCAGTTAAATAGAGATTGTAATACATGCGAGAGTTTTACACCAGCTGGTTAAGAATGACTGACCCAATGTATGCCAAAACCGGATTGTCGCCCAAAATGGTACCATTTTCGGTACCTGAAAAAATACCGGTAACTAAAATGTAGGATCTGCAAAAGAACTGAGCTTACTAGAATCCGTAGTATCTAGGATATATCTCGCACTTTCAGAACAATAGTGACCTAATTCAGATTTTTTTTATTTCGAGTTAGGTCTCTATAATAATAAATTTACGACTTGAAGTTTGAAAGCTGAAATTTTGACTTAGGTCACTATTGTTCTGAAGGTGCGATTCGAGTCACGATTGTTCTTAGTCTTTTAACCGCCTACTTCTAAATTACAAGACATCAAAATATCCAGCTCATTTCGCTGAGGTCTTGTATCATATGTTGTTAAGGTTTTCGACTTATTCCGTGTATCCACCCTAAAACAGCCACACTGAGGTGGATACTCGGAAACGCGTGTCCGTCTATCCACCCTGAACAGGGTGGATAATCGTAATTCACCCTCCGTCCACTAGGATTCATTGACAGGATCCATTAATTGGGTCAAGTGGATTTTTGTACTTTAAAATCCATTAATGGAGTCGAGTGGGCTTTGATATACACTTAAATCCATTTGGAGCCATTTACACTTTTTAAGACGCTGGGATCCATCAATGGATTTAAATATACTATGAAGTCTACAAAGATCCATTAATGGATTCTATTGAACTTTTTATATACCGGGATCCATCAATGGATACTAAATGTCTACGAGTATCCATCAATTGATGGAATCAAGTGCATTAAAAGTTTAATAAAATCCATTGATGGATGGAAGTGTAATTAAGAGTGCAACAGAATCCATTGATGGATTACAGTGTATAAAAAAGTGTAAACGAATCCGAATGGATTTAAGTACACAATAAAGCCCACTCTACTCCATTAATGGATTTGAATGTACAAACAGTCCACTTGATCCATTTCATGGATCCTATCAATGGATCCTAGTAGACGGAGGGGGAATTCACATAATATCTTTCCTCTATTTTCTCTCCCGTTTGTGTACAGTCATTTATAGAAACACGTAACCCGGCCCAAGATACTTAGTGAACATTAAAATACTTAGAAATTCTATGTGAAACTATGTTACGTTAATTGCATTCTATATGAAATAAACGTAATTCTAAACATAATGACACAAACATATTATTGCAATTAATTTCAATTGTAGTTTTATCGATGTAGGTGTATTTATTTAAGATAATTATATTCAACTGTTGACTGTACTTGGGGCAAAGATTCGCAAGAACAATCAGAAGTGAATTCCGATTATCCACCCCTTTCAGGGTGGATAGGCGGACACGCGTTTCGTGTATCCATCTTAGGGTGGCTGTTTTAAGGTGGATAAACGGAATAAGTCTCTCATTCACATATTCGCACCTTCAGAATAATAGTGACTTAATTCAGAAATTTTAAATTTCGAGTTAGGTCGCTATGATAATAAATTTATGACTTGAAGTTTGAAAGCTGAAATTTTGAATTAGGTCACTATTGATCTGAAGGTGCGAATTATGTTTGTGTAATTCTGTATGGCCAGCGACTCGGACATGATGAAAAATTCTTGGCGATCAAAAGGTTAAAAGTTAAGTCTATGTTCTACATTAAATGTTATAAATGTTTTCCTATCAGTACTATATTATAGTTCTTATGGGAGCTGGAATAACATAACCATTATACGTCCAAGACGTCAAAAATAAAAAATAATATATATATATCTGCTGCAGATTGGTGTTTTATATCTGATAATGCCTGTAGGAACAGATATATTGGACATGCTGATTGTATTTACATGTCATTAAATTTCTGACTTGGCCTTTAAAGTCAAGGAGAAAAATATGGTAGAGGATAACAGATTTTTCTGTCAGTCCTCATTTTTACTTAAGGGTGGGGCTCAGAATTTTGCCACTTTTTAGTCACTCAGCGTGTCCTTGTCAGTATTTCAAAATGCAGACCATTTAACTTTATTTTTTAATTTTTATAACATTAATGAACTTCAGGACTAGCTGTTACAATAATTTTGCACGTAAATGTAATTAAAATTTAACCAGAATATAATTTTATTTGATTGGGCGTACTCGGATTCCTTAGTTAGATGTTTATTTTTCTACGTCGGTGGCACTTCTTGCCAATTTTTTGTGCTAGAAACATATGTTAAAACCTGTAACCGGACATAAATGAACAATAGACAATCATATATATCATTTTTGGGACATGCTTACGCTGTAATAAAACCATTTTTTGAGTATTTTAGAATCGTGTAAAAATATATGCTTTTACGTTACTCATTTTTGATACCTCTATAAGCTTCTTTAAAGGAAATACTAGGATCTGGTTCTAGACTCAAATGTCCTGCCATTGATCAAAAAAACAATAGGCCATTTGGTTTTCTTAGACTGTCAAAACCGGCAAGTGCTCACGCGTCATCACTAATTCCGAAACAGTGTTTTACAGTGCGCCCATTTTCTTAATAGCGATCGGCAATCATCGTTTTTCTATGACACACGTGTGACAATTATACTGTCAGTTGCGAGTGCAAGCGTGATAGCGATAGCCAGCCGAAAGCTATTAAGAAGCTGGGAATACTGTATTTAAATAAAATAAAAAACTTATCACAGTAAGTGCTCGTCCAAAAATCATGTCATTGTTTATGGGGGGTGCGGGTCAGAAAGTTTTTTTTTAATGGGGGGGAGCGTTATAATCACCAAGGCAGGCGCGGATCCAGCTTTCAGATTAGGGGGTGGTCATGAACTGCTGAACGCACAAGTTCGGTCACGTGCGAGATAATTCCACACGACTATTTACTTTCTGACCCATATCTACCAGTACCGAAGGGGGTGGTCATGACGTACTTGACCACCCCCGTGGATCCGCCACTGCACCAAGGAGGAGGGTGGGGTCAAAATTTGGCCAAATGTGATTACATGATTTCTGGACGAGCCCTAACGTATTTACAGAATTCAACAATAATACAATTACAAATTAAAACTAAACGCATTTAAATTAAAATAAAACTATGCTACTCAAATATTAAGTATAGTATGTAGAAATACAGTATTTCAACTGTAAAATCACGTAAATCAGCGAAATCGGCAAAATTTCGGATACGGCCTCTTAAAGATATATATAATTTATAATTAATTATATATTGTTTTATTAATTTAAGTTTATTAATATTTGTTATTTCCTCTTCTGCTCATCCTTCCAATTTAATCTAATAAGTAAATCCTAATAGAGCTGTAAAATATCACACCGCACTAGTATTATAAATGCGACAATTTGTGTGTCTGTAACTCTTTCTCGCTTAAACTGATCTCTAGTTTAAGATAAGACAGCTATCCATAGGCTACGAGTATAATACAATATTTTTGCTGACAGAAACAGTTTAATACTGTTATTAGCAATAAACATATTCTACCTCAGTGGTATTTTTTAGGTATACTTCCCCAAAACTTCCTTTTTAAATAAAGGTAATAAAACTGTCCTTTGTCTTATTTTTATGATTTATTAGGTAATGTCATAAGAATAAACAATAAATACACGTAGAAGCGAATCTCCTTTACCAAGGCCCCAAATGCCGCGTTTTAAATACCTACTTCCCCTTCACCCCGCTACGCCCCTCTGTCTTCCGCGCCCAAAGTTAGGGCTGTCACTTGCGAAATATTTTAATCGGTTTATGGATGTGCCATACAAGTTTAGTCACGAAATGTTATTTATGTTTTTCTTTAACGTGGAAACATTGTAACAAGGAAACGAGTCTATAAACAACCTTTAAAATAATAATTAAGCTCAATAAGTTTTATAGTCTACTCTGAATTTTTATTAAGTTGAAAAAGCTTTATTGCAAAATACTATTCTTATCTATTAATTTTTTTTCGTCACTTTGACAGCCAAATTGACTGCAGTAATGTTTTCCCATGGCTAATTTAATATATTTATTAGCTGCGTGTGTGGACTCTGTCAACTAGTACGGAAAATATATCGTAAGATGTATTGCTATGATATACATTTTTGCATATTAATATATACTCCGTGTGTGACACCCCTGACTGACTAGACACCTCAGGTGTCGTCAGGCGGTAGGTATCTAACGCGCCGAGCGCGCGTCGGAAGCCGGGAGTTTCGCTTCTACGTGTAGTTATTGTTTATTCTTATGGTAATGTATCAAAGTTGTATACTAAGCTTTACATCACTTTTACGTTGCTCTTACGTCACGGTCACGCAGAACCATTACTTTTGTGTTACATGTGGCAAAATTCTGGGCCCTGACCCTTAAATGTATTTTATCAATCTAAATGTCTGTAAGCATTTATTGGGTGTTAGAATATAATTCTTGTTTTCCTATGAATCTTAAGATGGTCAGCCAATTGTGATTTTTTACATATTTCTATGACGTTGTTATTAAGTACATACATTATGCGTCATATATTTCGGGCTAAGGTATTATTGCTTGCTGGTTTACATTTTTGGTCGGTTTAAACTAACTTGCCTTATCGAATTAGGTATAATGCAAGTATTATCTTCAGTAGTACTAGTACATGAAGCAGCCTGTGTCACATTATTTGTTATTTCTCTTCTATCTTCTGCTGTTTTGTTAAATAAAATGACCGCATGAGATATAAATTGAATTGTTTGTCTCATAAGGCAAGCAAGTATTACAAAGGTTTTAAAATCGGCTAAAATGGCGTCTTGATTTTATTGCATGTATTGTATTAATCTTGACATATAAAAAAAGAAACATTTCAAGCAATTAAATAGTATTTTAACTGAGTCTGATTTAATTAAAGTCGGAATGTCCAGATAAGTCTGGAATGGAAAGGGGTCTCGTTAACGTAATACCAATAAAAAATCACGTGACAAGAGGAGAGCTTAGTAATTTTAAAATTAAATAGTTTTAAATGTTGCATTTAATGTTAAATTATGTAAGTAGGTAATAATCAACATTGTTTCGCACGTTCATCTTTTAGGCAATAACAATTTATATGTCTACAACTACATGTCAGTCGTCCACTGTTAGGTAATATAATATTATGATAAACGAAATTTTTTATGTTGAAATTGTAGTTGACATATGCCTAAAGGCATCAAAAATATTAAATTATCAATTGTAAATGTAAGACGTTGATTTATTTTGATTGTTACCTACGCATAGTCGATACATACGGCTGTATACAGTGTTTTTCTCCATGTTAGTAGTAGCATTTCACCATAAACGTTTTAACACTTATTGTTCTATGAATGTAATTTAATTGAATATTAATGTATGTGCATTCCTGTTAGTGGATATCGTAATCAATAAATGGTATTAATCTGTGTCTACTTAAATTGATGTAACGTTGAAGCAGCACATTGAAATTGTTTTAATTCATGAACCATGTTGGCATATTAAATGGTTATGGAGATATATTTATTGTAGTGCTCTACTAAGAATAAAAGTATCGAATTGTATTGAATTTATTTGTCTTGTCCTGATCCATTCCTAATAAACTTCGAGATACTCCAAGAATTATAATTGGGCCATTCTACTTGTCGATGCCTAAAATAGAAATGAAAATTTAAGATCCATTTAAAAAATTCGTAGATATCTTGAGATTATTTTACAGGAGCCTCACGTTAAGTCTTAACCAGGTCTCACTTTTTACTGTAAATTTACCGCTATTTTTGTTCTTTTTCTATAATAAAACAAGAATTTTCTGCTCAAATTACCACTGCGTTACCAGACTCCACGTCCCCTTGCAAATAACGACCGCTGCGTTACTATATTAGCCTTTTTTTACCCAACCCCCACACAATTTGGTATAAAACATTATTTAGGAACGTAGATCGAAATCTGAAAATTGTGTGCATTTCTAATGTCATCTAATTTTGTTGAAAATTATTACTTTAAACAAACGTTCACGTCAAGGGACGTTTTCTTAGGCATCAAAAAAAAGGCCCAATTAATACATTCGACAATTTCGATCCGTATATACCGGGTGACTACTAAGTCGTGAACTCAAATATATTTTTCTGGCTGTAAATTTACTTTGTAATAATTAATAAATTTATTAATTTTAAAGGAGGGTGGGCTAATTGGCATATAATGACCAATGTGCTCCAATGGTGGTCCGATGACCGATTTCATCACTGTCAATGGGTTAAAGTTCAAGTTTGATGTAGACAGTGGTTCTGCCGTAAAGGTTTCTGCCCACTACACCGTACGATACCATGACCGTACTATGAACGTATCGGGCCCGGAAGATAATTAGTATTAAAATGTTCGTCGGTGACGGAACAGTCTAGTAGGCATAGTCCCATACTTTTCAATACAAATAATATTATTTTGTCTGACACGTCCCTATTACGGTCATGTCATGGTATGATACGGTGTAGTGGTTACAGACCTTTACAGTAATATGTACAAATCGTACTTTATTTCCGTGCCATTATCACCGACTAACAAGAAGTTACACCGGCAGCGGCATCCCCTGCGCAGGCGCGGCGAAATTCGAAGTTACGTTAGCTTCATCTCTTTCTCTCGATTTAGTCTCGAAAGGCGAGTGACAGATGGAGCTAACGTAACTTCGATTTTCAAAGTAGGGCCTCAGTACGCGGGCTGGGTGCGGGAGCTGCTCTAGACCGGTTTCGGCGGGAAACAGAAAATGATACCTTTTTGCAAGCAAGCATCTTAACCCCAACGGGCGCACATTCACTGTGATTACTGCATTTTGATTTAAGTGTAGGTATTTTTATTAATAAAACTTACCCTAATATTACTGGTAACACGAGTTCTCATTCATGTTTTTATGAATTAATGTTAAAATAACTAAATAATCAAGATGGGAACTGTCAGATGTAGGTCTTGCTTTGCTTGATTTTCGAGTATTGGTCATACTAAACGGGGGTGGCCACGTAAAATTAGTGACAGTAATTGAAAACCTTACTTTCAGTGCCGGTTTCAGTTAGACGCCTGCTTAATAAGAGCGCACAATGTAGTAGGTATTACCCGGGTCGTTGCAAAACGAATTTCTGCGAGTTATACACGCATCACATCTAATCGTAAAGTGTAAAGGCTCAGAGGGCCCTGCCAAGAGAGGCATTACGCTAACTAGCGTTTCTATTCGATTCGTTTTTAAACCAATCGCGTCACTGGTAGATGACGTGATACGAAAAGCCACGTGATCTACCAGTGTCGCGATTGGTTTCAAAACGAAAAGAATAGAAACGCTAGCGCAATGCATCTTGGCAGGGCCCTCTGTTTCAGTTTTCATGATACATTGCGTCGCTTCAATAGCTCTCCGCTCAAAAATGTTAAAACAATCCGTCAATGGATTGCTACAAGCATGCGGGCTATCGACCAATGAAACTAAGCCTTGAGGCAGAGATTCGAGCGCGTTGTTGGGGTCCCAGCGGTAGATCAGGCGCTCGAACAGCTGATCGTCGCGTGCGCCGTCTGCACTAGCGCCATGGTCCTACCCACCACTCCATTCCATAGGAGACGCTGATTTTCCTTGGTCCTTTAAATTCGCACATTTATTTGGTACTTACCTAATAGTCGATTAATGTTACAACTTAAAAAGTAATTTGACAGCGGCTAATTTAATAACAAAGATGAATGAGTTCATGTCCCGTTTTGGCGTTCTGCACTAACGTGTGCAAAAACAACGATAATGGCACTGCATTTACTTCAGATGTATTTAAAAGATTTTGTAACACTAACAGAATGGCCGTTTTTCCATTAACCGGGACCGACGCCGGTGCCGTGCCGGTACCGGGAAAGCAAAAATGTATGGCTCGCTTTTTCAATTACCGGCGCCGGCGCCGGCCCGGCATTGTAGCCGTATGCGTGTGTGAATGCGCGGGGCGGGTAGGAGGACGCGGAGTGGAGGGAGAGAGACTCATTGGCGCAATGGAAAAACGAAAGCTCCGGCGCCGGCGCCGGTGCACGGCCATATCGGTATCGTGTCGGTGCCGGGCTGGCTAATGGAAAAGCGCCCAATAGATCATGTCAGAACAGAGGTATATCATCCGATGAGCTATGGGCAGGCGGCAAAATACGTAATTTTAAAAAAAAAAAAGGTATCAAAAGAGCAAGTCCCTCGGGAAATGCACCTGATAGATTGAGACAAGTCAGTTAACTAGGGACTTCCTTCCGATATAAAAGTTGTCGATAACTGTTTCAAATACTTATTTCAAAGTGGCATTTTATAGTAGATAGGTTTAAGTTCACCGGATAAAATAGATTTAACTAAAATGCTAATCACTCCATCGATGTTATATTATAGGTCATATTTAAAATTAACTATTTCATAAGCATACTTTTAGGGATTTTAAAATTCAAATAAACATCAATTTTAATAAATACAATTTTATTATTAACGGGTATAACGTACGTTTACCCTAAGCGCTCGCGATGGCCAGTGGCGCGGCCATCTTTCGGTTGCCCTAGCAACGAACCCCGCGCGGTTTCCCCGCGGACGCCCAGCCGCGCGACAGACGACTCCCGCGCGCCGTCGCGAACCACCGCTAACTCTTGCCTAATAATAATTCCATGTTTGTGTTAATAACCTAATTGTTTCGGATGCATGTAAAATCCGTATATACTTACACATCGTGTGTAGGTACTATTGTTTATTTGTGAAGATTAAATGTCCTGAGAACTATGACTACGATCTTTATAGTGGCGCTCAACTCGAGGCAGAGACAGAACTCATGAGAGTTTGTGTGGTATAGCGTACCTAAGTACTATCGTGACAGTGTTTGTGACAATGCCGCCGAAAAAGCAAGCAGCAGCTAGCCGCCCGCAGGGCGAGCCGGCCACGAGCTTTACGGACGAGGAGTACGCCGGCGAGCCCAATGATGCCGCCGACTCTGCGAGGCAGGCGCCGCACGCTCCGCTCGTGTCGCATCCACCGCCTCCGCAACCGCTCTTCGACGCGCAACAGTTTGTCGCAACATTCATGAACTCATTCGCGGAGTCTCAGGCCGCAGTCAACAGGAACCTCATCGAAACCCTGCGGTCAACGTCAGTCACACCCGTGTCAAACGCGAGCGAGCCCGCTGCGGCCGCCGCGCCGCACGCCGCCGGGAACTTCAGTAAGTGCACCGCGCGCTTCAATGGACAAGCGCAAGATCCGGAGGTACTAGAAGCTTTCTTAGATGCCGCCGAGACGTACAAAGAGTGTACCGCCGTGAGCGACGAGCACGCTGTACGAGGCTTAACCATGCTGTTGGAAGGAGACGCTGCCGTCTGGTGGCGAGGAGTGAAGTCGTTGGTGACGACATGGCGCGACGCAACGGCCCGACTGCGCGCCGTTTACGGAGCCCCGCGCCCTGGCTATAAACTGTTACGCGAAATCTTCGCCGCGGAACAACAAACTGAACGTGCTGAAGTGTTTGTGTGTCGTATACGTGCTCTAATCGTTAGATTACCGTATGTTGTCCCGGAAGAAATGAAAGTCGATATTATTTATAGTTTGTTAAACCGACGTATTCGTAAACGTTTACCGCGAGATGCTATTGATACTGTTGATTGTTTATTGAACAAGGCAAGAGTTACGGAGGACTCTATTTCCGAGGTACGTAAAATTACACCTATAGTTGCATCAGCTGTTTCGGCTATCGCGAGCGTTATTGGGTCCGAGAAGGCAAGCGTAGCTACTTCGAGCGCAAGTGACTCCGGGGGGGCTATTCCGACCGCGTCCGATAATAAGTCGAAACGTAATCGAATTCGATGTACTTATTGTAAGGTTTACGGCCACGTCGTTGAAGATTGTCGCAACTTACGACAAAGACACGATAACCCGCCGTCAAGTACTAACTCCGTCGTAAGTAAGGTAAACGCACCTGTTACCGCCAAGGTAAATATACCGAATACTGGTCGGCCGAGCGAACCTAGTCGTTGTTATGGTTGTGGCAAGGTAGGTGTTATCAAGTCAAGATGTGATACGTGCAATCCTTCGAAACGCGCCGATTTTTATTATAGTGAAAATAGCGGTTTTGAAACCACTACTACACATCCAATGGTGATGGTAGGTATTTTTGGCCGAGAAGGGGTGGCGATCATCGATACCGGTGCCACCCATTGTATCGCGAGCCCTGCCCTATATAAAATTTTAGTAGCGAACGATGTAAAGTTTCAGGATAAGCAGCGAACGATACGCCTGGCTGACGGTTCCCAGCAGTTACGGAAGGTACTCACTGCCGACGTAGTTACCACGATCGAAGGCCGTGATTTTACTGCTGACTTCATGGTGCTGCCTGGAGATGAAACCAAAACCCTACTCGGCTTTGAGTTTTTAGCCAAAGCTGGGATAGTGCTCGACGGTTCCCGGGACTCATGGAGTTTTGCCGATGATCCTGAAGTTCAGTATTCCTTTGTACGTAAGTATCACCTAGACAACGCTGACGACGCAGAGTTAATGCGAGCTGAATCCTCGGACCTTTCACTACGGAGTGACGAAAGTACAAAACTCTCACTGGAACAGCAGCACGCGCTCAACGCTTTCATCATGAGAAGGGCGTCTCAATTCGCGCCTAACGGTCCTGCTACAGAATTCGCTACCCACCGGATCAAGGTAAGCGAAAACCAGGAACCAGTAGCTTCTCCACCGTACAGGTTGTCACAGAGCCGTAAAGAAGCCTTGAAGACAGAGCTCGACAAGCTGCTGCGAGACGATGTTATTGAGGAGTGCGAGTCACCCTGGGCCTCTAACGTCGTTCTCGTATCTAAGAAGGATGGTGGTCTGAGGCTCTGTATCGACTACCGGAAACTCAACGCGGTAACCGAACGTACACCCCGACGATCGAGATAAGACTGCATTTATCAGCCCTTTAGGTACCTTCCGTTTCAAACGCATGCCGATGGGTCTGCGCAACTCGGGTGCCACGTTTCAGCGGCTGATTGATAGGTTCCAGTCCAACCTGAAAGAAGAAGTAGCAATCCTGGCATACCTGGATGACTTGATCATCTTGTCACCGGGTCCATTCGAGCGTCATCTGGCAGACTTGGAGACTGTGTTTGACCGTCTCGCGATGTTTGGATTGAGGGTTAACCGTGCAAAAAGCCACTTCGCCCGCGACTCGGTCAAGTTCCTTGGTCACGTGATCGTCCCGGGAGGCATTCATGTCGATCCAGACAAGACCTCTGCCATAGCAGGTATGAACACCCCACAAAACGTCAAACACCTTAAGTGTTTCTTACAGACGTCTAGTTGGTTCCGCCGCTTCATACCCAACTACGCCGAAGTCGCAAGACCGCTTACAAATCTTCTTAAGAAGGCAAGTACCTGGCACTGGGGTACCGAGCAACACGAGGCTTTCGAGCGTATTAAAACCCTCCTTGTATCTGCCCCGATCCTGCGCCAAACTGATGACACAAAGCCGTTCATCCTCAGAACCGACAGCAGTGGGTACTGTCTTGGCGCAGTTCTCATGCAGGGGGAGGGGTCAGATGAGCGACCGATAGAGTATGCGAGCCGCCTCCTAAATCCCGCCGAGAAAAACTACTCAACCACAGAGCGAGAAGCTTTAGCCGTGGTGTGGGCCGTGAGTAAATTTCGCGGATATATAGAGGGTGCTCAAGTGACAGTAAAGTCCGACCATCAACCCTTGCGCTGGTTGATGAGCATGCGCTCTCCCAGTGGCCGACTAGCGCGATGGGCATTACTTTTGCAAGAGTTTAACCTAAGTGTCGAATATACACCGGGTCGAGCGAATGTCATCGCTGACACATTGTCACGACCGGTGTGCGCTGAAGATGCTAGCTGCGACCTGTGCCTTGCTGTCGTCGACATGCCTTCGAGGAGCAGTGGTGACATCCGCGAGAACCAGCTCAAGGATCCCGAGGTACGCAAGATCGTCGAAGACATGGAGTCCGACGATCCGTTTAGGGGGAGGCCATGGTCTGATCGCGGATATATCGTATCTGACGGCGTTTTATACAGGTACGAACTCGAAGGTAATGACAATGACGATGCTGTCTTAGTTGTCCCGGAGCACGAACGCGCTGCCGTACTAGCAGACTTTCATGATGCTCCCACAGCAGGCCATTTCGGAGTCGACCGCACGCTGAGCCGCATCAAGTCACGCTTTTACTGGCCTGGCATGAAGGCTTATGTTACCAATCACATCAAGGAGTGCTTACCATGCCAGCGCTACAAGGTAAATAACAGGAAACCCGCAGGCCTACTCCAAACCCCTGCGATGTCCCAAAGGTTTGAGGTTTTGTCAGTTGATCTCTTCGGCCCACTAGTAGAGACTCCGCGACACAACAAGTGGATCCTAATTGTCGAGGATGTCTGCTCGCGTTGGGTCGAGCTCTTCCCGCTGGAATCCGCAACTAGTTTCGAGTGTGCAAATACTCTTATCAACGAAGTGTTTTTGAGGTATGGTGTGCCTCGTCGTCTCATTAGCGATAATGGGGTACAGTTTGTGAGTGAGGTCATGCAACAGGCTTGCTATGTCTTAGGCATAGACCAAAATCTGACGCCATTTTATCACCCAGAGGCGAATCCGATAGAGCGTAAGAACAGGGACCTCAAGCCCCAGCTGGCTGTCTGCGTCGGGCAGGATCACTCTACGTGGGATCTTCACCTCGCCGCAGTAAGGTATGCCATGAACTCTGCAGTAACTGCTAGCACAGGGTTTTCTCCGGCCTACCTTACGTTCGGCAGAGAGATGCGCGCTCCTGCTGACGCCGCTACTGACTTACGAGCAATCGTGGAAAACGATAACTTCGTCCCGGTCATAACACCTCACCTTAAGAAAATGGCATCAACTTTAGCAGAAGCTAGAGACACTCACGAAAAGGCGCAGGCGCTTCAAAAGAAGTATGCTGACGAAGGACGTCGTCCACCACCAGACTACAAAGTAGGTGACCTAGTCTTACTCAAAACGCAAGGACCCAACGACACTGGCCCTGGTCAATCGACCAAATTTATTCCACGTCGCGATGGGCCCTATCGAATCAAGGGGGCGTTGAGTAACACTACGTACGAACTAGAAGGTATCCAAGACGGTGTCACCTTGGGTAAGTACCACGTGTCACACCTTACTCCATTTACAGGTCGTGTCGAAGCTCCGGTGCGGCCAAAACGACGTCGTGGTAGGCCGCGCAAATACCAGTCCTAGTCCGAATGCGAGGGCGCTAGGTCGGACTAGAGGGGGAGTCTATAACGTACGTTTACCCTAAGCGCTCGCGATGGCCAGTGGCGCGGCCATCTTTCGGTTGCCCTAGCAACGAACCCCGCGCGGTTTCCCCGCGGACGCCCAGCCGCGCGACAGACGACTCCCGCGCGCCGTCGCGAACCACCGCTAACTCTTGCCTAATAATAATTCCATGTTTGTGTTAATAACCTAATTGTTTCGGATGCATGTAAAATCCGTATATACTTACACATCGTGTGTAGGTACTATTGTTTATTTGTGAAGATTAAATGTCCTGAGAACTATGTCTACGATCTTTATACGGGTTTCTTACACAAAAACTTCTTTAAATGCTGTTCAATCGATTTCAATACAAAGTAAACTGAAACCAAGAGTGCCTTGCAACAAAGGCCCATGTAGGTAAATTATATGACATGTGTAGTTTTCGGAAAATATATGGAAAAGACTCGAAAATACAATAAATAGGTAGATAAAAAGAAAGTAGGTACAATTTATCGATACATTAATATCAGTCGGAGGTCCGTAGGATATTTTGTATTAAGTATTCGTGCCACAAAAACTTCGACTGTCTGTACATTACCTACTTAACCACTCACGTGCTTTGTGCAACCAGAGTTACGACTCGTAACTCTGGTTGCACAAAGCACGTGAGTGGTTAAGTAGGTAATACCGCAAACCCGCAATTATTTTAAAAGACCTATCCAACTACACCCGGAGTGTGGCGATATATTTCCAAAAATCTTTTTTTTCTGGTAGCAATCTTTCCATGATTAGCAAATTTTACCAGGCTTCATTTTTGACATTAATAAACAAATTCCATTATCATATTTTCCCAATCTGAATATATCTGAATAGTTATATATTCTTTTAAAGAGTTTCGAGGTTTTTTATTTTTCTGATCTGCCTTTACATGTATTGTTCCCTGATGTACCTATCGTAAGTGTAAGCGGCGGGCATTCATGACCTCCTAGTTTTTAATTATGAGCTAATTAAAGCAAATCATTATCATTGTGACCTATAAAAAGAAATGCTGTTTCCTTTTCAATAATGAAACTAACTGTGAAATTGGCATAAACACAAAACTCCTGCCAAAATAGAACTAATTACTTGGTATCAATCTTAATAAATTATAATCATTGTCGTAATTACGAATTAAACTTATGAAGTGTCGTTAACTACATAGGAGGTTTAATTTTACTTTTAACATATCTAGGTACAGTTCATATAATTGTTAAAAATGGTAGTTTTTTTGAAGAAAAATAGTAACCCGAATTCACTACAACAACCGCCAAAGCAAGGTGCTTTAGGATCAAGAGCTCCTAGAGTTGGTAAAAAAAAATTGGACACTAAAAACCCAAAGAGTGTTGTAGGCTGCGACCCATGCCACTACCAGCCCACACTCATGAACAAAGTGTACGGAATCGGCAAAAACACAGCCAAGAAAGACAGTTGGACATTTAAATTTGAACTGGAGGAATGGTCTAAGAACCTGGGATACAGGAATGTGGCGATTCTTGAAGAGCGGCGGTTTAGGGCGACTTGTGGTGGACCGGCGACCCGCGACATTCAGGAGATAAATACAGACTTTTCTAGGAGAAAAAACACGGGTTTTGGCACTGCACTTCGCTTTAAGACTGTGAAATTTGTTACACCTGCACCAGGCACGTATTACAAGCGTACACCCTTTAAAGCTCCCTACGGCCCACATTCAAGTGTCCCAACATTCGATTATGGAGAACCCTGTCATCAGTTCAAAGTCGTCCCCTGGAGCCCGCCCCCGAACCGGTACAAAATCGTAGATAAAGACAGCATCGAAATGAAATCTAAGAAGCTGGTGTCATTACGGGGGCCTTACGATCTCTTTACGGGGCCAAGGGATAACACTACCATTAAGAATCACTTCGGTTCCAAACATGAACACTGCCCGTCGTGGCCGATGGCTCTCCCGGACTGCTTTGAAAGTTTGAAGAAGTCTCATTTCGGGGAGATGAACAAAACAGGGAGAGAAGCACGTTACAGCGGGCGTAAGCCTGGGCTGGCCGACCTGAACTTGAATCCGCTTGCAGTCTTTAAGCAGAATAAAGTACCTTTCCTTAGCTCTTGCGATAATCCACGGGGGCCTAAGCTAGCAGGAGTAGCAGGTCTCAGTTGCCCAGGCGTGGGAAGATACGACATACAGTCTTGCATGCGTACTAATGTCCCTGGAAATGGGCATAAGCACGTGTTCTTGAGTAAAGTACCGCGAACTTCTGGCTGTTATATAAAACCACCTCTGAACTCGTTTTAAAACTCTACTGGCATGTACCATGTGTTAATGAGGCTGTTAAGCCGGAGCTCCACTGCTGCGCACGGTCAAGCTACACACGTGGGTACAAAATCGCTTTGTATGAAAATGTAGGTAGATACTTCCACAGTAATGCACGAGCACGCTGCGCACGTAATGACGTCACCGATACACGCGTGGTCTGTTCCGAAGTGCCTGCCACGCACACGCTAGCGCGCCGAACCACGCTGCCCGTGAGTTGCAGTGGAAAAGTGGCTTCAAGGGCGTCGCACCCTCAGCGCGCGCGTGCATATGCGTGGCCCGCAGTGGGAATGTAGACACACGCAGCTGACCAACGTAGCCACGTGGCCCACACGTTTTACATGTGCGTGCATTGATGTTGACACACGTATCCAGACCAATGTACCCACGTGTGTAGAGTGCGCAGCAGTGGGGCTCCGGCTTTATACGCGATGTACTCTTTATGTATACACGTTTGTTATGATTTTAGTCCACGTCGGCGCGCCCTGTCATTCGAATCGACGAGGAACCATTGCGTTAATGTACCTAACTACTTACAAAAATATATTACTGGGGCGGGATTACGTGGATTTAAAACTATATAACCGTAGATACTCGTTTGAAAAGGTTGGTTATCCTTAATTTTAGTTGTATAAGATTTATTTATAAAAGCAGTATGCTATTTTTTATGTTAAACTTTTAATACGTTCGAGTAGTTAGTACATGTAGTTATTTTATTTAAGATTATGTTACCACCTAAGTTTCAGCATAGGAATAAGGAAGCGGAGTTATTAAAGTGGCGGATGGCATGGAAAACTTAATTATGTGACAAAATTTAATTATGTTAATATATTTTTGGATTGTAAATTAGTTTGTTTTATTTGTTTATTGTTTTTCATGTTGAACTCCAAGCAACTTGAATGCGTTGTAGGTACCTATTATACAGGGTGACAGGCAACTCTACCTATTCCTTGAAAGGGGTTATACTAGAGCTAATTTGCAATAATTTTGTTCCAGTTAACTGGGGGTCTAATGTCACTGGTTTTCGAGTTATTTAACTTTTTAGATATATAAAAAAGAGATAATTATTTTTTGGTTTAAAGCTGTAAATTGTGAAAAAATACTTAACTCTGGGAACTAAAAATACATTTTTCTAATAGCTGATGAATGAGCAAATGCTTCAAACTAAAACACTTGGCGGTATACGTGCGTACAAATCTAAATTCGTACCGCACACGGGGCGAAACTTACGGATACTCCACTTGCAACGCAGACAAATTCTTGTCGCTCCCTGAGAGACTGACAAAGACGAACAGGGGTACCTATCTGAACTCCGAAAAATGTTTGACCGAATTTTGGTTCGACAATTATGGTTTGAGATTTTTTACGTTTGCCCGAAAGATCACTAGGAATACTTTCATTTAGTCATTACTTGTTTTGGTTTTTTAACGATTTGACAAATTATCTATTCCTTATTACTGGTGTCGGCGTACAAACAGTTGCCCAATGTAACCTAATGGTTTGTTAATTTATCTATTTCCCATTTCTGATTTAACTTAAGTCATTTTGGCATTTGTTTAAAAGTTTGTACCTAGTTAAGGACTAAAATTAAGAAACGTTAACTTTTCCGCAGAGTTACGAAAGTTTGTCATACATTTATATACTACCACTCAACGCCGATTAGCAGTATCTCAAATTCAATAAATTAAGCAGATTCAATCCTCACCCGTTAGTAATAAGCTTGCACTTGCTACAGGAGCTTTGTCTGAGATACCAGCATTTGTCTTATAACAGTACCTATAGCTAATTTTCGTAACGCAGCGGAAAAGTTAACGTTTCTTAATTTCAGTCCTTAACTAGGTACAAACTTAAAGAAACGCCCTACTAGGGCAAGTGACTACTACAAGGAGGAAAGTTGCTCGGACTAAAGATATGTGAACTTAATGTCAAATAGTGAAATAAGAAAATTACTAATGTGCCAACGGAAAAACGTTAAAAAACTAAATGTTTTCGGTCAAATGTAATTCGGTGATTCGGTCAAAAAGCTTTCGCGATTGCGATAGGTTACCGACGGGCAGACGCGTGCTGGGGCGGTGTACAACACTGCGTTATCCTACTGACCAAAATTAGTATCATAAATATGAGATAGGTTAAAAGCCGAGCCACACCGGATTCGTGACGTGCACGTGCGCGTGCGCGTTTGCTTTCCACTGCGTTGTATAGTATGAATTCTCATTACGACATGCCACTATACAACGCAGTGGAAAGCGAACGCGCACGCGCACGTGCACGTCACGCATCAGGTGTGGCTGGGCCTTTAGTGTTAAGTGTCCCGGCGACAGGGATGTTAACAAAACCGGTCAAGTGCGCGTCGCAATCGCATACTGACGACGACGGTACCGTACCGCCGCACAGAAGGTATTATACATTCCAATTTTAATTCGATTACGAATCGAATCAACGGGAGCCCGACTCACACTTGACCTTATTTTTTTAGCATTTGTTCTTGTTATTCAGGATTTGTAATATAAATTACTTATAATCATGCCAGACGCCATGTTTTACCGTTATTACGATATACCAAAAATAAAAATACGTTGAAAACAAACGTCTCTTGTAAAGTCTTGTATGGGGAACCCCGTTTTTTTAATTATCGTTTTTTTTGTTACTAAATCCACAGTATAATAACATTAATAAATAACACATTCTGAAGAAAATACTTAATCAACCCGTTATCCAAAGATACAGCTGCTGTTTAAGTTTAGGACGGACAGACAGACAGACAGACGGACAGCGGAGGCATATTAATAGGGTCCCGTTGAGTTCACTTCCGGGACGGAACCCTAAAAAGGAAGAGTACAATACGTTACATCCATGGCGGATTCGCGAATCTGCACTTTGATTTCAAAAGACAATGACGGAAACGCCTCATGGTAAAGTAGCGAATCTACCATTCTAATTTTGAATCGAAATGCAGATTCCCAACTCTGCCATGGATCTGACGAATTGCGCTGTGAAGAAATTGCATCATGTTTTCAATTATTTACGTACTCTATTTATTAGGTCCTACTCCTACAGCGGCACGATAAGACGCTACCTACGAAATCAGACGTCGGTTGATGGTGACCGGTTGACACACTCGGCTAGATCAATGGATCCACATGGCTCACACGGATCCGTGGTGTAGGCGTGTCATATTCATGTCATTTCATGCGCATGCCACTTTAGGATAGATGTCATTTGATGCGCCCGCTCGGTCTTTATGTAGTGCTTGCGGTACACCCCGAAATTCAGTAAAATGCTGCAAATGGTACCTATTAAAAGCATGAGAATCGGAACGATTGATCTTTAGGCCATAAGAATCAATTTGACCCGTAGCACGAAAATAAAAAAGGAGACAAGCTATGACGTCATCTTTATTTTGTATGGGAAAAAATGTTTGTTCTGAAACCTATCGTGTGTGGTATCGAAAGGGCTTACTAAGCCAATTCTAAAAATATATCACATCATTATATTTCAGTGACTTGTTTTTAAAATAAAAATCATTTTCAAAACATACCAAGTGTGGGATCCTTCGCGGGCGAAAGCTAGGCTAGGCTAGGACTAATAGGGAGCGCTCCGATCTCGGTCAATCGGTCAAAGGAACTTGTTCGGTCTTTTAGTTCCTTTAGGACCTTCAACAATTGCTACTGACCTAAAGGACCGAAGACCGATTAAGATCGTTTACGAAGAACTAGTTCCTTTCGGTCCGTGACGGGAATTCATTCCTTTTAGTTCCTAGTTCCTGACCGACTTAAGCCTACTTTAGGAGTAGGGCTTCCAATCCCGCAGCCTATCTTCAATCTCGGTATCTGCGGGACTGAAAATTTTCAATCTCGCGGGATCTCGGTATTTGCGGGATCCCGCATAGAAATTGAAACTAGTGATATAAGGTGAATGAAATAAAGAACCTATTTTCACTTTTATTAAGGTAATTAAATTAAATTGTACTTTTATTGAGAGCAAAAAAGAAAACCAAGAAATTTCTAAAAAAAAAACAAAAAAACAAATTCAAACTCTAATTAGTTTGTTGAGCATTTAGTTGAACTCTTTTGAAAACATTACATTTCTAATGAGTCGTCTGCAAAACTATTGCGTCCCGAAAATCCCGCGGATCCCGCGCTCGGAATCCCGCAACAAGCGGGACTGGGAAATAGCGCAGGATCTCGGAATACCGGGCTCCCGGTATACCGGGATTGGAAGCCCTATTTAGGCGTAACTAATTTCATTTTGTTTAGACCCTCGTGCGTATCTCAACCGTGCGCCCCGTGCGCCCCAGGGCCCCTTTGTTTAACATAACAACAACCTTATAAGAAATAAAATCCTAATTTTAATTTATGAATCGAGATCTCTGCGAAAATCTCTGAAATTTTAGCCTTTTAACCGTGGTCCCACCGCTATGCCCCACTGGTCGGTGCGCAGGATTTTTGTTTTCCCCGTAGACCCCCACTGCACTAGAGTGGGACTACGGGTAATTGAAACAAAACTGCCGTTTACCCGTGGTCCCACCGCTGTCATGTTTTTTTGTCAAGTGGGGGCCGACTGCCCCACGGCACTACTAAACCGCACTACTGACCAAAACCAGTATAATAAATATGAGGTAGGTTTAGGTTGTTAGTTATTCAGCAGGCCCGAAGGGCCAAACCTCCCAGAAAAAGGAGCTCCGTCGACTTCGTTAAATTTGAATTAGAAATATAAATCATTGGTCAGTAGTCCGGCTTAGTACCTAGTGCCATTGGCAATTGGCATTTAACAGATCAGTGGGTCTACGGGGAAAGAAATTACCTGAGGAAATATCCGTGGTCCCACTGGCACTGCCGGATTGAAAAGGGTATGTTAAAACTGTAGTGCAGTGGGTCTACGGGGGAAAAAATACCTGTGCACCCACCAGTGGGGCATAGCGGTGGGACCACGGTTAAAACTTAAAAGGTCGACATTTTAAGTATTTAAATAGCAAAACTTTTCGGCGCGTGTACCTATTTCTATTGCCGTCCGCTATAACAAATAATAAAAATAAAATCAAATTAAATTAACGGATTCATTGCCACCGAAGCATATATGCGTCACCGTGACTTCCACCCAGTGCCCTCAACGCATATGTGCGTTCTAAAAGTAGGCAAGCTCCGTATAAAACAAAAGATGTGGCACCTGGCGAAAGTTCAAAAAACAGTACTGGCAGTGAATGGTACGGAATCTTTAGTGTGCAAGTCCGACTCGCACTTGGCCGGTCTTATCTTCTATATATAGAGGTATAAAAATCAATTGCTGTTCGTTTGTCTCGCTAAAACTTGAGAACGGCTGAACCGATTTGGCGGATTTATTTTTTGTTGTGTTCGTTATTATCGGGATAAAGTTTATATGTAAGAAAAATAATGAAAAATCCAACGGGAAGGTCGGAGCAGCGGGGCGAAGCCACTGGTGGGCAGCTAGTTTAAAATAAAAATCTGACTATTCGTTGAAAGTATATTTAAATGGTTTATATAATTATAGGTATAATTTATGACAGGTATAATTAAATGCTATCGCAAACGTATGTACAAACATAATAGTATGAAATTTAAATACAATTTAAAGTAGATCATCTGCACCTACTTATTATAAAAAAGCAAATAAAAATGGTTAGTATGTTTGCGAGTTTGTACGTAGGCAATCTCAGGAACTCAGAACTGATCAGATTTAGAAAATTCTTTCCCTTTTATTTCCATAAAAGAAAATTATTTCCATAAATACGTAGATAAAATATTAATAATTACAATGAAATTAATAACTACAACTCAGTCTTCTCCCCCCTTATAAAATAAAAGTCATTAACTTTTAGACGTTCAAAATACTGCGCGAACAAAATTCCAAAAATAAAGTTAATACGGAAAGTAACCAATAAAATAATTAAACTATACTTAAAAAAGATTAATGCAGTTACTAACAGATAAATCTTATACAAAAGTAATCGAACTTCCACCTACCTTAAAAAATAGTTAGAAGGCGTAGGTACGTATGTAGGTATACTTACTCAAGAGTAATTGCTTTCATTACTATAAATCGTCAGTAAAACTATGCATATTGCACTTAAGGAACCAGAAGCTTAGAAAGTATTCATTGGTGGCGGTACATAACCGCCAATACTGCGTTCTACTTTACACAAGAACACGTGTTTATGTCCATTTCCGGCAATACAGCGGTCGTGAGGCTCAATACTGTAACGGCCTACACCTGGGTTAACCGCGACTCGCTTAACAGTAGCGCGCTCCGCAGAACAGAGGAAAGGTGCTTTATTCTGCTTAAAGGCTGTAACCGGATTCAAGTTTATATCAGCCGGTCCGGGGTCACTCGGATGCCGGTTCGCACTCGCGAGATTCACCAAAGTGAGGCGCCCTCTGTCCCGTGCGTCTCGGCCTGTCTGTTTGCTCGTCTCCCCGAAATGAGACTTCTTCAGCCTTTCAAAGCAGTCCGGGAAAACCATCGGCCACGAAGGGCAGTGATCACGTTTGCTAGCACTAGTACCAAAGTGATTCTTAATGTTAGTGTTGTCCCTTGGCCCCGTGAAGAGATCGTAAGGCCCCCTTAATGACACGAGCTTCTTAGGTTTCATTTCGATGCTCTCCTTATCAATGATTCTGTACCGGTTCGGGGCCGGGCCCGAGGACGTGCTTTTGAAGCCAGCGGGTGTTCCAAAATCGAATGGCTGTTTATTAGAATGCGGACCGTGAGGAGCTTTGAAGGGTACAGGCTTGTAATACGTGCTTGGTGCAGGAGTAACAAATTTCACAGTCTTAAAGCGAGGTGCAGTGCCGAAACCTGTGTTTTTTCTCTTACAAAAGTCTGTATTTATCTCCTTAACTTCTATGTACGCCGGTCCACCACAAGCCTTCCTAAACCGCCGCTCTGAAAGAATAGCCTCATTCCTGTATCCCAGGTTCTTTGACCACTCCGCTGTCTCGTATTCACGTCTCCATACGTCTCGTTTGGCTACTCTCTTGTTGACTTCGTACACTTTACTCATGGGTATTGGCTCATAGAGGCCCGGGTCGCAGCCTGCATCTTTCTTTACGTACAATCCGCTAGGGTCCAAGAGAGGATGGGAAAATGGTCTTAAAAACCTTGGATATTTAGACAAGAAACCAATGGACCTATGTGCTCGCTTTTTCTTCTTGATTACTGTATTTTGTTCAACGTTAACCATATTTAAGTTTGAAACGTTTAAAATACTTTAATTTAATTTTATAATTCTGTACTTTTAATCTGTAAAGTTTCAAATAATATACTCGTGTTTGTTCGTTAAAGGCCAGAATTATAATGATCAATTCCTTTTTCTTTAATTGGCAAGCAGAACTGTTTTATTTATATTGACAGAAGATGTATGCACAGATAATAAGGGTAGGTATCTAATGTCTAAAGGTTGTATGTTAGTGCCAAAGAGTAAAGTACCTATGTGAGAATAGTTTAGGAACTATGAATTATTGGCCGTCTGTAATCTTAACTAAGATCTTTTTGTTAATATCAAACAAAAGGTTATCGTAACTGCCCACTGCCCTCGTACTTCAAACAGTACAGTGGGTTGAAAGGTTAATGTTAAGGTTTGGTCCGCTAAGTCATAACGCAGCAAAAAAGATTTACTGATTGCGTTTATGTATGTATTTATTTAATAGTGAAATTTATGTAAGTATTTATATTTATTTAATGTATTGATATGTAGGTAGGTATATATTATTATGTATAAGTTATATATATGTTAGACCCTATGTTGCACCGCCACCACAATCTCTGCTTTGCCCAAAGTTTAAAACTGGAAGAGAATGACTTACGGCATTAAGTAAATAAAAAGAAGGCAGTGTAATAGATACCTAAGGGTGGTATTCCACCCGTCCAATGTGCATTTGACAAGCATTTGATCAAAGAAATTGGATGACTTCATCAAATTTTATAGAAACACCTACATTTGATCAAATGTTACGAATGACATTTAATTTAAAATGGCTACGCAAATAGTATAAAAACTTGAACCAAGACAAGTGGAATGGGCCTCCATCGAAGAAATTTGATTAAATATTGGATATAGAAATTGGAGAAAGATATTGGACAGGTGGAATACTACCCTAACAGAAGGCCAAAACATATTTCCTGAACTATATTCTAATACTTTTAAACGAGCAATTCTTGTATATATATATATAGTACCTGGAAGACCGAGCGTCGCTCGGGATGAAATTTCCCGAAGATGACAACTTGACAGATCGATTTTACGCCCCCGTAAACCTATTTCAAATTTTATCGAAATCGTTGGAACCGTTTCCGAGATTCAGACAAGCATTGTCGTTTAAAGGTATTAGATATCAGATATAAATATATACAGTGGTGGTCACATAATTAGGGACACTTGTTTTTTTCCCATACAATTGCCTACAAATATGACTGTTCAATTTTGACCACCATTCAAAAAGTTCTAAACTAATTTAATATTTGGTTACACTCATCGTTCATTAATGAACTAATGTTTAAATGTATGTACAATTCATCTTTGCTGAAAACAGATCTTTCATTTTATAAGGATTTGAAAAAATAAATACCTCGCGCTCATACAAAGTTTTACTAAATCTTTGTATGGACGGGTCAGCACTGTTTTTAAATCCCTATAAAATATAAGGTTCGTTTTTAACAGTAGATCTAAAGTAAATTGTATTTAGCAATAAAATTGGTCAAAAACTTTTTGAATGGTGGTCAAAATTTAAGTCATATTTGTAGGCAATTGTAAGGGAAAAAAAACAAGTGTCCCTAATTATGTGACCACCACTGTATACATATATCCCATCAAAAACATAAATGAGAAAATGGCCAAGCCAAGCCAAGTTCAATATTTTAAGAATACCTATGCGATGCATGATTATCTACTTCACCGACAAACGAATTGAGATCTAAATAGGTGCCAAGTTCCGTAGATAATCCTGTTATTTATTTATTAAGAACATACGACATTCAAAATAAATTAAAAACACAATTTCTTACTTTTTCTGCTACAACAATGTTTGCTATTTAAAAGTATAACTTCTTAAATTTGAACACTCGAATTATTTACAGAAAGCAGATAACTTAGGATAAACGGAAGCTCGAAATTTGACTCCGCTAGTTTTTACCATCAAGACAATTGTTTGGAAGAGTAAGATATGACCACAATATATACAGGGTGTCCCAAGACTACGGGACATGAAGGGAAAGTACCTTAAATATCATAGATAGGATATTTTGCTGAAAGAAGACTTTATGTTATTTTTAAAAGTTAGTAATACTGCATTCAAAGATATTCTAAAAATTATTTGCTTCGTCTGGGAATCGAACCGACTTAAATGTGAAAAAAAAAACACCCGTATTTTTATGATGCCAATCGAAAGAATGAACAAAAAATAATAATTCTTAAGTAACATAATATCTTAAAAGAAAGGAATAACGTAAAATGTTTGATTCAAATTTCAAGAAAATTATTTATTACCGACGACGACGTCCGAAAAATAGCGATATTATCATTCCATAGATAGCATTGATTATTCGCAAATAAGTACCCACTTAATAAACGACTTACTGGCATAGTTTTTCTTATTATAGGTGCACGTGCCTTACTTCACCGTTACATTACTTCTTTTGGGGATAGGTGAAAGATTTGCTACCTATACAAAAAGCAATACCACAACGTGGGCAAATAACAAACAGAATTGAGCCATATTATATCGAGTATTCACCATAATATGTTTAGAAAATCAACGGGCAGCGGACTTATTAAAAGATTGGCGATTTGCATTTGACAAGAGAGATCACATTTTGAGCATTTAATTAGCTAATTTACAAGAAATTAATTAATTTACAAAAAATACTCATCTGACTTCGTCAGTTTCATGTATGTTTTTAATTGGATTATAATGATTAATTTCACGTGGTTCCTTTCTTTTAAGATACTATGTTACTTAAGAAGAATTATTATTTTTTGTTCATTCTTTCGATTGGCATCATAAAAATATGGGTGATTTTTTTTTCACATTTAAGTCGGTTCGATTCCCAGACGAAGCAAATAATTTTTAGAACATCTTTGAATGCAGTATTACTAACTTTTAAAATTAACATAAAGTCTTCTTTCAGTAAAATATCCTATCTACGATATTTAAGGTACTTTCCCTTCATGTCCCATAGTCGTGGGACGCCCTGTATACAGTAACTTGCGTAAAACATAAAGTAAGTACATAAGTTGATTAGCCAAATGTAACATAACTTGTATGTGAAAACTAGCCAAGTCAAATTTTAAGCTTCAGTTGGTGCTTTTCAAAAGCCAATGACCAAATGGTGCTTTTCAAGAGCAAATGCACGATTCACTATATGCTATACAAAATACCCAAAGCGCTATAGGTACATAAAATATTTGAAGATTTCCCTAAAATTTATCCAGGACCCCATCATCATATTCTGACCTGATGACAGTGGGACCACTCCGGAAGTACGCCCTATCAAACCAAAAAAAATTTTTTCCAAATCGGTTAATAAATGACGGAGTTCTGAGCTAACTAGCATAAATAATAATAATAATGTTTATTTTTTTATTAGTATTGTAATTTTACTTTTATATTTGAATATTTGTTATAAAAAACCTAATTTACAGAAAATTTTATAAATATCTAAAATAATACCTAATAAGAATTAAAAAACGACTGTCACTAATACGCTGGTAAACATCTTAGCCTAATTGTGCAAATTGTGGTTATAGAATTATCAACAAGTTTTTAGAGATGTTTGTAATTCTGTAGCTCTGCCTACCCCACTCTGGGAACGAAGGCGTGAGATTATGTATGTATGTAAGAATTAAAAAAGACACTGTTTTCATTTTTTTTTATTTGTATATACACAACTTACCCATCTTGATGCCAAATTTCACCTTTCTAGGTCACCTGGAAGTGGGTTAGGTTTTTGATGATTAATCAGTAAGTCAGTCAGTCAATCAGTGGTAAAAATGCCGATTTTTAGACGTTAATATTCCACCTTTCAACCATTTCACCTTTTTTTATGAAATTTAGGATTCTAGTTGATCTAAAGGGTTTTATTAATACATAAACCAAATTTCATGTTTTTATGATAAATATATTTGGAGTTATCGAGGCGTCTAAAGTGGCTCCAAACGGTTCGTGTAAATAACACACGGCTTCGCTCGCCAGTTCTTTTTGCGTGAACTTGGCTGGACACGCTGCCGCGTGTCTAGATATATATACGAGTATAATCTCTCGGAAACTGCTCGGGGGCAATAAATCGATCTAAATAAGTTTAGGTTTTAGGCATTACTTACAACCTGGAAATTTCGCAAATAATAAGGAACTTCTTTTAAAATGGTAGGTTTGTCAGTCCAACTGAAGTCGGCTTTTGGTTAATAATATTGTGCGTAGCCGACATTTTTTAAAACATTTATTTTATTTTACACTATTTAGTGATCATAATAAAGTGGTATGTAGGTAGTCCCACTTCTTAGTTGATATGAAACTTTAAGACATTTCAAGATCGCCTCCAGCAACGCGGCGGGAGAGTCGTTAGTCATATTTACACAATTAAATGTGCTTCGATATAGCCGCTCAAATATGTTAATCGAGATATCATATCGCCACCCTTGAAATAGGTACCGTTGAGGAGTTCCGGTGTCCATCTGTGGTCTTTATCATCAGTTCCACTTCACCAAATGATACTTTCTGAATGCAAATGCTGGACTTGTTACTAAAATACTAAAATCGCTATACTTATGCCTATATTTTTTGAGGAGTTCCCTTAATTCCTCACGGATCGTCATCAGATTCAGATCTCCTGACAATGGGACCACCTCGGAAGTATGACTCACTCTCACAAACGATTTCTAAAATCGGTCCACAATTGACGGAGAAATCGGTGAACATACATAAAAAAAACATGCAGTGGAACATAGAACCTACTCCTTTTTTGAAGTCGGTTAAAAAAGGCGTTTTGTTTAGTCGGTCGTTATACAACAACGACGTTTTTCTTACATAGATACGAGACAATACAAAAAGTTTCTCCCTTTACTTAAGCTTTATCGTAGTATTATTAAAAGTCAAGTAGTGGTGGTGATTTGTTAAAGACTTTCCTAAACGCACGTTTTTTATATATTTCAAAATCAAATTTAACAGAGTCGACGGAGGTCCGATGGCGGAGCTCCTATTTCTGAGTGTTTGGCCCTTCGGGCAGGCTGAAGAATAGACACAACCTAAACCTAAATCATATTTATGGTACTTATTACTAATGGGCGGATGACGGATGCAAATAACGTCAAAATAATGTCGAACGATATCCGTAATATGGATATGACTACAAAAAAAAACAAAAAAGGAGAACATACTTGCAAAAAAGTCAGAATTTTGTTATTTAATTAAATGATCATATTTTTTTTATATTACGTATTTTCAGTTCTTTCGTTTTATAGTTCACTATCTATTTATATTTATGGTGAAAATTACCTCCCTACATCTACAGAGACGTAAGGTCTGTTCATCCTTACTTGTCTTATATAGTAAACAACTTTCTAACCTCAAAATGAATCTTATTTGGCTAAAACAGCTATTATAAACAAAATAAAGCAATCACAGACAATACATTAGCCAAGTCATGTCCATATAATGTTTAGTCAGTTTACTTTATTTACGATAATAGAGCTGTTTTAGTCAAAGAAGGTTCATTTTGAGGTTAGAAAGTTGTTTACTATATAAGACAAGTAAGGATGAACAGACCTTAAGAGGGGCGTATTCGTAGTGATACTTCAGTACTTTCTTAATATACAAAATATGTACTGATTTATAGGTCATCAACTATTCTTTGTGTATTTAAGTATGTCTAAATTATACAACACTGTTAAACCATAAATAAAGTATTATATTTCCGGTTATATATTATTTATGGTTAAACCAAAGCCCGGTATAAACTATATTTTTTAATCAATTGATTCATTGTCAGTACAAGTGAAAATAAGCTAACCAAATCAGAACAACATTTTTACCAAAAATACTGGTAACTTAGGGGACAAACCACTATTATCATACAAAACTGGGGACAACATGGTCCACTAAGTTACCAGTGAAGGAAGAAATTTTAAGTTTAATAAATATATCTACTGGCTCATAGAATTCACTGTTTACCTGTGTAATAAAAACACGCAATATTTTAAAGAAAACCATTCAGTTATTCTTTATCAACGCCTTACAAACTTGAAAAAATTTGTGTACAAAGAATAGTTGACCCTTATAACAAAAAATGCATATATTTTCATACATAAATAGTACTCGAAATTTAATTAAAGTCTTATCCATATTATGCTTTCGTCACCATATTGCACCCGTCATCCGCCCTTTACTTATTACCGAGAGCACTATTATAGTCCATTCCCTAGGATAGTGTCGCTACACTCACACGTACTTGCGGTTATTGTCATAAAATACGAATATAATTCCATCTAAACTAAACCAAAACTACCAAATTCTCTTGCGGGTGTTACGCCGCAAGTGAATATGGCAGTTTACTTCGAATTATATTCGGGGATATCCCAGAAGTTCCATATGGATCTACCGGGATATTCATTTTGAAGGAAATGTCCCAGAAGTACCATATTGAACTACTGGTTTTATATTAAATGTCTACCTCTGCTAAGTACGACCTTTGTATATATATTTTTATTTTACATAATTGGCCACTTCTTCACTTTGATTACATACATACTTCAGTTAACAAAGTTAAAAAGTTGCATCAATAAGGTGGTTAAATATACCTAAGCACATGTTAAAAATAAATGTGCAGTGCCAACCGTAGCGTTTTCAATGATTTTGCAACACTGATAACGGGGTATGCTCCGAAGATACTCAAGAAACTGATTTAAAACTAAAATAAAATCAAAACCAGGTGTAAAACCAAGTATGTAGTTCCATATGGAACTATTGGGATCACTTTTTTGACATTTACATATGTACCGATTGTTCCATATGGAACTAAAATTATGGAACTTCTGGGATATCCCCTTATATTCGCATTTTATAACAATAAACGAAAGTATGTGCGAGTGTAGCGACACTATCTAAGCGAATGGACTTTTACTTATTCTGTGCAGTGTTTTGGTCAACTGGGCATAGCCAACCGTACCACGGGTGAAGCCATCTATTAGGGCTCGTTTCACAATCGACGTGTAAATTTATCTGCCATTTAAAACTCTCCTTGTCTATTTTTAACCGACTTATTAAGTGTAAGAAAGAGAAAGGGCTGAAGATTTATCTGCCAAATATGCTTTTCGATTGTGAAACAGGGCGGTTAGAGAGATATAATTGTTTCAGAGCGGATATCATAAACGGCCCGATCGATTTTCATGAAACTTAGCTAATAACCACCGCTAGAAAACCCGCTTTCAAACGGAAAAAACCGCATCCAAATGGGTTTATCCGTTTAAGAGCTACGGTGCCACAGACATACACCCACACATTGCCGTCAAACTTATTACATCACTCTTTTAGCGCCGGGGTTAATAGAGGCTGACGTTGCTTGCCCTGCTTTGGTGAGGCGAGCTTCGGAGCGCGGGCGCACCGATGACGGGATCGAACCAGCGAAAGGTTAATATCTGTTTATTTTTATTACTGACGTTTGATCAGATGTTTATGACGATTTCGCTAATTATAAAAGGGATGTACAAAAACGACGATATATTTGTGATGGCAGTTGGTTTGAGGAACAAATCTAAAACATTTATAAATCGACGATCAGTCATTATTTAACCTGTGAACGTCACTCTAGTCGCGAAGTATACAAGTTTAGTTTTGCTACCCCAAATTCCACAGCTCATTTATTGTAATACTCACTGATAGGTCAGTTAAATACAATAACATATTTTACATTACTTAATGACTCCACGTAGTGCGCATTTGGAAGCCTTTTGATTTCATTTGTTACTAATAAAAAAAATACGATAATTACTCAGGTCCAAATGCGCCTACAAATCACAAAATGATTTAACTCGACAAACTATATACATATTAAAAACTAATTAGAAGCAAAATATCGTAACAGTCATTTAGGAGCAGTTATATAAACATATCATTATAAAGATTTCCTTTTCTTAAGCAACATTTTTAAAATATACAAAATATCGATCCAAACGAATCTTACACGAGGCTGTTACAATGTTTTGCCTGAACTTCTATTCCACTGGGTAAAACGACATCGCCTTTGACGTGAGATGGTAGTTTTAGAATCGGCCGCCATCAAGTAATCGACTATCAAAACGTTGCCAATACGAAACGTCAAAGGCTGGTTTTACTCTGTAGGATAGAGGCCCTGGTTACGTTTACATGCTGTTACATCTAGAACTTAAAGGTAGCTAAAACTAAGATGCCTATAACGAAGACGGCCTTCCTCACGAGAGGTGTATAAATCTTCCTGGAGTGGTATGTGTGGAGGGGAGCCGCTGTTGCTTGCAGTCACGGTGGCAGAGCAGTATATAACTACCCGACCCTTACCCTAGCGCGAGGCGCAGGAGCCCCGCCGGCCCCGGCCGGAATATCACACGAGCCTCGCCCGGGCCGCACGGACCAATCCGAATCTTATTATTCTCTTTCATATTATGCTCGAACCGCCCATGCATCATAACACTGCAATGCATAAACTTTGTAAAGCATTTCAAATTCAAACAGCTGTTTTACTGCGATTCTTTTTCAACATTAACAATTATTATAGATATATACGTATAATTAGGCATTGTTGAAAGTCCAGCTTTCGTAATATTCGACGATTTCGGAATGGCTGAAACACGTTACTAACTAACACGACGCGGGTGCAAGCCGTTGTCACGGAAATAAAAACGATCACTGTGGGTAAAGAGAAACTATAATGAAATTTGCTGTAAACTCGACAATAAAAATTAAATATACAACCAATACAATCGCCTAAAACCAGTTTATAACATCTCATTTTTCGCAAATCAGTTGCAATGCGTTGTTTGTAAAGGCAATTTTAATACGATATAAAAATAGCTGCAAGTAACACTGCATATCTACGAGCCTGTTCCACTAACAAATTTACTAAATTTACAGTGAAATACAATTTGTTAGTAGAAGAGAAAACTGCTAAAGCACTGAAGTCATTCGATTCGTCTTCAGTATCGATTGGGGGACCCGCTTACTGTAGTATTGTTTTGTGGAAGAGTCGTACTTTAAATTATCCTACGTCTCAGTCATAAAATATTAATTTATAAATAACGAAGCCAGTTTTAACTTACACAATAATTATTCACTTAGTCTCTAAAACATTTCTGTATAGGTTTGTAAATAATTTAAATACCCGGTACTTTTGACAAATTCAATATTTCATGACAATGTTGGTTTGATCTGTATGTTTTATCTCTTTACAAATTATTTACATCCATTACGTCGGATTTGTATTCATTAAAGTTTGACGTATCTATCAACACAATTCATTATTCTATGCATTAATCTATTTCGCAGTCATACCGCGGCCAGAGACGAATCGTTTGACATTAATGCAGTCATCCTATACAATACAGAAGACATCACACACAAACGTACAAAATATCCGGTCACTATCGTACAATCGTAAAGCCAACGTCGGCGCTGCGGTCGAAAAACTATCAACTGACCGAAAACGAAACTGATTTGGTTTCCTGAGCGGCCACGCTCGCACCCTGATTGTTAATAACATTCAACAAAGTATTATTTACAACTAAGCTCAACTTTTGGTTGCGTCTATGGGGCTGTCGTTTGGCACTTTACAAGCCTTTTTAAAGGTCCTTCTCTATCAGTTGATATGCTTACATGTTTAATTCACATGTACCAATCAGTCGCGCCCCGTACACGCAACATTTACTACAAGTCACAACATAATCATATGAATTGTGATAAGTCCGGCTTTACAAATTCTGTCCTAACTTATACTACATCCGACAGTGTATAAAAACAAGGCAGCGGGCAGGCCAGGAGTGTACGACATAGTCAAGTAATAAAATCAAAAACAAACTTACACTAATTTTGGATAATACACATTTAAATTCGTACATTACCAGCCCATACCGTGGCGTCTACCTTACAGAAAGCTATAAGATATACTTTCTATGTGCAAAACTATCGCTAACGAAGTGACCGTTGCGCTAACACGCGGTGGTCTAACAATGTTCTAAAAGGCATTTTAGTTAACTTTAAATTCTCTACTCTCGATATTTTTTTATAGTTATATTTATTACGGAACATCTCAAACACAGAAGGCTACATTTCACCTGTGTCTTCAGATTTAATAGCGTCGATAAAATACTGGAATCAGGGCATTACCGTTGTCAGTTTTACCACGCTGAAAAATCGCTTTCAATTATTCAAGTTCACTTTTTAATAGCTATGGCAACATTGATAGTCCGAGAGTTATTAAGCATTATTGGGTAGGTGTTTGAGGCACCGTGGAAGCTTGTACAGTACTTCTTTAATGATAGTTAAACACAAAGAGGCAGACCAGCATATGACACTCACAAATAACGTGGCTTTCTATTGGTAAAGGAATGTCCAAAAATTTATTGAGTAGATCCATAGATTACCCCCTACAACGTCATACCTCTTTATAATATTACTATAGATGAAGTACTGTTCAAGTCTCACGGTGCCTGAAACACCTACTCAAAAATGGTTAATAGCTCTCCTACTATAAATAAGGCTGCGTATAATGTTAAGCTTCACCGCGATTTTCCTATTTTTTTTTTCACCGTTTCATTAATTAGTATTACTATTATGATGAAAAGTGCTGTCTTGTGTGTTTTTCTTTCACCGACTTTATGCTTGGTCAAAATTAATAACAACAGGAAGACTGGTAATATCGTACATGGAAGATGCAAATTTATTTAATAAAGCCAATTGGGATACAACTATTTTTAACAATTTATGAAAATTTAAAGACCATTTCGAGGCATAGGCTTCTTAAAACAATCCCTGTAGATTAAAAAATATGTTACAATGAATTAATTCTAATAAAATTAAGCAATGAAGTTATTTGACCCCCCTAAATGCGGTCCGAAATGCGCTTTATCAACCTCTTTTGTGGTTTTATTTGAAACAAATAAAGTACAATTTAAATCTAGCTGACACCTACATTCGGTCGTTACGTTATGTACGCACGGTCGGTACGTTATGTCGAATTAATTTGTTTACGAACTGATTAATTCTTATGATGAAATTAACATATTAATGAGACCATTTCTCTTTTAAATTATGTGTGGTGAGGTTTTCCAAGAGGTTCAAAATGGCGGCACCAACATTTAATAGAAACTCACGATTGGAAGACTGGAATCCCTTTTCAATAATTCTAATGTGATTATTTTAAGTAAATATTGTCTAGATACAAGGGGATTGTTTGTTTTAATTATGTTTGACGTTCGTTTATTATGACTTTGACAACACATGGCAGATAATAAAAATCGTCTTGCTAAGTAGCTCCGCCAATTTCTCGTAATAAGTAAGGTCTGTTCATCCTTACTTGTCTTAAATAGTAAACAACTTTCTAACCTCAAAATGAACCTTTTTTTGCTAAAACAGTTCTTTTGTCGTAAATAAAGTAAACTGAATAAACATTTTGGACATCATTTGGCCAATGTATTGTCTGTGATTGCTTTATTTTGTTTAAAAGAGCTGTTTTAGCCTAAAAACGTTCATTTTGAGGTTAGAAAGTTACATATATAATACAAGTAAGAATGAAACAGACCTTAAGCGAGGTTACGTTTATTTAATAAATTATTTTTAATATCAAAAACACTTTTAATAATTTAATGTTTTAAATTAGAACCTTATATAAGGTCTGTCGAATAAAAAATTAAAACTAACTGGTTTGTTTTTAAAGTTTAAGTATCCCAATTAAACTATCTTTTACCTAGTGAAAACCTTGTTAAATCGTAAAACATTTTAGTCGAGTTGATTTCATGAGTTCATGCGTTTTATTTAGTCGTGTGGGAAACCAAAATCTAATAATATTAATAACTAAATATGATAAATATTTATGTTTATTCGCTGGGTTTATTTTGTATAAAACTTGCAGGTTTATTTAGATTACTTTGGTTGCTTATATTGTGCGTAGTGAACATAATACGGAGCCTTAACAACTAACGGCAAATTTGGTCAACAATTTCTTTAGTGCACTATTGACAACTAAATAAAAAACAAATATTACTGTCAATGCTTACCTTGCGATTTTCATGCGTTCATATTAGAGTCCATTTCAGTAAAGTCAAGAGAAGAATCGGAGTTTAACAATAAATAACTAACAAACAAAACGAAGTAGCTAAAGCAATTTTCTAAACAGCTAAATCTGTCAAGAATAAAACCACTCAAAAGGTCAACCGAAGTCTTTTGTGTAGTTTCATCTCTCTAGAGCTTAACCTAACAAATAATTAGGCTAATGATCGGCCGACCAAATATCAGCGCGAACTCAACTGCAATCCGACCATGACTTTCAACGGTCACAGATCAGATTAAAAACGGTAAAAATAATATGTCGGTCAGTTGTTACAGTTCTACACATTTTGTGAGCCTGCTCTTCAAGCGTTTAATATTGTTAGTTTCAAATTCGTTCGCCGATTGGACTGCACAAAACGGGTTCGGACCGGTTTTGGCTGGTCCCGGCGAGGTCTGTTCCACTCATCGTGGCTGGCTGCGGCGCGCCTTACGAATGCGGCGCACGCCCGCGTTGGGTGCGCTGCCCATGCTGAACTGTACGCCGGATTGTGCGGGCGCGGCTGCCGCTCCGAAGCTGTATACTCCCTGCCCGCCGCCCAATCCTTGCGGCTGTGGCTGCTGTAACGATATAGTAAATTGTGTCATTGGGGAATTATTTATTTATTTATTTATTTATGGATCCATGGAAAACCAACAGCTTTATAAAAATTTAGAATTAAGCTTTATAGCATCTTGAGCGAAACCAACATCGTAGTTCTTGCCCACTGCGGTAGATGTTCGAAAGTTTAATCCAGAGTGTGCAGTAGTTCCTTTTAGCAAGTACCTTAGGAGATATGACTACTATTTTAGAGTCTGGCCATCGAAACGTGATACTGAAAATTACCGCGAAATTTAAAAATGTAGCTATAGTAATCGTGAATGAACTACAAATAAACAATTGTAATGCTTTTGTCATTAACTTTTAATACTTAATTTAACTCTAGCCCATACAGGCATACTATAACTACAATTTTAAATTTCCCGGTCATTTTCAGTATCACGTTTCGATGGCCAGACTCTAATACTAAAAGGTACTGCTAAGAGCACTAGTGCGAATAAGCCCACCACTCAAAACGAATATAATTTAGCTACCAAGTCACACATACTGCTTCCCACTCCACCTATGACGTAACACTCCGACCCCACTAGCTCCAACGCAGACCATTGACAGAATAGAAATACACAAGTCTGTGAAAATTTCAACTGTCTACCTATTACCGCCCGCTGACAGACAGACAGACAGACGGACGGACAGACAGACTGACGGACGGACAGACGGACAGCGGAGGCTTAGTAATAGGGTCCAGTTGACAACTTTTGGGTACGGTACCCTAAAATCGCAAGTGTTTTTAATTATGTATGTATGATTATTATAATTTGGTTCAATTTCCCAAAGTAAAATATGATGAAAGATGTGAATATGATAAAGTATGTAAAACTCAAGGTCTTCCACTTGAAAATTTACATTTATGTATATTATGAAAAGCGTGAAATATTATTGTGAAAAGCGGAGTTTATCACGGGTTTATATAACATATTATAAGCTATATTAATTTGCTTCGTTTGTGCGTCTGTCATGCTAGTTAAATATCAATTTGAAACCTCTTTCAATCATCGTAATGGTTTAAAAATTTGGAATACACAAGTAAACACGAGGACAATGCATTAATATGGCATCTAGAATCTGATCCGATGATGGAATCTGAAGGTGACAACAGGATCTCCTTGATTCAAGTGTTAGAATCCTGAGCGACGCGAGTCATTCATGGCCCTCGATATAAATCCGTTTTATTCAAGAGTTGCATACTATACTTTATACCATGACAACGAGAAAAAGAAAGATTTAAGCGAAAATAGACATTTAGTGACGAAAAATGGAAGGTAACACTAAATTTTGTGTTCGTAAAACTTACAGTATGTATTCAAAATGGCGCCAATTTATCTACTAATGACAGCAAATAACACCAAACTTTTTTTTAATACTAAACTCCTTGTCGTTAATGTCGACCAATCAAATCACGAGGAGTTATTTGCACAAGGAGTTCGTACGTCGAGTATTCTTTGCACAGGAGTTTATATCGCGTATTTTTTGCGCATGGAGGTTGTATAGCATTGAGATGGATGTCGAATATATTGGTGTGTTCTAAATTTAAACACAAAAATAGTGAATAGTGATTTTTCTTCACTGTTTTCATAGGGGGAATGGAATAAACGTATTTTTTAAACAATGGTTTTGCAGTTATATTTTCTTCGCTGAGGTGAGGTGAATGTTGTGTTTGAGTAGCGACGCTTCCTACGCTAGAGGTTCAATTTATGATCCTTCGCTTGCTCTGGATTAAGTACCAGCACTTTCAGCAAAAAACTTTGCTGCCACGACTGCTCCAAATTAATGGTCTAATTGAAGACACTTAAATATTGCAGCACACAACTCGTATTCCAAGAGTATTTTACTAATATAATAAATCATTAAATCTTTCATACAGATAGTCCTTGTCCAGGATTAGCACATAGGAAAATCCAAAAGAGCTACGCAGACACGAGTCGTAGAGAAGAGCGATATATTACAACTACGTACACATTAAAGTAAAGAAAAAGTTTATCAGGTACTGGTGAGAACTCAACATTTTACCGCAAAATTGAATAATCCTTACTTATATTATAAACGCGAAAGTTTGTATGTATGGATGTTGGTTACTCTTTCACGCTGCAATGGCTGGACAGAATTGGGTGAAATTAGGAATGGAGATAGCTTATACACTGGATTAACACATAGGCTACTTTTCATCACGGAAAATTTTAAAATTCCCCAGGGAATAACCATAATCGCAATCTACGCGGACGAAGTCGCGGGCAGGAGCTAGTAATTCATATAAAACAGCATTGTTACATTTATCAAAGTGTACAAGATTCTTACCTGTTGTTGCTGTCCGAATCCAAACATGCCCGAAGGCTGCGGTGCTACGAAGTTGAATGCCGGAGCCTGCGCGGGGGGGTGCGAGGCCGCTTCAAAGCTGGGCATTGAGCTGGGAGTCCCAAAAGTAGGCGTCGCGCCCACGCTGGGTCGCCCGAACATGCCCATCGACGGCGGCTGCATGCCCCCCGCCGCCGGCTGCGGAGACCCAAACATGGCGGAATTCTGGTTCGGCGTCGAGAACATGGACGGTTGACTGTTCTGGTTGGGCATTCCGAAGATATGAGGCGTCGCCGTAGACTGAACAGAGCCGAACGAGGGCGCCGGCGCGCCTTGCGTCGCCGCACCGAACGTCGGCGTCGGTTGGGCTGCACTACCAAACGCTGGCGTCGGCGTCGCTTGGATGTTACTACCAAACGCCGGAGTTGCAGACGTATTGCTAGCGCCGAAAGCTGTAGGGTTAGAACTGAACGGCGTCGAACTTCCGAACGAGAATGGCTTAGGCGCGCTATTTGACGTAGTGTTGGCGCTGAATAGATTCGTAGTGCTGTTAGAAGTAGTCGACCACATATTGTCTTTCGGGGCCGTGCTGAACATATTACTACTCGCAGCTTGCAACCCAGTCGCGGGAGTCATAGAGCTGCTCGCAGCTAGCGGATTGACCAACATACCGTTACCACTAGCTAAGGAGGCATTCAAGCCGTTGCCAGTCAAACTGTTTGCGGTAGCTAGAGAATTGACAGCGAGAGGATTCTCCGTCGTGTTTCCCATTGCGAATTTAACACCACTGGTGTTACTGTCGTTGGGCGCTCCGAACGTGGAAGGCTTGAAAACTTCATTTTTACTTCCACCACCAAAGGTGAAGTTAAACTTGGGTTTTTCGGGCGCCGGTTGCGCTGTCTGTCCGCCGCCGAAGCTAAAGAGAGGTGCGGTAGCCGCAGGCGGAGGCGCAGTGGCAGCAGCTTCGCTTTTCTGAAATAGCGATACGGTCGCCGTCGTCGGAGGGTCGCTTTTAGGCGCTTGGAAAAGAGACATCTTGGGCGCATCAGTCTTTTGGAACATGTTTGCCGTAGAAGCTTGTGTTGTATTCGCTGTGAACGATGTCGTGGTCGATAGCGTGGTCGATAGCGATGTCGACGCGATCCCGAATAGACCGCCCTCCGGCTTAGGAGCGGAAAATGCGTTCGACTTTGGCGCGTCTGCATTAGTTGTCTTCGGCAAATTGAGCTGGGTGCTAGGAACATCCTTCTTCGCCGTAGAAAACGAACCCACGGCGATAACAGATGGTTGGCTTGTAGTTGAGGTATTGGTCGCTGGCGTAGATACTCCAAACATAACTGGAGACTTAGCCTCCTCGGATTTTTTCGTCTCTTGCGGCTCTTTGCTATCAACTTTGTCTTTAGGTGTCTCGGTCGGTTTATTACAAATACCAAACTTTGGAACTGAAGTTGGCGCTATGGAATTTTGTTTGGGCAGACCAAATGAGAACGTGGGTTTTGGGGCGTCGTTTAACAACGATCTGGGAGCGTCCGTTTTATCTTCAGCCGTCTTGGCTGGAATCCCGAAGGAGAAGGACGGCGCTTTAGCTAGCACGTTATTATTAGTTTCAGACTCTTCTTCTTTGTCTTTCTTTTCTGCTGCTTTAGCCAAATTAGCTTCTTGGACTTTCGGATCGATGCCAAATTTGAATGAGGTGTTCATAGTTCCGAAGTTAAATTGCTTCTTTTCGGGTTGTTTGAGTGCGCCCGGCCTGTCCGCTTCGCAGCAGAGGCATTTGGTTTTATCGCTGTCGTTTCTTACTAAGCAGTGTTCGCATTCCCACTTGTTGGCTTGGGCTTTGATCACATTGTCTAGGTTATTGGAGGGTATACTAACTAAGTCGGCACATTTACTGCACTTGCCGAAGGTCGTGCAGCCGAAACATTTAGGGCACATCCCTGCCGCTGACGCATCTGGTTTCTTTGTGATGACGGTGTTGGCAGCTGCATTAGTTGCTTTAGGGTTGCTCTCGCCACAGCAGACGCATTTTTCATCTGTCTCTTTATTGTCGACCCAGCAGCTTTTACACTGCCATTTCGGCGAAGCACCTTTTTGCGGTTTGATTATATTGTTTACTTGTACTTTTTCGCATATGACACATTTATCTTTGTCGGCTAGGCAATCGGCTACTTTGCAGAGGGAGCATTTTGGCGTGGCAGCAACCTTCGCCGCTTTCACGCATCCGCAACAAACACACTTTGCCGATTCCGGTTTGTTGTTAGCCCAGCAGTCCGGGCAATTCCAGTTTGCGGTTTCGGTCTTCGGCTTACTTGCGTCATTCCAGCTTGCAGCCGCGGTCGTCGGCTTACTTGCGTCTTTCCAGCTTGCAGCCGCGGTCGTCGGCTTACTTGCATCTTTCCAGTTTGCAGCTCCGGTCATCGGCTTACTTGCGTCTTTCCAGTTTACGGCCGCGTTTGTCGGCTTACTTGCGTCTTTTTTAGTATCTAAAACAATGGTAGGTGCTGAACTTTTACCCTCGCACACGAGTTTGCTATCTATTTTCCGTTCTGGACTACCAAAAGAGAATTTAGGAGGCGTCGACATTGTTTTAAGAGATTCACGGGTTATACTGACTGGGTGTGCGAAATTATAAATACTGTCACTAGAAATTGTTTCTGGCTTACTTTTCGTTTCTACAGGTTTGACCGATTTAGGTTCGAATCTGATCACCGATAGTGGCGGTGTTTCTATTGAGCTTTTCGTTTTTGTAAGTATGGGCGTGCTGAAATTGGGAAGGTTGTTGGGGTTGATTTGTAGGACCGCTTTGGGTAATTCGAGCGGGGCTATCGTGTCCGTGTCTAGAGATTTGGTGTCGCCTCGGTGGGGCCTCGTCAGTCTGGATTTTACTTTCGTCGTCAACTTATTGCTACTGTCCGTCTCTGTTCGGTCACTGGAAGAAAAAAAGGTGCATTAAAATGACGCCACACAAAAACACCTAAAGGTTGTTAGATTTTTAATATTTTAATTGGACAATTTAAAGTATTATTCATAATTTACCTTCTGGACGAGGACGGGTACGTTAAGTATTCCGGGGAGGAACTACTGTGCGACGCGATGATTTGCCGCGCGGCGTTGGTTGTATCGTTAAGCCGAGAACGCTGCTTGAGCCTCAAAATGGACGCCACACTGGGTAAATGGAGCTCTTGCGTTTTGTATGCTGTAAAGGAGTATTTACTCGGTTAATTATTCTCTATTCCAAAATGTTCAATCGGTTTGAACGCCCCAATGCCACAAAAGTCGTTTTCGAGAACGTGATTACAAATTATGTACATACAGTGGTGGTCACATAATTAGGGACACTTGTTTCTTTCCCATACAATTGCCTACAAATATGGCTTTTCAATTTTGACAACCATTCAAAAAGTTCTTAACCAATTATATTTTTAGTTACACTTATCGTTAACTAATAAAGTAAAGTTTAAATGTATGTACAATTTATCTCTGTTGAGATCGGATCTTTCATTTTATAAGGATTTGTAAAAATAAATATTCGATGCTCATACAAAGTTGTAGAATTTTGTATGGACGCGTCAGCACTTAGTTTTTAAATCCTTGTAAAATATAAGGTCCGTTTTTAATAGTAGTTTACTGTACATCAGTTTAAACCTTAGTTAATTATGTAAAGTAAAATGTATTTAGCAATAAAATTGGTCGAGAACTTTTTGATAAGTGGTCAAAATTGAAAAGTCATATTTGTAGGCAATAGTATGGGAAAAGAACAAGTGTCCCTAATTATGTGGCCACCACTGTACCTATATACAAATATTGCTCGTTTAATAGTCTAGGCCGTTTTTTTTTTTTTGTATCAAACCCTAAAACCACCTAAAAGTAGTTATAATCTACACAAAACAGAAATCCGACTAAAAGAAACTCGTGATTTGTCACAACGATTTCTGTTCTAAAACAGTTAAACAAAAGTTTTGTTCAATACACAGGATACTCAAAACCCGTGATTCTGGCAAGCAACATTACTACAGTAGTGGCAACGAGTGATGGCACTTTTGATAGCTGACAAATAGTGTTGTGAAACACTCCATTTTATTATCGTAAAAATTTCAGTCAAGTGCGAGAAGTATATTTTTAAAAAGTTTATTAAAGAAATAACGCATAAAAATAAAAGGCCATAAATTGTAGATCAAACTCTCGAAATAAACTGTGGCTAGAAGACGACATTGTCAGAAATTTGAAATATTGTGTCAAAAAATACCACGTTAACTCAGAGCTAGGACACCAGTTTGCCAGCAGCGGTGACGTGAAAGTGCAGTGACTTCATTGTCATACGTTGTTGTACCAGTCAGGTCCTTTGTTATCATCACGCGAATTGCTTTTTTGAGATGTTTTTTGTTAGTTATGATTAAAACGATAAACGCTAGATTGCGAGCAAATAAAAACCACCTCAAGATGAAGCTAGTTACGAAATGCGTACATCACTATCCAGGTACCTGCAACAATGAAGTTTGACATCTGTTCCTTTATACTTGCTGTCAATATTTAGGGAACTCCATGAGCGAGCAAACTTCTAAAGTGCCATCACTCGATGCCGCTATTGTACTACTCGATTTAGATTTGGCTCTACCGTTACAAACTCTTACTGAGTTACTGCACTTACAATTGGGTTTGCTGTAAGGCGACATCGACGAACTTTCGGAGAACCTCTTCATCATCTCCTGTCTCGTGGGCCTGGTGTAGTGTGGTATCCTCTTCGCTTCTGCCAGTGGTGAGGAGTATGACTCTAGCAGCTCCATCACCCTCCTCGCTGAGTGGCTGATAGTATTATCAGTGTTACTGGTAGACTCTTTGACGGTTGTGTTCTGCCGCTGAGTTATGTTTGGCTGGTTGATATAGGATGAAGCAGCGCCTCCATACGTTGTTCGGCCGGCGTAGAATGGTGAGCCGAGCAGAGCAGGCTTAAATGCCGGCTGCTTCAGATCTTTCGTTGTGTTGTTTGATGTTTTGGCTGTGAATTGAATGCTAGTTTAATCTTTCGGCTACAGGCATTCAATTCTCAAAATTAAGACAAATTATCTAGGCAATAAAGCTGGCTCCCCACGATAAAGAATCATGAACTAAACTCATATAATAAATATAAAACATACATAATATTTTTACCATAACTTTTACACCATGTTGCCTGACATGTTACACAGACCCTCGCCATGTCTAGGAGTTGAACTAATGTCTTATACTTACTGTGTTCAATAAAATGACAACCACTATTGACAAACCGTAAAATAATGACACCACATTAAAGCTAATATAGATGCTCTCCATTCACGAAGGTTTTTGAACAAAGAACGAACTAAGTTACGGCGAGGGTTCCCGGTGTGCGAGTCCAAATCGCACTGTTTTTATAAAAAACTGTGCACTTTATTCTCAATAACCAGGGACTGCCAACTGTTACGAAGGCAATATAATTCCGCAAGTGGGAGCACAGCACACTGTAGGTTTCACATTGTTAGCTATTAATTAAAAGCAAAAGGTTTCTTCCTTCTGCCATCGAGAAGGCAACCAACGCACATGTGACGAGGTTCGGCGGGGAAAATAACAGATTTGAGAGGGACTTTAGAAACCATTGTTTAAGGTAAATTAGTCATACAATAAGTTTCGTTACGCAAAGACACAACTACAACCAAAAAGTTTGAGCATATTGAATCTTATTTCGTCGTATCAGTGGTGTTAATCCTTCAAAAAATAGGTGCTAAAGTCTGGGTTTTTGTGTGCCAATGAAATGGTACCCTACATTATTTTTGAAATAAACCCGTGTAGCTTTTCTAGTATCTTCACTTTGGTTGGTCTCAAGGTTTGAAACTTAAAAAAACACGCTTTTCTCGCCAAAAGTACGTCTTTCCAAAAATCACCTGTTTGAAACGCTACGTGCGGATGAAGAAAAATTCTTTAAATATTTTAGAATGTAGGTCAAAACTTATGATGAATTGTTATCAAAGTTAGAATCTCAGACACTATTCTATATTTCGGGAAGTTATATCTCCAAAGGAACGCCTTGCAGTTACTTTAGCCCTAGCGCTTTTCTGCTCGCCTGCACCGCGCACTCGTGCGTACAGCCAACCGGTCAGCTTTGCACTGAGCGCGCCGCATAGTGGTGTATAGCGCGTCAGCGCACCGACGTACGCGGCGCCGACGAGCGAGACCGACGCTGGCCATCAGCGGCGCGTAGCAATAAATCTGCCGCGGATGTCAGCGTCGCTGTGTGGTTTCTTATAGAACATGGTGTATACTCGTACGCTCGACCGACGTCAGCGACCGAAATCAGCGTAGGAGAAAATCAAGCCTTAGAGGAACCGCGCCCTTGCCGAGTTTAATTGCATGCGTAAGTAACTAGCAGCGAGCGGCAATAGGTAACAGAAACTCCTAAAGGGCCAGCGACGATCTACTTTTCTATTTATACTTTGCCTAGATGCCCGTCAATATCTTTCACTAAGCGGTATATACTGAACTCCTTTTCAAACTGATTTAAACTCACCACAAGCCCTTTTGGACGCTTCGATCATTTCCTGCGACTGGTTTCCGAACAAGCTCTTCCGTTTCTTGGTTACACTGGAGCCTACTATCGTCGACACCGTGTGTTTTTGCGGGAACATGGTCGTCGCGTCCGTTTCCGTCGTTTCGATGGTGCTTTCCTCTGGTGATCGTATAGGGGTGGAGACGAAGTTGGTCTCCCGCCGGAAAGTTGTCCGGCCTGGGGGTGACTGGACTGTGTAAGAGCTAGTCTCGTGCCGCACAGATGTGGTCGTCTCTATCGTCTCTATGTTGTTCGTGACACAGTTCTCCTGTGGACAATACGCGGTATTACTTGGAAATATAATTTCAGAAAAAACCTTAATGTTAATGTGTACGCCAAGTTTTTCTTAGATATGGACGGACGGTTTCCAAAAACTGCACCTAGTAAAATGAAAAAGTTACGAAACAAATTGCGATTTTTTTTTCGTAATTCAGCAGTTTCGACGGATTATTTCTGGTCTGTTTACCCTTCGGGCATCTGAAGATAACTAACGAACCTAACCTACCTAGAGTTTTGCGATCGTAACAGGTTTCCAACAAGGAAGATTAATTCTTCGATCGTAACTAGTTTCGTACAAAGAATAAAAATTCTTCTATCGTAACTGGTTACGAACTTGCGGTTTCGTACGCGGCCGAAGGTGACAGAGCTCCTATTTCTAAGTGTTTTGGACCTTCGGGCCGACTGAAGAACTAACATAACCTACACCTACCTCATATTTAAATATACACTATTTTTTTCTGAATTAATTTCCTTATATAATTTGACTTTATGTATTTTGAACGTTATACATAGTATAGATTATAAACGTTATGAATTTAAATCGTAGAAATTTTAAACTTATGACATAAGATATTATTAATTGCGTACGTTATGCAATTTGACTTTATATATTTTGATCATATGAAAACCGAACTTATAACATTTGATTTTAGATGTTTTGCTACGTAACCAATATATTACAGGAGTTGGTATAAAATTTAAATTTCACGTTCCCCCACGTGCAATTATTTAGTCCGGGCACTTTTATGGGTTTTGGGATAGCAAAGGCTGTGTCAATGATTTTTCGAGAGGAGAGAGAAGTTTCGAATTTTTAATACACTAGAAAATTAATTCATTATTCAAGACATTAAAATGTCCAATCAAATGTTTTATTAAATGGCAAGCGGTGAGCGGTAAATGGTCAGTTTAAACTTGGGCAATTAATTAAATTGATATCTTCACATAATACTAATTGATTGAGTAGTATTTCAAGCGGGGCAGACTCGCTGGCAGTGTATATTGTGGAAACAGTCACCTCCTCATCAGCAAGAGTTTGTTTAATAAATGAGCTTATTTATAGTCGTAAATTACATTTCAACTTACTGACTAATAAACGTGGAGTAACCGTGGAGTAGCGAAGTCATGCTTGGTCGTTATCTGTCGAATTCAAATGGTACAATGACAGATAAGGACAAAGCATGGTTTAGCTACTCCACCGGTTACCCCAAGTTTATTAATAAGACTGAAAGTATCTTAGCTTAGCAAGAATTAACGATGCTTTATAGGGTATCGGATTACTAAGGCAGACATTGGATTTATTAATCATACATAATGTTGTCTGCGTCAAGTTATCTATACGCTCCATTACACAAACTATGGCGTCTACAAAAATAGTGTAAGGTGACACGGGGTATTGTATTGTATATTGTATCAAAAGAGTTATTGAATTTTAGTATCACCCAGGTACAGAAATATATTTTACCTCGCCTCTATTATTTAAGGAGTTAGAGCGCGCTGTAATCAAAATATTTATTCAGTAAATTGGCCAGATGAGTGCTCTTCTTACATGTTGTAACTTTAAAAATCTTGTTTTAATATTAAAAACTAACAGAAAAACCATATTTGCCTATTTTGGATCTCCATAGCTAAAAACAAAGCTTAAAATGCAATCCGAAGCTTCCTATGTGATGTCTATAAAATATATAATAATCTCCCATTAATAATTAAAGAGGAAAATAATAAAGGCCGTTTTACTAAAATATTAAAAGAGTTTTTAATAGACAAATGTTTTTATAATATTAAATCATACCTTGAAGAGAAGTTATAGTATGTAATACCTACAATATGGGCCCTCCTCTATCCTAAAATTGTTGTGCCCAACAGGGCCCGTAGTGTAAGTTGTTCCTATTTTATACATTACTTATTGTGATAATTTTGTAACATGACAATATGAAATGTAATTAAATAAATAAATGAAAATTCAGAAGAATTACTGCTCTAAGGGTACCAGTATGGTATAATATACTCGAATTAGAATTTTAAATGTGAATAATTTTTCATTCATTTTATGAGAAAAATATATATTCCTAACTATAAATATAATGACAGTTCTACGAAAATTCCGATCACTATGACTGGTTATATGACAAACTTACCTCCGTCTCGTAACCAGGCCCCGAGCTGAACCGCATGCGCTTGGCCGGTGGCTGCGTGGTGATAGGGCTCTCCGGGGCTTCGTCATCGGTCGAGGAGTCCGTCACGTCAGCCGCCGGCGCCGAACCATTTGCGTTGGAGCTGCTAGGGCTGCTGAACCACTTGGTGATCGTCGCGGGCAGCAGCCCCGACACCCGTGACGTCACATTCTTCACGAAAGACTGCCAAAAATTTGGAACGTATTTTTAAATGTCCCTTGGATTCAGAAGTCTTACACCAAATAAAACCTTTTTCCTAAGGGAACTGAGAAACTTGGTTGGTAGCTTGGCAGGCATTAGCCAATCTCGCTCTACTTTTAGTGTGTGTAGCTTACATTTTGCATCGTCATCTTGAATGGGAAACTGTAGAAGACGGCAGTGGGAGTAGTGTGAGATAAGATACGACGTCCTAGCAACGGAGGACGAAAAAAGTTTAAAAAATAGTTACTAAAGTTAAGACACAGTATATGGTCCATTCCAATAGACTTGTCTTATTTAGTAAACACTTTTATAACCTCAAAATGCATCATTTTTGGATAAAATGCCCGTTTTCAGCTGAATAAAGCAACTAGAGACCACATTTTGCACACCATTTTCCTGGTTTTGCATCATGGATAGTTTTTTCAAGACAAAATTGTTATTTTAGGCGAAAATGGAGCACTTTGAGGTTATAAAAGTGTTTACTAAATAAGACAAGTATTGGAATGGCCCATAGGTTGATCCGCAAAAGCTGCTATGAACGGAATGAACGAAACGATACGTCACATGTGATTGTGTGAGAACCGTCTAAGAAACTTAGTTAGAATTTCAAACCGGGCTGTATTTCTTTTGCACAAATGTATACTTTTATCCACTTTGTCCATCTATTTGTGGCAGCTCTTGTGAAACCATCGATAAAAGGTAAAAGATAGTAGTTAATAAAGATAAATCACGGAGGAGGCGCGCAAGGTATTATTTCTAAATATACATTATTAGTGACGCAAATGCTAGGCTGTCTTTTCCAGACGGTTCACAATAATCTATTGAAGTTGCTCGTTATACGGGTAGATTCAAATCATTGACGTCAGATTAAGGGAAAATACCTACGCTCGCTATGCAAATGAGACGCGACATCCGTGAGACGAGACAGGTTACATTATTAGTGTTAGGACAATACAAGTGAGGCTGGATGCTATTAATCATTTTAATTAACTAGTTTCACGTTATTAGAACTTAACTATAACTTAAATAATACGTAACCAATGATATAATATAAAAAGAGGTAGATATGTTACCTATACGGTATTCCGCGTGTAAAAATGGGCCGGCTTACGCACACATAATCAGTAAATATTGCAATTACACAATAATTCATAAATGACAAGTGAAAGCAGGATGGTATGCTAATTTCCGGGAGCGAAACAAAACTAGTGTATGTTGCTCTGCAGACTAGTTCACGGTTCCGTTGACGGCGCAAGACTAAGTTAAGGTGTACCAATTGGCTTGGTTTTAGGGTGCCACTATCGAAGTGCGTATAACATATCTACCTCTGTTTACTATATTATATCATTGTACGTAACTGCTTGTATCAGCGAGTTGTGCTCATACAAAGGTCGACAATGAGAATATTTTGTTTGTAAATTGTATAGAAAGGGAAACAACCGATATAAATTAAATGTAACCTTATTTTATATAATATTTAATAGCAGTCATTACAGCGTAATGCCGCCAGCCGACGTAGCAGCGTCTGGCAACGACGGGTGAGGGGGCGAGCGGCAAAATCAAACGCAATGAGACGGATAAAGATAAATTCACAATGAGGATTTGCACGCGATAATATAGCTACTACAATTCACGTCCATAACCGTCTCGACCGATCAGACGCAGCGCTAAGATGTATGTACCAGTGTACCTACCTCGAGATTTATACTAACTATATTAGCGCACATGCAGGGACCGGAACCGCTTAGCGCGAAAGGGGTTTTCGATATGGTATTTGATAGACTTGTTTTTACAAACCCCAAGGATGCGCTAAGCCTATCGTCGACTTAGTTCAATAAAAGGGCAACCAAACGATAAAGTTAATTCGACTAAGCGCTAACCCTATCCCAATACCCCATCGCCTGTTACCCTATTCAAACTTAATCGAAAGGTTTCAAGCTACGCAAGAGCTAAGATACGCAAGAGTTTCGACTTATTATTGCACTACCCAACAATTAATAGGGTAGCGGCAGGTAGTAGCGGCTTAAGTGAGACGGCCAGAATTCGCCCGAATGCGCAAAAAAGAGAGAGGCGATCAATGGGGTACCCAGTCAATGCTAAGTGTTTAAATATTAAACTACCGAAACCGTAATGAACTTGGTAAGATCTACAGATACGGTTAACTAATTCAAAGGGGTTAGCCCTAACGTTAAGGTAACTCAGTCATAGGGTAACCACATCGATTGGATAACCAAATGATAGGTTTAGCCTATCGACAGTGTTAATCAAATGAAGGGGTTTTCCGGTCCCTGCGCGCATGTCCATTGTGTATCCACTTTAAAGCAGCTGTGCAACGTACTGCTGCAAGTCGATAGTCTGCCAAATATTGGGGGATAAGTTTAAGGCCTATAGGCCTTCAACTCATTCCCAAACTACACCTATAATGACTCGCACGATAAATAAACTTCGGAGAAAACTTTGCTTACTTGGCGACATACTGACCTGCGTTATTTAAATTTCGAGTATTTGCGTTTTGTGAAACTTTAACTATGGGTTCTAAAAACAAATTTAATGTTCACCCTAACTACCTGTACTACAACCAGGGACAAATTAAAAGGAACGCAATGAAACAAGTTGACTGTATTACGATATTTTACACCTTCGATGATTCGATATTTGAAACATACGGCTGGTGTCATTAAGCAAAAGGATTTTTATCTTTTAAAATTGATATGATTTTATTTGTTTTCTGATACTATTTATTTTTTCTTTAGTTTCAATATGTAACTTTTTGGTAAATGTGTACACTTTAGTACCTTTAGTACCTTGTCTATTTAATATCACGTTTAAACTGCCATAATATGAATTGTCACAGCGCTAAAAGTAACCAAGAACAAAAATATACCTACACATATTTATGAACTCGACTGTACATTTGAGTGTTTCTTTTTTTTAACTCCTTACTTGTTAATAACGCACGTTTTTAAGAAAATCAACAAAACATTTCTAATCAATTTGTCGCCGAGTGTAATTACATTTTATTTTTCTTTTTACCCTCTCTTTAGATGCACTACAAACATGTTTCGTCATAACTTAAGATGAAGGGGGTGAGAACAAGGTGGGCGGCTGCGACCTGGCGCCCTGTGGTGGGAGTCTACCCAGGTACAGTTCACTGACTTCAAGAATAGATTGTGGAATAAACCAGTGGGAATTCATCAGAGGCGTCTGACATATTCTAATGAGATTTAGTGGAAATTACAATTTCTAGATTAATTTATGGTAAAGATATTTTAACCGGTAAGTAATAATTTTTCATAGGACCTGCCCGCGTCATCCCGCATAAACAGTTGTGGCCAAATAATTAGGGATGCCTACAAATATAAGGCAATTGTATTGGTAAAACGCAAGCGTCCCTAATTATCGTCCCTATTTAGTCCACAACTCTATATTCAATTTTGACAACCAAACAAGAAGGTCTTAACCAATTTTATTTTTAGTTACACTTATCGTTAACTAATAAACTAAGGTTTAAATTTATGAACAATTTATCACTGGTTAAAACGAGTCTTTCTTTTTATAAGGATTTGAAAAAAAAAATGGCATTCATACAAAGTTGTAAACCCTATACCTAATTTAATTGAATATAGGGCTGAGATCACCAACAATTAAACGGACGATTAGCGGTTTAAGGGGTGTCAAATTTATTGATTATCAGCTGATTAAGACTTAATCATCCGTTCTTCTGAAACAACCTCGGCCTGAACTCGGCTTTGGCCAGGGCGTGTTCCGTGTATAATGATATTAATAAAAAAGCATCTCATGTCTCATGTTGACATATTTCATGACTCTCTTCCAGTTTTTAAAAACAAAATTATAAAATTATTATTAATTAAATAAACCTAAACCTATGTTAGACGTTAATTACTTAAGTTAGACTAAACTATATTTTAAATTTTATCAGAATTGTCATATCTTAATATTGTTTTTTCTTGTTTTTAGGATTGTAAGTTTTTATTCAATTTGTTTGTCATTATAAATGTTGTGTATGCCTGTAATTGACATTCATATCAGATTGTGTACTTGTAATTTAGTTTTATTGTAACTGTATTAATACTCGTATGTTTGTTGTTGGTGTACCTTAATAAATAAATAAATAATTGTTGGTGAACTGGGCCCTTAATGTAGTTATATATAACTAACTTTGTATTTCACTATTATTTATTTGTACCATAAAATAACTAAGCACCTGCTAAATGAGAGGACCCTGTGTGTAGAGCATGAATACCGGTATTCGATACTATCGAAAAACCGGAATATCGAAAAATTCCGATATTATAAAACCGATATTCGAGCTTGCAAAATACCGGTATTTCGATATTACATTAATTTAATATAATTATTAATTTCCAATAAAATAATGTTATATTTTTATAGCCCCATCCAAGCATGTAATTTTTTACTAGCTATAGGATGCATTATTCCCGTGATCCAGACCATTTTTTTGCATAAAATTAAACTTATAATAATGGTAATTACAGTAATTTAAGAATGCACTACATATTTCTCATAGAGGAGAATCTAGATGTAAATATTGGCGATGAAATGTTAAACTTATTTAAATTTATCACTAAGTATTAAGCCTCAAACTTCGTCCACCTAAAGTAGCAATCTAGGTCAATTCAAAAATCATTCGATTTTTAACATTTGTAACTTTTTTGAATATCAAAAAAATATCGAAATACCGGAAAACCGGTATTTAAAATTTCAGTATAGAAAAAATACCGGTATTGGAAAAAATCTCCGATATTGGATGCTCTACCTGTGTGCGAAATTTCGTCATTTTGACGTCATCGGCACCAAAAGTTCAACCTCTGATAATGATTTTGATTTATTTTTGCTGTAGGCATAAAATATAGACAATGGAGTTATTTGGCTCTAAAAAATGATATTTAATGTGAAACAGTTATTTGATCTTTACAATAATTAAAATAAATAAATAAATAATAACTATTATGATTATTTATATAATATGTATTTTGAAATTAAATAACAAACATAATGTAGTTTTATTTGACTAAACTTTTGTAACAGAACTTATAGCCGACTAAGTATACAGATCAGGAAGCAATAATCATAGTAAACTATAAATTTCAATACCTACTATAAGAAATTTCTGAATACACCGATATTCCCAATCTGTTATACCTAGGCAACTAGTGCATGGTTTTATTTTGTTAAACTAACAGAAAACATCTTTTTTAAAAACAGAAACACTGATTTTAATTTTCTTGATATTCACTGCCTATATTTTTATATTCCTATGCAAATTTAAATTACTCTGATACTTACATGATATCTAAACCCGCTCATTGCCTAACGCGTTCGCAAACGTTTTCATTTTGACAGTCCTAAGGAGAGTCTGCTTCCAAATGAAAACAATTGTTCCACTTTGAAGTCGATTGCGATTGCAAGGGCGTTAGGCAAGCTGACTTTAAAATTGGAAAGACTTGAATATGATCTTGATATGCTACGGATAAATATTGTTATAATTACAAGCAGACTTCCTTTACCTATTGTATTCTTATGCTAGGGGGTCATCTGATGAAAAATAATTTATTATGAGTATTTGTAAAGAATTACATTAAATTCAGATAAATATCTGTAATGGCTAAAAAATGAACGCATAAGTTTAACATGACAAAGAGTGTTTACAGTCGCTAATGCAAATATTATTTACACTGAAATGCAATGGATCTTACATCGCGAATCAAATAAGGAAAATTATGAAGACTTTCCTTGAACTACAATAGGAATTTATTATGTTACTATGTGTTAATATATTTATTACATGTATACTTATTATCCAATTACTGCTGTATACCCAAACCCTTTCAAAACTAAAATAACTGATATGTCTCCAATTTTTAAAATCTAAACAGAGAAGTAGAAAGGCCATTCTAGTTTTCAGTGTACACTTTTGTTATCGTCCGATAAAAAGTGTACCAAATTATGAATTCACGTATAAATAAATAACATGAACTTAGAATGTTTACGTTAAACGATTTTCAAAAAAATTACTCAATTATCATTGAAGAATCTTGGTAACTCAGTGGTAAATTGCACTTTTTCCATAGAAAAGGCGGGGACATCAATGTCCACTGCGTTACTCACTTTATAGTCATTACAAATAATGTTTTATGAATTAGGATAATTCTAAATATATAAGCTTATTTACGTCCCTTTTTGAGTTTAAAGTTAGAAAACGCAGCACTACCATTTGTTGAAATAAAAATAGTTTAGTGAGAATGTGGCTAAAACTTATGTACAACGAAAAGTAGTATGGCCCAGATACAAGCGTCTTCGAAAAAATAATTTGCAATAATGTTTATGGATACAAATCAAAATTCATAATTCACTGAGTTCTCTTGATGTATTAAACAAATGTATACCCTAGACTAGGAATACATATCTCAATATGATATTTACAGTATCTGCTACCAGTCGCACATGATTGACTATGCATATATCACCAACTATCTTTCAAAAATGATCCCTGCTTCAGTATAATGGCTAATGGCAAATACATAATGCATTCACTGTTTGTAAACCTAATGCTTAATAGAATTTCAGATGCACTGGTACTGAAAAACATGCCTGCGTTTGAACCTGCAGTTGTAAGCATGGTCTTGGTAAATATTTTTTTACAAAACATGTTGACTCTTGGGCAACTGACATTACTTGCATGTAACATGTTTTTGGTTAGTGGGAAATAAGAGAGTATGCTCGAACCCTGGGCGGCCTGCAAGTCCCTTATTTCTGCCGTCCAACATGCCTTCATGGTGTTGCAGACATGTGGTTCTATCGCTTAAAAAAGATATGTAGAGAAAACTGCTAGAGTAGCCTTTGTAGTTTAGGTCCTATTATAGACAAAAAAAAAATGACCCCCTCTTTTTATTAATAAAAAACTAGCAGCTGGCCACGACTCTGTCCACGCACCACGAAAAATAAAACAGCCCATGTTCATCAGGGATAATGTAGGATTCTAATGATGAAAGATTTTTTCAAATCGGTCCAGTAGTTTCAGAGCCTGTTCAATGCAAACAAACAAACAAATAAATCTTTCCTCTTTATAATATTAGTGTAGAAAAGAGACCACCTATACACTAAACCAAAAGCTCATCCATAAAACATAGTGAAGGAGAAGTTGAGTGTAAATGACTAGTATTCAGCCTTCAAGACAGGTTTTCATTATTCACCTGACAACTCCAAAATAAACTCCTATCCCCTTACTAATAAACGTTGAGTAACGGTGGTATAGTTATACAATGTTTTCGCCTTATCTGTCAAATTCAAATGTCACAATGACAGATAAGGACAAAACATTGTATAGCTTTACCACCGTTACTCAACGTTTATTAGTAAGGGGGCTAGTATGGAAATATAATCATGTTTATAGAAAAAATACTTTTATAATAGAAAAACTTGAATCATATTTTAATTTGTTAATTTAAAAACAACAATAGAATGTAACAGAAATTATATTGTCTGGCTGTCAGATATTATTTTTAAATTGACTTTGAACACATCTTGCTGAAAACACATCTCATTAACATAATATACATTCACAAATAGGTTTTTTGTTTATAAAACGTAAGTAAATATTTTTTGTTTTCGTATGCTGTCTAGGCACATCACAGTGAAAATATTACCTACCTAGTTACACCTGGGGCCCTTAATATCGCTGTGTGTATCACGTGACAAAGTTCAGATAAGGCATCTCCCAAATTCTCACACGTAAATAAGTATGAGAGTGACGGATGCTTATTCCACATCTGACGGGCGATATAGACGCAGCCATACTAGGCCCGCTGTATTGATGAAATACATAATTTTGATTCTGATTTTTAAATACTTCTACAAATGATTCCTAGATTTTATTGAATTTTGATTAATACCTACATAGTTTTTATATAAGCTCTTAAATCCACAAAAATGCTAAAATTTAACTATATTATTTTTATTCATCCAAAAGCAACTTCTTTCTAAAATCCCATTTTGCTAACCCTGAAGTAGAAGGATAATGCATGTGGTTAGGCGCATTCAAGCTGTGCACAAAAAAACATAATTATAAGAGGCGATATCCAAAAGACTTATTTATACCGTGATAAAGTATATTAACTTATGACAAAGACTTATGGTCTGTTGTTTGATCGGTAGTTAAACTAACTAATGGTCAAAAAATGTTACTAATGGTTAAAATCTCAAGGAAATGTGTCAAATTTTCCATTCCTTTATCGAAATTTAAGAATTAGTTAGTTTAACTACTGATCAAACAACAGGGCCTTAGCAGTTTTATAAAAATATACTTTTCTTTAATCCAAAAAGTGAAAAATACCAAGCTCTATTAATATATAATAACTATTATATTTTATAAAATACAAAAAATATATCAAGCAAATATTGAATGTATAAATTGGAATGCATTACCAAGGCACAGCTATTGTAGATAAAGTATTTTTCACAAAATACTGATGGGCACAAATAAATTGTCCTTAAGGGTTTGTAAATATTAGAAAACATTTGTTTGGGAAATGTAAATACCCCCAGGTATATTTAATTTAATATAAACCTTTAAGCTTATCTAATAAAAAAAGAAGAACAAACCTCCATAGTTAACTTAAGCCAGGAAATACAGCCTGAACAGGTTGAACTTTCACAACGCCAGAGCTTCAAGTGTACAGCGAAACTAACCAAGCATGGACTTTGACAAGACAAGGATATCGCATACGCCAAAACTTGAATATAAACCACTTCATCCCCAAAAAAACTACATAAACATTTATGGTATTGGTTTATACCAACAACAAATTGCGATCAATCGCTATGCGAAGCGTCACGAGTAAAGATATAAATACACATCTACGCGTGAGGCCTGAAGTCGGTATGAACGAAAAATTTAACGACAATGTCGCTAGAGCGGGAATCTGTACAGTGACAACTTACATTGTTAGATTCGCCAGAGGATGTTCGGGCCCGTTTTTCCTTGTTCTTCGAAAAGACGTCACGACTCATAGTAAATTGTTTTTTTAAACACTTGCTTATCTCATGCGGCAAAGCTACTGCAAATTAAATTTTTGCCCAAATAAATTCACAACTGGCAAAAACGTGACAAACATGGCGTCTCTAGAACGTGTCAGAATGGAGCATAAAATGGATCTTCACATATATAATTTAACACTTATCAACTGAGAACGTTCAACTATGCCGGGTTTTTAATACATTTCTAATAAAGTAAAACCATACACCATTATGAACTTGATAGAAATATTAAACTAATAAAAACGGCGAATTTCACATTACCGCTCGACACGCGGTGTTGCAATATTCATATTCTTTTTTTAATTTGTGTTGCCGGTTTTTCGTTTCATTAATAATATGATACACAGATTATAAGATATGTCTAAATGATATCAAACAGTACGATAAAATAAAGTGCGCCAATGAATAGCTTTTATTTTAAAATTTCTACAATGCAAGGGCTGCGCAATTTATGTTAAATATAAAAAAATAGTTAAAAAATACACATTGAAAAATCTAAGCGGTTTCATCCAAAAAAAAACAGTTGCAATTGGTGATTGCTGAGAATATTCGAATGACCGAAGTAGTTGGCATTCGTATGTTTTTCGACGATAACTTGATTATCTTGATTATCACCCCTTATAGACGGGCGAGTAAGTACGCCGTACTTGGGCATTTTCACGAAAAAGTGTACCCAATTAAGGACCGAAATTAAGGAACTTTTGTCAGTTTTGGCAGCCGTCAATGTATGTTTAATTTTCGTCACAAAACTGACAAAGTTAAAGTTCCTTAATTTCAGTCCTTAATTGGGTACACTTTTTCGTGAAAATGCCCAAGTACGGCGTACTAAGTCGTCCGACTATCACCCCGTATACGGTTTCCGAATGCAGAATTCCGAATTAGAATTCTGTGAGACTAGCGCACACATTCGTTTTTCTTCATTCGGAATTTATAGCGGATAGAATTCATTCGGATAGCGTGGTGAACGCACGAAGATGGAAGATGACGATTTATTAGCTATTGCATTTCTATTAATAATAATAATGTTTCTACCCCGCACATATTAAAACTATCGTGTTGCGATTCTATGCGTAACAAATATCTACCGATAATATAAAGAAATATATAAGCTTCGTCGCTCTCCAACGTTAGTTTTTGACAGCTTTTGGCAAGTCTTATAATCTGTGGGCGCTATACGAATCGAAAGAAAAAAGAGAAAAAAAGAAAAAAAGAAAAAATCGAAAAAAAAGATTAATATGTTCTTATTTCTTATTTTATGGTACCGTAAAATGGGTTGAATAGAAACCATATGGGCCTGTTTTATAAATCTACAAATTACAATTTTACAGGTCTAAACTGGCAGCACTGCTCAAATGGCTGGTCGCCATTGGTCGAGGTTGTGTCAAATGAAAACTTGTAACCTATAAAATGTAATTTGTAGCTTTATAAAACTGGCCCAAGATAGAAACGATTTTCAATTTCAAAGCTAATTTTCGGCTATGATCCTTACAGTAATGTGAATAAAGTCGGTGTCATTTTGTAAGTCTTAATGCGTTCTACAATTTTTTCCTAGGTATATATGAGCTATATATGGCTAATTCAATAAAAAGCGCAAAAAAACATGCCGTCTCTATTCATAGTGAGTAGGGGAGAATAGAGACGCCATATGGGGTGAATATAAAATGTGGCAAAAGGGTTGTCAAAAATATTATTGTACATTCTAATAGCAGGTAGGTACTTACCTAGGTACCAATGTTTGAGTTGATAAACCAGACATTGGATACGAATAAGGTAAGTACCCTACATAAACATAAATAACAAGTCAATTTGAAGGTTTGAATAATTTTTATTTTACTTGTAATTGCAGTTCAATACAGATACTGGGGCCATTTTTACTGGTCTAAATGCAATCGGTATTCGGAAATTCACTAGTTTTGTATAGTTTTGTATACCTAAATGAAAAAAAAAGCAAATAAGTATACGTTATATTAAAAAAATAAACAAAATACCTACTTACCTACAAAAAAATATTACATTGCCACTTTTGACTACCCTATCGTGTAAATTTTGATTGACCCCACAATCGGCCCGTTTTACCAGCATGGCGTTTCTAAAGGCCTCCGTTCTGCCTTCAGGTCTAATGCCGGCACCACACTTCGCTATTCGCTATTCGTTATACGGCCTGCGCCGTATTTGTAAATATTGTAAATATTTGCTATCGTGCTTATGCGTTATGCGTGCGAATAAAGAAAACATAGACGAATAAACCCTCCACACTTCGTCGAATGTAGGCGCATAAGCCGAATAAAGAATAGCGAATTGTGGTGCCGGCATAACTTACCTCAAACTAATGACCCCATAATAGCGATTCTAATCACCCTTCATATCGTCTCAATTTACCTCAAAGCCAAGTTAAAACTAGTAAAGATCTATTTTACCGAAATTTGTGCTTTAATAATGAACTTAGCACCGTTTTTTTATATGCAAAATGTAAAATAAAGATGAAATATTGGAAATTACTTACGAAATAGGCAAAACCATCCGTATTTTACCGGCAGTAGAAAAGTTCAAGCATTTAGTTCATTCGCGGTTACAATGGTCGTCTTCAACTGACAAAAACTTTGTTTGTAACTAAAGCGGGCTACATACCATCAGTTTTAACGGCACAGTTTCAACTGTACAGTCGAACTTAAAACGTATGTGTGTAGGCACTGCGAACTGTGCAGTTAAACTGACGATCTAAGAATTATCTAATCGAAATTTCATTAGATAAAAATCTAATCGAAATCGATCTAAGAATTATCTAATCGAAATTTCATTAGATAAAAATCTAATGAAATTTCGATTAGATAATTCTTAGATCGTCAGTTTAACTGCACAGTTCGCAGTGCCTACACACATACGTTTTAAGTTCGACTGTGCAGTTGAAACTGTGCAGTTAAAACTGATGGTATGTAGCCCGCTTAACTTCACGGCTGTCGAGTGTTACTAGGGTATTGAGAAATTGTTGCTCTTGAAAATAAAATCGTTAAAGTGAAGTATTTATTGAGTTGTAAGAAGTGTTTCCCTTGTATAAAATTGTTAACTGGCACTTACCTTACTTCTACTATTGGGATTTTCGTTTAAAAATTGAATTGAAATTGAGTGACATGTGGGCCCGTTTCACGAAGCTACAAGTTACAAATTACAAGCGGAAGTCTCTTTCAAACTCCTTTTGCTAGAAAAGGAGTTCGGCTTGTAATTTATAACTTGTAGCTTCGTGAAATGGGCCACTGGAAGACTGCCGATGCTTATACTGCCCTACTAAGCATAATGGCGATATCTCAGACAAAACATCTGTAGAAATTGCAACCTAGTTACAAACATAAGAGAGTTGAATCTGCTTTGGCTATTTTATTTAGTTATTGCATTTTTGCTTAGGAGGGCAGTATAGCACAGGACTCATCTCCTATTATAAGCACTGGCCTTACCAAATTTCATAAGGATTAAATGGTCTCCCTTATTATGACGAAACAGTAAGGTGCCAAACTATGTTCCTATCGTATTTTCTGCTGTTAGCTATTTGCATGTATAGCTTAAGTTAATCATCTTTTTTTATGTACCTATCCATGTTTTATAAAATAAATTATTATTGTTATTTACAATTGTTGCAATATATTAATACCCCATTTTACGGTATAATCACACCAAGTTTGACGTTTCTATGATTTACCGTTTTTACCATGGTACACTAATATACTTCGCCTGGTATTCTCTTCCGAGAAACCTTGGTCACGTGAGTGGACACGTACTACGTCATATCCGTCAACCGAAGATTTCCAAACTTTAAAATCGGGGTAATTTTAAAATATAAGCTCGTATATATTAACTTAAGACTATCATTGTATATAGGTTTTACGTTTTAACCATTTACTGTTCTCTATAAAAAAAAATGTATAGACGTGTTGCTGCATTTTGACGTAGGTACGGGTATAAGTTCTACGAGCAATGTGCTGTGACCGGCACTTAAATGTTGAACATTTAATGGTAAATATACTATTATACAAATAACAAAATAAAAAATAAGTTCTAAATATTGGGCTATAGATTATGAGAACTTGAATATTGATAAGCGCTTTTATATTCGGCGCTTCGTCTCATTTATGTACAATAGGACATAAAATACTACTCACCATATTTAACCGTTGTTTTACGCCCGCAATATCGCCACCACTTCTCGGCAAGCGATTATTTTGTTGGAAAAGTATAGAAACCGACTGTGTCCTACCCTTTCTGCTCTTACAGCTTTTAATAGAGCATTTAACCATTTTAATATTACAAAGAAAACTCATCGACAACATTTACCGCGACAGTTTGAAAATCATTGGAGTGTCATAGCGTCATGATACCGAGCGAGAGCGGAATATGATATTCCCAAAGGTTCGAATAGTATGACGGGAAACATCAAGTTGACAAATTTGTAACCGGCCAGTTTGATCTGTTGAATCCGGTGATGCCTGTAGTATCAGGTTGTAATTCCACACTGCAATGTAACCTTTATGTTTAAAAAAAATTCCCTGTTAGTTATTTTCATGCATAAATGTATATACAATATTAAAATAAAACATTAAATGAAAGTGAATGTGTAAATTATGCTCGTGACTTATATTATTCGTGATATATATATATTTGAAATAAAACCGTACAATAACCTAAAATATATTTTTTTCCTTATTTTAGGGTAGAGGTTAATCAAGTGGCAACTTTGTGATGACGTAGAAAGTGTCCCTTTTCGGAAGAGAAGACCTTGTTTTATTAGACCATGGTTTTTACGAAACAAAAATAAAAAACCAGTCATGTTCGAGTCGGACTTGTGCACCGAGGGTCCCGGATTTAAGATAATATGCTTGGTAACCGCAAAAGAAAATACTGATTTTGTTATGAACTTTATTTTTTATGCAATAAGGTCCATTTTTATTAGCCTTAATTTTAATACAGATTTTCAAAGTTTTTTGTTATTTCTCAAAAACTGTAAATTATGCGCACTTTATTTTATTTTTCCCATAAGATACAAATAAGTAGCTAAACCTCGGGAATTTTTCAGATTTTTTGGTCCATATACTTCGGAGATAAGGGGCGGGGGGGGGGGGGGGTGGGCGGTATTTTTTTGTACATGTTTGGCTATAAAGGATAAACTAAGCCACATTTTTTTTAAATTGCATTTTGATCCCTTTTATATGACATCCCATTTGCTATACCTAATCTAATAACTTTCATTTGTCAACCCCCCATTCTAGACCCCTTTTCAATTATTTACAAAAAAACAGATGCGGGCAAGGAATTTGTACAACTGTGCCAAATTTCAAGTTGATAGCATTTGTAGTTGCTGAGAAAAACTTCTGTGACATACAGACAGACAGACCACGAAGTCTCACCATAAGGGTTCCTTTTTATTATTACCCGACTGCCGGAGGGTATTGTATTTCACAGCATATATATGTATGTTTGTTCCTTTGTGGCTTTCTAGAAACTAAACGCGTGGACCGATTCTTATGTCAATCGATTTGTCTTATATGTCTTATATGTCTTATATGACCGTAATTAAAATTCAATATGGCGCAACTAGACGCCCCATATTGTAAAAAAGAAAAAAAAGTCGACGAACTATGACAAATGGGGTATCATTGAATAGGTATTTAAAAATCATATTCAGGGTTCTTTAATCATTTTTCATTTTGAACGATAATTTAGGATTTATAACGATTTAAAGTTGGTTAGCAACAACAGTCGGGTTTTTTATTTACCATTATGGTACGGAACCCTAAAAAAGGTTAAATGAAAACTTTTCTTGTATGGGTGCCACCCTTTGTTAATTCACTTTCATTCATTACTTTTATTTGTTAGTACAGTCAACATCATAAATAAGTGATCATTTATGTACCTTGTCACTTTAACGTCGTGTTTGTCATACAAAATTGTGAAACGATTGAAAGCGACAAGGTACATAAATGATCACTTATTTATGCTGTAGACTGTACCTAAATCCGCCATAATAACATAAATTAAAAAACCGACTAACTATTACGGTTCAAAACATACCTACAGCTCTTTAAACGTAGGACTGACGGGCAGCGTAAGCATATAACTACAGGGTCCCCTTGGGCTCCCTGCGGGTACGCAACCCTAGAAAAACATTTATTTGACTAACCTTAGTCATATTTGTTTTTAATTTATCCTTCGGCAGTCGGGTAAAAAGAGTCCTGAGCGACCTACCTGCGCAGTGAGCAAATTACGGACCAAATTGTTGGGCGCGGCGGGGGCAGCGTAAACCGCATCGCTTTGCTGCCACGCTATTGGTTCCCAGTAATACACTCTTATCTATGATTGGTTTGTTAGTAGACACCATGCGCAAACATATCCCGTCTACTAGCCGCCCGGAGCTCTTTTTACGTGTGTTGGCCTGTACCCACGTGGATTAGAATTTTATTGAAGGATTAAATAAAACACATTTTGCCTATTAAATCTTTTTCTATTGAAAAGAAGTTTCCAACATCACTTTTAATTATTGAAATTAAAAGAAACACAACTCAGCTCTATTACAATTTACAAAACAATACTATAAGTCACACTCATTGCAACTAACATAATATACGACCACTAAGGGTGCGGCTCCACTGAGGCGGAGACGAGCGGAGCGGGGCGGAGCTGTGCCAATATTAACCAATAGAATATAAACTAACGTGCGCAAGGCGCGCTCCACGTGAACGCATGCGCCTTCTATTGGTTAATATTGGCACAGCTCCGCTCCGCTCCTCTCGTCTGCGCCTCAGTGGAGCCGCACCCTAACGGCGGAACGCTATATTCAAACCGCGGATAGATAAGGCTTACTTCGGATTAAAATTTGACATTTGCCCATACAAAATGTGTCAAAGGGGTTTAGGTAAAAGTGTTGTCATTTGTAAAATTCATACATTTTCAAGGTGAGCGGCCATTCTTAAAAGTGATAAATTATGATAGAATTATTTAAAATAAAAATATATTCTGTTATGTAATGTAACTCTTAAGTGCATCGGAGCCGTGATATTTTAATATTCATACTTGGGCGTACTTTTGTACTAAAAACTGAATACTTAAATCTTTAAAATCTCCGCTCCGATATTATTTAACGCCATAAATTTTATGTATCTATGTATATTTAGAGGTCCTCTAAATAACTACGTAACAATCATCAGTGGCCACTGAAAAAAATAATGGCAATATTCTTCAAACAAATTTACCCAATTCCCTTTTAACCCGAAGTAAGCTTATCCGTCCATGTTTTGAATATAGAGTTTGGCCATAAGACTACTGTAAAAACCATGGATGCAATAAAATGAATATGAATATGAATATAACTGTATGTTTTACACTTATAGGCAGCAAAAATTGTACATATCACTTATATTCGTTACATTTCACCCCTCCAAGGCACTTGTATTGCAGTTTTTATTTTACAAAATGGTCTATAACTAACAACCAACTTTACTAAAATGTTTAAAAAAAAATGTTGATAATTTAATCCGTTACATAACTGGCTGTGTAGACAATATAATATTTATAACCTAACATTAGATAGTAAATGTGGTACAATTATTAATTCTATACGAGTACAACTTAATTGAGAGCTGGAATAGGCATGAGGTGTGGGGGTGAGGTATGATAATGCTCATATAGTCGCCTTGCCCTCTGCCTGCACATTTTAATTAAGTTATACTCAGTCAGGTGCATTTTATACAATATTACATTATAATAAATTGTTATTTCAATCTGTAAGGTATTGACCACACTAAAGGGTAAAGTTATGCTGATGCAAAGTTTACGCTGTCTTGTCTACCGTATCGTACCAACACGTATTTATCGCGTAGATAGATGTTTATTCAGTAAGTAGGCCCCGCAGGCACTTTTACACGTCAAAAATCTAGATAAAATACGCGATCATGGTGAAATGCAACTAAAAATTAATGTTGATGAACAATAAAATAGACAATTATTGATGTTCAAAAACACTACAAAATATGCAAGCGAGGTAAATTACAATGATTCACACAGGCTTTTATGACTGATGTCAAGGATTTAGGCTCTTGAGGTACAGAATGCCATGTACCAACCAGGGCTGGATTAACCATGTCAGGGGGCCCGTAGGCAATGCAATTCTGGGGGCTCCTCTTTAACTGGTGCGCGGGGCCCCTATGCAGTTGCCTAACCCGCCTTATGGATAATCCGGCCCTGGTACAGTCGACGTCAAAGATGTTTACACTTTAGTACCTTGTCACTATATCCGCTATGACAATTTGATATGGCAGTTTAAACATGACGTTAAATAGACAATATTTGTACCAACTCTTTGGGATTTTGATGAATCTCAAATTACCCATCTTTGGCATATTTTAAGCTTCAGTATGGTCAATTCTTTCTGTCACTACCATATAAGGAATGCAAATAGATTAAACAGTTTCAACAATTAACTGAATCACTAGCAACACACCTGGCAAGTTAAAAATACATAACTAAAAAAATGTATAACTTTGCATAGTTTTTATCTATACATATATGAACACAGGTTGGATTGTCATACTATAGGCAAAATGTAATCCTGACCCACCATAGTACCGTGTCACAATAACATTTTTTTTTTTGTGTTCAATATCATCACTTACCTAACCACACTGCTCAAGTCTAATATTATCAGTTTTTACATTTAAATGTTATTAGATAGAGTTTTAAATGTCAATCTACCAATCACATTCAAGACATTTTGGTTAATAAAAGGCCAGAATTCAAAAAGTAATGGCAGTGAGCAACATCAAGATATGGTTTTTTCGCTCTTGTTTAAAGTTGGTCAAAATTGCTTGAGTGGTGTTGTTAGCTAAGCGACAATATAGCTTTCACATCTTGCGTAAGATGTATTTTGCCAACATCAGAGTAGACATCGGACACATTCAGAAAATGTCCTGTTGAAAACAAATGTGAAGACTTGTGGGGAACCTAAAACTTAACATTTGTTTTGACAATTCTTATGATTATTATGTTTATAAAATCACTCTAAGACAGTTTTGTGGTGGGTCATTGTTACATTTTGCCGATTGTACACTACTTATTTCATAGGAAGACCAGTGATGTAGAGATAGTTGTGGACAATACTTGTCAAGCAATGTGAACCATATGAGCATTAGTCACTCAAAAGTGTGGGATACATACATACATACCTACATATACTCACGCCTTCATTCCGAGAGTGGGGTAGGGAGAGTTATAGAATTAATTAAATGTGTGATAGTTGATAATAACTTACAGAACCAATAGAAAGCCCCTTACTTTGGTATGTATGCTCGCTCAATCCGTACATCATCAACGGGACATTCATTCTTGTCACATTCAACCAACCCAATTCGTTTTACAACAGCCATCCCTATCTGCACCCTGCCAAATATGGTATGTTTACCATCAAGCCACTGTGTAGGTGCAAGGGTGATAAAAAATTGAGAACCATTAGTGTCTGGGCCAGCATTAGCCATTGACAAAATGCCAGCACCTGTGTGCTTTAAATCCGAGGTTATTTCATCATCAAACGTTGGTCCGTAGATGGATTGACCTCCTTTACCCGTGCCTGTTGGATCTCCACCTTGTATCATGAAGTCTCGAATCACCCTGTGAAACTTCGTGTTGTTGTAGTAACCTCTTCTGACTAACTCCATGAAGTTACGACACGTAATAGGAGATTGCTTCCAATACATCTCGACGACCACACAACCCATGCTATAAAGAGAGAGTTTATTATTCAATTGTTCAGTATTTATTGTCTATAAAAAACGATTCAATTTCATGAAATAAAACTTACGATGTGTCTAAAACTGCGACAGGGGGCTGCCACGTTTTGTCAGGAATACCGACATTTGCGTACCCAAGCATTGTACATTAAGTAAATATAATGTTTTTGTTTGAATTAACTTTTATTAAATCAAAAGGACAGGTAGGACTATCGTGAAGTGAAGTGAAGTAAACAACATACAATACATAGCATAGACGCACGATCGTTACAACGAGGTGCTATATCGTATCGTAACTTCGTATTCCCCGTCTCTTTCATTCCTCATAGGTGACTAAGTTGAGAGAAAGAGATATAGATAAGGTTACTTCAAACTACAATTTTCAAAGTAGGGCCCAGCACGGGACGTCACGCCCACCACAGATTATAAAATATTTTTTACACCATAGCTTTCACCATAGATCGTAGAGGGAGAATAGAATATATACTCTTAGAATTATATACTATTATATACTCTGTTTACGCCATGATTGTAGATGGATTATAGTATATGTCAGGAGGATATATATATACAGGGCGTCCCAAGACTATGGGACATGAAGGCAAAGTACCTTAAATATCGTAGATAGAATGTTTTGCTGAAAGAAGACTTTATGTTATTGTTAAAAGTTAGTAATACTGCATTCAAAGATATTCTAAAAATTACTTGCTTCGTCTGGGAATCGATCCGACTTAAATGTGAAAAAAATGAAACTTTTAAAAATAACATAAAGTCTTCTTTCAGCAAAACATTCTATCTACGATATTTAAGGTACTTTCCCTTCATGTCCCATAGTCTTGGGACGCCCTGTATAGGTCTACCTGAATGTCATGAAAAAAAGGGAATTTCAAATTTAGGTTTTGCAACTCCGGGTATAGGATTTAAAGGTCTTGAAACTTGATTTGCCACCAGAGGCCCGTTTCATGAAGCTACAAGTTACAAATTACAAGCGGAAGTCTCTTTCTAACTCCTTTTGCTAGAAAGAGAGGTCCGCTTGTAATTTGTAACTTGTACCTTCATGAAACGGGCCACAGGTTAACTCAGTATATGAGTATAGTCAATGATATTATATCATTGAGTATAGTGATTATATTTTCTTTGGACTCGTTGGCGTAAAAGTTTTTAGGATGTTTTCTATTTTCCAGGATAAAATTAAAATGTCTGTGCAATTAAATTAACTATCGATACCGTGAAGATGAAACAAACAAACATTTGTAAAATTAGTAACGATTAGTTACCCTACGTAACCTTTAAAGTCAAATTTGTAAAGAGATGGCAGTTCTTAACTTGGAAGGCCAGCCTTATCTAATGCGAACATTTAAATCAAACAGCGATCAAGTTTAACTCTCGATATTGAATTGAGAAAAGGTTAATTGTTAATTATATTGTAAGCGAAAGCCTGCAGAGATTGGTGATTAGCCAAGATGGAGGCATGGAGCAGAAGAGGAAGTGAATGAACAAATATAGTTTTTTTTATAATTCCAGAGATGATAAAAAAAAAGATACTTCGTAAGCTTGCCTAATAACATACAATGATATTTTATATTCTTATACGTTATGTTATGATCATACTAAACGCATTCTAAACTCGATACCGATCACAGACAGTTGTTACGTTTCCATTTTTCTACAGACAAAGACGGCAATCCCTAGCAAACGCTGTTGTTAGAAAGAGATAAATAGATTTTTCAAATTTAATTGACGTTGATGCGTGCGTGTCAGCGGCTGCGGTGCAGTTGATCTGTAGCTTGAGAAAATAGATTGGCATTTTGGGCTTTCAATTTTAGGAATGCCTTTGCGCACATTGGTATGGTATCAAGGTATCATAGACAGATTTCAACACTTTGGACTTGCATTTCCTATTATTTGCAAGTAGGTATAAGGTTAAATTGAAACAATTGTTTGCTATTAATATGTATTTTTATTAGGATTTAATTCAAAATTACTTCAAAAACTTGATGACGTATCGTCACTTAGCTAACAAAGCCACACAGGTCAAAATTTGATGCAACACAATTTTGGACTTTGTATTATATTAAATGAACTCTTAATTCGCGTTTAATCATTGAATTCGTATTCTGAGGAAATGTGCTAAATACAAAGAGTTATTGAACACGATTTGTTGTTACAACAAATGCGGGGTACATCTTATCCGTACTGCAAAATTATTATTAAGTGTACTGTAAATTTGTGAGAAAGAAGACGTAAATCAAACACAGCCTTTCATTTAGTGTCGTGTTTTTAATAGACCCCTAAATGAACCCGAATAATATTGATACTTTAAGTTCCGTTGTACATGTGCAGGAATGTAACTATCACTCCTTTTGGCTTGTATGTCTGAAATGTAAAATCTCATGTAGAACCTTTAATAATGAGATGTCATTTAATTCCAGGACTATCTAATGGCACCACACCGCAAATCGTAGCTGTGTGGCACAATCTTCATAATGTTTTTGTGAGGATTAGAAAAAAGGGAGTTAAGCCCCCTACGCATTATCCTTCCGTGCCATCCCTCCGGGCACGATGCACGACGCAAAACGATAGTGCGTAGGCTTGCTGGACGTCATTGTTATTATTACCGTGATTATTGTCGTCGAGCAAGCCTACGTGCATCGTGCCCGGAGGGATGGCACGGAAGGATAATGCGTAGGGGGCTTTATATCACATCTTCTCAGATTACGAAATGAATTTACATTTTAGTTGCAAATAGTGGCGCGTTATAGTTGAACTCGAATTAACAGTAAATTTAATATAATATAATTTCAAAAATTATATACATCTAATTATGACCTGTGATGTGCCGTATTGTTAGCCTAAGCGACTATACGTCATAGAAAATTGAAGTCATTTTCAACGAAATCATAATAAACATACATATTATAGCACACGATTGTATTAATTTCTTTTTAACACTTGCAAGGTAATTAATCGTTACTAATATTAAAAATGTTTGTTTGTTCCATCTTTACGGCATATAATTGCACGGACGTGATACTTATATTTTATCCTGTAAAATTTAATGATTCCCAAATCCCAAAGAAGTAAAAACTTCTACGCGGACTGATGACGTGGTGGACATCATACTTTTATAGAACTGGGGCCTGTTTTATAAATCTACAAATTACAATACAGAGGCCCTACTTTGAAAATCGAAGTTCGAAGTTACGTTAGCTCCATCCCTTTCGCTCGATTTAGTCTCGAAGGACGAGTGACAGAGATGGAGCTAACGTAACTTCGAACTTCGATTTTTAAAGTAGGGCCTCAGGTTTACAAGTTTCCATTTGACACAACCTCGACCAATGACGACCAGCCATTTGAGCAGTGTTTCTGGTTTAGACCTGTAAAATTATAACTTGTAGCTTTATAAAACGTGCCCCTGGTGGAAAATCAAGTATCAAGACGTTTTAATCCTGTTACTCCTGAGTTGCAAACACTAAATTTGAATTTCCATTTTTGTTATGAGAATAGCCCGTTAGCATGGAAGCAGTTCTCAATATTCTCTTTCTTCATTGTGAATTCAGCTTTACTCCGTAACCTCGTATTTCTGTAGATTATGTTATTTTTAACCATTACACATTTTATTATTTTTTATGTTGAAATATATAAAATAGCAAATAAAATACCTACTCAGTATTGCCAAGGTATATATTCCTTTCCTTTTCAAGGAGAACTTCCTTACTTACTTTGACGTAAATAAAGATACGAAAAAAACTCGCTTGTAGGTATACTGAATACAGTCAGTCAGTGGGTAATCGGGCGTTAATATTTACTTTACTGATCTTTTACATTTCTGTATACCCCCATTTTAAAAAATACAAGTAACGCGATGCATTTCCGTTGTTCGTCTTTCGTTGAGCCATTGTTTAAGTGCTGCAGTCGCTGAGCCGTCGACATTAGATCTGTAGTTTTCACTTCTTGTTTGCCTTCTGATTACTAAAGCTGGGTTTTGCGTGTGATCTGTGTTCAATTACGCGATGGAATCGGAATATCAGCCCAAGCTGGGTCCCGTGCGAGCTTACCAGGGTATGTATTGATCGATGCGTAGGTGGATATTTTGTTTAATGTAAACATTGATTGGTTTGCAACGTACGCAGTTTTGCACGGGAACTCTGGAGACCCGGATGAGAGCTTCACGAGTCTGTCGGAGTATCACGACTACGAGCCCCGGCTGGAGTTCGACGACACGGAGCTCTCACAGCCGATCCCCACGGACGGGCTAGGTAAGTTTCTGAAGGTCATGCTTCCGTCATTCATACTTCGTAATAATAAACAAACTTTGGGTTTAGGTTCGCGTGATCAGGAGTAAATCATTTTTAGGACTAACCATCAAGGCTCATCAAGTCATCAAGTGCATCTTTTATTGCAAGGGTCTATGTTTTGCCCCATAAAATAAAATCTCCATCTTTTACAATCTATAATGTTTTTCATCATAATTAGTGCCAGACATGATGTTGAAAGTCATAAAGTATAATTTGGAGTTCCAATTCTTGCTGGCCATATTTGTTAATATATTCATACCATTTTATGCCATACCAACATAATGCATAATGATATATTTTTTTTACTATCTCAAATCATGAGCATAAATAACATGGGTATCAAATTCTGACTTTCAAAATTTCATTGCATTCAGTTAATTTCAGTTTATAGGAAACAAAGGATCCCCAAAATAATTGGAATGTGTATTGCTTTATGTTTTTAATATTTGTTTTCTGTACAAAGCGAACTCAATGTGGGTTTTTGGTAAAGCATACATACATACCTTCGCACCTTCATTCCCAGAGTGGGGTAGGCAGAGCTACAGATTACAGAATTATCAAAACCGTGTTGTTAATTCTGTAATCACAATTTACACACCTAGGCTAAGATGTTTACTATGTGTATAGTAGTTTATTAATGATAGGTTGCAAGCCCATCGCCTAACAATACTGCAAGCCTTTATTCCCTTAGTCGCCTCTTATGACTTCCATGGGAAGACATGGAGTGGCACTATTCTAAGCCGGTAGCCACACAGATTATGGTAAAAATTACTTATTCTAAATTATCAGAGAGCGGCATAGGCAGAGGAATTTATTCGTGAGTGAGATGGGAATACTTTATTGAAGGAACATGCATCAAGTTTAGGCAAATTAGCTCTACCTATACCGATCTCCGTAAATTACTTATATCAATCATATTTTTACAGTTAAAATGATTTTCAAATATCCTGTATATTTGAGGGGCATTCAGTTCAATATACAATAAGGAGCATGTATGAAACATTTCAATTTTTTTTTGTGATGCATTGAACATGTGGATATTAATTGTATTTGAAAGAAGATATATTATCTGTATATTTTCAGAGTAAATAATACTTGTAGCATTTTTGTTTGTTTTATACATAATTCAAACAAGTTCTTTTTATTACTATTGCCGCTTTTAGTGTAGTTGGATTAATGGTGAATGGCAATAAACTTGTAAATTTTTAACAAAATAAAATTACTGATATAGATATATTGTTTTGTCTCGATAGAAAGAAAACGTAACTTTCCTGGGGTAGTAATAATTAAACATTTTCAACACAAAGAGATATAAACTCGATTACTTATTAACAACTCAAAATGCATGACTGCCCTCATAAGCCACTATGTGGTATCTCAAACACAAAAGCCAAAGTACATTCTACCCTCTCATGTTAGTAATACGGTTGTACTTGCTACTGGGGTCTTTCCACCAGCACGCTTTCCACAGTAGGTACCTTTTTCCAGCTATTGACAAACTAAATTCAAACCAGCCTCACTTTAATGTGATACTGCAATAGCCTACTTCCGACACTGTACCACACTCATGCGATATAGAAAAAACCCGGGCAAGAGAATGTCGGGCCATGCTCAGTGTAGGGTTCCGACGCTGTTGCTACAAACATAAAAATCTATCTCGAAAAACAACAAGTATGAACGAATTTTCGAAAGAACCAATCAAGTATACTTAAGTCGTAATAGCTTTTCTTTAAAATTCGTTGTATGTGCTTTCATTAAAAATTCAGATTTTAATTACTTGTAGTTTTGGCTGTAGGGGGAGCTTCAATTTCAGCTTCAATATTTCCTAAATGGTCCCTTAAATCTCTCTGTAGTAACTACCAATGGTCTCCGAGTTAAACCGTGGACTGACGGACATGGCGAAACTATAAGGGTTCCTAGTTTGACTACGACAGATGAACAATATCGTCCCTTTATTGAATATTTAGATAGGAAAAACACTCATGTTCCCTAAAGGATAAAGACTACTTTCCTATCTAACTATTCGATCAGATACGAGGTTGAGAAAGTAAGGGGACGATATGGGAATCCCTCACAGCGTTTTGTTTTCAACAAAAATTATCTTAATTAATTTAGCAGTTATCTTATCTGTGGCGTAATCGACTTTGTCATCATATAGGTACCTGAAAAAGGTGTCTGCGTACTGTGCATGCTTCTTTTTACGTGATTCAATTTTAACATACGTACTAACTTCAAAAACCGGTCAAGTGCGAGTCGGATTCGCGCACGAAGGGTTCCGTACCATTATCTATAAAAAATCACATTTGTTGTATGGGACCCCCCTTAAATATTTATTTTATTTAAATTTTTTTATTTTATTTTAAATTGGATATACAACTACATATTCTGAGTTGATGACTATTAAAAATAATGGTTGTCCTAAAAAGCTCTCTTAAAACGTAATTTTTTAGTTTTGCTTAATTATAGATATTAAAAATTCTCAACCCACAAAATAAATTTTATAAGACGGTTCTTAACTATTGTAAACTATAATAATTAATAAATCCATGACCATTTAAAGCTAATATACTTGCATATTATTAATATTATGAGCTTAATAAGATTATATCCTTAATATTAATATAGAGTTTATTAATACTAACCAGTAGGATATGAGGATAATAAAGTACTTACATGAACAGGGAAAATGAAAAAACGGTTACCTAGAATAACTTATTCATTAATAATGTTAGTTCTACTGTTCCAAAATAATAAAAAATAATTGTATCTAACAGCGAACAAACATTTATAAAACACGACATAAACGAAGATCGAAACTGCTGAAAGCTGTATAGCGGATTAACGTGGCATTATAATGGTTCATGTTTATGCTATTAAACAGCATTAGGCATTTATTTACTACCTAAAAATGCGATTGTAGATCCAATTGAACTAAAAACAGCTGAAAGCTGCATTGTGGTTTGCTGCATTTAAACTAAAGGCTTTACAAAAGCAATTTTATATGCCATTATCTAACCGTTATACAGTGTAAAGTATCATAATGGTTTTGAAATGCCAATATAAAGCGTCAAGATGCTCGGTGAACTTATATAAGTGTTTATACGGACCTTAAGTTCTACATAAGTTTACTATAAGTTTATTAAAATGCTTCCTGTGTTACTTGGAATAACAGGCTGTCGCACTTTCCTATTAATACCTTATAATACTAGTATAATCTATGGTTATTAGTATGGGTTAGTACCAATTTCACCATACGATGTTAAATTTAATCAATGTTAATCGACTGTTAGTTCATACATTTGCGACACGCCTATCTTGTTTGAATTACACACATGAGTTAATGGCGTCAAACTAAAGCTAGAAGGAGATGCCACGAATGTCCTCCCGAACGGAAGTCGGCGTACGAGTGTAACTACATTTCCAATTTCCTGTTGGAACCGTTTAGGTATTATTGTGCAATCTAGTCACGTCACCGCGACGGTATTGACCGCTATTCATTGCTTATTGCTGGATAGGACTCAAGTATACGCTGTAACAGCTCTAGGGTTTCATTTACGCGGGTATTTGTATACCTTTAGGTCTCCTGTCGAAAAATACTTTGGTTTGCCCATGCATGGAATGCTGCACCTAAATTAAAAATGCCGATTTATTTAGGTTACATAATGACCGTGTGGTTGCCGGCTTGGAATAGTGCCACTCCATGTATTCCCGTGGAAGTCGTAAGAGGCGACTAAGGGAATAAAGGCTTGTAGTATTGTTAAGCGATGGGCTTGCAACCTGTCACTAATATACACTGGTAAATATCTTAGCCTGATCGTGCAAAATGTGGTTACAGTATTAACTACAAGTTTTTAGAATTGTTAATAATTCTATGGCTCTGCCTACCCCACTGTGGGGGGTGAAGGTATGTTATGTATGTTTGTACAGTCAACAGCATAAATAAGTGATCATTTATGTACCTTGTCGCTTTCAATCGTTTCACAATTTTGTATAACATTTCAAACACGACGTTAAAGTGACAAGGTACATAAATAATCACTTATTTATGCTGTTGACTGTACATAATGACAATAACAAAAGTTTCGGGCTTCTAGTTAAACAACGAATACCAATTAAACGCAAGGCTCCTATAATTACGAGAAAATTAATCAATTCAATGCTTTAGACAGTCACCCATCCTGTTTTGGTCTGTACTTGTGGTTGGTGACATTTGCTGATTGGAAATTTTTAACAAGTCACGTTATTGCTACGGTCAAGCGTATTCTTTATCATTTTAATAAGCGTTCCTTTTGTGTGATTGTTCGGTACCCTTTGGTGCGCGAGTTTGGTTTAGCCGGTTTTTAGGGTTCCGTAGTCAAACTAGGAACCCTTATAGTTTCGCTATGTCTGTCCGTCCGCAGCCTAGCTCAGAGATTCCGAGTACTAGAAAGCTGTAATTTGGCATGAATGTACATATTAGTCACGCCAACAAAGTGGTAAAATAAAATCAAGTTTTTTTTTTTTAGTGTACCCTATAGTCAAGTAAATCAAGTTTTTTAGTCTATCCTATAGTGTGTGGTGTCGTTGGATAGGTCTTTCAAAAATATTGCGGGTTTGTGACAACAATTTTTCGGTTAAGGGATCCGTTTTTGAAATATTAAGCTTTAAAGCGCTAATTTTTGTTAGAGTCATGTGCCCCCCCCCCCACCTAAAGCCAAAACTACAATACTACAAATACAAAAAATCTGAAAAATATCTTAAATGAAAGCACATATAACGAATTTTAAAGAAATACTATGACGACTATAGTCCATTCGCTTAGATAGTGTCGCTCTGTCGCTACACTCGCACGTACTTGTGGTTATTGTAATATAATACGAATATAATTCGAAGTACACTGCGAAATTCACATGAGGCGTCACACCCGCAAGTGAATTTGGCAGTTTACATCGAAATATATTCGTATTTTATTACAATAACCATACGTATGTGTGAGTGTAGCGACACTATCTGTCTTTAAACCTAAAATATCTAAGCGAATGGACTATACCGGAGCCGCGGATAGATAAGCTTTACCTCGGGTTAAAATTTTACATTTGCCGATACTAAATGTGTCAAATTTTAATCCAAAGTAAGCCTATCTATCCGCGGTTTGAACATAGGGTTCGGTCATAAGTAGACTTGATTGGTTCCTGAGATACAGGTTGCTGAAGTGTTTATACCTACTAAAATGATGTAAGACAGCACCAAATAACTTTAAATAGAGAATTACTTCATACTTGTGTTTTTTGAGATTATTTTTGTTTAGTAACGGCTACACTGAGCATGGTCAGACATGCGCTTGCACGGTTTTTTTTATAGTTAATTCTCGTACGTTGGTTTAGGATAAGTTAGGTTCGTAGAAATAGGAGTTACGCGTACTGTTTGTGTAAGTCCATTCAATATTAGTTTCGTAATTTATTTTTTGTAAATATGAGGGTCGTATTCAAAAAAAATGTATATAGTTAAGGGCTTTATTTAAAACAAAACTTAATTGATTCCTTTGTGTAACGAAAGTTACCCATATAGTTAGTATGACTAACTTTCGTTACACAATGGATGCGATCGTGATTTTGTTTTTAATAAGCCTTTAATTATGTACAATATTTTTGAAAACGACCCATGTACTGTTTAAATTTTGACACAACATCCTATAGAATGGAAATATCACTAAGGTCAACCGTACGACGAGTCGTGCAATCGGAATTAACCTTAGGGTAGCAGACCATTTGTTTTCGCGCTTGTTCAAGTGTATTCTCGTGTAACGGCAAGGTCAGTTTAACTGAGCTTGAACTATACCTCTTGAGTTGAGTGTGACGATTGATTATAATGACTGACTAGCTTGATAGTGTTATACAGGGTGGAAAAAACGAACGCCACATGGACGGCAATAGGGAATGTAAATAACCGGTTATAACCGGTTTTAACCGGTTATTTTTATATATAACCGGTTAAATTGCATTCCCTAGACGGCAACTACCTTAAATATTGGAAATAGCAAGTTCTACGCAAAGGAGACTTCCTTTTATTTTCGAAAACAAAAAATACTGCATTATTGGATTTTTGGAAAAAACCTCTTCCTTAACCGGGAATCGAATTGGTCGAATACCTATGACAAATCAATAAAGTCGTGTTTTATGATACAGATCTAAAGGGTCAGTGATAGTGATCATTCTTTATTATTTTATCATATTGGTCCAGGTGTCAGTTCGATTCCCGCATGCAAACTTTCAAAAACCCATAAATGCAGTAATAATTGTTTTCAAAAATAAAAGTAAGTCTCCTTTGTGTAGAATTTGCTATTTCCAATATTTAAGGTAGTTGCCGTCCATGTGGCGTTCGTTTTTTCCACCCTGTGTATTTGCGGGCCTGTTATGGTCGTGATTATTGATGAAGATAAAACATTTGTCACCCTCTGACCAGTATGTGCGAGAGCAACGGATATCTCATCCACCATGATAAAGGCGACCGTAATATAGGTCCTGCACACATAAATCGGCATCTCAAATAAAACTACTGTAGCAATCACAACCTAATTACTAACATGAGAGGATTGCATCTACTTTGGCAATCGAATCTGAGATAATGTATATTGCCTTAGAAGGGCGAACGGCAGAATATAAGTATCTCGCCGGTAAACTGTAAGGCCTGATTTAGACCAAGCGAACGAACAAGAATTCTATGCATTATCTCTTACGTTTTCTTTGTCAAAATAAAGACAAAACATGTTCTAGAGCACTCCTTCGCTGGGTCTAAACTAGGGAATGCAAATAACCGGTTATAACCGTATATAACCGGTTTTAACCCGTTATTTTCATACAAAAACGGTTAATAACCGGTTAAATTGCATTCCCTAGTCTAAACGCACCTTCACGAGTGTGTTTAACATAGCACTTTCTACTCTAAGGTGGTCTTTGTTCCTTCCCCATGCAATAAATACCAATCAAAGATGACGTAAAGTTACTGGAGTTGACCGGTTGAGAAACCCAAGTGTTACCAGATTGTCTGTTCGCAGCCCCCCTGCCTCCCGAGTTGTTGGATATCCCCGACGATCTGCTCCCGCGGTCAGGAAGCGATGGAACAATCGAGGAGAACTTCGAAGAGGAACTTGCAACAAAACTGGAAGAGATCTACACAGAGGTATGTGTGGCTAGCTAGCATAGATAGGCTAAACGTGCTAACTAATAGAGAGATCTTCCTCAGGTGTTATACCTGGGGATTATATTCAATTGGAATGAATTTGGAGGTTGTTATACAACACCTTATACTAAAACTTCGATAACACGATGCTTGCGTGGTCAGGTTTAGTTGCACTGACTGACACTGCAGGTGCTGCCGTATATGATGGCCTTCTACTTGTCTTAAGATCTCGCTCGTGTCGCTAAGACCACTTAAAGACCGTGTATGCCTCGCAAGCTAATGCCGCTGCTGGTGTGAACCAAAGACAAAGCGGTATTGGGTGCCATGCTCATAGTAGCAACAGTCTGATCTGCTCATCTGGTGAGGATGGGCGTGGTTGACCCCTGATAATTATGTATGGCTTGACGTTTACTCCGACCGTGGCATAAAGATGGGCATGTCACTAAAGAGCAGTTTATTAATACGTCCTTTAGACATAAGACCGCGTGCAAACTCTCGGCCACTAACGCCGGCACTTGAACGGTTTCGGCCATGACCATGACTCGTCCATCTATTGCCTAGTTTCTGGTCTCTGCAGCAATGTACTATTTTTCTCGTGTTGTCTAGATTGCAGCAACCTCGCTCGACGACAGCTTCGCCGAGTTGCACGAGAGCGGTCTGGTCGAGGTGGTCGGCGATGACGAGATCGGTCGACGCATCATTGTGGTCTCAGCGTGCCGGCTACCACCGAACAAGGACTTGCTGCCGGACAGGCTGCTAAGGTGAGGGCGGGTCTCGATATACTGGTCTGAGGAGACCGAGTTATTTAACAGCTGAGCAGATGACATCAAGCTAAATAGGTATGCCCTATCTAAAAAGTCTCTGTAAGAAATTTATTGTTTGAGTCAAGTTTTCGTTGCCTACTTGATTTTGTTTTCAGAGACCACACTAATGGCCTGTTTCACAATCGACGAGTAGATTTATCGCCCATTTAAAGTTGTCTCCCTCCTTGTCTATTTTCAAATGTAAGAAAGAGAAAGGGCTAAATCTCTGTGTCGAATATGCTTTACTTGTCTATTTTTAAGTTCGAGGTAAAGGTGCACTTGCACGGGCAACTTTAATTGGCAATTTATAGCCGGTAACAATTGCTGTCTTACTCTAATTTTGTGTAATAGAATGAGACGTCCATACTGTTGACGGGCAATCATTGAAATCAAATATATACTGGTATAATCTAAGTGGATCTATTTTGAATACAGTGGAAATGTTGATTTCTGGCTCCATCAGATCAGCATTTAGATTTTCATATAAGTGCTGATATTATTAGTTTAAAATTTAACATGTAAAACTTGTCCGCGTTGTCCACAGTTATTTAATGTTCACCCTCGATAAATACGTCGAGCAAGACTACAGTCTCGTCTACCTACACTACGGACTGTCGAGGTACAACAAACCGCCGACCTCATGGCTATGGAAAGCCTATAAAGCTTTCGATAGGAAATACAAGAAAAACCTAAAGGCGTTATACCTGGTGCACCCTACGAATTTTATCAGGATAGTGTTCCAGATGTTGAAGCCGGCGATCAGTGTGAAATTCGGCAGGAAAGTTATGTACTTCAACTATCTTCATGAACTCTTGCCTCACATGAATTTGGAGAAATTGAGCATACCAAGTCAAGTTTTAGAGTGAGTATACACTTAGCACTTGGCTTTGCTGATTCTGAACGCATTCGCGGCCATCCCATTCCCCAGGTATTTCCTTAGCTACATCTTTCTTTTTATATGAACATAGCATTCTGTGAAAACGCACAAACGCGTTCAAGGCACTGGGGAAAAGTCAGGAAAACGCTTATATGCGTCGCCGGCAGTTAATGCGTTTACATAACAAACTGGCTACTATAAAATAGTTATTGTTTTCTTGTAAATGAAGTATAATGAAGAACTCTTCACTCTTCACAGATACGATCAGCTATTACTCTCTAAAAATCCGAAGGCCGCCGAGATCGCCCGTCAGTTGTCGGAAAAAAAACCCACCACATCGGATCAGGACAAGGAAGAAGCAAAAGTGGGTCTATCCCCCCCTTCGACTCAGCAGTTTGGAGTATCTCTTCAATTTATCAAAGAGAATAACGCCAATATGGTGGACGCCGTACCCCCAGTTGTAAGGCAGTGTGTTGAATTTTTGTCAATGCCCGATGGTACGTTTAAAAATTAAACTTTGCTTTTTAATTATCTTTTTCAACGCCATTGCCGATGTCCGTCATGTACTTAAGTGACGATTATATTTACTAAACAAAATGAAGTATACAGGGTGGAAAAAAGACGTGTAATGTACGAAAAATTGCCGTAAACATAATGTAAGCTAGCAAATCATAAAAAAGTAAATATGCATTTTAAAATACAAACATAATTAACATTAATTTTGATGTCTTTTCCTCGCACCGCCTACTTTTTACACGACTGCCCCAAAAAAGGAGTGTAATGTTTTTACGGTTCATGTTTGTATGTATGTATGTATGTATGTATGTATGTATGTGAGTTTCTTTATTCCACTGTAACTTTTAAATCCCTTGACCGAATTAGATGTGTGAGGTATCGTTAGAATCCTTACGTCATCCCGGGTGACATAGGATACCTAAACTGTTAAAATTGAAATAACAACAATGGCAAAATGACAATTATTAATATATGTTAGTATATCGACGACAGTATAAAAAATGCAGTCGGATTTTTAAAGCTTGCTTTTCATATAGTTATTATTATTTTACAATGTTAAAGGTAGTAAATTATACCTACCTTCAAATGCGTAGCCAAATATGTAGCCTGCCTGCTTAAAGTTGAATTCCGTTTGCAAGTCGTAATAAAACAATAAGGTCTATTAAGAATAAGATGGGTCGGTCAATTCGAAGGGTCTTAGCGACATTTTATTTATTTATTTAGTCTTTATAGCAAAGAAACAAGTAAAAATGGTGGAGCTAATGTCTACGCTTGAAACATAATTGTTTCAGTATTATTTGTCATAGTAAATCCCTATGTTTTCTTAATAGCAGTAGTCCTAAGTACCGAATGTACTATACCAAGTACATATTAAGAATAGTGTTTTAGAGTCTATTAATTAGTGCTTTAGAGTTAAAAATATTTTGTATGATAGTAAGTAGTCAGGTCTGAACTACTATCATTAATGTGTACTTGTACAAGTACGCGGGGACTTACGAGGTTAAAGAAGACTTAATAAAACCATAATATGACTGCTTCATAACTGTGAAGTCGAATCAGACTGACACTATACGACTATTACGCTTGTTGGGTTATTTGGCCGTTTTGTACATTCATTCATAAGCTGCTGAATTCACAACCACTTCTTTTCGATTTTTTAGTCGTGAAAATATATAGAAGTTACATAATTACTTTTTGATTGCAGCACTAGAGACGGAAGGCATATTCCGACGATCGGCAAACATATCAGTAATAAAAGAACTTCAACGTTCCTGCAACAGAGGCGAGCCGATCTCGTTCAGAAACGATCCACATAACGCTGCAGTTCTGCTTAAAACGTTTTTAAGGGACTTAGAAGAGCCTTTGCTGACGTTCGAACTGTATGAGGAGATCCTTAAATTCCAACGTAAGTTTTTTTCCTTGCAATCAGTCGAGAGGCAATCACCAGTCGCATAAAAGTAAGTAAAATAAATGTGAAGACAATCTTGACTTGTAAATTTGTAATACAATTGGGCAATTCAATGGCAGAGAGTTACGTAAGTTATCAATTTCTAGCATTCTGCTTGTTTTTTTAGTTATATTTCAAAATGGAAGAACTCATTTATGTCTATATACTTGTTTAAATTTATATCTAGAAAAATATAAGCATTATAAGTTTAAAAAAACACGCATTGAAATGGTAACTTTCGTTACATTATCGTGGAATTACCCAATTTATTAGCGACCCGCCCTCGCTTTGCTTCGGTTTATGTGAGTTTTCTGTAACATCTGTACATAAACCAGAATTTATTATACATAAAACCTTCCGAGAAAAACTAAAGAAGTGACGGTGTAAACCGTACCAAATACGCTTCGAAACGCGTATACGTGTCAGTCCAGAGGGCCCTGCCAAGATGCATGACGCTAAGTAGCGTTTCTATTCGATTCGTTTTTAAACCAATCGCGTCACTGGTAGATGACGTGATACGAAAAGTCACGTGGTCTAACAGCGACGCGATTGGTTTAAAAACGAAACGAATAGAAACGCTAGTTAGCGCAATGCATCTTGGCAGTGTCCTCCGAGGTGTAATTCCCTTAACAACGACTTTATCGGTCGGTTAATCGAACGAGTGAAAGAGCGACGGAAGGTCAAAATCAAAGTGGTATGTATTATAATAAATAGGAAATAGCGACTCCGAGGATTCTAGAACCACGATTTGCCACCAATAATCCTAACTCTAGTGAAATCCTTTGTCTCTGTGAATATGAAATAGTTGAAGTTTTCATTTACCTACTATACAGGGTGACCCATAAGTCGTAATACAACTTACCACCAGGGTGTTCTACCCACAAATATGAATAACTTTCACTATGGGACCAACTCTGAAATCACGACAAAAAACCGGACAAGGCGAGTCGGACTCGCCCACCGAGGGTTCCGCACATGACACGGTTAACTCACTTCAAAAATTTGGACCGCCGTTCCTTGCATAAAGACCCTGTTTTTTTGTGATTTAATTAAAAATGTATAGTTTTCAGATTTTTTCATATACTTGTAGTATATGACGGTATTACTTGACAAATTTCATAGATCTAGGTCAACGGAAAATACCCTATACATTTTGATTCCCTCGAGAAAGTCCAAATATACGTTTTTTGAATTAGACGTTAGAACTTAGGAGTTTGATTTTTTCACAACTTCAAGGGACTATAGACTTGAGTATATGGTTTTAATTTCAACTCGATATCTCCACGCGTTCCGAAGATAGAGGGTCTTGACAGACAGACGGACAGACAGACGGACAACAAAGTGATCCTATAATATAAGTGTTCCGTTTATTTCCTTTTGAGGTACGGAACCCTAAAAAATAGCTGTTTCATAGAAAAGTTCAATACGTCCGCGACCAAAATGTATGAAACAGCAGATTTTTTTTTCGTGATTTCTGAGTTGGTCCCATAGTGAAAGTTGTTCATATTTGTGGGTAGAACACCCTGGTGGTAAGTTGTATTACGACTTATGTGTCACCCTGTATAGATGTTTGACATCACTAATGCCCAGGGTACGATGGGTCTGAAGGGGATTGGGCGTGGCAGTGAGTGGTTTTAGACTAAATTCTCTATATATATATGACGTCCCGGCGTCTGTGACATGCAAGGTCGGCCTCATAAGCTGTACCCTTTAGTCCTTTGTCACTTTGACGTCACGTTTGAACTGCTGCACTCATCTGTCAAAGGCGTGAAAGCGACAAGGTTCAAACGTATGCAGCTACTTATCCTATAACTGTACAATTTGTCCGCGGGGTTCAACCAGCTAATTTTTACCCGACTGCCGAAGGAGGAGGGTAATGTGTTTCACAGCCTATATATGTGTGTTTGTTCCTTTGTGTCACTATAAAAACTAAACCCGTTGTCCGATTTTGATGATTCTTATGTCAATCGATTGGTCTTAATCTGGTGAGTGTCACTGAAGATATTACAGTAATCAAAATTTAATAAAAAGTCGACCAAGTGGGGTATCATTGAATAGGGATTTAAAAATCATCTTTAGGTTTCTTTCATCATTTATCATTTTGAATGATCATTTAGGATTTATAACGATTTAAAGTTGGTTAGCAACAGTCGGGTTTTGAAAGCTTGCTTTTTGTTAAAGTTATTTAAATGCTCTTTTCCAGTGTGGTCAAACCGGGATAAGCCGAGACACGTGAAAATTTTGATCCTGGAATGGCTGCCCCCAGACAACTACAAACTTCTGAAATATATTATACAGTTCCTATGGAAGGTACGTTGAGTGTTCTGATTGGTTACAGCTTATAACTGCCGTCTAAAGCCAAAAAACAGTATCTCAGATTCAATTGCTAAAGTAAATTCAATCCTATCCTCTTAGTAGTGAGGTTGTGATTGCTACAGGAGTTTTATTATTAGACTATTCGGCTTAGCAGTTCAGTATATCTTGGCTGAAAAGAGTTTGGCGTGGTACAGTCGAGTTCATAAATATGTGTACACTTTAGTACCTTGTCCATTTAATGTCATGTTTAAACTGCCATACATGAATTGTCACAGCGATTAACGTGACAAGGTATTAAAGTGTACACATATTTATGAACTCTACTGCAATAGGTGGTAAAGTTCCGTGCTGCTTTTGGGTAAAAAAAAATATTTATCGATTTCGCTTCGAATAGCACAATCATTTTTAGGGTCCCGTACCTAAAGGGTGCAAACGCGACCTCTCAGTCGATATCAAAAAAAGTAATCAAAAAAAGAGGCCCCCGTATAAGAATGGTGCGAGTCCGAATCGAACTTAATAGGTTTTTAGAGTAGCTGATAGTGCCTAAAAATTAATACTCTTTTTTTTTAATAAACTCTGTCATAAGTTATAAACGCTCGAGCTCCTTAAAAAAACAACTGGTATTTTGAAAGTGTTAGAGGTCGCTGCTGGCAGCTGTTATAGTGTAAAGTCTGTTCCTATTCAGACTGCCAATGACAATAACAAGTATACCTGACTGTAATTGTCTTTAGATAGAGGATGAAATAGTAATGAGAATAATATTACCTTAATTAGTTTATTAAAAAGGTTGAGAATATATTCATCATCATCATCGTGTTATTATGCTGGGTGTGACAGAGACGAAAACCTCACTTATCAATCAAATCTATCAAACCTCACTACATTTTCAATGTAAGAAATAGTTCGAAAAAAAAAACTTTATGACAAGACTGTCAGTGTAACGGTGTTTTCAGCGAATGTGCTTTTCATCAAAAAAAACAATATTAAATAGAGATTACTACCTTAAAATGGACATGAAGACGATGATAAAGTGTATAAATAAATAATATGACGAGGCTCAACCTTCAAAGTACGCGAATATGGAGTTATAATGGTAAATTAATTTGTTTATAAGAGTGACGGAACGAATAGGAACAGACTTTATAGTGTTATTCCAAGAAATTGACAGAGTTATAACAGTTATATAGCTGTGTCGCTGCCTAGTTAATAATACGGCCTATGATTTAACATAGCTAACTGTTGTATTGCAGGTACAAGACAGGAGTTGCCTGAACAAAATGACTAGCAGTAACTTAGCGGTGGTGTTTGGACCGAACCTATCCTGGCCGCCCAACGGGCAAATGTCGCTCCAAGCCATCGCCCCGATCAACTCATTCGTGGACTTCCTATTAAAAAACCAGGAGACAATATTCATTATTTAATATTAAAAAACAACTAGCACTGCAGTCGTATCTACAGGTGTACTTGGAAGCGTGGATCAAATTGAACAGGGATGTAGAGGCGGTCATTTCCAATTATTTTAATCGATAAATGGTGATTCGATTCTTGACGGTTAAAAAGGTGTTTAAAAAAATAACATAAAATTGCTGTCTCCCAGAACAAAAAAAAACTGGCACCCGGCTTTTTTTATTTTTAAATAAGTTTTGGGATAGTGTAACTCTTCTAACATGGTACTTTCAGTTGAAAAAATGTTCATTGTGCCAGAAAATAAATGGTTTCCAAAACCTATTAAAAAAAAAGCCGATAGGGTTAGTTTTTTTGTTTTGAGAGGTACCTAGCAATTTTATGTTTTTTTTTAAATAATAACTTTTTAACCGTTAATAATCGAATCAGCACCTATCAGTTAAAATGATTGGAAATGACCCCCTCTATGTCCCTGTTCAATTTGATCCACACTTCCAAGTACACCCTGTATCATTAAACGAAGTAAACTGATGCCGATGCCAATTTAAATAATAATGATTCCATGTTTAATGTGATAGTAGTAACGATGTTATTCTACTATACTCCGTTTGTTTAGATTCTTAAAAAAATGTAAACACAACCACGTGATAGTTCGTCAGCCAATAGAAGCAGAACACTGATACGTCAAAGTTAGATAAAACAATTTTGATTGGCTGTTTAACAATGCCACGTGGTTTGGATTGTTTACACTTTTTAACGTACCTAAACAAACGGAGTATAGACTAGAGCTACCTCAATGAGAAAGCATTAAAAAAATGTAACGAAATTATATAATACCAAATAATAGAATCTGTAGAAAGAAGAAAGTGATAATTGTTTATTATGCTTTGTAGGAATCTATTCATGGTATAGTCAACGACTTTTATTGGGCCGTGATAAAACCCTGTCATAATGACAGCATCAAGTCAGAAGTAGGAAACTACAAGTTAAAATTATCATTGACTTTCCGAGGACAGGGTTCTTGGCTCTCTCTAGTTCCTGACTTGAGTGTTAATGCTTTTCTTTAAAAACGTCAGTTTTCTTCGTCTAATTAAATAAGACTGTACCTAGTGTTAAGAACGGAACGTAACCTGTTTATAGTCGCTTATGATGGAATCATGTATAAACCTCAAAAGTTGAGGGGAGTTTGCAATAATCATGGCAACACCAAGAATAATTAATTCGATTCAAAGCATTTCTACTTACGTTACTTAACCGTCTACGATTTGAATTAAATACTTAAGGTTAATACTAAAAAAGCAAGAGAATTCCGTGACTCTTCCAGTAAAAGGACTCTGTCTTCTGATCTATCAAATGGATGTTTCTGATGTCTTCCAGAAGTTTTCGCTCTCCTAATAACAAAGGCAGGTTTTCGTTTTTTAATGGTAATTCTAGAAATGTCTTCCTTGGGTGGATGATTTTTAGCGAGAGAAAGTGATAGAGTAGCGATTTTGTGCGGATTAAGTTAGTTCATAGATCGTTATTGTGAATGAAAAAAGCAATAAAATAGTTGAACTTCAATATCTAATTGTACCTGAAGTACACATAATAGGCCCTCGCCTTCAAAAAACTATAGAAATACTAGTAATGTATGAATTATTAGAAGATTAGCAGTAGGTAAAGATCCATTTAAGATAGCTGTAGAAATCGTGGATGTATAGAATTAATGTTAGCTGGCTTCCAATCGCTAGCATATTTAAATTGAATTTTTCATTCAATTTCTACAGTCGTTACGTTTAGTAAAATGCATTTTGTCTTACTTATTTACGGAAACATCTGTGCGGGCCCAGCTGTGCGGGATCCGGCGAATATTCGTATTGGCGTCTCTTTTATGCTTGTCAACGAATTAGATGCCAACACGAATCTTCGTGGACTCTGCAATGAATTCTGATTTTTAAAACTTGCAAACGATCTGTATATTTCGCTTTAACAAGCAACGAACGTCTCTATAAGAATCTTACCAAATTGTTCTGTAGCTAAATTTAGTTGTATTTAATGAGATTAACTTGGTTCTTTGTCGGCACTTTCCCGGAGTATTCCTGTTGAAGACGGTAAATGAAACAATTTTTTTTTCAAGTAGTTTCTGCCGTAGAATATCGAAGTGATTACTGTCACGTGTTTAAGTCTCTGTCACGCACATGTAGTTTGAAAGGGACGTATAGAAGATAAATGTAACTGGGGAACAGCATAACATGCATACATATAAAGCTGGATTAATAATTGGTTGATTTGTTATAATACTATAGAATAGTTAAACACTATTAAAACTTAGAATATTTTGCCATGGGCATTTTGTTTAGGGACTTGTTTATACCATAAAAGTATAGTAAACTTTAGACATGTACGGGCGTTGTGACAGATGCATATTGTCCCCAAATAAATTTACACGATAATAGTATACTTACAAAATGTATATCTAACATAATAAATGATTATAGTAACGAAATAGCTATTAACAAAGATAACTTATAATAATGTAAATAATAATAATTAATATAGATATATTGTAGTTGTTAGCCATGATCTTCAACGGTGTAATGGTGAGATGTTATCACTCAAATCAAATTTGTGTGGAAATTATTGTTAATATGGTTGAAATTGAGTACTTTTTAATAATAAATTAATATATGGATTGGTTTTTGCGACATATTATGTATATGCACTGATAGACGAGAATTTCTTATCATTAATTTATTTAAGGCACTTTAGATACTCATAATATGATTGCTCTATTCTAGATAGAAGAAAACCGATCAACTAGCCATAGCTACAAGTATACCTGGGTTTACATACAATGCCTTGCAAATACCCAATCTTCCTTAAGTCGGGGTCAATAGAAATGGTGAAAGATGTAAACAAAACCAAACCTATTTACCATTATTACACCATAATCACGTACTTTTGGACGTCGCGTGAGGTATTTGTAATGATGTACACGCTTGATTGTTACTTTTACGTACTTTTTAAGACTAAATAACGATTAACTATACGTTTTTAAACACAAAACTCGTTTGCAGAGATATTGAGGTTATTTGTCAAACAGTACTGATTTGTTTACATCTTTTGACATTTCTATTGACCCCGGCTTTAGTTAATCGGGTACCTGGATACCTGGATACCTGGTAAATACCCTCCTTTAAGTATTCATTTGGGTAGTAGTCTATATCTCGACTACATTAGATTCCCAGGACTGTTGCCGTCTCTTATTCCTTTTGCTCGTCATTCTTGCCTAGGAGATTAAAAGACGGAGCATTTATGATTTATACAGGATTTATCTGACGTAGAAAGTACTCTGTTTCGACCACTCAGTGCCATTTGGGCCAGTTCTATCGGTCGCAGCGATTGCGATTGTGGAATCAATGCATGCCAAAGTAAATTAAGCCTTATGACGCTGGGATACATCGGTAATTTGTGTAATTATAGCGAATTTATTTCCATAGGGTTATTTAAGAAGTTTTGCCTACATTTTCTGGCGATTTTCACCAAATTACGACTCGTTAATACGGGTGTTAAAGCAAGATGCCCATAAGATCTGGCCACACTGGCTAGATAAAAAAACTTCTCAGCTAAAAATTAAATGTGTTCGTTTGTTTTTAATAAATTTTCTACAACAATAAAACTAAGTTAACTATACAATATCTATAGTCGTTAACTATCGTTCCGTGGGGTGACAGAGCGTCAGCGGGGGCGGGCGATAGAGCGGTGGAGAGTATACTATAAAAAGAACAGTAGTTCATCTCCAAACAGAGCGTGCCTCGACCGTACGTGCCGCGAGCCGCCACACAAGACGGACCGAGCCGGTTCCAGTCGGGGCCGCAGCGTCGTCGAAAAATCGAGCGATGCGTATCGACGAAAAAACGTTATACAGGGTGATTCCTAAGTCGTTATCACAATGATCACCCCTGTGTTCTACCCACGAATATGAACAACTTTCACTATGGGGCCAACTATGAAATCTCGAAAAAAAAAGTAACTGTTTCATAGAAAAGTTCAATACGTACTCGACCAAAATGTATGAAGCAGCTGATTTTTTTTTCCTGATTTCTGAGTTGTTCCGATAGTGAGTTGTTCATATTCGTGGGTAGAACACAGAGGTGATCATTGTGATCACGACTTAGGAATCACCCTGTATATGAACAACTTTAGTGCCTGAGCTGTAATAGGTAATAGAAACTCGTAAAAGGTCTATAGTGTACCTCGACTCCCCCCAAGCGTCTGTCACCCCGTGACCATGTCGCGCGCGAAGGTACTTTTTGGACTTGGTTCAATTATAAGATTAAATTAAATTTACATTAAAAATCTACGATGTCCCAGCGCCAACAGGCCGTAACAGTCAACTTCCAACGAGTTTATATAAGATTATTTCCAATACTTACGAATGAAGTTGGCTGTAAATAGTATAGGTATAGTGTTTGTAGGTTAAGGTTGGGATTTGTAGATCATACTATGCACAAAGTACTGTAAGTAACATTGTAGCTGGTTCAAAACTTTGTGATCTGTAAGAACTAGGAATCTCGACTATAAAGTACGGTTCAGACGGAGCGGGACGGATCGTTTTATTTCCACATTACTACCAGTCTCTTAAACTATTGGTGATTGACTTTTATGCTGTCCGATGTGAGTGCTAGTTTGACAGCGACTGGTAGTTACTGTTAGAGCCTGTTGTTTGATCAGTAGTTAAACTAACTAATAGTTAAAAATCGTTACTAATGCTGGGTTTTATAAAGATCCGTTAGATCAAATTTCGGTCAGGAATGTCAAAACTTGTAAGAAGTTACTAACATTTGACCTAACATTTTTACTAACGGACCTTTATAAAACCGGCCCTAATGGTTTATCTCAAGGAAATGTGTCAGATATTCGATTCCTTTTTCGAATTTTAATAATTAGTTGAGTTAATCAAACAACAGGCCCTTAATCATTGGGTGAAGTAGTAAAATGCGTACACACGTCATTGTTTGTTGGTATGACAGTGACGATTGTTACTTGCACGCTTTAGGACAAATATACATTAAGCACTTAACAAGAACCCCATTTTTAAGGTTTCTGTTAACCAGGGTTCATAAAATGCGAGCAAGTTTCATTCAAGTGCTAGGGTTGTCACTTATAATATAACCGAATAAATTATATATAAATTATTTGGTTTGAAATTGTTAATACTTATATAATAAAAAAAATACCAGCCTGTAAACTGAGTTTCGGATTGTGTTCAATTTAATCAGTAAAAAAATATTACTTTAGTTCATAAATTTAGAACCATCGCCAACCCTAACTGGTTGTTATACGTCAGTTCAATGGATTTTGCTCGCAGTTAACGATCCCTGCTGTTAACTAAATTACGATAAGATTGGTTTTGGAGAAAAACCGTCCTTGTGATTCTAACTCCATACAAAACTTTATGACATACTCGTAGTAAACCCTGGTCGTGGTGATGCGGTAGAATGGGGTTTTTGTTCCAAGCTGTTTGTCTACATTTTTCGACGTTTCATGCTTCTGTGTGAATCGTACTTAACTCTCTATGCCAAGGGTGTTCTTTGCTACGAAAATATTCGAACGAGGTAATTGGCAACCGTGGTTTGAAACTACATTAATTCGCATGGTCTTGAACGTGTTCAAATCGAATCTAACGAAATCCACTGCCGGAGATTAAGGTACCATATTATTATGGTGGACATGAGAAGTATGATTTAACTCGCATAGTAAAAAAATTCTAAGGTATTTTTCAGGGGCCTGTTTTATAAAGCTACAAATTACAATTTACAAGTTACAAGTTTCCATTTGACACAACCTCGTCCAATGACGACCAGCCATTTGAGCAGGGTTGCCAGTTTAGACCTGTAAAATTGTTACTTGTAGCTTTATAAACGTGCCCCTGATAGAATACCCATACAACTGTAAGAGACCATTTTTGATACCGGCTCTTGTACGATTAAATATGTCTAACTATTTGCTAATTATGTCCAACTTTTTGGGTCATTCCCACCCGTTACCATCAATTTGTTACCACTGGTAACAGCTGGGATTTTTTTTCCCACCTGTTACCACTAAAGTACTCGGTGGTAACAAGTGGGAATATTTTTCCCATTTGTTACCACTAAAATATTTGGTGATAACTACCACCAATTAGTTTAGTGGTAACAGCTGGGAATTTTTATTCCCAGTAGTTACCAGTGGTAACAGGTGGGAAAAAAAATCCAAGCTGTTACCAGTGGTAACAAATTGGTGGTAATAACCCAACTTTTTGAATTCCACCCGTATACATGTCAAATTTTGTCAATACATTTATTTCTCTTCTATCATATTCTATTTCTACATGTTTTTGGAACTTGAGACACTAAAATATTTTGCCGACTGTACTAACAAAGAGGCGAGAACTAAGCAAGGGAGAGACGCGGATATGCATTAGTTATCTAAAGACAACCCTTGGCATGGTGGGCATACTGGGCCTAAATGTATTTCATATTGACTTAGCGATATCGCACATTATTTTGATAAGTTAAAGTATAGAAGTAATGTAAATGTAAAATGTAAAGATTCGAAAAAGTAATTTCAAATAATTAATGCCTAAGCAAAATTATTCTTAGTATTAAAAAAAAAATGCCAACCAATTTGAGCTTTCGGTAAAAGCAATATCGTTAAAAAGCAATACACGATATCGCTAAGGCAATGTCTAATAAGGGCCCTAAACAACCGTCTGAATTACCCGTCGAAACTAATGTAAAAAAATTATATTACGAATTTTCTTTTTTTTTATTTAATTGGAAATCTCTGTGATTTTTATGTTATTGTCTTTGTATATTACTATAGTGCTTTTTATACTTAAAATGTAGTATGTTTAGTTTGGATATCGCCTTAAAAATATATGTATATACTAAAAGTTAATTTAACCTTCTCTGGTAACGAATAAGGTCGGTCATGTTTAATCATTTTTACAAGATATGATATATTTTTCTAGGACTGCAGAAAAAAATATCATATACTCTGAAGAGCGTTTGTTTTTACAGCGTGCGTTACGCAATTGGCAAAAACAATGCATATAAAACGCTGCATCGCCGAGTGTGGCATGTTTCAAACATCTCTATGCATTTGGTACTGTCGCTCGTCGCTCAGAGTCGTGGCTTGACTCAAGACCTATGCATGAGCTCCTGCTCTAAATTCAATAGGGGTGTGTCCTGGGTAAAAAAAAATCATTCTAATTAGTCCGTAAGTAAGTAAGATTATCAAAAAATATTGAACACGTATTGTTTGCGTTTTCAAATCAATCAAAATTGACAAATGTAACGCGCATCAAAGTTCGGGAGAGGGGGCTCGTGACGTCACAACATGGTATACATTGTGCCACGGCGTGACGTCACGCTAAACTTCAACGCACTTTATCTTTGTCACTTTTTGTTTAATTGATAAAAGAAAAAATATGTGTTCAATGTTTTTTGATAATCTTACTGACGGACTAATTAGATTTTTTTAGGACACTAGCCTATTAAATGTATTCAATTCCCATCTGACAACAAATATTTCTTAGTATTGGGACTGGTGTAAATAGACGCGATTTTTTTCCTGACTCACCTGGCGTGTTTAAATTGTATAAAATTCGTAGTTGTTAGCACATTTCAGTGCCTATTTCTCAGATTTCCATAAGCTAACGACTCATTTTAGAGTCCTTAGTACTGAATCTTTAAACTGTCCAATTTTCACCCTACTTATTTAGGGAGGTTATTCAACTTACATAAGTCTAAGTTAATCCGTGGTGTAATTAAGCGGCGGTGCGTGTAAGCAAAAAAACCCATGTGAGACACGCACGGACACGTTATTTTTACGCGCTTCTTTGGTTTTAGGTATGCTAACATATAAACAAATGCATACTAATACTAACACCTCGGTTAGAAACATAATAGTTCAAACTAGATTTAAGTTTTTCTTGTACCTACTTGAATCTCCGAAGAGCATTCCATTCAAAATTTGAAAAATCCAGGGTTCGTCGAAAAATAATATAGCTAAATCACTTCGGGTATGCATCTTTATGCGTAGGAGTGTTGCCAATACAACAATAATATTTTTTTCTATACCAATGACGCACACACGTCTAGACTCTCGTGTAAACTGTTGCGATGAGCTTGGGAAAAGTAAAAAAAATATGTATTAAATTATAGATCTCATTATTATAATAAGCATTTTCAAAAAATAATTAATTATTAACACACTTCAATTCAAACATGTTACACAAATCCAAACTCGACACATTCGACACATTCTACAATTAAGCGTTGAGGAGTTCCTATGGCCACCTTCCGTCTTTATCACCATATCCGTTTGGTATACCGTATAATATTTTACATTTTATTTTACTACAGTAATTGGTTTCAAAAAACAATAATTACCAAATTTGATCGTCCACAAATCGCAAAATAACAACTCATTCCGACTATAAGGTCCGCTTGCACGTGCTTGCACGTGAATGTTAACCCTAGGTTAACCCCGGGTTAACTGGTTAATTAGTTAAAATTGACAGTTCTTATATGAATCTGACCTTACCTACCCTACCCTATTTACCTAACCTAGGGTTAAATTTACGTGCAAGCGGCCTCAGTAGCTTATTAGCTATTAGCTAGCTCAGTAGCTATTTAGTTACAATTACAAGTGAAGCTAATAGTAAGTGTGTAAATATCAAGTGTCTGTTTTACTTCCATCCAAAAGATTTTATTTGGTCAAAACAATGTACTTCGGCAAAGTTTGCAAGCTGGCCCAAGATGTGAGTAATGTGACGTCGGTCCAAGTTCGAACGGTCGGCCAGTCGGTACAGGGGCCGTTAACAAATAGCTTAACGCTAGCGTAAACGATTTTCGAAAGCTCGAAATGTATGGAATTGACGCGCTCGACGCGGAGTGCGGACAGTCGCGTCGAGCAATTTAGTCAATCCTATATACAATTTCGATAGCGTTCGCCGAATGCATCTCGTCTAGGGCCTCAGAGCAGACTTAGATTTGTGTTGTTATCGAGTTTCGAGTGCCTTAAGAGGATTGTAAAGCGACGCTTAAATCGCATAGATGTAAATTTTTTCCTTACAAATTTAGCTCCTGGCGATGACGTTTCTCACCCTCTAATGGCCGGACCCTATATATTTAAACCGCGGACAGATAGGCTAACTTCGGATTAAAATATGACACATTTTGTATAGGCAAATGTCAATTTTTAACCCGAGGTAAGGCTTATCTGTCCGCGGTTTGAATATAGGGGTCGGCCTTTCATCAAGTCCGATTTTTACGATTTTTATGTTGTACTTGTTATGAAATACTAGGTTTGTATGTTTCCATTTTTTTATTATTCTGTTTCTTTCGTTGCAAGAAATATTTTCTTAAAAAAGAAAACGTAACGTAAAAATCGGACTAGGTTTACGAGAATAGAAACATCGTATTTGTATAGATATTTTTAGCTTCTCAATCCTCTTAAGGAAAAAATTGCGTGCGGTCACCATGTAAAGTGATAGCGAAAAAAATAAATGAAAAGTAGAAACTTGTGTATCTTAAAAAAAAGTCCCAGGCTCATCATTATTCATCATTATTATTGCTCATTAATTTGACGTTCAAAATAATTAGTCTGACAAATGCGAAAATACAATAAAATAAGACTTTGACACTGACATTATTTTTGTATTTACTTCTTTAATATATATCAAAGCTCTTTTTATGCTGATAGTACGAGAAGAGAGAAAATTCAAATATAGAATGCCTGTAAACACACATTACCACTACATATGCAATTCCGCGCTCTCGATAATTTTTATATATATATGCTGGCTCACACGTAGGCCAATGTATCCCTGAAGTGATTGAACTACGTGTGTTTATTTATTTTATGACTTATTGCCGACGTAATTTATGTAAAGCGTCACGGAGATTCAAAACGCCTTGGTAAGTGAGACTCAATCTCCAAAGGCCATACTTGTTTACCGACACACTTTTTCTACCTTTTTTATTGTATTAGTCTCCACCCATTCCAGTGTATGGTAATCAAAGTGGCTGTATGATCTAAAGTCTGAAAGGGTATATTTAAGATTAGTTTTCATATCATATTATTATACTTAAGTATTTATCTATTGACATTCTTTTGCTTCGTCTTTGTATTTTTCTATGAACTTTTTCGATCAATATATGTAACTTTATATTATTTGATTTAGGGTGTTCATGTATTCGAAATTATTGATTTATACGAAAATATATGCTACAGGGGGCTGATTTTTGACTTTCGAGCGCTCGAAAGTTTCACTCGGAAGTGAGCAAAATCTGTGAAACCGTATTTTTGAAATTACGAGCGATAGAAAATTTAAAGACGAGTGGTCCACACCATTCGATTTCAATTCTAACGCTCGTATTTCAAAAATACGGTTTCACAGATTTTGCTCACTTCCGAGTGAAACTTTCGAGCGCTCGAAAGTCAAAAATCGGCCCTCAGGATGTTTAATTTATTTACAGACATCGACTTTTCTTGAAGTAACACTACAGATATCTTGTCATAATCAAGAGCGAGTGTAAAGCTAGGATGTAATAGGCTTGGAATAAAAATTGCAGAAGTTGCCTGCTGTTCTATCCTGGTTTCTACGCTAGAGCAAGGAGTCCAATTAATTATGCTGTCTTCTTTAGTGTAATTTTGATTCAAAGACTATTAGGTGCGTTATAAAGTGTTATCAATTCAACGATTAAGCACTCCGTCACTTAATTTAACGTTGTACGACTGGATCCATCCTATAGGTACGTACTTAAGTAGTGGAGCGCTTTCTTTTTGGATCGTAAACAAGCAACTTTTTGACCGGTGCTGTGAAATGTCGTGTTTGTCGTATTTTTGGTATCTGGACCGAATTTTGGATCCGTTCTTGTGCCGATAAATTAATAAATACACTCTGTAGATTGATGTAAAATAAAGCAAACGCCGCTTTATAAAGCTGTAAATTACAATGTTACCTGCAAACATCAGTGGGTACTTACTGATCATTATCAAGGGCAAAAATATGTTAGTAGTCAGTCTCCGAATATGTGCAGAGCTTTTGTCAAGAGTTTGTGTAGAGCCGTCGTCAAATATATTGGAGCGAGGTGGTTGTAATAAGGTTATAAGGTGATGCCTCACCGGGAGCAATCGCCACTAATGTACTTCAGATTCGAACATTACGAGTGAAGAGAAGCAACCATTACTCGCATTAGAGTCAGTGTGGCAGTAAGTATAGTAAAGTAATGCTCAAAATCTTGAATGTTACATTGCAGGCGTATGCTTCCGGTGAAGGACCACATTTAAGAACTTTGGCCGCTAAAATATTTTTACGCCTGAAGTCGTCGCACCTTCAGAACAATAGTGACCTAATTCAGAAATTTTAAATTTCGAGTTAGGTCTCTATAATAATAAATTTACGACTTGAAGTTTGAAAGCTGAAATTTTGAATTAGGTCACTATTGTTCTGAAGGTGAGTCGTGTTCTCTGTTATCAATCCACAAAGTCCCGCCCCAACACTTAACTGTACGTTGTAAGATTGCCTTAACGTTCGTATAGTAAGTAGCAGAGCGCATCTTTGCGGATTGTAACGCTACATTTCTCTATAATTAATTAAAAAAGTATATAGATTTTCTTATATGATTAGTTTAACGTAAAGTGAACCAATCGACACTCTAGCTGTAGTTTTGTACTTTTAGAATTAAATAAATTGTTTATATCTTTAATATATGCCTGTTGAAAGTAATATTAAATAATATCAGTAATAATTGAATATAGAATTTGTTATAATTTACATAGTTGTTTCATTTTGTATTGGGCATAGTTACTTATTTAAGTTAGACTGATGTTAAGTTGGTAGCAGGTTTTATGGGTTTTGAACGAGACTAAGATTTATTTATCAATTTGTGTTACTTTATGGTTAAGTGTATATTATATTTTTATTCCACACCGATCCGTGGTCACCGCTCAAGTTATGTGACTGTAACTATTTATTTTAGTTTTAGCCGACATAACAAAACACTTGCTCATTATTTTTTCATGTTCTTAAACAACAGGGTGGTACTCGATAAACTGTACATATTGAAAGGGATGAAATTTTAGGTTAATTTATAGGTAAAACATTTTTTTTTTTAAATTAGCCACTGGTTTTTTTTACAGATTGTCAAACTTTTTAATAAAGTTTGGGTAGTACACTTACTTGTGACGGTGTAACTTTTGATCTAATAGCCCAAAAAAGATAAAAACAAATGCATAGTATTGACATTAGTTAGAGGTTTATAATAATTGATAACAATATTAGACCAATTAAAAAAATAACTTAGTAACTGCTTTTTTTGTGGAAAATTACTGCAAAAATAACATTTTGTTTTCATAAAAACACGATTTTCTCAAAATTTTGCAGGTATTTAACAATTTTTTTTAACGTTTTTAGATCTAAAATGAAACGAGGAATAATAATAAGCAAAATAAAAAGTAAAATATTTACAATTTGTTTGGGAAAATCGTGTTTTTATGAAAATAAAATGACATTTTTGCTGTAATTTATTAAAAAATTAAAGAAAAGTGCCTAAAAATTTTTTTTTAATTGGTTTACATAAATTAACCTAAAATTTCATCCCTTTCAATATGTACAGTTTATCGAGTACCACCCTGTATAATCAAACCAGTACGTAACATAGCATTTTTTTTTATTCTCTATTTAAGTTAGATGGTGTAATCACTTTTTAGTATTTTGGAGGACAAATTTCTCCCAACGGGTTGAGATTGGCAGGTAAAAAAAAATTACGTCTTTTATTTTAGACTACTCTGGTGCAAGTATGTACACATAGACTTTATTGCCATAGTAATAAGCTAATAAGGTGTCTGTGCATATTTTTGAGACTGTGGTGCATACATATTGGTGCCTTTGACCGTACTATAGACATAACTCTAATTTGTTGAGCCACCATAGAACCCTGAAACAAGTAAAGGAAAAGAAATGACTTTAAAATGAATAATTATTCATTTCCTTTTTCTTGTTTGTTAATGGCGGTCCACCGCAGTCACCAGATTATGCAAGTGAGTGAGAGTATAATTAAATAAAAAAAGTCCATTGGCTCTCTATGACAGGGTTCCATACCGGCTCAACAAAGTTGTTGACCTAACTATGAGTTTTAATTCAGGACAAAACAAAATTAGCTAGGTATCTCTATGCTATACTGTATTAAATAAATGCGACGGGATAAAGACCACAATGCTTAAGTAATTTAAAAACAAGTTTTATTCAAAAAAATGACAGCGGTGTTAGTAAAAATAGTTTTAAATTAATACTTAGGTGTATAGGTAGGATATAATATAATAAATGCTTTTGACAAAGACTCCTCTTACTGTTGTCAGTTGTCAAATCAAACGAGCAAGCAGTCTAGGGGAAGTCCGAATTAAATGTTATAAAATACTATTTCATACAATTTAAAGTAGGTAATTACAAGGTAAATAAAACTAAAGAAATAATTCCTAACTCTTCCCAGATTCTTTTCCTCCTATACTTATAACGAACGTTAAATACATTAACCTTTTGAACGCCATACGTCGAATACAAAATGTGCCACCCACACGCCAAACATGTTTGCTATGCTATGCAAATTACACCTTATTGCTACCAAACAAAGTCTCTTTTAATCTTGAACTCTTGTCGGCTGTAGCCGACGTGGCGTCAGTGGCACGACTTTTAGTTGACGGCCAGAGCAGACTGGCGTTGAAAAGGTTAAGACAATAATTTCATCTTATACCGTATAATTCGCACTTGGACTACATAATATCGTATTATTAATTGATTTACAAAATACCTATAGTACTGGGCAGATAAAGAGTTAATCCTGACACATATTGCACGACCAAGAAGTTACTAAAAAGTTATCGATACTGTTGACAGTACTTAGTAAAAATAATGCTAAACTGTTATGTTGCATGTTGCGTGTGAAGGAATAATAATACGAATAGCTGTCAACATTACCCATATTCAAAAACTTCATGGTGCAACGTGTCAAGATTGACTTTTTATCGGCCTTGTACAATGATAACTAACACAGTTTATATTTATTAGGATTCGGACTTCCCCATTCTATACCAGGAGGAACACTGTACAGTCGAGTTCATAAATACGTGAACACTTTAGTAGCTTGTCACTTTAATCGCTGTGACATTTCATACGGCATTAAATAGACAAGGTGCTAAAATGTACAGATATTTATGAACTGGACTGTACCTACATATATTAAAAACATAACTTATTTTGTATACGGTTGTGGCACATTCACAAAGATTGTGGACATACCGACATAACTCTATTCAACTCTGTTAAAAACATATTGTCTTTGATATGTCATCGTATTGTGTACGTTCCGATGTCAAGTAAATATATTTGACAGTTATGACCGCCGAGTAAAAAACAATAGTAACATGTCAAAGGCAATGCGAACAATGTATTTATGTAAATTTGACGTTAAGATGTCGCACTGGGACACTCGTGGCTCGTGGCAATAACGGTTTAAACTGCAACGCAGCGTAAAGTCGAAGGTTCACATCCACGACATTTCCTTCCCAACAACTTGTAAGCACTTTTCCACAGTCAAATTGTCCAGTAACATCCCCTGGAAGGTCACACTTATCTCCCCCGATTCTTCTGACACGACGATAGTGATTGAATCATTGGTCTCGCTCACTCCCAGTGCCGCTCGATGTCTGGTTCCATATTTATTCGAGAGCAAGGTCTGAGTTAGAGGGAGGTAGGTGCTAGCAGCAACTATCTTTTCACCTCTTATGATCACGGCCCCATCGTGCAACGGAGTGTTTGGAGTAAATATATTCATGATCAACTCGGCGGTGATATCAGCGTTCAACCGTACCCCAGTTTCTATTAACTCGGCAAGATCCATGTTCCTCTCTATAGTTATAAGCGCACCGATTCTCCTCTCAGCCATATACGCTAAAGCTTTTTCAATGGAGCACAATAACATAGCGTCCAGGGGTCTCTTTTTTTTCAAGTGTACTATCCTCCCCAAACGCTGCAAGCCATTCCTTATTTCCGGCTGGAAAACCACGAAACCAACCACTGGACCGCCGCTCACAACTTTTTCTATTATCACTTTTAACATATTTATATTAGCTAATTCAACCAAAGTCTTTACGATCAGGACTACCGCTACACCCTTGAACATCTGCGTAAACTTCGTTTCTAACCGAAAATGCATACTGGTCAGTAATATTAGCACCACCAATAAATCAAAATTACTAACCGCTTCTTCCTTATTCCAGCGTAAGAAAATTGATTGCATTTTAGAGCGAAATCAATAATATGTTTTCGATTTGAAAATCAGGCGCACTATTCGAATCACCTCTCCAGATTGAATTGATTGGTCCGGATCAGGTTGTGATATTTATAATGATTTGTATTAATTTACTCTGGCAATGCCAAGAGATTGATTTACAATTATTTTTACTAGCAACACCTAATTTTTCCACAAAAAGTACCTAAGAGTTGCCTTATCGTACGTAGATAGCTTTTCAAAAGATAAAGTATGTTTTAACGGGGATTTACTTTTACATTATATTTTATAATTATAATTAAGATGGAATTTGGATTTGATAAGTGTGCATGCATGTTTAACGAGTTAAACTTGCTAATTAATCGAATTTATGTCACAGTCTTTGGGTATTGTGGACGGCGATGTCAAGCACTCAGTGAAGGAGCCCTTCTTTAGGCGCTTGACAAAAGTTCTTACTAAAACTTTTTAGCGTCTGTGAACTAGCTGCGATTTGGTGACCTCTTTAGGGAAAGGATTTGTCTGTGCTATTGCTGACGAGGTCATAATGACATTTGTCGAGCGTGCCGCTCCAGGCGATTCCCTCAGACATGCGCATTTCCGGTTGCTCGCATTTGGCTAACAGCGAGAACTTGCATAGACAGCCAGGATCATCCAACAGCAACTTCACCACCAACACCTCAAGAGACTCCCGCTACATAACTGGAGGTACAGAAAAATATAAGAAAAGCTAGAGCATTTTTGCACGTCTAAAATCTACTAGCAGTATGTATTGTAGGCACTCCTCGACACGGCACGTATTGTTAGGTTAGGAGGTTCTTCTCTCTGCAGCCCTAACCACCGGTAGCTTATTGAGCCCTGCCCGCTACCGGCACCAGTAGGTGTGATTTTTCATGTTTATGTTATTTATTGGTGTTGTTACTTTCGTATTATATTTGAATATTTATTATAAAAAACCTAATTTAAAGAAAATTAAGTATTTACATATCTAAATAATAAAATATTTTCAGTTGATTAACCTTTTGTAAAATCATTGAACTTATTTTCGGTGTTTTCAATGGTTGTTAACATTACATGGGAAATTAAGTATTATTGTGGCAACACTACAATGCAGAGAAATGTATGGTAGGAGTTTGTTCGGATTCCCCTGCCATTCAAAGTACTCGGGAGGTCCCGATATATTTTCGCCAGGTATTTTAGCATGTACAATAACTAAATAAATTGGAGCGTAGCGAACGTAACGACATAATATGGAAACTCTTATTTAAGGAAGTGGTACGTTTCGCAGGTTAAACCTTATTTTATACGACTTCGCCCGTTGCTAGTATCGTTATTCCCTCGGGAACTTTTAAATTTCCCAGTATGAAAAGTAGCCTAATGTGTTCAGTCACCAGCTGATATCCAGCTATCTCCATTTCAAATTTCATCCAAATCCGTCCAGCCGTTGCAGCGTGAAGGATAAACATACAAACAAACACACAAACTTTTGCATGTATAATATTAGTGACCGATGATTATCGTGAATTTGTGCAGGTATAATGACTTAGTCGTAATACCTAGTTTTTCTTTAAAATTTGTTATAGTGTGCTTTCATTTAAGATTTTTTTATAATAAATATAAAAGTAAAATAACAATACTAATACAAAAATAAACATAATAAAAAACCTAACCTACGATTGCCGCCGGCAGTGGGGCAGGGCTCAAGCTACCGGTGGTTAGGGCTGCAGAGAGAAGAACCTCTTCACAATGCGTGCCGTGTCGACGAGTACTTGCCTTCTGTATCTTGCCCTTGATCCAGCCATCTAGCGAGAGTCTCTTGAGGTGTTGGACAAGACTCTTCGCTATGAGACCGTTTGCTGAAACAACTATCGGGGCAATGATCGTGGAACCAAAATCCCACATGGAGGTCACCTTGTGAGCCAGGTCATGGTACTTCTGAAGCTTGTCCTTCTCAGCCTTCACGAGGTTCTCGCCATGCGGGATGGTGACGTCGCCGAGCACTGCCCGGCGTTGAGATCAATCTGTAAACAGGATATCAGGCTTATTGGTGACAATTATGTAGTCCTGTCCGTGATAACAGATCGATCCCAATACCATTTTAGAGAACTGGCGCCGGTCTGCTCTAATAGTATGGCACTTCACACTCACCAAGACCATGTGTGTTATATATGTGCTGCGGCACAAAGCTGAGAGGGCCCTTTTCAACGCTGTGTCAAATGTTTTGTTCTGTTTGTCATCTGTTTTTTTTCCAAATGTGTGTATGCGTTGAATAAATTAATTCTATTCTATTCTATTCTATTCTATATTAAATACCAATAGTTGCTGATGGATGATCCTGGCCACGACCTCACCGCGCGCAGGCATTTCACCAAACTGGAATAAGACTTAGAGATTACTCTCTTTTTCACCTAACACTAGTCCTGTGACAGTTCATATAAACAAGTATTACACTTGTTTCTTTAGCTTTACATAAATACTACATTGGTACACCTCTAGCGACGCGGTTAAAGAACTTAAATAATTAATCGCCTATTTTTAAGCACCTCGTGTGATTTAAATTACGAAATACGGCTGTCACAGGACTCATCTTAGATAAAAAAGAGTGTAGTCTACACCAATTCGGCGTTTAATCTAGGTATAAGACCTTTTTCTCGTTTGGTCGAATCCGCCCTTAGAAGTTTAAATGTGGGTAAATTCATTAAATTATAATTTTTCTGACGAGAGTGGTTTGAAAGCGAGAATTGTAGGTCAGTTGAAGTGTGAGCTCGAAAAACCTTCCTTAAAGATACATGAAACAGTGAGGACGACACAAAACAACCAATTAGATAGATGAATTAGATAGGTACCTAAGTATTATTAGAATAATCTTTTTGCTATTATTGGTGTTAGCTCTTTAGCTAATTATACTTTAAATTAATTATGCGGCATCATAAATGAAAATTATGAACTACAATGAGACCCGGGCCAATGTACAATAATGTAATACAATGTAGTACAATACTCCGGGAATTTCCCGAATTCTTCATTCATCTGGTAACATTCAAAAGCCAATTTACACAAATCTACATTAAGTACAACTGAGGCCCTACTTTGAAAATCGAAGTTAGAAGTTACGTCAGCTCCGTCCTTGTCACTCGTCATTCAATACTAAATTGAAAGAGAGAGATAGAGCTAACGTAACTTCGAACTTCGATTTTCAAAGTAGGGCCTCTGAATGTTAAAGCGCGCGCGCCACAAAACGTAAAACATGTTTAGAAATTAGATTTAAGAACTACTTAATCAGAGGCCCTACTTTGAAAATCGAAGTTCGAAGTTACGTTAGCTCCATCCCTGTTACTCGTCATTCGAGACTAAATCGAGAGAAAGGGATGAAGCTATCGTAACTTCGAACTTCGAATTTCAAAGTAGGGCCTCAGGTTTAAGGAGGCCTATAATTTTATTTTCTCAAACATGCAATGGAATGTTGGCGTTATGTTAGTTATTTTAGGCCTCAAAGTATCACGTTGCAGGCGGAACACCTCGAGAGAACTGTAAAGGAATTTCATACAAAATTGAAGTAATTTTTATTAAATTTTTGTGTGTACATGGCGGCTGTGTTTATGAACAGCCTAAATAGCTGTTTTTTTTTTAATATACACTTAGCCGTCCTTCCTACCAAAGCGTTTGCATAAAGGCACAAGGTACCAGGAGGGCAGAGGTTATTAGGGGTGCGTAGCGCAACTTAGATCGCAGGCGGTGTATGTAGCACGGTGCGGCCCGCGCGGCGGCGCAGCAGCGGCGGGCGGGCGCTCGCACCCGACACAGCGCGGATGACTGAGCACTGTAGGTTACTTTTAATGTTTATGCACTCCTAGTATTTTCCGTTGTAGTTTTTGTTTTAATTTTTTTAATGAATTATTTATGTTTGAGAAAAGCACTATACAAACCTCGGCGTGAAGTGGGGTTGCCAGCCTCGTGACTATCCGGCCTCGCTTCGCTCGGCCGTCTATATGAACTCGACCGGCAACCCCCTAAGCTACTTCCCGGCCTCTGTAGTAATGTACTATTTCTCAAACATGGCATGAAATATTGGTGTTATGTTCCTTATAATAGGCCGCCAAGTATGACGTTTCAGGTGCGGCTAGGAAAAGGCTGCAAATCTTGCAGCCCTAGGCCGGCAAAGTCCCCTTTTTTAATTTCCATTCCACTTAAATTTGTGGCACATTATGCCACTATGCGTATTAAAAAAAACAATAAACGATTTTTTTTAATTTTAGTGTATAATGGCGTGGTGTGTGTAATGGCGGCTTTGTTTATGAACAGACTAGATAGCTGTTTTTTTTTAATATACTAAGCCGTGCATCCAACCAAAGCGTTTGGATGTTTATCTAAAGTACTAGGAGAACAAAGGTTATTAGGGGTGCGTACCGCAACTTAGATCGCAGGCGGTGAGCTGCGGGGCACTGGCGGGCGGGCGGGCGCACACGACACAGCGCGGATGACTGAGCACTGTAGGTTACTTTTAATGTTTATGCACTCCTTGTAATTTGACTTTGTAATTTTTGATTTAATTTTTTTAATGAATTATTATTATGTTTGATGTTTACATACATACCTCGGCGGGAAATATGGGTTGCCCGCCTCAGACCTATATGTATTCGGCCGGCAACCCCTTTTGTCCCGGCCTCTGTAGTAATGTACTATTATTTTCTTGTTTTGGTTACAACAAAGTAACAAGAAGTTTTTTTATGAACTACCTAGAACTTAAAATTACAAGTGTACTTGAAATCATAAATAAAAAATATCTGGGGCACGTTTTATAATAGCCAAGCAGCAGTATTCGTACCTATTGTTGTGTTCCGGTGGTGGAATAAGAAAATTAATCGGTGCAATTACTAGCATGGGGCATTCCATCTTAGTCCTCAAGGTTGACAACGCGTTTGCAGTCTTTACATTGTAGTCTTGCGAAATGCAAATGTCTATGGGTCTCAGATCCCACTTAACTTAAAGTGGTTTGTGTGATCGTTGGCCTTCTCTATGCTATCCTCGTAAGCCACGCGTCAAATTTCGTTAGTTCGAAAAATAATCTTTTGTCGGTCAACTAAAGTCAGTCACTTTGACAAATCGTTGCCTAAATACAAAAGCGACACAAATCAAAATGTGTTTGTGTTGCATTTAATTTGTGCATGCTATTTACTTTAAGTTTTAAATCAAACTATATTTATTTTTGATTTGTGGCGCTTTTGTATTAAAGCAGCGAAATGTCCTAAATTTAGGACGTTGGGCCTTACGAGGCTATAATAAAAAAAGTTTTAAAATTACTACGAGGTACTGCAGTATAACATGTTATACAGGACGACTGCAGGGTCGTGTAGCAACACAGTAAACTAAAACTCACTACATCATTAGGCATAACGTACTACATTAAATTTAAAAGCTTTAAGACAATTACATTGTTTTTTATTAAAATAAACATTCAATCAAATGTTTCCCTAATTGTTACTAAAATTATGGTCACCTTACGTTTTCATGTTAAAACCTTAAACCTATTTGAAAATCGAACGATCAGACGAGTAAGAAATTGAGGAGGTATGTGGGGTGGCCATGATCCCGAATAAAATAAATTCATTCAATGTTTATTTGAATAAAACACAAAGAAATTGTCTTAACGCTTTTAAATCTATAAATGTTATGTTCCTTGGTATAGTGAGTTTTAGTTTACTTTGGTGCTACAGTCTCTGCAGATACTATGCCTGCAGTCACCCTGTACTTACCGGTTATCAAAGTTATTCAGGACTTCTAGCGAGTTACTCCGAAGCAAATGTTCATCATCGACTCAATCGGGAGAAAGTTAGGTATTCCATTACTTAAGTACCTACTTACTTTATATTTGGTACCTCCTATTTCCTATTTTCCTCTCTATTGAGGGATAACAGGAAGACATTATCATCTAATGGCGTAACTATACTCGTACCACCTGCCCGTGGAAAATTCATCGGATAGGGCCCTACTCTAATGTACATTTTTTTTAAATAAATATTATGTTCCTCCTGTGCTTCCGGCCTCTCGGACCGAGGGCCCCTCAGGCCGGGGCCCGTGGTAATTTCCCCGCACTGTCACCGTATAGTTATCATCACCATCACCATCATCATCATCATCGTCATCATCATCATCACCATCATCATCATCATCACCATCATCACCATCATCTTCGTCATCATCATCATCATCAGCAGCATCATCGTAATTATCATCATCACCATCACCATCATCATCATCATCATCATCATCATCATCATCATCATCATCACCATCATCTCCATCATCGTCGTCATCATCATCATCATCATCATCATCATCGTCATCACCGTCATCATCATCGGCATCATCATCATCATCATCAGCATCATCATCATCATCATCATCATCATCATCATCATCATCACCATCATCATCATCATCATCATCATCATCATCACCATACCCCAAAAAAACGGGCGTAATATTTATCGAGTTCCGAAAACCGTGCAAAAATTACAGCTCTTTAAAGTTAGGACGGACGGACTATAACTTGAATTGGGAAAGGTGTTCCAAGCGGGGAGGAGCTGACAGTGCTTATTACTACTACTTCGCGCAGTCGGGTAAAAAAAATCCTCTAAATATTCTATGTAATCTCAATATTGACGTTTTGTTAGATATGGTCAGTTTTGACACTACATTCACAAAGTATTGTATTGTAGATAGATGTCTGGGTTAGGCGCTTCCGTCATTTAGATTTCGTATCATATTTTTGGTAATTCCATTCGCGTAGTAGGCGTAATAGTTAAAGTTAGAACGGCTTAAGTGCCAAGCGCCGTTAGAGCTTTCGATTGGGGTGGCCTAAATAAACCTAATTGCTTTCATTTTCCTAATTGGCCGCCAGCGGCTCTTCTTCAGTTCCTGGCTGGTGGTAATGGACGGTGGTGCAATGGACGCATGCTCTTTTCCCTCCCACTCTTATTAAAAAAAACTTGTTTTTACCTACACATACATAATATCATAATATCCTCATTATTCCTCATATCGTGTCTGGGTATAAATATAAATACTTTACAGATTGCATTGCTTGAATATTCTTTAGGAACAATCAAAAGCCTTAATAATATTGTAGTTACTTATTGAATAATTAATTAGTGACTCTCGATTGATGCCTATACTATGCCTATATAGATCTACTGCAGATTATACAACAGCAAATTTACGCATTCCGGTGAAATGGCGCACATACCAAACGAATGCCACGAAGTTTGTAAGGATTAAATTAGTTCCAGTTTTATCCGCCCGCACAGGTAAGTTAGTGGCACTGTGTACCTACTTTCACGATGATTCAACGGATAACGTTAATTTTGTCTATGTTGCAGCCAACACACACATAGATATGGAAGCGTCCACACACGCATGACGTCATCGATCGGGCGTCCGCTGCGATAAAGCGGTGCATTCATTGACAAGCGTGTTGATAAAAATGTTGGAGGAAAAATAACGGCGTTTAAAATGTTTTATAAATGTGAAAGTAACATTGTCGGCCTGTTTGTCTGTAACCTATTTTTTTGTAGTCCTTACTTTTGGAGTTCACTTAAACGAATACTATTCTTTGTAGCAGACTACGGCGGTGATCTTAAAAGAGTATCATTATTTTGTGATTTAAGAAGCCTATTTGGGTTTATAATGTTAATCAGTATGTTTATATCTTACCTCGTAGGCGTAGCATGAAGATGGTCCCTCATATTTTATCTAATGAAGTGACGTTGGTTATATATTGTTTAATCAATTAATTAACTTGACCTATTTTTAAATCATTACTATAAAATCATTAGTAATAAAAAGTTTAGAAATAAAATAGTAAGATTTTACTAAGTAAATAAAAATAACAAAAAGATATAAAAATATGACTTATAATTTAATAAATAATCTCCTTACAAAACATCAGATAGCATTCATAACATTTTTACGGAGACGAATGACAAGAAGTACTTCAGTGCTCTGTCACTTTTCATAAAAGTTTCGGCGTTCAATGATCACAATTTCACAATCCCAAGGATATTGACTTGGAGGATAATGAATGTAAACTTTTATTATACCGTTTGTATTTTATCAAGCAATTTTATCATATATAGTTCCAGTATTGCCATTGTAGAAAATAAGATTAATTAATGATTTTTACAAATTTATTTCACAAGATCAGTTAAAAGTGCGCAACATTACATGTAAATCAAAATCAAAACTTTATTGAACCTAACTTTATATTACGATAACTATAAATGTACTTGCATCTGTTAATGTTTCTAAACGAAATGCCCTTTTATTCGCAATGGTAACATTATACTTTTTTAACGCGTCGTTAGCGCCAACTAGTGGTCCATTTCAGTAACTTCTTATTGATATCTCTTGCTCTAAGTTCATGTTGTAATATACTCTCGCTAAAATTTGTGCTATTTGCTGACAAACCCGATGTTTATTGAATATGTGCTCGTGTTTGGTTTGTTTTCCCTTGTAACGCAGTGAAAACCTTGTCTCAATGTATAAGTTATGCGGCAAGTTCCTTTCAAAACCAATGACATTAGATGAACTCGATGTGCGTTTTGGCCATTTTACTTGGCTTGCGTTGGTGATTCGTACATAGTCACGTGACCTAAGAGGTTTTTGGATCAATGGCGCCAAATGTCTGTTACAGAAAATGTACGTAAATTAACACGATATTATAACATTATTAAGTTGATATGAAGAAATACAATATCGATTTGCACCATGCATCATAGATATTCATATGGATTCATGTCGAACAATATGATGCGTAGGACCAGTCACGTCAATCGGGCTACAAAACAGTGCTGCTATCTATGTTGTCAATTTTGTTATGTAGACTATCTAATGGAGACTGGCCGTGGGATAAATATTTACGGTTAATATGTTTAGAATGGCGTTGATGGAATTTGTTGTTGCGTTGTGGGGGTGTGTTTGACATGTCGGGTCGTAGTGCGCATGATTTGCGGACTCGGTCGGCGGCGGCCTGCGTCCAGTGTTTACCGAGCGCCCGCTGCGAGTCCGTAGCCCCGCCATACATCGCCCGTGCAATGTGAAACGTCAAACGGGATTGTTGTTCGTTTTCACCCGATTCTCACGTGAATTGTGCCCGCCGCAACAATATCACAGTGCTAGACACTACATATCGCTCGAAAAATGTACCTCGCTGTACTCAGAGACATAGACACGACAACTATAATTGGTATAGAATGATTTGTCTCATTACATCGCGTAAGCTTGTTATGTATCAAAACGCTATGGGGTGTTAATTTATCGCGTTAATCCACCCTAAATCGTTTTTCCGTCAATCGGAATAGGGAAACATCATAATTGCAAAGTAGCATTGTTTTGTTGTGTGATGCATTGTGCAAGAGAAATGTGAACTGTCAAACCTGTCATTTGCGTGTGCAGAAGCACGATTTAGCCTGTTAAGTGATAAATTGTAGTGTTTGGAATCAATTTAGACGTGATCTTTCGTGTTGCAGGTTGCACTTGTCATTGTTGTACTTTGTTCAACTAAAATGCCATCAAATAGAGAGCGATGTGACATTCTATACGACGCTACTCCCGCGCTCCAAGTGTAAAGCAGTTGGGAGATCGTGAACATGTAGGTTGTGAATGCTAAAAGAACGATGTCGTTGAGAGGCACAAAGCGCGCTTCAGGGGTGCGCCCCGCGGAGGAGGCCGGCACGTCGAAGCGCCGCCGGGCGGAGCCCGAGGACGCGCTCTGGCAGCTGCGTCCCGTTAGTGACCTCAAGATGTCATCCATATACAATCGAAGTGCCTCCGAGGCACCAGCTGAACTTTTCAGGTTTGTTTCCTCTCTATTTGTAGATTAGAATGTAGATTGATAACTATTTTAAATGTGTCTGTATAATGAAGAGATGTCTTTAATAATTAGGTTCCTGTTACGGGTGATTCCACAGGCATTTGAACTGCCGTCAGTCCCCTGTCATAAATATTGTAAGAATGAGCTACACCGAGCAGCTAACATTCACACAGAGCTATACTGTTATCGTAATTCTTGCCACAATTGATCGAATTTTAAGTATATTATCGCCTATTTCTTAAATACTTAGGACAGCGGACTGACGGAGGTTGAAATGCCCGTGGAATCACCCTTATATGAGCCTGCAATATTATTGATGAACATCCAAATTTAATGAAACACATTTGCTAATGTAATATATATTGTTACACAGTGGACTCAAATGTCTATAATATGTATTGTGAATAAAAAATCGAAGGGCAGTAAGGGATTCTGTTAAATGGCTTATTAATGATGTTATTTACCTAATATAGTATTTAAAGCAATGTAAGAGGTAGTTCAGCGGCAACACAGTCAAGGTATAAAATTTTATAGGGAATTACTTCCAAATGCCAAATAGGCGCGAGACGTGGAGTTGAGGAAACCAGCCCACTATAAAAAAAACAATTATTCTGAACCACTGCTTGTCTTTCACTCAATCCCTTCAATGTTAAAATAGTTAAGTGTTAGGATCTACAATGATTAATAATGTACTTTAACACTTTCATTGCCGCCGACACACTAGGTGGGTCCATTTTGTATGAAAATCAGATACCTTGAGAATGAAGGTGATAAAAACCTGTGGCGGTTTTGGACTCAAGTAGATTATTTCCTTTAAGTTATACACCTACATTGTAAACCTGCATTTATGTAGGTTTTCTATCAAACATTTTACAGTTTCACAAGTGCCTAGTGCAAGGCCTCCCCTCTCTAAAGCTGCTACTGTCAACAACGTAAAGTAACAAAATGGAGCTGCAGCAATTTATAAGCTTTTACAATAGGTGAAAAACTTAAGTAAATGACCTCTTGCATGTATTTGTAACACATCTGTATAGACCGTTCGACATTCCGTTTGAAATTTGATGTAAATTCCATATTAGTTTTGTACACAACTACATGCAATAGGTCACTTACTTAAATTTTTCACCTATAAGACACATTATGAGATGAACTAAAGTAAAACTGCTTGGCTTCGTATACAAATTGTGCTCTGCCTCGCTGCTTCCTTGCCCTCATCGCCAGTTTTAAGAAGCAAACCAACTTAAAGATTGTTGGCTAAGTGCATACAGTCAAACAATTTGCATCGAAGGATTGGAAGTGAACTTGTTTAATTACTATATCTAAGTTTGACTTGCACTAATGGAACAATTTATAAGTAAGTAGTTTAAGCTCATGTTAAGCCGGGTACTCACTAGCGAGCTGTTACTGTAACTGTAGCAGATACAGTAACAAGCTTCAAGTGGAGAACAGGCTTGCGAGCTGCATACACATCACAATGTTATGTGCAACATTTACAGTACCGGCTCGCTAGTGAGTATTCTGCTTTATATTACATTTGAGGTCCAACTACATTTCAATGCTGCATCTTAAAAATACAAAATAATAATAAAGCATCAGCTCTACAAGAATATTAGGTTCATATGCACATAAATAATCCACATAGAAGGCATTCCTGCTTCATTAATCATAACTATTTTTAATTTGCCAGTACACAAAGAGGGATGGTACCCGAAACCGACGTGCATGCATGACTCGATGTATGAATGTGGAAGAAGCGAAAGAGATTTGTCAGGATCGTAGCAGGTGGAAAGAAGTGGTCTCTGCCTACCCCTCTGGGAAACAGGCGTGATTAATGTATGTATGTATGTACAAAGAGGGATAGGTATCTCAAATCTTCCAATAAACCTTTTGATTATGATTTGAAAATTACAAGTGATATAAAAAAGTGGATTAAGGCCACTACCAAACATCGTTTTGTCTTACCAAGCAAAATGATGCATGCGCAAAACCTGTTAAGAGGCTTAAATACTAAAAAAGTTAGAGCGTGTGCTCTAACTACAGCCTGTGGAAACATTATATACTAGGGGGTGCACTACCAAAGGATTTATCAAAATTCAACCCTAAAAGGATAGAAATAAGTCTAATTTTATTAATAATTACAATCTACTATGAGACAAAACTCAGGTATCACAACAAAAGTGAATTTCGGACAGCTTGAAATGTAGTTGGAGTTGTTTAATTGTTAGCTTCAGAAATAGAATAGGAGCATTGGGAACTTTTGAATTTAAATACACAGTCTCTGTGACAAAGTTGTGCAAAACTGTTGTGTTAAAGTTGTATTAAATTAGGCTGCTATTACATTATCCTATGTTATTACAGTAATAAAACTAGTAGCTTGTTAGAAACAACTTAAACTTTTTTTATACGGGTATTTAAATGTATTGTATCTTTGTTTTGTGGCATATGTCCATTTAACTGTACTGTTGTATCACAGGAAAGTTGAAAATGAAAGATGGATTTAATTTTTTTGTGTAGATGAGCTGAGGTGTACTTCGAAATCTTTTCTTGAGTCGCTGGATAATTTAATAACAGCCTTTAAACACTGATGTGAACAATAAACACATCTATTTTATTACATTTTCTTCTGCATTTGGGTAAAACATAGATTCCTACTAGCAAAAATATTATTATTCAATTTAAATGCTGTTGATCATACATTCAAAAACTATGTCTTAATGTAATGCGCCTTAAATAATTAAATAAAGAAATGAGACACAAATTAGAGTAATGAAAAACCTGCTTTATAACAAGAATAAATTAGTAAACTATGGTTACTTTAGCCCCTCTATAAAATGTTAAATCAGAAAAACAGGACTAAGCTGCTCATATAGTTATAATATAACATTATTTAACCAATTTGAGATAATTACTACTAAAATAGTTATAGTTTTAAGTATGGGTAATGAATGATATCCCCTAGGGCTAAAGTAACCTAAGTTTACTAATTTATTTTACATTATTATTTTATCTGGTATAATCAACATTTGTTAAAAATTAACCAATGGTTTTCAATTACAAAAAACTATATATAAAATTGATGAAGTAAATTTCAGCAGCGAGCATCAAACTTATATGGTTTGCAATATTTATAAATTTGTTGATTGCTGCTGTAACTTATTAAGTGCTGCCATGCAAGTTATTATACCATTTGCAATGCGAATTGGCATTTTTTCAAGATTCAAAGCGTTATCAGAAGTAGCCGTAAAGTTTACCAACAGAGCATAAGCGAATATGTAACCTTTATCCAAGGTTGTTATTTGTAAGTTCAAACCAAGTATCTAATCTAATCTTCTTTTATCACTTAGATCTTAAACACGTCCAATAGTTTTTTCAGTCATTGCCAGGGTAAATCTACTTACTAAGACCTGTTCCTTTCTTTCAACTGTGTAATTACTAAACAGTGAAAGGTATAAGGGTTCTGAAGTATACGAATTTGTACTTTGGGGTAAACATTTAGACCTAGCTTGCCTACAAAAAAGAAAACTATCGACAATCATCCTAGTCTTTCCCTATTAATATAAAAGATTTAATATTAGTTTTGGGTATATGGAACTTGATATTTTATTATTGCCTTGTATTTCGATCTTTGTGACTATTGTTATATTTCCAATTGGAATGTTTGTAAATTTCGTTTTTTCTCCTCCCACATTTAATTTCATAAATGCAAAAGAAAATGATGGTATTATTAAATTCAAGGTGAAACTTAAGCAAGTGATATTTGGTGGAGTAGTATGTATACTGCCCTGCTAAAACAAACGGCAATAACTGAGATAAAAATGCTGTGGAAATCAAGACCTCATAGCTATAGGAAGAGGTTTCAATCTGCTTTGGCTATTTAAGATGCCGCTTTTTGGCTGAAACGGGCAGTATAGTGGAGTGTTAGTTAAGTTGATGGATGCATTGAGATGTTAAATTAAAAGTATATTACACGTATGTATGTAAAAAGCAGCATACGATTGTTAAATTAATTTATTCACAATGTGAACTAAAATAATTTACCTTAAAACTTCATGTTTAAGCCAGACAGATAGTTTGTCTTAAAAAACGAAGTAATACGATATTGGGTGAAGTAAACAACAACATAAAAAGTGATTGTTTTCCCGTAAAAATACCAAGGAATTAAGTTGGTGTTCCAAAGTGAATTTTCTTTTGAGTTTTTAAAGCGTTCTAAACACAACTATATTCACCATTTAAAGCGGATGCCCGTGCCGCGGACGTCCAACTGTCCGTGAGTCGTTCTACGGCAAACAACACAAGGTGCGTCGGTCGGTAAACGATCGCACGCAGCATGACAGCTGATCAAGGCTTTTTAAAAGTTAATATAACGATCAGTCGTAAGACTAGAATTGACTGACGTAATTGGTTTCACAATCGAATTAAACCCAGTTAAACTTATACTTGATTATTTACACAATAGAAAAAGTAAGCTTAAGAACTTGCCATGCGAACTGATTTGATTCAGCCATTGCCGCGCGCTTTGCGCCCTCTCGCCAGCCCCTCTTATATACCCATTTGTTGATTCTATAATTGTTATTTTGTTATTGTTTATTTTGTTTTGCTTTTGTTTATATATATTACCTTTTCAGTACTACGATGGATTGAAAATTGTTTTGAAATGGATATTTTGTTTGTCATACCCATATCCATTTTTTGTTAGAAATGTACGTAAAATTGTCTTTATATTTAAATAAGATAGGTATTTAAATAATTGTCTAGTTGTTGAAATAAAAAGTAGGTGTTATATTTTTGTTAATCATGTCAAATCTCATCCATTTATTAGTTAGTAGGTATGTTATGTTGCTTTAAAAAAATGTTTTATTTTTAAATGTAGTTAATTCATTCTTGACTTTTTTTTCCGTAAGTACACAAATATTTAGTAATTCATCTACTTGTTACAAAGTTATTCAATATACTACAAGACTGGATAATATTTTTTTTTGGTCTTTTATGACAAGTCTGATATATTATTTCAGTCTACTATACCTAAATCACAGCCTTGCGTTTGCTTTATATGAAGCATTGATGTGTTGACTGTCCAACCGACAATCTAAAACCACAACCCCAAGTGAATTATCTATTATACATACATTCATACATTAAATCACACCTGTTTCCCAAAGGGGTAGGCAGGGATCACTTCTTTCCACCTGCTACGATCCTGACAAATCTCTATTATAATCTATTATTATTATCACTAGACATCAATTGTTTGTTATTTGCCTGCTATTGCAATATCAGAATGAATGTTGACTATGCTGCCTTTGATCCAGTTGAAAGCGTGGTTTTATTTTTCATTTAACCAGACGGATTAAATTCTGGTTTTGACGGGTTGCAACCTGCGTTTCTAGTAAAAAGTTAATTAAAACCGGGATTCTAGTTAGTTATCCCAAAGAGAACGCAACGCAGATTTTCTTTAACGAATTTCACAGAAAGGTTTAGTTGTTAGATTGCAAAGTTGCGGAAAACGTGCAATGAAACGTGCAATAATCTTCGTTGCCAAGGCCAAGCATAATGTATGTTTTAGGATTTGATGAATGAATCGATGTTCACAATTAAGGGGGGAGGTGAGAGGGGTTAATGGTGCGGTCCTGGGGCAAGGCTACGCTGGGGTGGTTCGTTTTTAACTTGAGACGCAACAACTGCCCTCCATAGTCAAAAGAACGCTGCGATTTAAAAACTTATTGGTTGTCAGTGAATCACATATCCAGATGAAAGCAGATGTGACGCCTAATCAATTTCACGGGGTTACACACATTGACTAGTCCCAAGCTATAGGTTTCTACTAAACTCTAGACAACAGTATTCATAATTATAAGAGCAAAAAACTTAAATATTGAGGACTCCTGACCAAATTTTGAAATTAAACAGGGTATTTTGGCTTACAATAATGGGAATTAATAAAAAAGGCAAAGCGCGGCTCAAGGCGTATTGTTTCACTAAAAATAAGCGTCGCAGCCTACGCGTCACTGTGCTGAGGGGCCTGTTTTAACCTCACAGTGGACCTATGCAAGATGCATTCCCCGAACGATATCATTAGCGAATATGTAGATCGACGGTCGCGTCGAACGCTTATGTCAATTTCATACATTTTGTCAATTATCGAAAATAGTTTTCGTTAGCATTATGCATCTTCTCTGGGCACTTGGAGTTACACAAATAATATTTCTTCGAGCACAGAAACTTTTTTTATAAGGTTTTCTGAAAAAAAAAACATGCTTATAGAGGTTTGTTTCAAAAGCAATTAAAAAAAAAAAGTTCATTATTTACTGCATAAATAAACAAATTTCTGCTAATCTTTAAAAAGTTTAAACGCCGAATTGTCATTTTTACGTCACAGCTAGTGCTACGAAACGCCGGCATATTTTACTAGATGGCACTATAATCAACTGTTCCTTCTTCCACACCTTTGGAAACTAAGGTATCCGAGGACGGTTAAGAGCATTTTGGTTTTGAATACTATGGTATAGTGGGACTGTCAAGTGGATAATGACGTCATTCCGCCCACTGATAATATTCTAAAACTTTTCTCAGGTTGTAATAAAAAAAAGTATTGATACAAATCAATAAAAGCATTATTTTTTAAGAACACCTTTTTATAAAAGCTACATTGTTACATTTTACACCAAGTTACATATGCACCATTAACATCGTCGAGATCCTTGCCCCTTGTGAAACTCCACTACTAGACTAAAACAGTGCTAACTGTTTTTCAGGAAGGACCTGATTAGCGCAATGAAGCTACCTGACTCTGAGCCGCTGACGACGTCGGAGTACTGGGTGATTACGGACACTTGGAAGCAGGATTGGGAGCGGGGAGTGCAGGTTCCGGTCAATCCGGACTCGCTGCCCGCGCCCAAGGTCCGGATTACCGAGAACCCGAAACCGCCGGACTTCAAACGGTTCAGACTGTAAGTACCTGCCTACTTTTTTTTATTAAATAAAGATTTAAGACCGCAAGCGATGGTAACCGTGACTGAAATTGAAACGCATTCACAAATTATCCTGTATAATTTGTGAATGCGATGACTGCGGGGTCGTGATACAAATGATCACCTCTGTGTTCTACGCACGAATATGAACAACTTTCAGTATGGGACCAACTCTGAAATCACGAAAAATTCAGCTGCTTCATAGAAAAGTTCAATACGTACTCCACTCGAATCAGCTGTTTTTTTTTTCGTGATTTCATTGTTGGTCCCATAGTGAAAGTTCGTGGGTAGAGTTGATCACTTGTATCACGACCCCGCAGTCACCCTGTATCATACCTAAAAGGGGTGATAGACGGGCGAGTAAGTACGACGTACCCAATTAAGGAACTTTAAGTTTATCAGTTTTGCCGGCCCTCAATGTATAGCTAATTTTCGTTACAAAACTGACAAAAAAGTTCCTTAATTGGCACACTTTTTCGTGAAAATGCCCAAGTACGGCGTACTTACTCGCCCGTCTATCACCCCTTTAAGATTCCACACAAAAAACAAGTCCGAAAGTAAGCTAAGCATGTTTAAAAACAATACATTTAAAGGATTGTACAAAGGGCAGACTTAATGCCTAAAGGCATTATCTACTAGTCAACCACATGGTTAACAGCGATATTTCTAAGTTTCTAATTGCCTACGAAACAACTCGAATAATCATCGCAATAATCAATTGATACTTGTTGTACAGCGCTAGTAGATTCATTACATATTCATATTACTGACGTGTGTACAAGCTCTGATGTGGCCAATTTACTGTATGAATTAATTGAGAAAACTCTAAAATCCAAGTAAAAAGTGTATGTGTATCCAATTTTAAAATAATAGTTGCGTTAATTATTGCGATGGGAAAGGTGCCGGTTTGATTAAGTTAACAATTGGTACAGTCACCAGCAATAATATATGATCCAACATTGGCCGCAACAATATCTGACACGCTCTTATACGTCTAGTCAATGATATAATACAGTAAAAAGAGGTAGATATGTTATACGCACTTCGATAGTGGCACCCTAAAACCAAGCCAATTGGTACACCTTTACTTAGTCTTGCGCCGTCAACGGAACCGTGAACTAGTCTGCAGAGCAACATACACTCGTCTCTGTTTCGCTCCCGGAAATCAGCATACCATCCTGCTTTCACTTGTCATTTATGAATTAGTGTGTAATTGCAATATTTACTGATTATGTGTGCGTAAGCCGGGCCATTTTTACACGCGGAATACCGTATAGGTAACATATCTACCTCTTTTTATGTTATGTCATTGCGTCTAGTAATAAAGTCTTGTCGATATTTTTGCGCCCAATGTTGGATCATATATGCTGGTGACTGTACATGAAATTTGCGAGATTCAGCCAAATCCTGAAACCGCTAGGGAATTAATAAAATTGCCTCCTTAAGCCAAATGGGCATCGGGTGCAAAATCTGAAAATATTTCCACGTCAGTAAAATCGATTTTTCAACCTGGCCTGAGACCGATGAAGCGAACGCGGGACAAGCACAACCGCGAAGGCCGCATACTTGTTGCACTATTTGTGCAATTTAACCGCTAATGAAAAATATGCTCTCCCTAGACCTTACAATAAGGTGGTATTTGCAATAAAAGGTTAATAACGTATACGTCCATTTTCAAGAGCTTGGGTGTCGTGAGTAGTTCCACTGACACCAATCGTAATGGGCGCAAATTGAGACGCTGTGCGGAAATGTCACTTAGCACTCGCATCTGCCGATTGATTGTTAAAGCGAAGAATAGTTGATACCTACTGCCATGTAAATATGCAACACTGGTTACAGGCGTCTACCTTTTTAATGGCCAATTTGAATTTGCGGACTGGTACTTTTAAAACCCTTGCTTTAGAGACGACAGAAGACAGGATGTCGTAGGCACTGATGTGCCAAAGGAAACTTTTAAAAATTGCGGAACATTACATGTAGGAAAATTTCGGAAACTTCTCACAATTTTGTATGGGGATTGAAACTTTCCGTTTCTCAAATTTAAATTTCCTATATTTCTAGTGAAAGTTTCCGGAAATTTCTTATAATTTTTCCAACTTTTTGGAAACTTCCCGTAACTTGCACATACTAGTCGTAGGCAAGGTTCAAAATAAAATCTTGCTTTAGTTAGTGACATTGCAGATAGTTTAATGATACCGGGACTAGCCTCACGTTCACCGCCATATTTATTTTTAAACAAACGTTATTTTTAGGGTTCCTTACCTCAAAAGGAAAAAACGGAACCCTTATAGGATCACTTTGTTGTCCGTCCGTCCGTCCGTCTGTCTGTCAAGACCCTTTATCTCGCAAACGCGTAGAGGTATCAAGTTGAAATTAAAACTATATATTCAGGTTCACAGTCCCATGAAGCTGTGAAAAAAACAGACTTCTAAGTTAACGTAAAAAAAAAGATACGTCTGTTTATGCCACAGGAAACGTATATTTCGATACTCTCAAGGCAATCACAATTTATAGGGTATTTTCCGTTGACCTAGAAATATGAAATTAGGCAAGTAATATACCGTCTTATACTACAAGTATAGGGAAAAATCTGAAAACTATACATTTTTAATTAAATCTCTAAAAAACGGGGTCTTTAAGCAAGGAACGGCGGTCCAAATTTTGAACTGAGTTAACCTCACGTGAAGTATCTTATAAAAGGGCTTCATTGGCACGAGCTTAAACAGATTTTTAATTATTTTTATGATGTATAGTTTATGACGAAGAATGCAAAAAGTACCTACAAATTTGTACGGAACCATCGGTGGGCGGGTCCAATTCGCACTTGTCCGGTTATTTTTATTATTATTTGTAATTACCTATGACAACACAAGTAATAGTATGATAATTATACACATATAAAGACAAATACCACAACACAGAAGCACACAATAATGCCAATTCACACAGAGGGCGGGAGCGGGTCGGGCGCGAGCATCGCGGGACCCGCGCGGGACTCGCGACGGACCCGCGACGGGCCCGCCGCGCCCTCGCGCTGTTTGTAGCGGCGGGCAGCGGGCGCGGCTCCCGCGCGGGTCCCGACCCGTCCCGCCGCCTGTGTGAATGCTTCAATATAACTCCATGTTAAAACACCCGCCGAACTTCCGAACCGCTCGGTGCACGACCCGCTCCCGCCCGCTGTGTGAATTGCTCTTCAGGCTGCGGCTCTACTGTGGCGGAGACGAGCGGAGCGAAGCTATGCCAATATTAACCAATAGAAGGCGCATGCGGTCACGTCGAGCGCGCCTTGCGCACGTTAGTTTAGATTCTATTGGTTAATATTGGCACAGCTCCGCTCCACTCCGCTCACCCCCGCTTCAGTGGAGCTGCAACCTAACTCTATGGAGTTATTTATAATGTTAATTACTAAATGTCGGAAAATGGCGGGAACAGCGGCGAAATACGTCACTTATCAGAAAAAAAATCCGTGTATGCAGTTTTCCTTTTTCTATGAAATTAACTTGTGCTTCTGACAACCCTTTGTAGCAACGCTATGCAGCTACGAACATAATCGCACCTTCAGAACAATAGTGACCTAATTCAAAATTTCAGCTTTCAAACTTCAAGTCATAAATTTATTGTTATAGAGACCTAACTCGAAATTTAAAATTTCTGAATTAGGTCACTATTGTTCTGAAGGTGCGAATATTTGTTTAATATTTGCAACATGGAAGGATAGGTAGTACTCTTGTCTCAGTAATGAATTGAAGTGGGAGTGGTTTAAATTTAGTTTATCAATAGCTGAAAAAAGATATTAAAATGTACAGCTATTTTTGAGTTCGACCGTACTATTAAGGTCCTATTCGTTTATAGTAGAGATGTTACGGAGGTTCGATTCGAAAATCGGAACCTTTGGTTAATATTCGGACTTCGGCCTCTTAGACCATTTATATACCAAGCCGACACATTGGCACAAAAGTCCGTCGTTTTTTTGGGGAAGCTGAGGTAGCTACATAAAAAATACTGATACAGATTCAAAATTCCCTCTCATTGCTACACACCACTTAAAAACAAAAACCCTATAGATGAAAAACTTAAGTAAATGACCCCTTGCGTGTAGTTGTTCATCTGTATAGACCGTTCGACATTCTATATTTGAAATTTGACGTAAATTCCATATTAGTGTTGTACACGACTACATGCAAGATGTCATTTACTTAAGTTTTTTACCTATACCTACCTTAAAATTACGCAAACTAGCACATTTGTTTGCATACACAATTTTAAAATATAGAAAAATAGTGACTGTCGCTCAAAACATGCTCCACTTACTTAGTACTTAACGTGGGCTGGGCTTTTACTTAGTGCTGAACCGTCCCATCTAATTTGTCTTTCCGTCACCGTGAATAAAGAAAGTTGATTTTATAAACGCATAGGATCATTTTGATCTTATACCTAGGCAGAGGGGAAAGTCCGCGTAGGGCCTGTCCTTTGGTATATACTGTCTAAGTTCAACTACGACACTTAAATCGGAGGATTGACTCACATACCTTGTTCTTTCCACCATGTATATTAATTATTCTAGAACCGAATCGGAGTGTTATGAGGAAAGGTTTTACTTTTTCTTAAGCTTTACAAAACGACAATATGCCAATGCCTGTCTAGGATATAAAGAGGTACTACCGTAGAACGGGGAGAAAAGGGACACAACCTAAAATGAGGCATATGTTACTAATTATTTCCAATAGACGTAACGTTATTGTCGATTTATTAATAGTTCTTATTTGTAACAAGTTATGACTTATTTTAGGTTGTGTCCCTACTCACCCTTTAATCCTTACTCACCCCGTTTTATGGTACGCGTTTTGGCAGCAAATGGGCAACTTCTAATAACGCGAATAAAGAAATGACAATAAAAGAACACAGTAAGAGAAGGATTTTTCTTCGTGCATATATTAGTAAAGATTTAAAGAAGGATTTTACATGAAATTTCACACGGAAGTGGACTAGTTGTCAATGTTCCGAAGTGCAAATCTATCTATACACGTACATTTATGCTGTATTCAAAACGTAATAACCCCAACATTTCACCTTTTCTGCCCTCTTAAGCAAACAGACAGTATCTCCTGTAGCAATATCAACCTTATTGCTAACGAAAGAAAATAAAATTGGCTTTGGTTATTGAATGTGAGATACTGCTCATTGGCTTCGAGCACAGTTTTATTATTTTTGACGACCTGCACATGCGACAAAGTCTCAAAGAAGACAGCTTTTATTTTTTTATTGGCTTTGGAAATTAATTAGGTCTATGTTACGTTAGTTACCGTGCGGCCGTGTCCGCCTAAAGCCGGGTACTCACTAGCGAGCTGTTACTGTAGCCGTAGCAGTTACAGTAACGAGCTTCTACGTGCAACAGTAACAGTTACAGCTCGCTAGTGAGTATCCGGCTTTAGTTGCTTTTCCGCTCAATATTAGCCAGACGCGTCGCAGACGAGACACTTCTAAATGAGAACGATAAATTCGAAGGATTTATAGATATTCTTGTTCATAAGCGATAGGTATTAAAGCGATTCCTTGAAATTTTGGCAGAAAACTATCTTTATCGTTATAAAACAAGTAAATTTTACTTTCCTCTTTGAAGTATAGAAATTCTATATTTTCTGTCATTAGCCAATAAAATTAAAAAAAACAAGTGGCTTACTTCATTTATTAAAAAAAATTATGTTTGAATCATAATTATGTTGCCGGTAACCATTAAAGGGTAAGGTGTCATTTCGCACCCGACCGCAGACGGCGACGGCAGGCGTTACTACTGGTTTGTAAGTATTTCTGTGAAGCACCTTCCGGAGCGAGCGTCTCGATGCCTGCCGTGCAACCTTAACCGCACGCATCGCCGACGCCCGACCGCCGACCCAGTAGTGACGCCGACCGCAGACCCAGTAGTGATGCCGACCGCAGACGGCATCGGCAGGCGCCGCTACTGGTTTCTATGTATTCTATGAAATACCTTCCCAAGCCGACCGCAGACGGCAGCAGGAGACGGCAACGGCGCGCTAACGCCCAACCGCAGACCCAGTAGTGACGCCGACGTCCGACGCCTGCTGTTGCTGTTGCCGTCTGCCGTTGCTGTTGCCGTCTGCCGTTGCCGTCTGTGGTCAGCTGCAGAATGACACCTCTATAAGCTAAAAATACTGAAACGGGTTTTAAAAAGTGGCGTTTTAATTAAATTTTGCTAATCGAATAAGAATTAGTCACGTTACTCAATTAAGGGGCGTCTTCGTTATTTGGTTTGGCCGTGTTCGATTGCAGCCCGTTTCTATTAGGGACTAGAGTAAACGGTTTTCTATAGTAAAACTTAGAATAACGTACAAATACCATGAGTTTCGTTTCTTAAGCACGACGACGCCCGCATGTACAAGTTCAAAAATAAGGCCTGTTAATATGTAGCAATTCATTGTATTGATTATGAGTTATAAGTAAATTAGTTTAGTTAGCATACTTAATATATTATTGTCAGACATGGGAATCCAGGAGGCAAAATTTTATGACAGGTAGGGAGTTCCTATATCGATAAACTCAATTATCGGTGCTTTTTCCATATACTAGTGATCGCCCCCAGCATTGTATGGATTTTTTGTAAGTATTGTCCTGAAGACGAGTGTCACACAGCATATTAAAAAAAAATGTCATGCCCCTATTACCTCCACAGAAATTGAAAAGTCATTTAGCCACCTGAAATAGATTTATCAGCCAAGACGGAGACGTGTAACGCCCGAAAATTTGGAACAAATTCTGATAGTTTATTTTAACAATAGTAAGTAAGTAATGAAGAGAAAAATAATGATGAGTAAAGTTTCAAAAATCACGTTACTATTTTGTTTAATAATTACAATTTTAATTTTAAAAAAAATTACACGCAAATCTTGGAGTGATCACTAGTATATAAAACAAGCATAAGTTTTATAAAATTAGACGTTTATACAACACGAAACAAAGTGCTTTGCAACTGTTATGTGATTTTACTATGTGGCAATTACACTACTCACCCACTACTATTATGAGACGCGCCACTCCCCGAGTAAGTAACTTGCAAACGCACGCACTGACAACGGAGGCGACGCGAAGGCGGCGCGGCGCGGTATGAAGGCGTGATAACTCGGCGCGGAGGACGGGAGGACGTCACATAGGAAGACCGCGCGGAACCGTGCGGATCTCGCAATTAAATCGCAAAATATGAAACGGTATTGTCAGTGTTTCTAAACGTTGAAAAACATACTTTCATATAGCGAAGAACTAATGAACTATTAATATTACTTGCAACATATATTTAAAAAAAAAACAAACGGATTTAGGTCCAAAATTTAAAAAGGAATCCGACGAACTGACAACGTCATACGAAGACATGACATGAGCTTTGAGGATTTACACGAAATCTTGCGACGTAAAATTATGAAGACGAATACTATTTTTCGACTAGTTTGTACCAAAGAACGATTAAGTATTTGTTTAATGCAAGTATATCGATTTCTTTTTAACACCCGGCTGGTGGGCTCTCCATTTTTTTTTTTTCGTAGTTTACCTGCTAAAACAACTTCGAACAACACAGTAAACATAGCGAAAAGTTCTAAAAATATACAACTCCGCGTGCCGCCCTTAGCACGCCTTCGCACCGCCCTGAGCACGCAATGTGCGCCATTGTTGTTTGCTACTGGGTAATACTGTATTACGTGACGCCTCCGTGCTTTGTCCGCGCCGCCTCTGCTATCAGTGCATATGCAGCTTTAATCTTTTGATCGCCTTACGTCAAATACAAAATGTGTCATTCACTCGCCAAACATTTTGCAATGCTAAGCCAATTACAACTTCATTGATACGCAACAAAATCTCTTCTGCTCTTGAACTTGTACATATTGCATACATAAAACTAATTTGACAGTCATTTCAGACGTTTTCAGCTTTACAGATTCGTACGAAATGAACGCGCTAATGCCTGTAACACACTAACGCGAAGTTGAAACAGAAGCGAACGCCATACCAAAATTGCGAAAAAATTTGACTGTGATTAAAATATTTCGTTTCGGTGCGCTGCCGTTTCGCATTCGCGTAAATTAGGGTTGCGTCCGTAACCGTAGTAACCGTCACAGATAGTCTGGATTGGTTCAGTCTAACTCGGAAGCATCAAGTCGAACACAGAAGAAGCGTCGCAGTAACGTAGTAAAGTCGGAGTGCTTTGAATTTAGTTAACCTTCAAAGTTTAGATAACATTCAAAGTTAAAATGATTTTTAGATATCCTTATTTTCGCTTGAATTAAGCTCAATATATGACGAGAAGCGTGTAAAAACATAGCATATCAAAACTGTACTGTAAATAATAGCATTTTTTTTTTACAAATTTATATGGATTTTATATGTAGTTGAAAGAAAAAGAAATAATGTAGATATTTGCAATGTCAATAATAGGTATAGCATTTTAGCTCTATTTTTACACGACTGCCCCAAAAAAGGAGTGTAATGTTTTCAGGGTTCATGTTTGTATGTATGTATGTATGAGAGTTTCTTTATTCCACTATAACTTCTAAATCCCTTGACCGATTAGACCTTTAGATGTGTGAGGTATCGTTAGAATCCTTACGTCATCCCGGGTGACATAGGATACCTAAACTGTTAAAATTGAAATAACAACAATGGCAAAATGATAATTATTAATATATGTAGGTATATCGACGACAGTTTAAAAAATGCATTCGGGTTTTTAAAGCTTGTTTTACATATAGTTATTACAAAATTAAAACAATTTATCTTGAACTAGCCAATCAAATTTTTGACATAATAGTATTACTGATATTATATTTGTTTTGTGTCTCCATACAAAGAAATGGTAAATCTCCTGGGATAATGTTTATTCAAGGCAATTAATAATGACAGCTCTTCATCGCTATTAGAATCCATTTCGGGGACAGAGGCGATACTGGTTCACATGTAGGGTACTCTTACCGCTTCCGCTCCGAAGTCCCGCGCGGGGACCCGGCGGAGTTATATTAAGTGACGTTCTCCATCTTGCATTCGCTTGCTTTCGCGCCACGCGCTGAAGTGCCTTTCAGTCAAAGATGGGCGAAATTTATTCGAATGACGAATAACAAATAAGAATAACCAAATTATTTTCTATATTTAATTCTCGAATGATTATTCTTATTCGAATAACTTATTTGCGAATAATTTATTCGCGAAAAATTTATTCATTGAATGAATTGCCACGAATAATTATTATGTATTTACTACCTGCTCCATTTTTCTGTAATTAATTAATAAATTATTCGTTATTCGAAAAGTAGTTGAATTTTTTCATTCGCGAATAATTTATTCGCGAATAAATCATTCGCCAATAAATTATTCGATGAATAAATTATTCGCGAATAAAAACCCTAAGAATTATTTTTTATTCGAATAATGCCCATCTCTGCTTTCAGTGCGGTTTCAGGGCCTCTATTCTATGCGGTAAAACCTATATTGTCTGACCTGATACCGTATTTTCAACGTTTCAATAGCTCTTATTTAATTGAAAGTAACGGCGGCCGAGTTCAAAAAAAACAATACCTTAACATAACAGATCTAAGACGATATGGTTTTTACCGCCTAGAATCGTTTGTCGCTTAATCGTTGAGTCACCATTGAATCCTGTCATAATGACAACGTCAAGTCACAAGAAAGAGATAACGTCAAAATTATTCATTGGCTTTTCGCGACAGGGTTCTATAGTGGCTCAACAAATAAAGTTGCTGACTCTACTTTTTAGGGTTCCGTACCCGAAGGGAGCGCGGGCCCTATTAATATGCTTCGATAGCGGGTTTTTTTTAGAATTTGTTATTACGGCGGATTTACTAACAAATATGAAAAATTAAAGAAAGTGAAATGAAGATGGAGTCCATTACAAACCCTGAAGAAAAACAATAAATACTAAAAAATTACCAAGTGTAAGTTGCGCTCGCGCTCATTCGATTCAAAATTGAATTCAAATTGGAATTTAATAATACCTACTGTGCGGCGTTACGGAACCCTCGGTGCGCGAGTCCGACTCGCACTTGACCGATTTTTTTTTTAATCAACTACCCATCGGACCTTGTCTAATGAGTTTTAAACTCAGTGAATCTACTTGCAGCGGAGATCCCGTTCCTACTTATCTTTTCATACGTACCTTAACTCATTGCATTGTTATCGGGTTTAAGTACAGTCAAGGAATTTAATTTGTGACCCACCTTAGGTCCAAAGTCAATCTGACATTCTACAGCAATAAGGTTGAGTTTCCTATCAATTACAAATGACTTGGCATCTCTATTGACAATGACATCTTCAAGCAGATTTTCTTTGAAATGGGTAGCAAATTAACTTCCATGATCGTACATCAAAAGGCAACCTTCGACGGCCTAATGTGTTCTGTGCACTGGTTTGAATTGGGTTTGAATTGCTTCTGCGGGTTATTCTATTTTCACGGCATGGTGTCGTGTGAAAATCTAATAACATCTCGTAATAGTTTAGCAGTTTCGCCCTCGACACGCTGGGTTTAAATGTGCTCAACGAGGCGAATATCTCTGCAGGCTGTTGGTCACCCAATTTTCAGTGTAGAATTCCCTCACTAGTCTGCATGTCTAGGAACGTAGTTGTAAGCATACACATAATTTAATTAATATTGCAATCACGGGCGTATATTCAATTTAAAATAATTTGATATAAATAGATTGTTGCCGCTACTACCTGTATGTACAGGAGCGGGCACGAATGGATTGAATGAGTGAAGTAAGTAAAGTGTGTAAAGTAATAACAGGTTTTCGGTTTGAAATTCGAACATCGGTTCAAAGGACGGCACTCACACAGTGATAGGTGACATTACTTTTGTTCATTCCATTCGTGCCAGCGTTAGTGAATCTACCTGTGGGTGATTCCACGGGCGTTTCAACCGCTGTCAATCTGCTGTCCTAAGTATTTAGGAAATAGGCGATAATATACTTAAAATTCGATCAATTGTGGCAAGAATTATGATAACAGTATAGCTCTGTGTGAATGTTAGCTGCTTGATGTAGCTCATTCTTTCAATATTTATGACGGGACGGACGGCGGTTGAAACGCCCGTGTAATCACCCCTGTATACTCGTACCTACCAAATTTTAGCTTATTCTAAAAACTGATGCTGGATTGAAAATATGTACGTGAAAGGCAATAAAAAGGCTTGTTAAAATATGGTGGCCCATCAAAGGTTGCAATTATGATGCACCCGCGTAAGTCGGGTGGCTGGGTAGGTCTCATAATTACCTCGACCACCCGCTTCACCCTTGATCCTTCCCCCCCACTGCATCGAGGGGGGTATCGTGGAGGCCCCATCAATCTGGTTATCTTCCTGTAATTCTCGGAACATTCTGCGTTCGGTTGGTCGACAGTTTATTATTTAATGGAAAATGGAATACTAATAGGGAAGTTTGCTTTTCAAAGCTCAGTAAGTTCGATGTTTTCTACTTTATAACGTACATGCTGCTTAAAAATCTCTTATTACCGGATTTTGTCTTCTTAATGTACTTAGAAAATTTGTACATTAGTTGCAAGCTAGGAACACTTTTGAAGATACTTATATATTTAGTCTACGGCAGTCCGATTTAGAGGCGAGACGTACTAGGTAAAATCCGATCTGAGTCTTCCGAGTAAGCGTCCACGGAAAGAATAGGTCCAGGAGTACCTACGAGTACGCGACTCCAAGAGTAAAAAGTTGTTATGTGTTTGTTTATCACAGAAAAATTAGGGTCGAATTTAACCAACAACTTAACAGACGATTAGATTGTTAAGAGCTGTCAAAATGTGTGAACTAACAGTCGATTAACATTGAGTAATATTTGACATCGTTTGGTGAAATTTGTACTTTACCTTATTGCTTTTAGGTAAAAAACATTATTTAACAAAAAATAATCTCGCCCGGTCAGTAAGGTCGGTAAGTCAACCAGAAATTTCCCGAAACGCCCGAACGTATCCAGTGCAAGTGGCAGCGTGTGCTTAGCGGAACGAGATACCGCGTCGTTTTCGAAGTTTTGAGTCGCCGTACTGCTAACTATTCGATACGCTAAAATACGTTCGCGCGTACTTACGCGTCCATATGAAAACCTATTCCAAAAACCCATTCTAGTAAATACGTCTTACCTCTAGTCGATTGCAGTAATATATATTACGGTGAAGTCTGATTTCCGCTTTAAATAAGGATTTAGATTTAAAGGCCCAGCCACATCGTTTGCGTGACGTGCACGTGCGTGTTCGCCATCCACTGCGTCGTATAGTATGAATTCTCATTAGGTACGACATGTCACTATACAACGCCGTGGAAAGCGAACGCGCACGTGCACGTGCACGTCACGCTTGCGGTGTGGCTAGGCCTTTAACGGGCCCTGCTACAGGCATTGGACTTAGGTATGATTACTCTACTTTTTTATTAGAGTCAGACAAAAATGTGACTCAGAAAAAAATGTAGCTGCTCTCCTGGGTGACCTGTATTTATTGAATGTTTTCAATTTTTTTATTTTTTTATTGTACATATTTACAAGTTATTTATTTAGTTACATTAAAATATAGTTGGCCTCAAACAAGTTTTTTTTTTATAAAATGTTCTAATTTTAACCATTAGGGTTTTTAATTGTCGCCTTAAACAGAGATCCGTGTTCTATCTGTGGCATCGGAGCTCTGAAAGTAAGGCATTATATGTTTAAAACACTTTGATACTCGCACGTCCTTGAGGAATCATATGACACCCCATTCATTCAAGCTGCGGGTTGTTAGGTCGCTACGCGGGGGGGTCGCTAGCTAGGCAGAATACAAGCAGGGGTTGTAGTTATAGGTCTTATTATTAGTTCGGACCTGGGGGCTACCAGATGGTTTTTAATTGCAAAGGGGACGCGAATCCAAAAACGTTGAATATTAACTCTATTAAATGATAGTTCTAACTTTTAAACTAAATACTTGAATATCTTGTAACAAATCTGCTAGATAGAATTCAAAGCCTAGTTGTTTAATCTTATCGATTTTCAACGGAGCCCCGAGCTATTCTAAGGAGTTATCTGATATTCTATTCTTATAATGTCATCTCGCGGAGTTTTCTCTCTCGGAGATAGGCGGGGATGGGGCTGGCGGATTAGTCTGGGGGAGGGAGGTCATTGCAGTGTTGCTAATGTGTATCTGACAGCTAGCCTCCACCCCAACTTGTTCCAAGATTCAAACTAATGCAACTGTTGGGTAAATCCTCTTAATTGACCAGTGGAATATATCGAATCATAATTCTAGCTAAAACTCATCTGTGTTGATTTAAAGTAGGACTCGTTTATAAAAATAACCGGACAAGTGGCAGTCGGACACGCGCGCCGAGGGTCCCGTGTGTTTTTTCAAATTACTCTAGTTAAAATAGGTTTTGTTTTTACGTGGTTAGATTTATTCGACTTGATTAGATCAAAATGAGTTTCTTTTCTATTGTGTTTGAGTGAGCGCTGCTGCTTTTGGCTTATATTGTAATCACATTGTTGACAAAAAGGTAGCTCTTACTGACTTGTAAATAAGAGCTATCATAACCAAGTAATTTACTCATAAAAGCCTATCTAACCTATCTTAGGTTAAAACAAGTGGAATAAAGGGTTTGGCTGAATATTAATTAATGTCACTATTACATTGAACATGGTATCATTCTTGTGTTATTGCCATGTGTTACTTAGGCCGGTTCGTCATTGGTCAGTTTGATTGCATGAAACATACGCCCTCGGGATACCGAGGAGAAACCGGGCGGTTGTAAATGTTGGAGATCTTGTTTATTCGTCCTCGTGACGCGGTGCCGATACGACGCGCACTCGGTGTATCGCTTCGCGACCCAACGTGGTGTTGCGCGGGTATGTCGCGAAGCGATATGCCGAGCGCGTGTTTTGTAGGCTTCATTAACCATCAAAAAGGTAGCGTCCTTACTTTGCGCCTAATCAAAAATATCGTATCATTCCGCCCTTTCCGTATAGACATTGTTACTTCATTCCACAGGCCCAAAGACAAGTACATCCACTTGAACCGCGACGGCGCGTATATGGCGGACAAGCATCTGCTGAGCCCCACGCCCGCGCGCGCCGAGGCGGCCTGTTCCTACGACTTGGACGGCACGGACACTGCCTGGCTGAAGTTGCTGAACGGAGAACGGGCCAGGGCCGGCGCTAGCGCCATCAGCGAGAACCAGCTGGAGAAAGTCATCGAGGAACTAGAGGTCAGTCATAGTTAGTTTACAGTACAGTAAAGGAAAATGATTCCTTGGACTATGTCAAAGTGACTTAATCAATCAGAACGTAAGAGACTTCTTATGATTTTATTTACAGTGTAACTTTGACATAGTCCAAAGTGGTCCAGGAATCAATTTCCTTGACTGTACGCCTACTCGCTAGTCCGCCTGGAAGTACTTAAATCAGATCACCGAACTCGTTTTATCCGCATTGCATATTTTCCAGTCTCTTTTTTCCCGCTCTTGTTTTCTCCCGTCAATGTTTTTTGGCATTTCCAAGTGTTACCAGACGCTTTTTTCTCTAATATTTTTAATTCAATCGTATTTTTAAATAAGCAAATATATCCAGCTTACTTTTTTCCTAATCGTGTTTTATATCAGTCTCTTTATTATGTACACTCACATATTACCAGCCGAATATTTCCAACGCACGTAAAATTTTTTCTTTCATTTTTTTTGTGTGGAAGTGCATACTAAACCCCCTTGCAAAGAAAACGTGCACTTACAACTATTTGAAGTAGTTAAAATATAGTATAAGAAAATGAGATTATATTTTACAAACATAAATTAATATGATTTGTATATCTTTATTATTATTCTTCGTATATAATATCGTTCCTTCACTTTGTAGCATAAAATCTAATTTCCTTAGAATATATTTAAACTACTTGACATAACCAAAAGTCCCCGTTTGCTCTGCAAGGCGTGTACATAATAAATGTACTGAAATAAATTAAGTGAGCTGGCAATATTTAAAAAAAATCCGATTGAAATATAATAGAGAAAAAAGTGTCTGGCAACACTTGGGAATGGCTAATACATTACGGGAGGAAACAAGTAGGGAAAAATACGACTAGATAATTAGCTACGCGGAGTTAACGAGTTTGTGGAACTCATCTAACTACTGCCTGGCTGAAGTTGTTGAAAACGCGCCAGGGCTGGCGCCAGCGCTGTCAATGAAGACCAGCTAAAGGTTAGTCAGTAGTCAGCAGAGAACAGCTGATAGGGTGCTGATACGCTCTAGATCAGGGCGTGGGATCTACTATAAGAATAAGAATTATAATACTATTAACCTACGAAAGAGCCTCCTCGACTCAAATTGATATTTTACGGTTACGTTAATGTAGGTGGAATTAGTGGAACTTTTTACCTGCCAAAAACACATGTTTGCAAAAGCAGTAAGCAATTTTGTACTGGTAACTAACCCAGTTTAGACTCCTTTTCCAGATTACGGATAAACATTCCAAAATTGAAACAAATTCAACATTTATGATTTTACTTCTATTTAACGCCTATTATTTAAGCCATAAATTCATACATTCAAAGTATACCTATTGCAAAGGTTGAAATAAATCCTTCTTCATTCAAATTCTAATTAAAATCTAAAAATTTGACGGTGTTGGAATGTCTCTAATTGAAATTCTAGTTGTTTATGCTCTATCTCATTAGTCTTTTATATTTGTGAAGTGGTGGAGTTTAGCCAAACTCGTAGTGTCATAGCACCTTCAATTCAAGATGTCGTGTCGCGTCTGCCCTTCAAGTTCAAAAACTTGCTTTTTTTTAAAGAACCCCATTCCTTAACCTTTGAACGCCACAGACGCTTCTGGCCGTCAAATGAAAGTCGTGCCACCAACGCCATGACGGCTACAGCCGTCGCCAGTTCAAGATTAAAAGAGACTTTGTTTCGTATCAATGAGGTGTAATTTGCATGTTTGGCGTGTGGGTGATACATTTTGTATTCGACGTAAGGCGTTAAAAATGTTAACAATATAGATCAAAAATGATTATACTTATTGCAAGGTTGCCGGGTTAGAACAGTGCCTCTCCCCGTGGATGTCGTCAGAGGCGACTAAGGGAATAAAGGCTTGTAGTACTGCTAGGCGATGGGCTTGCAACCTGTCACTAATACTCTGGTAAACATCTTAGCCTAATTGTGCACAATGTGGTTACAGAATTATCAACAAATTTTTGGAGTTGTTGGTAGTTCTGTAGCTCTGCCTACCCCACTCTGGGATGAAGGCGTGAGTTTATGCATGTTTGTATGATATACTTCACCTTTTGTAAAGCTAAAATACCAACAGACTGAATGAATAGGTACGTGCATGTATAAGTTTTACAAAACAAAAACTAAACTTAATTAAAAGGCTCGTGGCGCTGTCAGTACTTTCCCTTTGAAGTGCGATATTTATTCGCCGAGCGAGGAAGACGGCGAACGGTCACCCGTGATGTCCATTAGGCCCTTGTTGAGGTCTGTAATTAGTTAGTTTTTGACGTATATATAATTCATTTTTTTTAATAGGTGTATTTATCCAATATTCATTTTGTTACTTTTGTGATTTGTGTATTTGGAGGGTAATCTCCGGACCCACTGCACCTATGTAAAATAAATCTTTCACCATTTCAATGGTACATTATTACAGATGGCTATAGACTATACATCTATATAAATAAAAATGAATCCCTGTTTCCCTTGGTTACGTCATGCCATTATTCGAGAATGGCCTGACCGTTTATTTTTGTGATCTTAAAAAAATACACCCGGGCGGCACCGGGCACGGACAGCTAAGAAACTAAGAAAGAAATCTAAATATAAAAATACTATAGATTTTTTCAATTCATAGATAAAAGTATCTAACGATTAAAGTGATAACTTTTCGATTCTATTTCAAAAGAAAGAATGAGACCGCTTAAAATACCTCACAGATTTTCATGGATTAAAAAATCAGAGATTATGGGTAAATACTGAGGGCGTAATAAAAACCTGCCAAGTTAAAGTCACGTGCACGGGATGGAGTTATGCAACTGCTATGCTGTATATAGCGCTGATCCTTTCGCTTCATGGATTTTCTTTTTAAAACGGAAAACTTAAGACGTAGGCGCTATCATTTAACAAATTCTACTAATAATGTTTGACATAAGCTATTACATCTTAACCTTACAACGTTCCTCAAAAGGCATATATGTATGATATTTAATTTGTACCTACTTATCTTAATGCTGCATTAAAGTGAACTAGGCTACTCATGTTAATTACTGATATAAACGATCGATTAATTGATTGAATAGTGATAAGCAAATTTCGATGTTTCGGTATCGATTTGACCTGCAAGCTATACGAAAATTCTTTACTTAACAATTAATAAAAATACAAATTACATCCACAGGTTTCTTCAGTTTACCTGGGCGTTTCCACTAAAACGCGTACCCCAATTATTAAGCACTAAAATTAAGGATCTTTAACTTGGTCAGTTTTGTGACAAACATTAGCCATACATTTACGGCCGCAATGTATAGCTAATTTTCGCCCACTAAAACGTGTACCCCAATTAAGGATTAAAATTAAGAAACGCTACCTTTGTCAGTTTCGTGACGAAAATTTGCCTAAATTTACGGCCGCAATGTATGGCTAAGTTTCGTCACAAACACGCTTTAGTGAAAACGCCCACCTACAGTAAGTTACATTATTATCGTAAATGTCAGATTATTAAAGATGCAATATCATATTAATTTAATATGAATCGCAGTAACAAGCAGGTATTTAGTACCTAAAAATGTATTCTACTTTAAATACTTATAGATAAAAACTATAGACTGAATATTGAGTCGAATTATGAACAGAATTTTTGTGAACTTTGACGCTCACCGCACTCCCAGTTTTCCAATCGAATTATCCAGAAAAGCGACGTACATCCGTTCCCTGTGAAACCGCGTCGTCGTCAAGTTTTAATAAAAACTTAATAGAGTTAAAAAGCCCTACGTGTTGCCGAGTAGAATAGATAACGAAAAACTACGGAAAAAAAACTTTATAATAATGGCATTATTTAAAATCTCATTAAGAAATGAAGTCCACTTGTCTATATTCGGCAAATTACCCTAAGAAATGTCTCATCAATGTTTTCACATTCCTATCAGTTTCCTCCTATCTCTTATACGAGGGTCACACTGAAAGTTTCGGGAATAGAAAAAAATATGCAGTTAAATTGAATAAAAGTATTTTTATTGTTTTTCAAGGTATCCTCCTTTATATTTTATGCACTTTTCCATACGTTCAAACCATTCGTTAAAGCACTTATTGAAGTCTGAAATGGGTTCGACAAAATGGCCATTTTAAAAGCCTCCACTGCTGCTTCTGGCGTCTGAAACCGCTGACCTCGCAACTTATCCTTAATTTTGGGGAATGTGAAAAAGTCATTGGGGCTTAAGTCGGGGCTGTATGGAGTATGGTCCAGTAATTCGACTTTTTCACCGTTCAGATACTCAGTTGTTTTCCGAGCGGTGTGAGGGATGGCATTGTCGTGGTGAAGGATGATGCGGCGACTAGGGTTTTTTTTTGGAGTTCAGCAAAGATGATCGGCAAACAAATAGTGGTGTAGCAATCGGCACTGACCGTTCTACGATCTTCAAGAGGAATAGTAGCCACGTGACCCGATTTGGAGACAAACGTAGCCACCACCTTTTTGGCCGTGCTGCGAGAACGAATAACTTTTGTCGGCTTTAGTTCATCTTCGTAGACCCATACTCGAGATTGGTTTTTATTTTCAGGCTCATATGCATATATCCAACACTCGTCACCTGATACAATGCTAAAAACTGCGTTTGAGCGGAATCACTCACTCACAATCAATTGACACGAGTCGTTTTCTGCTCGTCAGACAATAAGTGAGGGATCCAACGGTAAAACAACTTACGCACGCCTAATTGTTCCTGTGAAATAATTTGTATCTGACTCATTCCAATGCCCAAACACTCTCGAATCTCCCGATATGACACATATCGGTCTTCCTTTATCAGCTGACGCACAACATCGACGTTTTCTTGCATGACTGCCGATTTTGGTCGACCTTCACGCACGTCGTCCGTGAGGGATACACGGCCACGTTGAAATTCTGAATACCACCTGTATATTGTCGTCTTTGAAGGTGCTTCATTACTAAAAGCAGCAATCATCCGGTCTGCACATTGTTTTTGTGTTAATCCACTTTTAAAGTCGTAATAAATCATAGCTCTTAAATTTTCACGGGACAATTCCATTTTCACCAGCGACTCGACGACTTCAAAAAACAATTGAAACCGAACCATCGCTTTTTTATTCTATGTGACCAGTGTGTTAAGATAATGACACTTTAGAGTATACAAAAAGGTATAATATGTGTCAAAAATATGTTTGTAAGTATTAGATTCCCGAAACTTTCAGTGCAGCCCTCGTATCATTCTTCATACTCCCCTGGTAGCTGTACTTGCGTATATCTAGTTACACCCCTCTTAGGAATGCCGTGTATAGTCCATTCGCTTAGATAGTGTCGCTACACTCACACGTACTTGCGGTTATTGTCATAAAATACGAATATAATTCCATGTAAACTACCAAATTCTCTTGCGGGTGTTACGCCGCAAGTGAATTTGGCAGTTTACTTCGAATTATATTCGTATTTTATAAGAATAACCGCAAGTATGTGTGATTGTAGCGACACTATCTAAGCGAATGGATTATAGTTAGCTTAACGCGTTCGCTACGGTATCGGGTCGAATTGACCGATATAAGTATGGTATAATATTTTGCCGCCTTATAAAGGTATTAAATTAAAAAAAAACTATCTTTACCGTATACGTTTTATACAGCCAACGTAAACTCTTGGCCTAGTTCGGAAATAGAATTGTCGCAAGCTTGCATCGATTAGTTAATGACCGATATTAATTATTTGCAACTGTAAGCAGTCACAGTGTATCGGTAAATGAGTCAAGGGTTTCGCTGGAAGTTGCTGTGGAAGCGCCGTGCGGTACGGTTGCAAGTTTCTTGAAATTAGTGCCTGACAACGCTGTTCCACATTTCTCGTAGTTTTTTTTGCATGGATCGTGATAGTAGTGTCATACAAACATGACGCTCACGTTTAACCTCGTAAGGCCCAGTGTGCAATAGAATGTAAATAATCAAGGCAATTTAATTTGAACTGTGGTGCAATGTGAATAAGGTTTATTTTCCTATGTTCATAAACTGAAAATGTCATTATCGAACAAACGTAATTGAACTTTATTGCGTTGATGGTAGATTCAAAGTCCCATTCACAAAAAACTCCCTGTTTGTAGTATGGTGGGCCTTACGAGGTTAATCGTGCTTGTGTGTGAGATGAGATTGAGTGTTAGTTGCGACTGTGATTTATTTGTTCATGCTCACACTGTCATTAAGGGCCGGTACAGACGGACTGCATTTGAACTGCAACCCAGCTGCAAAATGGCAGTTCTAAGGCAGTTCTGATGCAGGTGATGTAACTGCATCGAAACTGCAAAGCAACTGCGCAGTCCGCGTAGGTTGACTGCACGCCAACTGCAAGCGGACTGCTGGTTAGACTTGTGTAGCTAAGCCATGCTTTGTTTACAGTGTGTTTTGTTGTACCTGTCATTGTGACATTTGAATTCGATAGATAAGGACAAAACATGGGTTAATTAAATACTTCACGGTTACTCTACGTTTATCGATAAGAGCATCAATTTTCATCCTTGAATAAGAGAAAGCGTTTCAATATGCCGATTGCTAATGCTTTTGCAATTTAATATAATGATTCTAAATATCACTCATGTCTCCAATTCGATACAATCCCTGTAATTCACTCCTAACGTATTGACTGCGTAATGATCAGTGATCGGAATAGGTAGTGCAATTTCGAGTGAATGACCTCAAACATTATAAATAATATGGATAAGACCCGGGATTCCGGGATTCGGACTTTTTAACAGAATATTTTCTTGACATGATGTGAATTGAAGTATATATAAGATTATATAAGGTTTTTTGTTTGCAAGAATGTCGAAGTTAAAGTGTCTACATATTTCGTCAATACCTACTTTGTACTAGCAGTATAAGTGTCAAAATTATAAATTAATAACTTTTTTGATCTTACTGTGGGGCTAGGTCTAGGTAGGTATAATTTTTTTTCACCAAAACAAACTTTAAAACTTTTCACAGTGAAAATCCGGGATTACAAGTTATATCCATACTAAGCTTACGCACCGAAATCCCGTGAAATTGCACTACCTATTCCGATCACTGGTAATGATCTATCTATACGAGTAGCATGTTTGCAGTAGGGGAACCGCGCCGGATTATTGGTCGTCCCCCAGCCCCACAATCAGTCGCCAGCGGCCCTAGGCACGTAATATCAATACTATACATAAAAAAATAAGGCATATGGATTATTACAGGGTTGGGTTTATATTGAAACAGGTTAAAACTCAACCTAAAAATCCACAAATAAATAGTTCATTTTTCGTTATCGAATCGACCGACCCACATGGTCTCTATAAATCAAATCAAATCAAATATATTTATTTCGTCAACACAGGTATGAGCAGATTTTTAATACAATATAGTGTGTATTATATTCATACACCGGATTGACGGGGGCAAAAATGTACCAGTGCTAGTGATTCATTAAATATCGACTAAATTTATCGAATTTTTTTTCGTGACATGGATCTTACATTTCTTGCAAAAGTAAGTCATACCTTTAACTTCTATATCTGAATAGCTTTCCATGATGATAAACGTTCTTTTTTCTTTCGACGCATTTTAACCGACAAAACAAAAACGTTCTCAATTCGTCGGAATGCTAAAGAGTATTGTTGTACTGAATGAATTTGTTATTCAATGTAATTTCAATGGTTGTCAAAAGTGACTCGAGTCCACAGTCAATGTCAGATACCGGTTGTTTATAGTTGCGATAAGTAAAAATAAAAGAGGTTTGCACATAATTTAAAGGTATTAAAAAAATGCTTTTTTCGATGTCGATAAACTTAGTCGACATTTAATGAATCACTACACTGGTACATTTTTGCCCCCGTCGATCCGGTGTTTGATTATATTATACGGTACAACACCTATTGCCGTCCCAAAACTCAAGTTATATAAATATAAATTACAGTACCGCACTGGTATAAATATAATAGCATTCAAAGCCTTCATCTTTTTCATATCTACACGAGCAGACGGCCGGTGCTATGTCAACATTTGTGCATATGGAGCAATTTTAGTTCAGGCATCGCTCTTAATAGGTGGATCGATATCTCGCGGGAAATTACTGGATGCAAGATGCATAAGGGCGATCGCGGTGGAGATATTTAAAATACATATATTCAGCAGTGGACGTGTTCCGGCTGTCACAACTTTTCGAATACCATTTAAACCGAATAAATAAGTTTTAAATTCTTACGATTCTCAGGAAGTACAAGCTGTCGTATTCCGAATGTCTGTTACCGTTATCTCTGAAAAAAATCTTTGCTTTACGCGATTAAGTCACGTTTTAAATTTATAGCAGTAGCAATAGGTGAGCATCGTGAAAAATTGGTTTCAAAGAATTGAACACTAATTTTCTACTTAATATATATATATAATATATTACCTATATAATTATCACACTTATTTTTTAAAAAGGACGTACTTACATCTTTCTTTCATCAATTAATAACTAAGCTAACATTTAAGTTTGGCCGTCAGTAACGCCAAGTCCCCAAAATACCTAAATACTGTACTTTACTGTAATCTTTGAATCACTTAAATCGAAAACATCTGATAGGAAAATCTCAATTGACAAATAAATAAAATGACAATGACAGGATAGTAAAGCAGTCATGAAGGTTGATCAAATTTTGAGGTAATTTTGGATTACAGGCGTTCTGAGACAAAGGTGGTACGAATTTCCGCCATATTACCAATCCGATATTAGGACAAAAACAGCATTTCGGTATTTAGGCATTATTATAACAAAGTCGTGAGATCTAGCCATATTGGTAACAGGGTTAGTTATTATATAATTAAGTTGGTATAAACCTGCTGTTTTTGAGTTCCTTTCTAAAGCCTTACCTAGTATTTATTTGCACGTTACAATAATTTAATGATGAGTGACATCCAGTGCCATGCGGGTTTGATGCATAGCTCTCCCACCTTCCGGTGCAGTCTAGGGCTAACCGTCCAAATCAAAACCTTACAACGTTTGGCGCTTACACAGTTCTAATCAAGATAGCTACGCTATTCGTATGACAGCGGTGGTGTTAACAGCGTAACTGCCAGATATGTAAGGAACGTTTTGATTCGCACGGTGTGTATTTATGGATTTCAAGGGGTGGGTAGGTGGGAGCAGGCGGACACGTCAGTCTGCGTTTGTTAATTGAGTAGTCTCCCAACACCGGGCAAGGTAGATGTGTGCATTTTGACTACAGGTGTGTATTGTGAAACCAATAAGCTATAATTTCGAATGAATATGACGCACACGTTACGGTTGTGTGGGATTGAATGTACGTTGCAATTGGCGTCCTATATGGTTATACAGGGTGGTAAGGAGGGAGACCAAAAGGGGAACTGCCTTAATTATTTAAAATAGCGTGGTCCGGCCCAGGACACTTTATTTTTTCTTAGGTAATAATAAAGATATATTCTTAGATTATATAAGTTAATAGGCAAATAATACATAATAAATTGTGTATTAATCAATTTTTGAGAGTAAAAATACTAGCTTTTTATTTATTTATATATGTTATAGAAACGAAACTTCCTACTATTAAAACCAAACGTATTAAAATAAAAATAAAACTAAGCTATCTACTTAAAAATAATCCAAACGCAACTATAAAATGAATAATTTACTAGTTTTAATAAAATATGGTTTAATTTTTGTTCATATCAATTTTTTCTATGCTTTTATATCGTGTTAATTTTACTTAATCCTCAGATTTAACGGCCAATTAATTGAAACTATGTGTTATTTTGTGAAAATGTTTTCATCAATTACGCTTTTTATTTGTACCAAAAATACAGGCTGGTTTTTTATATTACCTTTGACCGGTTTGAATACCGGTTAACTCTTTCCGTCACTCTTAGTAAACATGGAACAGCAAGAGTTAGAGCAGATAATGCAAAATTGTCAAAATGCAATGTAATAAAAAAAAAATGCAATAAAGTCTCCTTGGCGTAGGACTAGACTCGTTATGATGAGAATACAGGGTAGTTCCCCCAATGTGGCGATTTCCACCCTCTGCCTCATTCACCCGACGAAGTACTTAGGTATATCAGTCGCGCATCCAAAATATCATATAATGTATATTTTAGGGTGACGGCACAAATGATGGACACTTTTAGCTGAAAGGCCCGTATAAACGGGCTATTATTTGAGCAATTCATAGCCGTTAATCTATGAACGTCTCATTCTATCACACGATATTAGAGCACAGCCATTGTTGACGGCTATGAATTGACACCAGGAACATTTTTAAAAGTTGTTCCGTAATCTCAATCATGGCTTTTTAGCTTTGTCCCAAAAATATGCTTTTATTTTTGATCATTATTTACTGCACTTTTCTTATTATCTAAATGTATATCTACTAACTATCAGATTAAAGTTTAATTAAATATATGCCAGAGTGGCATACGTCTGATATTACTTTATTATAGATCAAAGGGTGAGGTTGTCAGATGATATTGAATAGCTATCATGTTCCCTGTACGCTACGGCGATGGACATTGACTAGTCGCCTTTGTTTGGTTACTAGGCAACAGTTTCCACACCTGATCTTATAATTATATCCTTTGTTGGATCTAAGATAAGCTCTGCGTCACATGCGCAACTTGCATAACTGTAGGAGTATGTATGCGTACATAACTTATGCTCCGCAGGCTGCGTGTAGGGGTAAGTAAATAAGCCATTGTGCGTTGTCACGCCAACACGAGAAATATATAAAAAAAATGGCCGCTCACACGTGATGCGAGGCTTGTGTGAGATTGAATGTCAGCTACGACTATTTTAATTTTGTATTTGCTTTCGCACATGTATTCAAAACACCGTTCGTATAGTCCATTCGCTTAGATAGTGTCGCTACACTCGCAATGTACTTGCGGTTACTGTCATAAAATACGAATATAATTCCATGTAAACTACCAATGTCTGTGTGATTGTAGCGACACTATCTAAGCGAATGGACTATAAAGGTTAAGCTTTTTAGTGTTTTTATGACATTGTTTTATTTTATTTATTTTTTCTCTATCTCTCCCGTAAGATTCTTAATTGGCATGTTTTACTGCTGAACTACGCATGTTATTTGATACTGTATATAATTTAATATTTATAGCTTTATATAATGCTAGACTAAGTAGTACCATTGTAATAAGAAATATGTTTAAAAAATGACTGACTGCTGAGTTTCTTGCGGCGTTTCTTCTCAGCAGTGATATTCTCTTGGGAAGCGCTGGTAGATTCTTGACGTGTAAAAGTGCCCGTGCGGCCTACTTACTGAATAAATTTCTTTTATCTTTTATCGTTTTTTATCTTTTATCTTATTTATTTATTTATTTATTTATTTAAATTAGGTACAATAACAAGTTGACAACCAAACATTAATTAAATACTTAATAATCACAGAGACATTTGGGTGGTAACAACCCAAATTATGGTTTTTATGTTTTGTAAAAAGTAAAATAAACGTGGGTAGAGCTTTGGTTCCACGAGTGTTCGGCTATTCGGAGTTGATAGGTAAGTAAATTCACAAAAAAGATTTTGTTTCACAAAAAACACTTACGTACATGCACATAAAGTGTACAGAGGCGAACTTACGAGGAGTGCCTTTTAAGTTCTGTCGTTTGAAAAAACTAAAGACAATTTAAGTGTTAAATGGTATTTATTGTTTTTCAAAGTAATCACCGTGATATGTAATACACTTTTTCATTCGATCGAACCAGTTTTCGAAACACTTATTCCATTTCGAAGTCGGGGTCTCCAAAATGGCCGTTTTGTATGCCTCAACCGCTTCTTCAGGCTTCCGGTACCGTTGACCACGAAGTCGTTGCTTGATTTTTGGAAAAGTGAAGAAGTCATTAGGGCTTAAGTCTGGACTGTACGGCGGGTGATCTAAATTTTCGACGTTTTGTTCTTTTAAAAACGCAATTGTCTACCGGGCGGTGTGCGAGCTAGCATTATCGTGGTGCAGTACTATACGACGTCTTGGATTATTTTTTCGGAACTCGCCGATACCTTCTGGTAAACAAACAGTGGTATACCAGTCAGCATTAACTGTTTTACGATCTTCGAGCACGATGGTCGCAACGTGGCCACTTTTCGCTACAAACGTGGCGACCATTTTTTTCGAAGTGCTCCGTGAGCGTATTACTTTGGTCGGTTTTGGCTCATCTTGAAACACCCAAACAGTCGACTGCTGTTTAGAATCCGGATCGTAGGCATATATCCAAGATTCGTCACCACTGATAATGTCATAAACGTGTTTAGAGTCTCCTCGGTTGAATTTCCGCAGAGTTTTGCGGCACCATCTAACGCGAGCCGTTTTTTGGTCTTCACTAAGTAAATGTGGTATCCAGCGTGAGATCTTTTTTTTTACACCTAAGTGATCATGCAATATATTTTGAACACTGGTCCCTGAAATGCTTAATGAAGCTTCTATCTCGCGGTATGTCGCATGGCGATCTTCGACGATCAGTTGCCGTACAGCATCAATGTTTTCCTGGGTTACAACTGTTTTTGGTCGGCCTTCACGATGCCCATCACTAAGACTAGAGCAACCACGTTGAAATTCCAAATACCAACGTTCCACAGTCCGGATGCAAGGTGCTTCATTTTTAAAAACCGTAGTCAGCTCTTCAAAGCACTGAAGACGCGTTAAACCCCTTTTAAAGTTGTAAAATATTATCGCACGTAAATTTTCCTTCGGAATTTCCATTTTCACAACCGACTTGTCAACTTTGAACCGACGCTGTACTAAAACGAATCGGCCGATATCGAGACATTCTTTTGTTTTTGAGTTCTAAATTCAAATATTTTAAGATGATACTAGTATTTTTTTAATAATCACGGGAGTTTTGTAAACGACAGAACTTAAAAGGCAGCCCTTGTACCCTTCAAGGGATCTCCTAGTCTAAACATGGCTTCATAAAGTATATTAACCTTGATTTCCTAAAAAAAAAATTTTTGCGGCGCGGCCCTTCACAAATTAATGTAATTTTGCGTCGGTCCGGAACGTAAAAAAAAACATGATGTTTTTGCGACAGCAAGGTGAACATTTACTAGCATATCGGAGAAAAACCTAAGTTATATATATTTTTTAAATTTTTACTAGTTTTCGCATATTTTCTCGCAAAATTCCCCTAGTAAATATTGTCTGAGATTCAGTACTTTAAAAAAAAGTTATTGCAATGAAGGCTTATAAGGAAGGAGAGGCAACTAAGCTCAAGACGGTGGCACTTTATAATCCTATTAATCAGGTATTTATATCCTACACATATAAACATAATTTTTGAAATTATCCGAAAAAGTACAAGGTATACCAGGTAAACAACACTATTATTATATATTACACGCGATGTAAATAGCAATTATAGTTTTCTCATCACATTACTGCGTTTATCTAACTTAATAAACGATTTTAAAAACATTTATTACCTTGGAAGCTTGGAAGAAGACCGTTTAAGTCCTCAAGTTAAACAAGATTGAAGAACCATTTTCTAAGAAAATCAGCGCTTGCAAAGTGATCCAGGAGAGGAAATGCGCTGTAATTATTTGAATTTCCTCTTTAGTATTTATTTAAAAGGTGTTTTTGGAAGTAAACCTTGACTGTGCGAGGTTTGTAAAAATGGTTTTTTGTGGAACTCAGTTAGCTATAGTGCATGTGCATATATGCACTCCAACTGCAACTCTTGTGTTCTTTAAATTCTCTTACGTAGAGTATATTGTGTGGGCTGTGCGTGGGCGTAAAGTAGGCTCACGTACAGCGGACACAGGCAGGTGTTTGATAAATAAATAAATAAATATCAAGGGCCAGTATCACACAAATTGACCTAGTCCCAAACTAAGCTTTATAGGCTTGTACTATGGGTAATAGACAACTATAAACTTACTTATATAGAGAAATACATAATTATATTAAATACATAGAAAACATCCAAGACTCAGGAACAAATATTCGCGCTCATCACACAAATATCTGCCCTTACCGGAATTTGAACCCGGGTCCGCTAGCTTCGTAGGCAGGGTCACTACCCACTAAGCCAACACGTCGTGAATAATAATAATGTAATGTTTCGAAAGAATACAAATCAAGTTAATGATACTATAATTATTTAAAAATATATGTTATTTTTAAAGATTCCATTTTTCACCAACAGTTTTAAACAAAAAAAGTTTTTCAACTACGATAAACTTTCAAAAATTCTGTCAATTGCATTATAAAATCAGGTAGGGCCACTACCAACTAGCTAGGCTAATGTGTCGTCGTGATAAGGGTGTTTACTGTATTTCACATACGTATTTGAAAATATCACATTTCAATGATTTTCATTTATTCCGTCACTTGAACGATCATTTTGTAATGCCTTGTACAGAAGCTAAGGGTTTTAAGGTTTGATACTAAGGTTTGGGTAATAAATAGGTATCAATTTCACCAAACGATGTTAAATTTTAATCAATGTTAATCGACTGTTAGTTCATACATTTTGACAGCTGTTAACACTCTAATCTTCTGTTAAGTGGTTGGTGAAATTCGACATTAAGTACCAATTTCAGCAAACGATGTTACATGTTAAACAATGTTAATCGACCGTTAGTTCATACATTTTGACAGCTGAGTTAACACTCTAATCGTCTGTTAAGTTGTTAACATCGTTTGGTGAATTTGGTACTAAGCCTTAGAAAGGCCCACCGCACTAGATAAAGTAACTTTTTAGTTCACTTTCTGTTATTATACAATGCTATTTTAATCATTTTCAATTATAAAATAAAGGGAAATGAACTCGATTCCTATTGAAAACGGTTAACATAAAGTTGTCTTAAGTAATTACTTTTGTACTGTCCCTTTGACTCATTCTATAAATTTTAAGGTGATGTTTACAAGAAACAAAATTCATCATTGCTTCACAGTGACGTAGCCGCGTTGCAACAGGTGAGAGGGCTAAGCTTTAACTCAAATTTATTGTTTAAAATTGAAACGTAATCTTATAGCAATACGGTATAAAAAGGTTTGTGTAAAAGTGTTATTTATAAAAGTCATTTCCATTTAGTAATATCGCAACCGAGATGTCAATATATTGATAAATGGGCTTATTTTTGTAAAAAACCTAAAACTGAAAATCCGATGTTAATAAACGCCTTAAATTATATACATTTTCTTCCCTATGCTCGGAAAGTGTTGTAAAATCAGCCCGCAGTTCCAGTCCCAGGCAAAGAGTAAAAAAAATATTATTTACCAAAGGCAGTGGCCGCAAAATTTTGACATTTAATTGCATACCAGGTTTTTTACTTTTTAAAACCCCGTTTTGACTAGGATAACCAACTCCAAACAGCCAAACACTCGTACAATCAAATTTATTCCATGTTATTTTAACTTATATATGTATTAGACCCAAAAGGTAAACCTGTTAAAGCAGCGTTTACAGTGCATCAAATAGTTTGACTGTGAAAGATATTGCTGTTTAAGATATTGTTCATAAACAAAATAAATTACCGAAGTAACTTAAACGCGTAATAAATGTTACAATTTGAACTCTAATTTATTAGAATTGAGTTATTTACGTTTGAATTTGTGATTTTATTTAATACTTTATTGCAGTTTCATACTAAATCGTACCGGTTTCGAATGTAAATAAAATTCTAAGTAATGTTGATGATAATGGCGACAATGTGCTTTTTGTCAAGTTAATTTTGGGACTGTTTAATATTACTTTAAGATTTGTGTTACATTTTCTCGTATTGTTGGAGAAAAGCACTATACAAGCCTCAGCCGGTAAGGTCGGTTGCTGGACTCGTATATAGGCGTCTCGGCCACGCTAACTCGTACACCTCCCGCAACAGCCATTTTCCCAGTCTCTGCAGTAAAGTGCTTACGTGTTGTGTAATTAGAGGGCCCTCTAAACCATTATGAGAAAATAATCCATGCTCGAAAAAAGAACAGGTTCATACAAAACTTAACCAATTACCTTTGAATCAAATAAGATTATGAATCATTATTTTACATTACAAAGTTATCTATTCGGTTCGAAATTTAATTGTTAACATATCGGTAATACGATTTATAGTTTAAATATTTTGGGTTTTGACGAATACTTAATTTTATTAATGAAATTAGCGTTATATTATTTAAGTATTGGCATGTTGGAGGTTTCACTCAGTCTAATGTGGGCAGGCACGACCCACGTGGAAGCTTTGAGAGCGCCTGGAAAGTTTTACAGCGCTGCTATCCTGATTTTCCTAGTCACCACCTCAGTGGCGGAGAAGCCCCCGACAACAGTTGACGCGTTCTCGGTGGTGTCTATCAAAATCAATACATCTGAATAAATTAGAATCAGTGCATCTCTGAACTTTATCGCTTTTTATCTTGAAATTTAGTCCATTATTTATTTTCAAAACATAATTTACCTTTAAATATGTATAAACGTGAAGTGGTTGGTCTTACATTTTTATGGTACAATATTTTTTGCTTTAAATTATTCTGCGTAATTAAGGGTGCTGCAATAGTGTTTTTTTTTAAATGTTTTTTTTTTACAATCCTTTTTTTTGCTATTTGAGGGTCTTTATTGAATGAATAACATTATTTGTTACATAAATGAACCAGATTTTCAATTGTGTAGTTCGGTAATTCCCCGCCTGTTGCGACTTGGCCGCTCAGGTCACCTAGATTAATTAGAATCAGGGCGCCGCTGAACTTGATTGTTTTGCATCGTGTATTATTTTTATTTATTTCAAGTGCTAATTTTATGTTATATTTTTCTTTGATTTGTCAATGTGGAGTGATCTTGAGCTTTTGTAATAATGATTTTGTAATCACTTATCGAATTTGAAAATATCTTAAAAACCATTTAGTGAAATAGTTTAGCTATTGCGATAGTGAAGATATCGGGTATCCCTCGGAATCTCTAACGTTTGTCCTAACACTCCTAACACATCGTTAGTCCGATTTATCATTTGCGCTAAGTTTTACAATTATATCTGCGGTTCAGTTAGGTTAGGGTTGTATTATAACAACGCTAACCGGTTTTAAAATTTAAGCGGAAATGGCTTTAGGATAAACGAAAATTCGGACAAACGATGCATTAGGACAAATGACGATTAGGGATTCCGTAGGGGAACCGAAGATATCTTACGTTTTTGTTAAACGTGATTTTGTATATTTTTTCAATTACTTATCGTTATTTAAGGTTTGCTATTGAATAACAGATTTAAAAGTTTTAAATGGTCAAGTTCGGTAAAACGTAGTAATAATGCCTAATGGTTTTTTTTTTTTTTAATGTTCGTATTACTTGAGATGTTAAGTTAGAAATAGACTTAAACAGCTCTGAAATCAACGCCTTGCAGCGGCTCATCAAGACCTAATTATATACAGCGACGTTTTAAAGTTTCATAAAAATCGACGTTGGCGGCAGCGGAATTTTAGTTCGCAGGTTGTAAGCTCGCACTAACAAAGGGATAATATCAAAAATTGTATTAGCAAATATTAAGATCCTGATGCGTTTCCGCTGAATGCACTAAAAGTATTCTTAATCACCATATTGTGTAATTTCTCTTGTAAATCGTAAACATTAGATTATTTAATTTAGGCGTATAAAGCATCTACCAAACACCATATTTAAAACGGCGTCAGATGCCTCTTATGAAGTCTTCAAAAAGTTTGGCGATGTCGGTCAAACTATCTTACATTCTTTCTAAATTTTTGCATGAAATATATCTTAGAACACCGCCTACTGGTGTTTAGTAACGTTAACAATAAGTAGAGGTTAACTAAAATAAAAAAATGGTTAATACATCTTAAACTTAAACTAAAATAACGACAAGAACACTACACGCTTCGTTACTTTTCTAATTCAAAGATTAAATTATAAGCTAGATTGCTGTACAAACAACATATTTTCATCCGAGACAACAGTAAAAAATAACTATCTAAATACTTTGTATCCATTAAGGCCAATCAGAGCGGTTAGTAAATCTTGTATTTTGTTACTTGTCGCTCTACTACGTCTTTGTCGTTACCAAAGACATTAAATGTACTTAGTAGTCATAGACGGGGCATAGCGACCTAAAGTGTGATTCAAAACTTGTGACCTGTCAAGGAGGACTGTCTGGTAACAAGTCGTTTAGTCTACTTTGACACGCCCGGCTGTGACGTCGTACTCATTTCAACGGAAACACGCAGAGTTTCGTATTGCACTGGACGTGATTTTAAGTAGTTCATTTTCCCTATTATTTTGTGTATTTAATTAATAAATCTATTTAATGATAAAATATTTTCATAGATATGATTCTATAAGGGTATAAACCAAAATAAATGTCCACTTAAATAGGAGTTTTGTCACCGTAACGAAACTGGCGATTAACGTCAAACACATACGTTTTTGTAACGAAATTGTAAGTTAGACCTCATTTAAGTGACATTTAAATAGCGTCTTTACGTACATTTATTTTGGTTTTTACCCATAAGTTTGTTTGTTGTTATAAGCGCCCTCTGTTGTTGAGTAGATGAACTATTACTTAAATAGGGAGATGTATTGCTGTTATCGTTTTTTTATCGATGTTTTTTGTAAGTAAATAATTATAGTACCTACTTTTAATGAATAGTTACGTATCAAATGAATGGAAATACAATAATGATTAATCATATAACTTAAATATTAGGATTACTATTTTTGTTGATATTTCCACTCTTGTAGACTTCCGCCGGTCAATAAAAACTCGCGTGAAAAATGGATACAGTTCGTCCAAATAGAAAACCATGATTTACTATGGAGGAATTATAAATAATGTATATTACAGTTATGAACTAACGGAAAACTAGTTCGACGCTGACAAAGTCGCAATTTTTAAATCAATCTCATTACTTAATCGATGTCTTTATCGATAGCATTAATACCTTAATATCGAATTGGTTACACTCGTATCAATTAGCGTCTCCTACCGTCCAATAGCTGAAATAAGTGTTCTTATTAAATTCATGCGTATTTTTCTACTAAACGCTAGATGGCATTCCTGATGTTTATGATCAAAGTTTTTTTATTACAATGTTTTCAATGACCACTCTATTACCTATAATATCTTTGGTCGTTACAGACAAGATGGAAAGAGAGAGATCCGAGCGACAAAACAAGTCGCGGGCCGCTTCTGCTAGCCGTAGGATACTTCAACTAAATTTAGAATTGCTTTGATTCGTCTTGTTTTTCTGATAAAAAAAATGTTGTTTTTTATAATCTTATGTTCACAAACAAAACAAACGACTGTCGTTATAGATACTTGTGACAGCTGTAAATAGTCCATTCGAATAAGGTGCAAATTTGTATGCATATTTTAGTACTTGACTGTATTTCGTAAAAGCTTTTTCGTTTACTTAGACTCTGATTTTGTTGGTAGGCATAACAAAATCGCCATTCATTAGTATTAACTGCAATCTCGGGTGTGTCCAGACTTTGTTCGACGCAGTTTAGCCAAGGACGTAGACACCTAGCGCGGCACTAACTCTTATGAGCCCACGGGTCACGTTATGATTAAAATGAAATTAGAGACGAGGGACGAGGTTTCTAAAAAAATTGCAGTCTCTGAGTATAATTCTTCGGTCGTTTAAAAATAAAACCATACGAGGAAATTGAGCACACGGCAGGTCGTGGGTCGTGTGCTGACATTTCACTGGTACGCAGGCAAAAAATATATTTCAGGCACTTGTGCTACATGCCATAGTTCAGTTAGTAGGGCTTATTGCCTCGATATTTTTGTAGGCTTTGTAGTTTCAACACTTTTGGTATAATCGGGCAATAGTTTGAAACCCTTTTGTCTGTTATTGTTGTACACATTTTCAATAGTATTCGTTAATGAACGGGCATTGTCAAAGTAATTTTTTATGATGCCAAATTTACCTTGTCTAAATTCATATGATTATTCTCCCGGTGCGAGACATGTTTTATAGCAGTGCAGAAAAACAGAGGCTTGCACAAAACGCAAAGTGCACTGCCAATAATGGAAACGTGTCCCAAAAAATGAACTGATATTTTCCCGATTCCTGCTGTTCCTACGTACGTACTGCGCAATCCTGGATACGTTTGTGTCACGTTGCAAATTACTGAGGGCCCTGCCAGATTACGCTGACTAGCTTTTCTATTCGTTTCGTTTTTAAACTAATCTCATCACTGGTAGATCACGTGACTTCGTATCACGTTATCTACTAGTGACGCGATTGGTTTAAAAACGAAACGAACATGGCAGGGCCCTCTGGTTGCCACGCTGATAAGAAAGGGCTTGGGTCGTAATTTACTCGTTAAAAGGCTTGCAAACTTTCTTGATGGTTTCCTATCGGCCAGCACGGGTAGCACAAGTTCTATTTTCTCGCTTGTCGCTCAGTGCGTCTCTATCGTTACTGACTAGATGGAAAGGGAGATCCAAGCGACAAACAAGTCGCGGGCAACTTGTGCTAGCCGTGCTGCAGCATAATATTTATGCCACGTTCATGTTTGACACAGTTTTCATATGGTATTTGCATTTTTTCGTCCCGAAGTAACAGAATCTATCCCCTCTTTTAATATTGTTATGTGATTGTTCTTTTTCCTAAATCAATTAAAACCAATCATGTTAATTATAAAGTTACTTATTTTGTGTGAGATGATTATAGCGATACCTTAGTGCACAATCGTACTTTTTTTTTTTTTGCCATTAAAGTTACGAACTTATTATTTGTGCACAAACATGCTAATTACAATAACTTTTCAAATGTAATTAGTACAATTGTGAACTAAGGTATCGATAGGTTAATTTGTGCAAGCAAATGTAAGGCTGATACAAGGTAGCTGTATGGTATGTATGAATGGTAGGTAGTAATATGTAGTAAATAAATCAGTTACCTACCATCGTCATATCGGAAAACGCCTACGTTAAGCTCCTATGTATAAAATCACTGCAATGTATTTGCGATTTGCGCAGTTGCGTTCAATGCAAACAAAGGTGTTTATTTTGAACCTGTATCGATTCCCCGGGGCCAAAATAGGTCGGCGAGGCATTTCCTAGAACCCTTCGTGCTGCAGCTAGGATGGCCTGGGGTAGGTAGTGGTCGATACCTCGTCCTTATTGGCTTCATTGTAGGTCAGTATCAAAACAGCCCGTGATAACGCAGCACGGGGACGGACGGTCCCGTGATGCCTGATAATGCGTAGCTAGGTATAAGACAGTACCAGTTTCACCATACGATGTTAACCACTTAATAGAAGATTAGAGCGTTAACAGCTGTCAAAATGTATGAATTAACTGTGGATTGACATTGATTAAATTTAACATCGTTTGCTGAAATTGGTACTTAGTAGATTAAGGCTTACGACCACTTACTAACTTATTTTTGGATTCCATTAAATTAAAAAATAAAGCTTAATTATTTGTGGTGTTATAGTATTTTATTATTTTAATTTTAACTACTTTTATTTTGATTTTAAATGGTGACGTATTGAGCGCGAAGTCGAAACAAGAAGAGTTTTAATTTATCGTAATTGAACACAATTTGATAAGTACCTTGTTTTATCAACGAAAAAATATGCTCAAAAGTAAACTAAACGTGGATACTTGAGATCTAGGCATACGTTAAAGAAACGTGTTAGGGTAGCTGAAGCTACAAGTGGTTTGCTCCGTCTGAAAGTTATGTTTTTAACGGAACATACCTAGAAGTTAGTGAGTTTTCTAAAGTTGCTTGTGTTTTACGGGTTTTTATTTGGTGTTTTCATCATTAATAATAAATGTATTTATTTGATTTCTATAAATTAGGTTTTACAATAAATATTCAAATATAAAAGTAAAATAAGAATAGTTACTAATACAAAGTGTAAACTTAAAACAAGAACTTTAGTAATTGTTATTATCTATTAATAATAAAATTTCAGCTCACGTTGCTCTAAATTAGTAAAAAAAAAAATCCGTTGCCTACTGCTACCCGTTGTGACAACGTAGGGCAGCCATGTTAAGTATGGTGTTGTGGCTTACTACGCATGCGCTGAAGTGTGAAATCTGTCCGTGCGAACCCCGGCGACGCGCTTGCAGGCGTTGCAGCGCCCCAGCAGTGGCCCGGCAGCGGCTCGGCACCCGGATAGCATTCTAAAGGCTTCGTTATATTGTACGCTCGGGCCGTAGGTCTCGTGTTCTTTTAGGTTTTTCGTAGATACGATTAGACACCTTATTTAAATGTTATAGTATAGGCGTTGCGTTTGGATGTAGAGAGGTCTAGTGAGTATAGTAGATTATTGCCGAGGTTGGAAAACACGTTATTTCTAAAGGGCCTTACAGGGGTCGCAACGGTAAAAAAATAATATAATCGTCTTTTTTTTTAAATAGCATAGTAATAACTTTAAATATTATTTACTTAACAAATATCTACATTTTATTTGATGTATTTCAAAATATAGTAGGTTACCTATACCAAAAAAACTCTCAATAACTACTAAAGAACAAAAAAAATTGGCTTAACATCGGATATTTTTCAAAAAAAAAGAAAGCGAAAGCTTGTTCTTGGGTTTCCCTCGTATAATCCCCTTTTAAGTCTTATGTCTAAAATATCTAAGTTAATGCTCGACTGATCTGTATTTATAAATTTACATTCGAGATAAAAATATCAAATGCATTTAAAATTGCATTTGTTTTAACAGTCTCTAATGCAAATTCATCTCGAATGGATTGAGAATTGGGGCCCTGTTCGAATGACATTAAAAAGAACAGTATAGTTATTTACCATACTTTATTTCTACTCTCTGTATTTTTTACCATAAAAACACATAATATTACGAAACGAAATGGTATTCCTGAAAAAATATTAATTGATTTTCATTGAATTAATTTGTCAAACGATTTGAAAATATATTATTGTCCTGTTTATAATAGTTGTTTTGTGACCCCAAACCTTTGGTGATATTTCCGAGTATAGTTATGAAAACCGTAGGTGATTTATTAAACTAAAGATTTTTTTTCTGACATTTGATTTTTGGAATCTTATTTTAGACTCGCAGTACAAAAGCTGCTGACGATGACGGTTCAGCTAGTAACTCAAAACGATATACTACTGTTCATTGTTATACCACATTTTTCATGCATTTATCTTCTCAACGTATTTAATTTCTCGCGTGAATTTTATGAAATCCTTTGTTAGTGAGACTGTCACAAGAGAAAACTATTCTATTTTCTTCTAGAGACTACGACGTTGAACGCATAATTTGTATTATTACCTCTTTATACTGGACGGAGTGCTCTATCGATCGGGTCTTATGCACATCTAGGCCCGCGGCCCGGATAGCCGGGTGCTAGCTCGCGGGCATTAGTTTCGGAATCACAAGTCTAAACAGCTCTCGTTGATTAGTATTTGGTATTTGGCTTTGAAATATGATTATTTTTTGAGATCGCTTTTGTTTCTGTTGCGGGTCTTTGGTTAAAGTATTGTTGAGTATTAATAGTATTATTAGAGTTCAAGAAATATTGGCCGTCTGTAATCTTTACTAAGAACTTTTTGTTAATGTTAAACAAAAGTTAATCGTAAAACTGCCCTCGTTCTTCAAACAGCACAGTGGGTTGAAAGGTTAAGGTTAAGGTTAGGTCCGGAAAGTCTTAACGTAGAAAAAAAGATCGCAAAGTAGATAACAGACGGCCGAATCATATTTCCTGAACTACGAATCATAATTCGCACTGATAGATCAAAACAGTATCAACTCAAAATCCTTGTTAGTTGTGTTTGAAGTTCATAGATGTTGTATTAAAGTTGATTTTAAAATACAGTTGTATTTAGAGTTACTACTGTTTAGATCTAGCAGTGCGAATTATGTTTTAAGATCGCTTCTGTTTTTGTTGCGGGTCTTTGTTTAGGAGCCGCTGGTCTAAACTATTGTTGAGTATTATTACCTACGAAGCATCATGCATTTTCGAAATCGCTTTTTTGGACACTTCTTCGATAATACCTAAATATTTTTCAGGCACATTCTCGTTCTCTCCAGCAAATTAAAAGAGTTCGGCTGTAAACACGTCCTTTAATCTACGTTGTTATTTTTCGTTGCCTCGTGTGATTGCCGAGTTAGAATAGTGCCACGCCATGTCTTCCCGTGGATGTCGTAAGTGACGACTAAGGGATTAAAGGCTTGTAGTACTGTTAGGCGATGGGCTTGCATCCTGTCACTAATACGCTGGTAAACATCTTAGCCTAACTGTGCAAATTGTGGTTATAGAATTATCAACAAGTTTTTAAAGATGTTTGTAATTCTGTAGCTCTGCCTACCCCACTCTGGGAACGAAGGCGTGAGATTATGTATGTATGTATGTATGTATGTCTTTTTTCATGCAATTATCATGTTCAGATTAAAATCATCTATTGGCACATCACATTAGATATAATATAATAGATGGAATTGTTAGGAATAGGTAAAGTGACGCCTTGCAAGGGAACAGCAACTTGAACTGAACGCGAGGTTGTTGGTGCTACTTAGTTAAATATAATGTTTGTTATTGCTAATTAGGTAATCAAGTTTCGAAAGCAAAATAGAATATCTAAATTTAAAGTTAGGGCGTTGCTAAGGCGTTAAGCTTTTTAAATCAGCTACCCTTGGTAACCGATAGAATGTTCGAAGAATCGTAAGCTTATTCATAAATAAAATAATGATCGTGAAAATATTAATCATAACAAGTATAGCTTCTTAAGTCGTATGCGCACTCCGCTTTGCGGAGCGTTCCCAATAAACATATATCGGGGTTTTCGGTGCGGGAATGATTTAAGAAAGAGTAGAGATAGACGGATATGTTCATCTGAGAAAATATCATCTTATGCCTAGTGAATAACTGCCTCTATGATAAAATTTTATTTTAACTCGTGTAGTAGGTACTTTAGCTATAATACCAAGGCAAATTGTGCTTGAAATATGCTCTGTCCTTATCAGTCATTATGACATTTAAATTTCACAGAAAGGGACAATGAAAACTTTGACTAAAACAGGTTTATAGAGCACTAGTGACCCGACCTCGCTTAGCTTCGGGTTATGCCAGTTTTCTTTATTACCCGTACATAATCCAAAACTCATTATACATCAAAACCTTCCTCTTGAATCACTCTACCTATTGCTGAAAACTGCGTCAAAATCCGTTCAGTAGTTTAAAAGATCTAAGCGAACAGACAGCGGAAGCGACTTCATTTTCAGACGAGTAGGTACAGTCAACAGCATAAATAAGTGATCATTTATGTACCTTGTCACTTTAGCGTCGTGTTTGAAATGTCATAAAAAATTGTGAAACGATTGAAAGCGACAAGGTACATAAATGATCACTTATTTATGCTGTTGACTGTACGTTTAGTTGTTATGTTATAGTTATTTATTTTTGAATTGCGTAGGGCATATACGTACGATTGAAACCTATAGTTTCAAGCTCTACTTAGGTACGCTTAGGAGATACTATCTCAATTTGCCATTTATTTGTAAATTTAATTTCTCCTTGAGTTAGTCGTAGACTCCGACTGTGCAGATTGTTTATCGCTGTCGATATTATAATCGGAAACTGTTCATCTTCCCGGGATAACGAGCACCCTTTGTATTTATTTAATTTCGAATCGATGGATTGAACTATTAATCCGTAGACACTAAGTTTCAAAAATAGATTCAGCCAAGATGTAACTGGCAGACAAAGGGCAAAGAAACTCTCTTGCATTGTCCATATAAATAGGGATATGTAAATTTGAAATACATAAATAACATCTCGTGAATGCAACTGAAAGAGTTCTCCATACTATCATCACAAATCTTTTATCCTGCCATCTCGGTAGTGTATTTGAAATTAAAATCATGATTGAAAATAAGATGCGTTCGAGCTGTGCAGTGAATAAATTTGATCACTGCGCTCTTAAGCTCAATTCTTGACGACATCCGAACGCATTTAAGTTTATTTTGCATTGCAAGTGCTACTTTCGTTTTTATTTAGAGCCTTATTGATTTGTAGAGTTCGGTCAACAATGCTCCGAAACGGTACGTGACTCTGATCAAGTTATTGTATTTATTGTTAATGCGGGATCAACAAGACTTACATTCGCGTTTCAGTCGTTAACGGTTGGCCACGATTCTCTTTCGCTATTTTCTCTGTAGTTATTTTGAAATAATGTTCAATTCAAAAGTGTTAAAATAACTTTACGTTTCATTTATATTAACAAACTATCTTATCTTCTGCCGATACAACTAAACTTAAAATTATAAAAAAATATGTGCGTTTTAAACAAACTGGCGATCCACTCCAATCGAGATAGTTACAAATCAGTCTGTATATTGGTGAAAACCGAATCTACTCAGGAGCTTGATAAGTGCGAACATACATATATATATATATATATATATGGCCTCGACTTTCTAAAAAATATTTCTTAGGATAGGATTTAATAAAAAGTGGAATTGAGGCTCAGACGGGGCACAGTTTAGATAAGGCATCCGTCACCTTCTGAAACGTAAATAAGTACGAGAGTGACGGATGCTTTATCAACATTTGACACACGATATAGACGCTTGTCATCGTGTGCATATCACAAACTATACAACTTCCTCCTTTCGATATGAATCTGCATTATATCTAATTCTATCGTATCTAGATCGAACCATAGAACTTCGTTTTTTTATTTGCATACTAGATGATCAGATAGTTACTTACCGGATATTTTCATCTCGCATATTTCATTTTTATGAAGTGCCAAGTGAAGTGCATGTTTTAAATTATTCTCTAAAATAATTGCGACTTCGAAAACTCATAAAAAAATCTTAATAAGAATAAAGTTAGCTGTAAGTGCTTCATGTGTAGTGCTAAGACACAAATAGTTTTTTAATGAAATGGGTTTTATTCTCTTTCTATCCAAAATTTACAGTGGGTAACGATCGATAGACCAGAGGTTACGTTCGCCAAGTTAGCAATGCCGAAAAGAACTCTTAAATTAAAATTCATTACGACGCAGTTATAAATACTTCTGTTTTCGATCAACTCATTATTACATAATTCGCATTGTTTCTAAAAATAGCTTTAATATTTAAAAAAATCCTCTAGGTCTAATAATTGTTAAATCAATTTTAGAGGACAATCAAACACAAGTTTACTTTTTCCTTAAAAGGATTGTGAAGCGCCGAAGCGCAAGAACTAGGTCTGTACGTTTGTCTTTTGTTTTTAAAATTTGTTTCATACTAAGAAATATTTACTTGGAAAGGAAACGTACAGACATAGTTTCTCATGATATCTACAACATATTCAAAAATCGTAAAAACATAATTTACTAGGATGTCGCTGTGTGCGTCTCTCTCGTTAAGGACTGGGTGAAGAGTGAACACCGAGCGACAAACAAGTCGCGGGCAGCTTGTGCTCAACACCCTGATAACACTATCTGTTAGATAATTAATAGCTCAGTCCTTTTCTTTCATATACCAGAGAAGAGGAAAGTGACTATGTATTAAATTAACCGTCGGATACTTTTGTCTGAAAAAATCGACCGAATCTGAATGGTATTTAAGGTAGTTGCTGTTTTTGTGGCGTGCAGGGTCAACCTATATGATTTCTCTTTCTCACCATTCCATTTTCCTCTACATTTGACAGTAACAGCATAGATGTGTTATCTTGATAATGGAGGACCCATCATGGCGCGTGTGTTTCCGCAAATTACCAAACCTGGGCCGGAGGAGGTATCTAAGAGTTCTACCTAAGGGTCTATAAAGTCGGCGTCAATAGAACTTGCGAACAATGTAAACAAATTAGTACTGTTTGACACATAACCTCAAATATTCACCAAGCGTGTTTTTATTAAAAATAAAGTATAATGAATAGTTATTTCATCTTAAACTTAATATGAAAATAATGATCTAGTGTATAAATCATTGCAAAGACCTCACTTGATCTTTAAAAGTACGTGGTTATCGAGTAATCATGGTGAATTGGTTCGTTTGGTGTTGTTTACATCTTTCGCAAGGTCTATTGACGGCGACCTTACAGACGGTCTACATTTGAATTGTCGTGTAGTTACCAAATTGCAGTATGCATCGAAACTGCTAATCGACTGCGCATTTGGTTTCAAGTCATTTTTAATTACAGAACTACTAACTATACCCTGATTATTGTAAGATGATTCAATTAGTTACTTACTAACCCACCCACAAGCGATGTGTTTAAAAAATAGGTGATTAATTATTTAAATTCCTGAACGGCGTAGATAGGGCTGTACCGGTGTAGTATTCATGTAAAGTGAAAGGAATACGTGTAATAATTGTTTATATGAGCTGTCACAGGCATCATCTTAGAATAATCAGAGTATGGCTGCGGCTCCACTGAGGCGGAGACGAGCGGAGCGGTGCGGAGCTGTGCCAATATTAACCAATAGAATCTAAACTAACGTGCGCAAGGCGAGCTCCACGTTTCCGCATGCGCCTTCTATTGGTTAATATTGGCACAGCTCCGCACCGCTCCGCTCGTCTCCGCCTCAGTGGAGCCGCACCCTATAGCTTGCACTCTGTTTAAATATCAATTTATACTATATTTATATTTAAACAGAGTATCTTCAGTTCAGTTGGACCGTTTGAAATAGATCTGAACTATTGAGTTTTTTAGTTATAGATTTAACACATAAATCTTGAAATTAAGTAATATTTTTTCCCGAAATCTTCATATTTGTTAAACACAACTATATTAAAATAGGTGTTAAGTAAAAATCTTTGAATATTTGCTTTTTGTTCAATGGAACCAGCGTTACTGTCGTACATTTTTCGGACTCATTTGGAATCCTATTAATAACGTTTACTGGACTTGACCTTACGTGAACGTTTAATCATATTTAAACTTTATTTCTCCCTAGGTCCGGACGTGGGACAAGATTCAAGCCATCATGAAGTCGGAGGAGGGCCTTGGGATAGAGTACGACGAGAACGTAATCTGCGACGTGTGCCGATCTCCCGACTCCGAGGATGGCAACGAGATGGTCTTCTGTGACTCTTGCAATATCTGCGTCCACCAGGCCTGCTACGGCATCACCGTTATTCCCGACGGTAACCCTCGTGACCCTGGGGTCTTTCTTATTGGGGCCAGTTTAGTCAACTACAACTGGCCATAAACTAGTATCTGCAAACTGCTAAATGGATTAATGATGTCTCTCTGATATAAAACTATAAAGTAATAATTTTATCAATGTTTGGATTGGCTCAGTCTATCTCCATACGCCTACAAATCCCTATTGAATAGTAAATGTTTTTATGGACTAATGTGTTCACTACACTTGTATCTATAATATTTATTCATTGTTCTGATTGCACTGTCTTTTTGTTTTATAATGGTTTCCAGAAATATATGTTGAATCCTGTTTATTGCCTACCATTTCAGGGCAATGGCTGTGCCGACCTTGCGGCGGAGGTGTCCGACCGACGTGCGTTCTGTGCCCCAACCTCGGAGGCGCAATGAAATGTACGCCCACCGGCCACAAGTGGGCCCACGTCTCCTGCGTCCTCTGGATCCCAGAGGTGTCAATCGGTTGTGCGGAAAAAATGGAACCCATCACCAAAATTTCCTCCATACCGGCCTCCCGTTGGTCCCTTGTGTGTGTTCTTTGCCGCGAGCGTAAAGGCGCCTGCATACAGTGCTCCGTAAAGACTTGTAAAACTGCCTATCACGTGACGTGTGCATTTAAACATGGACTAGAAATGCGTGCTATAATTGAGGACGAGAATGCTGATGACGGTGTGAAGCTGCGTTCGTACTGTCAGAAGCATAGCGTTAACTCGAAGAAGGAGAAGTGTCCGGGCTCGGGTTCGGAGGAAGAAGAGGTCAAGCGCAAGCGTCGCAAAGACATGACATCGGAGGAGAAGAATCAGGCGCGCGCCGCGCGCTTGGCTGAAATCGAGGGCGAGTTTGATCGCCACGTCAGCGTCAAAGACGTCAGCGCCCATTTGCTCGACGTCGATCAAGACGCTATCAACTACATATACAACTACTGGAAAATGAAAAGACGCGCGGGCCGCAATCGCCCGCTTCTCCCACCAAAGTCGGACGACAGTGAGTTACTAACCCATCGCCAGGAACAAGCCGATATCGAAAAGATGAAGATGTTCGTTCAGCTTAGGCAGGACCTTGAACGCGTCCGCAATCTTTGTTACATGGTCAGCCGTCGCGAAAAACTTTCCCGCTCGTTCTTTCGTATGCGGGAACAAACTTTCCACAAACAGGTCGCGGTCCTAACAGCCGATCCTTCCATAACCGGTCCCGATCTATCCGCTATCATTGAAGCCAACCACGGCCCCTCGATCTATGATAGGCTCTATTCTCACGCCAACGCTCCCGACCATAAAAACGACTTTCAAGAACTGTTGGCTCGCATCGCTCCACCAAGCTCCAGCGATGAGAAGAAGAAAGATCGTAATGGCATGGTCAGACGCTCGAAGTCTTCGAATCCATATAAGAAGCATTATGTAAACGGGGCGCGGCGAAGCGGCAGTATGTACAGCGGGCTTTCTAGCGAGGAGAGTGCGCCAGAGCGGTCTACCCGCTACCGCGGCCGCGCTATCGGCTCCAGCACCGACGATGACGTCAAGAAACCTTCCGGCTCACCAAAGAAAAAGATCTCCCCTAAAGGCAAAGGCGTTGGTAAGAAATCACCCAAGAAAATTGAAAGGAAGAAGAAGAAAATTCCGCAATCTAAAGCACTCGTGCTTGAAAGCAGCAGCGAGGATGAAGCTCTACAATCCAGAATGAAGAAGGACCGCTCGCGTAGCAAGACGCTTCAGCATCTCGAAAAAGAAATGGCCGATGCCGCAAAATCAGACGCGTCTGGTACAGATAGCGAAGATCTGATACCTATCAGGACTACCAGACAACATAACAGCAAATTCCCTGATAACATATACTCTGACAGCAGTGAGGAATCTTCTGGAAAGGCCGATGTCAAAACCAAAGCAGTCAAATCAAAATCTACCAAATCTTCAGAGACTGACTCTCAGCAACCGTTGCCTAGGACGAAAGGGGCAATGAAAGAGTTCATTCCAAGTCAATCTGAAAAGAAGAGTCCTACCAAAGTAGACAAACCTGCTCCGAAGAAGAGGGGTAGAAAACCCTCAAATAAGGATAAAAAGACTACAAATAAGAATAATGATTCTGATGACGAAGCCAAGAACAAGGAAAATATCAAATTGGCAAAGAAAAGTAAAGATAATCCCACTGATATGATTGTGCCACAGAGACAGGCTGCAAAGAAAGCTTCAGAAAATATGCGCTCTACTAATTCCGTAAAGAAAGAAGAGTCTGGTAACGAAAAACCGGGGAGTAGTGATGAAAATAAATCAAAACCAAAAATGCCCATTAAATCCAAGGGCAAAGAAGTTCCGAAGGATATTCCCGCTAAGGTTGGCCGGAAAAAATCATCAAAGGATACTGAAAAAGAGACAATTGCGTATGTTCCCCAAAGGCAGGCGGCTAAGAAAGCAGCCGCACATATTAAGAGCGGTCTCGGCACTAAAGCACCTGTCGCAGATACATCGGATACTGATAAGAGGAAGGAAGCTGACAAACCTGACTCTGCCAAGGTCACCCCGAAAAAAGATGAGGGTGAGCGTTCGAAGCCCACGCAGAATGACAGTTCTAGCTCGTCATCAAACTCGAGCTCTAGTAGTTACTCTTCTTCGTCAAGCTCCGACGACGAACCGGAGAAACCTGGTATCAAGCCAACCGCTAAAGCGAGGGAAATAAAACCCGTGATCCGCACCCCATCCATGTTTTCACCTCCTGGCTCTAGGCCGACTGTGGACTTGCCCTTTCTCGACAGGGTGTCAAGACCATTGTCTTCGACGAGTGCCTCTAGTGACTCTGAAAGCTCTCAGGGGTCACGGTTCTCCGGCTCGAGCAGCCCGTCGCCTAAGCGACCTCGCCGGCGGAGGAAAGGCAAGAGCCTCTCGACGGATGCGTCCCCTCGCAAGGCCCTTGACAAGAAGCTTAAAACTTCCGAACGGGGGTCCGAGTGTAGGGTACCATCACCGGCTCCTGAAGGAGAGGAATCGGGCAGAACCACCGACGTGCGGGCCGCCGCACGTGCTAGGACCAGAAGCATTACTTCAAGCGGAAATATGCCTCATAACCCTGATGCCCGACATAGAAAACCATCTAAAGACGACAACGGATATGCCTCCGGTTCCAATAAGACACCCAAAGAGGGCAGCCAGTCCCGTGAGCTTCCATCTCCGCAGCGGAAAGCGGACGAGGAAGTAAAGACTGAGGTCAAGGAGGAATCGCTTGTCGAATCGAAGCCAGTCAAGGCGTCGCCAGCAAAGGCAAAGTCACGCATCTCTGTAGATGACAAGGACAAGATCAAAAAATCACCTAACGTAGACTCAATTCCTAACAAGACTAGTCCTAGGAAGAGTGTAGAAGCAAAACAAAAGGGCATTGTCAACAGGCGTATGAGTGTCAAAGAGGTTCAAAAGGAATTAATTACCGTGCATGAGCCCCCACGCGAAACAGCCAAGAAGAAAATACTTAGCCGGCATGAGGAACATAGCCGCGCAGTCCGCAGCGTATCGCCTGTTAAGAAAACAGATACTTTGGAAAAACCTGCCGAGACCAATAAGAAGAAGAGTCCGGCTCCCAAAAATGATTTCAGCGAAAATGACAAGTATACCGATGATGAGAAACACTGGCTAGATAAGCCTCAAAGCCCCGCCATGCAACCGCCGGCTGTAGAAAAACTAGGCAGCCATGAGAAATATATGACTGAAGACACAGATTCAGCAGACAAAAACAGCAACAAAATGATTGCCAAAATTCAAGCCAATTTGAACGAGAATACAATGATCAAGTCACCAAAGACTCCAATGGATGCTCGAACGAATACGGATCCAATAGAGGTGGAAAATCCAGTACCAAGGAATTTGAGGAAGAGATCCACGTTGGAAGAAAAGAAGTTCAAAGTACAAGATACGAGCCATGTGCAGGGAGTTGAGATTTCGAAGAGCGCTAAAATACCTTCCGTGAATCCCTGCCGTTCTTTGTTTTCGCCGCAGCCTAAAGACAATGAGCCATTTGACCTTGAAATGCTAGCCGTTGACGACAATTTCAACAACGAGGAAATGATAAAGCCCTTTACGTCGTACCCAGAGTTCTTCTTCAAGGAAGACTCTAAGGAGCAGGGTGTGCAAGAAACGCGCAACTTAGTCGACAGGCTAAGAATGCAACTAAGTCATAAGAAGCCGCCCGCAGACGATTCCGCTCAAGATGAGAGTGCTAACGACGACAAATATTCAAGGGAAAGCGATGGACCGACAAGTCCCAATAAACGCGGCGAAACTCCGCCACCGAATAAGAACGCAGCTACTGACATCCCGGAAACCGAAATCCCTTTGAGTGGCCTACACCAAGTCAATCACAGGCCACAGTTAGAGTTATCTTGCAAAGACGGTGACAAAGACTGTCTGCCTTTACCCATGACGAGTAACGATAAGTGGCGAGATGTGCCAGGCCACCACAACGATGTTGATCAATCTAACGATGGCAATTACGAACAACATTACAGCGACGAAATAAAAGAACCTGCCACAATTCAGTCCGATGTTCAATCAGTTTCTGAAGTCGGCGACTCTGTATCGGTTTCCAAGCAAAGCGATGATTCACAGAGCCTGTCAGTAGTTGATCATAACGAGCCAGAGCTGATGTTAGACAGTCAGAATTACGAAAACAACAACTCCCAGATACACTCCGATTGCGCTACGACCTCTTCACCTTCACCCTACGTAAGCCAAGACAAATGGAGGGAGAATAAGATAATTTCTAGGCGCTCGTCCGCTTCCAGTACGACGTCTGAAGGATCAATTAACTCTCGGAAAGCAGAAATGAAGTCCCATATGTCTCTTAACAGCTGCGATCCGCATCTTACTCACCCAAGTCATATGATGCCAGAAATCGACCGTTATCCGCCGATGCCCGCGTACGCTTGCTCCGTTGAGCCTTCCATGCCTTTAAACCAGTATTCATCGTATCCACCGGCCGCATCTCCATATCTTAGTTCGATGGGGTCTTTACCGCTGTTCGGTAGCGGGGCCTGCGCTTCTGCTCAGCTGACTTTACCATCTCCAGGTCCGGGTCTGTATGCTCCTCCCGGTTTACCCTATTCCGCTTCTCCTCTGATACAACCCCTGCCGAGACCTTCGTTCCCCACGCTGTGTGCCGCGTTTACATCGTCATCGCAAAACATAGCTCTTACCACGGCCATGATCGCGCCGCCGACGCCCAAACCACTGGACTCTCCGCGCGACGACCCCGATGTAAGCAGCAGCGACAAATTTTCCATACATGTCGTGTCGAGCCCCAGTGTTGACTCGCTATCCTTCACCGAGTCGAGCAACAAAGCTCCGACAAAAATGTCCACCGACAGCAACGAAACGACCCTTAGCCTGAATCCGCAAGAATCAAAGTCACCGATTCCCCCAAGAGCTCCAAAATCGCAGAAATTCACAGATAAATCGCCAGCTAAAAGCCCCGCCGGTATATCGCCTAAGCAAGGTGAGCCATCAAAAAGCAAGCGGGCGAGTAACCGGAGTAACAGGAGTCAGAGAGGCCGTGGGCGGTCAAAGACCCGCGGGCAACCACCGCACGGTTACGACTTCATGGGAAATTCTATTCAGAGCAAGCTCGTTGGAACGGTGTACGATTTTGACGAAGAAATTGCCAATGACGGGGTTGATTTGAAGGCGCTTCGAGACAGGCGTAAATCCATCGATTTGCGGGATGATAGAAAGTCTGAGCATTCGTATAAGGACTCGTCGCAGTCTCCCAGGACGGCGAGTCCGCAGCCTCCGAAGAAGGTGGGTATTGAAGTGAAGGATACGAAGCCACCGACACCGGAACCACCTGACCCTGAAGGGTCTCCACGGGGCGAGTCTGCGGAGCGCGGCCCGGGCTTCTCGCAAGTGCATCCAGTGCTGCCTGGCCCGGTAGACATGCGAACGTACAACCCTTCATTTGAGGGCGCCGCACCTCCTGTCGCCGATGCGTACCACAGTCATCTCCTCGCTTTTGCCAGCGGCACGGCCGACCAACAACTCGGAGAGATCGACGAAGAAGTAGAAAAACAGCTCCACTCTGCGCTTATGGCGAGTCAGCCGGGCCCCAGCTCTCCGGCCGCTCCGCCACCCGCCCAGCCTTCAACCAGCAGCGGTGAACCTTACACGCCTCAGCACCCTAAAGTCTCTCTATCAGACTCGAGGAACCAACTTAAAGTCAAGATTAAAGGACCATTCCTGGACGCGAACTACTCAAGTTCGGCAACAGCCGCGGCACCACAACCGACGCCCACAGTAGACGCCACCAACGCTGCAGTGAATCCTGCGAGCGCGGCGGCCGCCGCGGTGACTGGATCTGGAAACCTTCGTCGTATGCGGAAGAAGGAGCTGCTTCGTCAATACTGGACGCAGGATATGAACATGGACGACCCGGGTATAATTGCGGCCGTCGCGCCCGTTCCCGCTGCGCCTACTCCTATCGCTCGCGCTATTATAACCATACCCAAAGCCGTCGCTTCTATGACTAGCATACCTACTAGGGAAGACTACAGAGTAAACGATACTCCAGTAGAAAAGAAGAAACGAAAAACTACCAGCGGTCTTTCTCGGGAGCTGCGTCATTTACAAGTGAGTATGAATGACGATGTCGATCCTACTGATGATACTAAGGCGGCGAGTACAATCATCGCCCCGCAGCCGTCGACGTCAAAACGGCGCGGCCGGGTCCCAAAGCGAATAGCCCCAGCCGCGATCTCTCCCGTCGCGCCTTCTCTCGTCGCGCCGTCTCCCGTCGCGCCGAAGCTCAAGATTAAGCTCGGTGCTAACACCGTGCAGCAAGTGGAGGAACCTTCTGGCTCCCAATTCCGCCCGCCCAAGAAGCGTGTCCACAGCGTCCCCAAACCGACCTTCGAGGACTTGCGCCGAGAAAGCATGAAATACCGCCGCATGGTCATGGCAGACTTCGAAGAGGATGACAAAAAGAAAAAAGTGAAGCCTAGCAAGAGCGAGAAGCGGAAACGCAAGAAGGACAAGAAAGCTGAAAAGGATAAGAGATTGCAAGTGGTAAATAGTGAGAGTGACAGTGCCAAGTTGATAATAAAGATCAAGCGGTCTAAGGAGCAGGAGGCGGCGGCGCCGGCCGCAGCCGCGGTCGCAGAGCCGCCGATCGATCCGTTCCTGTACGATCCGACGGCGCCGGATCCGCTTGCTTTGGACTTGCCCTCGTTCTCTGAGGCCTCAGGGGTTAGGAAGGTGCGGACTGCTAAAGTAACGCCTATCCGGTTAAAACTGGCTCGCAGCTCGCAGGGCTCCGGGTACGTTATGCAGGACGTGGCGACCGCTGGCCCGTCCGCCGCGCCCGCGGGGCCTGCGCCCGGCGCGCCCGTCGAGCTCCCCGCGCCCCCCGCGCCCCCCGCGCCGGCCGCGCCCGTCGCGCCCCTCGCGCCCCTCGCTCCCCGCGCGGCCTCCCCCATGGACTCGGACTCCCAGCCTCTGTCGCTTATCGTGAAAAAACACTGCGAAGTGAGATGATACAAAAAAAGAGCGCGTTAAGTGAACTGTGAAAATAGACACTCGGCTGCGTAAAACGTATTTCTGTATAGAAAATTAAATTTAAGGGTCTGTATATTTTTAAATATTACTTCTTTATAATTATTTATTTGTATAAATGGAAAGCTCAATGGTTAACTTAAAGTTACTCTAAGATTTATAATAGTTAAGTGCATTGAGTGATGCACAAGTAAATTTAAATATATTAATATAGCTTATATATTTTCGTTAATGTTACTGTTTTACTTTGTGCCTCTTATGGAATCTCATTAATTTTGTCATATGTGTAATTTTTATATTGAAACAAGTTATTTCTTATTCAAAATTTCTTCAAGATCACAAATACGCATCACACAGTTATTATGTTTGGTTGCGCTGTATTCGTGCGTGAGGGTAGTTTTATTATAATGGGTACAAGGCTGGATATGATTTACTTCTCACTTTAAACTACATACAAAACGAGATATAACAGAGATAGCAGATTCTGTTCTAATAGTAGCACAAAATTAGACCAAGTTTCGATACAAATTAATCTAAAATGATAAATATCTGACTTAAAAAGTATCGTAGGTGCTTTATATCTTGCGTCTTGCTATGAATGAACGGCCTAAAAGTCATTATCGTTTTTGAGCAAATACCTTGTGACGCTTGACGCTGTGAAAAAGCAGTTGCTCTTTGTTGCTAATTAATTGTCTGCTGACACTGGCCGGGACGGGTAAACCGGTCGCTTTTCACTCATCACTACGTTTCTTGTCGTCTGCCAAAAACATTAAAATTATGACTAATTAACTATATTATAAAAAGAAAGTTATTCAAAACGAATTCCGTTTAGTGCTTAAATAGTAGTTCACGTGACGGTTGCGTAATGACAGGCATTACAACAAGAGTGTGGTTTATGAAACGAGCCGCAAGGTGAGTTTCATAATAGATCTCATCAGTATCGTAATGCCAATTACGCAGAGTCGCGTACAATACTTTATTTACACACATATTATAAGTACTCTAAGATGGGTTCAGAAACCGAGAGGCAAATGACCAGCATTACCGGTGGTAGTAGGTGACAGCGATGACAGCTGTATAAGTAATTTCATTACGTTATCGAATATTGTAAGGTAATGAGATCGCTGTCACCGACTACCACAGGTAATGCTGGTCATTGCCTACGGGTTTTGAACGCATAATAGAGGAGTTATGATATGTGTGTAGATAAAACATCATTATGAAGGCATATTTATGACAGCACATTGTTTTTATAACACCCTTGTTATTTATTACCACATGCTAACTTTTCGTATCAATAGTCTTGTATTCATATTTTATTTCGGGCTGGTTTCCGCAACTCTACGAAATAGTCAATCGTCTTATTAGTGATATATTTGTTCTTTCTCCTTATCAGTTTTTTTCTTTATCCGTTATAAAATAAGTAAGGTATATTATAAATATCTCACGCCAAGAGCGGAGATGTGTTCCGTTTTTCATAAAATTTTGGTATAGTAACAAAGACCGATCCAAAAACATTATTTCTGGAGACTGATGGTATTATTAACGTTTTAATCTATGTATTTATTTAAAAAAACGTATTATTTATTAAATTGTAATAATCATAATAAAATATCATTATTCATTACCAGGGATCGGTCAAATAGCCGTGATTACTCGCAATAATGTGGACATGACTACAAAAATTTTAATTAAACAAATTAAATTACATTAATTGATTTATGACCTGAACTTTAATCTTGATCCTTTGCAGGGTAGAAATAAATAATACAAAGACGTGAGGAGTGGCCATTAATATTATATTTACATCCAACCAAGTACAGAATTCAACATTAATACAATTAAAAATTAAAACTAAACTTATTTAAATTAAAATTAAACTAAGCTACGTAAATATTAAATATATAAATAATAATCACCACTATAAAAAGAACACCTCTCTAGCAGGTCTGCCTGGTCCGCCATGGTCCCCATGACACTGGCTGCATTACATTATATTAATCTACTTAAGTTTGTTCCATTAACATCCAAGGATTGCGAGAGGACCTTTTCACCTCATAAGTTCATTTTAGCCGTGAAAAAGGGATAAACTAATCACAGAAAAATTATAAAAAATACTGTTTATTTGCTTTAATAATTCTACACAACAACAAGTCATTGTATTATTTATTTATATTTGCCTTGCTGAGGTTCAAAATTATTTTTAGGGTAAGTAATCAATTAATGTAATTTAATTTGTTTAATTAAAGTTTCGGAAGTCATGTCCACATTATTGCGAACAATGACGCCCATTAATCCGATCTCTGTTCATTACTTATAAAATTTTAACCTTTGTTAATCACCCGTGTATTTAACTTACGTTATAATTAAAACAATTATCCAGTGGTTAGAGAATCTCACCGCCAGCCTATAGTTATATAAATAGCTCGCACATATCGCCACCAATTATATTGGGGTAGACAAGGTGTTCGAAAATATCAGAATTCACCTTTGTGAGGGATTTTAGATATTTATAAGCATGTTAGCTTCGATACATTTGATGGTGATTGTAGTAATTTCATGTAAGCTCCGCCCAGGACGCTAGTTGCCCTTGTCGCCACGAAGCTTGCCCTGATCCTTGGGATCCCACTGCTAAGTTTGTATTACAAAATTGGAAACATAATGGCTTTGCGTTTCTATACGAGTGAGTAAGTACAAATAGATCACAGTCACAACAAGCAATGTAATCCACCTGAGCACTGTGTTCCTCATTTTAATTCGTCCTATTTCCACTTAAAGGCCGCTCCATTCTAGTGATTTGCCGTAATCTTATAACTAATTTTAGGCACAATTTGCTACAGTATGCATGCGTGGAAATGACACAATAGAACTTGAAATTCGATTTTGGTCGGGCAGGTATTTTTAGCAGTATCACAATACAACTTATTTCGTCTGGCCGGTTCTTAAACTGTCAGTTTATCTGCTCTAACTTCAACGAAGGTAATTACGATTCTGGTTTTTCTTTTGTACAATAAAGTTTTTACATACTTACATACATACGAAAAAAGGGATCCAATCCATAAATCATCACATCATCATCATCGTCGTCATTTTAAATTTTAACTATCCATGTGGAGCAAACTCTAGAATTGGCATTACATTCCTTGCAATTGGTCAAATTGTGCCGCGGCTAACGGAGAGAACGGCTATAGTAATAATAATAACTTGCGATCGTCTCTCGGTAACCAAACATTTTGTATGAACCGGGGGTAATCCGAAAAGTTGGTGTGAACTGGTCCCGCGGCACTAGTTTCCGGAAAAAATTGCCAAATCAACTTGTCGGCCTAAAGCAATCTTGTCGACTAGCAACTAGGCCCTGGCAGGGGCGTAGCCTTGGCTCGTTGGCTCGGTACTCACCAAAGAATACAAGAGCTTACTCCGCAAAGGCGGCCATTTTTCACTAACGATACGATTAATTTTAAATCGCTAGTTCATCATTGCAGAGTTACATTAGTCTAAACAACATTGAAGTAGACCGGATTAGTAATGCATGAACCGTCCGAGTCATCCGATATGTTCCCCTGGTGATTTGGGATTATAATGGACTTCTTATGGCGCGTTCCTATATTCAAAACCGCGGATAGAGATGTGACGTCTCGTTAAAATTTGACATTTGCCACGTACAAAATGTGTCAAATTTTAATGAGACGTCACAATTGATTTTGAATATAGGAACGCACCATTAGTGGATCACAGGAATAAAATGGCGCAAATGATAATAAAAAACCCATTACATTTGTGGCGTTATTCACATGAATTGCTAAGAACCGGCAGTAGTCCAACAATTTCTTACTCGACCGTCCCGTGGGGTGGCAGAGGTGGGGACGAACCGCTAACCTCTACTTATACGAGGACACGGGTATTATTTCACTAACGATACAACTAATTTAAAATCTTTAGTTTGCATCTGTCTACACAACCTTGACGTGTAAACCATCAGTCTCCCGATATGTTCCCCCGGTGATTTGGGATCATATTGGACTTCTTAGTGGATCACAGGAATAAAAAGGGTGTCGATCCAAAGCGCCCCGACCGAGAGTACCAGATATTATAAATTACTTGTTAAGTTACGTTATTATTATTGTCTCATCTCTAACATTAGTTCCGAATGCTGTTTACCCTCGGCAACTAGGTATACGGGTAATTTTTGTATCGGTGCACAAATTTTAACATGTGATTTTGTATCGTTAATATAACATATTACAACAATAAAATCATTTACAGTTTTTTTTTGCAAATTATCTAATTTTTACCTTCTCGTGTGGGCACTAAATCATACTAGAAAATTACTTTTTATAAACCTTTTTGCAACACGCCCCTCTCCTCGTACACCTGTATTAGAGGGTCTATGAATATCGCTAAGTTAGTGGAATCTTTGAATCGGCAATTTCTATAATGTTTTTTAAGCTAGGGTAGAAATAAAACAACATGTTTTATTGATTAATGTGTTAGCGAAGGAAATATTAAAATTTGTGCACCTATAGAAAATTACCCTGTATATTGTTTCAATATCACGTTGTCAATAGCCGGTCCAGGGGACTTGTATTATTAGAGGTCAGTGGTACGAATCGTGTAGCGGAACGGTCGTGGACAAAACTTGTTGGACTTGCATGAATAAAAAAGTCTTGTTCTAAAAAGTAAGCATTATTTTGGCGTTAACTGTAGTACTTTGTCAGTAGTGAGTTAATGATTTTAAGTTCGTGTCTTAGGTGTTATCCCGCGTCGCGAGGCAAGAAAAGCGAGACAATAAATTGCACTTCAGGTATTTTAAGTGCCAAGCTGGCGTGAGTTACGTCTGAACAGGCGATTTTCTTTATTGTTCACCGGTCAGGGTCTCTAATCCACTTCCTTGAACTGTATCGTTATGATATTGAGTAAGATACGGGAACTTTTACTGACAAGTTAATAAAAGCTGCCATAACGTTAACAATATGATAACAAAACGATTTGAAAACCGAGTGGATCACAGGCCCTACTAGATATCGAACAGGGGGGCAATTTTTGACTTTCGAGCGTTCTAAAGTTTCACTCTGAAGTGCGCAAAATCTTTGAAACCGTTGAAATACGAGCCGTAGAATTGATAACGAATGGTGTGGACCACTCGTCTTTAAATTTTCTATCGCTCGTAATTTCAAAATACGGTTTCACAGATTTTGCTCACTTCCGAGTGAAACTTTCGAGCGCTCGAAAGTCAAAAATCAGCCCCCAGCTTACACTCTGACGTGCATATGCCCGCTAAACTGTCGAGAACTACGCAATGTGTCTCTAAAATATTTTTTTCTTAGCTCAAAGCTTTCTTATATACTTTCATATTATCTTGACTACTGTATATTATTAATAATTGAAATATTGAACTAAATTTATATGTTTATTTGGTTTTAAACTGTATTTAACACAGGTTTGTGCAATATTCGGCAATACTCATCGCATAGTCAACTTTGTGTGACCGTACACTTGTGTGCTAGGGTAAGCGAATGTCTATCATTAAGTAATGTCAATAAGCGTTAGTGAATTGTGTTTCCGTTGTAAATATATGATATGAGGTACGGAGGATATACTATAACAGTTTTTACAGTACAGTCAACAGCATAAATAAGTGATCATTTATGTACCTTGTCACTTTAACGTCGTGTTTGAAATGGCATACAAAATTGTGAAACGATTGAAAGCGACAACGTACATAAATGATCACTTATTTATGCTGTTGATTGTACGACTTCTGCAACTAAACTATTGTCGTTGTTTTGAGATGGGTCGCATTCATCTTGCCGTTTCCTGTTTTATGCAGTCGTATATAAGCGAATCTCGGAGCGAAAAAGTATATTTAGGCCCACTGCTTACCCTCGAAATGGATGCCCATATAATGTCAGAGTTAGATTACTGTTTCCTTAAAAGACATTGCGCGTGGACCGTGCGTTGTGCCACTGCGCTTTCAATAGCGTCGCAAAAACCTTTTGGATTTATATGTGTTTGTAGGGCATATAAGGTTAGCTTTAGTAACAAAATGAGACCTATATTTTTTATATTTTTATAATTATTTTTAGCATAACCAGATTTTTGTAACAGGCATTGCATTTTCTTTTCCGAAAATTAATTTAAATAAAGACCATTCCAATTGCGAGGTATCTCCATCTGAATAGAAAACGTTATTTTTATAAATGGTTCACTATGGGATCAAAATTTTAGTGGTATATTTTTGTTATATAAAGCTTTCATTTTACCAGACTTCGTTTCTAAAGAGCTCCATGCACTTGTCATCGTTATCGATGTTCCATCGACAAAATTAAGGCGGACCCTTATTACCAAGGACCGGAATTCTTCATAGCAAAAATCAAACTGTCATAGGGTTTGACCAAATTGTTTTACCGACAGTTCCACTTATGGATGTTACGGAATATTATCGCATATCGACTTATACGATTATTCTGTAACATTAGACCTCTTTGATAAGCAACCTGCATCTCCATATTAAAATAAATCGAGCCCACGTCACATATGTCATTTACGTCGCTTGATTGTCGTAAGAAATTTCCGTGCCGTGTTACTAAAATGATTTCCACCCATTTTTAAGATGTAAACGAGACTTCTGGATACGTCAACCAATCGTAATATATTTGGTTCCAATTATTTTTTTCACATTTGTGCACTTAATTGCCAGTTACACAATCTACTCAAAAGAGTGTGTATATATTGTATTTAAAATTCCTTCAATTATTGGTGACTGGGATTAATTGTTCGAGGTCCTCGTCACTGTCTTGAGTTAAGTGCGTATCCATGTTATAAAATGAATGGACTATGGCCACTTACTTGTTCCTGGTTTTTCGGAGTAAATCGGTTTCTTAATTTATTGAAAATCCATTTATGAGTGGAAAATGATCGATCTACATCTACCGATGTCATGTTAATGACTCATTAAGTGACATTTATTTATTGATAGTCGATAGAACACTTTGGTCAAACCCTATTACAGTTTGATTTTTGCTATGAAGAATTCCGGTCCTTGCTTATTGCATTGTGAAGTTTTTTCAAAATCAGGAACATTGAGTTTTGGTCGTTGTCTTTGCTATTAATGTTGTGTTATTTCTTCGTGGTTCCGAAGACTTCCCAGGCATGAAAACCATTCTTCTGTGAGGGCCTAAGTGTAAACCTTAGACTGTTCGCTCCATGATTTAAAATTAATGCATGGTAGTTTGTAAGAGAGTTTAAAGATAGCTATCAATAGGATTGGATATATTAAACATTATTCATTGGTCGCCGTTATCATTGCAATCAGTTTGTCGCAATTTAGTCATAGAACAAATAGGATAGCTTTCAGAAAGTTTCCAATTTAGTGTTGCGATGCTGAGTTTTCGCCCTTGAATTCCGTAGTTTCATACAGTTTTTCCCAGATTCTCAATATTTCAACTCGATTAGTGTAGGTCTTCTTGATTGGTGGAAGTCTTTCGTTTTGGTAAATCTGAAATTACTTAGGTTATTCAACTGACATAAAAACATTAGGGTTCGCCACTGATTGAGATTTACGCCAAGTTTAGTTGCATCGTAATTTGCACGTGGAACGTGTTTTTTATCAATAAGGAAATAGGTTGTGTTTCACTTTGAGTTACTGCCTGTCGTGCTGAGTCGCTGGTTCGATTACATCACGAGGCTGAAGCTTCTAAACATTTTTACGTCTATAGCTTAATTCTAAAGTGTTAATTTTTATTCATTTAAGCAGAAAATTACTTCACAGATTAAACAAGAGACCGACCTCTTGTTCAATCGGTATGGTGTTTTCTCCTCCAATAACAAATGTGGCGTTATGACGTTATGGCGCAGTTCATAAGTATTTTTATATGTAGATGACTTGTTGGCTTGCTATTATGCTTATTGGTAATTCTTAATGGTATTCTATTTATTGATAAGATGATTATTTAAGAGATAGATGTATAATTGATTAATGGGCCAGAGGTCCTTTTTTCCAAATATAGTTTGAATAACATTGCGTAAACGTCACATTTATATTTATTTGTATCTCCTGTCATATTTTGGTTAACAACAGCTGGTTCCAGCCTACCTAAGGCGATACAATCATCACACTTTGTCATCAAATATTAATGTAGACAGTTTAGCAATTAATATTTAAAATCTTAGTAAAATGTATAAAGTGCGCACGTGTATAGAAGTGTTAAAAGTTGATAGGGGTTTAAGGAATTTACAACGTGTAAGATCGTTGGCTTCCCCGGACATAAACTCTGCACGCTCTGTCCTCCCTCACTGATTTCGTTAATTATGTTACCATTAATAAATTAAAAGAGAATATTTATAATAATTATAATAGGTGCAATCTAAGCGTAGTGGCAGTCATAGTAACTCGTGTAAGTACATAGTTAGACTAATGCAACCTGTCGGGTTTTAATTTTAAAATGTTATAGTGTCAGATCGCCACCAATGCGTTCCTCCATAAATCTCAACGCAGTAATGTTTTATTTATTAGTAATTATAATTTTTTTAATTTGTATCAATATTAAATAAAGAAGCGAGTTGTAGAAATTACATCGAGGCACGATCAACCTAACAAAAATATGATCACCTTTGATTTGTGTAGTGGTACACGCCCAGTTGGCTCGCTTGGTTTGTTATGTGTTTATTTCATTTCCATTTGCTGGAAACTGTATAAATAAATAAAAAATGTTTATATTAACAGGGGGCTGATTTTTGACTTTCGAGCGCTCGAAAGTTTCACTCGGAATGAGCAAAATCTTTGAAACCGTATTTTTGAAATTACGAGCGATAGAAAATTTAAAGACGAGTGGACCACACCATTTGTTTTCATTTCTACCGCTCGTATTTCAAAAAACGGTTTCGAAGATTTTGCTCACTTCCGAGTCAAACTTTCGAGCGCTCGAAAGTCAAAAATCGGCCCCCAGGAAACAGTTTTATATTTATTTGGAAAGCTATTGCGTCATTACAAAATCTTATTTATTGATTTTTTAGACATTGTTCAGTTCACAATATTTTTTTTACTATTATCTAGTATTTATTTCGATGTAATTTCTATTTGTAATTGTTTAAAATTTTGATAAAATCAAAATCTAATAAATCATTGCTTATTTGAGCCTATTGGCTGTGGTTGTAGTTATTGTAAATTGGACAGGAGAAAGGCTTTGAATAAGGTAGAGACGTTAATGTAAGCATTAGTTAGGCGTAGGAATTATAAAGAGCTGGACGGTCGCCTATGACTGACCAACTAACAAATGTAACCCCTAACTAGAGCTTAATCGATACATAGACATTTTGAGAGTTTTTGTAAAAAGTTATTCGTAAAAAAATATATGAATATTTGTAGTTCTTAATCATAGGCGATGCGCGCGCGGCTCTCGGGTATGTTAGAACTATAAAAACTATCGTTAAATAACAATTAGAAATCAAAATATCGAATATACTATAATTGTAAATAAGAACATGTTTTGAGGGGATCTCAATTTTACTGAGCTTGTAAATTAAGTAACATGAAATAAACGTAACACCGTCTTAACTACATCAGACAAACCATTCCGACGTTATTTTAGGTTACAAGTTATTTGGAATGCCGTAGTCGTTATTGCAGAAGTTATAGGACAAGATTACCACAGCGCAAATGAATAAATTTTTCAAGTCAAATACTATCAGAACTGCAAAAGCTAAAGCTATAGTTTTAAAGAACTCGTACCTACTCGTATTTGGGACGAGGCGTCGTGCGCCTCTTAGAATCACTAGTCCGTGTACATAGTGCGAATTAGGTGTTTGTTTGATTGGTGTTTAATAATACTTGAACACGAAACTGCAGACAAAATCACGTTAAGAATGTCTTCCGTTGAATAACCTGGTCAGTGTTGGCCGCTTTATTCTTGATTCGTAACCGTACCGGTACGATGAATGCAGTTTCGCTGGTCGTAAGTACATCGTCGTTGGGCCCGTTGCTAGCTAGTTGTTCTTTCTTACTAACTACTAGGCAAGTATAGTCAATCCTGATTGTTGCAGATGGTTGCGCAATCATGAAGTGTCTGTATATTGTTAATGTTGACAGCACGAGGAAAAAAGTTTAGCATTGTTTTACTGCTGTCAGCAATATCAATATTCAGAAACTTCATGAATGTGCAACGTGTCAGGGTTAACTTATCTGCCTGTAGGACATGATATTTTGAGTGAGTCACCTGTTGAGAATGAGCTTTCCCCGTGTCGGCTAATGTTTATTCCTCTAACTGTTTTGTAGGAGTGTTGCAAAGGGAGAGTCTATTCTCTTCGATTTGTTTCTACTAAACGCAAACGGCAGAACAGCCTAAGAACGCAACCGCGGCGATGTACGATGAATTTATGAGTGTTTCGCTTAAGTATTGTGTAGTCCACAACAACTTAATAAATTGTAATAGTGATAATTTTAATCTTCTCTAAAACACTTCAGTATCTGGTGACCTAATAGAGCGGTTATCTCTAGTACCGCTAAGGGTTTAACACTGTCCGCTTCGTATTCCAATGTAGTATTCATGTGCACTGATGATAACGGTCGGCAAAATTCAAAAATTCACATTCACAAATTTTGCACTAGCTATGTTCCTTTCAAAAGTCAACGCGTTGAAACAAAAATCTCGTCATAGGTGTTCGTATTAGGAAAAAAAATACGACGCGTTAGCGAAAACTACTCGTTAAGCTCGGAAAGCATTTAATGTCTGGTAATGTTTCGGTTTGTCGCTGTTAGGTACCGGCGTGTGATGCACCTGAAAAAGATGAAAGGGAGCGTTCGTTCGATGTAGGGTTCCGACGAATCGGATACGCGGTGTAATAATGTTTGGGAGGGCGTCTGGCGCTACGTAGCCGTGCATTACACCCCTAGGCTGGCCTTGATCCCCGATCGACTGTCCCGGCATCGGCACAGCAAATTCCTACAAACATGTCTGATAATTAGGTGTCGTGAGGTGGTTTCACCTCTTCTCGTCCTTCACGCACAAACACCACGTTAGCATTACGACATCACATACGAAATTATATTTATATAGATCATTACCTTGTTACTGTGATTTGTTTTAATTTATATTTTTAAATTAGAAATTTGAATTAAGATTGATTTTGAAATGCGGAACATCATTTAATTATGTTTCGTAAATCAATTGCAGCGTTTGAAAATAATATTTTTTTATAAAAATCAATGTATGGACTATGAACTATTTAAATATTTTAGGAGGAAGCGTCTTGATTTGTGGCGATTTAATAAATGGCGTTATTTAGATTTCGTGCTTTGAGCGCATGATTTTTATATTGAGTATTTTTATTTTGGGTGTTGAATATTATAAAAGTGTTGTATGGTATTGTAAGTTATACTTAAGATAGGTTGGTAGGGTGTCTGTGTAGTGTTGTTGACACGTCGATGTATTAAGTGTAGAGGGCGGATGGCACGCGCAGGCGCAGCGCAAGCCGGGCTTCGACTTGGTGGTTCCTTAGCTCTCAGTGTTAGCGTATTTAATGGAGTACATCGTAGGCCGCCTCGCGGGCCGCCGGCGCGCGCGGCGCGCAGCCGCCGCTGCCCGCCGGCGGCGGTAGATGTAAACCCATGGCTGACCGTCGTGTACCAGTCATTAGGATATACCAATCAATACATATATTATTTATATCGTAGCCGATACATCTAATCAGTTTATAAGTATTTAGCTATAGGAGATTCACTTCTTATACCATTATCTGTATAAGTATTATGATCAATATTTCCATTGTATTAAATTAAATTGAGCATGTTAGTGGTAATTTAAGTTTAACTAACTTGTACAAATTACTTCTGTACAGTAATTTTAAGTGGATGGTAATGTTAGGCAGTCGGCGGAGGCCGGGCGGTTGTAAATAGAGTACTTGTAATATAACAAGTGTTTTCAATGTGCACATAGTCGCCTCATTCATTAATAAACTTTTTAGATCAATTAATCTTTCCTTTTAATTTTTGTCTTCCGATGTTTTTAGTTCCTCTTACCTTTCCCGCGGGGCTATTCCGGGTTATATGGACAGTGGCGAACGTGTGGACTCTCTTTTTGAAAAGGAGCTGTGTAAACTGGTTTGATCTTCGTCAGATCGAGCGCTGCCTAGCTTATATTTGGACAAACAAAGGCTGAACCGTTTACACTCGGTTTATTATACCTAAGCACTCGCCGTGCCCGAAGTTGCGCCGTCGCTCCTGAGTAGCCCCGGCCACATTATCTTTGCTAGTAGAGAACTTGTTGTATTCCATAATATGTCAAATGTATGTCTAGACTTAATAACACTATTGTGCATTGTTATAAGTCAATTAAAGTTCAGTATAGATGTCTATGATTTTCATTGGGGTATCCTCTCGCTCGTACCCTGCATAATATTGTCGCAATAATTTGCAGTATTCTCTTAGAAATCGTCGTCTCCCAATCCCACTTCGTCTCTGATGTCGCCTGACAATCGTAATTTGATCTCGAGCTCGTAGGTGCATAGGTGGTGCATAGGTGGTTTAGGTAGGTACATATGACATTATCCCGGTCGAAGTACCTACAACCAAACAAGTGTTTTTTTAACTGGGACATTAAGGAAAAAACTGAAACCATAGGAGATACAGGTAAACTGTCACAGGCCCTGTTGTGTGATCAGTAGTTAAACGAATTGTTAAAATTCGAAAAAGGGATGGAAAATTTGACACATTTACTAACTACTGATCAAACAACAGATGCCCGTTTCACGAAGCTACAAGTTACAAATTACAAGCGGAAGTCTCTTTTTAACTCCTTTCGCTAGAAAGAGACTTCCGCTTGTAATTTGTAACTTGTAGCTTCGTGAAACGGGCCACAGGCCATTCGTAATAATTAATTTAAATATTTACTATGACAATTTACCTGTATCCTATGGATAGGGATTTCCCCTTAAAGTCCCAGTTAAAAAAACCTGTAGGTACCTATAACCTTCGATGGAAAATGCCGCCTCGTGTGAACGGGCGTTATACATAAGTACAACTAAATAGGGTAGTGTATACAAAAATATCACATTCTAGCTGTTGCCCGTGACTCCGTCCGCGTAGAAATCGTTTATCGCTACGCCTTATGTCCTTCCCCGGGGTTCAAGCTATAACTATATCAAATTTCATCAAAATCTGCTCAGCGGTTTAGCCGTGAAAGCGTGACAAACAGACAAAGTTACTTTCGCATGTATAACATTATATATATATATTAACTAATAGCGCCATCTCTCAGATTTCTTACAGACTACCAAGGCCTCCATTCTACTAAATACGTGAAACAATATTGCCTTTGACATGTTTTTGGATCGTCAGTTTTGATAGCTCATAATGCTCTTATTTATTTGCCATAATGGCGGCCGAGTTAAAAACAATACCATAACACGCAAAAGGCAAGGCAAGATTTTACAGAGTTGAATAGAGGCCCTGGGCAGAGATGCCTTAGATGTGTTCTCGGTTTGTTTTAAATAAAACGTTTACCGATACTTTAATGGCTGCTCTAGACGCTCGCCCATCATGGGCCAACGTGAGGGACGCATTTACATGTTAGAGTGAGCAACATAATCTTGCATCTCACTCTTACACATCACTCCGTCCCTACGTTGGCCCATGATGGCATTATGTATGCAACGATATCGATAACCGATACTTTAATTACATTCAATACTTTAATGTTAACATTAAAATACAACCACTGATACAGGTTTTTAAATATAAGTAGGTCATTTGCTTATCGTTGCTGAACATACAGTAGGAAGGTTCTGATATGGATGTAGATAAATAAAATGTATTGTTTTTACGTAGAAATTGATGAACTACGATTATTTGCACTAACTGCCCTTTTTTTTTTTAAACCTGGGGACAACGGCGGCAGCAGGCGAGAGTGACGGATGCTTTATCCACCGCGATACAGCGGGCCTAGTTAAGTATGGCTACGTCTATATCGCGCGTCAAATGTGGATAAAGCTTCCGTCACTCTCATACTTATATACATGTCAGAAGGTGACGGATGCCTTATCCGAACTTATCACGCGATAAACGCAGCGTCTGGTCCCTGAGACTAAGCATAAGTACCTAATATTAATCATTATTGTTATTGATAAATCGGTAACCTAAGCACTTATCGGTTTTTATCAGATAATAACGATTACCTGAGAATCACACATGTAACGTAAGTGAATCTGTAACCGATAACGTGGCTCGTTTAGTACAATGGACAGTCAAAGAGAGAGCTACTATGAACGGAAGTACGGAACTGTGAGGAAGCGGCCTAAAGTACTGGTGAGTGATACTTTATAATTATCGTGTTTGTTATCTAGTAGGTAGTTTAGTAAATCAGCATGGGCATAGTTACTAGGTAGTATCGCGAGAGCGGGTCCAAGTAAAAACAAACATCATCAATACCTCTACTTTCTTAAATTCACGGTTGACTGCATTGTGTAGGTACGTACGTATGACGGGCAGCCACCGGGCAGCTAATGGACCGACCTTAACCTTTTTTTACTGAATATTCATATTTGTCTGATTTTTATTCCAATCATGTTGTTAGTTTAGGTAAAACTATGTATGAATTAACCATATCATAAAAAGTCATCAATGGAAAAATTACTTTTTCTCTTGACTCTTCGGAATTACAAATTTACTTGTAGTAATCGATACTGTAGTGTTTGCATTGCTGTGTTCCGGTATGGGTACCTACACGACAACCGTCTTTAAAACTAGCATAGAGGCATTCCATCGTAGTCCTCAGGGTTGACCAGTCATAGGATTGCAGTCTTTTGATTGTAGTATTGTAATTTCTTTATATTGTGACTATGTCGCTCTGTTCCTTTTTACACCAAGTAAAAGAATAAGAATTAAGAATTATTTAGACTGTCGGAATCTACTCGGAAGCTTCAATAGAATTCCAACATTTAAAAAAAAACTTACCTACTGTACGTAGGTATCTTATTTTCTACTCAAACCTGCAGCCATTGGCACCATCAGACAATGAATGAGATAAAATAGTACATTGTTGCCTAGGCGCAGAAAGTAAGGGATTTCCTGACGAGGCGGTTAAAAGACGAGTCAGAAAATCCTCGTTTCCGCCGAGGCATACATAATGCTTTACTCAAACAATGCGAGGAAATGATACAAATACATGATTATAAGTATTTTTTAAAACCTTTACCAAATTTGGAGAAAATGTTTGTTTGCAAAATAGGGTAGAAGTACCGTTTGTGACCACTACCCTTTTTGGCCACTTAAGGTTGAAATTAGTATCAAAAATACAGTAAAATAAAATAAAAAACATAAATGGTTAAGACTGAAGATTAATATTGAAATAAAATATAAGAATATTTTTGTAAATTCATAATGCTTTAGATATTAGTTACAATTTCGAGTGGCCAGAAACAGTCTTAAGATGGCCAAAACCGGTACTTCTACCCTACGAGTATTAGTTAGGAGTTCACGCAAAACGAGCCGCTGCCCGTCGTCGCCTGCACCGCAGAGCCCCGCCTCTGCTCCACACTGCCCCCACCCACAAGTTGGGTGTACGAGATTTTTTCATGGTCCTTTCAATTTTGTACGGAATAGAGAGCACTTTATATAAAACAATATGGACGTGGAAGGAAAGTGTTTTTATAGGGTGTTTTTACTCCTAGGAGTAAAATGAGGCACGCTTTCCGTCCTTGTGTTTCAATCGGAAAACCGTTCTTACCGAGCATGTTTAAGAAATAGTCCATTACTGCACAAGTGCACAGCCCGGGAAATAGGCCGTTGCGGGACAAGTAGAGTTGCTATATACGAGTCCAGCAACCGCCGAGGCTTGTATAGTGATTTTCTCCAACAATGTGAGGAAATATAAAATGTTAAAAATATTAAACACACTCCCAACATTTCCTTTAAAAAAAAGAACAAAAACGTACGATTTAGTATGACACTGAAATAAAGCATTAAATAAAATCACAAATTTAAACGTAGGTAATAATCAGGGATCGTAAAATGCGAGTAAAATCCATTGAAATGACGTATGACAACCAGTTAGGGTTGGCGATGGTTCTAAATTTATGAACTAAAATATTAAGTACTAAAATAATACAATTAAATATTTTTTTACTGATGAAACTGAACACAATCCGAAAGTTTACTGGCTGGTATCTTTTTTTTGTTATATTTATAATTTCAAATCAAATAGTAATTTTCGCAAGTACGATGGCGAGACAATGCAAATAATACAATCAGATTGACAATCATGACAAGATAATACTCTTAAATCTACCATGAACACTGATAGAGGCAATTTATTACCATAGTGATGACAAGGGCTTTCATAAGTATAAACACATTCCTATTTCATATTTCACTAGCTTTTGCCCGCGACTTCGTCCGCGTAGAACTCGTTTATCGCAGTTAAGTAAATTAAAAGTTTTAAGTAATTCTATAATTTGACGTCCTCTCTGGCCAGAATGATCTTTCAAACACATATGTAATATTGAGCTCGAAATTTACCGGGACACCAACTTTAACCATGAACTTACGGGAGGGCACTCCCGATACCTCCAAAGAGTTTAGGAACTCCAAGGGTAGGACGTGACTTGCTCTGTGTCTATGACATTGTCTACCAAGTGATACTTTACAACATCGCCTTCTACATGAGACGTATTTTTTTATTTATCTCCCCGACAATTTTGTTTGTCGGTGCTATTATTTCCCTCTCGCACAAACATTCTCTATTCTATATATTGTTTTTTTAGATGGGGGTACACGTTATTTTTTAGATCAGAATTCGCGGTTTAATGTATTCAAATCGTTACTATCTCTCGCCATACGATCTTCGCCATTTTTTAGTAGAGCTGCTGCATATATTGCCCCGACTGTGTATCATGGTGTACTCGTAGTTTCTGGCATATTTGTAGTGAAGTATATTTTTTATATATATACCCATATCGTAGATGCCGAAATGCATTTATTTTATCCGCTGGTGTGCCCCTAGTTAGTACCGGTAGATGAGAATCTGTCTAAATTCGCCGTCTCAAAGCACCATCCCTCCCATGATAGTTTGGTTGCTCTCAAAATATCCATCATAGTTCAATATTACATATATATTATATTATGAGTCTTAATACTAATTATAATGTAGGTATCTATCATTATAAATGGCGGAACTCCCAAACATCATCAGTGGCCGCTGAAAAAAAAAAGACAATATTCTTCAAATAAATTTACCCAATGCCCATTAATCTAATTCGGGTCCACGGTTAATCCGAGAAAGCCTAACAAACAGACAGACGACAGGCATAATTGAATTGCCATTTTGAATTTCTACCTATACTTTCACATCATTTTCGAAATCTGCGTCCTCAAAATCTAAGAAAATGACAATTATGTCCACTTTTTAAAAAAGATCATAGCCTCCATCTTGAATTCTAAAATTGACATAATTTTCATAATCTGCGTCCACAAAATGTAAGAAAATGATACCAATGACGACTTTTTCAATAAACATCATGACGGCCATTTTGAATTCCAAATTTGATATCATTTTCGAAATCTGCGTCAACGCAACCTAAGAAAATTACACCCATGATGACTTTTTCAAAAAACACCAAACATCGTCGTTATTCCCTCGGGAACTTTTAAATTTTCTGGGATGGGATGTTCTATGTGTTAATCCAGGGTGCTACCTGCATTTAAAATTTCATCCTAATCCATCTTGCCGTTGCAGCGTTAAGGAGTAACTAACTAAAACCCCCTTTTACGCCCTTAGGGGTAGTTTTTTCTAAATCGCTGAAAGCAGTATATTTTATTTATAAACGGTAGCCTAAATATCAATTTCCTAATGTAGCCATTTCGATATCTCCCATACAAATTTCTACTCCCCATTTATCGCCTTAGGGGGAGTTTTACCAAAATCACTGAAAGATTTTTTTTATGTAGCTTAATCACCAATTACCACGTTTCCAACTAAAAAAAATAACATAAATGACCAAATTGTCATACAAAGTACCATCTCAAATCTCACCCCCTTAGGGGTTATTTTCGAGATACAAATTTAATCTAATTCAGTTCCGCGGTTTATCCTTGAATGCATAACAAACAGACAGACGACAGACATAATTACTTTCACGTTTATAATATTAGAATGGATTTTGTTTCTACAGCAATATTATGTATACCTATCGATGTATAGTTTTTTTACCCCTTGAATATTGTTTGAAATGACATTTTAGAATTAAATAACCGACCAATTCGCCGAAAAATTAAATGCCTGTCCGTAAATATTTTCAAGTGATCATAATAACCGCCGTAGAATTAATACGCCGTGAATAGTGAATAGTATTGAAAATAGCGGAAAAAAATGTTAAAATCTGGATATGTCAACGCTGACAACTTCAATCTGACACCGCTTCTTTTGATATAGACTAACAAAACTGAATGTAGGTACAAAGCCTGTCTCATGTTGTCACACTGGATTGCAAAAGCCATAGCAGAAATAAATTATACAATTGCGCAATTTTGTCAAATAATTACTAATCTTATTCTATATTAGTAATTATTTGCGTCCCCAAAAACTAAGAAAATGTTACCCGTGACAACTTTTTCAAAAAACATCATTGCCGCCAGTTTGAATTCTAAATTTGACATCATTTTCAAAATGTAAGAAAATTACGCCAATGACGACTTTTTCAATAAACATCATGGCGGCCATTTTGAATCCCAAATTTGATATCATTTTCGAAATCTGCGTCAACGCAACCTAAGAAAACGACACCCATGATGACTTTTTCAAAAAACACCAAAGATATTGTCGTTATTCCCTCAGGAACCTTTAAATTTTCCGGGATGGGATTTTCCTATGTGTTAATCCAGGGTATAAGCTATCTCCATTCTAAATTTCATCCAAATCCATCCAGCACCATTGCAGCGTGAAGGAGGAACAAACTAAAACTCCCTTTTACCCTCGTTAGGGGTAGTTTTTTCTAAATCGCTGAAAGAAGTATTTTTTATTTATAAACAGTGGCCTAAATACCAATTTCCAAATTTCTTATTTTAAAAATAACTAATCTCCTATACAAATTTCTACCCCCTATTTTAACCCTTTAGGGGATGAATTTCCAAAAATCCTTTCTTAGTGTACCCTTAGGGTACCCAAGGAATATTCCCTTCAAATTTCAAGTCCCTAGGTCCAGCGGTTTAGGCTGTGCGTTGATCGATCAGTCAGTCAGTTTTTCCCCTTTCCATCCCTTCGGGGATGAAATTATCAAAAACGCTGAAACACGTATAAATTAGGTTTCAATTTTCAACCTAAACACAAAATTTGAATAGTCTAACTTAAACTAAAACTGACGGACTTTCATACAAATTTTCATCTCGTTAGGGGTGGAATTTCCAAAAATCCTTCCTTAGTGGATCTTTACACTATATAAGGTATCTATGTGCAAAATGTCAAGTCTCTAGGTCCTAAGGTTTGGGCTGTGCGTTGATATATCAACAATCCGTTTTACCCCTTTTCATCCCTTCGGGGTTGAAATTATCATAAACGCTGAGACACGTATAAGTTATAATTCAATCGCCAACCTAAATGCAAAATTTGAAGCGTCTAACTTCAAAACTGACGGACTTTCATACAAATGTTTTTCCCCTATTTTACCCCCTTAGGGGTGGAATTTCCAAAAATCCTTCCTTAGTGGATCTCTACACTATATAAGGTATCTATGTGCAAAATTTCAAGTCTCTAGGTCCAGCGGTCTGGGCTGTGCGTTGATATATCAACAATCAGCTTAGCATTTTATATAATAGATTTATTCGATTATATTATAAGAGACAACCCTAGCACTTCAATGAAATTTGCTCGCATTTTACGAACCCTGGTAATAATACTACATTGTTGCCTAGGCGCGGAAAGTAAGGGATTTCCTGACGAGGTGGTTAGCAGGCCGAGCAATAGTGAGGCCTGCTAAAATATGAGTCAGGAAATCCTCGTTTCCGCCGAGGTATGCCTCGGCTAAAAAGTTAAAAATAATAGGTACTTACCCAGTATATATAACTACATGTATGTTACAATACTATGTGATCAGTCAGGTACTATTTCAGAAATATTATTAAAGTGGCAAAATAAATTTAATATTTGTTTGGACTCTGAATAGAAGAAAGACTATGAGAAAACCTACCTTTTTAGTGTTCTACGAGTATAGTCAAACTAGGAACTCTTGTAGTTTCGCCATATCCGTCCTTCCGCCCGTTCGTCCGTCTGCAGCTTAGGTCTAGAAAGTTGTTATTTGGCATGAATATACATAATATACTCGTATTAGTCACGCTGATGTAAGAAAGTGGTAAATTAAAATCTTAAAAAAAACATTTTTTTACTGTGTAGGTATGTACCGCCCCTACACTACCTTTGGATATTTTCTTTTTCTCGTCTACCCCAAGGTGTGGGATGTCGTTGGATAGGTCTTGCCGGATTGAGAAAAAAAATTTCAATTAAGAGATCCGTTTGTGAAATACCTATTAAGATTTTAAGAGCTAATTATTTTTAGAGCCCAGTGTCCCCACCCTACCCTACCCTACCCTACAGCCAGAACTACAAATACTAAAAATCTGAAAATATCTTATATGAAACCACATATAACGAATTTTGAAGGAAAATTATCAGGGCTAAGGTGACTTCATTGGTTTCTGAGATACCTACAGGCGACTGAAGTGTTTATACTGTTACGTACGTGGGGGTAGGTAACTGATAGAAATGCACGAAAACACTGATAATCAAAAGTAGACTTTAATAACCGTGATAAGCATTTATCGCACAATAAAGTTCCAAGACTTAGAGTGCGAACAAGAGCGATCATTTAGAGATGATCGCTCTTGTTCGCACTCTTCGCTTTCCAAGTAAAGACTGACTCTACCCGTAATCGCGATTCACTTTTTATACTTCCCGTGTCCGACCATTCCAGAACGCCTTCCGGAATGTTCGATATACTTTGCCCCGCCGAGGAAGATCGAGACTATTCGTTGCTAAAATGTTCTACGCCTTGCTACCTTGTTTTTGTTTACAATCGCGACGTCCTTGGCTCACGGGTCTGGAATGTTCTGCGTATTGCTGTCTCATCTGCGTATTGCTGTCTCATCTGCGTATCTTCTTATCTCTTTCACACGCTTCTCGAAGGTTCTCAGTATCGGCTGTCTCTTTCTAATCGTGTTATCTCTTTCACACGCTTCTCGAAAGTTCTCAGTATCACTGTCTCTTTCTAATCGTGTTATCTCTTTCACACGCTTCTCGAAGGTTCTCAGTATCGCTGTCTCTTTCTAATCTTGCTATCTCTTTCACTCCTAGTGGATAATTGCCATATAATGAAATGTACTTCAAAGGCCCATAAGGGGTCCTGAAAACGCCTGAAAATGGGTTTTCAGGTTATGGCGTAATCTGATAGAGGATGGCCTGAAACGGACTAAAAACATGCTTCAGGCGCCTGAAAACAACGGCAAGTTGGTCGAAATTTTTAAAACCTGGTATGTGTTAGAGCTACCTCCGAAACCGCCTGAAACGATATTTCAGCCTGCTGAAAACGCTTCTAAAGCACCAAAATACACGATTGAAAATTACAAGCCTTATGCCATCGCCGTAACAATTCCTACTAAAATCATCGAAGACAGCACCAAGTAACTTAAAATAGAGTATTAGTTCATACTTGTTATTTTTCTATATAGTTTTGGTGTAGCAACATCTTCGAACCCAGCACTGAGCATGGTCAGACATGCTCTTGCTTGGCCCTTTTTTAATTCTTGCCGTTCTTTGATATTAATGGAACAATTTCCACTGAGGACCCGAGACACTCATTTTTTATACTTATTTTTTTAATTGTCTCGGCACTCTATTATTTAGTTCTAATGAGCCTTTGATAACGTTTTCTAGTGGAATTTTAATGCTATTTTACTTAGTTTTTCTAATTTTGACATGTAAAATCATTTGCACATCACTCATACATCCATTTATATGTATAACATGACATAATTAACCTTTACCTCCTCATAAACATCCTCGAAATATCGTTCAAAATGGTACCCATTGTATATTTGCCTATAAAACTATATTACTTATACTATATGTATTACTTTACAAATAAGGTATGATAGGTAATAAATACATTATATTGGTACGTCAGTCTTCCTCCTAGGTTCGCTTTCTGAGAACCCATCACAATATCACATTTCCTTTGTTCTAAAAATTCATTGTAACTCCGTCTAGCTTCCTCGAACTAAGTTAAGGAGATTCAGTGTCTTTGACTACACTCTAAAGTACTCTAAACATTGCTGCGCTGCGGAGCCATATCAAATAACTCGGGGTAGACGGCGTCTTGTTATAAGCTCAGGGCCCGTATTATGGTCGCCTTTATCGTGGTTGATAAAGCTTCCGTCGCTTTCGCACTTATTTACTGGTCAGAAAGTGACAGATGTTTTATCCACATCGATAGACACGACCATGATAGACCTGCAGGTTGAAAGCTTTCAACTACGCTCGATGCTTTGTCTACTGATTTAAATGCCTAGGCTAAATCAGTTTACGTAAATAATCCTGAAAACGTGAAACTGCCCTTGGTGAGAAATAGTAGATTGTTCACCAAGGCATGAAAGGCACCATCACACGAGATATTTTGGCGCTCGAGCAAAGCGAGAGCACTTATATTTCGAGTGTGAAATAAATGGTGTCTTTCACCCGAGTTAAACACTCTACTTTTCATTTCGATTATGAGTAAAGTAAAAAAAGTTAGTTAGGGAAAATATATTATCCTTTGATTTTGGTGGTAGAAGATTTTCCATCACTGCTTGAGCCTATTCCCTAATTAAATCTGGCGTTAAATCTTCTTCCGAATCAGACGAGGAACTCATTGTAATAACACTATTAACTTATGAAAAATATAGCGAACACAGTAGGTATACTACGAAGTACAACTAGATAGGTACTGAAGATCGTATCTTGTTTTCCCTCTTGTTTTTGACACAAAAATTTTTTAGAGTACCTACCAGAGTGCTGCCACGAAGGGCTATTTATTAGGTGCGGTTTTGAGGCGGTTATTTTATTACAAACCGCAAGCAATCAATTAGAAATTAAATAGAAAGTGACTTATAAAAATAAAGTTAATATGAAAATAAAAAGTTATTTAAATATATAACTGGTGCTTTATTCTGAAACTTGATAATAAAACTTATAAAAGTAAAATTAGGTTGTTTTACCAAAGAGTGGCTGTATAAGAGTTTACCATAGCCCAGTACAAACTTAGATTTTTTTTAATAATCTTACTACACAGAGGCTTTATAGGTTTCTGCTTCTGCACAGGTCTATAGACATAGTTCTTTTTTCAAATTACTTTTCTTCCCTAGAGTGGACATGTATCACTTTCAACCCGCTTCTAAGATAAACAAAGGCCTACTTTCAGAGCATGAGACATGAAAATGTTTTTCCTTTTATTTACTTTTGTTTCAACATCTGTCAAAGCGTTTAGTTTATAGCTCTGGGTTGTGATTCTCTCAACAAGCAAAGGTGATCGTGAAGGTCCAAGCGGCGAGTTTAAGTAGTCCCGACAGAGCAAACAAAACACATTTTAGCGCGTGTATTCAATTTGGCAGCATGACTTCACGAACGTATAAGGCTCCCTAATTGACAATGCACGCGCTAAAATGTGTTTTGTTCGGTCGGACGGGACTACTTAAACCCGCCGCTTTTATTCGCTCGTCCGTTCGACCGGCCGCCGTTTTTTGAGAGAATAACACACCTGGAAGAGTCAGGCAGGGAACATTCATACAATATACGTTTTGTAGGTACTTTGTCGTTTTAACTCCTTTGACAGATTACCTGATTAGAATGACAATATTGAGCGGTTTTCAATAGTAAATTATTGCCTAGGCAGGGAAGTAGGCTATTGCGGACCGAGTATTGGTTTAAACGGACGAGCTTGCGAGTCCTGTAACAATACGAAGCCCACAATTGCCGTTCCTGCCAAGACAAATAAAGTTCTTTCTCAAAAATTGCAAGAAAAAAGTGTTAGTGTAAGTGTTATAGTAAAATTTGCTTCCTCTTTCCATCTTCTTGGCGTACAATTAAAATCTTCATCGCGTCAACTCATTTTTTGAATTGCATAACAACACTAGCTATTTCAGACACAGATAAAAAAGTTATAATTCGAACAAAGTATAAGACGTGCCCTCATTATATTATGGCCTTTTTCACTTTTTAAAAAGTTACAAACTAGAAAGTAATGAAATTTGTATGCAACATTACGGGCTTGTGTAGCGAGACCGCAATGTATTTTTTTTAATTTGAGAACTGTCCGTAAACTTTGTACTTCGCGCGTATATAGATAGTAATGCCAACTTTTCCGGTCATTTTTGAGAAAAGTCCTTTTAATCACATGGAACTAATCCTTGGTAGTAATCCAGCTACGTCACGAGCAAAAGTTAAATCCTTTACCCGTTATATTCCCTTGCCAGTGTGCGCATAATAGGATTAGACAAAGGCTAGGCTTTGAGCTCGCGGCGTTGAAACACATTTTTAATGTTGTTACCTATAGTAAAAGGATCGCACCGAGCCAATAATAAGCGTCAAAGGCTTGAAGAGTTCACGCCATTAAAAATACGTTCTAGTTTGAAATTGCTACAGCTGTCAAGGGGCTAATGTAACAGTCGAAGTCAAAGATATGTTTACACTTAAGTACCTTACCTTGTCACTTTATCCGCTATGACAATTTCAAATGGCAGTTAAAACATGCTGTTAAATAGACAAGGTACTAAAGTGTATATTTGTTACGTGTATGTGAGAGAGAGCGTGAAAGCCGTAGATATCCGGGTACAGTCGAGTTCATAAATATGTGGACACTTTGGTACCTTGGGTATTGAATGTCATGTTCAAAACAGTCATATTTGAATTGTCACAGTGATTAAAGTGACAAGGTACTAAAGAGTATACATATTTATGAACTCGACTGTACCTACTATTAATAGTTTGGTTGTACTCTAAGTAACTTGTACCTCAGACGCTAGCAAAGGAATACGTTATATCTACAATAGTACCTATTCAGTATATTTTATATAAAATAGTAAGTAATAACGCATAAATAACCGGGTATAGCTACGCATAAGAAATATAAAACTTCAACATTTTATAAATTTATCTACACCCATATTATAAGTCCGGTTTACTAATGTTTCGGCGAAAATTATTTAGCAATGTCTTAACTCCCCAAACTACGTATCCCATATTTTTATTTGGGCAAATTTTTATTTCCCCGCCCAACGTTTCGCACTGATATCATTTCCCAACTAATGATTTGATAAATTATTGTTAGACAAATTATTACCTGGGATTCATTTAAGATGTCAAAGAACTATGTTTTCGTCAAATGTATTGATTGGCATACCTTAATTTAAAAATCATCCTAACCTACCTGTCTCTGGGAGCAGTTTCGTTTTTAGGGTCATAAAAAAAATAACCCTAACCTACGTATATCTGGGAGCAGTTTCGTTTTTAGGGTCATAAAAAAAAAAAATTTGCCTTAGCAAATCATTTGCTACATAATTATTTACCACATAAATTTTGACGTAATAAAATATTGCAATATAAAAATGTAGAGAAATAAAAAAAATACGATGTAAAATTATGCCAAGGATTGGTTTGCCAAATAAAACTTCGGCGAAAAGTTGGTTGCAAAATGAAATTTGACGAAACATAATTCGGCAAAAAGGCAGTACACCCATAAGTCCTCTATTATGCATGCAGAAACCGTAGGAAATGACCAGCAATATTACAACCAATTTTACCATGAGAACTTTCTTGTCTGTGGTAGTAGGCAAAATCTGTACTGTAAGGGGGCTACCACACGCGCAAGCTTCACCACAGTTTTGCCTGCGTAGGCCGGCTTGTACACGGAACACGGAGCGTGTGGTTGGTAAAACTGTAGCACACTCCAACCCCACGGCGCGGCTTGCGCAGTTTTCGACTTGCTTGAAATTCGCATGCGCAAGCCTGGCCTGCGCGTTTTGTCTGTGCGTGTGGTTGGGCGTTCAGTGTTCAAGCCACAGTCGGGGTTCGCTCGTCGTTCATTGGGAAGCATTGTTTCCACGACAAGGATTTCGACAGGAATGTGCCTTGCGCGTACTTACCTGTGCCGTGGGTAGCACACGCAATGTTCAGTTTTTTCGTGCGAGAAGCTTGTGGTAACCGCATAATGTTATTACAGTATCGATTTCTGTAAGGTAATGAGTTCAAATTTGGAACAGCTGTCAAAACGCAAGAGGGTCTCTATTCTAGTATTCATAGATAATAAAATAGTTATCGATACGAAACGTCAATTCAGTATGATTTTTAATATAAAGCGCACGACATTTGATCTCGAGTGCTATGAGAATAGGGACTTCATTCGTTTGTCTATGATTTAAAAAAAACATTCATATTCGTGACATTGACACAGCAGAAGTTTTGTTTGCCGCCATTTTTGGCGTCAAGTCGTCGGCTTCTGAACCCATCTTAGAATACTTATAATATGTGTGTAGATAAAGTAGCGTATGTAACTGTACATAATTAGGCCTTAAAACACTCGTGTGATCCTATTATGAAACTCTCTGACGCTCGTTTCATAAAACCACACTCGTATTTTAATGCCTCTCATTGTGCATCAGTTGCATAAATTGATGATGACTAATGAAGTCAAGTCAACCAGAGGTCAAAACTCATTGGTTTTCGAGCTATTGACGTATTAAGATTTTTTTAAATACCCGCCTTTCGACTTAAAACTAGTAATTGTGTAAAAACTGCATCATTTAGAAATAAAAAAAAAAAACATTTTTAAGTAGCCAATGAACTAATGATTACGGAAAAAGAAACGCCAAAAGAATGCATAATTTTGCAAATAAAAGGATTTGAATTTAGAAGTTCTAGTAATTATTTTCCAAATTTTGTAACATTTTAAAGCATATCTAAAAAAAGTACAACATTTCGCGTACAAATTACAGGAATACTTTGCTAAATTCATAAGCTTTCTAAAAAGGTACAATTTATGACTTTTAAAATTAATTTTAATTTAAAAATTTACAAATAATAATAATAGCAGAAATGTTCGCGGTTAAGCTCCATCATTTCAACCAAAAAACGAGGGAAGCGTTGTAGTAAAATATGGAACGCACTTTTTGTTTTTGACCCCTGGTTGACTGGACTTAAATCATTACAAATGAGCTGTAGAATAACCCCTTTCAAGGAATACGGCGAATTTCCAGTCACCCTGTATGTATGTACGTGCGATTGTGCAGTTTTATGTTCTCTCTTTATGGCGGATGGCCCGATTTGGACAAACAAGGTGTCGTTAGATTCGTAGTAGCGTCAATAAAAATGGCAGTTTAAAAATATATTTCAAAACAGACATTTTGGGATTTTAAAGCTTGCTTTTTGTAAGACTTGTTATTTAGGAGAGTTGACATTTTATATTTGACTATAGGTGTTACGGCCGCACTCAAGGTCAGTTAATGACGATGCAGTCGTTGCTAAATAAGGATTTTTCGTACACAAGTGTGCAAAAGAAACGAGTTAACCGTCTATAGAATGTGTCCGAGGACAGCGGTTACGCAAGCCATAGCACTGACCTAGAGTGTTTCACATTTGTATGGAAAGAACTTAAATGTCTTTATAATGTAAAAAAGGAAAATGTCTAGTTTCAAGGTGAAAGTACAACATTTAGAGGTTGCACAAATAGATTTTCAATGTTTATTATTTTTCAAAAAACAACAAACAATAACTAACTTTCCAGTACATTTTTGTCAAACACTAATGATATCGACCATCATCACCATTATTTCTGCCTGTTGCGGCTTCGGAGAATTGTATATTTAATTATGAAAATTGATTCAAAAATGGTCAATGTGTGCAACCTCTAAATACAAACTAATTTTATTATAATTTTTATGACTGGTCTTTTAGATAAATAGGAGCAAGAAATCGAGCGAATTCATTAAAAATTGCAAGGTGTGGAAAATAAAACACCCACTGACACGTTCTTGACGATGCCTTACCGGCCGCACTTTGAGGCAGTTGATGACAATTACGTCGTTCTTTATTGACGATTTCTAATACACATGTTTGAAAAAAGAACAAGTTAATTTTCTCTAAAATGGAACTACTATTTCACTGTAGTGGTTAAAATTCGAAGATCGAATCGACAATCTGAGACATTTGGTTCAGATTTACCAACTGGTTACAATTTTAAATCATTCGTTCATAAGTATGGATCGAACAACGGGGCCTAAGGGTTAGACCCTAATTATATCGATCGGTCCAACAATGGCTCAGGACGGGGGAACACCCGAAGTTTCATCGCATAGGTACTAACTCATATACAAAAATGGCTAAAACCGTTACTCTTTTTGGCTTCACTCATTCGGACTCAGATGAGAAGGGGCTTTTAATAATTACGTATCCAACATCAAAGGGCAGACTGAGCTTTGATGTTGGATGTGTAATTATTAAAAGGCACTGCAATTGCAAATGTACTCAATATTTATATGATATTGACCACGGTCGGAAAAATTATATTTACATTGCGTTTTCATTTAGATTTAATACCTATCGACATTATTTAGAAAGCAGTATGAATAAGAACTTATCCGAGAAAATTATTTATTTAAGTAAGTATTGAGGTATAGCCTCGTAAGGCCCAGTGTGCAACGGGATGTACATAATCAAGGCAATTTAATTGGAACTGTGTTGCAATAAGGATAAAGTTTATTTTCCTATTTTCAAAAACTGAAAATGGCATTATAGAACAAACATAATTGAACTTTATTGCCTTGTTAGTAGATTCAAAGTCCCACTTACAAAAAACGCCCTGTTTGTAGTATGATGAGCCTTCCGAGGATAGTACATAACTTGAATTCAGAAAACTCTTCGTATAAATGTAGGAACCGTTCATTTTAAACTTACTGTCAGCGGTATTTGATTTATTAGCATTATACGATCTTATATGGGAAAAACTTAAGTAAATGAACTTTTGCATGTAGTTGTGTACCAAACTAATATGGTATTTATGTCAAATTTCAAATATAGAATGTCGAACGGTCTACACAGATGTGTTACAACTAAATACTTCATAATGCAACTCTTATGCAATTAAGTGATTTACTTTTAAAAGGAAGTTTTGACAGGACCACCACTTTAGTAATTTTGGTAGGAAATAGTCTTAGTGTGGACAAGTCTGGCGTAGATAAATTAATATCAACACTAAATACTATTGAAGGTAGGGGCATAGGTAAAATTATACTATGTGCGCTACCATACTCACAAAGCATGCCATTTAGTCATAATAATAGAATAGCACACTTTAATTCTTTAATATATAATGCTATAAGCTGTAATAATAAATATCATTTCTTTGATTTAAACAAATTTATAAAGCGACTTGATCTAACATCAGGAAAAATTCATTTGCCCAGGAAATATATTTTGACCTTGGTTGACCTATTAGCTTTTAATATAGAACCAAATACATACAGTAGTACCCAGCCCCAACAAGCCATTATTGGCAATAATGCCTTGCCTCATGATTTAAACTAAATTATAGGACAGCGGAAACACCCTTGAATATAAATTTAATTCACCAAAATATTCAAGGTTTTTCCAGCAAAGAACTAGAAATAGGGTTGTTCTTAGATAATGAAAATGTACAAATTATGTGCATTACTGAACATTGGCTTAGACAAGAGCAATTAATTTTTGATTTTTTAAATTTTAAATTAGTTAGTTATTTTGCCAGAAAAAGTGCCATTCATGGTGGCTCTTTTATAATTGTAAAAAGTACTCTTAAATCCAAAGAAAGAAAGGATATTGTAAAGCTATCGATAGAAAGGATTGTAGAAATTTCTTGCGCAGAACTAGAAAGTTATATAATAATATGTGTTTACAGACCACCGTTGGCTGACTTTTGCACATTTGAATCTACTATGGAACATGTGTTAAAATTAGCATGTAATACCCAGAAGCATGTTATAGTTTGTGGAGATTTTAATATTAACTTACTCGAAACGTCAAATAATACCACTAGGTTACTTAGTTTATTTAAATCTTTTAATTTAGGTAATCTGTTCTTAGAACCCACACGGATAGGTGTTAGTAGTGCAACCTGCTTAGATAATATTTTTTGTAGTTGCGAATGTTTGGATAAAGAAATATTTAATTGTTTTAATTCTGACCATAGTGGTCAGAAGGCATCTTTCATCTATGATTTTTATCAAAAACCTGATACAATAACATACCGACCTATAACTAGTAATCGTTTGGAATTATTCAAAAACAAAGTTCAGAGTAATCTTACAGTGTTACCGTTTTTACAGAATGAGTGTAATAGGACTCAGATGAGAAGGGGCTTTTAATAATTACGTATCCAACATCAAAGGGCAGACTGAGCTTTGATGTTGGATGTGTAATTATTAAAAGGCACTGCAATTGCAAATGTACTCAATATTTATATGATATTGACCACGGTCGGAAAAATTATATTTACATTGCGTTTTCATTTAGATTTAATACCTATCGACATTATTTAGAAAGCAGTATGAATAAGAACTTATCCGAGAAAATTATTTATTTAAGTAAGTATTGAGGTATAGCCTCGTAAGGCCCAGTGTGCAACGGGATGTACATAATCAAGGCAATTTAATTGGAACTGTGTTGCAATAAGGATAAAGTTTATTTTCCTATTTTCAAAAACTGAAAATGGCATTATAGAACAAACATAATTGAACTTTATTGCCTTGTTAGTAGATTCAAAGTCCCACTTACAAAAAACGCCCTGTTTGTAGTATGATGAGCCTTCCGAGGATAGTACATAACTTGAATTCAGAAAACTCTTCGTATAAATGTAGGAACCGTTCATTTTAAACTTACTGTCAGCGGTATTTGATTTATTAGCATTATACGATCTTATATGGGAAAAACTTAAGTAAATGAACTTTTGCATGTAGTTGTGTACCAAACTAATATGGTATTTATGTCAAATTTCAAATATAGAATGTCGAACGGTCTACACAGATGTGTTACAACTAAATACTTCATAATGCAACTCTTATGCAATTAAGTGATTTACTTTTAAAAGGAAGTTTTGACAGGACCACCACTTTAGTAATTTTGGTAGGAAATAGTCTTAGTGTGGACAAGTCTGGCGTAGATAAATTAATATCAACACTAAATACTATTGAAGGTAGGGGCATAGGTAAAATTATACTATGTGCGCTACCATACTCACAAAGCATGCCATTTAGTCATAATAATAGAATAGCACACTTTAATTCTTTAATATATAATGCTATAAGCTGTAATAATAAATATCATTTCTTTGATTTAAACAAATTTATAAAGCGACTTGATCTAACATCAGGAAAAATTCATTTGCCCAGGAAATATATTTTGACCTTGGTTGACCTATTAGCTTTTAATATAGAACCAAATACATACAGTAGTACCCAGCCCCAACAAGCCATTATTGGCAATAATGCCTTGCCTCATGATTTAAACTAAATTATAGGACAGCGGAAACACCCTTGAATATAAATTTAATTCACCAAAATATTCAAGGTTTTTCCAGCAAAGAACTAGAAATAGGGTTGTTCTTAGATAATGAAAATGTACAAATTATGTGCATTACTGAACATTGGCTTAGACAAGAGCAATTAATTTTTGATTTTTTAAATTTTAAATTAGTTAGTTATTTTGCCAGAAAAAGTGCCATTCATGGTGGCTCTTTTATAATTGTAAAAAGTACTCTTAAATCCAAAGAAAGAAAGGATATTGTAAAGCTATCGATAGAAAGGATTGTAGAAATTTCTTGCGCAGAACTAGAAAGTTATATAATAATATGTGTTTACAGACCACCGTTGGCTGACTTTTGCACATTTGAATCTACTATGGAACATGTGTTAAAATTAGCATGTAATACCCAGAAGCATGTTATAGTTTGTGGAGATTTTAATATTAACTTACTCGAAACGTCAAATAATACCACTAGGTTACTTAGTTTATTTAAATCTTTTAATTTAGGTAATCTGTTCTTAGAACCCACACGGATAGGTGTTAGTAGTGCAACCTGCTTAGATAATATTTTTTGTAGTTGCGAATGTTTGGATAAAGAAATATTTAATTGTTTTAATTCTGACCATAGTGGTCAGAAGGCATCTTTCATCTATGATTTTTATCAAAAACCTGATACAATAACATACCGACCTATAACTAGTAATCGTTTGGAATTATTCAAAAACAAAGTTCAGAGTAATCTTACAGTGTTACCGTTTTTACAGAATGAGTGTAATAGTATTTATAAAGACTTCTTCGGCGTAATTCTACATCAATTTAACAACAATTTTAAAATGAAAACTATTTCTAGGTCGAAAACAAAATTTAGTGAATGGGCTACTACAGGCATTCATAAAAGTAGAAATAGGCTTTATGACCTATATAGAGAGAGGGAGGAAAATAAGAATGCTGACTTTCTAAATTATGTTAGGAATTATTCAAGGACCTTTAAAGAAGTTTGTTTAACTGCCAAGCCAAATTTTCTTAGTCTCAAACTTAAATCATCTGACAACAAGGTAAAAACTGTATGGAATATTATAAATAGAGAAACGGGAAAATCAAAAACTCGTGATAATCAAGTCACTCTGAACACAGGTGACCAACAAATCACGTCAAATAAAGACGTTGCCTTAGCATTCGAAGATTATTTTTCTAACATAGCCATTAATACTACGAAATGTCTTAAATCATCCGCGGTTGAAGCTCAATCATTACTTAGCACTAATGTCAGTAAATGTAATATAAACTTTGATTTCAGCCCTGTAAATTCAGATTCAATAGTCAAGATATTTAAATCACTTAGTTTAAAAAAGACTGAAGATTTGTGGGGCACATCAGTTAAGGTACTCTTTCATATCATAGATGTAATTGCACCCCATCTAGCATTAATCTACAATAATTGCATATCAGAGGGGGTCTTTCCAGATCTCATGAAATATAGTAAAGTAATACCTCTTTTTAAATCGGGCGAGATGAGTGATATAACGAACTTCCGTCCCATTTCCATACTACCAGTTTTAAGTAAAGTCTTTGAGAAAGTAATGCTAAAGGATATGTTAGGTCACTTTAACAGAAATAAACTACTTAACAATAACCAGTTTGGCTTTACCAGAGGTCGATCAACAATTGATGCGGCATCTGTACTCATTAAACATATATATAACAGTTGGGAGAAATCTTGCGATGCAGTAGGAATATTTTGTGATCTTTCTAAAGCTTTTGATTGCGTGGATCATACGACCCTTATTTTAAAATTAGAACATTATGGATTGTCCAACAAAGCTTTAAGCCTTATGTCTTCTTATATAAGTGATAGAACTCAAACAGTTGTTGTAAACAAAACGCAATCTGTTGGAGCTACATTGAAAATAGGTGTGCCTCAAGGCTCTATTTTAGGTCCTTTTTTATTTTTGGTTTACATAAATGACTTGCCACCAACAGTAGATAAACTTTGTGATATTGTACTTTTTGCTGATGATACTTCACTAATTTTCAAGGTAGATAGAAAATCCGTAGACTACAGTAGGATTAACACCACACTAGTTAAAGTACTTAATTGGTTTACTAGCAACAATTTGCTACTAAATGCTAAGAAAACGAAATGTGTTAGGTTCGCTTTGCCTAATGTTAAACCGGTACATTCTAGTATTTTTCTAAATGACGAGTGTTTGCAAATGGTAGATAAGGCAATTTTCTTAGGCATAACATTAGATAAATATTTGCAATGGAGTCCCCATATAGCTGTACTGGCAGGTAAACTAAGTTCGGCAGCTTACGCCGTTAGGAAAATTAGACAACTAACCAATGTTGAGACAGCTCGCTTAGTCTATTATAGTTATTTCCATAGTGTCATGTCGTACGGTATTCTGGTTTGGGGTAAGGCAGCTGACATACAAACTATATTTGTGTTACAAAAAAGGGCCATTCGTTCTATTTACAACTTAAACTCCCGTGACTCATTAAGAGAACTTTTTAAAGAAATTAATATCTTGACTGTAGCGTCTCAATTTATTTATGAGAATATTATTTACGTTATTAGAAATTTAGATTCTTTCACCAAAAATTCTGATATACATAATTTAAATACCAGAAATAAAAATAAAATCGCTATCCGAAAATTCCGCGTCCGTAAAGTATATAAATCATTTGTTGGTCAATGCATTCATTTCTATAATAAATTACCTGACGAAGTTTTAAAGTTACCCTTTCCAGCACTTAAAAGTTACTTGAAAAGGTCGTTAATGTCTAAAGCGTATTATAGGATCGAGGACTATCTAACAGACAAAAATGCATGGCCTAAATCCGAAACTTAGTCAATAATAATTTATTCAAATGCAAAATCTTTATCTTGTCTAGGGGACACCGTTGATGTAGGAAAACATATCGAAACTTTTATGTGGTCGTCTCGCACCATCTTATATACACATAAGTATGTGTTTTTTTTTTCTCTATCTCTCCCGTAAGATTCTTAATTGGCATGTTTTCCTGCTGAACTACGCATGTTATTTAATACTATATTTAATTTAATATTTATAGCTTTATATAATGCTAGACTAAGTAGTACCATTGTAATAAGAAATATGTTTAAAAAATGACTGACTGCTGAGTTTCTTGCGGCGTTTCTTCTCGGCAGTGGTCTTCTCTTGGGAAGCGCTGGTAGATTCTTGACGTGTAAAAGTGCCCGTGCGGCCTACTTACTGAATAAATTTCTTTTATCTTTTTTTTTATCTTTTATCTTTTAAATGCAATAGGTAATTTACTTAAGTTTTTCACCTATAAACTCTCACTAGCTTACGGCTTGCGAAAACTGTCATAATGTATGGAATTGACATAGACATTTAAGGTCGGCGTCAATAGAACTTGCGAACAATGTAAACAACACCAAACGAACCAATTCACCATGATTACTCGATAACCACGTACTTTTAAAGATCAAGTGAGGTCTTTGCAATGATTTATACACTAGATCATTATTTTCATATTAAGTTTAAGATGAAATAACTATTCATTATACGTTATTTTTAATAAAAACACGCTTGGTGAATATTTGAGGTTATGTCAAACAGTACTAATTTGTTTACATTGTTCTCAAGTTCTATTGACGCCGACCTTAAGCGCTCGACGCCAATGTCGGCATCGTACGTTACATCTAAACATTCTCTTTGATTTCGGTCGTCGATAACGTTCGCAATACCCGTAATCGTTAGACCCATTGATTTAAATATACTTACCCACTTTTTTTATATAAATTTTTACGATTGTAACAATTGTATTTAACTTTACGTGTGCTCTCATTTATATGACAAGGCCAACGCGATTGTGGCAGCGGCATAATCGGACGCAATATGGTTTAAGAAAAAGAAAAATTGAGGTCGGTATTCTTCTTTGTTTTACCCTATTGCAATGATATTGTTCATGAGTCGGCTTCCTTTCCTCTCAAGTTAATTAGAGCTGCGAAAACATGAACAAAAGGTATATAACAATACAGGGCCAGCAAACGTGGGACGTGTTAAAATGTGTAAAAGTTTGGTTTTATTTTTAGTGAATGTTTGTGTAACGATGATGAAGTTTCACGTTGATAATCTATGCGTACTGGCAACATAAAAATTGCTGTCAACTTTGACGTGGGGTAGCGCAGCCCTAAAAAAGCGGGGTGTCTGTCTATGGGGAGTGCGTGGGTCGCAGCGCGCAGGCGTGGATGCTAGGAGTCCGAGGGGCTATCGCGACGCGGCCGGGACCGGCTCCGCACGCCTCCCTGGGCCGACATCGATCCGGCCGCCACCATGCAGCCTCCGCCGAGAAAAGTAAGTCACTAAATAACACAAATACACAACACTAATAATTACACAATTCTAAAAAAAACATCCTTAAAAAATATTTTTAAAATTATAATTTCATGTTATATAATTGTGATAATTGCGCAATTTTAGTGTTGACTCGCGATTTTGGAAACAATATTATCAAATTCACTGAAAATAAATAAAAAGTTGATAATTGTTACATCAGTTTCGAGCGTACCGCAGTTTTATGAACGGGTTCTCCAAGTAAACTGCCCGCGATCGAACGGTGTGATCTGTACCTCCAAATAAGTCATTCCACCAAAAGAAGGCAGCTATTATCGAATGTATCTCTAAATTCTAGGAACTGTTTTAGTGATGATTTTGTAAGAATATATGGTTGACGGCAATGTTTGACGCAGAGCATCGGGCATCGAGGAATTGATGAATCAATATTAACGAGTCCAAACCTTCCAAACATTACCCACGCTTACCTTGGGCTACCTTCACACCAATGCCCCCATTTCCGATTCACCCTGTATGTCAAGTCCGGAGGGATCGTTACATTCCTTTTATGAATTATGTTCGGATTTCAAAATGCCTTTTTCTTATCTCATTTAGTTTTCCGTCGGCGTCTTATTGTCAACTTGTCCATTCTTGAAATTCATTATTGAAGGCCAGCGTTGGGTTATATCTGCATACAAATAAATACAAATGAGTGTTTGATAAATTCAACATACGCTTATCTATACATATTTTCTCTGATATTTGTTAACTGTAGAAGTTTCTTTTATCTTTTTTCATTACCATATTCCTGTTTTCTTCATTTACTGTTGTCTTGTTATTCATAATAATAATATTATAAATTGACTCGTTTTGTGTCAACAAATTATATTCTTCTTTATTTCTTTATTTTTCTTTCAGTTTGTTTAAACCCATCTTGTTATTGTGACCATGTGTTTTTTTTTTTGGTACGGCCGGCTTTTCCGTCAATTAAATAAGAACTATTTGTTAAGATGTTAGCTACCATATTATGGTTCAACACTGATTGGACTCGGTCTCTACGCGCTACAGATTTGTAGCACTCAGCTTGGTCGTAGCACTCGGAGATGCTACGAAGCATGTTTAATCATAAATGTATGAAGTTAAGAAATTGCGATACAGTGACATGAAAACAATCGTATCTTCATTTTGTTGGAAAGAATACGGAAATATGACATGCTAATTTCATTAACTTGGCGTCTGTTTTAGTACTTTATTAAAATATAAATAAACAGGTAATAAATAAATATTAGGGGACAACGTCACACCAATTGACCTAGTCCTAGTTCTAGGCTTGTACTATGGGTACTAGACAACGATATAAATACTTATATAGAGAAATATATACTTAAATACATAGAAAACAGAAACAAATACTCGCGCTCATCACACAAATATCTGCCCTTACCGGGATTTGAACCCAGGACCGCTAGCTTCGTAGGCAGGGTCACTACCAACTAGGCTAGCGCGTCGTCATATGTTTTCTCCAATATATTCGTAAATGTTAAAAATATAGCTGTTGAAAAAATTATGAATTATTTGACGGTTATTCTTTTTTATAAAACCATGTTTGTACTTAAAAACTAGCACCCAACAGCCAACCACTTGTACAATTAAGAGGTTAACTTTTACGAACGGCGCTTATAGTATTTTTTAAACTTCTTCCATTCCTATCAAATCGAATGAAAATGACATTATATGTATTTTATTTATTGAAAAACGACATAAAATAATACATGAAGTATAAAACAGAAACTGAGAATAAAAAGGGAAACTAAGCTTAAGTAAGACTAAAGTTAAGATATCCTCGTCCTGCCCAATGTTCCTTATTAAGAACTAATAGACATAGGGCCGAGTTTACCAACAATTAAACGGACGTTTAAGTCTTAATCGATACATTTGACACCCGTTAAACCGCTAATCGTCCGTTTAATTGTTGGTGAACTCGGCCCTTAGTACAGTCACCAGCAATAAAATATTATCCAACATTGGGCGTAAAAATATCTGACACGTCTTTATTACTAGAGGTATAAGAGCGTGTCAGATATTTTTGCGTCCAATGTAGGATAATATATTATTGCTGGTGACTGTACGTTCTACCCAGGAATTAAAATTATCCATACAAAAATGTCCTTCATAGAGGACATTGGGCAGAAATCGGAAATAGCTTAAAATAATTGAGTATAACAAGGCTAAAAAAATAACCTAAAAAAACCGGCCAAGGGCGAGTTGAACTCGCGTGGAGAGGGTTCCGTACATACGTATTTTTTTTTAATTATTTTAGTTTTTCCTGCTTGTAGATTTACAAGCAATTAACTATATTTTGTATTTTTTCAAATTTTAGGCTCAGTGGTTTCGGAGATTAGGGGGGAATGGTCAATGTTCGTCTTCTTTCATGAATAAAATCAAAACTATTTATTTTACAATAATAACTAAAATATATTCGAGGTCGTCATAACGAGCCCTTTCATTTGATATATGACACCGTAAGGATTGCAAAACTTTTTTTTTTAATGACCTAATTTCCCCATAAAGGACCCTCATTTAAAAAAAATGTTTATTTACTTTGCACATCTGTGTTTGAGTCATCAATTTACATATGTGTATAAAATTTCAACTCAATCGGTCCAGTAGTTTCGGAGAAAATTGGCTGTGACAGACGGACGGACAGGCAGAGGCACGAGTGATCCTATAAGGGTTCCGTTTTTTTTCATTTAATGTACGAAACCCTAAAAATGACATTAAGTACAAGTGACGTAGAGTAACTTATTTTTTGCCGATGGCAATTTTGGGACGGTGCTCATATTATATTTACAATTTCGTTTTATTTAGCTAGTATTCTTGGACTTTTCAAGCGTCAGCCTCTAGCTAGTCTATTAACTCGTAGTATATACTCGTTGTCCAGCAAACGCGTGCTTCCCGGTTTCTACAGTAATTTACTATTACTTATTTGAAAAAGTTACTGCTCATAAATAAAAAATGTACTGAAAATATGATGAAATCTAATAATGAAAAAGGGGAAATGGCTTTATTCCTCTGAATGGTTTTTGAATTTTCATATCCCAATTTTATTAGGAATTTAAATTAACAACTAAACCGAAAACTCATAACTACACCTAAAATATTAACGGAAATATAAGTTAACCATTTAATAAACTCGTATTTACATTGTGTGAGTTCAACTAGGAAGCCTTACAGTTTCGTCATGTCTGTCTGTCCGTCTGTCCGCGGCTTAACTCAGAGACTCTTGGTATTATAAAGCTGTAATTTGGCATAGTTATACATTTATCTACGTTATATAAGTAAGTTACAAGTAATAAAAATCTTAAAAATAGCTTCAATGAGAGCACATACTCGTAAAACGAATTTAGAAGGAAAACTATCAAGGCTAAGTAGACTTGATCGGTTCTTGAGATACAAGCGTCAAAGTGATCATAGTAAAAACTCATACATACATATTTACATTAAATCACGCCTGTTTCCCAGAGGAGTAGGCAGAGACCACTTCTAAAAACTCACAAAATGAATAAGACTGCACCAAATAACTTTAAATAGAAAATTCGTTCAATACCACTTGTTGTTATTCTAGATAGTTTTTTGTTTTAATAATAACGCCATCGGGACTCTGCACTGAGCATGGTCCGTCATGCTCTTGCCCGGTTTTTAAGGTTCCGTACCAAAATTCAAATATTACATGTTATGATATGATATGTCCAGTGTCTCCTATTTTCAACATTTATATTGTTGTGTTTTTTGCGATTTCCGTAGATCAATTATTATTTCGATTAATGCATAAATTTTAGGTGTACTGTCAACCAATTTAATTTCGGGGCCGATGTGAAATTATTCAGTGAGTTATTCAAATCGTAAGATGTTTTCTAACTTTTTCATAATTTGGTTCAACGTTATTTTTAATTACTTATGGCCTGTTGTTTGATCGGTACTTAAACTAACTAATGGTCAAAAAACGTTACTAATGGTTAAAATCTCAAGGAAATGTGTCAAATTTTCCTTTCCTTTTTCGAAATCTAACAATTAGTTTAACTATTGATCAAACAACAGGGCCTTAGTAAGTAAAACTATCGTTTTAAATATTAACCCCGCGATGTGACGCACACGCAACCCGACCACATTGTCCAGTTTTTTGATCGACATTCAACCGCAGTAAGACTTACAAAAAGGATTTATGTAATTATTTCTTACTAAATTATCTTTCTTGAAGACAGAGAAGCATTGAAGCGGACGTACGAGTAGTTGAAATCTAAACCTATTACACGCTAAATATTCACACGTTTACGTCGAAAACAAACTGTAAAATGTCAAAGAATTTATTCAAACTCCCGGCGCGGCGGCGTCGTACATAAAGATCTCCGCCTTCTAGAAAACCGAGACATAAATTCTATTACTAGGTGTGCTAGCCACCAAGGGGGTTAGCGACGTTAGCACCACGCATACATATTTAATTTGCCCTAGCCTTGCAACAGTCTATGCAAGCACGTACCTATAAATAAATTATTTGATTGCATCTGACACGCAATCTATTAGCGCCGTGACGTGTGTGCGTCAAGTATTGAATTGATTATTAGCTTAAATGAACCCGTGAACTACACTTTGAAACATACTGCCAGTGGTCATACAATTGTGGTTGGTGTGTGTTATCTGCCTGGCCAAGAAGAGATGCAGCGCGCCGGTGCACAATTGCACAGAGCCGCGAGCCGCCGGCGGCGCCGCCACGCTTTGTTGCGGGGGTGGAGATCCATCCATCTCTAATATTTAAATTCCATTCAACTTTACTTGGCTTGTCTTATTTAGTTAAAACTTTCATTTCCTTAAAATGCTCCTTTTGTGGCTAAAATAGCAATATCCTCGCCTCGACGTAAAATTTAAAAATAAATCTATTTGTGGTCTGTAGTTTGCTTTATGTCAGAATTCCCACGATATTTATTTATTTACGAGGAAATAGCCGCCTTAGCCAAAAATAGGTTATAAAAGATTAATTATCGTTATTGTATTCCCTTACTAACATAAGATCATTTGTACGCTACCCTATGGCTGTTTAATCTGTAATAAAAAATTAAATCAGAATTTGAGGTTGAACTTCAACTACATTCGAATAACGCATAGGTACTTTAAATTTAGTATTAATACCGCGTTTAAATTTCCATACCTGGAAAATACCACTACGAATATCGAACGAGCTTATAATATGGACGTTGATAGGAAAAATAAAGCTCGACTCGTGAACGTTTCGAATATTTAAACCAGTAAAATTTTAATGTGTCTAATTATACCCTGAAATTTACTCGCGGTTTGAATATTGGGAAGCGGACATGTTGAAGTGACGCGGCCTACCACATAGTTTTCGGTGGGTGAGGGAGGGGTCATTTCAGATAAAATAAACCGTCAATTTGATCGTTTAAAGCCCAATTATAAAAGTAAATAAACACTAATTAATAATACCAACCCCGGTTTGCTTCAATAACGTATTTTAACTTGAAAAATATGAATTCTATAACTGAATCCTTACAAACTATTTGTAACTGATGCATTTCTTGCATATTCGTGTCATAAAGCATTTCCATTTCAATAAATGCGGAGAGCATAACAAGTCTTCTGCAATCCAGTCGGATGCGCTGGCGCTTGCAAATACCTGTAAATTATTCAAAATCAAATTTATTCCTTTTATGAACGCATGTTTTAAATATTTTTTTCGTTATTTCTTGGTATTCTTTTATAAATCGGACTTGTCTCTTAGCCGAAACAAGTTCTACGAGAAATTTAATCACCTTATTCACGTACCTACCTAGTTAGGTCTCACGTAGGTACTCACCTAAAATTAATTTATTTTCCTAAACTAGTAATTAATTGAGGCATGTTTTAGATATGTTTATACTTAAAAGAATTACATGGTTAATATACGACTCACTTTGCGGCTTTTAAAACTTAAAAAAATCATGTCTAACCATTAGAGATGTTAAAAGGGATTTAATAAAATATAATAATGTGTCTTACCACGAACAGTAGGTAATCTGAGGGCCCTGCCAAGATGCATTGCGCTAACTAGCGTATCTATTCGATTCGTTTTTAAATCAATCGCGTCACTGGTAGATGACGTGATACGAAAAGTCACGTGATCTACCAGTGACGCGATATTGGTTTAAAAACGAAACGAATAGAAACGTTAGTTAGCGCAATGCATCTTGGCAGGGCCCTCTGGGCTATACGCCATTGTTCTTAGTCCTTTCGATTTTATAATGCAATTGATAGAATTTTCGAAAGTTTATTGTAGTGGAAAAACTAGGGAAACACAAAATCCACATAGAGAAAAACTGGGTAAAAACTGTTGGTGAAAAATGGAATCTTTGAGAATATATAATTTTAAATAATTAAAGTATTATTTGACTTTGTTTTTTAGAAACATTACCTACCTTGTCTATTGCTGACAGTTTAAGGCATTCATTTGGAATTGCTGTAAAGGACACAAATCCACACCAAAAGCCATTTATCTATAAGTACAGTAAATTGATAGCTTTTAAAATCGTTGTAGGTATAGGGTTTAGTGTGGTCTCTAACGACAAATCAGTGAACAGAATAAGAAAAAGTAGCCGCCATCTTGAAAGAATTCGAACAACTGAAAAGTTCAGGATGGCGCGGCGGCTACTTTTCTCACGACCACACAGATCCCCAGATCTCGATATTGGAAGCAATCGGTTAAATAACTAAAAAGCTGGCTGCTATTTTTACCCGACTGCGGCGGAGCCCAAAAAGAGGGTTATGTTTTTACCCGACTGCGGCTGAGGGTTATGTTCTTCACCGTCATGTATGTCCAGTTCTATGTTCCCCGCTACAGCAAAAACGGCTGAAACGATTTTGACAAATGAGGTATCATTGGATTCGTCTTCGCAGCGAGAGTGTCATAGGATACCTAAACTGTTAAAATTGAAATAACAACAATGGCCTGGCAACGGTGGGTATATGGACGACAGTATAAAAAATGCAGTCGGGTTTTCAAAGCTTGCTTTTCATTAATTTCTTAATCTGTTAACATTCCTTAGACCACTTACCTATCTAGATCCCCAGATATCGATTTCGGAAGCAATCGGTTGAATAACTAAAAATTTCAAGATGGCTTCTATACCACGCAATACACTCGTGGCAACTTTGTAAAGAAAGAAAGAAACGCAAAGCGTACCCATTCATCTCGAAACGCGGCACCCGCGACTGGCAACACTGCCATGTCCGCTTAGGAGTCTCGTTGGGGCCTGCGTCTGTTGAGTGCGTCGGTTCGAACGTTTGTAAGTTGTTTCTTATCTGCTTAAGCTAGGTATTTATATACTGTGACCACACATAATGACAGCGTCGAGCCACGAGAAAGAAATTACGTCGAAACTAAAACCAGAAATATGATTGGTTTTAGTCTGAAGCGAACCAAATTACTAACTTAAAGCTAAAGATGAAGGTTACACGGAAATAACATTTCTAATCACTTAAAAATTAGGGGTAGGCAGAGACCACTTCTTATGTTTGATTCTTCTTATTTAATGTTTAAAATAAGAGTTATATATATTATTTATTTTAGAATCAATGATATTACAACTGAGTGGTAAGTAATAGTTCATTTCAAAGTCTACGTTTTGGAATTAAAATATCTTTTTATTTTAATTCCAAAACGTAGACTTTGAAATGAACGTAGACTTCATTGATTGTAATATAAATAATATATATATATAACTCTTATTTTAAACATTAAATAAGAAGAATCAAACATAAGAAAAGGTCTCTGCCTACCCCTCTGGGAAACAGGCGTGATTTAATGTATGTATGTATGTAAAATAAACCTCTACAAGAAAATTACATACGGAATTACATCGTTCCGATCTATGCTATCTCGATATTATTTCAAATATATACCTATACTCGAAAATCTAATTTAAGATCAAAATCCCAACCTCAACGGGCGCACATTCGCTGTGATTACTGCATTTAAGTGTAGGTATTTTTATCATAAAACTTACCCTAATATTACTGGTTACACGAGTTCTCGTTCATATTTTTATGAAATAATGTTAAAATAACGAAATAATCAAGATGGGAACTGTCAGATTTTGGTCTTTAATTAGAGTTTTGAGTATAGTTACTACGGTGCCTAGACATGTTCCTTCCGTGTACCCTTCAAATGGACACGACGGGAAAATAAAATATGTACCTATTTAATAAATAACGTACAGGTCGATTCACAAGAGCTGACACGAATGGATTGAATGACTGAACGAAAGTATACAAGTGTGTAGAATAATAACAGATTTTCTGTTTGAAATTCGAACATCGGTTCAAAGGACGGCACTCACACAGCGATAGGTGACATTACTTTTGTTCGTTCCATTCGTGCCAGCTTTAGTGAATCTACACAAACTTTTAACTACCTACCTTACACTAAGTTCTAAGTTCAGACGCCGTTATTTTGTATTTCGAATGATTGAAACGACATTGTAAAAACAGGTCAAGAGCGTGTCGGGCCACGCTCAGTGTAGGGTTCCGTTTATAAGTTAGTTAACTATTAATGGCTTATAAAACATACTTAGTTGCGGTAGTTTTCCTTTTAACTTCTTTATTTACACTACTACCGTGTTTTTACAAACCAGAAGCAATAGTTTAAGCTCAGTTTAGGTATAAATTGGTGTGGGAGTTGATCACAGGAGACACAAGTCGAGTGGGTGAATAAGTTTATTCACCCCTCTACGTAACAAAAATTACTCACTTTAAAGCTTAACATTTCGCAAACGGATCCGTGAATTAATAAATGTTTTTTACATACCCCACTATTCTTAAAAATATATATCCAATGACACTCTTACGGTAGGCGTCGTCGTCCGAACTCGGCCGATTGAATCAAACGTATGTAAAGGAACGAGAGCGCCTACACTGCTACCGTCGGTCGGTCGGTCGTCGTCGGTCGGTAGCAGTGTAGGCGCACTCGTTCCTTTACATACATTTGATTCGATCGGCCGAGTTCGGACGACGACGCCCGAACATACTTCGGCCGACAACGGATTAGGTGGAAACGTACCGTTACTATGAAATAAACCGTTTACGCGTACCCGAAAACAAATGCTTTTCATGATTTTATTTTACAACTTGCTCGGCGTGATTAATATGTATAACCAGGCTAAAGGACAGACGGACATTGCGTTGCATTTACCTTATAGTTCGATTGTTCAAATAGTTTGCATGCTTTGATGTGCCGCCACAATTGGTACAAAGGTGGCCGTACGAAGCGACGTCGGCGACTTCAAAGGGTTGCAATGCACACTTGACCGAACGAACTCCCACGTATAACAATTAAATTATTAACTTAATAATATGCCTGTGGTGGCTCCAGCATCACATTCAAATTTGGAAATGAAACAGAATCTGAGTGTTCCCGCTTACACACATGTATTCGAAAAATTCTAAGCTATTCATTATACATACTTAAGCCGATAGTAAGAAGTTTTAATTAAGGTGTTTACATGGGTTTCATTTTTAATCGAGTGCCAATAGCCGATCGCATGCACCCAAGCATCTTTGATATGGTAATACATGGATGGAAACTTTTTCAATTACTTGTCTGAAAGGTTACACTATGCAGCTCGTGATTCTGTAACGGCACGGGTGGCTTTAGACAAGATGCATTCGAGGAATATTATCGCTATCGAAAATGTATAGGATTGACGTAAGCTGCCAGATGGTCTTGTCAAGCGCTTATGCCAATTCCATACATTTTGGCTGTTTTCGATCATCGTTTACGTTAGCGTTATGCGTCTTATCGACTACTAGCGGCCCGTTAATTACCCACGAAAATGATCCAGTATTTGAAATTATTATATTCCAACTCTTCAGAATAAAGCCTTATGGGATTCGAACCAACGTCCTTCGGTTAAATAGCCAGGTTGTTCTGACTGTACCGTAGTGGCATTTCCTTATCTGTCAGCAGAATGCAACTTGTCTAGGACCGGTGTCATTCATGATCCATAGAAACACAACAAAAAACTGATAGCTAATAAAAAAATGGTAGTACGGTTCAAACGTGACCATTAGAGAGTTATTATTTATACTCTGTGTACCTACTCACCAAACCCCTTCGTTTTTAGGGAATGCAAATTAACCGGTTATTAACCGTTTTTATATGAAATTAACCGGTTAAAATCGGTTAAAACCGGTTATTCGCATTCCCTATTCGTTTTGCTGTTGCGAAATTATTAACTGGTAACAGCCTCGCTTTGCAGGAGCACAATGGTATGATCTCAGTGCAACAACCGGTCCCTATTATAGTTGCAAAGCTCTTAAACCTTTATAAATTGATTGCGTTTCGATCGAGGAACTTTGAACTTTATGCAATTGCTGTTTGATTTTTATTAAAAATTGTTGATTGAAAACACAGTGAAGTTTATTTTATTAATTTGTATATTCGTATAGTTGGATGCGGGTCAAACGTTGCGGGAAGTAAAACCAATGTAAACATCGTTTCAACGCTTCGATCAAGTCCATGTTTTATCGTAATTTTGATTAACAATAAATGTTTTGTTTTAACATTAATGTTCAGATTTTATTACTTTTAAACGGCAGTTTTGGTGTCTCTGGTATAACGATTCCGTACCAAAATGGTAAAAAAGGAACCCTTATGGTGAGACTTCGGTTTCTGTCTGTCTGTATGTCACAGCAGTTTTTCTTTGCTACCTACCAAATCGCTCCAGTAGTTTTTGAGTTTATTCATTACAAACATAGAAAAATACAAATCTTTCCTCTTTTTAATATTAGCGTAGATAATATTATTTGTCGTTTAAAAGTATAGGATAGGATAACATTATATGTAAGCAAAGCATCACGTGCGAAGAGCAATTAGTCCGATCCAAATATTAGTTATCCTCCATGTCACACCATGCCATTACCAAAATTGCGTCGAGAGGTTGAGTCTCGTTAGTATTCTCACTGTTCTGAAATAACTGAGGTTTAGATACTGGGGCCTGTCTAGTGCGCGCATGTTTACATGGCGACACTTGACACTGATATTAACGAGAAATTTCGTGTTAGAGCGACGCAGCCAACCATGAATCATTGATGTACCGATACTGTTAGGTTCCCATTTTGAGATACGAGACTGGAGTTGTTCATGTAGGTACCTATAGCACACACGGGTAAGGGTCGGGTTGCATAAAGTTTAAAGTAATTTTTTTGATAGGCATACGTGGATTCGTCATACTCATCATTACGCATAACTGACAAAAGTCATAAATTAGTTCGTATATTTTTTAACCATGTCATAGATTTATTGCGCATAAAAACTTTACGCACAATTATCAACCGGCATAACAATTTTGACTGAATTATTGTGGATCAATAACAAACGTAGCAGTTAGTTTTTGATAAGGTCACAATTCTAACCTAACCTTACCTACTTTTCTGGTAGCATGTCGTTTTTATTATAGTGGCGGTTCTAACCTAACCTACTTTTCTGGTAGCAGCATGACTAAAAATAATTATTATCTACAATACAAAAAATACGACATAGTACAATTATGACAGTGAAAATATTTTGCGCACTATCATTAATGACAAAAGACTTTTATGAGCAACAACTTTATGCGTAAAGTGTTATGACAATCGAAATTATGCCAATAGTTGTTATGCGAGCAGACGGACACCCAGCACACACACACACGATTAAACTGTCATTCACGATAGGGATGTGGATTGAAAAACTGCAAAATGGCAATAAGGAAGTGAAAGAAAAGATTATTTAAGGTTTTGAATCTTCAAATTTCGAATTTTTTGTGTTATTTTTTTATCCAATAGAAAATTCATGTTATAATCAGAACCCTTGCCTTTAAATTAAAAATAAATTCTAAAGCACTCATGTAGTTAAGCAGCAGTTTTCCATGATCAAAATTAGTTGATACTCCTGCTAAAACCATTTGCCATTTGCCATTTTACCATACGTATGGGGCGAAGTTATCAAAGCTTAATAGGACCGTCGGACTTTGACTCCCTTTTCTGACTTTTGTAGTGCTCGGATTGCAGTCGGACTGGTAAATACATTCGATCCTTACAAAAAACTGGTGTGTTATTCTCTCAAAAAACGGCGGCCAGTCGGTCGGACGAGCGAATAAAAACGGCTAGTTTAAGTAGTCCCGTCCGACCGAACAAAACACATTTTAGCGCGTGCATTGTCAATTAGCCTTATACGCTCGAGAAGTCATGCTGCCAAATTACAATACACGCGCTAAAATGTGTTTTGTTTGCTCTGTCGGGACTACTTAAACTCGCCGCTTGGACCTTCACTCGAGCGAACGATCACCTTTGCTTGTTGAGAGAATCACAACCCTGAATCGAATTGCAGCATTTTTTTGTCAAATAGCCTATTTTGGTTTCATAAACGAATACAAGGTAAATTTAACCACTATTATCTACTATCAAATCTATAATCTACTATTAAATCTAAAAAGGGCCTTCGTAGCCATATGCCAAAGATGCTAGCTGCATTTCCTCGCTCAATTGTACAATCGAAATTGTATGTGGCACCAACAGAATTGAAACCTACCGGAGGACTAAAATATGGGCACTTGAGAATAAGAAATACAGTCCATAGAAACTTCGGCTAATATAATGTTGTGACGGTTAATTATGGAACTGTGTGTAGGGTATTTGATGTACAAAAATATTTAAAACAATACTGTGGTGTTCGTTTTTCTACAGAACTTGTATATAAAAAAATATTTAGTAATAATCGTAACAACACGTTCTTCGCAAGATTACAAATTATCTCAATAAATGGCTCTGTCGGGTCGGGATACTTTAAAATGAGAGATTACAAAACTATATCATCAACATAACCTTCGGTTTGCTACTTAACGGAAAAAAGTTACAAGAAGGTGGATTGTTATGTAATGTATCTTATGAATTGAGTATTTATCTATATAACAAATCAATTCTCCGAAATAACCGATTTAACTACTTACATTTTAAATAGGTTTCAACTGTGTTGGCGCCACGCCGAATTTCCATGCAAAAATGCCCATCTTTCCACACATTCATCCTCCTTCCTTATCATTTCAATTGCTTTATTAATTAGTCCGCTAAATTGTTTTTCACTTTATAATTTAAGCCTAAAACTACAATCATACGAACCTCACTCATTCAATTGTGGCATTTGAAACGCGGATGGGGTTGAATGTCCGTCCTTTGTGATAGTGTTATATGGTGTAGGTACTCGAATTCCTGTGAAATTCAATATTAATTGGTGTCGCGTTTGGACAGGAGTTTCACAGAAGGCTTTAAATAATGTTACACTTGATTGGTCTGTTCGAAACAGGGGACGTTCTGAAGGTGCATTGTTTTTTACAAATAGTTTGTTTACGTATTTATTTACACGTTATCAATCAGACTGGGAAAAATAGCACGCCTGAGTAGTTTTACCAATTCTTAACGTTTTTGAACTAATTAGATTATTATATATTGATTTAACATTCGAAATCTAGTTATTTAAGACTTAAAACTATCAAGTATATTGCAGTTTTTGACTGATGTCACAGTTAATCGCATCGCGTGATCTGTGGTATTCCGGAGTGGTGGCACAATTTAATCTAAATCTACTCTATTCTACTTTTAAGTGTAATTTTTTTCTATCGTCCTATAGAAAGTATACCAAATTATGAAACCTCGTATAAATAAACAACATGAACTTAGTATGTTTAAGTTTAACGGTTTTCAAAAGAACAACTCTTAAATTACTCAATTATCGTTGAAGAATCTTGGTAACTCAGTGGTAAATTGCACTTTTTCCGTAGAAAAGGCGGGGACATCAACGTCCACTGCGTTACTCATTTATAGTTATTACAAATAACTTTTTATGAATTAGGATAATTCTAAATATAAGCTTATTTACGTCCCTTTTCGAGTTTCAAGTTAGAAAACGCAGCACTTTACCGTTTTTTGAAATAAAAATAGATTAGTGAGAACCTCGCTAAAACTTACGTACAACGAAAAGTAGAATGGCCCTACGACAAAATAAATCGAAATACTTATTCTTAATATTACAAAAAAATACAAAAACATATGGTTGACTAGAGAGAAAAAAAGGTTAAAAAAGATGTTAATATTTATAAATTTATTAATAAATTTAACTTAATAACTTTGGTTTTCGTTAAATATTACGTTTGGTCCATAAAGTACCTAATAAGGAAACTAATAAATTCAAGGGATTTGTTAATTTATTGTAAACGTTGCTTTGATTAAATAACGTTCTATTATTATAGATCCCAACCCTAGTACATACGAACATCGTTCATTATTATATAGTTGCGAATAAAAGTTTTTGACGTTAACCTTTAGAAAATCAATGAACAAAAACAAATGAAGTTAGGTACAAAGAAATTGAAAAAATAATGAAACGTATCATTATACAAGTAATAGGTTAAAACAACGAGTATTCGCCGCGTATAGGTTTTCCAAATTCAGTATCCCAGGACCCCTTTTCCAATTAGTCTGACCAACGAGAGGTACCTTCCTCTCGCTTTCATTTGCTTTGTTTTGTTCCTTTTCTCCCTTTAGTCGCGTCGTCTGTACGACAAAAATGCAATATACGGCATTTTATAAACAAGAGCTTCCCTTTTGGAGGGCTCATAAATTTACCCTTACTATCCTAAATTGATTTAAGGGGAGTCATCTAAAATTACCTAACTACACTGGTCCGCAAAACTTAGTATCACACTTTTAATACTAGCTAGTATTAAAAGTGTGATACTTAGTTTTGCGGGCCATTGTATATCTGTTTAGCTAAGGGCCTGGACACATCACCACGGCACGACCTCAATAACGTGAAACGGCGCGGCGCCGTAGAAAGGCACGTTGCCGCGACGTGCAGATACTCGGTGTCGTCATGCATTATAAAGTGCAATATTAAGCTTAATGTCCTACGCGTAGAGTTTAAAATAGTTGAAGCCGTTGTCACACGGCACCGTGTATTTGCACGACGCGGCAACTTGTTTTTTTACGTTAACGACGCCGTGCCGTGGTGTTCTGGCCAGGCCCTAAGTAATAGGTTAAACATGCTCTATGCAGTCTTTGATGATATGTAATTTTGATATAAAATAAAATCCCTTATTTTTCTAAAATTGGTTTGTACCTTTTCTATTTGAATTATTACAAAGCAAAATACATTCACGGTAAGCTTTAGAAATTCTAAATTTAATAATTAAACACATGACAAATCGGATCGAGTAAATTATACCAGATAGGTATAATTAATTGTAAGGTCTTGCCACGGCAACCACATCACAATAAAACCATGGGTCAGCTTTCACCACATTTTCACTTTACAGTAACCAACGATGTCGTTCAAGATCTTTAAATCAACCTTCGGGTCGTACGCCCTTCTTAAGGGAAATCTTTTATTCATCAAAAGCCTTGCTTACAACTGACCCCATATTCGCGGTTAGTTCTCGGTTCTTGGTGAAGCAAAACGAAACTTAACAATGAGGAGAACGGTTGGAAACTGTATTTTTTAAGCAATTTCGAATATAAACCCTGTGTCGAATTCTCGATCCCAAGTTGATACCTAAACCCGTACTATCTCGTTCTGTCTTTGATATTGGGTCCTAATCTTTTCCCAATGTACCTAGTCGGTGGACAGCGGGCAAAAGATGACAACGGGCAACGATGCAGTGCGCTGTACACATCTGTTGTGTGTTACTCGTATTTTAGTTCCTTTATGTAGTTTTTATAAGTTTGAATATTCGAGCCATTCTGAGGAAACGTGTGGTCCTTGATATTTATTTATCCGCGTTGTCCTAGTTAGTAGTGAGCCTGCCTACGAAGCTAGCGGTCCTGGGTTCAAATCCCGGTAAGGGCAGATATTTGTGTGATGAGCGCGAATATTTGTTCCTGAGTCATGGATGTTTTCTATAATATAGAAAGTATATATTTCTCTATATAAATATTTATATAATTGTCTAGTACCCATAGTACAAGGCTAGAGTTTAGTTTGGGACTAGGTCAATTGGTGTGACATTGTCCTGATATTTATTTATTTATTTATTTATTTATTAGTCAATGAAATATTAACGCGCTCGGCTTATTTTCTGTAAAGGCGAAAACGGAACCCTCATAGTTCTCCATATCTCACATAAAGAGGTAAAGTTTGTGACGTTAAACAGGGGGTAATCTCTGCATTTACAGCACCGAATTGAAAAAAAGAAGCTAATAGAAAGCCACGTTATTTATGAGTGTCGTAGGCTATATAATATCCCAAAAAATGTTTATTGTCCAACGAAGTGGGCCCGGGAACAGCTAGTTTTACAATAAAAACGTTGTTTTGCCATAATTGTTTTAGTATTCCACCCTACGTAAGTTTGAATTCCGGGCCTATCGATTCAAAAGATTGACTGTTTAATTTCATAGGAAGTTGTGTCAAACTGAAAGACTTACTTGGACGGCTGAACCGTTGCTTAGGTTACGGTCACCGCTTCCTATATCAGGGTCTCAGGGATAATATTTGTTTGCCACCATGGGCATCAGCCGCCGCTCCCGCCAACTTACTCTCCGTGGTTTAGTTTTAATTCTTAAACGGCTCCGAGTGAACTTTGCAATAAGTTTTGAATAATTAATTTGCTGGAGGTAGACTAGCAGAAATAAGAAACTGCAAAGTTCCATTAGAATGATTTAAGTCAACAAAAAATAACTAAAAAATTCCATTAGACTGAACAAAGTATAATTGCATTTATATTTTTGTTGAGTAAATTGTACGAGTAAAAATGGTTTACAATATTTTAACTTGCAACTTACTACTTCAACAGACTGCTGACTTGTCTCATCTTATTTAAAGTCATGTTAAATAGTTGACAACTTAATGTGTTTCAGTCGCGATCAATCATTTAAATGATTGCCATGTTGATGTGTGAATTAAATTCGATTCCTGCGTTCAGACATAACACCGTCGGTAATGTAAATTGGTAATAACGTGGCAGGGCCCCAAAAAGAGGCGGCGGCGCAGCGCTTGGCGGGCAATCACTCAATTAACTTAAATGCGTTAAAAAAACACTATTCATTGCTAACAAAGTCGTACAGTGCTTTTAAAAATTGAGTAAAAATAGTCGTTGGTTTTGGCTATCCAGACCATTATAAAATAAAAATATCAAAATAAATTCGTGTTGAAGCAGTTTTTACGTACCAAAAAATAAATAGTCAAAACACATTGTCAAACATCTGAAATCAGAAAATTTAAACATCTATGTGTTTGGAGTTTTGACCAAACGACCGAATGAGAATTCTATGCCGTCTTTCGTTGTAAAAGGTGTCTAAACAATGTCACAGAGCATTCAATTGAGCGTTTTCCATTACGTCACGACAATTAACTATACTGCTATTTAAGACAAACGCATAGACCATCAGTCCGTCCATAGGTTCCGACTGTGGATCAAACTGTCTTACGCTAAGTACGTGCAAATGTAACTGTAGTTTGCCTGTAGAACTAACTGTGCGTGTAAAACATTTGAGCCGCGCCGTTTGGGTCGGCATGTTGAACGATTTTTCGATTAACCACACACAGACCCTTCATGCCTTCATTCCCAGAGTGGTAGGCAGAGCTGCAGAAATACGAACAATTCTGTAACCACATTTTGCACAAACAGGCTAAGATGTTTACCAGTTTATATTAGGGACAGGTTGCAAGCCCATCGCCTAACAGTACCACAAGCCTTTATTCCCTCAGTCGCCTCTTACGACTTCCACGGGAAGACATGGAGTGGTACTATTCTAAGCCGACAACCACACGGCAATCTTATATCTTCGACTAACCATGGGTTATAATTTATTAATTGCACTCCGAGAATGCCTAAAGTCAAGGGAGAAAATTAAATTTATCCGTATTCAACACTCTACTTTTAATTTTATTTACCCTGAGAGGAATTTTTGTTTTCACAAATTTACCTTGTTCGGCATATTTCCTGCTGCTCGCAACTATGTTTAAGGTTCAGTTTATTTTAAACATGCTTTTGCCAGTCCGCTAGTTATTTAATGGCGCGACAAAACTATAAAAGATACGAATTTAAGAGTAATGAAACGGGTATGAAAATAATAAGGACCGTATTAATAAAAGGATCGTGTGTTATTTTTTTCAATTAATTAATTGAAAAATAGTACATAAGATAATTAATTTATCCACACAGTGGGTTTGTGAAGCGTCACAGCTGCTGTCTTAAGTAATCACGTATTGGTAGCTGCACGCTATTAGTATTATATCTAGATGATACTTATGTTACGTGTTGTGAGATACCCGTCTCAAGACTCGCCATGTCTGAGACTACCGTCTCTGATGTGGCTAAAGCCTGGCATATCACACAAGATAATAATGCGGCCCTAACTAGGCTTCGTCAAATATGGCCGAGCGTTCCCCCAATTCTATTTTAAAATTACCTTGCCAGTCGGATGTGGAAAACCTTATTTTCAAAATTGGAGAAAGTGTGATGAAAGGTTATTTTCGATTCACGAGGTAACTGCATTTAGACTTAGAGTAAAGTTATTTCCTGATTTACCCTAGTTGGAACGTCGGATGGAACGGCGGCGGTGCGAGCCATTTCCCGCGGTCCGAACTTTGTGTACCTTTGCACAGAGAGACTTTACGTCTGCATTATATGTTCGTAACTCTATCAGAAGTTTTTCTTCTGGTTTAGCTGCACCTCACCTAACGTGGGAAGGAGCACAGGGGCTCTAATCTACTCCATAAACACATATTGCTATTGAAATGTTTTCTTTTTTTTTTACCTCGACCGCCATTTACTGTCAGGTAAACACGAGCAAGTTGTATCATAACGTTGAACCGTGTAAGACCTACAAATCTTGCTTCTATTCTATTAACTACCTGAGGGCCCTGCCAAGATGCACTACGCTACCTAGCGTTTCTATTCGATTCGTTTTTAAACCAATCGTGTCACTGGTAGATCACGTGACTTTTCGTATCACGTCATCTCCCAGTGACGCGATTGGTTTAAAAACGAATGGAATAAAAACGTTAGTTAGCGTAGTGCATCTTGTCTGAGCCCTCTGAGTTGTTTATTAAGTTTTTAAAATGTTTGCTTGCAAAGAGCCCTTAGCTTACTAAGCTTGGTTGTTCGCAGAGCAACTATGCTAAGTTCCTTAAGAACTTGCACTCGGAGCAGATCGCGAAGCTGCACGCTAAGAACCAGCACGAGTGCGACCTGCTGGAGGACCTGCGCACCTACACCATCAAGCGATCGGCCATCGAGAAGAGCTACTCCGAGGTAAGCTAGATCTCTACATACATAACAACGGATATTTGTTGCTTTATTACCTTGTAATGTAACTTACTTTTAAGTATTATTGTATTTTATGTTTGAAAAAATGACCTTCTGCTGGAGTTTCTTGCGGCGCTTCTTCTCCGCAATGATGGTCTTGTCCGAAGCGCTAGTAGATTCACTTTATATTACCGACGTGTAAAAGAGCCCGTATGTGGCCAGTTTACTGAATAAATATTTTGATTTTGATTGATTTTATAAGTCAACCTATTTTTAGAAATAGCTCGCATTGGATCAGATATAACAAAATAAATATAGCGTTATTAGTGAAAGATTTTTCAAAATTGAGTTTTGGGTCCAGATATTACCCTAAACATAGAAATTAACAAATAACTTTTCCTCTATATAATATTCGTATAGATTTCATTATTATGACGCGGCCTGACGCGTATTATTGCTGCCGACTTTACTTGTGTCACTGATAATTAACTCATTACTAACAGATTAGCCAAACGAGTTCAAACTCGATGGGCTTACTAAGAGCTGATTGAGGATTTTCTATGGACACCAATTGTCCCTATCATCGTATTAGCTCAATGTACGCGTATAACTACAGCGTACCATGTTATAATATTATCATCAGAATTTCATAAGTATGCAAAATTTTAAGGCAATTTTGACACTTAAAACTAGGTTATAATCTACTTTTAATTACCTAGATTATTAGTTACAAATTAATAAACGTATAAAACATATACCTTCAGAGTTTACTAGACTACTCTTCTTCACTTAAACCTCAGAAGACTTATACCCTTTTTTACAAAGGCCATAGAACTTTTTTCTTACTGTCATATCAGGCGAAAGACGTCCACTGCTGGATAGGCTTTCCCCGAGGACCTCCACGATGATCAGTTTTACCCTCAACCATCGGTTTCCTGAGATTTTATTGTCGCAAAGGAAAACGAGTGTAATACAAATCGTCCCTTTACTTTCTCAACCTCGTATCTGATCGAATAGTTAGATAGGAAAGTAGTCTTTATTATTTAGGGAACATGAGTGCTTTTCCTATCTAACTATTATAGAGTAGCGTATAGAGAAGCTCACCGTATATTTTGAGTAGGGCAACTCTACCACCTCACATAATGAAATGTGTTAGACCAGAGGGACTATTGCCTAACGCACTCGCAATCGCAATCGTTTTCATTTTGAAAATCGAAGGCTTGTCTGCATACAAAATGAAAACAATTGTTCCGCTTTGAAACAGATTGCGATTGCGAGTGCGTTAGGCAATAGCGACTCCGGTTCAACATTTTACGGTTAATCCGATTAGGCTTAGGCTACTTATACTTATTCGTTAATAATCTAAAGCATCCACATTTATATGTTTTAAGTCTGTTAACGTGAAATGGAACCAGTAATCGACAAGGACCAATGATCGACACTGATGCTCATTTTACAGAAGATAAGGGATATTCATTTGTTTTGTAACACTCAATTTATGACCTTATGATCTTTGAATTAAGAGTTAAGTGTTGAACACTGGTGCCATTACGTTTTCTGATACTAAGTTGGCAGCGGCCTGGTTTTAAATTCAGTGCACTGCAAGCATTCGAAAAAAATCTTTCGCTGCCTTCTTTTTTAACGTAACGCTGAAAATACTTCAATATGTTTGTATACACCATACGCCAATTCGCATAAAAAAATCGTTTTGGTAAACCGTACCCAACCCTACGTTATACCTGGTAGATTTCATCATCAATAGCATGGTTGTCTCTAGACAAGGCAATTGTCTGAGCAGAGTCAGTTGCAGGCCGTCTGCAATCCTGCTGCGCTGTAACGTACCTCATCAATGCCTTTGTGTCCAATAAACTAATTATAAACTCGAGACTCGACATTAAGGTACGAGATATGCCTATGTTCCTAGCTTACAACAATAGTCAAAACTTCCTCATACTGCTCGCTGCTGACAGTCATTAAGCGTTATTTTGACTTACCTTATTTTTAAATCCACCAAAATATCATACCGGATGTTGATAGAAAAACATTGTACTTACTCTAAAAAGATTTTTATCTACACTCATATCATAAGTTCACTATTATGCGTTCAAAACCCGTAGGCAATGACCAGCATTACCCGTGGTAGTAGGTGACAGCTTTGACAGCTGTTAATTTTGGAAGATGTTCCAATTGGATCTCATTAGTTTATGGATCTTATTACTTTACAATATTCGATAAAGTGATTTCAAAATTACGTTACAGCTGTCATCGCTGTCACCTACTACCACAGGTAAGGTAATGCTGATCATTTGCCTTTCGGCTTCTGAACCCATCTTAGAGTACTTATAATATGTGTGTAGATAATAGTAGTTTATGTGGCTGGTGCATAATAAGAGGCATTAAAGCACGAGTGTGGTTCTATGAAACGAGCCGAAGGAGAGTTTCATAATAAGATCACACGAGTGTTTTAATGCCTAATTATGTATAGCCACATACATAACTTTATCTACATGCATATCATAAGTTTTCTATAATATGTTCAGATATGGCCTGTATTTTTATTAAGTTAGTGTTACTGTTAACTTGTTTGTAGTACCAAAACTTAAAAAAAAAACTTTATTAATAATGTACAGATATGGCTTGCATTTTCAAGTTAGTGGTACAGCATTACCGATACTTTAATGTTTAGGTAGCGACACTTTAATGTAAACATTATGATGCACTATACTTTGAAGTAAACATTAAGATGCAACCACAGATACAGGTATCTTAATATAGGCGATTTGCTTATCGCTTCTGAACATATTGTAGGGAAGTTATGATATGGATGTAGGTAAAGTATTGTACGAGACTCTGCGTAATTAGCATTACGCAACCGTCACGTAAACTACTATTATGGTGAAAATGTATATATCATTACCAGCTCACAAGAACTAAAATCCGACAAAAAAGTATTAGGGAACATAAAAAGAATTAACAGAAAGTGGCTGATTATTAATATAGTAAAAAATATTTGAAATTATCCTGCGGATCTAGTGTGGTTGCATATACCGCGTGACAGAATGTGAATAAAGCACCTGTCACTCTCGTACTTATACAGTGTGTTGCCGGCATTTATTAAAACTGCCGATAATATGTTGCTTTAGCAATTTTATTGTTTGTAAGTATTATCAATTAAAAAATAGTTAAAATAACTTCACAATTAATTTTCGTAGGTACTGTCAATTTTTAATGTAGTGCATGTGCTGCGTGTTCATCGTTATCAGTATCGCTGTAGCTTAGTACAAGACATGTCTTGATACGGGGGCAAATCATAATAATCAAAGTATCCGTCGACAGTCATTTAACACTTGTCAAATTGCTGTGCTTTACATTGCTGGCATTTAAAATTTTGTTAGAAAGTTAACAAAGCCTGAAAAATTGTTTATTAATTAAATTAATGTCATGGTTACGTTACAGATATACGTTATTTTAACCGCGTGACAGAATGCGGATAACGCATCTGTAACTCTCGTACTTATACAGTGTGTTACCGGCATGCCGGCATTTATTAAAACTGTCGATAATATGTTGCTCTAGCAATTTTTTGCAAGTCTTATCAATTAAAAAATAATTAAAATAACTTCACAATTAATTTTCTTAGATACTGTCCATTTTTTATGTAGTGCATGTATTGCGTGTTCATCGTTATCAGTATCGCTGTTGCTTAGTACAAGGCATGTCGTGGTACGGGGGCAAATCATAATAATCAAAGTATCCGTCGACTTTCATTTAACACTTGTCAAATTGCTGTGCTTTACATTGCTGCCAATTAAAATTTTGTTAGAAAGTTAACAAAGCCTGAAAATTTGTTTATTAATTCAATTAATGTCATGGTTACATTACAGATATACATTATTTTAACCTCCTTTAAAAAATGCCAGGGTGCTGGTAACACACTGTATACACGCGTCAGAAAGTAACGGATGTTCTATCCACATTTTGTCACGCGATTACGCTGTCATATTAGGCCCACTGTTTATTTTCAGTTAGTTCAGTTCGATAATGCCACGAAGCGAGTATACTAGTGAATCATTAGCCATCCAAACCTTAGCCGATATATTAATATTTTTTGTTGTACAGAATCAAAATTAAGTGATTTTTTATGTAAATGAAAGAAAATGATACTTACGAGTATATTTAGCAGTTTTGATCCCTTTTTATGAAATTAAAACAAGTTAATTATAAGTTTTTTTAATTGTCGCAGACTTATCTAGGTAGACTAATCAGGAATAAAATCATGAACTTACCTTTTGCTGTCCCTCCATAGATGGAAATCTTAACTTTCCTGGGTTGTACAGAAAAGTGAAAAGTAATATATATTTATATGTGTGATCCACGGATGCTTTAACTACTGTTGCAAGCTAGGAACATAGTTGCCCGAGTTTCTGGAACTGCTAATTTGTTAGTAGGTATGAGGTGGTGATGGGACTGTCATCTTTCTTTAACACTTGCCATGTTAATTATATAATTTACAGTTGTACCAGAATATAAAAATCTTTAAAACGTACGTTTTTAGAATGGATAAATTAAATTAATGGTTGGTACCTACTACATAATATGTATATAAAAATTAAAACGTTCTTAGAAGCCGGAATTTCTTATAAGGATCATTTGCAATTTAAAAAGTTTCCCGTCGGTCCAATGCTAGCTGATGCCAATAAAAAACTTTTAAGTCCATCACAGATGTGCTTTTCTGGAGTTTTAATTCGCCTCCCTTTCAACTGAGTGACCTATTTAAAAATTTAAATGGTTAAAAGTAGTTTGAATTCTACTACTCGGGGCAAGTTTCCCGACTCTTAAGTGCTTAATTCAATTGAAAACAGTTAACTCCGCAATTAAAAAAATCTAACAGATACATTTCTCATTTGTACTTTAAAGGAGAAAGTTAAACTATCTGAAGCCCTAGACAAGTTGCATTCGGCGTTCGGGATCCTTATCCATAATTCACGGTGGTTTTAGACCAAGCGAACGAACTAGAATTCTATGGCATTATCTCTTACGTTTTCTTTGTAAAAATAAATACAAAACATGTTCTAGAGCATTCGCTCGTTTGGTCTAAACCCACCGTTATACGATTGACGTTTGCTGTTAGACGGTCGCGTCGAACGCCTACGTCAACCCCATATATTTTGACAGCTTTTGAAACTCGTTTGCTATAGTGTTATAGAGCAGCTAAAAAGCTATCGATTTAACCCCTATGTATGTTCAGCGATTGTTACTAGTTTCGGAGATATTGATCATTTTAATCTGAATTTTGTAATTTTCCCTTATGTCCATGTCACGAAAAATCATTAATTTCATGTTTTATTTCATAAGTTTTTCGTGACATGGACATAAGGGAAAAGTACAAAAACTCAGATTAAAATGATCAATATCTCCGAAACTAGTAACTATCGCTGAACATACATAGGGGTTAAATCGATAGCTATTTAGCTGCTCTATCAGCCCTTTCAGTTTTGACGTTGGTTTTAGGGACACCCAGTACATACATACATAAACACACAACTTCATTCCCAGAGCTACAGAATTATCAACAACTCTAAAAACTTGATGATAATTCTGTAACCACATTTTGCACAATTAGGCTAAGATGTTTACCAGTGTATTACGGATTGCAAGCCCATCGCCTAACAGTACTACAAGCCTTTATTCCCTTAGTGGCCTCTTACGACATCCACGGGAAGACATGGAGTTTTTAGATCTGCATAATAAGAAAAACGTTGCTATGATTTCTGCATAAGAAGGAGCATAAGTACACTTGTGATGTGACAAAAATGGTTTCGGCTACTTTAAATAGCGCACCGCTGAGGTTGGAAGTGTTGGAACATCGTGGACAAACCAAATATCGACCGCAGTATCCTTAAATCTTCTGGAAGTGTAAAGGGACCTATCATTAGCCATTGAACCTATGTCAGTTGAAACAAAAGTCTTAAGATTTTTGCAAGGTAATTAATTACCATGTAATTAGTGTTACCATGCCGAATTAATAAGTATTAAAAAATAAAACTTATGTTCACGATACGCATGTATTTGTCTTACTCGTTATTAGAATACATATTAACTGGCGTTAAATATTACGCCCGTATCTATCTATCTATATATAATACCTTTAAACGAGCAATTCTTGTATACAGTGTGTTACCAGCACCCTGGCTTTTTTTAAAGGAGGTTTTAATAACGTATATCTGTAAAGTAACCATGACATTAATTTAATTAATAATGTAATTTTCAGGCTTTGTTAACTTTCTAACAAAATTTGAATTGCCAGCAATGTAAAGCACAGCAATTTGACAAGTGTTAAATGACAGTCGACGGATACTTTGATTATTATGATTTGCCCCCGTACCAAGACATGCCTTGTACTAAGCAACTGCGATACTGATAACGATGAACACGCAGCACATGCACTACATTAAAAATGGACAGTAGGTATCTAAGAAAAGTAATTGTGAATTTATTTTAATTATTTTTTAATTGATAATACTTGCAAACAATTGCTAAAGTAACATATTATTGGCAGTTTTAATAAATGCCCGCATGCCGGGAACACACTGTATACAGGGTAACTGCGGGGTCGTGATACAAATGATCGCCTCTGAGTTCTACCCACGACTATGAACAACTTTCACTATGGGCCCAACTCTGAAATCACGAAAGAAAAAACAGCTGTTTCAATGCGTACTCGACCAAAATGTATGAAGCGGCTGATTTCTTTTCCTGATTTCAGAGTTGGTCCCATAGTGAAAGTTGTTCATATTCGTGGGTAGAAGCCAGAGGTGATCATTTGTATCACGACCCCGCAGTCACTCTGTATACATAATCTGAATCTCGGAAACGGGGGCGAAAAATCGATCTGTCAAGCTGTCATCTTCGGGAAATTTCGTTTTCAACCAGAGCGACGCTCGGTCTTCCAGGTACTGTAATTTACACACTGTATAGGTAGTAAAACATTTTAACCAAACAGAATGTAATTTTGCATTGGACAGACTGGTACATTCGCTCGCTCGAATGAAGCAGGTTTAATTAGCTCTGTGCTAGGGTCCCTTTACCGGGCTAAGCCCTCCCCTCGTTTTCGCCATCCGTCCCTATTATTTGCACGCGTTTCAAAGCGACTGGGGAGCATGCAATAAAGTAATTATCTTCCCAGGTAGGTAGGTATTATTACAATATTACAGACGCGTGCTCATACGATTGAGTTCACAAAAAAAACTTAGGGCAAACAGTTGTAGAAATATAAAACATTCGTTTTGCTCATTTTGTACATCGAAATTGAGCTTTACATGTACCTATATTGCAATCGAAGGGCATGCAGACGTAGCGTAGGTAGATAAAATGGTTGTAGATATTTTAACCGCTGGTCGATTCAAAGATATACTCCGGTGCAACAGGCAATTACAACACAACACTTTTGTTCGTTTTTTGCATTCGGGGTCGTCGTATATTTTATTGATGACCGCTGTAGCTGCTAATCTCTATTAAGAATTATTCCTTCAATCGGTTTTCGAATTACCGTATCCCAATACTAGATTAGTTATTTATGATAATGAAGGGTCTGCTAGGCTTCCTGGGGCACGTTTTATAAAGCTACAAGTTACAATTTTACAGGTCTAAACTGGCAACACTGCCCAAATGGCTGGTCGGCATTGGTCGAGGTTGTGTGAAATGGAAACTTGTAACTGTAAATTGTAATTTGTAGCTTTGTAAAACAGGCCCCTGGTAGAACTGGGTTGGCAGGAGTAGTGCCAGCAACCCAGCACGCAAAAAAGGTGCATAAATTAAGTAGCCGAGTTTCGGAAAACTAGCCCGCTCTAACCTATAACCTTTAATGATAATGAATTAAGAGAGGAAGAAGAAACGACGTCAATACCTCACTAGATTACTAAACAAGAAATGACAATTAGTATTAAGGGCGTAACTATAAATTGATGAGCAGTGACACAGAGGAGGTCTGTTTCTCCAAATAGATTACGATTTAGCACACAGGAAAAAAAAAGCCAGTTCTAAGATAAGTAGCAATTTTGTTCATTTATTATAACGCGTATTATGACTTATGTTTAATTAGCTAATAACTAAGAAGATAGAAGACCTTTGAGGTCTTTACTCTGCAGCGGGTGGATGTGAGTTAAAAAGAATAACTAATAAATGAAAGCTTTATATTATACGTAGCTATTCTCTATTCTGAATAAAATAAAATTAGTAACGGTTGAATTCGCAAATGTTACGCAGTAGGTATGTCGACGGCATCACTTGTTAATATTTTGCTATCTATAACTTCCGCTATAAATTACTTTCAGAAAGTGGCTTTTGATCCACATTTTGTGACGGTATTGATCAAAATATTTTTTAAGTAACGGTACTTTTAGCCTAATGATATTTGGAAATGGCTGTCTAGGTTTACTACAAAAAGAAGTTTGAAATATAGTATGTAATTACCAGGACAATGTTAGTATGAAAAAATATACACCCGGGCGGCGCGGGGCATGGACAGCTAGTTGGTTATAAAAATCGGATGTACCTATCCTAACTACCCGCTGTCGGACGGCGGCGGGTAGTGCACCGCGGTAGTTACGTGGATTATTAAATACCAAACGAACAACAAAACAGGTGCTTAACTCTTACCTGTGTATGTTATCCCACTTGACCCGATACAACATTACATTAGGGCTCAGAATCTGAGATTAAATTGTAAAATTGTACGAACTATCTTTTGTTTAGTCGTACTCTTGGGTGTCCGAACCGGACCTTAGTTTGAAATCTCAGTGGCCCGTCACATTTTGTTATACTTTAACCTACCGCCAAAAATCTTATGAATTCTAGGTATAGTTAATAACAACAATCCAGAAAAATATTTTCATAATCATCTAGAGTGTTTTCGCAATTTCTTAGCTAATAGTCACGCAGCCACCTCCACTGCAGATGGTGCTATTCTCAACTTTCAAAACTAACTCAAGATAAAAATATCAAAGATAGCTGTCTATTACTGTTACCTATTTAGACTTTCAGTTGCCATGTCCGAGTGAGCAATAATATTTGTCCGGAAACCTTTCGTACATTTTCGGTATCGTGGTCAGTTAAAAATGCCAAATCAAAATAAAATCGTCAATTAATAAAATCGAACCGTATTTTTACCGAAACAACAAAAATATTAAACAGAAACCGGAACAGATAAAAACTGCTCTGTTATATTTAATAATAATAACAATAGACAAATGGACAAACATTTCAGTTAACGATCAAAAAGCCAGACAAAAGTAAACATTCGAATAGAAATGGTGTTTCGCAAAAATGCAAAAGCCAAACAAATGTTTTTTGTGTTGTGTGCAAACAAAGTGTTTGATGAAAATTCGGGCAATCAATAACTAAATACTGCCCCCGCTAGCTGTGTAGAGAATCATATTAACTGAAAACAATTATGAATATTCGAACTGAGGGCCCTGCCAAGATGCACTACGCTAACTAGCGTTTCTACTCGTTTCGTTTTTAAACCAATCGCGTCACTGTTAGATGACGTGATACGAAAAGTTACGTGATCTACCAGTGACGCGATTGGTTAAAAACGAAACATTACTTAGCGTAGTGCATCTTGGCAGGGCCCTCAGATGTTTCAGAAAAACGCAAAAATAGGCAAACCGTATATTTTGTTGAAAAGTGACGATGAAATGAACAATTAACAGAAAAATAAATAATAGCCCGCTAGCTGTGCAGACAATCATTTTATACTTTTTTTAAGCTATCGAGATACCAACACTAGCAACCTTTTTATTCATGATGATATTTACTCTTCTTGATGCATACTTACGTGAAAACGTTGCTCACCGAGCGAGAGTGAAATATGTTACTCACAAACAACCTTTTCAGAATAAAAGTCTTTAGTTGTGGGTCTTCCCATTGACCCGCCTTCTCTTGGAAAACAGTTAAGTTTTAAAGTACAAAAGCTTTGCAAATTGTTTGTATATTATTAACATAACCCTAATCCTAGCAAAAACGGCTGATACAATAACCAGGTGCTCGCTTCAAGTTTGCCGTTTGAGAAAAACAAAGTGAATTCAGACGAATATGAAGATATGTGAATAAGAAGAAATGAGAAGTTATCTAAGATCAGTAAAAAAAAACCGCTAGCTTCGCAGGCAGGGTCACTAATATATGATATAGTTAAAAAAAATACACACATAATTAATATGGTTTTATAAAATGCACTTTATATTTTTCATTAATTTATAGCAGCGCAGAAAAATAAAACATAGCTTTTGTTACTCAGGGATAATGTAATAGAATATTGAATTTTTGAAATCGGTCCATTAGTTTTTGAGTTTATTCGTTACAAACATACAAAAAAACGAATCTTTCCTCATTTTAATATTAGTGTAGATAGTGTAGATAAAGAACATGAAAATAAGCCCAGTAATATTTTTGCGTATTAGGCGGAGGTTAATTTCCTTGTTGCTGAATTATAAATTATTAGTTCGACTCTCTTCATCCTCTTGTCGACAGTATTCTAACACACCACCACCGGTCCAAACGTTGGTTGACTGCATTTAGTCTAATGGAGTCCGTACACACATCGCCTCTGACGTCTATGTACGACGATATTGCATTGCAACTGCTGCGATGTCAAAGACTTCCTTTGGCACCTATGCAAACTGATTTACGACCGGAAGCAGACTCGAAACTTGCAGTCCTTCGATCACTTTAATCAGTTAATTCGTGTTTATAATTGGACGAAGAAACATACATACTTAGGTAAGTGTCAAAATTATTCACAACAAAGAACTGAAAAAAAATCATGGGGTAATACTTTTTAGGTTTCGGACATGGACCCCTTTTAGTCACGCCACGTCCGTCCCTCTTGGTACTTCAAAGTTGTAATATATTTATAAATTTTGTTGTATAATAAAATATTGTTTATTTTCGGATACCTCATGTAAATAAATTTACATGAAGTAAAGCAAAGGAAAAATAATTTATTTAAATCAATATATCGAGTAAAGATAGATCTTAAAAATCATTATGCAATTTTTAGATTTGGGGGACAATTTAGTGAGTATTTTCAAAAAGTATTGTTTTGCTAGGGTTGTGTTGTTACTCCCCCTACAGACAAAATTAAACTTCTGAGGTACCTACTTACCGTACCGCTTTAGCCGAGCTGCTGCGTTGTCGAGACCTGCGACTAAATTAAAAATGCACTCACTAACTTGTTTATAATGCTCTGAAAGGGCGACTTAGACTCGCTCGTTAATAACTCTACAACTGAATGAATTGTTAATTATTTATGAGAATCACCTACTAGGGGGTCCAATATGGCTGCGTTTATCGCGTGACAAAATGTGGATAAAACATCCGTCACTTTTTGACACGTATACAGGGTGTCCGGTATATAGTGGACTACCTTACAGGGCTGGATAGCTCAGCTCAGGAGTGTTGAAAATATGATAATTCATGTTTAGTAAAAGTCGCATGGAAAAGGAGATATCTCAACTTTTCACAATGAAAATTCCCGTAATTTGTCTTTTAAAACATTTAAAACCAGTAAACTTGATTTTAAACTGAAGCAAAAGTCGTTTTTTAAATTCGATAGTTTGATAGAATTCAGTATTTGTTGGATATACTTAATAATAACTTCGCTGCTATAATCAATAATCTCAATTCTGATACCATTTTAGAATCTCCATTAAACAGGCCAATTTTTAAGAAAGCAGCACTACAGGTTTTCATACTTTTTTTTTACACAGTGCGATGTCAAACTTGCCGAAAGAAAAACTCAGATTCTTAAACTTTAAATTAGTCTTGGAAAATTTTAAAAACTGCTAGTTATTTATTCATTTCGTTAGAAGGGTCTTAAAGCAAATTTAATCAGCTTTTTTTCACAGCAATCGAAACTGAAAAACTCTAATAACTGTGGTCGTGGCATCGAAAATGGTGAACAAGGGTGCCGCATTTCCAAAATTTTGAAAATTTGTGATTTCTCCTTTTCCATGCGACTTTTACTAAATATGAATTATTAAATTTTCAACACTCCTGAGCTGAGCTATCCAGCACTGTAAGGTAGTCCACTATATACCGGACACCCTGTATAAGTATGAGAGAAATGCTTTATCCACATTTTGTCACGCGATAAACGCAACCATACTGGGCCCGCTGGTCTTATAATTACGCTTAATCAACAGAGCTAGCAGATCTGTCCTTGATAAATATTATGGCCGTGTTTATCGATTTAAATAAACGTGGATAAAACAGCTGTCACATTCTGACCACCAAAGTGCAAGAGTGACGAATGCTTTATCCACCACGATACGGCTACCATAATACAGGAGCAGTAACAAATAAAAAACATCGTAAGAATATATTTATTACGTAAAAACTACCAAATAACTAAGTATAACGGTATAAAAATAACGGTGTCAAAAGGCAGAGAACCATTGAATTTATATGTATAGAAAGACGATATCCAAACGTGCAGTTGGGTTTTCAAGCTTGCTTTTATTTGCATAAAGGGTGAATACCCATAGCAGTGCAGCGGGGTAACGCTGCGAGCGTGCTTGACTCGACGCTGCGAGCGGGTGCAATGGCGGGTGTAAACATCGAGTGAGTTAAAAATACTACGGTTCTCTGCCTTTTGGCAGAAATATGTTCGGCCGAATGTATCGTTTCCCAACCGTTTCATTTAACCCGCTTTTATTATTGTAACTGTAAATATTTCAGTATTTTTATAAAAATCGAACCTAACCTAACCTATAGTGGTCTAAGATCCGAATAGCAGACGATTTGCACCGGACTGTTTATTCGATGAAAAGTATTTTATATCAAATTTAATACGCTAAATAATATGTGGCGAATAAGTAGGCTGAAAATTTTCAGTCCACTACTTATATCATTACAAAAATATAAAAACGAACTTTTTTTTAAAATTGCAAATGCTTGTTTAATAAACAAATTACATACTAATCGAAAGTATGAAGTCTATAGAATATGCAAAACGTTAGGTTTGGTGCAAATTATTAGTACCGACTTACCTGTTTATACCTGCCTACCCAATAGTTTGACGGGAAACAAATAGTCAACCTAACGTTTGCATATTCTATAGGCTTCATACTTTCGATTGGTATATCTTGACGTGTAAAAGTGCCCGTGCGGCGTACTTACTGAATAAATTTCTTTTATATTTTATCTTTATCGTATGTAATTTGTCGTTTAAACAAGCTAATGCAATTTAAAAAAAAGTTCGTTTTTAATATTTTTGTATTTTTGATAAAAGTACTGGACTGATTTTTTTAAAATTTTAATTAATTATGTACTGCACTGAAATTTTTCAGCCTACCTACCTATTCGCCATACGAGTATATTACCAAGCATTTTAAATTTGGTATAAAATACTTTTGCCCGGTGCAAATCGTCTTCTATTCGGATCTCCTACTATAGGGTTCTACACGCTGGTATCGAAATAAATCCTGAAATATTTACAGTTACAGAAAAAAAACCGGGTAGGCAAATGAAACAACTGGGAAACGATACATTCGGCTAAACATATTTCGGCCAAACGGCAAGATATCAAATTCAATACCAAGTTATAGGTACTCCATATTATCCATGCTAAATCCGCCATTTTTCGTATTACTTACTTAAATTCAATTACCTAAGTACGGTGGTACTCGTAAGTAGCCGCAGCTGTTTTGTCAGTTTGTTTGTAGTGTGTTGTTTGTTTAACGTCATGTTTGGACTGCTGGGGGGTTATTACGACATAGCTATGCATTTCAGATTACGCTGCAAGAAAGGGACAGAGCTATATAACTGCTATAGCTCTGTCCTTTTCGCTCGCCGTAAAATGAACTGCATTGCCATGTCGTAACAGAGGCCGACCAGCGAGTGGTGACACAAGCATTTTTCTCAAATTCTTCATATGGCAATAATTTTACATATGAAACAAGCTGTCACATTATGAGCACGTATCCAGTCGCTATGCATTTCGTGTTACCAGCTAGTGATATTTTGAATTTGCCGCCATTTTTTTGTGTCACCATTCGCTGGTCAGACTCTAACCCCCCTACACTAAACTGTCAAAGGCGTTACATAAGTGTGCAGCTACCTATAATGACTACTGTACCCAGTGACACTCGCAGCGCGCTAAGACGAATCTAACAAAACATAGATTCGCTATTTTTTGCACTCTAAGTACCATTTTCACCAAACGATTAACATCGTTTCCACTTAACAGACGTTTAAAGCGTTAACAGCTGTCAAAATATATAAACTGTCGATTAACATTGATTAAATTTAACATCGTTCGTTGAAATTAGTACTAAAAATAATTATACCAACTAAGAGAGATTTTCTCTAAGTTGACATAAGTTAAATAACTATTTCCCCCGGTAGTAGTGTCTTATTGAAATCCTAACGAATAAATTATAATGATTGTGATTGTCATGATGATTAACAATAGCGAGATCATTAGTGATTTAATAACAATTGTTAATATAAAACGTCTTGTTACGGTCGTATTCAATCAAGATGCCTATTCAGAAGAAAGCCTGCGGCGATCTAATTAATAATTATTCATTTAATCAAACAGAGGGCTCAGACAAGATGCACTACCCTAACTAACGTTTCTATTCGATTCGTTTTTAAACCAATCGCGTCACTGGTAGACCACGTAACTTTTCGTATCACGTCATCTTCCAGTGACGCGATTGGTTTAAAAACGAATCGAATAGAAAAGTTAGTTAGCGTAGTGCATCTTGTCTGAGCCCTCAGGTCAGGAAGTGGACTATAGGCTGCCTAATTATTGCCAAGCCAATGAATTACAAATCATTAATTTCTTAAGTACCCGAAACCGACGTACGTGCATGACTCGATGTATGAATGTGGAAGAAGCGAAAGAGATTTGTCAGGATCGTAGCAGGTGGAAAGAAGTAGTCTCTGCCTACCCCTCTGAGAAACAGGCGTGATTTAATGTATGTATGTATGTAATTTATTGAATTACTATATTGTACTATAGAAATGTAAAGCTTTCTTTCACTGAAATTACACTTTATGACTAAGATATTTAAAAAAAGTATTAATCAGTCAAATATTATATTTATTTACTTCTTTTTTTTAACATTACAATAATAACGGTCAAACTCGCACACGTTTTCTTTATTAACTTAGATATTACTCAAAATCATTGGTCAAATCTAATTGTTGGTATTAATTATATACCTATAGGATGAGACAGACATACATAAACTCCTGCCTTTATTCCCAGTTTGGGGTAGGCAGAGCTACAGAATCAATTGCTTTTAATTTCAAATTTCAACCCTTTTATAGAAAACTTGTGCAAAATAACGATCACTTATTCTAACCTTAAAAAAACGAAGTGTTTTCCTTTTCTGAAACAGCGTAAAACAAAGGTATAATTATTCAGGAGATAGTTTGAAAATAAATAAATGAGTCTTTATTATTGTGATATTAATCTCATAAATAATGTTTTCTAGGTTTTTAAGGGTTCCGTACCTCAAAAGGAACCCTTATAGGATCACTTTGTTGTCCGTCCGTCCGTCCGTCCGTCTTTCTGTCAAGACCCTCTATGTGCAAATTTTCATGTGCGTAGTAGACTAATATTGTTGGAAAAAGCGCTGAGATATGAAGTTAATTCGTACGAAAAATATGTGTTTGCTAATGTATATAGTAAATTTTGGGATCAAATTAGAACAAAATAGGCTTGTTAAAATTATTCAATCGAATTGACGCAGGATGCAGGCGGCAGGGCCCTCCACGTTAGAGCGCGGAGGGAGAGGGCTTTAATAGCGTTCATCCCACCTGGCTACTGTCTAGACAGGAGATAGTGTATCACGGGGACGCCGCCGCGGGTAATTGATATGGGTACCTTAATGAGTCCAGCTTTGCGCTTCCACGCCCAAATTGAAGATAATTGAACCAATGAAATTCATTATCAAACACGCGCCGTGGCGTTTGGTGCGTTTCTTTTGTTCACAGACAGCCTCTTCAGGTGTGTTATTCTCTTAAAAAACGGCGGCCGGTCGAACGGACGAGCGAATAAAAGCGGCGAGTTTAAGTAGTCCCGTCCGACCGAACAAAACACATTTTAGCGCATGCATTGTCAATTAGGGAGCCTTATACGTTCGTGAAGTCATGCTGCCAAATTGAATACACGCGCTAAAATGTGTTTTGTTCGCTCTGTCGGGACTACTTAAACTCGCCGCTTGGATCACCTTTGCTTGTTGAGAGAATCACCACCCAGATAGGATATAGGATCACAGAACCGGTACGGAGTAGTAGTGACTGGCGAGTTCTAAGGGCATGCAGTTGAGAATATCTACGCAATCGCTAAATTCTTTAGTTAATAACTGTGGAACCCTTACTAAAATAGAAACTAGCTGCAACATTTTAATTAATTCTTGTAATTTTCCCTTTTTTTATGGCAAGGGGAAGGCACGCAAGCCCTCAGGCCACCTGAGGGTAAGTGGGATCTGAGACCCATAGACATTTGAAACCTCAAGACTACAATCTTGAAACTGCAATCCTAAGCTAAGACTTCAAATGCGTTGCCAACCCTGAGGACTAAGATGGAATGCCTCTATGCTAGTAATTTCACCGATTGTCTTATCCCCACACCGGAACACAGCAATGCGAACACTTCTGCTTGGCGGTGGTTTAATGATAAGATGGTTGGTGGTAGCTATCCGGATGGACCCTGCACAGGGCTACCACCACTAATATCCCTTATAGTCCATATCACGAAACATCATTAATTTCATGTTTTATTTCATAACTTTTTCAATGGTGTCTTACATAATTAGAATCAATACGAATCAGCGAAGTTGTTAAACCTATTGGCCCGTTTTTTTAAATATTTTTTTAAGTAATCTCATAAAGTTGTTTTTTTCATGCAAAGTGAAAAGCAAACACTGGGACACCTATGGAAATACAAACTGCTCTATCAGCCCTAGGCGGGTTTGCGTCGGTTTCTGGGACACCCTGTATAAAATTATATATATCCTGAAATAGCTCTGTCACGAGATTTTGAAAACACCGCAGCGGAAATGGATATTTCAGTAAACACCATTCAGCTTTAGCGGTAGTAGGTTTTATAATAAAAATAGTATTAAATAAATAGTTTAAGCGCAATTGACTTAGCAAAAATTAGTAAAGAGACATGTTAAACATTTAAAATCAGATAATCGAAACACTGCGTTTAGATCGAACAAATATACTAGAATTCTACCCATCCAATTATAAAATGGAGACTAAACTGTTCTAGAGCATTCTTTCCAATGCTCAGATAATCGACATAAATCATTAATAATAAATAATACACATACATACATAAATACATAAAATAACGCCTGTTTCCCAGACGGGTAGGCAGAGACGACTTCTTTCCACCTGCTACGATCCTTAGAAATCTCTTTCGCTTCTTCCACATTCATACATCTAGTCATGCACGCACGTCGGTTTCGGGTACTTAAGATTCGGCCCTTTTCCAGTATTTCTCCGATTTTATTCGAAAAAGTACGCCTAGGGCGGCCTCTTCCGACCCTTTCAGTCACTTTCGCTCTGTATATCTCTTTCGTCAATCTTCTTTCATCCATCCTTAAAATAAATAATAATAAATAAATCATATAATATAAATCAGGGTACAATATCACACCAATTGACCTAGTCCCAAACTAAGCTCTAGGCTTGTACTATGGGTACTAGACAACGATATAAATACTTATATAGAGAAATAAATGCTTAAATACAAAGAATCGATAGGCCCGGAATTCAAACTTAGGGTGGAATACTAAAACAATTATGGCAAAACAACGTTTTTATTGTAAAACTAGCTGTTCCCGGGCCCACGTCGTTGGACAATAAACATTTTTTTGGGATATTATATAGCCTACGACACTCATAAATAACGTGGCTTTCTATTAGCTTCTTTTTTTCAATTCGGTGCAGTAAATGCAGAGATTGCCCCCTACAACGTCACAAACTTTACCTCTTTATAAGTATAAATAGATAATTTCATGAAACATCTTTTGATATGAGATATGGAGAACTATGAGGGTTCCGTTTTCGCCTTTACAGAAAATAAGCCGAGCGCGTTAATATTTCATTGACTAATAAATAAATAAATAAATAAATAAATAAATATCAGGACAATATCACACCAATTGACCTCGTCCCAAACTAAGCTCTAGCCTTGTACTATGGGTACTAGACAATTATATAAATATTTATATAGAGAAATATATACTTTCTATATTATAGAAAACATCCATGACTCAGGAACAAATATTCGCGCTCCTCACACAAATATCTGCCCTTACCGGGATTTGAACAGAGGACCGCTAGCTTCGTAGGCAGGGTCACTACCGACTAGGCCAACGCGTTGTCAAACTGGTCAGTTTAATAAAACCTGTCAAAACGGTTGTTCTGGCGAGCGTTGTAAAAGCCCATTAGTTAATAAACCGATCCTTTTGGATGTGGCGGCTTTTCGGACGTGATCACTTAGTCTGCCCACGCGGCTGCAACACGAATAATGCATTTACGTGTTAAGCGTCGATCACATATCGTTAGCGATACTTTAAAATAAATACCGCTTTATTTTGAGTTGAATTTGCGTACGAAAGTTTGCGTATCATCACCAAACATCGGTATCAACGTTCAGTTTTTATGCAAATGTAAGGGTAGCAAAAAAAGAAATACGTTCGAATATTTAATGAATAACAACATTTATTTTCTGTTATTTTTTAAAACATCATTTATGCAGCAGCTAACTGTATCTATATTTATGCTGTACTTATGCTTAAAGAGGTTTATATTCTAAATAATGTCATAGAACCTTAATACTTATTTTGCATTCGAAAAACAATATGTGCCAAATAGGTAACGTATGTCAATTTAATTGTCACACCAAATAAATATTAGTCAGGGTGGAACGGTAATTAAGTCATGTGTACAAAATTTATATGGAATTTACGTCAAATTTCAAATATAGAATGTCGAACGGTCTATACAGATGTGTTACAACTATATGCAAGAGGTCATTTACTTAAGTTTTTCACTTATATATTATAAGAGATGTCAAAGGTTAACAGCAAAATCTATGGAACAAATTTTAGAAATTAATTAAACCTTTAATACATTTTTAGCGTCTTTCTTTTTGTTTATAAAAAATATAAATTCTAAATACTAGATGTATTTGTTTTTCTGCAAACCGTACTTTGCCATGAAAACTGAACGTTGATACCGATGTTTAATCATCACACAATATGAACGCTGTTTTAAAATTCATTATACTTAAATCTAAGTAACTATTCACTTAGTTGGCCAGATAAGGGTTCTTTTACAAGTCGGTCTACTAACGATTCAGACAACGTACATTGCTTAGAAAAAACACATTTTATACTGCCAATTTTGAAGTAAAATCACAAATAAATGGTTTAGTAACTCAATGGTACTTCAGTATCCATGTAAACAATTTACATACTTAATAATTATGTGAGACTTTAGGAATTTCCATCAACAAAGTTAAACGACCACAAGAGCAGACCAAGCCAGGATGGTCCGCTCAAATACATCCAATCGGTTCAATTCATCTATTTTTCGCATTAATTAAGCAGTCTTTCGCTTAATTGACAGCTCAACATATGGTTGAGGGAGGCGACGGCGGAGATACGCGTCATACTCGTGGACGGGTGCTGCTTGTGGGGTCCGGACCCCACGTCCTGTCTGTTCACGCTTGCAAGGACTTTTCCTTTTTAGGATTCAATTATTAATACGTTTCCTTAAATAATATTTCAAAACGGTAATTTTGTGCTCCAAATAGTAACTTTGGAAATCAATTAACTTAATACAGTTTTATATTGAATCATTGAAAAACCTGTGCAGGTATAATCTCTTGAAAAATTCGTCGGTTATTTCGTCTCTGGTTTTAACTTGAACTTTCATTAAATGAAAAATACACGCACTTAAAATATTTATTAAGATCTCAGGAGCTCCTTGCTCCGAGTATTGAAAAGCGACTCGTTTGATAGAACCACGTAACTGGAGAGCTTAGAGACGAAGTGAACTATAAGAAAAACAGAAATGATATTTATTTATTTTATCGGTCGAATGATTGCTACTTTTCTTTTCTCCCGAGACCTGTCGATTTCTTGTGCCACTGACCTTTGATATTTGATCAAAGTAACTTATTCTTGCGGTATTTTCTTTCATGTTATTTTATAGTCAAACAATGTCTGGTTGTTAAGGACAAAGTTGTTTTCTTTCATTTACATCTACTACGTATAATCATAATACGGCCTTGGTGTGCCATTGAAATTTGACGCACACACGTAACTCTTGTGTGATTTTGAGCATCAGTATTTGTAATGCTTACACGTGTGTATTCAGCAATAGTTTAGTTCGATTTGGCTTTACAATTCTACAACGTCTAACATCAAAAATAACTGACTGCTCAAATTACGAGTGAGTTTATTTGCGTAGCGGTTAATTCCCGATCAAAAAGACTTCAAAGGGGTTATTAGTTTGAACCCTCTGTCTGTCTGTCCGTCGCTGCGGCAACAGCGCCGGGAGGGATGATCTTATTTGTATTGGCTTATCATTTGTTGCCTTATTTTGTGTAATTGGTTCTTAGATTTAACGGAAATCCAATCGACATTAAATAATACCGATTTTTTTTCTGCAAAATGGTAGTGGGAAACTAGTACCTTTCAAAAATATTGAACGGAGGAGGTAGTTAAGGACTCAATTAAAAATACCTTATTTTATTTTTCTTTTGTGTTACGATGATTAACCACGTTATAAATAATTGTATGACTCATTTTCGTTACACGATGGAAAATATTGAACATTGTCTCAAGTTAGAGAGTAAGGAAGTAGCGATCCAGACGGAACGCACACCAGAGGGCACTGCTAAGATGCATTGCGCTAACTAACGTTTCTATTCGTTTCGTTTTTAAACCAATCGCGTCACTGGTAGATCACGTGACTTTTCGTATAACGTTATCTACCTGTGCCGAGATTGGTTTAAAAACGAATCGAATAGAAACGCTAGATAGCGCAATGCATCTTGGTAGGGCCCTAAGGTCTTACCACCCAAAACAGGTTTTTTAATAATAAATAAAAATAATACGTCAATATCAATGAGGACAGCTGCGCTAGCCGCCATGATGTCCATTTAGACTTAAATCCCAAAGCTTCCCCTACGCGCTGCTCCCCGCGCTTTTAGGGCGTCCCTTTGGTCTGGCCATCCGTGTAGATTACCCGGCCGCGTGTCAGTAACATGACTCTTTCACGTGACAAAGGCCTCGGCATTATTATCTTGTCTTTTGAACTGTATATACCTACCTACCGTCTGAAGTGACAGTTATGTCATTCCCTGAAGGGTACACTTAACAGCTACAAGATGTGCACTTTTGATGCCGATTCGATGCTCTCAAGTAGCACATAAAAATATTAATTATCAGAGACTGGAATTTACGAAGCACTTTTGTTCAATAAATTAGTGATCGCTACCACCATTTTATCCTTTAGCCAACCGCCTAGCCTAGTGTTTCCATTATTGTGTTCCGATGTGGGGATAATCTTAGTCCTCAGGTTTGGCAACGAATTTACGGTCTTGGGATTACAATCTTATCCTCGTAAGGCCCATTGTGCAATGGCATGTCAATTTGAACTGTATTGCAATTGGAATAAAGTTTATTTTCCTTTCTTCATTAATTGAAAATGGCATTTTTGAACAAACGTAATTGACTTTTATTGCCTTGATGGTAGATTCAAAGTCCCACTGACAAAGAACTGGCAGTTTGTAGTACGGTGGGCCTTATGAGGTTATTGTAGTATTGAGAATGCAAATGTCTATGGGTCACAGATCCCACTTATCATCAGATGGCCAGTGTCTTGTTCGCCTTCTCCATACCCAAAAAAAAAAACTCTCTGTAGTACTTATATGTACAGAGTCTGTATACACCGTGCTCGGGACGTACCCGAAGGATTTTAACCATCGATTCTAGACCCTATTTGGAGTATATAATGTGGTATAACATGTAGTCCAATAACGCATAATTTTCGAGATTTTTCTTATTTAAAAAACAATTACATAGTTAATTTAATTTGAACCTTAACCTATAGCATTATTTACCAAGAAAGATTCATGATGTTTTTAGCAATATCATCAACTTACACAATAAATTAATTTAATCAATTTCTTAGTAAATAATGCTTTATGTTAAGGTGACAGAGTTCAAATTAAATTAATTATGGAATTGTTTTTTAAATAATAAAAATCTCGGAAATTATGCCATATTGGACTACATGTTGGACCACATTATATACTCCACATAGGGTCTAGAATCGATGGGTAAAATCCTTCGGGTACGTCCCGGGCACGGTGTATAAGTGAACAGAAACGCTTAATTAAGGTATTTAATAGGAATAGTTTCTAAACAGGATGTAACATATTGTATGCGTCCAAAAAGTTAACTCACGCAATTAAATTTTCTATGAAACTTTTCCGTTGTGACACGAAAATTAGACATACAATTGTAGGGATACTTTTCGTCGCACGACGGAACTTTTTTCGCCTTTGATGTGTTAACAACGCTACTATGGTCCAACTTCTTGGCCCTCAACAATGAATTTTTTATTTACACGTGTTAGTACATGGTCTAAGATCCGAATAGGTGAAGATTTGGACTGGGTTGTTTATTCGATGAAACGTATTTTATACCAAATTAAATACGCTAAATAATATTAGGTTAAGGGTTTATTAAACCCCCCTCTATTTTAATGACGGTAACTTACTACCTTGTTATAAATTTACGAAGCTCTGCCACTTAATTGACGGCGCAGGGTTGCATCAATGTTCGAGAAATTTAGTATTTAATTTCACGTTCATCGAAGCGACCTAACAACGTCGCTGCGACGTAACAACGTCAATGAAATTGGCGCGGTGCACCTTAGTAAATTGAAAAACACTATGTTGCCGGTGAGGTAAACGGAATACGTGCTAAATGAGAGCACCCTGTTTGGAAGTTATTTCCGTACCACCGTAATAGTTATTGCACCAACAATGTTCGTAATGGTGCAATGGCGGGGTGTGGATTGAAACATTTGAAACCACTATGACAGTTGATCGTATTAGCTTGAGTTATAAAACAGGTTTTTGCACAAACACAACGGGACAGTCTCTATTCCACCTTCCCTTCAATAATATTCTTAACTTATGGTAGCTCCTATGTTATGCACTTGGTAAAAAAACAACCTTCACTGTGCATCACTTGGGGATTGATGGTAGTGCCTCGAAAACCCACATGAAAATAATTTAGGAACCAAATTGACGCGCGCACGTCACTGCTAGGGGGAGGGTGGGGAGCTGTCTGATGATTGTCATCTGTTTGTACTCGCTGAAGCACACTCAATCAACGGTGATTTAGGCATTATTTCGACTCGTAAAGGCGCGTCCGCCACACTAATTAACATTGCATATCGTTGCACCAACAGTGTTCGTAATGTTCAATGGCGGGGTGCGAATTGAAACATTTGAAACCACTATGACAGTTGATCGTATTAGCATAAGAATAAACAATAACTACACGTAGAAGCGAATCTCCTTTACCAAGGCCCCAAATGCCGCATTTTAAATACCTACTTCCCCCTTCACCCCGCTACGCCCCTCTGCCTTCCGCGCCAAAGTTAGGGCTGTCACTTGCGAAATATTTTAATCGGTTTATGGATGTTGTATACAAGTTTAGTCACGAAATGTTATTTATGTTTTTCTTTAACGTGGAAACATTGTTGCAAAATGAGTTTTTTACATTTACGTTCAATTAGGTAATAATAATTTTTGATGATATTAAAATTATCTCCAGAAAATTACATGGCTTATGTGGCTATTAATCATATATATAAAACAAGGAAACGAGTCTATAAACAAATTTTAAAATAATAATTAAGCTCAATAAGTCTTATAGTCTGGGATCCAGAGTTACTTTTTACGTTCCTTTCGGCAATACGTCTTACGATATATTTTCCGTACTAGTTGACAGAGTCCACACACGCAGCTATTAAATATATTCAATTTGCCATGGGAAAACATTACTGCAGTCAAGTTATTTGATGACAAAAAGAATATTAATAGATAAGAATAGTATTTTGCAATAAAGCTTTTTCAACTTAATCAAAATTCAAAGTAATGGACCCCCATTACTTTGAATATTTTTGCATATTAATATATATTTCGTCTGTGACACCCCTGACTGACTAGACACCTCAGGTGTCGCCAGGCGGTAGGTATCTAACGCGCGGAGCGCGCGTAGGAAGCCGTGAGTTTCGCTTCTACGTGTAGTTATTGTTTATTCTTATGGTATTAGCTTGAGTTATAATTTTTCAATATTTTTGTTAATGTCATTAAACACTGTTTCCGTTTTGCTAGGCTTCTTTGTTTTGCGGACGATATGAAAATCTTTGCCGAAATTACGTCACTAGATGATGCTACTGCTTTACAATCCGATCTTCGCCGTCTGGATGATTACTGTAATTTCAATAAGTTGGACCTCAATCCTTCAAAGTGTTTTACATTAACTTTTTCACGTAAATTGAATCTCATTTCTACCTCTTACACGTTCAAGGGAAGCATTCTTCAAAAAGTGTCAAGCATGCGTGATTTGGGGGTCATCCACGATTCTAAACTTATTTTTAATGATCATATTAATGAAATAGTATCTAAAGCTGCCAAGTCCCTTGGTTTCATAATGCGTAGTTCAGCTTGTTTTTCGCGTCCTAAGACCTTGAAAATCTTATATTGTGCTTACGTGAGGAGCAGGTTGGAATATGCATCTCAGATCTGGAATCCCCATTATCAAGTTTATATTGATAGGATTGAACGTTTGTAAATTTGTTAAATTTCTCTGCTATAAATTAAATGTAAAGTATAGTTCCGCCAATTACTTTAACCTGTGTAAGCTTCACCATCTGTTACCGCTTGTAAAGCGCCGGGAGGTTGCTGATATAGTTTACCTATTAAATATCGTTAACAGTAATGTTGATTGTCCTGATTTGTTGGGCAGAGTCTCTTTTAATATTCCCTCTAGGAGTGTGCGGAATTATCGTCCTATTTCTGTTTCCCGGGCTTCAACTTATTATAGAAAAAATAGTTTTTTGTGCAGAGCTAGTAGGAGTTTGAATAAAGTGTTAACGAATGATGTATTAGACTTTGACATATTTGCGAGTAATATTAACACTATTAAAAATAAATTAATGCAATTTTTTGTAAACAATCTTAATCCAAGATAAATCTTTCGAGAGCGGGGTTTGTGCTGCCGGTAAGCTTAGTTATAGTTCACAGTAAATGTTTGGTGACCTGTAGTAGCTGTAACATATTTGCACTGTAGGTATAATCGCTGTAAGGCTCATTCTTTTTCAACATACTTAATTGCTAAATGTGAGAACCTGTAATTGGCTATGTGTTGTTAGTCTTAATTCTAAATTTTTGTAAAGCTGTTGGTTTTCCATGGATCCATAAATAAATAAATAAATATAAAACAGGTTTTTGCACAAACACAACGGGATCGGTCTCTATTCCACCTTGCCTTCAATAATATTCTTAACTTATGGTAGCTCCTATCTTATGCACTTGGTAAAAAAACAACCTTCACAGTGCATCACTTGGGGATTGATGGTAGTGCCTCGAAAACCCACATGAAAATAATTTAGGAAGCAAATTGACGCGCGCACGTCACTGCTAGGGGGAGGGTGGGGAGCTGTCTGATGATTGTCATCTGTTTGTACTCGCTGACGCACACTCAATCAACCGTGATTTAGGCATTATTTCGACTCGTAGAGGCGCGTCCGCCACACTAATTAACATTGGTTCGTTGCACCAACAGTGTTCGTAATGTTCAATGACGGGGTGTGAATTGAAACATTTGAAAACACTATGACTGATCTCATTAGCTTGAGTTATAAAACAGGTTTTTGCACAAACACAACGGGATTAGTCTCTATTCCACCTTGTCTTCAATAATATTCTTAACTTATGGTAGCTCCTATCTTATGCACTTGACCAGGGTCCGCAAACTACTCTTGATTATTTAAGGGTTCACGGAACATGTCTATTAAAAGTTTAATGTGATTTTGATCTCTAACTGTAGAAATAATAATATTACTTATATTTTTTCACTTTATAAAAACCTTCAAATTTACAAATAAGTTAGTTAATAAAACGATATACATTTCTGCCCTCATAAGCCGTAAGGCGATATCTCAAACCCAATAGCCAGCAGATACAACCCTCTCCTGTTAGTAATAAGGTTGCACTTGCTACAGGAGTTTTGTCAGAGATACCGCCATTTGTCTTAGCATGGCAGATTTGCTCTCCCCTTTTCTTAAGTTTCCGTTACCTCATCCATGCAATTAACAGTAAAGAACGTATCGTCAAAAAACAAAATGGATCCGAAAGCAAAATTTACTCGTACACAGAGAAGAAAAGACTAATTTAACGCTGTGATTTTTCAATCTTGAATAGAGTTAACTGCTATTAAACGTCAATTAAATTAAATAGGAGCAGCAAACTACACCTAACACAGCTTTGAAAACTATTTATCGCAAATTCTCGCTGGAAAATAACTGCAGAATTGCAATCTCACTCAGGAAATAACCGCGGGCCTGGTGCACATTGAATCATGAGAATTTAATAAAAATATAAATAGAGTTGGAGTATAATATTTTTCCAGCTTTAATTCAACTAACTGTGTTAAAACTAGGCTTATCAAGATTTTAACACGTTTATGTAGCTATTGTCTCTTTTAATTGAAGTTTTACTCACTTTTATGAATATTTTACCCTCAAATGTAATTATAAGTATTGGAAGGATTGGATTGAGCTGTTCAATAGCTGGTAGGTAAGAAGGTTCGTCGAGAGACTCGTTTGATTTGTCTTTCAATAATGAGTTAGTTATATCGCAAAATTGGCAGATTTGTTACACGATGCCTGTAAAAATAATCCGTTTCCCCATCGTCTGTGTTATCAAACTAAAAGGATTTAGACGAATGGTCCTTACCTATTTTTTACATAGATCGATATAGTACCTTGTTTATTTAATGTCATGTTTAACCTGCCATATATGAATTGTCACAGCGATTAAAGTGACAAGGTACTAAAGTGTGCACATATTTATGAATTCGATTGTAGTAATATTTGGGTGAATCAACTTTTTTTACCCACACATTTCTGTCTGTTGCCCACGGTTCAGATTTTAATAAATAAAATAAAATCTGGGGACTTATTTTAAGTGAAATTATTTTTAAATTGTAGTAATATCATTAACTCCTTTCATAAATAAAATTATAATGTATTGTTTAAAAATGTATGTAATGAAAATGTGGTAACTCAGTTGACAATTCACTATTTATCACACAAATTCGCGGACAGTAACTCAGTAGACACGTAATTACCCAATTTTCACACATTTTAGAAATTAGATATGGTTAGGTATTAGAAAAAGATAGATTGATAAACTAGTAAAATGACTACATCATTAAAAACGAAAATAAGCAGTGATATTATATTTAAAAACAAACATGTTTGTTGAAATCCGGTAAAATAAAAGTGTTGGTAAAAAAGTTGATTGACCCATTTACTCGAATGCGCAATTTCTGAATCGTACCTACATGCGTCCGTTTTTGATAACTTGCCTTGTTAGGCTGATTTTAAAAACAAAATGGTTCAGTATTTGAGGTCCCTACTATCCTATTTTAGATGCGTGTGGAAAGGAACTAGGTCGTCGATAGAACTTTATTAAGGTCATGGTTCACTACTTTTAGGTATTCGGGAATTCACAATGCGATATGCCAGTTACAGTGCACCAGCTTGGATTTAGACGTGATTGCGTGCTGCATATAAGATGAGACTATCGCAATCACAAGCGACGTAATAGGTAACTGTCGGTTGAGAAACACGTAAGTAGTGGTCTAAGATCCGAATAGGAGACGACCTTCACCCAGCTGTTTATTCGATAAAAAGTATTTTATATCTTATAATAGTTGGCTGAAAATTTTCAGTCCAGTACATAGATAATTAAAAAAAAACTAAGAAAAAATTGCTGTTGCTTGTTTAATAGACAAATTACGTACTAATCGAAAGTATGAAGCCTATATGCAAACGTTCGGTTTAATGCAAGTTATTAGTACCGTGATAGTCGGAGGCTCTCCGCTCGAAGTTGTTGACGACTATATTTACCTGGGACAAACGGTCCAGTTAGGTAGGTCCAACTTTGAGAAAGAGGTCACTCGTCGAATCCGACTCGGCTGGGCAGCGTTCGGGAAGCTTCGCAGCACCTTTTCGTCCAAATTACCGCAGTGTCTGAAGTCAAAAGTCTTTGACCAGTGTGTGTTGCCAGTGATGACTTACGGATCTGAGACGTGGGCGTTAACAGTGGGCCTTATAAGGAAGCTCAAAGTCACTCAGAGAGCTATGGAGAGGGCTATGCTCGGGGTTTCTCTACGTGATAGAATCAGAAATGATGATATCCGCAGTAGAACTAAGGTTACCGACATAGCCCGAAGAATAGCCAAACTTAAGTGGCAGTGGGCGGGGCACATTGCTCGCATGACTGACGGCCGATGGGGCCAGAAGGTTCTTGAGTGGCGTCCGCGGACCGGGAGACGAGCTGTAGGTAGGCCTCCAACAAGATGGAGTGACGACCTTGTAAGGATCGCGGGAACGCGGTGGATGCGAAAAGCACAAGACCGGTCTGAGTGGAGAGCCTTGGGGGAGGCCTATGTCCAGTAGTGGACGTCTTTCGGCTGACATGATGATGATGATGATGATGATTAGTACCGACTCAAAATCAAAATCAAAATCAAAATATTTATTCAGTAAATTGGCCACATACAGGCTCTTTTACACGTCGGTAATATACAGTGAATCTACTAGCGCTTCGGACAAGACCATCATTGCGGAGAAGAAGCGCCGCAAGAAACTCCAGCAGAAGGTCATTTTTTCAAACATAAAATACAATAATACTTAAAAGTAAGTTACATTACAAGGTAATAAAGCAACAAATATAAATTATTAGAACTATCACATATAAAAAAAATACAAATTCAAAATTAAAATCATTACAAATAAATGTAAAAATTAACAAGACTTACGTGTTTATACCTACCTACCCAATAGTTATGATGGGAATTTTTTTTTAATTAATTATATACCAGACTGAAATTTTTCAGTCTACCTATTCGCCATATATTACTCAACATAATACATTTGATATTAAATACTTTTTATCGAATAAACAGCTGGGTGAAGGTCGTCTTCTATTCGGATCCCCTACTATAGGGGTTATTTTCACGTCAAACGTTCAAGTTCCGCTGCAAAGTGAAAAGCTACTGTCATACGTAGTAATTAGTGAAAAACTTACTTTTTCACCGCAGTTTAATTCACGTAGAGGTCGTTTTGGTTTGTCAACTGTCAACTTTTCGGAATCAATGCGTATATCAGTCACTTCCAAAGTTCATGAATTCGTAATTGGAATTTGGAAGACAAATAATTATACCGTCTCGAACTTTCATGTCGACTAGGAGCCGTCCCATATATTTTTTAGGTCATGTCTTTGTTTACATAATTAGTGAGTCATCATTTTTATATTAACTACTGGAACCGTAAACTTTTGCAGAATTTCTTCAATCTCTAACGTGGTTTAGGTTATTTTAGATTTATGAAAGTCTTAAAAAGTAACAGTTTCACAAAAAAATACGTTATGACTTGCGACCTAAACACATTATGAATTAATTAAAATAAAATGTTTAAAATTATTCTTAGTTATTTTCATTTATATCGATTGCTGATCAGTTTAAAACCAGTTTCCCCAAATACTAGCTTAATAGATCGATTGCTAGACCCGCAAAAATACTATTCCGGTATTTTAATTAAAACTGTTAAAGCCGTTTCCGACAAAAATGTATTTAGTTGGATACATATACCTATGTAGTGATGACCAGATACCTGCACGAAATCATTATTTTTATAAAGTTTTTAAGCTCATTATTTTAGTAAAAACTAGCTGTTGCCCGCGACTCCGTACGCGCAAGTAAAACATACCCTATGTTACTCTGGGTTAATGTAGCATCCTAATGGTGAAAGAATTATTGAAATCGGTCCAGTACTTTGAATTTATTCGTTACAAACATACACACACACAAAAATACAAAAATACAAATCTATCCTCTTAATAATATTAAGTATACCTTCGATGTAAATACGAGCCGTTGTGTCAAACATTATTAAGTAATTGTTTCTATATATCTCACTGACTATCGATTTAATTTCATATATTTGATTGTCCCCAGGCCCTGCTAAAAATATCATCAGGATATCTCAGCAAGAAGATCCCTAACATACCTGACATCAAAGTCGATGGTGCTGAAGAAAAATGGTTCGTATGCACACCAACACACATTAACGCAATTTGCCGCCGCCTCTTGTCGAAGACTTTCTCTCGCGCCGCCTTTTTTGTTTTATTTCACACGATGTTCGCGTACTATCAAAAGGCATTAGCTATTCGTGTTCAAAGCATTAGCTGAAATTCAGTTGGATTTTTGTCCCACGGAACTCGAACTATCAGCGATTGGTTCTAGTTTTGTGTTGGCATTGGCATATATGCCATTTTTACTTGCCCCATACGCTGATGTGGCGTCGACGTCTGGAGCATGTAAATTATAAATTTGCAAACGAACGTGGCGCTCAAAAAGTTAAAGTTAATTTATTTTGCTTTTGTGTCGTTCTACTCATAATGGAACTGTGACAAGTTTGTATTTACTAGTATTGAATATCATTTTATAACAACGCTGCATTATCACTGAGACTAGTGACACTTTCATTTTGCTCAATGTATCTTATTATTCATTTGTTTTCTAAATGTATGTCATCTTGTTATGGCACCGACAAGCGAAGGATAAATTATAATATAAGTTCCTCGGAACATGTGGTTGGAAAATGAGTATAAGATTCAAGTGTAAAAACTAGTACTCATAACAAGAGTAATCAATTACAATAAAATGTGCAATGAAAAAAAATATTGGTCGCTTGTAACAAGATTGTGATTGTTGTGCATAAGCGTCTTGATCCCATACGAGCCTAACAAGACGATAGATACACCAACTAAGACATTAGATACATGAACTAAGATGTTCGTTGAATCACTAAAGAAATTGCTGTTGGTTACTATCAGTTTTGGTTTACATAACTAATATCTTAACTATTGTATTCATTTTATGTCAACTAAGTGAAAATCTCTCTTTGGTGGCTCTAATTTTTTTGAGTGTGCCTTCTGCTCAATTTCAAACTGCAAGATCATCCTCATAATTAACATGTTAATTACTTTGGTACTTTGTCGATTTCACTAGTCTGACAGTTTTATAAATGGCTATTCCAATCTGTTAAAGCGACAAGGTCCAAAGTATTACTTACCTATAACGTACTAAGTTTTATAAGGGCGCATTTGCTACACAACTGTGCGAGGCAGATTAGCGATGCGTGAAGAAAGTTCTAATAACACGACAGCTTCATTTATCTGGACTCTTACAGTGAAACTACGAGTATTTTTCAGTATTTATTTTCCTAGCTTGCTAAGCTCCATCGCACAGCTCTATCTTGAAGTCTCAGTTTTTAACGCGAAGAGGATTGTGAAGCTAAAAATTTCCATACAAAATGCGAAAACGTTTTTCTCCCCTTAAACCTAGTCCGATTTTTACGATTTTTGAACATGTTGTAGATATCATGAAAAACTATGTCTGTACGTTTTCCTTTACACGAATATATTTCTTAGAATGAAACAAATTTAAAAAACAAAAAACAGAAACGTACAGACCTAGTTCTTTATAATAACTACAACATAAACAAAAATCGTGGAAATCGGACTTGATTTAGGGGGTGAGAAACGTTAACGCCCGGAGCTAAATTTGTATGGTTTTTTTGACAGCTACTCGATTTTAGCGGCGCTTCACGATTCCTCTTAAGTTGTCCCATGAGAGCGAACAAACTACGTTTTAGGCCGTGCGTTCTCAATAAGGTAGCTTAAAATTCGCTCCGTGAATTTGGTCACTCCATCGACCGATCGAAAAGAAGCCGTTGATAACACCTTTGATGAAAACGCAGCCTGAGTAGTTACTCAAGATGCGCTTTGCGATTGTAATTAAGCTTAAAATTTAGAAATTTATCAGAATAGTAACCGGATTTGAAAGAGGTTGTACGTGGTTAGGACTTAATAATATGAATGTATGACTTATCTAACTACGCACTATCTGTTTGAAATCCAGCAATATCTAAATCATTGTTATAGTTCCCGTCAAAAAGGCCGTTGAACTTGGATGTAGTTGTTGCGAAACTAGATTAGAATAGAGTCTATAATTGAGTGAACACATCCAAGATCAGAGGTCTTTTTGCGTGACGGGCACTTTTCATATTGCGCTCTTTATTATTTGTCATATTCCAGATTATGTGTGAGTCTTATTGTCATTACTATATCAGGGGCCTCCTTCTACAATATCTTCGTATTTTTTTAACATGTGACATCTACTGTCGTGAATATTTTTATTCTAAGCATCGAACTTCCGATGCCGTTTCGAACTGACTTGAAGAACTTTGCGTAAATGTTAAATCACATTTTATCTATTTTTGACATTAAGCTGAAACATTTCATCAATTAGAGCTACAAATAGTAATAAATTTTGTGAACGGATATTGTTTGTTGAATAAATTACTTATTATATAATTTATATATCAAATCTTTATTATATTAAATTAGAAAGATAATATCGACGGTAAAAAGCGTAAACGCTGTAACCCACAATGTACCAAAAAATTTTTTTTACATATTCGGAATCAGATTTTTTTTCTGCGTCGAATGGTCCGGGTCTCGTGGCTCTACGACGATTAGAAAATTCTGTACAGCGTTGAAATTGTATGTACTTTTTTGACATATAGCAAAATTAATTGCTGTAAGCCGCCAAAAAACAGGTCTTTATTTTGCATTTGCATTTACACCAATTCATATTTTACAAATTTTTCGAGTCCAGTAGGTTACTGCGTGCGTAAAACCATTTCCACTGCCATTTACAGCGTTTACGCGTATTGAAAAAAAAAGTGACACTACACTTACTACGTTTTCTGTAAAATATATTTAGATGATAGCGACTTACTACGTTTTAATCAGACACCATAATGTGAATACTCACAAGTTACACCAAATATGAAGTAATACGCAAAAATATTACTGACCTTTACCTCATTTCTTAAACGATTGCTTATTATTGGTCGCTTGAGTTTACCGTATTTTAAATACGCGCTCATGCTGTGTGGGTAACGGCTTACCGCCCCGATCAGTCAGTCTGAGACCGCCGTGGGATCAAGTTGTGTGTGGTGTAAAGGTCTTTCACCGCGTGACAACAAAAGTTTAAAATGTAATTATATATATTTTAATAGTAAACCAGTGCAAATAATGTGAATAGTTAATACTGTACTAATGAATTCTTATTTCATTTAAATAGTAACTACTTAGTATGTATGATAAATTCTGAGAATTAAGTGTTGCTTTACATAATTATAAGTAATTAAAACTACTTTACGAATTTTAACAATACTTTGATAATAATTATTAGTTTGAAGAAACGCTAGTATAGTGTCTTAAACTTTTCAGTTTGTTAAACATTGATGTTTTTAATTTTTATTGACTTTATTTCATGAGTAAGTTAACTTGTGATATTTAATTTATCATAATAATATACTTCTTTTATACGAAGTGTTTGTAGCGATGCATAATTATCGTTAAAATAAATGTATTTCTTTTTTTTCAACTAGACTTGTATTGTAAATGTTTATAAGCATGTGTATATATATATATATATATATATATATATATATATATATATATATTTATATGTAGATGTTCGGATGTTTATATCTAATGGAGGATTGAAAATATATTTACATACACATACAAACACATTCGTATTAATAAATTCTTTAGGATAACATTTTAAAAAAGGATTAATAAATGTTATCTCATATTTACGTCGTTTTAATATCAATAACCTTTTTTGACATCTATCATTGAATACAATTATGATTTTTTTAAACTGCAAGCACTGCAGCGTAACATCAATTTAGGCAGTGCTCAACATTTAAAGAATGGTGGTTACATCACTTACGCTTATTAGAAATCACACTGATTATTACCTTTCCATACATTTAACAAAATCATTAACAGCGTTTTATCGTATTGAAAAAAAAAGTCAGGTTGCTGTAACCGACACTAAAAAGAAACCTAGTCACTTCTGGTACACGACAGGCATATGGTCTGATAGGGAATTTGAAAATACATATGTAGTATAAAAATGGCACCGATCGCTCAAATAAAAAAAAAGATGTGTTTTTTTTTGTAAAATTTCAAAAGTTTTTTGGCTCTGGTGTAAAGTTTGATTTTGCGGGTTACAGCGTTTACGCTTTTTACCGTCGATATTAATCTTAATCAAATATTTCATCCTAATAACATATTTTTAATAAATAGAACTTCTAACAATAACCTATTCGCTCGCTTTATTATCAATTAAGTTAGCTCATAATACTCGTATGTTGTTATGTCGACTAATTACGTGAATACAAATCATTCGTTTAACCCTTCATTAAATAAATGTCATTAACATTCAATCGTAATTAATCACTATTTAAACTGAGTACCCTATTAACTGCCAGCTTCAAATTTATCAAAATGTCAATTCAAAATGAAAACAGCACATTCGGTTATTAAAATTAATCCAATCATTATCCTGCTTAAACACGAAATATTTATTATTTACTTTATATTAAAGCTTAACTTTTAATCCTGGTTTTATAAGCGCTATTTATGTAACGCGTATAATCTGGATTAATTTGGTAGTGCGTTCTTTTCATTCACGGTGCTTGTTTCGAAGGCGGTCCGTGGTTCCGAAATCCAATAAGAATCCGAAGTTACTTTGCAGTTGCATTCAACGTCGACAATAGCTCGGTCTACTTTTTGCACTTTGTTGCGAGCTTCGATTTTCAAAGTGCGTGCCTATTCGGAATGCGACCGTTATTTATGTTCCGCAATGCCATAACGCCCACAAAAAGTGCAAACGTATCCATTAGGATTAGAATACAAAATATAGCTTCGTTGAAATGTAGAAATAATAGCCGATCCACACTTCATACATATATTTTAAGTTAACACCTCAACCCACGACTTGCATCCCTTCTGAGTTGACGCGTGGGCGGCAGTGATAACTTCCCTTTGCGAATCAATCATGACTTCTCACGGCGACTTGCATGCTTCATCATCTTTATGCTTTTTTTTTACCGCTTACCGCTTGTTGCCATCGCTGCCGCTGTCGCGCAAAGTCCTAGACAAGTTGCATTACATTAAAGACTACAGAAACTAAAGAAATGTATAGCTAGCGGACGTCAGCTTGCGTATAAGTACGCTGGATTCTACACTTATTTTATTAGCTTTCATTAAATACAACTTCGCTAACCCTATAGGCTGTGAGGCTGTGTTTAATCAAAGCTGTGCGAAGCAATTATCGATACGCGAGAAAAACGTCCACCAAAAGGATTACTTAATTTTTGTATATTGTTTTTTTTAGCTAGATAGATAGTTTTCGTGGACTCGATGGGGGCAGCCTTAGAGCTTACGTAGTGGCCCCTAACATTCACTGATTGGTCGAGCGTGTTCCTCTCCACAAACATGAGAGGGCGATATGCCGGCAGAGCGTTATAACATAATTTCTCTTTGTTTAACACTCCAATGACTTACACCTCCCAATACAGGAACATGTGGAACGTCTGGCGGACCGTTCTAGAAGAGAATGAGAAACTAGCGCGCGCGCGGCTCGCGGCCGTCGAGGTTTTCCAGCAGCAGATTGCCGACGAGGCCAAGATGCTGCGGCAGCATAAGCTCCTTGTCGCTAAAAAGGTCAGTTTATTTTTTTATTAAGGGGTACAGGAGAGAGATGATTGAGAACGCCGAGATTTTTTTGTAGAAGGACGGAGAGATTTTGGAATTATAAGTTCTTGAGTGAACTAACGTTTTCACTTTGAAATTAGTTCGATAATGACCACTGCAGTCACTGCTGACTTCATATTCTAAATAAATAATTCGATTGAATAGTGCCTCGCTATGTTTTGCTTCTTTAACAACATTAAACTTGGCCAATAGTATATGGTTCAACAAGGGACTAAAACAAGCCATAATGACAAGAGATATATTTAAACACGCGAGCGAGCGAGCGAGAGTGGCTATAGTTCGGTTTCATTATGGTTGTTTAGTCTCGCGTTAAACACTCGACTTCACTTCACTCTACTTTGCTTCACTCTACTTCACTTCACTCTACTTCACTTTGAATGCAAGGAAAAAAATCGAAGTTCAGTGCCGGATTAGCCACGTAGCAAGAGTAGCAAATGCTACGGGCCCGGTGCATTGGGTGGCCCCGCACACTCACGTCTAACCTCTAAAAAAGCGGCCTGTACACGTAGAGTTTGGACCGCGGGAAACGCCACGCGCCATTTCAATCTTCTTGCCGAACCGTACGTGTAAATGCAACTGTAATAGTAAAATAGTAAAAATGTGCGGTTCGGAGCGAAGATTGGGATGGCGCGTGGCGTTTCCCGCGGTCCGATCTTTACATGTATAGGCCGCTATTCTCCTGTTTTGGTACTTACATCAGTATGCGTGTACTCATATCCATCAGGGTTGACGATAGGATGAATAATCCAGTCGATATTCTCCAGCAGAATAACATAAATAAACCCCCACACAAAATAGGCGCATATCTGAGTCGCCCCGTTGCAGAAAAGAGCCCGCCACAACCTGTAATCTAAAGCGAACCGGGGTCTCTTAATAGAATTTTCTACGGACCCTCAATCCGGCACTGACGACGTTCTATACAAAACTACAATATTGATTATAAGAAAGTTTCTTACTAATTCGTTCCGCGGTTTTTTTTTATACCGTGCCGCTTTAAATGCTTTCATATTTAGCCAACAGGTTCAAACTTGAAAACTATTTTAATACTAATTGCACCATGCATAATAAAATGAATTCATCCTTAATAGATTCATATTCGTAATTATTATTCATGTTTCACGAAATTAAATAGTTTTTTTTAATATTTTTGCACAGTTGTAATTTTGAGGTTATTTCCATGGCCTAAAACTGGTCCATAAACAATCACTGAAAATCGCAATAAAGGCAATAATTCGCCATTCACAAACACTGTGATTGACTGTTTAGGGGCTTCCAAAGAAAATTAAAAAAAAAGAAGTACTTTAGCCCCTAGAGATTAATAAGGAGCTTTAGTCCCGATGATGTGCAGAGACTAAAGTAATATTTTCAGAGCATGAGAAGTGAAAAGTACATTAGACTTCTGTTGACAGCGATTTATAAAAGCAATTATAAATATTTATGAGGGTCTAGAAGTAGTTTCCTTTTGAATTAGAAAAAAATAATTGCTCTAGGGTCATAATTATCCACTGTTTTTCTGTTTTGTGCATAAACCAGACAGTAAACAGGTTATTGAACATTTTTAATAAATAAATGAAACGGGCTATATCTCGAAAACTATAAGTATTTGCATAATAGTAGTTATGGTCGAAAAAGTTAAAAATTATCCCCACTGCCATCTCTTAGGGCCGGTTTTATAACAATCCGTTAGTTCAATTTCGTATCTTTTTGTCGTAAATTTGGTCTATCTGTCATAATTTGCGTTTTATAACGGTCCGTTAGTAATTTTTCAATAACATTTACTGCTGACGGTTACCGACATCCGTGTCATGGATTAAACTTACGAACCGTTTGTTCTGACATGTCGATAACCTCGATTATTGTATTATATTGAATGCCGTAGAGTTCAAATGCCTACTAATTTGATTTCTTTGAACCTCTATTTATCACGACTTAAACGGTCGCGATTTTGATTTTTTATTGAAGTTTGAAAAGGTCAACGGACTCTTAATATGGCAGGCCGAATAAAAAATGTAAGTCTATAGACAATTTAGGCTAGCCGCAGACAATAATCAAGCAAAAAAGGATAGTATTTTTAAGTATCAAGTCTTATTTGCGGCAGACCTATGGTTTCATAATTAATGTAAAATTATATTTACTGTCGTGCCTCTACATTTGGTCTCAGCTTTATAAAAACGGCCCTTAAAGTCTCTACATCCGACTACCAAACACCCTCTATAAATAACTACTAAAGCGTGACCTATTTTAAAATTGTATGCTATAAACCAGTGACCTCTTTTAATACAGTAAGTACACATGACAGTCTGTTGCATAAAAATATTTCCTGAGCACATTCAAAGCGCCCCACCGAGAGTACCGGGAATTAAAAATGACAAGTTAAGTTATCAACTTTGTTTCATCCTGTAGTCTCATCTCTGACATTGGTGTCGAGCGAAATTCGAGTTGCTTTAATGTCACTTCTTTAATAATAGTCCAGCCAGCATACTATCGAGATCTTAGATTTGGCATCTCTAATGACATTGACGACATCAAGCCTATTTTTTTAATAGGTCACAAATTTACGTTCGTGATTGTACTTGTATGCGTAGTGGTCAGAGCATAAAAACATACAGGAGAAGGCACATGATAGGTCCTGATTGGACCTGATTCTACGTGCACATCGCTTAAATAGCCTAAAACTAAATTGTCTAATTTTAAGACATCGTTTAGACGGCAGATTTAACAAGTGCTATTCCAGAATGTCAATACAATATTTAATGGACCGCCTAAAATAAGAAGCGTCAGATTCAAATTAGTGCTTGTCATTTGATTATGACAGCTGCTCGTAGAATAGCAAAGTATTTTAGCGACACCTAAATAAAATAAGGAAGTTTAGAGGCCACTGTAGAATCGGGTCCATTATAATAATAATAATAAATGTATGGGCTATTTTGGGAGGCCCATTCCATTGAGTTGGCGAGTCACCGGCTGCCATTTCAACCAAAGTAATTAGCATTGGCCAGGCAGGCGCCGTAGTTTCATCAATAGCCTAGTTCACCAATCCATGTCATTTCATTCATAGAGCCAATTATTAATGTTTCCATCCTTCTTAAATAGTCTTACACTAACCGGTGGTTGTCCAGCATACAAATAATATTAATAATAATCATTTATTTAAGCAAATTCAATCACAATACTTACCAGGGGTCCCCACACTAGGCTACGCCTGTATCGCGGGGAACCGGTTAAAATTAAACAATAGAAGTTAGTTACGATTATGATTATGGAGATGTAAGGAAATATATGAATAATAGCTAATAGTAGTTTACGTGACGGTTGCGTAATGCCAATTACGCAGACTCGCGTACAATACTTTATCTACACACATATTATAAGTACTCTAAGATGGGTTCAGAAGCCGAAAGGCAAATGAACAGCATTACCTGTGGTAGTAGGTGACAGCGATGGCAGCTGTAACGTAATTTCATTACGTTATCGAATATTGTAAGGTTCGAACATTCAAATTTGGAACATCTTCCAAAATTAACAGCTGTCATCGCTGTCACCTACTACCACAGGTAATGCTGGTCATTGCCTACGGGTTTTGAACGCATAATACAAGACTTACGGTACTCTGGAGATTTTCAGATCGAATGCATGGTTCAACTACTTTACGAAAGTTAGGTAACGTCGTGCCCCCCCTAGCCCCCGAGTAGAGGTGGGATGCGTTAATGTATTTTAAACCCGGTAATGGTGCCCTGCAGGGTTACAATCATTGATCCAAGTTTTATTAACGGTTTTAGAACTCTAAGGAGGTAACGGGTATGGTACAGGTAATATATCCGCGTAAAGCAATTAGGAACCTATCAGGGACCTATCAGATAGAGAGCGGTCACGCGGTCAGTTATAACGTAATATAACACAAGGACCGCAAGAGCGCAAAACTGGTAGCTTGATCGCGTGACCGCTCTCTGTCTGATAGGTCCCTCAGACAGAGAGCGGTCGGTCACGCGGTCAAGCATTCAAGCGGTCAGTTATAACGTAATATAACACAAAGACCGCAAGAACGCAAAAATGATAGCAACATGAAATAATATTTTTACATAATTCCACTTGGGTACATGAAATTAATCAACAACAAGAACAAACGAAACATGTTCTAGAAACCTGTAGAACCGATTTTATGAAACTTTCATTGTTCTTTAAGTTGAAGTCAATGTGAGCCGATAAAAAAACAATGGTCACAATTCGATTGATTGTTTCGGAGATATGCGTGGACAAACATACATACACGTATAAACTTTTGTGTAGGTACTGGTTTGGGAGCCCTAATAGATTATTATATTATTACACATATGTTTTAAATCAGTTAAAAATCTTCGATTTATAAGCATAAGAAATATCAAAAAATTAATAAAAATATGCGTTCGGGATTATGAATAAATATTCGGTATTTCGATCAATTCCGAATTACGCAGTGTACCCATAATATGTGTCGCCAGTATCGGGCGCGCTCGGGGCTTCTCTCGTCTGTCTGACTGGGGAATTAGAAGTACTCGTCTTTCCTCGTTATTTATTTCGTTTCTAGCAAATTAAAGAGCCATCCGTAATTCCGCTCTCGTATTCGAGTAGGTCAGAAAGATTGTTATATACGGAAACTCTGCAGGTAAAAAAGACACCCTCGACTTTGTTACAAATTCATTAAGACTTTCTTACACTGTAAAAACTTGGTCGCTTGTAACAAGATTGTGATTGTTGTGCATAAGCGTGTTGAATCCATAAGAGCTTAACAAGACGTCAGACACATACACGAGTAAGATGTTAATTGAATTATTAAAGGACATGTTGTTGTTACTATCAGCTTTGGTTGATGTATTTATTCTTTTTTTGTTAACTTAAGTTAATTATCTCTTCGTTGCCTCTCATTTTTTGGAGTATGCCCTTAATCATTCTATTGTTATTTGGACTAAATTATCTCCGATAATTCGCAAGACTTTTAAATTGAGTCAATTTGTTTGGTCGCTTACCATTATATCGGGGTTTTTTATCTACCGAATAGTTATAAACGTAGGTTTGAACTTCAAACCGAAATCATGTATATATATAACAAAAACGAGATTTCAAAAAAGTTCTTTAAAAACTTACCTGAGCTCAAGTATAAATACGGTTTCAAAAGCGATGTTATTTCTATGTTACCTAAGTAGCAGCTCATCTTCACAGCAGGCCGGAGTGTGCAGTATTTTATGGTGACAACCACACTTTGTTATTGCGTAGACTTTGTAGCTTTGAAGTTGGTAAACTTAACCCCCATACTCAGAAACATTTCAGAGATATTTCACTCGTTCCTTTTTCAAACTTGAGTATGAAATACCGTCACTAAGGAACAGTTTAATCATCATTAACTAACTATGAGTGCGGTCATTGGTGTTTAAAAGTGGGAAATGTTTTACAGGGTTAAATAATAATAATTATTATTATACCTAGATATTTTTCTACGGAAACAACATGTGGTTAGTGCTTGACATTATAATATCGACAAACCTGTTATCGATAACCACCACTTTAACGACAGAGGAAATAATTGTACATCATTATTATAGTTATTGAGAAAATACTCACAACGTCCTGGAACTCATTGAAGTACCTAATAAGAAAATAACGAAATCATTTTATCAAGGAAAAAAATACAGTCATATTTCATATGATTCATTAACAATGTGGTGCGTTTTAATAAAAGAAGAATAATAACATACACTAAAAAAATGAGAGTCAACAAAGAGAGATTTTTACTTAGTTAACATAAAATGAATACAATAGTTAAGATATTAGTTATATAAACCATAACTAACATCTTAGTTGATGTATCTAACGTCTTAGTTGGTGTATCTATCGTCTTGTTAGGCCCGTATGGGATCAAGACGCTTATGCACAACAATCACAATCTTGTTACAAGCGACCAATAATTTTTTTCAGTGTAACTATCAATTTAATAATATTTTACATACTTCAGTGAAAATCACTCTATGACATTGAAGAGGTAATTGTCGATAACAGGATTGTTGATATTTTTATTATGTCAAACACTAACAACACGTCGTTCGTGCTAGGAAAATTTCTAGGTATATTAATAATAATAATAACGGCTATGGCGGCTGGATCAGTCTGTACTTCATCGGCTACGCCTGGAAGCGCTACCTATTCGCATGACCCCTGCTTCGTCACGGGAGCCCCCTGCTGCGTTATCGCCCTCGATGCCAGTCGTTCGACACACACTGATGTCAGTGCAGGAAGATCCCGTTATCGACGTTGAGGATTGTGCGAATATAAGCGAAACTAGCCAGGTAAATGAGAAATTGAGGAGGGCTTTGGAAGACGCGATCACGCAGTATCGGGCCACACCCAACTCTAGGCCTCGATTGCCAATTTACAGAAAAAATTATATATATCTAAAATAATAATAATAATACGTTTATTCACAGATCTTGCTTCCAACTAAATACATAAATTATTCTGCCAAACTACAGAGTGGTTTGTTGGCAGACGAGGCTCCTTTACGTTTATGTAAGCTAGGTTGGTAGTAATTTAAATATGTAACTTAAACTTATGTTAAACTTAAATCTACTTAACTCTTTACCGCATGCGCAGCCGCAAATGGCAGTTATGGTTTACAACTCTATTGATAGCTATTAAAGTTCATTTTTAAACAAATACTTGTATATTTATGACATGAAGTAAGGGGTTAACTTTATAATCTGAGCGTACAATGTAAAAAATGTAATGTATTATAAAGATTTTATTTGACCTTTTATTTAATTTGATAGAAAGGGGTTTGGGTAAAAGTGTTGTCATTTGTAAAATTCATAAATTTTCAAGGTAAGCGGCCATTCGTAAAAGTGGCAAATTATGATAGAATTATTAAATATAAACATAATTTATTACGTAATGTAATACTCTTAAGTGCATCGGAGCTGAGATATTTAAATATTCATACTCGGGCGTACTTTTGTACTAAAAACTGAACACTTCAATCTTTAAAATCTCCGCTCCGATATTATTTAACGCCATAAATTATATATATATATATATATATATATATATATATATGTGTATTTAGAGGTCCTCTAAATAACTATGTAAGAATCATCCGTGGCCGCTGAAAAAAAAATGACAATATTCTTCAAACAAATTTACCCAATGCCCTTTACTTAATTTCTTTTTAAAAGTTAGTGTTGTCATCCTTGTGGTCTTTAAATCCGACGGCAACCCGTTATAGATCATAGGGACTAAATATTTTCTACATCTCCGGCTAAAATAATTCGTAACACTAGGTACCAGAGGGCCCTGCCAAGATGCATTGCGCTATCTAGCGTTTCTATTCGATTCGTTTTAAAACCAATCGCGTCACTGGTAGATGACGTGATATGAAAAGTCACGTGATCTACCAGTGACGCGATTGGTTTATAAACGAAACGAATAGAAACGCTAGTTAGCGCAATGCATCTTGGCAGGGCCCTCAGCAATTTATTACTATCTATGTTTAATGACAATGTGTACAAGTATTATTTCGATAAGCACTATTTTAACCCCCGTACTACAAACAGGGAGTTTTTTGTAAGTGTGACTTTAAATCTACCATCAAGGTATTAAAGTTCAATTACGTTTGTTCTATAATGCCATTTTCAGTTTATGAAGATAGGAAAATAAACCTTAATCTGATTGCAACACGGTTCAAATTAAGTTTGCACAATGGGCCTTACGAGGTTAAGTCTACACAAAAACACGTTTTCTAGCCTATTGTATAATTTTCTCCCTGGTTACTAACTATTTAAGTAATTTAAAGACAAAGTCGAATGGGTAATATCAGCAACTTTTTACGAAGTGTTATGCTTTAGTTAAGGCTTACATACCTTTTATAATTATAACGTTATATTTTCTATTGTCAGCAGTAGTTGTTGTTTAATTGTCGCTATAGGTATACATATACTTACACTCTTAAGGTATTCGATTATTTAATTATAATAACCAGACAGAAGTTTGTGTGGCAAAAACGTAATTAACTAGGGACTTCGTTCCGATATTAAATTCATCGATAACTGTTCCAAATACTTATTTCAAAGTGACATTTCATAGTAGATAGGTATTAAGATTACCGGATAAAATAGAATTTAACTAAAATACTGATGACAAACCAGGGATGCATGATACACAATGATAGGTAATATTTAATTTAAGTAGTAATTCATAGGTATATTAAAATTCAAATAAACATCAATTTACATAACAATTCTTTTAACTAATCATCCTGAGCGGACAAGACTATCTTGTTATGTCAACGTCTTATTTATCTGTATAGGATGAAACACGGTATCTTTCTTAATCGACGTATACGGAGTTTATATTCTATAATAGGTAGGTATGAAAGTTGCATGTTCATTTTATACGTTATCTCATAGTCATAACTATCATAAAAGAGTACAATTTATCGATAACTTAATATCGTTCGGAAGTCCCTAGGACAATTTTATTCGTGCCACAAAAACTTCTGTCTGATTAATAACGAACAAAAATTAGGTTTTATTTCGATATTTCCGCGTATTTATCGGATTTCGGTTAATGAGATAAGTGAGTAAGCGGCTCTCTAGAGAGCGTCGTTGGCCTAATGGCTTAGGGGGTCGACTCGTGATCGTAAGGTTCCGAGTTCAAACCCCCGCGGTCACCATGTACCAATGAGTTTTTCTAACTTAAGTGCATTACCCGATGCTCTTACGGTGAAGGAAAAACATCGTGAGGAAACCTGCACATTCGAACAGCTACGTGTGTAAGAGGGTAATTGCACAAAAGATCCTAAAGGGTCGAAGTGTATCCGAAAGGGCCCATCTGTAAGATAAGATAAGATAAGCGGCTCTCTCCATAAATGCCAGTAAAGAGTTCCTAGAATCACCTCAAACCAACATTTAAAGTCAAGCCGACGATTGAAAGTAAATGTAATATATTTTTCACTTCTAATTCAAAATTATTTATTTCAGGTTCTCCCATAGAATTGTTAGTAAAGTTCCTTATTGCATATATTAGTAAACTATATTTACATATCAACTTTAATATTGGTACAATTTTACAATTTTATAATTTTGATGTCACAACTTAATATAAACAAAAACAATAATAATAAAATCAGTTTAAATCTAACCCTAATTCTACTTTATCTTACCAATACCTTTATTAACCCAGTGCTATGTCATGGGACAGTCCAGGCGTTCAGAGAACATCCTCAGGATGCCGTTGCAACTGGCACGCACGCGTTGCAGTAGCGATGCCACTCTCTTTCGCCTGACCGCATAAAAGTCATCGGTGTGCGCCTCGGCAAACATACCTGACGCAATTCAGTGTCGCGGCAGTTTCAACAGCATTCTGAAAATGTTATTGTACTGGACTCGAAGCGCATTGTAAGCACGATGCGTGTGCCTCACCTACAGACTGCTCGTATATAGTGACTGACAATAAGCTTTAAAAAGCGTGATCTCGACTGGAGTCGAACATTTAGCAACTCTGCGGTCTAGCATATTGGCTCGCACTGCCAATGCCCTCCGCTCTCTTTCAATATCCAGGTCATCCTTCAAATCATCCGTCACCATATGTCCCAAATATTTAAACTTATTAACTACTTCCAGAGCAACACCGTCCAGCATGACCGGGGGTACGACTATGGGATTGTACTTTTCTGCCTTAAAGACCATTAGTTCACTCTTTTTCGAGTTGTACCTAAGGCCATGCCGGGCAGCGTAGCTCTCACATGTCTTGGCCAGCATCCTTATTGAGTTGATTGAGGGACCCAACAGCACCATGTCATCAGCATAACTTATATTATTGACACATTTTCCGCCAATGTGGCATCCGACATGAATGCTGCTGAGTTCTCCAATCAAATCGTTAATAAACAAGAGCAGGAGTCGTGAGTCCACCCTGCCTTACACCACATTCAAGTTTATACTCGTCTGCCAGCTCGCCCTCCCATCTAACCTGATTGACCTGAGGGCCCTGCCAAGATGCATTGCGCTAACTAGCGTTTCTATTCGTTTCGTTTTTAAACTAATCGCGTCACTGGTAGATCACGTTACTTTTCGTACCACGTCATCTAACAGTGACGCGATTGGTTTAAATAATAATACTTTAGCAGTGAAATGTATTCGGCTGACACGTCCGCCTTTCCTACCTTATCCCACAGCAGGTCATAAGCAACCAGCAGGCCTTTCGCGTAAACGCGCATAAATTGGCGTCTTTCTGTCGTTATACTACCTGACAGTCTGCTTAAGGCTGAAGATGGCGCTCTAGGTGGACAGCCTTGGTTTAAAATCAAATTGAGAATCATTATGTTGAGATGTCCATTCAACATACCGTTAAGAAAACTATCAAGCACTTTCACAATTACAGTTGCAAGCGAGATAGGCCTATAATTAACTGGGCTCGCCGTTCGACACATCTAATGCTATTAAAATGTTACTTTCGTCTCTGCACATCGGGATTAAAGCTCCTTATTAAAGTTAAAAAAAGTTAAAGTTAGGATTAAAGTTTTTTTTTTTAATTTACTTTGGAAACCCCTAAACAACTAATTACGGTGTTTGTGAATGGAGGATTATCGCCATTTTCAGTGATTGTGTATGGACCAATTTTAGGACGTGGAAATAGCCTCAAAATGACAACTGTGCAAAAATATTTAAAAAAAGGGTTTAATCTCGTGAAATTCGATTAATGATTACGAATATGAATCTATTTAAATATATTAAGGATAATTTTATTTTATTAGGCATGGTCCAAATAGTTTTCAAGTTTGTATCTGTTGGCTAAATATGCAAGCATTTGTGTCACTTTGTAAAATATCACTTTACAAAATACTGACAACCGCAAAACAAATTTGTCAGAAACTTTGTAAAATATTGTAATTTTGTATAGAACGTCGTTTTTTTCCTCGCATTCCAAGTGAAAAGTAGAGTGTTTAACGCGAGAATAAACAACCATAATGACACTCGAACTCGCTCGCTCGCGTGGCTAATCATCTCGTGTCATTATGGCTTGTTTTAGTCTCTCGTTGAACAATCTACTATTATATAGCACTGCCACGAATGGCCAGGATGGGTAAATACAATACATGTGTAAAATAAATACAGGTTTAAGTTCGAAATCCGACAAAAAAAGGCAGCGCTCACAGTCAAAGGTGACATTAGTTTGGTTCGTTCCATTCATCGCAGATCCTTTGAAACAACCTATACAATCATTGATATAGGTCAGGCATAAATCCGACGGCTTTCTAACTTTAACCACAACGTTGGTTTTCTTATGACGCGAAAAGACTCGCTGAATGACAAATGAGATGCTAGTAGCGGTGAAAATGACTTGTAAAATACAAGTATCTTTCAAACGCAGTATATTTTCAATAAAATACAGATTCTTTCCTTGCGAATCTTCGGTTGAATCTTTCGCAAGTTTAAGTTTTTACATGTATTTTATGATGTGTTTTTCGCAATATTATATTATGATAGTGATAGTGATAGTGATAGTGACGTTGAATTGTAGAATATTTGTTTTTTTTCAATAACTTACACTTTGTTTATTTTGTGTCAATCGAGAGATCGATTCGATTACATAATAGTAGATTATACATCGAGGGGATAAAGGAGAATACTCTACTTTTCTCACCTTTTGTTTTATTTTCTTTGTTTTGCGTATATGGCTTGTAGTGGCCAGTTCGATTTTCAAATAAGTTCTGTTTGCTGTAGGTTTCTGTGGAACAATTTTTCATACGAATTCAAATCGCATTATAACCCGCCGATGGCTATAATCACTTACTTTAAGTGAGGTTTGCATGACATAATTGGGCAAATTCGAGCATGTGGTGTGAAAAGTACATTACTGTTCAATTAATATTTATAAGCAAGATTATTTCCCTTTGATTGTTGATATGAAAAAAACACAGTATGAAACACGTTATAAGTGTATGATTATATTTTTAGACGGACCTCTATAGTACATTGTTGCAGAGTATAGAAAGTACGCGATTTTTGGACGAGTCATATAGAGTATACTCTAGTGCACGAGTCCATAAATTGCACTTTCTACCGAGGCAGACATAGTGCTTTTCACAACTACTGAGAGGAAATAAAATAAAAATTCATATTCAAAACTCAAATTTTAATTCATGTTAATGTGAGATCACCGCCAATTTTACCATAGATATTTTTTTTTAATCTGGACCCCTATTCTCGTGGCACTCGAGATTAATAAACTCATGCGAGATGAAGATGTCAACTCAATATAAAATTGTATTTGTTTCGCCATATCTCCCATGTAATTTCATCTCTAGTGGTTCGAGATCAGGGGCCAGGTTTAAAAAAAAAGCAGTGACATAGTTTTTAGTCTGTGTATCTTTTAGCAAAAATACACCTAATATATTACGACACAAAATGGTGTGTTCTGATTGGTCGATTTCAATTTTTCATTTTAACGAGCTATGACACAAAAATTTATTGATTGATTTTCATTGGTTCTTAAAGTTGGACAACTATGTTCTCGACCAATCAGCAAACACGCCGATAAAAACATTCTTGGTCTGGACGTTTTGTGACCCCAAACAAGACCATATATGGCCATATTTCCGAGCAGTGTTGTTTGTTTCGAAATTTGTTTTTTTCGAAAATTACATGTATTTTATAGGAAAGATACAAAGTTTCGAAAAAAACTAAAATGTATCTTTCGCAATTTTCATCAGTAGTCGCTCCGTGTAGTAAAGTGCTTGGGGCGCTACAGAGAATTCTTAATGACGCTTCTCCTCCGCTACGCCGTAGCGAACACGTAGATGTCAGTTTTGCTACGAGTGGCGTAGCTCGCGCTTAAATTTCAAAGACAAAATAATAGTAACTTACTTTAATGTTATTGAATTTCACAAGTTTTTATAGTTCCAGGTCTAGGGTTAGTAACAGTAGTAAGTAATATCTCGGCGAACAACAACGTGTTCGATAAAAAAATACTTGAAAGAGTTGTGGGAGTGTGTAATCTATACAATATCGTTCATTTTAGAATCGAACACGTTGGATCCGCCGAGGTATTACGAGTGTCCGGCGTTAGGTGCCGACCGGCCTTACGGGGCTTCCCCCTATAGTCTTTGACGTTACACGGAAACTAGCCGTGTCAAACGCGTTAAAGCGACAAGGTTCTAAAGTGTGCGATACAACGATAAACGTACTAAGAAACAAATGAATATGAATGTGAATATAGAGAGAAAATATCCTTATTATACTTAGAGGACATCTAAGACTGGACAAATACTCGAGCTCATCATACAAATATCCCTTGGCGGAAATTTTACTCGGGATCAGACTTACCGCGTTGTCAAGTTTCAAAAGTAATTGCCAAATTACAATAGATTAACCTTTTAGAACAAAAGCCTTTAGCTATGAGCCTTCAGACTAAACACCCTTTATTCAATATTTCAGAGGAAAGAAATATTTTACAAGTAAATTTAGTACAAGAACTTTTCATACGACGACGACGCGTTAGCCTAGTTCAGGGGTCGGCAACCTTTGGATTTGAAGCTGCGGCTCTTTAGTTCCAACTTTATTTATGCAAATACTATTTATAACAGGCAAGAAAAAAAAATGTGGCTCTTTAAAAACTTGGAAATTTTGTAAATCGTAATTTTTGACTCTTCCGACTCAAAAAGGTTACCGACCTCTGGCCTAGTTGGAAGTGACCCTGCCTACGAAGCTAGCGGTCCAAGGTTCGATCCTCGATATGGGCAAATATTTATGGGATTAGCGTGAATATATTTTCCTGAGTCTTGGATGGTTTATAGGGATAAGTAGGTATGTATATCTCTGTTCATATACGTATGTTTATTATCTTTCTCTAGTTGCCATAGTACAAGCATAGAGTTTAGTTTGACTCAATTTGTAGGGGATTGTCCCTTGACTAGATTTTTAGGGTTCCATAGTCAACAAGGAACCCTTATAGTTTTGCCATGTCCGTCATTCCGTCTGTGCTTCTGTCCGCGGTTTAACTCAGAGACTCTTGGTATGGTCGGCCAAGAAAGTGGTCTACCAGGGGCCCGTTCCAGAAAGCCACTCTGCAACTCTGCACTCCACAAATCCCACTCTTCAAACGTATTTCTGTTCCACAAAGCTATTGCAGAGTTGAAGAGGCAGAGTCAAATGCAGAGTGTGGATTTGTGGATTTGCAAAGTATTTCTGTTCCACAAGACAACTGCAAAGTTAAAGAGGCAGAGTCAAATACAAAGTGTGGATTTGTGGATCTGCAAAGTATCTTTTAGGAACAGAATCTTTGCAGAGTTTGCAAATAACGCAGAGTGTTTTCTGGAACACGTTTACTCTGCACTTTGCATTATCGTGGATTTGCAGAGTGCAGAGTGCAGAGTTGCCTTCTGGCGAGGTAGGTCACTTTCTTGGGATGTCAATTTAGAAGAACGACATGTTCGTTTTAAGTCCATTTCGATAGACGACATATTCTGACTTAGTCAACTTCTGAATAGGTCCAGTAAGAGGGTCGTCATTTTCTGACTTAGTCATCTTCTCAGTAGGTCTATTTCGAGGGACGTCGCTATCGGAGTTAGTCATCTTCTGAACAGGTCTGTTACGAGGGACGTCAATTTCTGAGTCAGTCATCTTCTGAGTAGGTCTGTTACGAGGGACGTCGCTTTCGGAGTTAGTCATCTTCTCAGTAGGTCTATTTCGAGGGACGTCATATTCTGGGTTAGTCATCTTCTGAGTTGGTCTGTTTCGAGGGACGTCATTTTCTGACTTAGTCATCTTCTGAGTTGGTCTATTTCGAGGGACGTCATATTCTGGGTTATTCATGTTCTGAGTTGGTCTGTTTCCAGGGACGTCATTTTCTGACTTAGTCATCCTCTTATGTGTCATATGTCATATCGGTAGACCCAGCATAGAATATGAACATAAAGCATAGAAACCGGAAAAAAGCATATAAGACGTACTTTTCGTCAGCTATCTTTCTCTACTTTTCAGATTACGTATTACATGAGAAAAAATGAAACAAATACTAGGCTGTTTTTTCTTCTTTAACTGTCATTGTCACAAGGTTTTTAGACGTCAAATTTGAATGGACCTCTAAATGTCATTCCCACAATCACCCGAACCTCCAGTACTACGAAATCAAAAAGTCTGTATTGCGAATAGAGTACATTTTGCCAGGATGACTTCTTCTTCTTATTCTGTAAATATTTCAAGCGTACCTGTTGCCGTTATTAATTTGGAGCAAAAAACATTAAGTCAGAGTAATAATATCTCAAAGTCTCAGAATACCAGGTAGTAAAACGCCATCATCTTTTAGAGCAGTTACGCACGGTCGACTAGTCGACTCAGTCTACATAGTGCGTAATAGTCGCGGCGTCTGGCCAGTCGCCTGTGCATCGCCACTTACACAACGACAGGCTGGTCGCTCTGGCGACCGGCGACTAACTGCGTAAACACCTATTTAAACTATAGAAAGTCACATTTGCCGTCGACCGAGTCGCCGGCGACCAGTCGACAGTGCGTAAAGGCTCATATTGCGTACTGGTCGCGGTGTCTGGCCACTCGTTTGTGCGTCGCCACTTACACAGCGACTGGCTGGCCGCTCTGGCGACCGGCGACTAATTGCGTAAACAACTATTTAAACTGTAGAACGTCACAGTCGCCGTCGGCCGAGTGGCCGGCGACCAGTCGACAGTGCGTAACGGCTCTTAAAGTCAAAGTCTTGAAATGTTAAGCTCCTAGATCGTAGAATGTGAGAGTAGTACCTACTCGTAATATGTCAAAGTCACAGAATGACCTGCCCCCCTATTTCACCATCCTGACAATGACAGGTGACAGGTGATACTTCGATATACATTGCCGAGTTAATACTTTTTTACATCACTTGGATTAATATAAGCTGCGCCATGCACAGTGAAATGTCACCTGTCACCTGCCATTGTCAGGATTGTGAAATAGAAGCCAGGTGGCCTAGACAATATGCAAACAGCGCTAACGTTTTTCTGTCAAATATATGTATCTTATAGTTTCAGAACACATTCTTGTTCTGAAACTCCCAAGGCGTTTTTTGGTAAAACGCTCATTTCGATTTGGACATTTAATTCAACACCTAATGTAGATTAAAATAGGAGCTGCTCTAAATTAAATAAAAATAATAGCCATGTATTGGATGAAATGAACGAAAAAATCGGTAATTTGACTATCATTGCCGAAACGAAACGGAGATAAAAAACTTATTAGCTGAGAATTATACGAACTAAAAAAAACCTGACGTATAGCTAATCATTTATATTTTATTGGAAATATTAAATGGAGTGTTCATAAATACCAGTTTTTGAGAAATAACAAAAAAAAACTTTGAAAAACTGTATTAAAATTTAGGCCCTTATTGCATAAACTTGTTTATAACAAAATGAGTATTTTCTTTTGCGGTTACCAGGCATATTACCTTAAAAATGGAACCGATATGACATATGACACATAAGAGGATGACTAAGTCAGAAAATGACGTCCCTCGAAATAGACCTGGGCCGGTATTCTAGGCGGTAAAAACGATATCGTAGTTTTCCTGTTTTGGTATTGTCATGACGTCAGCCGCCATTACTGTTAAGAAAATAAGAGCTATCAAAACGTTGATAATTCGATAACAGATCAAATACGATATTGTTTTTACCGACTTGAATAGAGCCGCAGCTCAGAAGATGACTAAGTCAGAAAATGACGTCCCTCGAAATAGACCAACTCAGAAGATGACGTCCCTCGAAATAGACCAACTCAGAAGATGACTAAGTCCGAAAATGACGTCCCTCGAAACAGACCAACTCAGAAGATGACTAACCCAGAATATGACGTCCCTCGAAATAGACCTACTGAGAAGATGACTAACTCCGAAAGCGACGTCCCTCGTAACAGACCTACTCAGAAGATGACTGACTCAGAAATTGACGTCCCTCGTAACAGACCTGTTCAGAAGATGACTAACTCCGATAGCGACGTCCCTCGAAATAGACCTACTGAGAAGATGACTAAGTCAGAAAATGACGACCCTCTTACTGGACCTATTCAGAAGTTGACTAAGTCAGAATATGTCGTCTATCGAAATGGACTTAAAACGAACACGTCGTTCTTCTAAATTGACATCCCAAGAAAGTGACCTACCTCGCCAGAAGGCAGAGTTGCAGAGTGGCTTTCTGGAACGGGCCCCAGTTTTCACAAAAGTTTCTGTGAGATCTAGTTATCGCTAAGGTTGACACTGGTCACTGTCATAATATTATTGCAAGGGCAAACCGAACTTGTTGTATCATGACGTGCAAATGAACTTCAACCGTAGGATACCACATTTTTTCCGACTGTACTACAAAGAGGTAATTTGGCATATAATATTTATATAACGCCGTCAAAGTTGTATTTTTTTTCGGGTTCCATACCATATAAAGCAAAGATATTTCTTTACATTATAACATCGAGTGAGGTATTATTGGATAGCTCTTAAAAAACTATGTATACAATGTAGTTATACATTTTTGGATTTCGGGGACCGTTTAAGAAATATTGAACTCGAAAAGTGTAATTCTGTGGTCCTAGTGAAAAAGGGTACAAGTCGACTTAACTCGTAATAAAAAAGGTGTATACATGAACGGAGTGTACTAGACTTAAACCCTTTTTCACTTGATCTTCAGAAGACTTATACCCTTTTTCATTAGGACCCCAGAATTTTCGCTCGACTTGCTAAGTGCGAGTTGTTTATTAATACATAGAGTGATTCAAGAAGAGGGTTATTTGGTATAATAAATTCTGGACTGCAGAAAACTCACTAACAGCAGCAAAGCGAGGGCGCGTCGCTAGTTAACTAGTTAGAATAACGATACGATAATTCAAACGTCAATCGAATGAAATAACCTCAATAGGCATTTTCATAATTAGAATTAATATTAAAGCTTTATTATTTAGTTATTGGGAATAATTTAATCTAAGCTGATGCGATCATCCAAACAATACTCAATAAAAAAATAACTTACATGTAGAAAGGGAGAACACAAAAATACAGAAATCCGTACCGCCGTTGCCTTATCTTTCGAATTTTTTTATTAATAATTGGAGGTAGGTATATTTTGGACATACCAACATTAAAGCCCAGTTCCATTGATAGCCCGCATGCTTGTAGAAATCCATTGATGAATTGTTTTAGCATTATTGCACTGGAACTGCCCGCGACTTCGTACACGCAGGATTAGTTTCCCGCTACTCCCCCCCCCTATTTTAATCCCTCAGGGGATTCATTTCCAAAAATCTCTTCTTAGTGCACCACTAGTAAGTTCCTAGGTCCAGCGGTTTCGGCTGTGAGTTGATTGATCAGTCAGCCAGTCAGAGTCTTCTATTATATTGATAACTAGAGGACCCCCGCGACTTCGTGCGTAAAATATGTTTCCCGTTACTTATACCCGTTATTTTACCCGTTGGGGGACGATTTTCTAAAAATCCTTTCTTAGTGCTCACTTACATCATAAAAGGAACCCTTGTACCAAATTTCAAGTTTCTAGGTACAGTAGTTTCGGTTGTGCGTTGATATATAAGTGAGTCAGGTTGGCTTTTTATATAAATAGATATGTGAGGTTTTAATTATAAGAATTAATAGTATAAAGGGGCTTCTAAACGGGCCATATTTTCACTGCAATATGAGGCCGGCAACTATTGGTGTCTTTCTCCAACACACGAGTAAGAGAGGGACACCAATAGTTGCCGGCCACATATTGCAGTGAAAATATGGCCCGTTTAGAAGCCCCTTTAGGAAAATCTTTCTACGTGACTCTAAACATTACTTAGCGATTTCGAGGTAAATCTGTGTGAGGGACTAATAGTGTTTTCCAATTATTCGATCTTTGTTTTGATGAGGCCTACTGAAAATATAATAAAATTAATGGCGACAAAGGCAGCTATACAGGGTGGTACTCGAAAAACTGTACATATTGAAAGGGATGAAATTTTAGGTTAATTTATAGGTAAAACAAATTTTATTTTTTATTTTTTTAGCCACTGTTTTTTTTTACAGGTTGTCAATCTTTTTAATTAAGTTTGGGTAGTACACTTGTGACGGTGTAACTTTTGATCTAATAGCCCAAAAAAGATAAAACAAAATGCATAGTATTGACATTAGTTACGTTTATAATAATTGATAACAATATTAGACCAATTAGAAAAAATAAATGAGTAACTGCTTTCATAAAATCACGATGCTTTAACATTGTAGATGATGATGACGCAGATGTTTTACAACGTTTTTTAACGTTTTTAGATCTAAAATTAAACGAGGAATAATAATAAGCAAAAAAAATAGTGAAATATCTACAAAATTTTGAGAAAATCGTGTTTTACGAAAACTAAATGACATTTTTGCTGTAATTTATTAAAAAATTTAAGAAAAAAAAGTGGATATTTAAAAAAAAAAATGTTTTACCGATAAATTAACCTAAAATTTCATCCCTTTCAATATGTACAGTTTATCGAGTACCACCCTGTATATCTTTAACTGTAGATAAGAACTGCATATTGAGACCCGACGACGTTATAAAATGACGACAGTTCAATCAAATTCAACATAAACGAAGCATTTTCTTGTCATAGGATCAATGGTAGCTATATTAGGGTGCGATTCCACCAAAGCTGTACAGGAAATCAATCATTGAGCTATTAAAGGTCCACCTCTTAGTGTATGATTGTTTAACAGTGCACAGACTCGCTCGCACAAGCGCACAAGGAGCTGCAGTTGACCGTCATCGACGTAGACAAGAACAAGAAGCTGTACTTCGACGAAGAACATACAGCCCACGATGTGCGGGACAAGGCCAAAGACATAGAGGAAAAGTTAGTACCCTACTTCACTTTATTTTCTTACCCAAGTTTACAGCTGAATTGATCAGAAAGTCTGGGCTTTAACCTAAATTCTCGGCTAAACTGAAAGGCCCGGTTTCCGACCTAGCAATCCTACTCGTGTGATGTTAACCATGATTACTTTTTTTTTCGATCACGGTGTAAGTGCCTATTCATACCCGCCCCAGAGAAGGCCAAGGCAGATTATTTCCAATGTGCATGTAATTAAATCTCCGGGGCGTTCCGCCTCGTGACCACATGGCCATCGTTACCATATTCCCAGTCATAATAACCCAACAAGAAAAGAGTTTTGCATTGATTTAAATTATATACATCGAAAATTGACACACATGAAGGGATAATTAAATCAAGTCTGTGCCAAAATATGTCCGTTCAAAATGAAAATCACAGCTGGCTATTGTGTAGTTCAGAATGCTGTTATTATTAAATGTATGGGTCGTTCCCACCGTCTTGTCGTGGCTCCACAGGCTGGGCGAGGACGCGTGGGAAACATTGCCACCTGTGTCGCCTGTCCGTACAAGGAAGGAAGGACGTGGGGCGATGTCTTACAATTGTAGTTAACTGAGTCTCGCTGAGACCGTCATCAAAATATTAAAATGTCGACTGTTTAATGATTGATACGTGTGTTGTTGTGCAGGTTGAAAAAGAAAAAAGGATCGTTCTTCCAATCTATCACATCGCTTCAAAAGAACAGCGCCAAAGTGTCCTCGCGGCGCGATCAGCTCGAAGAGAAATCCACTGGTGCCCGAAACGACTATCTTCTCAGCATTGCTGCTGCCAATGCCCACCAGGTACAACATCCATGCATCCATCACCTACAATTCATCCATCCAAGGCCATTAGCCTCAGCGTACCTAACACGAACGCAATCACGAACGTTTCACATTTCTGGAATTCTGAAATTGATTGAGATATTTGGATGGCTATTTGTCGATACGTTCACGCTCAATTCTTCTAGAATCTTGTTGACATTACCAAAAAAGACGTGCTAAATGCACTGTTTGTCCCCAGAACCGCTACTTCTTAGTTGACCTGCAGACGTGCATGCAGACCATGGAATCCTCCGTCTATGAGAGGGTTTCTGAGTTTTTGACTCTGATGGGCCGCACCGAGCTGCTGACGTGCTCGGCCACCCAGCACTCGTTTGGGAAAATCCGGGACCAGGCCCAACAACTGACCAGGGACTACAACCTCCAATGCGTCTACTTGTATTATCCAGTGCTGAAGCAGCATATCCAGGTAAACTAGCATCGTCAACATCTTATCGCCTATATTCCATTTCTAGGACGTCACGTTAGCCTAGTTCCTAGTGACGGTGCCTACGAAGCTAGCGGTCCGGGGTTCAAATCCCGGTAAGATATTTATGTGCTGAGCGTGAGTATTTGTTCCTGAATCTTGAATGTTTCTTATGTATTTCAGTATGTGTTTCTCTATTTAAGTAAGTTGTCTGGTACACATAGCACAAGCCTAGAGCTTAGTTTGGGACTAGGTCGATATTGTTGAGATTGTCCCCTTTTTAATCTATGATCGATGCTGCCAGTTTTCTTTTCCACACATCCATATCATTCGTTATGTCTTAATTTATCCTTGTTCTTGTCTTTTTATGTTTTTTTCTAGCGTTATAGCCTAATGATTCTGTAACTACACAAAATGTGTTTTTAGTATGTTATAACCATTATGTTTTGCATTTAAATCAAAAACATAATGGCATTGTCTAGAAAATGTGCTCTGCCATCGACTTAACACACCAACTACTATCAGATACATCTGCATCCCTTTTTTAATTAGGTACACTTAATTAATCAAACGAAGCCTGCCTGCCCTCTTATCCCACTGGCGTAACAATATTAAAGATACTCCATTTTATGCAACTAATTTAGATGACACAGCGAAGGTTTAAACAAAATTAAAAGTAGCCTTTAGTGAGGGATAATGTAGTTTCCTGTTTCTAGGAAACGAAAAATAATGTTGACGATATAACAAAACGCGACGAGGACGAGACAAAGCTGCTTTAGCAACCATTTTGAAGCTAATTTGCAGCGCTATATCTCTGTTCAAGTTTTCAATTAACATTTCTTCAAGTCTAAAACGTTGACAACTAAAATGATACCTTGGAAATGAAGCCAGCTTGGAAATCTTAAAATGCTGGCTCATTACGTATATGGACTATTTCATTTGTTAGGTTAAGTTAGGTTAGGTATACATTTCACAGTTATTTCGACCTCATTTGCTCACCGAGAGTTCGTGCAAGGGCGTATCAATAAGAGCCTCACATTCTGCGTCAAATTTTGAACTAGTTTCGAATACTTTTCCAAATAGAACAGTTTGCGGTTAATTAGTGGCAAATTGAAAGCAAAATAACTAAAGCCAAGAGTGCTATAATAAAGTATCGAAACCACTAGGCACGAGACAACGCTATACGTCAGCATACAAATATTTTCCCTTACCGGCAATCGAACGACAACTGGGTTCCTAGGCAGGGTCACTGGCACAGGCTAAATCTTCAAACAGTGGATCCTCCAGCTTAGTGTGAACACACACTGAGCAGTTTTTCTTTGCAGTACGACTACGAGCCGTGCGACAACGACCAGGTGGACGTGGTGACCACTGACCACGAGCTGAATGCGCAGACTCTCGCGCAAGAGGCACGCCGCTGGGCCACGCGTGTCGTGCGCGAGACCGCGCTCATACGCGACGCTACGCGCAAGCTGCACTTGTACCAGGGCATGCGCGACGCCGGCCAGAAGGTGAGTTTTATTCGTCGAATTCCACCCCATATCCGCTGCTAAATTTCAAACTGCGGGTAGATATGGTTATCAAATTCATTAGCTATACAAAATGTGACAAATTTTAACCTGATTCTGGACATTACAGTTCTAGCATTTTCTTAATATCTAGTAGTTATCGGCCACCTTCGTTTTTCTATAAAACATGGTTGAAAAATATAGCGTCAGTTGCGAGTGCAAGTGTGATAGACATAGCCAACCCAACGCTTTAAAAAAGCTGATAAGTATAGGATAGCTGTATACTAGGTTGGCAGCCAGCAGACAGAGGTTCAGTTTCTGCTCAACTCTGTCCAATACCGTTGGTAACGCTCAGTTCAGTTGGTAACGCTTTCCGTGAGCTAACACATTTTATCACCATAACTTTATCAGCTCAGATCGAAATAGGACACAAAGCGAAAAGGACCAAACTCTGCTAACATGTGGTTTCCAAATTAAGTAATAAATATACAATGATCAAATGCTCAACAACGTCAGACATTGCTTCCACCCCTCGCTGTGGTTGTCTGGACCTAGTTTGTAGCTAATTCGAGTGTGATTTACATGATTGGATTTGATTCCGGTATCCAAGGGATTCGACGAAAGCAATACGTAATTGATCAAATTACATTGAATATCCGAGCTATATCGCTTCGGCCTTTGCATATAGCATTAGTTTCAGTCTTACTGGATATGATTTGCTTCTTTTTGTAGCATAAAATTTATTAACACTATATTTTAACAACGCGAAAAAATTGTAAAGTTGTGTATTAGACCATCGGTAAGTACATGTAATGTCTTGAAATTTTTGTTTGAGGAAAAATTTGGGGAGGATTTTCTTTGCATTTCACGTTAATCACCCCATTATCTCACAAGCAGTTTAATCTATAAAAATAATGATTATCATACACAAATTGAGGGCTTTCAAACAACACGTAATAGGCTTTAAGCAAACACTTTTTCTTCGTATTCAGAATTATAAATTGATTTTTCATATTTTTAACGATGAGGCCCAGTCCTAACCTATCCAAATTTCAGGCCCATAGCTTAAGTCTGACGTCCGACGACCGATTTAGACCGACGGACAGACGGACAATAAGTTCTTATAAAGGTTTCGTTTTTACGGATCGGAACCCTAATAACTAAATCATCATCTCTTGTTATGTTCTTCATTACTAAAGGACGCGTCCATCTTGAAAAGCCTTCGTTGTCTATTCGATTAACTTCCTCTACATGTCTCTCTCTCTTCGGCTCGTTTCAGGACTGTGATTGGTAGGTAACGCTAATTTTTTTATTACGTTATGAAGATCTGCGTCGCTATTGCCTAACGCACTCGCAATCGCAATCGGCATCAAAGTGTAACAATTGTTTTCATTTTGTATGCAGACTCGCCTTCGACTTTCAAAATGAAAACGGTTGCGATTGCGAGTGCGTTAGGGAATAGCCAATCTGGTTTTACCAGCGATTAGGTGATCGTCCTCGTGGGCTAGTTGTCGTTTCCTCCACTTTCCTAACTGTCACTTCACTAGCTTCTCTAACTTTTATTGGTTTAGTGATTTATGGCGCGTTTATATTACTTACTTCGATGACCGTGAATGTGTCGGCAGCATTCAGTGTAACCGGATTAATTATTTACTATAAAAAACCCGTTTATCAAGTGACCACACCGGAGGGCTTATTGCTTAACGCACTTGCAATCGCAATCGTTTTAATTTTGACAGTCCGACGGCGAGTCTGCATACAAAATGAAAACAATTGTTCCACTTTGAAGCCGATTGCGATCGCGAGTGCGTGAGGCAATAGCGACGCAGGTTCTTTCGGTAACCGGATAAGGGCTGCAGTCGAATACCCTCAAACCGAACAATGTAACTTTAAACACCCCATTATGAGGGAGAAATCGAACGTGCATCGGAGAGGGAAAGGCAAGTAGGGCGGGCAGGTAATGCTCTTGAACTTGAAGTTATACATTGCGTAGGCGCGCGGCGTTATAGCTATAATTAGGTCTCTCAAAGCGGTTGACCGCTTTAACCAGAGTCGCACTAAATGGATATTGCGTAGCATTTAGAGTAAAAAACCAAACATGATTTTATATGTTAATCGCTAAGAGCGGTTGGTGGCTATACTCGTTAGCGAAGTTATTTTGTTACAGTGAGGTTAGAACATCGTTATAAGAAGGGGTAAAACTTTTGGTGACGATGACTTCAACTTGCATATAAGGTGATTAAAAATGATAAAACTAGTAAAATAAAATATAAGTAAAAAGGTAAAATTTGACCCGAGTATCGCGGAACCAGCCCTGCATAAATCCTTAGTAAACTTTCTGAGTTCACCGATACTGAAATTGAGATGGACAGTAGCAAAAATCATCGAGTAATATTATCATTAAAACAAGAGCATATTATAAAGCATATCATATCATAGAACAAACCCAAAAAATATGTCGAAACACAACGAACGAATTTTCTATGTCAAGTTATTTGATGGCGTCTTAGATGATTTTTAGTATGTAAGTCTAGTCGCTTGTATCTCAAGAACCATTCAAGTCTACTAAGGCCGCATTTCACCAACTTGGAATAAGAGTTACTCCGAGATTAGTCTATACAAATTCGGCATTTATTCTAGTTATAACCTTACCTATTCCAGTTTTGTCGAATGCAACCTTTGTCGTGATAGTTTTTCTTTTAAATCGTTAGTGCTTTCATGTAAGATATTTTTCTGATTTTTATTAGGCTGTAGGGGGGGCGACACCGTTGAACCGTTGAACTCCATCGCGAGAGTTACATATCAGTAGGTAAAGGTCGATTTAAAAAATAAACAGATTTATCATTTATTTTCAAATAGAAGGAGTTTTAACAGTTTTTTAACATAAATAATTTACGAAAATATCGAGTCATAATGCCGATAGGTTTCAAAAAACTTGCTTTTTACACGACTGCCCCAAAAAAGGAGTGTAATGTTTTCAGGGTTCATGTTTGTAAGTAGTTATGTGAGTTTCTTTATTCCACTATAACTTCTAGATCCCTTGACCGATTTAGCTGTGTGAGGTATCGTTAGAATCCTTACGTCATCCCGGGTGACATAGGATACCTAAACTGTTAAAATTGAAGTAACAACAATGGCAAAATGACAATTATTAATATATGTTAGTATATCGACGACAGTATAAAAAATGCAGTCGGGTTTTTAAAGCTTGCTTTTCATATAGTTATTGTTAGAATTGTTCGTAATTGTATTTTGTTGGGATATCATTACACTCTGTGATTACTGATTACCTTCGCTAAATAATTAAAAAATATTATTTTATGTTCATAAATCATCAGGAAAAGCTTTTCGATATGTCAGTGATTGGAAAATCTCGAATCTATAATGCTGCCCTCATACGGAAAAAAAGCACATCTACTATATGAATTGTATTGGACTTCCAACCTTACTATAACCCTTTATGAAAAACTATGTCTGTACGTTTTCCTTTACACGAAAATATTTCTTAGAATGAAACAAATTGAAAAAAAAAAAACAGAAACGTACAGACCTAGTTCTTTATAATAGCTATAACATATTCAAAAATCGTGGAAATCGGACTTGATTTAGGGGGTGAGAAACGTTAACGCCCGGAGCTAAATTTGTATGGTATTTTTTGACAGCTACGCGATTTTAGCGGCGCTTTTCAAGCCTCTTAAGGAAGACACTCTTTGGTACTTGGCTTCTTAGTCTTCATTTTTATTTCACGGTTAAATTAAATGTTCAGACGAAGTACGATTAAAGCCGACGTATACGAATTAAGGAAGACGCTCTCTGGAACTCGACTCCTTAGCCCCTTCAGGCGAACTCCGATATAATTCTAAATTAAGGAGGACGCTGTTTGAAACTTAGGTTCTTGGGCTGGAGGGGTCCAGGCGTATTTCAAAGTAAAATTGTAAGAGCAGATGAACTTCGACCAAAGCGCAACATCGAAGAATCTTGCCGTGTTGGATTTCACTTCGCCCGGTATTTCCATAAGTCCATAATCAATCAATATATAGAAGACCACTTGAACTACCTTTCTAAACTACCTAAAATTCATTTATTCATTGCAGTTTATGGATTTTACAAGACCTTTAATAATAACTATGTACGACAATAATAAAATGAAATACAGTAAGAAAAGATTTACAAATACTTAAGAATATAATACAAAGTAACAATTAAAAATTAAAACTAAAACTATGGCAAATTAAAATTAAATTAATAAATTAATTAAAACTAAAATAAAACTAAATATAACTAAGCTAAAAACGATATACTTAAAACTAAATAAAAGCTAGAAAAGAAAGGGCCCCCGTGGCAAAGTACCACAGATGCTAGCAGCATTTCCTCGTTGTATAGCAATACTTATGCGTTGGCCGACGAAGCTGCCAGCTCTGTGGTCTCCAGTTGTTTTAATTAGCCTTTTTGAAATGTCCTTAAAAAGGCTAATAGCACTGGGTCCCCACAGGTAGTATGTACTCACAAGCATTTACCAAAGGAATTGAAGTTCAACCTCGGTCAAACATCGTTTCGTTCTATTAGGCTCTGAAGCGTTTTTGTGTTGGCTTTACCATTAGTTACATACAAAGATCTCGCTCCTTATTTTAATGACTTATTTGTGCAAGAGTGGTTATCTCCAAAGCAGTTTCTAGTACCAAAGTTTTTAGACTATAGGTATTACGAGATCAATAATAAGGGACATGGCTATCGTTACGTAACTTTTTGCAGTTAAGGTTTTAGCTAAGAGAAAAATCAAATAACGATTACGTAGAAGAACTTGCCTTGAATTGCTGGTGTTCACATGCATGTTAGCCTCTCACTGATAATTATATTATTTTTATTAAAAGTCAGTACCTGGAAGACCGAGCGTTGTTCGGGTTGATAACCAATTTTCACGAAGATGACCACTTAACAGATCAATTTCTTGACTCAAAAAAACCCCTTTTCTACAAAACACTCCTTTAATAGTATTTGTAGGATATACGACGCGTAACAAAGGGGTTTGGTTTGATGGTTAACTATACGGCATATTAAAACCTACTCCAAAAAGTACTACCTCTAAATAATTCCTTCCCCAGTAAAATTAGAATCGGCGTCTATTAAATTAGCCAACCTGAATCTAAGCTTGAGCTACTAAATGATCCTGTGATCTATAATTTTCACAACAATCTAATATGCAGGCAGGGCAATGCAATTGAAGTTTGATCGATAGCAACTTAATGAAAGCAAATGATACGCAAAAAAATACAAACGCGTAGAATCGAAATGAACCTACTTCGAATAGTTTTCATCAATAAAACTTAAAAAATAAAAATAAAACAAATTAAATGACGTCTACTGCTAGACATAGACCTTCCATCAAAATCTCCACGACATGGTCGGCTTACTAGATTGTTCGAACCACTTAACCTTTTCAACGCCACAGTCGGCTCTGGCCGTCAACTAAAAGTCGTGCCACTGACGCCACGTCGGCTACAGCCGACAAGAGTTCAAGATTAAAAGAGATTTTGTTTGGTAGCAATAAGGTGTAATTTGCATAGCATAGCAAACATGTTTGGCGTGTGGGTGGCACATTTTGCATTCGACGTATGGCGTTCAAAAGGTTAATAAGAGGCATGTCATTTCAAATATTTTTTACTTTAGCGAAATTGATATCAGCTTCTATTTATTAATTGCCTCTTTATATATATATATATATATATATATATATATATATATATTTAAATCTAAAGCCGGACTCTGAGCTAGGGTAAGCTATAGTGCTCATATATCCTGTAATTATCGCTTCAATCTATTATGATCACGTTCCGGGTAAACGATTAAACTATTCGATAGAAACTTTGAAGCCAATTCTTATTCGATCGATATCAACTTGAAACAGGAGTTTGGTGAATAAATAATTAAGCGTGTATCATGGCTTATTATAACTTTTCAACTCTTAAATATTATTTAGATACTTTGAAATTATTAATTTATATAATCTATGCTTGTGTGTATATTCCTTAAAGTTCCAAATATTTTTTAGTCTTTAGACAAACTCGGAGACACTCAAAGACTAATAAAACTTTTAAATGAATGAATGAATAAGGTACTATAAGACTTTTTGTATTCGTTTATCATCCTTGTGCCAAGCAGCTGTGTTTTCACTATTGAGTTTCGGTGTAGGACAGCCGGTGAAATTACTACCGTTGATGCATTGCATCTTAATCCTCAGGGTTGGCAACGCATTTCCTCAAGATTGCTAACATCCTGGGGCACATAACGGTCTTACCATTAAGTGGGCAGTGCTCTTGGGCTGATATAAAAAAAACCGTCGAATTAAAAAATAACCTGGTATAAAACGACGCTTTCAACGTTAATAACGTAAATAATGAAGCCAATTTATAACCGACCCTTCCTACTCCAGACAAATTGATGTCGGTGTCTCTTTAATAATTTGAACTCCTGGAGTGTTCTGGTAAGGAAACCTAAAGGCAATGTGGCCAATCATTTTCATATATTATGAATGTGATGTAATTACCCACAGGGAAACGTTTTAAAACAGATCGATAGAAGGTAATAAGGGCGATTAGTACGCGGTCCTTCCTGCCCCAATCAAGTCGATGATGTCATCTATTAAATACTCTAAACCTGATTCGACCTGGGTCTGACCTAAGCTGGCCTCGAAGACATACGTCCTATAATTGTCGCATGCATCTTGTATAATTAAGTGCATAGTAAAACAAATTAATAAAGCCAATTAGAAAGCGGCCGATATCAACATCAAAGAAGTCTAATAACCTTTCCTCGTAAATAAATTTTACTCGTACTTTTTTTTTACTGTTTACTCCTGTTCTGGCAAATAATTCGATTTTGTCATAAATAACATAAGAAGAGTTTTTTGGGTATTTTTTTGCTATCGCCTGCTATTTAGGGAAACCTAACGATTTCAAGCAAGGTGGGTTTACTTCAATTTATTCATCAATTACCGATAATTAGCGATGATCTTGTGGCAACTTTTCGAGTCCATCGCAAGATTTAACAAAACGGCTTTAAAAATCGCTTGTATTAAGTAAATTTCCAGCTGAGAAAAATAACCTCTTCAAGATTTGAAATTCATAAAATGTACACACGCAGGTTTGGTAACAGAAGATTTATTATATCAACAGACGGACCCCAACGATCCGAACGGCCCTGAGCTCGAAGTGCGTATGGACGAGCTTCGCTCCAACATCCGTCGTTCAGAGACCTCGAAGGCCAAGTACGAGGCCCGTCTCGAGTGCCTCAGGGCCGGAAATGCCCCAGTCGACGAGTGGCTGAAGGAAATCGACTTGTTAGCTGTCCAGGAGGCGCTTCCACGCAGCAGCAGCCTTCTCAGCGTGAGAACTGATGCTTCTGGCGCTGCTGTAAGTATGGTCCTAACTCAAAACAAGCTTGATGATCTATGATATTGTTCTAGTCCTATTCATCGCTCGATGCTTTTTTAAAAGGTAATTTAATCGGCATTGCTGTCTAGGATATAATCAGTAGTTACGACACCAATGTTCATGAACTTAATGTCGAATACAAAAATAACCGTGAAGAGCTGCAATAACAACTAGCGATACATTTGTCCAGGACCAGCCTAGTTCGGACTCGTTCTACGATAGTGACAACACCGAGGGAGAGGCCCAGGTTGCCGCTGCATCAGGATACCAGCGCACCACATCAGGGTCTCAGCATGAAGACGATCACGACGAGGATGTGGACGGTAAGTGTTCAAAGATTTAACGCACTGGCTTAGGAATAAGGAGTAGAAAAAATAATTCAAGTGTTAGTAACTCACACGTCATCTATGTAAATGACATTATTTCTCTATTCCAACGCTATTTCCAAATAATACTTAAACAATACTATTTGTAGTTGGAAATTAATTCGTTAAAATAATCGTTTATGTAATAATAAAAAATAATCGTTAGTGATTGGTAAAAAACCACTCCTTTGCCTTTAATTAGCTATAACTTTTTTGTTAATCATTGAATTTAATTTCACTTTTCTGTATTTAACTATGCATTAATTATAGAAGTTTTTGAACTACCAGTGGGCCACGAGATTACCATACTTTATACTGTACCAAAAAGTTCGATAAAGTTTACAAGCCAAGATTGCGACCGTATCATAGATTTATGAGAAAACTGTACAGGTTTGCTAAAAATTGTGATACACATCCTATAGCGCAACTAATTATCAATAGTAATTCATAAATAAAACGAACTCAATCGTCTAGTTATCGAAAAAAGATTATAAACTCTGTAACGAGATGCGAAATATCAAAATTCCAGTTAGTTGCGGTTATCTCGAAAACCATAACAATTTTACTACCCCTATTTAGTTATTTAGAGAGAACAAAGGCTCATCTATAGACAGGTTTATTTTGCACGTAAAAATACAGGACAACCTGTTTTATGCTGTGCTATTACACAGATGTAAGGGATGTCTTATGTCTTTCCTCACAGCCGCGTTGGAGGAAGAGCGAATGCGCATAGAACAGCTGGCAGTCGGCTGGGATGACCCCACTCAGGTGAACTGGGGAGAGGCGGAGGCGCAGGCCGAGGCGGCGGGAGCTCCCGTCGCGCCCCTGTACAAGTGTACGGCTCTGTACTCATACACAGTAAGTAACAGTTTAATGGTTGAACCACCATGGAACTTGTTGCCACGACCGCGTCGAAGGAGGTTAAAGCAGCGAACTATATAAGATTTCCTCTTGCTACTTAAACAATCAGAGTGCTTTACAGCGACAGGGTTCAATGGTGGTTAAAATTATCTTTGTATTTCAGTGATTTAGATATCGTCAGAAGAAAATACGATACGACGAAAGTTATCAGCTTCTTTATGTGCCAGGCAACTTATAAGAAATAAACTCCGGGACCTACATTTTCAAATTATCGTGTTCTTTATATTTCTGAATTTAGATATATTTCACTTTATGCGATAAATTCAGAGATTGGACAAATGCGCGTCATTACTCGCAATAACGTGGACATGACTGCAAAGATGTTAATTATAATAATAAAATAAAATAAATTGATACATGAACTTTAATTTTGATCCGTTGCAGGACCGTAATAAAGTAATAATACCAAGACGTGAGCAGTGGCCATTAATAGTAATCTACTTAAGTTTGCTCCATTAACATCCGTGGATTGTGAAAGGAACGTTTCACCTCATAAGTTTATTATAGCCGTAAAAAGGAATAAACTAACCACGGAAAATTTATGAAAAATGCTGTTTATTTGCTTTAATAAATCTACACAATAACAAACCTTTGTATTATTTATTTATTACCGTCTTAAAAAGGATCAAAATTATTTTTCGGATAGGTAATCAATGAATGTAATTTAATTTCTTTAATCAAAATCTTTGCAGTCATGTCCACATTATTGCAAGTGATGACGCCTATTTGTCCGATCTCTGGGCCGATAATTGAGTAAAAATTCTTTAAATGAGTAAATAAGCCGCACGGGCAATTTTACTCGTCAAAATTCAACCAGCGCCTTCCATGAGGAGACCACTGCTGAGAAGAAGTGCCGCAATTATTGCACATAATGCATCAGAAAACAGTTTTCTTAACATACGTATATGTACATGAGATACGTATAAATTATGTGTAGTATGTATTTATGGCCTCATCAGAAATATTGTAAATCTCCTTTAAGACCTTGCCTTTCAGTTTTATACTAAGCGCTGAGTTAAGGGGTGTAACCAAAATTTTGCTGTTTGTGATCTTTCAGAGGTCATGTCGTAGATTAAACATACGAAGAAACTAAAGCTCTTCCAGTCTCAAATTTTATATAATTTCTATGGGTTTTATACGAGTACTATTCTTAGCGTCGCCATGTTTGACACTCTCATTCTAGACTTCACTTGTAAACCTGGGTGGTGAAGCATAGTACGAGCGTGAGCGTAATAGCTTTGCATCTTGCCTTGGCACCGAGTGCCCCTGGAACGTCGACAGGGACGATTTCTTCATTCATCATCATCCAGCCTCATTCTATTTCCTGTTTTTTAGGGTTCCGTAGTCAGACTAAGAACCCTTATAGTTTCGCCATGTCATGACTTTTAGTACTAGAAAGCTGTTATTTAGCATGAATATACATATTAGTCATGCCGACAAAGAGGTAAAATAAAATCTTGAAGGATTTTTTTTTAGGGTACCTCCCCTACAAGTAACGTGGGGATGTATTATATGTATTTTTTTCTCGTCTACCCCTTGGTATGGAGAATTGTTGGATAGGTCTTTCAAAAATATTGTGGATTTGTGAAAACAATTTTTCGATTAAGGGATCCGTTAGTGAAATATTAAGATTTAAAGTGCTAATTTTTGGTAGAGTCAAGTGTCCCCCCACGAATAACTCATATTGGAAATCTGAAAATATTGAATGAATTTTAAAGGAAAACTATCACGACTAAGTAGACTTGATTAGTTCCTGAGATATAGGCGACTAAAGTGTTTATACCTAATTAAATCACCAAAGAACACCAAATAACTTTAAATAGAGAATCACATCATAATTGTGGTTTTTTGATATAGTATTTGTGAAATAACGGCTTCGGAATCCTACACTGAACATTCAGTCATGCTCTTTCCCGTTTTTTTCCTATTGTTATCGTATAGTCGACGTAATGACAGCTGAGCTTTTATTAACTCAATAGTAAAAGCGGCCGAGATAAAAACAATACAATATCAGTAAGATACAATATCAATATGATGTTAGACCAAACGATTTTAAACCAAGCAATCGTTAGGGCAAACAATCATTATGTCAGTCGAAGGGCACGCATATCAAATCAAATCAAATCAAATCTCTTTATTTTGCCTAAATGTGGTACAAAAGATGTTACAGTTGGACAAAGTCACACACATTTTGCCAGTATCTGGCATGCACAAATATCATAATCATACAATCTAAAGCAATGTTAAAAAATGCTTCAGGACTACATGGGTTGAGTTGATAGCTTATACATGCATACAATAAATTCATACTTAATCATAATAAAATAAAATTAAATTAAAAAGATACAGTCAATGGTTAAAGAAATCAAAATATTCATCATTATCATTTTGTATGTCCGAAATGGTAATTTTGAAGGTACTTTTCGTCATATAAGTTGGCAAGCCGTCACCTCACCGACCACGCGCGCGGCTATTAGACTTGTTCCAATGTAGCCGGAAATAAACCCACTTATTATTTATTTAGTAAGCTTTCTGGCTTTAAGTCAATAATTTTTTCATCAGAAAATACAAAGTTCGTAAACTACTTAGCGAAGTCGTTGTTTCGCAATGTCTAGTCAGCCAATTCGTCAATGTGCATCGCGCATCCATCACACGCACTCAGGTGGGCCATTCTGATACACTAGTATCTAGTAACAAAACTTTGAAACCTTAACCCCTTAAAGGGACAGAGCAGGGTTAACTTAACATCGAATTCGATATGGGGATAAACAATCGGCGCAATGCTCTCGTAGCCGTCTTAATGTTTGTGTTATTAAAACAAAAAGCCTTTCGAAACATTAAAAACCACTATTTTTGTTATTTAAACGTTTATTTCGTCTAGACCGCACTGCGGGGTAAATAACTCTCTTAATGAATTAATCAATCAAATCTGTCAATATATTAATACATTTTGAACGACAAGAATATTTCGAAAGGTAAAATATTATGACCACCATTTGTCAGCTCTCATTGTATTTTCATCGAAAGTGCTTTTCATCAAAAATACAATATTAAATACAGATTACTATCTGAAAGCAAACATGAAGACAATGATAAAGTGTACAAATAAATAATATGACTATAGACAATCTTCTAAATGACGTCATTATGGACTATGGGGTAATAATGATAAATTGACTTGTTTGTATGAGTGACGAAACGAAAAGGTCCCGACTATAAGCACAGTTACAAGCATAATATTATCATAATCTAAAATATGTCAAAAAGATAAAACAGATAAAAGATAAAAGATGTTTATTCAGTAATTATACCTACAATGTTTACATATTTTTCTGACTACTTTGCTACTTTACCATCAAATAAATAATTCGTTATTTAAACGGACTAGATCGCCGCAGACGACTATGATGCATCGTGACATTTCCTTTTTTTGTTGTCATACGTTATTTTACCACTCATCTGTCGGCAAAACTGACTTGACAGGCTACCCGATTCTGCCGGGATTCAGCGTCACGTTCTAAAAGGTTTTGAAATAAATGTATATACCTGTAATTACTGTTCCGTAATATTGAAAAATCAAAATGAAAAAAAAAGAAGATAAAAGATGTTTATTCAGTAAGCACGGGCACTTTTACACGTCAAAAATCTACCAGCGCTTCGCAAGAGACCATTGCTGAGAAGAAACGCCGCAAGAAACTCAACAGTCAGTCGTTTATTAAATATTACTTACACAATTATAAAACTTAACCTAGCATATAAGTTATCTATATACCCAAAGGCATTAAGTTGTAAAAAAAAATGGAGTAGTTTGGTAAATGCGTTTGAAATTAGCCTAGTTGACTTACGAAACCCGCGGTTCCGAATTTATTCCCGGTAAGGGCAAGGGCGGATGGTTGTTTGATTTGTGCGACTATTTTGCTCTTGAGTCTAATTTCTACGAGTTTAAGCTTATATTTCTCTATGTAAGTCAGTATTTATCGTCGTCTAGTGCCCATAGTAAGACTACAATCAATGTGTGTGAGATTCTTCCCTAATACGGCCACGGAAGTTAATTTGCTACCCATTTCAAAGAAAATCTGCTTAACGATGTCATTGTCAATAGGTAGAGATGTCAATTTGTAATTGATAGGAAACTCAACCTTATTGCTGTAGAATGCCAGATTGACTTTGGACCTACGAGGGGCGGCTGAAAAGTAATCTACCTAACAATGAAACAAAAGACTGTCGTGGCTAATTTTTTTTTATTTTTCTATATAGTCCCCTGCTAGTAAAATGCACTTATTAAATTTTTCAAATATTGAATTTAAACAATTAAAAAAAAAATCTTTCGGTTTGTCGTCAAAAAAGTCAGTAACCGCAGCCTTCATTTCGTCATCGGTCATAAACCTTCGTCCCCTGAGGTCTTTCTTGAGAAGTCTAAACAGAAAATAGTCACAGGGGGCTAAATCTGGACTATAAGGGGGGTGGTCAATGGTTTCGAAGCCATTGTCTTTAATTGCTAGCTTCGTTGTGCGGGCGGTATGCACTGGTGCGTTATCGTGCAAAATCAGAATACCTTTGTTTAGTTTACCTCGCCGTTTTTCTTTTATTGTCTCTCTTAGTTGGTATAGTAAGTTTGAGTAATAATCAGCATTCATTGTAGTTTTCTTCGGTAAATAATCTATGAGCAAAATCCCTTCTGTGTCCCAAAAGATTGTAGCCATAAGTTTACCTGCCGATGGACAGACCTTGAATTTCCGAGGCGGCTTCTCATCCTTAAATTTCCACTGTAACGACTCTTGCTTACTTTCCGGGTCCCATTGTCGAATCCAAGTCTCATCACATGTTACAATTCTAGAAATTATTTCTTCCTCTTTCCCTCGACTCATCTCCAAAAACTCTTCGCAACATTTGACACGCCTCTCCATGTCAAATGCAGTCAACATTCTGGGGACCCAACGTGCACTAACCTTGGACATGTTCAAATGCTCATGAATTATTTCATTGACTCGCTCTTTACTGACGCCCACATCTCTAGCTATCTCCCACTGCTTCACTCGTCGGTCCTCTAATATATTTTTTTTCACCCTGGCTACATTTTCATCGGTGACGGCCGAAACTGGTCTTCCGCTACGAGGATCATCTTCCAGACTCTCACGACCTAACTTAAACTGCTTTGACCAAAACTTTATAACAAATTCGGAAGAACACAAACTGCCAAACACACGTAACATACGCTGTCTGATCTCCGAAGGCGTATTCCCTTCTTTAGTCAAAAACTTAATCACCGCACGCTGCTCGATTTTATCCATTTTCACTTTTTCTACCGACATGTTTGAAACAATTGTAGGAGACAAATAAACGTGATGCAATAAACAAATGAATGTAATACATTTTGAAAATAGAATAACAAACGAATATAAATCCATACCAGCCAGCATTATTTTTGTATATATTTCTGACCAAGGAGATTACTTATCAGCCGCCCCTCGTAAGGTGGGTCACAAATTAAATTCCTTGACTGTACCAACTCGGAAGTATTCTTTTCTGTTTTTTTTTCAAATAATTATAAAAATATATGTAGTGTAGTAGTGTAATAAATGAAAGATTTTCACTTGAAGACTTGAACTAACTATTAGCTTATTCCCACCTGGAAAACCTATTCCAAGATTCAATAAGTAATTATTATATTTTTTTGTTTTGTTTAAAAGGTATCGAACCTATAAACATTGAATTGTTTATTATTGCATACATTAAAAAACAGATTTTTAGTTTTCAAGGCAACTTTTTATTTATTTATTTATTTATTAGGATCACCAACAGTGGATACAATGTTTTAAAAAATCTAAGAATAACATGAGAATGGGTTTAAATACAATTGTTCCACCAATTACAGGTGAGCAAGCATGCTTTAACAGTATTTATACTTATTACAAAAATTTGCCAAACATTCGCACTGAAACAAAAAAGTTACTCAAAAGGATCAAGGGACACTTATACAATAATATAATACCTAACCAATACCTAAGATCTAACTAAGATCGTCAACAGAAATTATTTTGCGCTTGAAAGCACACAAACTTATTTTATTATTTACATACCATTTAAGCTTTTTAACACTTAACAAGCATGTAAAAAGCAATAATATATCTCTTACCGTTAGCAGCCTTCGCAAGGAACTCATCCGCTTGAAAAATTTCTCCACTTACACACGTCACAAATTTGGTTTCCACGAAATCGCGTTTATCGCCTATGTATATCTCGAAAAGGTCCATTGTAAATATTGGTAGAGAATTTTAGAAATCGGATGATTAGTTCTGGAGATATTCTAAACAAACAAAGGTTAACATACAAACATACATGTTTATAATATTGGTGTAGACTAGCGACCCGCCCGCGACTTTTTCCGCGTATTTTTTTTTAATAACTTTTCTATCGGGATCTTTAAAATTTTCTACGATTTCTATATGTGTATTTTTCACGGATAAACACTAGCGCCAATGGCAACAACTAGTGTCAATTTAAGCAAAGAACAAATATTTTCCCTTTATTTCGACACGTTGAGCCAGCTTATAATAAGGACCACTTTATATTTTTTGTAGCGTTAAACAAGCGTTAGGTACGCGTTTAAAAAAAACCAAATGAGATTCCGCAATTTACTCAACAAAGGAGTTAAAACAAAACAAACACGTCGAACAAAAGCCGCTGAAGCTATGGGGCTTCCTGTTCACCACGATTTTATTCACATTTCTCATGAATAAATTTCTTTTATAACAATTTACACAAATAAAAAGTAATTGGTATGTAAGGTTTCAAACACGTGTCGCCCACTTGCCACGAGGCACTGAGGCCCAGCAAGTGCGGGACGGTTACCATGACAACGATGTAACTGGTCTTAAGACCGTATTTATGATTATGACTCATCCTGGCTGAGTTGCACGTCACACAATTTTCAATGTAAACGTCAAACCATAGAAAACTGTAATTTTTGACGCATCTTGAGATATGCATTACAGTTGAGATCAGTTTATTAATACGGTCCTTAGATTCAAAGATTAGGTTTAGATTTCCTCGGATACTTATTTTTCTTGCTCTTGTCAAGTTTGCCAGTTGAGAAAAAAATAAATGATGTCAATACATTTTGACATGACTTTGTTAAGTCATTCCTAACCGACGGCTCTCGCGCCACTAACATGTTGATTATTTAAACAGTAGTAGAAAAGTAATATATTTCGACGACGGAGCTCCTGTTCCGCGTAGGTAAGGCGCTTCGCGCCTTGTCGCAACTCTAACCTAACCTAACCTATTTGGGTAAAATTTACCTAAATTTGTATTTGTTTTTTGTCTATATTTCGTTCAAACAATTATTAGTTCAAACAGTTATTAGGACTTATAACTATTAGGTCTATTAATCATTAGGTATCATCATTGATAGTTTTAGTAATATTATAGCATTTAACGTTTAGTACATGTAAACATTAGGGTATATAACTTTAGGTCTAGTAATCAATTAGGACATACAATAGGACTGTCAATCATTACCAACTGTATTCTAAAGGGTTAGGAGCAATCAAAACAAAATGTATTGAAGATAAAGGAGGGTAGGGTTCTTATTATCGTGTACTCAAAACCTTTTAGATTTCCAACAAATGAACTTTATAAAACTTGTGGCAAGTCTAGAACTTTTCTTTTCTTTTTCATAATCTAGTCAGCGTCCCGTTTACATATCGCAACTTCAAAACAATAGTAACCTTATTCAGAAATTTTAAATTTCGAGTTATGTCTCTATAATAATATATTTATGACTTGAAATTTGAAAGCTAAAATTTTGAATTAGGTCACTATTGTTCTGAAGGTGCGATATTTAGTACCAGAGCTGCTCATGTCAGTGTCTCTCTTAATCTAAAACTTCATAAGACACCTAGTTTTATACATTCAAGGATCGGAATAACGCCCGTCATTTTGAAAACATAAGCCTGTTCCGTACAGGAGAGACTTCCTTCTGATGTTAATTAAAAATATTATTAGGTATTTATTTTACATTTATTATACCATTATTTATATGTATTCAGCAACAATATTATTAATGAATAAAACCATAATGGTTATGGGAAAAAAACACTTTCGCCAATCAAAAAGAATGTCTTTTTTTTAAATTTTCGCCTGTTATTCCATAACGACGTGAATTTAGGACCTATTTATGAGTCGAAAAAGTTTGTTCACAGTTTACGGAGGTCATTGGGGCAATCGTTGACATTGGTTTACTGTTTGTATGTGTGTTTGTGTTTTCTAATTAACATTTCGGTGTCAGTCTCGTGTGATTGCCGAGTTAGAATAGTTGCCACTTCATGTCTTCCCGTGGATGTCGTAAGAGACGACTAAGGTAATAAAGGCTTGTAGTACTGTTAGGCGATGGGCTTACAACCTGTCACTAATACGCTGGTAAACATCTTAGCCTAATTTGTGCAAATTGTGGTTATAGAATTATCTATCAACAAGTTTATAGAGATGTTTGTAATTCTGGTAGCTCTGCCTACCCCACTCTGGGAACGAAGGCGTGATATTATGTATGTATGTATTTCGGTGTCATTCATTAATAAAATTGTTGCTAATTACATATAAATTATTGTATAATAAATCTATAAAATACCTAATATTTTTAATTAATATCAAGGAAGTCTCTACTATACGGAACAGGGTTATGTTTTCCAAATGACGGTCGTTTTTCCGATCCTTGCTCAATATACAACTAGTAAAAGAAAACTGCCTGTTAACCTGCACCTCCCTGTTGCCTGCCTGAAAACTGTTGTCCCTTTACCCCCCACTAAATCCCTCTTTGCAAAAAGAAAGTACGCATCTCGTTCTGCCCGTCTATACAATAATTGTGAATGTAAGAGTGCCTTTACAGTTGTTTAGTTGTAAAAAAAAACAATTTAAAAACTGCTCAGGTTATGTATGAGGAGACTCAACTACACATTATTTTCATCGATCCATCAACAACTAGCGGATAAATATACATTTACCTAAAATAACATATACCTCTATACATATAATGCAAGCATAAACCGGTAAATTAAAAATAAGAAATACAATACAGTTTTATTTAATAAAAAAAGGTAAAAGTGTAACGATAGGTGGGCATATTCGTTTCTATTATTGTACAGTCAACAGCATAAACAAGTGATCATTTATGTACCTTGTCGCTTTCAATGGTTTCACAATTTTGTATGACATTTCAAACACGACGTTAAAGTGACAAGGTACATAAATGATCACGTATTTATGCTGTTGACTGTACCTACCAAGTCGATAGAACCTTATAATGTATTTTTATCGGGTCTCTCAAGTTATTTCAGTGACCAAAAGTAGGGCAATATCGACTTCCTAGATATTTTTACATACGGTCGCGAAATTAAAAGCTTCGTCAATTTCCAACTTTATTTCAACGATGTTAAGGTCTAAACAAGTGAAGCTAATAATATAAGCCAAAATCATTTTGACCGTTGTCCTTTTGGTTGAAAACGTGTAAAGTTATTTGGGCGCAACTTTCTAAGCATTATTTGCTCCGACTAACAAAGTCTCAAAGACCATATGTCAAATCCGCGCAGGGCCGGGGGGCGGGGGATTGCAGGGCGGGCGGCGCGGAAATCGGCAGAGCTTTAATTACCCGCGGAGTGCTTACGCTGATAGGCGGTATTCGTTATTCGTGGAACGGTCAACTAATCATGAGGAGAAATTTAAATCCGTCAAATGGAGAAATAGATGGGAATGATCCCAGTGGATCTAAACGAACACGGACTGCAACACGTAAGTATTTTAAATTTTCAAGTGATTTTCATTGAAAATTAATAGTTATGTTTACTTTTTTTAGGGTTCCGTACCCAAAGGGTAAAAACGGGACCCTATTACTAAGACTCCGCTGTCCGTCTGTCTGTCACCAGGCTGTATCTCACGAACCATTATAGTTAGACAGTTGAAATTTTCACAAAAGATGTAATTCTGTTGCCGCTATAACAACAAATACTAAATACAGAATAAATTAAATATTTAATTGGGCCTCCCATACAACAAACGTGATATTTTTGGCGTTTTTTGCTCGATATTAATAACGGCAACAGGTAGACGCTTGAAATATTCACAGAATATGTTGTTGTTGTATATTCACTTTAAAAATAAATAATTAAATTAAATTAAAATAAATATTTAAAGGGGCCTCCCATACAACGAACGTAATTTTTTTGCCGTTTTTTTGCTAATGTTGTATAGATAATGGTATGGAACCCTTCGTGCGCAGGTCCGACTCGCACTTGGCCGGTTTCATTTGTTTATTTACACCTTATTGCACTATACGACCACATTTTGACAACATTAAAATATATTTTTATATTTATATTGATGAATAAGAACTGAATAAGTATACCTATATTCAATATTTACTGTCATTATTAAATAGAACAACAGTGATTTTACCCCTCAACGAGAAGGCACGACGTGACACAGCGCCTTTTTGTAATTAAAAAATCTCCAAAAAACAGCAAAATATTGAATCATCGTTAGAATTCAATTGTACAGGTTTAAGATAATCTATATCGAGAAGGTTCTTACTCGTATTTTTTCAGAAAAGGATTGTATATACCATTAGGTCCCTTGAAAAAAAATATGTTTACAAGTTTAATGGTTATTATTAATTATTCTAGCTTCACCGGAGCCGCGCGAATTGCGTCACGTCAACTTTAGTTATTTAATGGGTATATTTAGCGAACTTAATGCACTGCTGGTAAGTAATGTTGTCATATTTTTATTAATTCGCTCTCTTGTCTGTTCGATTCGTGTCTCTTCAGTACAAACTTGAAATCTATTTAACACGTTGGGTGCGGTACGGGCACCATTTTCCCGTATTCGACTTTCGCTGGGTACGGCGGTCAAAAATAGTGTTCTCTGATTCTCTCCCTCGGTGCGGGAATGAGTTAACAAGGTTCCTATGAAGGTATGAAAGAGATTACTTCTGATTTGTGAACACTACATTTATTTTGAATTACCACAATTCCATGTACCACAATTCTGGCAAATAAACTTTTGACTTTTGACTTGACTTTGATTAATAGTAAAAAAACCTCACACGGGACAATAGTTCCCGTAACGCACCAGCTTGTCAGATTCGCTCTCTGGTATGATACGGGACGTATTTTCCCGTATTTTTGACCCCGTACCGCACTCAGGTGAAGGTACAAACAGTCTCATTTGGCCATAGGAAGGAGTAACACCTATGCATGTTATCGACAAATCACGAAGCGACATTTGTTTCAACACAACACTGTCACATCCTTAACTTGTTTCCTTTTCGGTGCGGTACACATTTAACTTCCCTCGAATGCAACATACTCGTTCATACTTAGGTACAGTCACGAACTTAAATTTGGGACACACTTTAGGTCCAAAGTCATTCTGACATTCTACAACAATAAGGTTGAGTCTCCTATAAGTTACAAATGATTTGGCATCTCTAATGACATTGACGACTTCAAGCCTATTTTTCTTGAAATGGGTCACAAATTAAGGATCCTGATAGTACGTATATTTAATCCAACTGATTAGCAAAAATTTCGTTAAGTAGTAACAAGTTAAAAAAAATATGTGGTGTCGTTAATACTCATAACTGCTCATGCTTGTTCATTTTCTTTAAAATGTGCCATTTTAGATTTGTTTTTAAATATACACCATGTGGCACCTGCGATGCTAAGACGAACTAAGGCCCGCTTCGCACCGGGACACCCTATTCAGCGCAACTAGTCGCCGCCGCCAAATGTTTACAACTCTATGGCAGCCATTACACGGTCAATCCAGATCGTGATCCGACCAAGGTCGCGAATCGCAGGAGATTTCAAAAAATCTAGATGATATGTAATCCGATGTCGTGATCCGTCAATCTAACACGTTACACAGTCAATCTGGATCGAGATCACCTGATCACGATCACGGATTGCGATCAAGATTGGCTGTGTAATGGCTGCCTATGGAGTGTCTCATTTATGCCCGGTTCCTATATTCAAGAAACGAATCGTTTTCCTTACGGGCAATAGCGTTATGACGTTTGCTTCGTACAAAATGTGTCAAATTTTAACGAGACGTCACAACTCTACCAACGGTTTTGAATATGGGAATGCACCATTAGTGTCCGCTTGCTTGTGCATCACGTCATACATTTTGTTGGTGGCGGCGACAGGTTGCGACGTGGTATCCCGGTGAGAAGCGGGCAAAGGCCACAAAAAAAAGGGAACAAAGGTTCTTCGTTTATTGAAACCCGATAATTTCAAATGACTAAATATTCTATGTTGATATTTGCCAATATGTCATAAGAAACTTTATGTTGTATGTATGTGTCTACTGTGTAAAACCTATGCTTTTCTGGTATTTTCATACAGTCAACGTAATTATAGGTCTTATTTTCGTGCCCCAGTTTGACTGTAAATTGTTTAAAAATACATCGTATTAAGTAAATATTATGACGTTGGCCTAACAGGGAATTCTCCTCAGAATAGTCCTGTTTTAGAATTATCACAACCCAACAAAATTAATTAAAATTTAATAACGTCTTATTAAGGTTTGTACGGAAATCGGTTCCTGGTAATAATTAATTAATTAAAGCGTAATTATAAAATCTTACGTTATAAAATAAATTAGGAAGCCTAGTTATTTCTAATTTAATGACAATTGTGTACGCTTTTGTAGTTTCCATTTTCGAAAACACTACACTAAATCTCGTCTAGACCTACAGGGGAAACGTTATACCGCTCACACCCACAAATAAAATCTTTTCCTAGACAAGAAAGAAGCGTTGCCGACGGAAACATCCTCTATATTCTACAATACACATTATATATCCGGAACACGCAATACACTTATACCTGAGAATGATGACTCGTTTACACTAACTTAGTACTTACAGTTATCACTTGCTCACTCACTCTTACTTAGCACTTAGACGACCTATGACCTACACGAACAGAAAACCTGTTTTATTAACTAAGTGATTCTAACTTCGTATATACGTATAACTTAGTAAATATACCTATTTGTAGTGTGTAGAATATGACAGTAAGACTAGTCAAACTGCATCCTACGAAAGTTAAGAGCCCCCATATACGGAACGATCGGTCGTTACGATCGATCTGAAACGATATCGTGACGGGTCATATTTCTATTGAATTTTGGACGCGATATTGCCACACACGTACAATCCGTCGTTCGATTTCAGTCTGAACCGACGGATCGTAACGACGAATCGTACCGTATATGGCGCCCTTTAGGGGCCGAAATTCTAGGTGGTAAAAACCATATCGTCTTTGACATTTTATCAACGTTAGAGTATTGTCAACGTTTTGATAACTCTTTCTAACTTGTCAGCAATGGCGGCCGAGTTAAAAACAATACCATATCATCTATGATCTGCGCCTCTATTGTAGGTGATCAAATCGAAATCCTACTTGACCTGTTATCGTACTGTCAACATTTAGATAACTCTTATTTACTTAACAGTACTGGCGGCAAGTAAAAACAATACCTTAAATACGTCAAAGACGCCCATAATAGACGCCCAACAATCTGCCAAAATGTGTCCACAAAAACGGATGCCCAATCGCCTACGTCAACTCTACATATTCTGTTAATTTTGCAGACGTTGAAGTTTGTAGAAAAGTTTGGTTGTTGCCCCGGCGGCATATTATTGAAGAAACTTGTTGCATGTTAATATAATAATAGTGCAATTAACGCTAGCTAAGGGCGTAGAAAGCATACAAGGCAAACAGCAGTCGTAGTTCCCAGCCTTACCGAGATATTCAGTACTAGCGTTGACTAAACACCGTCTAAAATTGAGGTAAATATCGAGTTCCCGGCACCGACTGTGTGAATTTATTAAACGCCCGAGACACGCCTAGAGGAATTTAAATACATGCAATACCTAGTTATTGGTAGTGATTGAACTAAAAGCCGTGTATTAACATAGAATATTCAATGTCTAAAGTGCTAAGTTCATAACTTTAACAAAAAGTAAGCTTTCAAAACCCGACTGTTGCTAACCGACTATAAATCGTTATAAATCATAAATGACCATTCAAAATGAAAAATGATGAAAGAAACCTAAAGAAGTTTTTTAAATAACTATTCAATGATACCCACTTGTCATACTTGGTCGTCTTTTTTTTTCTATTTGCACAATATGGCGTCCGGTTGCTGCCATATTTAATTTTGATTACTGTCATATCTTCAGTGACACTCACCAGATTAAGACAAATCGATTGACATAAGAATCATCAAAATCGGACAACGGGTTTAGTTTTTATAGTGACACAAAGGAAAAAACACACATATATAGGCTGTGAAACACATTACCCTCCTCCTTCGGCAGTCGGGTAAAAAAACCAGGCAAGGGCATATCGGACCACACTCAGTATAGGGTTCCGAAGCCGTTACTAGGAAAACATAAAAAAACAAGTAGGAACTAATTTTCTATTTAAACTTAATTGGTGTTGTCTTAAATGATTCTTAGAAAGTATAAACAGATTAGTTCCTTGTATGTCAGGAACTAATTAAGTCTACTTAGTCGGATAATTTTCTTTTTATATTCTTCATAATTATGTCCTTTCTTTTAAGATATTTTACAGATTTTTAGTACCTGTGGGGGGGACACGTAACTCTAGCAAAAGTGACACTTTTGAGTTCAATATTTTCTAAACGATCCCCTAAATCTAAAAATTGATAGTAACTTCTACATATTCATTTTTAAGAGCTATCAAAGGACTCCTCATTCGATATTAAAATGCATAAAATATATTTACCTTCGCTGCTGTCATATACAGGTGACTGCGGGGTCGTGTAGCAACAAAATAAATTATAACTCACTACACCATTAGGAACATAACGTAATAGATTTAAAAGCGTTAAGAAAATAACATTGTTTTTTATTTAAATAAAAATTAAATGAATTAATTTTATTCGTGATCAATGAACATGGCCACCCTACATACTCAATTTCTTACTCGTCTGATCGTTCGATTTATAAATAGGTTATAAGTTTTTAACATGAAAATGTAAGGTGGCCATAATTTTACTAATAATTAGGGAAACATTTGATTGAATGTTTATTTTAATAAAACACATATTAACTCGGCCTCGTGTGGTTGCCGAGTTAGAATAGTGCCACTCCATGTCTTCCCGTGGATGTCGTAAGAGACGACTAAGGGAATAAAGGCTTGTAGTACTGTTAGGCGATGGGCTTGCAACCTGTCACTAATACGCTGGTAAATATCTTAGCCTAATTGTGCAAATTGTGGTTATAGAATTATCAACAAGTTTTTAGAGATGTTTGTAATTCTGTAGCTCTGCCTACCCCACTCTGGGAACGAAGGCGTGAGATTATGTGTGTATGTACATATTAATGGTCTTAACCCTTTTCAATGTAGTACGTTATGTTCCTAATGGTGGTGTAGCAACAAAGTAAACTAAAACTCACTAGTTTGAGTTTACTGTTTTGCTACACGGCCCCGCAGTCACCCTATACTCGGGTGCCGGGATGTAGACGATCTTTTTTTCCAGAATTTATTTCATTACTATATGGGCGTAATTTAAAAAATGTATAACTATACCACATTACAGCTTTGTCTCTAAGTTAAACCAGAGAAAACTATAAAGGTTCCTTGTTGACTACGGATTCCGAAAATGAACGATGCCTCTGAGTATGACGGTTAGCGAGTTCAGTATTAGGTTACCTCATTAGAGTAGATAATTGCGTCTAATGGGTCTAGATCGAAACTTAATAGTAACATTTATGAGATACTTTGTGTACTCGTAATATATAGTGTCTCCCCACTTCCTCCACTTCCTCCCTCTACTTCATTTTCCAACCAAACCACTATATCTATTTTATATATTTGCTATCACACTCACTCTCGCATGAAACAGTGTACCATTCAGAAACACCAACAAAGCTGATGACTATTTAAAACTTTGACGTAGATATTTATAGCATCTTACATGCATATCTGGATTTGATTTGCTAACATGATGGATGACAATGTCGACGAAGTTTACAAAGCATATATGGATTTTCGATTCGCTAAAATCCGAATAAGCATTGTAAACTTTGTTTATAAACTCGTTCCTGTAAAGAATGACCACAGCTAATGTCATTGACGTCGACTAGGTACTTCAATAGTTAATAATTATTATTTGTCACTGTCATTGCCACTTGTGTTAGTGTCAGTCATATATAGCAATTGAGCTATCATCGACTAGACTATATATTTATACTTTAGACGGGTTTGAGATTGCGTTTAAATTGAGTTTAAAAACTGAACTTAACGATTTAACTTTTTAGGATAGGATTTTGGCTTTTTAAATTTAAAACTGGAATGAGTTTTTAGATTTACCATCTGTAAGTCCATATGTAGCTATAATGATATCGTAGTGAAACAAAAGTTTGTACATTGAACGCGCGTAGAACATATGGAGCTTTATAATGAGCAGTGAAACACGATTTGTTTGTAATAAACATAAATGAGCCTCACTTGTTCGGGTTCGTAGTGTTGTGTTCCGGTATGGGACTCAGAGAACTAAGTAATAAAGTAAAAAGTAGTCTTGTGACAATACATTTTTTTTTAATAAAAACTTACAAATTTTGGTATTGCTGATTGAGCCGGTCGTCTATATCAAATAAATAATCCATGGTTAAAGTTTGGAAGGTCCGGAACGGTGGGAATACCTACTCGTAGAACCAGCGTCTCGGAGTTACAAATCATTACTGCTGTTCTACCCAGACTACAGTACCTACTACATGAGTAGATACGCAGATAAGACCTTGAAGAACCAACTTGACCATGAAGTTTCTGACTATTGACATCGTTGACAGCATTAAACAATGCTAAACTTATTTGTTGCGTGTGAAGGAACAGTAATAACAGTATTTGTTGACTACTGTCAACATTATCCTTATTCAGAAACTTCATTGTTGTGCATGTGTCAGGATTGCCTTCTTATCGGCCGGGCACTATAGTAATCATATAAAAAAGCACTTTGACATTAAAATGTTTTATCCGTTTAAAAAATGTATCCTGCGCATCGCTTTCACGAGCTTATTAAAATTGCAGGTTCAAAAGAACATTTTTCATTCTACTTCAAAGAAGCTTACATTTTATAAAAGCTGTTTTTCTGACGCTGAAAATATATTTTTCTTTATTGAAGGTGAACTTTATAAAACTCATAGTTAAAATCTAATTTATTTTCTACAAGCGAAGTAGATACTGCACTTATATTAAAATAAATGTCTTTTCTCAATCATGCTCGGAAAAAGGGCTTTTCTTTTGAAAAAGGAAGGCCGAAAGAGCCTCTTTTTTCCTAGGAGTAAAATAAACGTATGAAAACCCATTTCTAACCGCTGTAATGTTTACTTAAAAATGCATATAAATTCGAAAGGACCATTAACATAATCCCATACGCCCAATTTGTGGGTGGGTGCAGCGTTGGGCGGCGGCGGCGGGCGGCGGTGGTTCATTGTGCCTAAATCTTTACTATAGTTTTCAAAAAAGTTTCGCTCTGAATTTGTCGAAAGCTTTTTACAAATACTTATAATTATGTATTTGTTTCATTTCCTCGCATTGTTTGAGAAAAGCATTATAATATGCCTCGGCGGAAACTAGGATTGCCTGACTCGATTTTAGCAGGCCTCGCCAAGTCTCGGCCAGCCAACCACCTCGTCACCAATGCCCTACTTTCCAGGCCAAGGCAATAATGTACTTAAACATTTTAAACGAAATTGGAAGAAGGGTCAATTGACCTTAGATGAGATAGAACTCGGCTTCGGAAGGTGCGACAAAGTAATAAACATACTTTAAAAAGATCTCCACCTATAAAGAAAATGATCATTACGAGTAATATTGAATACTTTGCTAATTTGTGATGTTCTTATATTTCTAATGAACTTCCAGACAACAGCGAGACTGCGGCGCTTCTTTTCAGCAATGTTATCCTATATGCACTAGTCAATTCGCTCCTTATTAAGAATCCTGATTGGGCTTATTTATTGATTTAATTATACGAGTCTTAGGGTTTATCTTACTAGCATTGACTCACTGTTTAGATGTGTATATTTTGTATAACAGTGCGATCGTACAAGGTGTTTCGGGCTTGTATTTGTCTTTCACTAGCTCTCATACGCTCTTATTAAGAGTGAGTGAGAGAGAATTACGATCCCGAAGCACCTTCCAAGTACTCACAGCCTGTACAGTCGACGTCATAAATATGTTTACACTTTAGTACCTTGTCTATTTAACGTCATGTTTGAACTGCCATATGAAACTGTCATAGAGGATAAAGTGACAAGGTATTAAATTAAACATATCTTTGACGTCGACTGTACATACGTAATCAATGTTCTAGGGTAGGTCTAAGGGTGGGTTTAGACCAAGCGAACGAACAAGAATTCTATGGCATTATCTCTTACGTTTTCTTTGTAAAAATAAAGACAAAACATGTTCTAGAGCATTTGCTCGTTTGATCTAAACCCACCCTTAGGATCAAAAAATTCTCATTTTGTTATCGCAATGCAGTACATAGAGAAATTATTTTAATTACATATAAATATTTTTGATCCTTGGACCTTTTTTATGTGTGTGTTATAACACCTGTGTTTTCATAGGCTCAGAATCCCGACGAATTATCGATCATTGAGAGCGAACAGCTGGAGGTGGTGGGGGAGGGCGACGGGGACGGCTGGCTGCGCGCTCGCAACTACCGCGGAGAGGAGGGCTACGTGCCCCATAACTATCTCGACGTCGAGCGTGATCAGGTAATTCTTTTTCCTTAACATCCTAGAGTTTTGGGGGCAGTCAAGTCGGACCAGTAGATACCTCAAACACGTCGTCTTTCGTCGTCGAGGAAATGTGTAAAGCGAACGTGACGTCTGATTTAAAGGTTCTTGCTGGACATACAAATTCAATTCAGAAAATCGATAGGTTACCCTAGTACCGACTAAAACTCCTACGACCCTCAAATTACTGCGCTAATCTTCCTTTTTACCTGGAGAAAATTAAAGCGTTTGCTTAGCGCCCCAGGCGAGGACCTGAGCGGATTATTTTCCACCCGCACGAACGAAATCCCCCGCTCGGGGCGGTTCGTCTATAAAATGATAGACTCTATCATTTTATATACAGACTACAGGATGCTCCAGGTCGCTATAGCGCCAAAACGTAGCCCCCAATTTTGCAGCTGCCCTGGGGGCTCGGCTTCGGGCGGAGGACTCTACCAGTCCCCTTGCATCCTTCACTAAAGGCCTAGGATATCACTCAACTCTAAACCAATCTCCATAATTGAACAGAAGGGTTCACACATTGAATGCACAAATGTTACCGTTAGTGCTGTTGGGTTTCGGTATTAAAAAAGTTCTTGATTTGGGCTACCGAATATTATTTACTAGTTTGTTACTGTGATATAAATAAAATCAATTTGATATTTATCATTAAAAAAAAAACTTAATAACTCAGTCATTTAACATTTCCGTTTGTAATTGACTTGTATTACTTTGACTCGGCAGACAATGGAATCGGTGCAGAAACTTCAACATTTCCTAATAAATTTTATACATAGTTAGGTTTATCTGGATGGATTTTGGTTTAGGTAGTTTTTCTTTATTTAGGAATGGTACAACACAAGCTTATTTAATTTATAATTAGGTACAGTCACGAGATTAAATTTGATACCCTCCTTAGGTCCAAAGTCAATCTGACATTCTACAACAATAAGATTGAGTTTCCTAAAAGTTACAAATGACTTCACATCTCTAATGACATTGACGACTTCAAGCATATTTTTCTTGAAATGGGTCCCAGATTAACGCTCCTGCTCGTATCATACCTACAACTAAACATTACGATGGTTCACTAAATACCTACCTCTATATATCTAGGTCCCTGTACGTATATAAATAAGGTCAGCACTCACATAACAATAGGTCACCTGAGTCTCGTTTACTCCCTCGCTACCTTTGCGAACTACAATGCACAAGTCTTCAAGTCACGCTAGGGGACTGTCGTATAATCACATTTGACCAGTGCAAAGCAAATAAGGCGTCGAGTGTGTTCAGACACAACCTATACCTACCAAGTCTATCGTACACAAAGAGGAACGGTGATTCGGTTACAGTACGCTCGTTAGCATTGTGCTGCGAATCTGCGATCCGTGTTGACAACCTTGATTGACGCAGCCTTCGTCAAATGCGCACACTTTTTTCCTTTAATAACGTAGATAATATTGAAAAATTTCTGTGGTAGTACTCAAATTCTTATTATTAAATACATGTGGAAGAGATTTTTGTTTTAAATTTCTAATGTTGATTTCGTTAAAGGTGAAAACGTGAGCAAAATAACGGTCACTTGTTCTAATTTAACAGAAAAAGATGTATAGCCTAGCTAGGGAATGCAAATAACCGGTTTTAACCGGTTTTAATCGGTTATTTTCATACAAAATCGGTTAATAACCGGTTAAATCGCATTCCCTAGTATAGCCCTTAACTGGGCTTATTAACTATGGTCGTGAGCGAACTCCTCTTTCATTTCTTAAAAAAAACAGGGAATTTCAAGTAAGTATTGAGTAAAATGATTGCTAAAGTTTACAATTATAAATTACTCGTGTAATTCCATTTATAAGAGGAAAGAGAATCGCTCGACTGTCAATTTCCTGAATATCCGAGACCGGATTCATTTCCTTTGCACGATGTTTTTCTCTTATTGCTCAGTCTGTCCCTTTAGTTATTTATTTTATTGAATAACGTATTAGAGGAAACTTACTGCAATACAACATACGTATACAATTGTAGACGGCTGAGGTGGTATCCTGCGTGACTTTTTACCAAATCATCATTTTGACAAACTATATCATTTTACTAACTTTCATGTCGCAAAAATGTAATTGTGCATAGGTTATTCAGTTTATTCAGTTTATTGTTCAGTTTATTCATTGTTTTCATGGGTAGGTACAATGGTGTTTAAGGTACAATTTTCGTTCTGCCATGAAACCCCGTCGGGCACTACAATATTAGGCTTAAATACTTACTACTTGGCTTAGGTACTTGTTATATAAACTATCTTATTATAACATTTATAACTAAACTAAGTACATGTAATATATGGCACCAATATTATTATGATTATTCTATTATACATTCAAAAAAGTCTTGTAGGGAATAAAAACAATTATAGATTAAATATTTCGTAAGTTTTTTTGTAAATTATTTTTCTCCTCACTTTTTATGTAATTTGGAATTTTATTGTAGACTTTAATGCACATCACGTGTGCACTCGAACTGTGCATTTTCAATTTAGATGATGGGATTATTTCTAGGGCGTAAATTAGAATTTGTGTAATCTTTTGGCCGTGGGAATAAATTAGGATATTTCCTTAGAAAGTTGCACAACTCTGTTGCATTGGCTTATTAAATAATTTAGGTAAGGTTAGACTAACGACCACAACGAAATAAAAAAATATGTGGCGGGAAGTACATCTTTGCAAATTGAAAGTTTGTAAAATTATATAGTTTGTCAAATGATGATTTGGTTAAACATTAGTGAACCGGTTGAGGTAGTTGCACAAATAAATCAAACAGAGTAATGTCACCATTTTTCATGTAAGTGTCGTACATACTATATCATAGGATTCATAGGATGCAGGCACACAACAAGACACGTGATTTAGGAAATATACTATAGTAGTTTACGTGACGGTTGCGTAATGACGGGCATTACTACATGAGTGTCGTCGTGTGTTGTAATGCTAATTACGCAGAGTCTCGTACAATACTTTATCTACACACATATTTTAATTACCTACTCTGAGATGGGTTCAGAAGCCGAAAGGCAAATGACCAGCATTACCTTACCTGTGGTAGTAGGTGACAGCGATGACAGCTGTAACGTAATTTTGAACTTACGTTATCGAATATTGTAAGGTAATGAGATCCTAATTTGGAACATCTTCCAAAATTAACAGCTGTCATCGCTGTCACCTACTACTAAATGTAATAATGTTGGTCATTGCCTACGGGTTTTGAATGCATAATAGAGGACTTATGATATGAGTGTAGATAAAAGTGTTTCCGATCCACGAAGTCGCGCTCCTCAACTCAATTGAACCTTTTTTTGTAATTGAACCAGTTAACTCAAAAGTCGTCGGCTTAGAGTGCAAACCTCCTAAATCCATTTTTAAGAATTAGCAGATTTGCACTTTATTATATTTATTTAGAGTGTAAACCTGCTAAATCCTAAAAATTGATTTAGAAGGTAATTGCACTTTAAGCCGACGAAATTAAAGTTTATTAATCTGAAACGTTCAAGTGCACAGATTTTTTTGGCTGGAAAAAGGCAAACGAGCACTCATGACCCTAAGACTTTTGCAATCTCAAGTTTGCAATTAATACGATGACAGTCTCAAGACTGCAAATGAGCTGCTAACCCTGCCTCGGGACTTAAAGTCCATACCAACTGACATGTCTTATTTAGTAAACACTTCTATAACCTCAAAATGCATCGTGTTTGGTTAAAAAGGCCGTTTTCTGGTGAATAAAGCAACTAGAGACCACATTTTTCACACAATTTTCCTGATCATCATGTATGGTTTTTGGGGTTCCGTAGCCAAATGGCAAAAAACGGACCCTTATGGATTCGTCATGTCTGTCTGTCTGTCCGTCCGTATGTCTTAGCCACTTTTTTCCGAAACTGTAAGAACTACACTGTTGAAACTTGGCAAGTAGATGTATTCTGTGAACCGCATTAAGATTTTTACACAAAAATAGAAAAAAAACAATAAATTTTGGGGGTTCCCCATACTTAGAACGGAAACTCAATTTTTGTTTTAATCAAACCCATACATATGCGGTATCTATGGATAGGTCTTCAAAAATGATATTGAGGTTTCTAATATCATTTTTTTCTAAACTGAATAGTTTGCGCGAGAGACACTTTCAAAGTGGTAAAATATGTGTCCCCCCTGTAACTTCTAAAATAAGAGAATGATAAAACTAACAAAAATATATGATGTACATTATCATGCTAACTGCCACCAAAAATTGGTTTGAACGAGATCTAGTAAGTAGATTTTTTTTAGTACGTCATAAATCGTAAACCGCAATTTACCTTTCACGGAACCCGTCATGGGCGAGTCCGACTCGCACTTGGCCGCTTTTTTTAAAGACAAAGTCTAATTTTAGGCGAAAAGGGAGCATTTTGAGGTTTTAAAAGTGTTTACTAAATAAAACAAGTTAGATGGTACGGAGTATAGATGGAAAACGATGGATACAAGTACATTAAAATGAGCTGTAGGATTTCCAATTTATTTCACAAATGAATCCACGCTTCGCAAGAGAGAAAGAATCTTTGTTTTTATTTTCAACTGGGAAAATGTCCATTCTACTTTATGTAAAAAATAGTGCGATGTTAACTCGCCGGGGTGCTAAATAAAAGGTACTTCGCCCGGTTTGTTTTGCTATTCTATTTTATTCAATGGAACAGAGAAATTCCATTCCTATAATTGAACCTTCAATTATATTAGCACTCTTTGGTATCTTTATTAATTCTCGGTGCCCGTTGATTAAATCCTTCATTCTTGCAGTTTTTTATGCTCAGCCCGTGGACACGGAATTCGTATTATTTTTTATACCATTAAAAGGTTTTGTAGGTACCTACGTGTTTGGTAAATATCGCGGCAGCTACACCAAGCCATATGCCACAGGACAAATCCCGGGTTCGCAACACACATCTAAAGTCGGCGTCAATAGACCTTGCGAAAGATGTAAACAAAACCAAACGAACAAATTCACCATGATTACTCGATAACCACGTACTTTTAAAGATCAAGTGAGGTCTTCGCAATGATTTATACACTAGATCATTATTTTCATATTAACTTTAAGATGAAATAACTATTCATTATACGTTATTTTTGATAAAAACACGCTTGGTGAATATTTCAGGTTATGTTTCAAACAGTACTAATTTGTTTACATCGTTCACAAGTTCTATTGACGGCGACTTTACATAATATGTGGACAAACTTGTTGGTCTAATATTTCTTTGTATAATAACCAAATAGTGTCTTAATATCTCATAGAGATTGCAATAGATCATTTGCAATAGGGGTGTTACAGAGCGAGACGGGAAATGAGGGACGGGACAAAGTATCTAACTCCCTGTGCTTGGGAAAAAAATCTATCACATGCCTATTGTATTTGATTGCCGAGTGGTATACTTGACTCAAAATTGTAACGCTCTCCAAACAACGCTTTCCGCTAGATAATGAGCGAATGATTACTAGGTATATACAATACATTATTGCCATGCAAAATCTTGGCAAAAACCGCACTAGCATTTTCCTGGTTGATTAATTAAAGCCTTTACAAAGCGCGGTTTCGTCTTGTTTCATCACGCCGTACGATTTAAACGGATGTTATGTGAGGATCCTTTGTCCCGGTGAATTCCTCTCTATAATTATATATTGTAAAGCGTACCTATGTCCAGTCAATCAGTTGCTTTGAATCAATTCTGATTTAATTCTGCATTGCATTTGATACCCCTTTGATGTAGTCGAGTCAAAATACATAGTACGAGTAGGTAAGTAATTGCAATTAATCACAATGTTATTGTTTACTCATCAACTAAAGGAAGGTTTCTTACTTTTTAAAGTGTCTAAATTATTCAACCTTACCTTAACGACTTCCAATTAGCAATATCATTCGATTGACAAAGGCCTATTTTTATTATTTGGCACACTGAAAAGAAGGTTCAACGGATATCCTATGCACATGTGCGGTTTTCCGCATCCAAAGGCTTACGTCCTGGCAGCGTGGAACTCATTTCAATTTCTTTGCTAGGTCTCAACTAATCCTGGTCTGGTGTCGCAAATTTCCTTCTCCTCGGTTGACTACACGGTGGAGGGAGAGGATGCAGACGTGGTGCAGAGCCCCGACCAGATCTCGGTGATCTCCGCGCCGGTCGCGAGGGCCGACGAGCCGAGGGTCGAGACCCTGAACGAAGAACTTGCCAGGGCCGAGGCTCAGGTGCCGTCGGAGCCCACGCTTGGCTACTGCTTCGCGCTGTATGACTACGATGCCGATGCGACCGATGAGCTCAACTTGGAGGAAGGCCAGGTGAGTCTTTGTAAGATTACTTTGTTCATACATCGAGGTTGATTTTATAGGCGTGATTCTAACAAACTTTTGTCGAACTCTATAAATTATGAAGATTTTGTAAAATATTCTCTAAATAAAAAAAAACAAGGTTCCTATGTATTGTATGGTGAACAATTAGTTCAGTGTTTGATTCTTAACTATTTAAAATAACATTAAAATTAAATTACGGTCGGCTGTAAATAAACAAGTCCATATTTACATCATTTTTTAGGCAAGATATCAAAGATAACATCCATTCCATAAAGAACTTTAATTCATTAAATGCCAAATTTTACTTTTATTTCAATCAATTATTTCCAATTCTACGAAAATTAGGAGTGGACAAAGAAAGATCTCTTTGAACATAAGCCCCGAACGGTATGAAATAGGAGATGAGCGGGAAACTAATTCTACGCGTACGGAGCCGCAAGCGTCTTCTAGTTCAAATAAAATTCAAGAGTGAATAATGTTTCTCATTGGTTCTCTATATTTAGTACTACCATTTACTTATCTTAGGTACCGTACCTGTGTATGAATAATATCCACGTGATGTATGAAATAATACTTTCTCGTGTTTTCCAAAACATAGAAAGTACAGTCCACAGCTATTTTATTTAAGCAATTGTGGGGGCAAAATCTCTGATGTGCTTTAATATTAAGATTTCTGTAATTCATTATTCATTCCTGAGACCCTGACGACCTCGATGAGACTAACGCAACTCGTTAGAAGGCCATAATAAACTGATAAGGGATTTCCATACCCGGACCCTCGCGAAGTTATACTGACCTATGGCATGATTCTTGTCTAGGTTCATCTTGAGTTTTGTCCCAGTTTAATGGGGGTTGAGGTGGCGTCCAAACTGGGATATTTAAAAGTATTCGAGTTTCGTTCAGATCGTGTTATACTTTAGTTCGTAGTAATACCTTAACTGTAACTTATTGCTGTGGTTCGTTTTGATAACTAATGTAATGTATTATGTTCTCCCATGATGTATTATGTCATGTAATACTCGTACCAGTAAATATCCGCACAACGTTGCAAAAATGTCGCTTTATTGCTTTAATACATAATAACGTTGAGTACACTACAGTGTGTCAGGCGAGAATATCACGTGTGATTCTGTCTCGACCAATCAGAAGCAAGCCTAATAATGTCGATTAAATTAATTATTTGGGCTTTCTCCTTGATTGCTTTGCGTTCTGATGCCAGTAAGCTCGGATACGGCTATGGATTAAGACAAACTTGCTTTGAAAAATGTTTGATAGCTGTCTGACACCGAACCAGAGAAGTTAGGATGTTTATAATACTATAACTGTCCGTTGTATTAGAATCGCGTTTGTGTTAAGGCTCAGTGTAAGCTACTCAGCTAACGTTTCGTTTCAAATTATCCCTTTATGAATAAATGGGCAATTATACTCGAAAATGTAATTAAAGACCAACGTGGGTTGCCACTAAAAAAAAAATTGCCTTAGTATATTTCCACTTTTTAAAAGACCGCACTAAGAATCTTTATTTGTAGGTAGTTTTAAACCTTCGATTTAAATAAACAAGTTAATTCTAGTTACTTACACAAATACAAGATGGCCTATTAAATATTTAAGCATAGAAGATTTTTGGTAGCAAAACTGTTATTGCACTTGTAATACTTCAGGTATTAATAACATTTGGTACGATAAATAAACAATAGTCGTAAACAACGTTAGATGCAATTTAAATATTACATACGTTTAGCTATTCGACAAAATAACAGGATAAAAGTGTGTAGCTCACTTTATAATGACAATCATCGGGCATTTTACCAGCTATGACACCATGGGGTCCATGGGTAACTGTCAAGTTTAAATCAAGCATAAGTGTAAGGCATCCGAATTTAGCTTATCATTTTGTTTTAGCTGATAAAAAAAATCGCCATTGAACACACACACCCGCTATTTAATGACTTAACGCACTATATGAGAAAATATTTGTTTTGGGATATCTTAATGTTTTGAATATCGGGTAGAAAAAACATTGAATGCATATTCCCTATTGTTAAATATAACTTTTGATATTGAAAATGTTAGAATTATCTACAAATATTTACAACAATTTGATTATCGATGCAAAAAGGTTGGCTAACTCTGAAATGTTCGATGGACACTGACATAAGTGACTTCGACACTTATGACAGTGACGTATCTGTCGTAGTTTTTTTGGTCTTAAATTAGATTTTCGAGTATAGATAACAATTTCATAACTAGCACACATATAGAGAAACCTAACTTATCGGTATATCAAAAAAACCGGATAGGTGTAAGTAGGACTCGTGCACCGAGGGTTCCGTACCGCACCACACTAGGTATTATTATATTCCGATTAAAATTCGACTTCAAATCAAATCAGCGTGAGCCTAACTCGCACTTAAGGATTTTTTAGTATATGTTTTGTTTTTCGTCAGGGTTCGTACTACAATCATACGAAATTTGACGCTTGTATGTTTGACCGTTTTTATCATACAACCAAAATTAAAATACGTTGTAAAAAAAACATTTCATGTATGGGGAGCCCGTTTATTATTTCACTTTGTTCATTTTATTTTAATTTAATTATTAGTGAATTCGCAGTAATAACACATATAAATAACCCGCTATTAATTACGGTTCAAAAGATACACCTCTTTAAAGTTACGGAACCCTAAAAAACATCAAAATTGTAAACAGTCAGCTCCAAGCCCTACTAGTGGAAGCGTGGGCTCGGCTAAAGAAGGGTAGAAGCTGCATTCCTGACTTATGTTGTGACCAGAGCTCGGAACAGGCAGTGCCTATTTACCTAAACTTCGCGGGAGGACGTAACTAAGAGTGGTTACAACCACCAAATATAATTATTTCTTATTATTGAATGCGGGATTTCCCGGGATTGACTGTATTACTCTAAAGGCTTAATACATTTAACTTTATTTATAAATCTTGCTATATTGCATATTATTTATTTATTTATCTTGAAATAACAATCAGTCGTAAAACAATATAATATAGATCAAATTGAATCAAAGGGAGCCTGAATTTTGATCATTTTTAGTTGATTTAAATAGAATTATAATATCGTATAGAATGTATTAAAAAAAAACAGATGTTGCCGACACTTTAGCCGTGTACTTACTACCTTTGTTTTGTTTTGTGACCCTAGTTTTGATAGTCAATCCCGGGAAATCCCGCATTCAATAATACTGCCGTGCTCTAGCTAAAACTCTACTAAGCCACAAATCAAAGTTTTGAGTAAAAATCTAAAACAGAAATGAAAATGTATGAAAATTATGCATTTAGACATGTTTAGTTACTCTGTATCTTCGAAACTAAAAAAGATAGTAAAATAAAACTTGGACAGGTCAACGCAGCCTTTCTCCTGAAAACCTGTCTAAAGTCACTTACAGGAGTTGTAGTCAGAACACGGCAGAATAAGAAATAATTATTTTTGGTGGTTGTAACCACTCTTAGTTACGTCCTCCCGCGAAGTTTAGGTAAATTGGAACTACCTATTCCGAGCTCTGGTTATGACGGCCTATTTTATACCGACGACGAGCCTAAAATATAATCGGACCTTTTACATTTTGACAGTTTGTGCGTTGACGTAACGAGACGATTACGAGAAACACGTTGTGTGCCGCTTATTTAATGACTTGCAAACATAACCGGGATGTGAACGCGACCCAATGTGATGTAGGTAAATTACCGGCAACAAACTCTGGTTAAAGCTGACCTTATTAAAAATCAGACAGCGAGCTGTTCCAGTAGCTCATAATTATTCAAGGCAATTTAGCTGCTATGAAACTGTATACATTACCTAGTTATAAGGTGATTTTTCCCAGACGCTAGTGGCATTAGCGTTGAAGCTGAATAATAGTGTAAAGGAACATTCACTGCCACACCATTTAGCGTGACTCCGATCGTTTGGGGAACTAAGGAATGGCTTACATTATTTTAGGCTACACACGAGACATGGATTACATTGGATTCCATGATATCATGACAGATGGCGTGACGTCAAATGGTGTCAGGATGAGGATATCATCGCGCCAAATTTGAAATCGAAACTGACACCTACATATTGTGGCTGTAATCTATTTTGCACGATGGACAGACCGTAAAATGGTATTTTTTTTATCCATATCTACTTAAATGTCACGACGGTTTAAAGGTGCTTAAGGTATTTTAAAGAAGGCAAACTTGAGTGATAGATCCGCGCCGTAACTAATTGCTGCACGAGCTAAAATACTGTCACCAGCAATATCTTACCCAGAATTGGGCTACTTATTTTGGCACATCTCTCTTACTTTAAATATTACAGCATGTCATATACTCTGAGCCTAATGCTGCCCTCCTTAGAAAAAAAAAAAGTTTAAAAAAACAAAAACCCGCCTTCAAAAAGTCTGCTTTTGGTTAAAATATTGTTGGACGCCGACTTCAGTTGGACTGACCTATTTACCTACCATTTTAAAGAAGTTATTTTTTGCTTTTTGAAGGCGGGTTTTTGTTTTTTTAAACTTTTTTTTTATTTTATACTTTTTAGTGATCATAATTATGCTGTTATTCTCCCATTTTTCTCCCATTTCTCAAGAAACAATAGAACATTTCAATCTCGCCGCAAGCAACGCCATGGGAAAGTCATAGTCATATATTTAAACCTAAATATGCTTCGTCATAGTCGCTCAACTATCTTAATCGAAATATCTTGTCGCCACCCTCGAAATATATACCGTTTAGGAGTTCCGGTGGCCATCTGTGGTCTTCATCATCAGTTCCACTTCACCAAATAGTGGTTTCCAAGACCAAATACACGAGTTACAATGAAAAATACCAAAATCGCTATAGGTGTGCCTATAAATTTTGAAGAGTTCCGTCGATTCCTCATGGATTCCACCATCAGATCTTCATTTTGAAAAAAATGGGACCAATCTGGAAGCACCAGCTTTCAAATAAAAAAAGAATCTTCAAAATCGGTCCACCCAGTCGAAAGTTCTGAGGTAACAAACATTAAAAAAAAATAAAAAAAAAATACAGACGAATTGAGAACCTCCTCCTTTTTTTGAAGTCGGTTAAAAAGGGCGTATGTTTCATAAAACCACGCATGTATTAGTGACCTTATTTAATTATAACTAAGGTTTAATTTACTTTGACTAACAAATTACGCATGCGTCCTTTTTATTTAGGAGGGCAGAATGTTAGATCGCATATTATTGCATGTGCGGTGGCATGGCATCACAACGTCAAGTACACCCTGCGCGGAAGGGCAAACTAGGTATCGTTGGAGGCGCGGTAGGAAGCGAGGGACGTGTAACCATTGTAGTTGCGCGAGTTCCCGCGAGGCACGCGTAGTGTCGTCTCGTCTCCCGTTGTCCGCGCACGTCACGTACCTAACTGCGTGTCCTTTACTACTTACACTCGACTCGGAGAAGTTATTCTTTCAGTAACATTTGCTTAAGTGTTTGATTTCAGTTTAGAACAAAGACAGTACATAAAATCATTGCTTTTAGAATACAAACTTGATTTATATTATTATATTTTATGAAAAAATAGTGCTCCGGTTTTATTTGTAGAAGATTTAACAATAGCTTTTTATTCCTTGTGGGTTTACTTAATAAAAATTATAGGATCAAGTTCGTGTTTTTTTTTGTTTAAACACGCAATTGACCGTTTGGCGATCGATCGATTGATAAGGCAAGCATTTTCTCGGTTTCTTTGGTAACTGAAGCTGTGTTGTTCAGGTAATCCGCGTGGTGTCGCGCGATGCCCACGGCGTAGACGACGGCTGGTGGCGCGGGGAATCCAACGGCGTCATGGGCAACTTCCCTTCGCTTATCGTGGAAGATTGCGATGAGGTAAGCGTCATTCAAATTATATAGAGAAAAATGCCGCAGCTGGCGGTTTCGCTAAATCTTGTTCTTTTACAAATATTGTTGTAAAAATTGCGAGAACTACAAGTTCAAGCCACTTTTGTTTTAGACGGATGACTTATTAAGCTTTTTTTTACTTTTAGGTTGAAATCGTCAATGAATGTCGGAAAGTTAATGAATTTACAATTCCTGCTCTTCGAGTACATGTACTTAAATTACATATGTTTTTACTAAATAATCTATGTTTCTATCAACGTTAATATCAACTAAATTATAAAATGGTCAAGATACCGAAATTTGATTTCCTTGCCCCCTAATATTCTAAGAAAATCACGGGTGTGTAACGGACCCATAGCCCATAGCCTATAGGTAAAGGTTCGTCAGAAAAGGAAGGTAGAATGTTGATCATAGTCGCAAATTGCAACGCATGATGTATACGTCTTCCTTCCCAGGGCCCTGCCAAGATGCACTACGCTAACTAACGTTTCTATTCGATTCGTTTTTAAACCAATCGCGTCACTGATAGATTACGTGATAAGAAAAGTCAGAGGATCTACCAGTGACGCGATTGGTTTAAAAACAAAACGAATAGAAGCGTTACCTAGTTAGCGCAATGCATCTTGGCAGGGCCCTCTGGTGTTCCAAGCGAGCATTTATTGTCTCCGCGTCATGTAAAAAGTCACACGATGTACGTTGTACCTAATCGTTTTGTAGAATGGAGAGCCGTTGAGCGGAGGCGAAGAGGAATGGGATATTGCTGAAGCCGTAGCCCCAGTCTTTGCATCACCTCCAGCCACGCCCTCCGATGGAGGCTTCAACGAAGACAGTAAGTCCAACTCCCCTCACTAACCCTTTGGTCCTAATACACCACTTCTGCGAATTTGGACAACTTCGAAGGTAACTCACAAAGTCGCCGTGAACGGATCAAATACGAGTGCCTAAATTGTTTTGATCAATATATTCTGTAAACCATTCGATAAGATATCGTGATTTCTTCTGTTATGGAATACTCCATAAAAAAATAGATTTTAACAATTCAGTATATTTTCAAACAAAAACTTTCAATAGATACCATACATATCGATTGCGCTCTGTTCTGGACACAGGTTTCAGATTTCAGAAATCGACGGCAAAAGAGATATATTAAGGAGTTTTTAATTACCAGTATTGGTACAAATAAAATAGTGCGAAATTAAACCAAATAATTTTACGTCAAACAATAAAAAAAAAAAAATTTGATTGTGAAAAAATAAAAAAAAAATAAAACTTGACGCTAAGTAATTCACAGTATTAAATAAATAAATTCATATCAAGTAACGTATTATGCCTAGTTAATTTGCTAGAAAATTTGCATTCTGCCACCGTAGAAATTAAGGCATATGTATAGGACTGACGTGTCGTGCTTTTGCCAAATTATTTTTATTGTAGCAGATTTACAGAGTTTAATTATTGCAGAACTCAACTTGAAACTCAACTTGTGCCTGCTTTCGTGTTCACACTTTCGGATACTGACTATTGAGTGTGCGCTTTTTTGTGCTAAAATGTCAATCAAACTTACCTTTTGATTAATACCTTTCAAACTTAGTGATAAGAACATTAGTTCAGTAATATAGTAAACGTATTGTACACATAGTCATTAAACATAGAATATGTTAATTTAACTAACAGTTAGGGTTGAGTCGGTTCGCATTCGTTAGTTAGCTCGAAAGATTGCTATTTTTGAGTTTGAACTTCAAATAAAACTTTCCAGTCACACGTGGGCTTGAGTCAATCGAAGTTGTCCCCGTTCACAGTTTGAAACCTTGTATTTTTAAAGTATTGTATTCCATAGTGGCCAACGTTGTGCAGTTGATACCTAGAGTGTAGCTTTATGGCTGGTTGGGTATTGTTGTTTTTTCCCCAATTGGCATGGTGGTTGGTAGGTAACAAAGATGGGACGTGGCAAAGGGAGAAATACTTGTTGCCTGTCGGCGCATTGGGTAACGAATCCATTCTCAAAATGTCTCGGGAATTCTCGGGAATACTCGAGAATTCTCGAAAACGGTGCTCCTTTAGGAGATATTATGGTAAGGATTCCTTGCTCATTTAGCGCATTTGCTTCTGTGTTGAGGTTTTTTGTTTCGATCTGATAATTTTAAAATAAAAACTGCACAAATCTACATATGGCATATAGGTATATATTACTACTTTATTACTAAGTATTATAAAAGTATATAAAACAAATACAAATGTATGAATTGCACATTATAAATATCATTGTAAGTTTATTTTAAATATGTAGGTACATATCTGTGTTATCTTTTAAATATTGCTTGTATAAGTTACGATGTTCACTAGTAATATTCGAAACAATACTAGAAATAAAATAACGTGTTTTTTGCCAAAATACAAACAAAACTTTATACATCATGAACTGGCGCCAATTTTATGATATAGCCTCAAAATCATAAATTCCTTCAAATAAACTGCAAACGATGCCACTTTTCAGCGAAATAATTGTAGTTTGTAAAGGTTTTACATAATAAAATTGGGCTCCGAATAACTTCTTATACGAAGAGACGTCTCTCGTTGTAGTAGTAAACCCGCACAACATTAATACATATCAAAATAGATGCAAACCTGCCACGGTGCTTGTTATAATATGACAATGTTTGTTGCGATCGTTAAATATTTGTACGTACTTACAAATACGTTCGCAAACAAAAGCTTCGGTTGAACTTGAGTTAGCTATGGCACCGCTTGATCGGAGTATCATATTACAGGGCATTTTGGAGGAGTTCAGACAACTGGCAAAGACTCGTTTAGAGTGTCGAAAATAGCAATATAAACGAAAGAAAGAACGAAATAATATGCAGTTGTCAATGTTGATACAAATCGCACCTACAGAACAATAGTGACCTAATTCAGAAATTTTAAATTTCGAGTTAGATCGCTATGATAATAAATTTATGACGTGAAGTTTGAAAGCTAAAATTTTGAATTAGGTCACTATTGTTCTGAAGGTACGAAATGCTCGTCAATATAATTTTTAAAATGACTCAAATGCTACTAGTCTATCTGTATGTACTCGTACAGGTACTGTATAGTATGCTCAGGGATATTATTAACACTAAAGCTGGCCTTACGCTTGCTACTTTAGCAAGGCGTTTGATACTTATAACTACTCCAGCCCTCTCTGTCTTACCTTCCCATTTTTCTTATCTGCTTGACTGTACGCACGTTTTTCTCTTTCGCTATAGTATAACGTCATATTGAGAGATGATGAGCGCAAACGGGCTGTTCTCGCACATATTTATTGAGTGCGAGCGAGATAACAACCGCGTCAACTCTTAATGCGACGAAAAACATCGGGTCACGTAAAAGATTGCATGTTTGCATGTCCTTTCTTGTAATAACAGTAGGTATCTAATCGATGTTGTTATATATAAAAATTGTATAGTAAAGTTCTATTTTAACTTCAAATTCAGCAAGCAATTTACCACTTTTAAACAAGAAAATTGTTAGCCCACATTTGACATCTTGTTCGCTAACACTCATTAGGCAATAAGCTGATATTTTTATACTTTTTGTCAAGAGATGGAGTATTTTTTAAGCAAATTCATCGACTTTGTTTCTAGGTGTCGATTTTTTACAAATATTAAACAATACTCATTAGCTAGAACGTTTTCCCACTATACCGAATCCTAATCCGAGAAAATGTAGGGTGCGAGAAACTTGTAGCTTATAGTGCTCGATCAGTTCGATCACTTACTTATAAACTGACCTGTCCGATCGCCTGACCTGCCGGATGCTCCGACACTGGCTAAAAGTGCACCGTGAGCCTAACAAAAATTAATTGCCAGTTTATGCTGTAGTTGTATGTCTTATGTGTTATGTTAATTTATTTAAGTTTTATTTTTTAATCACTTTTTGTAAATTTTAATGATGTATCGGTACACTTTCCTGAAATAAATGTCTTTATTATATTATTATTACCTATTTTATTATTACAAATCTCTGACTGTATTTTCTCGGAGGCCGGCAATACTCTTATGTTAGAATATAACGCAAGCATTCAGATTGTTTATAAAGTCTAATGATAACGCCCAATTTCATGACATGTACTTCGACTACTATTAGTTATTACTAATTTGCAGTTCAAATGTATTTTAGAGACAGAACTGTCTTTTCGTTTCTCGACGTAGGTTTTCTCTTAAACGAGAAAGGCATTAGTCAATTTTGATAGTTCAATAGGTAACAAACATAAGTAGTTAACATAAAATCCAACAGAATACAATTTACCTAATGCTCAAGGTGTACTAGCTCTTGGGCCTTTGCGAAACCGTAGCTTAGCTACAGCAGGTCATACTTAACATTGATTTTTCCCTCATATACAAGGTGTTATAGATATGTTCATCTCACTAGCTCGGAAAGCCCTTTTTGTTTGTTTGATATCTATTGAGAAAATCGTTTTTTCTCCATATGTGAAGAAAGAGTTTTGAAATTTGAAGGCAGCTTAAGTGATATTTGACAGCTAACAAAACGTAAAACGTTAAAAGTGCTGAATTTTTAACATCACAATTAATGAATTGCATCGAGTAAAAAACACTAAATACGAGGGCTGCTACTTATGTATGCGGAATCTGGGATTCCAACATTTATAAACGTTATATCTGACCTCCATGGTAAAATTTGAACTTTTTTTAAATACTGGCCGCTATAAAATTTTTTCTTATGTACGCTAGTCTTTTGTTTTTGGCGGGATCAAAATGTCATCTCGCTGCAAGAATGGAACTCACTCGTGAAAATATTCGTGCTATGATTTATTATGATTTTCGGCGTGGTTTAACGCAACAACAGTGCATACTTCACAACTTCGACTTTTGGTGGTGAAGCTCCATCGAAAAGCACTGTGTACCACTGGTTTAGTGAGTTCAATCGTGGACGTAGTATGCTCACGGACGAAGTTAAGGAAGGTCGCCCGAAATCGGTCGTTGTACCACAAAATATTGAAGCTGTGCGAAAACTTATAATGCATGACCGTCATGTTACATATCGCGAGATAGAGGCGACTCTGGGCTTTGTATGACGAGCATTAATAAGATATTACATGATCATTTAGCTGTAAAAAAATCCGTTGGATCCCTCACAATTTAACTAAGCATCAAAAAGAGGCTCGCGTCGAATGGTGCAAGACAATGTTAAAAAAATATATCCGTGGTGACTCAAAAGCTGTTTATAATATCTACACAGGTGACGAATCCTGGATCTATGCGTATCATCCGGAAACTAAACAACAATCAACAGTGTGGGTGTTTCAAAATGAGCCGAACCCTACGAAAGTAACTCGTGCAAAAAGCACCTTGAAGCAAATGGTCGCCTGCTTTTTCGGTATTAATGGCCATGTGGCTACAGTGCCACTAGAGAATCGTAAAACAGTTAATTCGGAATGGTACACGACCATTTGTTTGCCGGAGGTATTTGAAGAAATACGTAAAAACAACCAGCGACGCAGAATCGTACTTCACCATGACAATGCCAGCTGTCATACATCACGCGAAACGACTCGATTTTTGGAAGGTCAAAATATAGAATTAACGGGTCATCCGCCGTACAGCCCTGATTTGGCACCCAATGATTTCTATTTATTCCCAAATGTAAAGAATAAATTACGTGGTCAACGATTTTCGACCCGTGAAGATGCAATCGACGCGTTCAAACAGCCCGTTTTGGAGATACCTCAGTCAGAGTGGAAAAAATGTTTTAAAAATTGGTTTCAACGTATGCAAAAGTGCATCGATCATAAGGGAGAATATTTTGAAAAACAATAAAACCATATTTAGTCATATACGTTTGTTATTTTTTTCTATTCCGGTTACATAAGTAGCAGCCCTTGTACAGTCTTAGAACTTTATTTTAATTCATGAATATCAGCATTCAACATTAACCTTCATTCTTGTTGTAAAAACGGATAAAATGTTCTGACAGTCCAAGTAAGTCAATGTGCGAACAAAACCCATCCGAACTAATAAAAAAAAACTCAAGTCAAAACTTTTCAATTAAGCCGTTAACGTTAAATATTCGCATCTTTTTCTAGTTTGTTTTGTTATTAAAAATGAGTGATTCGAGTGACGAAGACGTATTAACACCTGTGGAATTACGGGAAACCGTGCAAAATGTGGAATTGAGCTTATTGCCTGAAAAATCCCGTCTATAGTACAAACCCTTTTTCTTATTTTCCTCGCTGTAGTGAGGTGAAAAGTTTTGTGTTATACACGGGTGAAAAGGTATTTTACGTCTCGTGTGTTGAAACACTCGCTACGCTCAGGATTCTACTTTTGTACCACTCGCTTCGCTCGTGGTCAATCATAGAATCCTTTCGCTAGCTCGTGTTTCAAACGAACACTCGCAGATAAAATACAACTTTTCCCCCTTGTATAACAAATAACTATTACGACTTTGTCGAGAACATTATTTTTTCGAATACAATTATGAACATTTTTTAATTAGGTTTTCATTCAAGCGCCATCTCTCGGTAACGCTGACAACTAGAACAAAGGAGTTCGTTGTTAGGGCGTTGTAATAATAACGACATCTAGGACGTTTTGCATGAAACTAGACAAGTGACTGTACCTTAAGAGGATTGTGAATAGAATAGTTTATAATAATAGTGATAGCGCGCAGGGGCCCTAAGGATTAGATCTATAGACAAAAAACAGCACAATATTAACTTATTTTTGTATCTTACGCAGAGGGATGTCTAACCTGCCCATTAATTTTAAAAATACACTAAGTTAATAATGGTAAATGAATAAATTGCATCTTGTTCAGTACTTACGTACTTCTTGCCTGTCAACTTGTGTTATATTGTACCTAAAGGTAAAAAATACGAGAGTAAAATATTGTAGCTGAAGGCATTTACATGAAATTTTAAATATGAAAGGATTAGTCTAGTAAGTACCTATTTTGATAATGCAGTAGAGTGATGTCCTGTCGACCCAGCATCCCGGGATTACGAATAATTAAAAAAAAACAAAACTGTGTGTATAATTGATCAAAAAGACCATTTATTTTTCCGCTCGCTGGAAATATTCGATAGGTATGCTTTATCAGATAAGGGCGTCGGAGACAAATAATCAAGAAACACAAAAATATTTCTCTCAAGCTTTTTACCAAAATGATTGTGTTTGTGTTAAAAATTCTGTTGCAAGATACTTTACATCGGGTCTAGTTTAAAATTAAAATTAAATAAACATAACGAATTTTAGATAGAAAGCTACTAATCGTAAAAAGTTTATTATTTCAACAAGAAAGACATGGGTAAGTTCAAGGTAAGTTGAGTAAAAAAGTAAAATATCCAGTTGTCTAAGAATTATTTTTGAAAGCATAATAATGAATCCATTCAAAAACTTAATGCTCATATTTATACAGTTTTTTTAACTCAATGTACAATTACTATTTTTCAACACGCTAGGAACCTTATAAATTACTGTTTTAATGACTGTACCTGTCCAGTCAAGGTTAATAATAATAATATTGTTTGCTTTAACAGCAATATTGTAGGCAACACTATTTTGGACATTCAAAAAAACCCTGCTTACCACTTCAACCCGATGATGAAAATAAACAGCTAAGTATTTTTAAAGCATGATGAATAACTTAGAGTTTTCAAAAAAAACTTACGTGGCGCGCTCTGAAATTTCATGAAATATTGAGGAGACGTCTCTAACTGTAAGATACGGCTATCAACCCAAGCTCGGTCTCTTGTTGCGCCAGAAACTTTTCAGCAATATCCTTCAATACAGTTCTATAAGTCAATTACCCGAGACCCGCAATGCACTCAAGCTCAGGGCCTTAACTAATTAATTGTATTTTCTTAGCCACTCTATCGATCTATCTGTCTTTGTAATTTAAAATACCCAATGACCTAGTTGCAAAAGCGTTTTCCGAATCAGTTATTGACACTTATACTGATATTAAGCGTAATAAACATTGAATAACTTTATATATTCGAAACCCTCGACATGCTCGCAACCCTTACTTTAAAAACTGATAAGAACTTACTACTACTTACTGTTACTTATTATTAACATCCCTCTTTTTTCGTACGGCATTACATTGATTAACAGTATTGTTTCGAATCACCATTCCTATAACGCTATGGTCTGCCTTTAGTTTTTAATGTTGAGGGTATTTTTTTAATAATTAATGTAAATAAATTAATATCAACTTTTTAATTTATTTTCTAATTTTATCTACGATTTTGTCGTAAGCCGACCAGACGCCATGTATCGTTGAGGCCGGAAGAATTGTGTAACGCCATCTATTAATAAGTTGATGCAACTCGCAACTCTCATTGTATGACTGCTCCTTGGACGCTGCTAGTAGTTCTGGGCCACAACAACAATGTTAAAGACGCGCCGCCTCCGGCGAACCCGCCGCCACCGCCACCTGCTGACGCCGAGCTGGACCTAGGGGACTCCATGGATAGTCAGCCCGACTTTAGCTTCAACTTGGAGTTAACTAGGAATCAAGTTGAGCAGTACGGCAGCCAATTTGGACAAGAGGAAGGCGGATTTGTCACCCCGGCCGTCACCATAATAGGTAAGTTTGCGGTGTAGTCCGACAAGGCTTTTGAAAAATGAGATTGAAGTCAGCGTCAGCGCTAGTGTAGATTTGGTGCGGAATTTCAAATTAAAACGTACTTAACTACAAACATTGTTTAAATAATGCAATCAATTGTAACATTTAAAAGTTTACATGTGTAAAAGTATACATATATTGTGTAAAGTAATCGTTTTGAATTCTCTTTCATGCATCAGTCGATGAGGTTGTCGGTGAAATTTGGAGCGAGGTTTGAGTCCCAGACAATTCTTCGTACACTGTATGTTGTGACTAGGTGTGCTTTGTCAATGCTTTACTGGAATGTTATTCCCTTGAGAAAAACATCGTCAGCAAACTCGACCGCAACAATCGCTTAAAAGTCGCCAGTACGCTCGCGGCCCATATTACAAACTTAGTTGCCTTTTACATATCGAATGGCTTATTGGATTGAAAAAAGTAACAACAACAAAAACAGCAATTTTACACGTTTTATACAAAATTTTAATTCACTGTATTTTATGTTTTATTGTTCCTCAATAAAACATAAAATCCCATTTCGTTGTAAATGCGAACTTAAACTCGGGTTTGGCCAAGAAATTAATGTAAAACTATAATTGTACTGGGGCGCGAGTTAACGCAGTGGCAGCGAATTCTACTGAGGTTTGTGTCGGTCTTAGAGATCTATGGCCGTGTAATGCTTATAGGCACACGGATCAATATCAATGTATGATACACAGTTGCGATGTGTTTCCCAAGAGAACGACAGCCCAGAGTGGGGCTTACATTTTACATTGTCTTTTGAGAGGTGAAACTTACTTATGTAATCCAACGGCCCAGGCACGGATGACAGAACGATACCTATAAATTATTATCCCTTAGTGCGTTTCCCTCAGCCAAGTACCGAGAAACAGCACGGAGTGTTAATAGATTTTTTATCCTTCTCTCATTCTGATCAGGCCTGATGTCATAATATTTTTTTCTATGATCTCTTTTGTGTCGAAAACGAGTCGTACGTGGTTCTGTGACTGAGAGTTTGGAGAGCAATACATGGCGGTCTTACCGACCGGACTCGCCATCTATCGTTGTGGGCGGTCATCCAGGGCGTCTATTCTTCTCTATAGCTCTTATTTACTTGGCAGTAATAGCGGCCGAGTTAAAAAGACCCCTGTAGAATAGAGGCCAGTCGTTGGAACTTGAAAATGAACCGACAAGATGCCGCCACACGAGCACCTCTGCATCAAGTTACTTATGGAAAATAATTGTATGTCTAAGGAAAAATGCTACAACTACCACATCTATAAATATAACACTAAAATCATTATTGTAAATGTATTTGTTTCACGCAGATTAGATCAAGATACTCATTGTCAGTACATCAATCTTCTCTGCATATTTATCGCTAAACATACTGTCATTAGTATACAATCTCACATTGCTTGAGTATATGCTTTATATTAATTGACGTTTCTTATGGACCTCGTTTGTAGATAATCCACTACGCGATAACCTCACTTGACATGGAACCAATCTAATATTTATGCTATAAAATGAAACGGTTATGCTGTTCTCGTTTTAAAACTAATCTCAAACACATACCGTCACGCCTTCATCCCCGAGTGGGGTAGGCAGAGCTATAGAATTACCAACAACTCTAACAACTTGGTGTCCATTCTATAACCACATTTTGCATAAAAAGGCTAACAAGAAAAGGCACCCAACTGTCCGGCTCCGATTTGGTTTGTTAACTAATCTAGTAAACTAATCTAGCAATAATAATTAGGACCTATATTTCACTTTACTCTATCGATCTTGTTTTTAGAAACCATATTGCTTTACGATACAGCTGCTCATACTGTCAAGGGAATAAGGCCTTCCAAAACGTTCGCAAATATTTGACAGCCCTAGGTAAGGCTTAACTCAAAGTGGAATAGAAATCCCAATCACCGTGAATGTTAGTTACCATAGAGTTCCTACAAAAACGGCTACATTTAAAAATGCTTATTGAATGCCTTAGTAAATTGATTTAGCTAATCCTTATGCTATTTTATTAATCATAGGAGCGGCGGTTAGAGTTGGGTCTTTTAAGGAGAGCTCGCATTCACTTTTTGTCAATGAACTAAGAAAATAAAAAATTAGATTTCATACTATAACTATATTTTGTGGGTTTCGATATAGGTTGGTATTGAAGTGGTGGTGTTGTAATGATTCTCAACCCCGAGTGATGACAGCCACGTGTAGGTATTTTTAAATAAAAATATATGATACTGCCTCATACCGGATTGATTACCACACATAAGTAAGTATTTAGTCGTAACTGTTTTTTGAAGTAGCGAATATTAACAGAGTTAGAAAAAGTGAACTCTAAAATAACCTAACCATTATGATCATTTCAAACCTGTAACCGAAATACTCGTACTTTGTTAATCCATACAATTTGCGCTGTATTATAAATAATAGCAAAACTGCAAACAACTGTTCTCTTTCTTCATTCGGTCGGCTCGGCTCATCGACAATAACAATCTCCTTTCTCAGTAAAGCTCACCTCTCACTGTGACAACTGTTCCCTCCTTAGAAATAAGGGCGTATCTGTTTAGAATTCGAACTTGGCTTACGACCTTTTAACACTAGCAAGTTAAATTTTCTCAGGCTGTACATGGCAAATATACCCTTATTACTTAAGAGGGCTGCTTGTCGCTTAACTCTGCTTTACATAAGCTTTGCGTTGCAGGTGCTACTTTAGTTTAAAGGATTATGTACACAACAGAAGATTACATAACAGAAACACACGACAAGTATGTAACAGGTTAACTTAAAAACCCGGAACTCACGCATGAATCAGCATGGTTGTTAAATTTGCATGATTTAGTATAGTCTAGCTAAACAAGCATAATTAGTATACCTCTTGAATGTTTCGTTAACAGAGGCCATAACTAAGACTACTGAGATGTTTAAAATATCAAAAATATGTCCTAACGAGAGATATGTACCGTTTTCAAGAATTCTCGAAACTGGCACATCTCTTGCGTTAAATTCTGGAATTCTCAGCCTTCTCTACATGTTCGTGAACCGGCTAAGAGAGACGTAATATTTATACTTCTATCTTTTTCGATTATCGACTATATTCACTGCAGATGTGGAGTTTACAAATCGAAACGTTTGAGTTAGGTATTTTACAAAACGTGGACCCAATTTTGAGCCAAATATACAGCTATTCCAGATGTCTTGGTGCTCCCAGTCCAACATTATGCGAACCTACTATTACCCAAAGTTGTAGTTGTAAAGAGGCAAGACGGTTAATTAACCAATGTCCATCCTTTTGTGTCTCATTCTGTAAAATCTACTCCTCACCTTTCTTCTTAGCTATGGCCTCAATATCCCAGCCGCATGGACTTTACATTTGATTTGACTGATGTCATTATTCTAGGACGAGGACGAGCTGCCGCCTCCGAAGCCTGTCATGCCCCAAGTTGAAGAGCCTGATGACTCCGGGCTGGGCGTGGCGCAGATCGTCATCACCGCCGCCACGCCGATGGTGGAGGAACCAGAGCAGCCCTTCCCACCTCCCGAGGAACCCGAACCCGAAGACGAGGAATCATCCACCTCAGAGCAGACCGCTGTCTGCGTACCAGAAGCCCCAAAAACCTCAAGCTCCGAGGGCGAGTCCACTGCCCCCCCCACCGCTCCCCAATCCCCCCCGGTCGGCCCTCAATCCCCCCCAGCGGCCCCGCGCGCCGGCCGTGCCTCTATACCCGACGAACTCGAACCAGCTCAACTTGCTAGGCTCACCGACTTGAAAGAATCCAATGCCTAAAATGTTACCTGCCGTTTCCTCTGCAACAAAGACCGTTTCTCAATCTATATGACTATCCTGTTACTTAATTTGTTCTTTTGATAGTTAAGGAATAGTGATGATATGATTAATATGGTTTGTTAGTACACTCCCTAAATATGGGTTTACAGATGTGAGATAGATAGGTTTTTTGTCAAGTGAGAATCGGTCTGGTTAGGGGGGCCCGCCCTGTGTAAAGTCGGTGTGGCGTCCTCTTCCAGCAGAGGTGTACATACGTTTATATACTTGTTATTGTTAGGTGTAACTGTACACTAATATATACCCACTAGAATGTATCGGTCACCCGCGAGCTGGTCAACCATTTATATAATTATGAGTATAATAGAACTCTTTTTGTCTTATTGGTTTCTTATGTACGTCATAAGATTTTATTTCTTTTATGCGCATTCTTAGGTGCCTCATGACTGTACAGAAAGTAATGTACTTTATTGTAATCATACTAGAGCGGGTCGCCGCCAAGTAAGTAATATTGTTGAAATGAAATAGTGGAATAGTTTAACGTGACATATAACATACATATTTATTATATACATTCCTGTTTTCTTAGGAATCCTTCGCATTGGCGGGGTCCTTTTCTATTAAACTCGATTTAACATTAAACCGAGCACAATATAGTATTAATGTAGGTAATTACTTTATATATTATATTGATTAATAGGAAAATTATTGTGTATAAATATTATTAATAATAATATTGTAGTTAGTTCGCAACTAAGTGCGGTGTTTCCGAATTTCTGGTGACCACTAGCGTCACCATTTTCTCAAAACGGTATTCTATTTCTGTCTTCAACGGTTCTTCTTATTCCTTCACGACCTTTCGAATATCTTTGTAGATAGCACCTTCTAATTGTGTATGTAGTTAGGCATGAAACCGTCTGGTGAAATGTATTCTTCAGTTACTTACAACGGGTATGAATTCCGATAATTGAGTTAGGCGTTTCCATAACCAGCATTCCCACTGCCGACTTGTAGCTTTTAAATAGAAAACAACCTAGTGTAGGTGTAGATAGTTACTAGTAGCTAGTCAGTATCTAGCTAGTAAAAAGACAGCCTGTTAAAGTCGGGTTTTCGTCGGGAGAATTTGGGATTTGCTTGTGCGACGATTTTTGCTGCTCTCCTAACTCATTTATTACCAACGCTTGCCAGGCGGGCACACTAGACGTAGTTGATTTTTTTAGCTTTCTTTTTTACAACGCGCTACGGCGTGGCGCTCGTAGCGTTACTTGGCCGTTAGTGGCTGTTGTTCTTATATCTGCAACTTTATAGCCATAGCAGATCCATTTATTATTTATTATTGATAAGATCGTATAAACATTACGCAATTATAAATACGCTCTTTTAGCACAAGGGCTCAATAGGGTAATAGGAAATTCTATGTACTACGAATTAATTGATGCACACACGTTACGGTTCTCGTGTAATCTACAATTTTAGTTTAGATGGACATGACATATTTATTATTGTATTGATTAACTATATCAAAGGTTATTAATAATATTTATCGAACGAAACTAAATGTTTTTCGTTTCTCGCCGGCTATAGGACAAGTGCCTAAGTCCATTTAGTTAAGTTCTATAGGTTAACCACGTAATCATGTATTCATATTTTAATCTAGTCGTATTTAAAGAGATTTATTGAACATATGTTGACCAACTCGCGGTTGTAAATTATCGTTGGACTAGTCTGTCGACTGATCGTCGAGGTTCAGCACTTAGTTGTAGGTTTAGGTTTAATATACAGGGTGTTACTACCTTCTTTTCTGGGACCGATAGTCTGCTTTCACAGGAAAGATAATAATTATATCAAATTTGAGATTACTCTCGTTTCAAAGTTACTTAAAGTTGTAGAATATAGAACTCTATGATTAAATCGCTTCCCTCTCTGGATGGAGTTGAGACACCAGTCTTTATGACAGTCGTCCGATCCCCAACACAAGAAAAGGGTAATTTACCTTTTATTAAAGTACATCGACTTCTCTTCTCTCATTTCTTGGAATGTTTGGCCGGTTAAACTTAGCAAGCTCGACGACATACAAAGACGTTATAAAGAGAATATACCGTTTGAATTTGGAATTTCTGAATGCTCTGCGATTTAAATTCGAACCCGTGAACGAATATTTTTGGAGACCCAAACATTTATTTACGTTATCATTCGCTTTTACGCATCATACTTGAGACCTGGGGCCCTGCCCCGAAAACGAATCGAATAGAAACGCTAGTTAGCGTAATGCATCTTGGCAGGGCCTTCTGGACCCCTAGACAAGATCCTTTACGCTAAAGTAAACGATTTCCGAACACTGACAAAATGTGTGGAATTTACATAAGCGCTGTCCAGCAGCTTACGTCAATCCTTTACATTTTCGATAGCGATAGCGTTTGCTTAAAGCATCTTTGTCTTAGGCCTATCCATCCCATTGTCCGGCTTCCCATGGAAATAGGTAACGATTTTGTCTACTTGTACAGTCAACGACTTTAATTGTTATGCCACTATGGAACCCTGTCGCATAACGTTAATCATTCATTTAAGCGTAATTTCTGTCATGTGGTTTGACGCTGTCATTATGACAGGGTCCCATAGTGGCATAACAATTAAAATCCTTGGCCGTACGCTTGTAAACTTTTATGACCCATGGGGCCGGTTTGACAGAATCAAAGGGTTTTTAATCTATTCTTTTTGTAACGGACTTTTTGACTCTTACTTAAACGAAGTCGATGCTTTTGAATCGAGGCAATCGATTGTCGTACCTAGTAAGGGACCTATCAGACAGGGAGCGGTCACGCGGGCAAGCTATCAGTTTTGCGTTCTTTGCGGTCTTTGTGTTATATTACGTTATAACTGATCGCTTGAACGCTTGACCGCGTGACCGCTCTCAGCCGTTTTCAAGAAATCTCGGGAATCTCCCCACTAGAGGCGCAGCATTCTATAGAATTCTTGAAGGCACTTATTTAGTCGTGTTGTTCGAGCGTAACACCCGTGTAGATACCTAAGGAGCCGCCAATCTTATTGCAAATAATAATGTGAATAAGTTTTAATTGGTTGGCACAGCTCCATGTCGTTATTTGTTGTTAAATTATAGAGAAAAAACGAAAAAAATGTACAAAAAAACTGTTATTAATGTTAGAATGCACACGTCCTGTTTAAACACGCACACGGCCGTGATTCGACTATTATTATAACGGAGCACCTCTTCCAAGAAGGAGCATTCGTGAGTCACGAGTAATTGAGCGTTCACAATCGAATGTTTGGCGTGGAATGGAGCATTTGTTGCTCACACGCGAGCATTCGGTAATGGGCTATCACTATCACGCACGTCCAACGAAACCTTTGTGAAGATGCATCTGAAGAGTCAATAACAATTCTATTTCACAATAGAATTTTGCCCAGAATTTCCAGTTCCATCAGTATGTTTATTCAATATAACATAGAGATACCGTTAAGTAATCTAGCCGTGACTGTACCTGGACCTATGCGAACTCTTTATAGATTGTTACTAGTGTAAAAAACATAAGCGAAGGTTTTTAAGAAACGTAATTTAACTTTTCCATGCGCCACTGCCACTGCTTTGTTCGCTCCAACATATAGCATTCCTACTGCTTAAATTTAAAACGAGACTTAACCCCAACGCTTCGATCATGTTGCAAAGATCGTGGCCACGAGAGGACCAGACAGTATGAAATTAAAATTAAATGTTTTCTTTCGGGTCTTTGAAACCGATTTGTATCAAAAACTAGCTCGCCTACGTTGGTCCTCAATAATCCGATTCTCTTTCGGTCATTCTAGCCGTAGTTAACTCGTGTCAATGTTTATAATTTCCATGCAAAATTTTCCCGTTGAATACGTCTGTTAAAGCCTGCACTACCGACCACCACACCTGATTTTAAAATATTCCATCCAATAAAAAAAATAGCAGGTACAGTGCGGAAACAGGTGATCAGTTTCCTTAGCAACAGAAACCTCTCTTCGAAGGCCTACTTCTCCTACATGGGTGGTCCAAATACTTTAAGAAAAATAATATTTTACGTGTAATATAATCAAGAATAAGTTAGTAATTAAATAGTTTGCACAGAGTACAGATGTTTTGTTAAGTTAGCCGAATTAAGGCTAAGCCCGGCTATTCACAACTTGATTCCCGATAAGTCAATAAATTTTCCAACGGGCCCAAAAAACTTAGAATGTAAAACGTTCGTTTTTAAACCAATCGCGTCACTGGTAGATCACATGTTTTCGTATCACGTCATCTACCATTGACGCGATTTGTTTAAAAATGAAACGAATAGAAACGTTAGTTAGCGCAATGCATCTTGGCATGGCCGTATGTCCTATTTGTTACCGAAACTGTTTGAGTAACAAGGATGTAGTTACGATACACAATTTTGGTTAAATAAGTTAATTATTGCATCTTATGCACCCCACCTTTTTTTTAAATGGAAGCTTGACATTTTTGGAGCAGGGTTTATGTTTATTAAAAGTTTTATGGCCTAAACTGGCGATTTTTTTATTATTTCTGCGTGTACTAACTCACATAGGTACACTCGTAATCTTTCGCAATTATAATTATTATCGTAATCCAGATATAATACCTATCTGTCCTTCTCACGTCTAATTAAGGATTCTAAACAAAGATTGTGTCTAGCATAGCGAGCTTATGTATTGTCAACCATTTTAAAAATATTTGCATTTGTCACGATAAATAGCAAATTTTATGACTGATACTGCTGTTTTTCATCTCCCTTTATTACTTAACGTCAAATGATGTCTCGTTTGACTATTAACTCCAAAACGTATTCAGAGCGATATGGTACAAGACTAACTTTCTTATGACGTTGACATCAATATTTAAGCATAGAAGAAAGACTAAAGGCATAGAAACCGTACAAAATAAGCAAAAAATACATTATGGTTCACTTCTTTTTACTTATGGTTTTCATAGTGAGTTGGAAAGAGATGAATCTGTTCTTTCGTTATTTGGTACTTCGTCACAAGTCAGGCGTGATTTGGACCTATAAGCACCTATAGTATGTGGACCTATAGACAAGGAAAGCCAAATCCTTCCTATAGGAAGGACAAAGAAGTTCCTGTGTAAAACCTTGTGACAATGACAGTTAAAGAAGAAAAAACAGACTACTTTTTGTTTTATTTTTTCTCATACGTAATCTAAAAAGTAGAGAAAGAAAGCTGACGCAAAGTACGTCTTATAGTCCGGTTTCTATGCTAAGTATATGTTCTTATTCTGTGTATTTAAGTCTCCATCTAACTCTATCATAATGAGGTAACGTCAAAGTTTCATAGCGGTTCTGTTGATATAGCCACTTACCAATGGTGACGGTACCTTCAGTCGACACCCGTCTGCTATTAACAGATAGAATAGCACTTTTTAAAATAATTGAAGTGGCTATTTTAGTTAACTACCAGAATGTTTAGTTTAGTTTAGTTCACGGAGAAATCTTGCAAGTGAATTAATTTGGAAATATCATTTTTGGACGAATTTTCTAAAAGAAATCGTCGCACATCTGAGAAATAACAATTTTATTGGCTGTGTGTGATACGCAGGTACCTTCATTGCAACGATATCTTCATGAATGAATTAAATTTAAATGACTTGATAAGCCAGTTTTATTATATTCGTAGGAACCTATATAACCTGAATAGTTGTAACATATAATTGTTTTTTTTTTAATTACTTAAATTGCAGATATTGTTTTATTTATAATGTATTTAAAGTGTTTTAGTTACGTCGGCACTGAATCAGTCGGCGACTTTTTGTCTTAAATGTCTAAAATTGAGATCCACGTTTGTTGCTGAGTAAACGATCGCTGTTTTCTAGTTTATAACTAATTATACATGTATTCGTTGTTCGTGATAAGCCTAACATTATTCAGTTTCCATGGTAACTTGTATTTCATCTTCCTAAGTCAAAAACTATATGACTTAAGCGCCGATCCTGTTAGTCATTCAAGTGTTTGAAACACTGGCGCTTAAGACATTTTTTAGTTTGCACGTATGTTGCGTTACGCCGAAGAGGTCTGTAGCACTCTGTTGTCTATAAACACTGTATCAAAATGCACAGAAAAGTTGTCTTGTACTACAAACTAACCATTGTTTGTGATATATAACTATACAATATACTATTATTATTAATATTATGTAAGTGTCGCTTTCTTTAGAAGAAACTGTGGTTCTGATAGGGCACTGTAGTGTTGGAAAACGGAGGTCGTGCCAAGTATTTACTATGAATACATATTTACTGAATGCTGGAGGGGTAATTTGTCTCAAGTAGGTCAAACAGTTAAACTTAGCTATCATTGCTACCATTTAGCTAAGAGACGCAAAATTAGCTTAGTTTCCGCGTGGCCTCTGTGAGCGATGTTGTCTCGCTGTTGCTTCCTTATATACAGCTTTAACACCTGTAGCACACTGTCAATTTAAATTTTAAAATTGGGTTTGGTCCACTTTCATTTCGATTTTGCGGCAGTGTGCTACACAGGCGTTAAACACCGTCCGCTGAAGTGAACTGGCATCGGTGAAACGGTTGACTGACATCGATGAAATAAAGACAAGAATAACGGCCAACGGTAGGTACTATTAGTTGTTTGCATCATGTCGAGGCTAAACCGCTGCTTGAGTGAAGCTAAGGAAAATGAAAAAAGCTACCAACTTTATTATGATTAATACCTTAAACTCTCTCAATGATATATATACACATCATTTTATTTTATTACGTGACAGGGACAAACTATGCCGGCATTTGAATAGCGTTAGTTATGTAAAGGGTATAAAATAGAATCTCAGAGGTTTACTATGTGATGTAGTATTTATTACTGATGTCCAAAATTTACGTTATCTAAACTTTAAAGAAGACTAAGTGGAATTTGTAAGCTTTCCCTAAACATGTCTCTGACATTCTGACATAGTTTTATGAGAATAAACCGAGCACCTGAACCCAGGTGAGATTGAAACTGTAGATGTTAACCAAGTAAATGTACAGTTGAGTTATCTTAAAATCGGATATCGCTATCTGCTGAAATTTAGCACAGGGCAGCTAAAACAAACGCTTTTAAGTGTTTGAAACAAGATGGGAATACCGGGAAGACTAAGAAGTCAAAATTTTGGAAAACAAAATTAAGATTATCAGTTTTATCTTCTGTCACTGAGTTTGTATACAAAATTAGGCACAAAAGTACTCCTATAGTACAGGGGGGAGAGAAAGACACGACTAGGCTCTGAAGTTGTCAGATTGGATCATTGCCGGATTGTGGTACAAGAAAATCATTATTAAAGGAATTTATCTTTTGTGTCAGGCTTCCTGGTTCCCATACAATATGAACGCTGTAATGTATATTTGTAAACACTTGGCACATCTCTATAACTAAGGCAAGTTTTAGAAAATAGGGAGTGAATTAGTACTCATATATTTATACACTTAAGTCATATTGTATCACTTTTGAATAGTAGTATATGGTCTTGTATACAGCACACTGTGGTTCTAAATAAAATTTCCGTCTCGCTCCACTTATCCACGCAAACGCATTTTGACAAAAATAACGACTTTAAACTGCAGGTGTTCGGTATTCTTGATCTTAGCTGGTAGTATTTCGGAGCTACAAAAGGGACATACATAATACATAAAAATAGGTTTTGGTGTCGATAAGTGTAGTAAGACTCTTCTTCAGACAATAATTTAACGTTATGGCTCAATCCCATATCCAGGTTACTGGTCTTATTTGAATGAATTGTTCTAGCTAGCTAACAACGTTTTGTAATTTCCAAAAAGATTAGAAAAATTCAAGTTTAACTAATTGACAATTTAACAAAGCCGAGTCACTTTTGGGACAGGCACAATAGGTATTAAAAACAAAAGCACACTTACATGTATGCGATGTAATTACGCTTGTGATTAACATGATTCAAAGACTCGAAAAGAAAACACTTTTCTTAAAGATTATTGTATAAAGCCCTAGTCAACCGGATAGTGATTGAATCATAACCCTTTTAATTCTAAGCAAATTAAACTGTACTTATAACCGTCGTTATAACTTGTTTTATGTATAACATTATTATTAATAAGTTCGTTTTATTTATGCGTTACCTAAGATTTTAATCGCACGATAGATTCTACGCAAATGATATTGATTGCACGTACATGTATCTACGCCTCTTGACTACGCTGAGCACATAACGGTATACGTATTAAAATTATTCAACCCGTTATTTCAGCCTGAGAGTACTACTATCCATCGTCATGTGTTCGTCTAACTTATAATCTCCTAGTCATCGGGTTTCTCGCGGTTCGGAAAAAACACGAAAGGGAAACATGTATAATTGTACAGTGTAACCATTTTCTTAATAGATAGCAATCATCGTTTTTCTATGAGACACGAGTGACAAAGCTGTCAGTTGCGAGTACAGCGAGTATAGCGATAGCCGGCCGAAAGCTATCAAGAAGCTGGGAATACTGTACTCGTATTACAAATTCGAGAGCGATAGGAATAGCAATAGGCAGCCGATGGCTTTAATAAAATACATAAATATTATAATCGTATCATTTCATATATAACACTTAGTGATTAGTAAGTAAGGAATTATTAGTAAATAAATGGATTTTATTACTTAAGTAACTTTTTCTGCGGAGTATTGTCACGACGTTGGTTTTTCTTAAAGACCTGCGAAACAATCGGCAAAGGTAGGTATTACACCCACCGGTAGGTACTCTGCGAGCAAGAGCGTTGCCGGTGCGTTGCGTCGTCGCAAGGATGTGATTTGACCATAGTGCGACGCAAGTATTTCAACACATAGTGTCATATGTCGATTTTATTTATATGTAGAAACAACGTAGCGGCGATGACGCATCGCACAGGCAACGCTTGTGGGGCACTCCTCTAAAAAGTATATAATTTTAATCGAAAATAAGGTGACAACGATATTGTCAAAGTGACAATGAATTTTCTTCTCTCTTCACTTTTAATCTTAACTTAGGGTGAGATAAAAGGTCTGTGCTTGGTCTAAATATTAGAAACTACTGCCGTGTCAGCGGCTTCACCCACATTTTATCGTCAAATCTTCCCGAGTATTCTTGTAAAGGTTGGAAACTCGTTGAAATTCTTTTTGAGAGCATACGAGAAAAATATGAAATGGTTATACAATACACGTCGATGCATTCGAGCCTATTTTTTACCTAAAATCTAAACAAAGACCATTTATTTCAGCATTAGGGTAGCAGTCGACGTTCTTCACTGAGTTGTCATCTTTTTTTCCAATTTAAACCGCAAAAAATGTAAAAAGGGCTTATAATTGTAGCCTAACTTTTATATTTTTAATTACTTAAGAACATATTTCACTGCTTATCGATAACAACGTCTTAATTATGTAATTCAAAATTATATGTTTTTACGATTAAAATCGTAACTTATAGTAGTTTTATCAATCATGTTTCCTTAAGTATTTTAACCGTAGAATTTTCTTAAGGCTTATTTAATATTGAAATTCGATTTTGATTCTCACTAAAACCACAGCTCGGAATTTTCCATAACGTACTTTGAACTTGGCAAAAGTGTCTGTCGTGAACTACCTACAACATTTATTAGACTCTATTTATTTATTAGTAGTAGTAGAACCGCCATCAAGCTATATAGAGATTGGTTTAAAGTTGGAAATTGTTGGAAGTACACTCCAAAGAGCACCTTGATTTTTTCAAGTCTTTTCCCAGGGTATGGGTTTATAACTGGGTAAGCCTTATGATGATAGGTACAAATACACTAATACTCGTACGTAGTGTCATCTATTTCATGTGTAAAAACAGATACCTCTTGGTCATCTAACGGGTACCTAATCAGTGAACGGTTGTACCAGAATCTCACAGAACAACGCCGTAAACCAATCCTATCAGTATCATCACTATTTCATTTTGTTTGTGTAAGGTACCGCAAACTTTTTCCCGCTACTACCCAATGGATGCATTAACGCATTCACTGCCGACAACGCATGTAAGCGTTTTAACTACTGATTTTCACGTAGTGCCGTGAAGCCGTATCTAGTTTACGGCTACAGTACCTATGCGAGCTTCGCATAAAAACAAGAGAGAGTAAAAGTATGGCAGCGAATGCGTTAAGAGTCAGATTACGACCCAATAAATTCAGGGTAGAGGGGTAAATTCAATTTGGTGACAAAACATAGGTACCTACATACATTAAATCACAATATATTTGGTGACTTCAGGTCAGGTTGCTTATGCCCGAAAGCCAAACCGCCCAGAAATAGGAGCCCCGCTGTGGGCCTCCGACAAACATTTTGAATCTTACGGTTGGTGAACTGTAGGTGCATTAAATAAGACTGGATTCAGCACTCGTTCATGGCGTCACGGGCATTGATGACTAAATAAATGCCGATAAGTTTTTGAAATCAAAATCGACTTTTCACTGTATAACCCCATTGTGCTGTATACAAAATTGATGTTTATAAAATAAGTATAAAATTATAACTTATATAGTGTTTGAACGCCACAAGGCGCATTTGTACGACTGCTTTTATGTCCCCATGCCTTTTGACCCGCAGCTGCAGTAAACTATATCGATAGAATACGAGTTTCATTTCATTCCTCTTTTTTTTATTGGGTCACAAAACTGAACGTTACACAAGCATACTTACCTATAGATTCGTTATTATACATTGGGTGCTATATAGGGTTATGTAATGCCATAGAGATACTAATAGGCTTCCTGAGCGATGGTAAGGCCCATGCACGGGTCTATATTGACTGACATAATTATTTTTAGTCATAATGTGCCTTAGTTCATAATCATCGCAAGTCATGTGTTTTTTTAAAGAAACTGTTACTTTTTCAGGATTTTTATAAATCAAACCTAACCTAACCTAGCATTGTCTACACGTTAGATATTTCAGAACTTCCGAAAAGTTTACAGTTTCAGCGATATAAAAAAATTATGACAATCAAAAATTATGTCAACAATTACATTATGACCTATAAAATTATGGGAAACAAAGGGCTCGCCCCATGGACATTTGAATTGTTTAAAGGTTCAACCCTAATGCGCGATATACTTACATCCGTATTTATAGTCAAGAAAAGTAATTGCTTGAGTAATAGTAAGGGCAAGCGTCATATAAAAATCGTTACTTTAGTCATTACTTTTACTCAAGTAAGTAATTACTTTTCTTGACTATAAATACGGGTGTTAGACTAGCAATAAAAATTGCAGAAGTTGATCAGTCTTAGGGCCCATTTCACCAATGAAATTAAACGCGAACTCGAGATAGTAAACGTCAGATTCATACGAGAACTGTCATTTTAACTCGAGTTAACACGTGAACTGAGTTTATCGTAAATTGATCGCGTTTAATTCATTGGTGAAATCGGCCCTTACTTTAACTTCAGTTCTAGAGCAAGAAGCACAATTCTGCTGTCTTTTTCTCACTTTAAAATAAGAAGTAAGACAGCAATCAACTTCTGTAATTTTAATTGCTATACTCTGATTACTCTAAGATGATGTGTGTGACAGCTCATATAAGCACATATTACCATACGTCGTTATCGCGGGAGCAAAAACAAATCTATTAAAGAACACAAATAACAGAATGTCTGTTTAGTATAAACGGAATATTCTGCCTATACATTCTAAGCCTCTAAGAAGTTCTTCATATCTAGAACGAAGTTTTCACTGGAAACGGTCAATCAAACTTGTCTTACACTGAGTAAACACTTTTATAAGTCAACGTGTCAATTTTAATAAATAAAAAAAGTCAAATCGAGTATTTTTGTCCAAAACTAGTTTTAACTTTTTAAATATATGTTTTCCATTTGCAATCAAATTTAATTAAGATATATTTTTGCATGATTTTGGTCATTCTTGATTGGTTTTCAAATCAATCAAAAATGACAAATGTCTAAAGTAGCAGGAAAAGTGACTGAAGAGTTTGACGTAAGGATTGCGTAGCTAATCTTTTTAAATATGTACTACTAATCAAGTCAAGTACGGAGGTAAGATATTTGAAATAAAATGACATTTTATACTCGGAGGTATAAACTTTTCTCTATACGAGTGTCACTTCTGTTATTGCCTATTTGTCATAATCTTTCACTACTGTCAAATCTAATTTGCTCCCGCGATAAGGATGTATGCATATTACACTTATTTCTTTAAGTTTAAATATATTCTACATAAGTACAAAACTAATGACGCCGAAAAATTAATCGCTTATTTTTAAACACATCGCTTGTGAGTAGAGTAAGTGACGAAATACGGCTGTCACGGGCATCATCTTATTATAGTCTGAACCTAAACCGGGCTTAAGGAAAGGACTAGTCCAACGAAATGAGGCAGTAGACAAACCCTCGGTCGCGTTTTAGTTTTCGATTCATAATTGTAACCAGTCGTATTTATTACATTGTAGCTTTTTCCAAAACGCATGATTGCCTATTTAAAATATAAATTTTACAGAGTCGACGGAGTTTCGCTTTTGCGGAGCTCCTATTTCTAGGTGTTTTGGCCCTTCGGGCCTGCTGCAAAACTAACATAACCTAAACCTACCTGTTCCATTGTAATAACAATAGGAAATCATGCGATTAAGAGAAATTCATAGCAGAAAATATGCGACTGGGTAAAGTCTTAACTGGGGAAATATGCGACCGCGTAAAATCGCGATTGGAAAAATTGCTCCGTGGAATTATAGAGTTTGGAAAACATATCGATACACTCTCCACCAAGTCCCGGCCCACTACTTAAATTGACGTAAAATTATGCAACCGTTCAATATCAATTTGAAAGACTTAGTGGATTGGAAACACTAAACTTCAATGACATAATTGCCAAAAGAAGTCCACTTGGTGAGGGGTTTTTTATGGCATAGAGATGGCAGACGTGCACATGCACACAGGCGACCTGGGGCACGTTTTATAAAGCTACAAGTTACAATTTTACAGGTCTAAGCTGGCAACACTGCTCAAATGGCTGGTAAACATTGGTCGAGGTTGTGTCATATGGAAACTTGTAACTTGTAAATTGTAATTTGTAGCAATATAAAACAGGCCCCTGATGGTAAGTAGGATCTAAGACCCTTAGCCTTTTCGCCGCCACGTCAATGAAGTAATAAAGTGTCATGAACACCAATGACAGCTAAAAACCACAGCTAATTTCAACCTTACGTCACAAATACTCAGGTCTATTTTGCACTGAAATCCTCGACTTGATAAGAAAGTATGAAGTCATGTGGGGCACTAAATGTACTGACTTAAACATTTTCATTCTCAGGACTAAAATCTTAAGACTGCAATCCGAAGACTGTAAATGCGTTGCCAACCAGGAGAACTGAGATAGAAAGCCTATAAGGTAGTAATTTCGCTAGCTGTTCCATCCCCACGCCGGAAAACCACAATGCACCACCTCCGCTCGGCGGTAGCTTGAACTTTTGAACGCCTTAAGTCGAGAACAAAATGGACTTTACACCATTACACCTTATTAATACGAAATAAAGTCTCTTTTTTAGAAGCTTTTGTTTACCTTGCAATGTATGCATGTCAAGGACTTTAATTATTATGCCACTATGGAACCCTGTCATAATGCCAGCGTCAAACCACATGACAGAAATTACGCTTGAATGATTAACGTTATGCGACAGGGTTCCATCGTGGCATAACAATTAAAGTCCTTGGCTGTACGTACGGGTCAAATCTTGTAATTTAAATTTGACCCACTTCCCGGTTTTCGATGAAGCTGAAAATTTGCAAACACCTTTAGTTTTAATGACAATAGCACCGTCGAGCTGGTCTGATAATGGAGACTCAGGGTGGCCATAGGAACTCCTAAATTAAAATTACACATGATAAACCCGTTGTGTTAGGGCTCGTTAGAATCGTCTTGACGAATCGATGAAGACTATGCAAAACAAGTACAGTCGGCAACAAACGCTTGTCCCAAAAATGATTTCTTTGACAGAAACTTGTCAGCGGTGGTAGCGATCCGGACTTAACCAGCACAAGGTTCTGTCACAACTCACTGCAGGACGCAACTATATGTTAGAGTGAGAACGATGTATTTCCATCTCACTCCAACGTATGGATCCCTCCTGCAGTGTTTGTGGCTAACACCAACCATGTGGAGCCGACGTAAAAGGTAGTAAATAAAAACATCTAAGTACGTTAGTTCGCCTTTATAAATATCAACACAACAAAAAATACAAAACAAAATATCGTACGTTACAGTTAAAGCTATTCTATGACAATATTAGCAAAACTAACTTACAAATTAGTAAATACTATTGCTTTCAATTCAGTTTAAGAGGTAGGTAGTATTTGTTCCGCTTACATTCACATTTTGTCTGAGGGGTCTAGACAAAATCATTACCTCATATAATTACAAGTATTTACGTAAGTAAAAGATAAATATAAAAATAATTAATTTTGTTATAGTGTTAGCCCATTATGCATGTTTACAACGTTAGGGTTTACATTAGCCGATAGTGTACTAGAGCGATAGACATATTTTAGTTAAAATAAGTTTTGCAACTTTCTTTCAAATTTAATATTTAAGTCAAAGGCCAAACCATGTTCTATCATATTTTTAGAAGAATAAGGCGAACTGACAGTTCATGGTGGTATTTAATACATAAGTACAAATATAGGTATTGATTTGTTAACATAACGGTATAGCACAAACATTTAACGCTATACGTTTTGCTTACAACTTCTGTTTATCTTCATCAAAAGCCTGTCAGTTTAATAATAAAAAATCCTCCTAGAAACCTGGAATGAATAAGGTAAGGTAAGTTAGGTATACAAGGCGACACTCAACTTAAGACTCGACACTATTTCGACACTGAGTGTTGTGATTCGTCATAAATCGACCAAAAATTGGTTCAATGTTAAGATGTCAGTGGCGATAATGTCATGTTTGTGCCTAATGTCCGTGCCACCATGTATTACTCACCCTATTACTCATGAATAAATGATTTTCTTTCTTTCTTTCTTACTCTAAGTCGTCGATATACATTCTCCAAAGAAGCTGTAATACAGTCAAGGACAAAATAATAGTAGCGGATGAAGAAACCACATATTTATACACGATCTAAATTTCATGTAATTTTTTGGGAGTTCGGCCGCTGCCTTATTATTGTTCTCGAGTTGTAGGTTTACTACAAACCAAGAAAATAAATTGTTTTCTTGCATCAATGCTGTAATTGCATATTGAATAATAGTTAAATGATGTTTAATTAACACTCTAATCAAATCTCCCTTAAAAAAGGGCTAAATATCGCCAAAGATAGGTCACTAATGTCGCTGCGGTTTAGAAGTTTAGAGGTTTGCATTTTCAAGAAAAGAAAAAAAACACCATTTACATTGTAAAACCAATTTCGAAGCTCCACTAAGCGGGATGCCCCCATAGTAAATTTAATTCTATAACTACAATTCTCAGTCCTAAAAATAGGACGTTTGGCCTTACGAGTTTAAAGGAAAACTATAATTCGCGCCTTCAGAACAATAGTGACCTAATTCAAAATTTCAGCTTTCAAACTTCAAGTCATACATTTATTATTATAGCAACCTAACTCGAAATTTAAAATTTCCCAATTAGGTCACTATTGTTCTGAAGGTGCGTATGCAAAATTCATGATCACTATATTTTTTTAACAGTTACACTAACGCGTGATGGTTAAAAAACGCCATAAACAAAAACATCCACCACGTTAAGGAATATTTTGTATAATAACCTCACCTCGAACTTGAAACTCAACCTAGAACATGATAATGAAAATACCTAGTTTGCTTTTCACCACTTTAACGTTGGAGTTCAAAGACAAGACCAGTCTAAACCCCTCAGCGGGCCTAGTATGACTGCGTTATACCGCGCGTCAAATGTGGATACAGCATCCGTCACTCTCGTACTTATTAACGTGTCAGAAGGCGACGGATGCCTTATCCAAACTCTGGGGTTCTAGTGAAAAAGGGTATAAGTCTCCAGAAGATCAAGTGAGAAAGGGTTTAAGTCTCTTATACTCCGGCTTTGTATATGCCCTTTTGTAGTACGAGTTAAGTCAACTTATAACCTTTTTCGCTAGGTCTCCAGCCGCAGCCATATTAAGCCCCCAGCTACACGCATTACGTATTACGTTCGTAAGTTATTACTTTTATATTGCTCATAAATCTCCTGGAACATGTCCCTGCAGTTCATCTTGATCTTCATCTTTGAGCATAGAAGGAAGACTCCGGAGAGTTTCCTGTGCAGGGAGTATATTTCCTCCGGCGGCGGGCAGAGCCGGTGGTTCAGTATGGTGGGTACGAGAGACTGGATGCGCTTGGTCGTCCGTTGTGTGCCGAAGTCGAACTCTCCGGATGTGTTGGTGAATACCTCACCCATTATCATGACTGTGTCTACGTGGGTTTCTTCCATCAACTTTCCAGGACAGAAATATTACTGTTAGTATACAGCCAAAAAGTGAAAATTTTGATTTTATTTGTCAGGGTAAGTTGTCAAAATGTGGGGCCAGAGGAGAAAACTTAAAATAACTATATGAAAAACAAGCTTTAACAACCCGACTGCATTTGGAATACTGTCGTCCATATACCTACATAATGTTATTTAATACTTGTCATTTTGCCATTGTTGTTATTTCAATTTTAACATTTTAGGTATCCTATGTCACCCAGGATGACGTACGGATTCTAACGATACCTCACACATCTAAATCGGTCAAGGGATTTAGAAGTTATAGTGGAATAAAGAAGTGTAATTAATATTCTGCCGACTTAACATTTTCCTTGAGTGATTTGAAACTACCGATGTTGGGATATTTATTTTATTGCTCGGAACAGGTACAACTCTAACAAAAGGCGAGCTTTAAAAACCCAACTGTTGTTAACCAACTTTAAATCGTTGCGAATCCTAAATGATCATTCAAAATGAAAAATGATGAAAGAAACCTAAAGATGATTTTTAAATAACTATTCAATGATAACCCACTTGTCATGATTTGTCGTTTTTTTATTACAATGTGGCGTTTGGTTGCCGCCATATTGAATTTTCAGTGACACTCACAAAATTAAGACAAATCGATTGACATAAGAATCAGCAAAATCGGCCCAAACGTTTAGTTTCTAGAACGCCACAAAGGAACAAACATACACAAATATACAGGCTGATTAACACATTACAGTGCAACCATTTTCTTAATAGTCATCGGCAATCTTCGTTTTTCTATGACACACGAGTGACAAATATACTGTCAGTTGCGAGTGCAAGCGTGATAGCGATAGCCAGCCGAAAGCTATAAAGAAGCTGGGAATACTTTACCCTCCTCCATCGGCAGTCGGGTAAATATAGTAAGTAATACCAAGATTGAAAATTCTTTCCCAACACTGGGAAGTAAGATGCCTCTAAATTAATATTTTCTGTTGTTTTATCCCCACACCGAAACTGATCAATGCTAACACTATTGCTTGAACAAGGTTATCTAAATGGAAACTGCATAGTCTTCCAGGGTCTACAGCGTGTCCTAAAATGGAAAAAAAATAAGCGATGATGTAGGTACCTTAGATTCATAGCCGGTGAGGAACTTCATTTCCTTAGACATCCGCAAGATGGCGGCTCTGTCGGCATCCGATGCAGCTTTGATGATCTCTATATATTGATCCATGAACTCTTTGGAGTATTCACGGGTCGCGCCAAAGTCCAAAAGGACCACCTAAAAGGATAATTAAGGTATTAGAAAATAGTTTAATATATAATTGAATTTAAAAAATCAATTCGTATGGAAGTGAACAGTTTTTAAGGCATGGTAAGCCGTAAGCTTTCAAAGCCACATACATTTACCCCCTGACTAATAAACGTTGAGTAACGGTGGTATAGCTATACAATGTTTTGTCCTTATCTCTCATTGTAACATTTGAATTTGACAGATAAGGACAAAACATTGTATAGCTATACCACCGTTACTAAGGGGATTGGAAATTAACAGAGGTACTTAATTTAAACGGTAAAACTAAAACCTGCTTGATGACTAGTCTGACTTCTATGCTATAACCCTTGCATATCATTATGATGCTCCGTAAAAATATTTCAGTCCGTAAAGTTTAGACCTAAAGTGGAACATCCGATTTTTATTTTACTCACTAGCCACCTAAGTCTCTATTTCCCTTGAGATGTTAAAGCCTCGTAAGGCCCACCGAACTACAAACAGCCAGTTTTTTGTGAGTGGGACTTTGAATCTACCATTAAGGCAATAAAGTTCAATTACGTTTGTTTATAAATTTAACATGGCATTTTCGAAGAAACGTAATTGAAATTTGTTTGTCACAAATGCTCTTTTTTACTTGACAGTAATGGCGGCCGAGTTAAAAACAATAGGACAACGTGCCAAGGGTAATATGGTGTAATTGTAGACAGTAGAATAGAAAGTAGCCTCTGAAGCCCATAATTATACATAAACCTAAAAATCTTTTTACCGGTATACAGGGTGTAATCGTGAAGTGTGTCCAGGCGATTATTCCGTAAATATAACAGATATCAGAAAACTTTAACTTACTTACCTTTTGAATAAATTATTCGCGAATAAATTATTTGCAAATAAATTATTCGACGAATAATTTGTTCGAATAAGAATAATCATTCGAGAACTTCATTGTTATTCGCGAATAATTTGGTTATTCTTATTCATTATTCGTCATTCGAATAAATTTTGCCCCTCTCTGCAAATAAAACTGTTTAAGATTCATAATCTACACGAATACACTGTGATAAATAAAAAAAAACATGAATCATATGATAACGGCGAAATAACTAGCTCTTTTAAACAAAAGCCTCAACGAATGGCGTACTAAATGTATGGGAGGGTTTTAATTTAATATTTTCTGGTCTTATTAAAAAAAGTTAGTGATGAGATTTTACTCATTGGGTAACGTACTTTCGATATCAGTTTAAAGTTTTCTGATATCTGTTATATTTACGGAATAATCGCCTGGACACACTTAACGATTACACCCTGTATATGCGATCTCAGATAATAACATCACATACACACCTGTTTGGTACTAGGGTTGTAGAAGAAGTTAGCCCAATTCGGGTCGGTCTGCATGCACCTTAGCACGAACATCTCTCTTAGACACAGCTGCATTATTTTGTAGGCGATATCGTAGCGAGTCTCGTAAGGCGCATCGAACAGTTTGTCAAGAGGCACGGCGTCTATCAACTCTGTGGTTATAACTTCCTGGGCGCATAGTTCGTCTGTTGGAAAAAACATCAGGCTGTAGTTTAGTTTCGTTGTAAATTGATACAAAGTCTTTTGTTTTTGGGTCTTGCAGTGGAGACCATTGGACCTTGGTCAACTGTTTGAAAAGCTTTATTAAAGACTTGTCATCCTGGCTCATAGACTTCTCTGGAGATCTCTAGGATCTCTGGTGCTTACCTCTCCCAAAGGATTGGGCTAGCTATCCAGAGAGGTCATAGAGACCATGCCGCGAGCGGACCTGCTAGAGGGGGGTGTTCTTTTTATAATCTTTAATATTTGAGTAGCTTAGTTTTATTTAAATTTAAATATGTTTAGTTTTTGTTTTTTAATTGTATTGTTCTTGAATTCGGTAAATACGTTACAGTAATAATAATAAATGTGATGTTATCTATGAAAAGGGACCTTATTATCGATGGAGCTTCCGCCATTATTAAAGATTCTCCGAATAAATACAACGTCGCGTAACGCAGTGCGGCGTAAGCGCCATCGACAATAAGGTCCCTTTACATAGATAATGCCACAAATTATTAAAGTCTGCGGGTAAGTTATTAAAACAGCTCCTTGATTTCTACAGTAAACGGCCCCGATTCAGATTGGTTGGCACTGAATACATACCAATAACATCAGGCACGAAGTACTCGGGGTAAGGAGCCAGCAGCTGTTTGAACTTCTTGGTACACTGGGCCTCCCGTATGTAGTCCACTTCCCAGGAAAGCTCCTTCTTGGCTACCTCCACTATGTTATCCACAAACATGCCTTTCGGGAACATGTTCCATACCTAAACATTAGAAATAAAATCACTTATACTCGGATTATTCTAAGATCATGTCTGTGACAGCCGTGTTTCGTAATCAATCACTTACTATACTCACAAACGATGAGTTTATAACTATATGAAAAGCAATCTTCAACACGTTCACAGTCCCCATACAAAATGTTACGATTTCCTCATACGTCCAAGAAAATTACTTCCATCGTACGTCGATGCTCCACGTATGGGTCACGTACGACCAGGTACGCACTTGAATTAGTGTAATATATATTATAGAATGCTGCTGTCTATCCAACTAAAAATATTAATAGATAAATCAGAATTGTCTTTAAATTATAAACCGTATAAACAAAACTATAATTATACTGATTTGGGTGCGTACCCGGTCGGCTATAGTGACCCATGAGCGGGGCACGGACTCGTGGAGATAGTTCGTCGTCACGATGTATGGGGCACTGGACTGTAAACGTGTTAAAAACCCGACTGCATTTTTTATACTGTCGTCGATATACCTACATATATTAATAATTGTCATTTTGCCATTGTTGTTATTTCAATTTTAACAGTTTAGGTATCCTATGTCACCCGGGATGACGGAAGGATTCTAACGATACCTCACGCCTCTAAATCGGTCAAGGGATTTAGAAGTTATAGTGGAATAAAGAAACTCACATACATACATACATACAAACATGAACCCGGAAAACATTACACTCCTTTTTGGGGCAGTCGTGTAAAAAATAGGGTGTTAATTATTTTAATTCCTGAGCTGCCTCGCTAGGTTTGTACCGATTCAGTATTTATGTAAAGTTAAAAAAAAGTGTTTATATTAGCTGCCACAGGCATCATCTTATAATAATCAGAGTTTAAGGAGCGTAGTTACTTGAAACTGTCTCCCCTAAAACCTCTCTTTAAGGGTCTAAAGAAGTCTTATTGTAAAATAAACAGATAGTCCAAATACAAAAAAAATAATTAGGTATGCACTTCGTCCACTAGCATCCATTGATTATGATCTATTCGAGGGTCAAGTGGACTTTTTGTACATTCAAAGCCATTAATGGAGTAGAGTGGACTTTAATGTACACTTAAATCCGTTTGGAGTGGTTTACACTTTTTAATACTAATTCCTTCAAATGACCAGAAGGAATTTTCTTGCAAAGGAACTAGTGCGAAAAACAGGGGCCTGTTTATCAAAAGCATTTAACCTTTAATATAAGTGGAAGTCTATTTTTAATAGATATTGTTGGAAAGAGATTTCCGCTTGTAATACAAGTTACAAGCGTTTGATAAACGCTTCGTCTCGGTTGTTCCTTCAGCTCTTGGAAATGAACAAAAGCGAAGGAAAAGTCGCAGTACGTCCTTCATCTCTTGTGAAGGAACTAGTGCGAAAAAAAAGGCAATAGTTCCTTCGAAGGAACATCCAAAGGAACGAAATTAACGAAAGAATATTAAAAAAACTATTGTAAAGTTCTAGTATTTATTTTATTAATTACCTTCATGACTCCGACAAGATTGTCGATGTCACTGTTGATGCCCTTGGCGACGCCAGGGTATTGGACCTTCATCGCCACCTCCGTGCCGTTGTGAAGCACCGCCAAGTGCACTTGCCCTGGAAATATATTCGAAAATAAGTAAAATCTGAACTTAGGTACGAGTCGGACTCGTACGCGAAGAGTTCCGTCCGTACCATTCTTGTATACCCCCTTAAATTATATTAAATTTGTATTATTATTATTTATTGTTATAGTGGCGATATAATTGCGAAAATTCCAACCTACTACTGTTCATTCCGGTTCCAGTACCGGTATTACGGTTCGGTTCGGCTGACAGACATACAGACAGACAGCGGAGGCTTAGTAATAGGGTCACGTTGGCACCGTTTGGGTACGGGACCCAAGAAATAACAGTTCTTGTTTGTGCTGTGCAAGAACTTCCCGCCCTACCGGAAATAAAAAAAACTAAAAATGTATCGTCATGTTGTGTCAGTAGCTGTGTTTTCACTTTAAACAGTTCCAAGAAAATATGATCAAGTTTAATATATCAAAAAAAACAAACACGTAAGCGTTATGGTATTGAGATCAAGGTGGCGAAACACTATCGACTCCCTATAATAAAGGTTTTTCAGTAAAACTCATAATATAATCCAGAATTTCCAGAAATAAATGCGAAAGTTTTTGTGTTTGATTGTCCTTCGCGCTGACTGAATGGATTTATATAAAAACCTTCGTCTTAACTATTGGTGAAAACTCTACCTATTGATGACAGCCGCATTAATATACGTTGCGCAGTTTAGAAGATCTAAGCGAACAGACGGCGGAAGCGACTTTGTTTTATACTATATGTAATAATAATAAAATAATAAAGATAAAGATGTAAAGATAGTCAGTCGAGAGATGTCCACGTGAAGCCCTACAAGTTTCATTTTATATGACGTGAAACCGAAACAAAAGGAGCATTGCATTGGCGTTCAAATTTAAAACTGAGAAGACAACCCGTACGAGAGATTGCCCACGGTACCTATCGACGCCGCAGCGAAGGGTTTCTCCTCGAAGGATTGCAGGCGGGCGCGCCACTCGGGCCCGAGCTGCTCCGCCATGACGCGCTGCACCTGCCACGCCGGCATGAAGTCCGCCGACTGGCGCACGCGCTCGAAGATGCGCTGTAACTCCGGCGAGATCACGGTCTCGTCCTGGATGCTGAGGAGCTGGCCCAGCTTTAAGGCCGCACCTGGAAGTAGCGATGTCGCTTGCGAATAGTCATAGATGAAGTCGAAAATAATTTAATTGTAACTAAGTCATAAAAACGTGTAAACATTGTATCTTGTCTGGAGGACATGGTTTCTGTAGGAAAAACTTTATTTAGTACCAATTTCACCAAACGATGTTAGCCACTTAACAGACGATTAGAGCGTTAACAGCTGTTAAAATGTATGAGTCGATTAACATTGATTAAATTTAACATTGGTGAAATTGGTATTTAATGTGGTTGTCAAGGACCGTCATAAGTAAGTATATAAATACTCCTGTTATTTTGAGTTTTGACACGTTTTCCTGCTCAACTACGCATTATATTTTTATTTTATACTTATTCATTGTTTTATGTAATACTAGGTTAAATACTATAATTGCGATAAGCAATATTTTAAAATATGACTATCTGTTGAGTTTCTTCCGGCGTTTCTGCTCAGCAGTGGTCTCCTCTCGGTAAGCGCTGGTAGATTTTTGACGTGTAAAAGTCCCGTACGGCCTACTTATTGAATAAACTACTTTTATCTTTATCAAAATGATTGCAATGTCAAGTTAAAACAAATAGAACTGCATTTAAATTGCACTTGTTGGTTACTACTTATCTGAAGTTACTCAGGACAGCTACCTGGCCGATTTTGCGCGGCGACGACGGTGATTCCGCCGTCATCCAATTGTATACATACTAGGTTTAGAAACACGCACTTTTTAACTTACTCTTGTTTAGGTACTTATCAATTTACGTGTGCCATTCTCACCTCTAACTTTGCAGAGGGTGTCGACAATCCTCTCGGCATTGGCCGGCGAGAGGAAAGCATTGGCAGAGTCGTCAGTTTTACCCGCCACGGACTGTATAGTGTTGCGCGCGTACTGAGCTACCGTGCCCACTCCCAGACCCGCGGCTAGCGAACCGAAGGAGAACATCCGACCGAGGCGGGACGAAGGAACCACGCGGGCTTTGGAATTGTCGCTTAGCTAAAAACAACACCAACATTTTGATTCCTTGTACATTTGAACTGCGTTTCTACCAGAGCTTGGTGTGATACGGAAAAATCCTCCGATAAGACAGATGTTCTGTACTAAAGCTAAATAAATAATCACATTGGCGGATTTGCCATCAGCCTTCGCTTAGCTGCTTCGCACAACTCTTGTGGAAACGCAGCCTGTAAATGAAAACTCGGAATCTAACATTGAACAAGTTAAACTAAGATCTAACACTAAGTTCATTCCGCTTCAAACTTACCGAGACCCTTATCTTTTTCTTCGCAACTGGCTTTGGAACTGCTATAGTGCTTCCAATACTACTCTGAACGGTATCCTCCTCTTTTACAGCTTCTTCAGGCATTGTTGCCTCTTTCTGCCAGGCAGTCGCCAGAACTTTATCTAAAGGCGATTCAACCCCATCATTAAGCGGTTCATTTTTCAACTGGTACTTTTCTAAGCTCTCAAAAGTCCTGTTAAACTCCCTGTTTAGCTCTTCAATTTCTTCACTCATCTGCGGATCCATTTGATCTTTGCTCTGCGGTTCGGGATTGAAATTGGGCACACTCATTACCGTATACTGTTTCAAACCTTCGGCGACCACTATGGCACGGTCGAAGAAGTCCTTACCAACGTTGGGGTTGGGTTTAAAGTTAGACACAAGGTTAGTCGGGCAGCTTTGTACTATTGCTTTAAGGCTGGAGTTATTCCATATTAATTTAGCGTTATCTTGCTGGACCCTCGCACCCGCTTCAGCTACTAACCTTATCCCCCGTGCCATCCCGATTAGGTCGTTAATATGAGACATCGCCTGCAATTGTTTTAGTTTATATTATAGTGTTTTCAATCTACGACGTCTCACCTCTCTAATACATTTTCCGTACATTGTCAGTATGATAAGTTGTGGATAGAAAACACTACATTAAAATATGTTACATATTTGTAAATAGGATAATAAGGTTTCGTTCACGTGAAGAATAGGTACATAAAGAATAGTTATATTTAAGAGTTAAGACTGACATCAGTGTCTCACAAGACGCTTGAAAAGAGAAAAGTTAGATAATTTTAGATATTTGCTCGAATACAAGTACTTTCATCTAATTCTTTCGTATCGCACCTGAAACTATTGTTCTTGTAATTTTTTTTAGCTTAATAATGCATTGTCTAATCAAAAAAATACATCTTAAGCCACCTATTACACTACACGTTATTTAGGATAGGGAGTGGCCCCTCCCTTGTAAAGGGTAGTACTACTAGCGTTGCAACCGCTATCACTTTCCTGAGGGCCCTCCAAAGATGCACTACGCTAACTAAAGTTTCTATTCGATTCGTTTTTAAACCAATCGCGTCACTGGTAGACCACGTGACTTTTTGTATCACGTCATCTCCCAGTGACGCGATTGTTTTAAAAACGAATCGAATAGAAACGTTAGTTAGCGTAGTGCATCTTTGCAGGGCCCTCTGGTCGCATTATTCACCATTTCCCTGTAGGATCGGATTACCATTTTGAGTTGTTTTGAAGAATGCCTGGACTTCTAGAAAATATACCGAAAAAAGTAATCCGAACCTACAGGGAAATGGTGAATAATGCGACCAGGAAAGTGATAGCGGTTGAAACGCTAGTAGGACTACCCTAAGGGCGTCGTTATTCGTCGTTCGCACTGAAAATCGGGCCCTTACAGTCTGAACGTGAACAAGGAGACAGTTGGATGTATCATGGCACCTATATTATCTAAACCACAAAAAACAGCAACAGCTGGGGCTTTAGTAGACGTACCTATTCATAATAAAGAAGAAATGGAGAGGCAAAAGACCTGGGTCAAGCAATACTATAAACATGTCTAACACGGATAACAATAAATAAAAAAACAGTTTATGGTTTACTTTATGAATATGTTACAAAAAGGGACCTTCTGGCAGTTACATTATTTGTTACTAGATGTTGGCACGACTCCGTTCGTGTAGAAAAATTAAACATAGCCTATGTTACTCAGTGATAATATAGCATGCTAATGGTGAAAGAATTTTTGAAATTGGTCCAGTTGTTTTTGAGTTTCTTTGTATGTATTATGTTTGTAACATACAAAAACACAAATCTTTCCTCTTTATGATATTAGTGTATATAGTATAGGAATTGAACACGGATTGCATAGTCTCACATGCAGAGTTCTATTGAGTATCATGAACTCTTTAAATCCTGGTTTTTAAATTGCCTATAGTTAGGTCAATCTCAGATGATCCCTCTGACAGCTCATATAAACATGTATTATTTTTATTATATTAGTCCCAGTGCTTTAGTTGGGTTTTTGCCCACATCCGCTTTGCCCGTTTTGCAGGTGGTGTTTCGAACTCAATCCATTGTTTTTACACTGAATAAATTGCGCTCGTGTGGACTTTTTTCGATTTTCGGTTGACAACGACTACTGAGCACCATAAGTTAAAACATGTGTGAACAACATACTTGTAAATACTTGTTAATTACAATTACACTGTTTATATAACTTTCCATAAATTCTACAACAATACCATTTGTCAACATTCAGTAATCTAAGTAATTAATCACCTGTTTAGTTTTTGATTGTGATAGAAATTATGAAATACAACTGTCACAAGAATCACGCTACATTGACCTAATTTAAATGTAATAAGTTTAAAAAAACTGAAATTATTTTGTCCATGCCTACATAAATCAAAATCATGAAAGTTTTCAGATCATAACTATTTGATTATTGTAAATTACCTTTTTTTATTAAATTAATAAATTTGATGGTGACTATACATGTAATTAAAACATCAAGTAAACAATATGAACAGCATAACCATCACACAACAGGACAGTTCAAATTGAAAAATTCAATGCCAAAACATCCTCATCCCTCTTTAATTGTTTTGTCTTTTAGTGAAGTGAGCAGTTAATTAATTTTAAATCACACTTGCTCGGAAAGGGTGCTATAACACGCAGGCGTATAGGGCAGTTATAGCCGATATAGCTCCCTAGGGAGTATAAGTTTAGTTTTAAAATATAGAATCCACTTGTACATCATTTCAGACTAAGGAGGTGTAAAATCAGCCAAATAATTCCTATATTCAAAACTTGGCTACAAACCAATTTTGCTGTATAATTAAACTTATACGGAACATTTATCTGCATTATATTTATATTTTACAATTATTTCACAGACATTTGCAATTATTTTATTAAATTTCATTTTGAAAATTGGTACAATCTGGCGGTCAAGTTTAAAAACTAAAGCAGTTCTAAGCATTATCTGTAGAAGACTATATTAAAAAAAGTTGACAAACTCTTTTAGCGAGTTAAGTTTATTTGTTTGATTGTTGTTTCCAAAGCGCATTTTGTATTATTCTTTTCTCTTTTTTATTACATTTCCTCGCAAATGTGAAGAAAAACATTGTGTGTATCACGGGCATTAAGGGGATTACAAACTCAAGTCATTAAAAGCCTTCTAATAGTCTCTCGTTTGCAATCCGCTTCATACCGCCCTTGATACACAATGTACTATAGTGAGTTTTTAATGGTTACTAGCATGTTTGAACAATTAGGACATCATTAGTATTAATATTGTGAAATATTATAACATTTTATTTCCACAGGGGTCTTATGGGCCTTCGAGAGCCCAAGGAAAACTTGTTTTATTGACTTACACGTTCTTATACGTGTATGGCATGTTTTTTTAATGCATGTACGTGTAGGTGGTTATAGTTGCACGATGTCCAAGGCCTTATGATATCACGGCCTGGGTTATTGCATAATATTGAAAGTAATTATAATAAGAATTCTTTAAAGAAATAATTGAATATGTAACAACAATAATGACATCAATACAACATGTAAATAATGCCTTTTTCAACTATTATTCTTAGTTTAAACATGCAGGTGCATGCAAGTTCTTTCTAACCAATTTGAGTAAGACTTACCTGTAAACTATTAAACTAACTAATCACAACAAAAGCATGGAACAATAATAAGAACCTCCGTACTTGATGTTTCAACTATCGATAATTTTACATATCACTCAGCTCACTGTTTAAAACGTAAACTAAAGATTAGAAATCACTATTTTTTTCCGCAATTTTGAACGTTTGACAGCTGACAAAGACAGCTGACATGACAGACTGACATCTGACCTCAGACCATAGAGTAAGTTCTAGCATAGAATCGGCACTATAATGGCTACTTTACACAATGGCCCATCATGGGCCAACGTAGGGACGGAGTGATGCGTAAGAGTGAGATGCAAGAATGTGTTGCTCGCTCTAAGGTGTAGATGCGTCCCTTACGTTGGCCCATGATGGGCCATAAGATGGACTTCGCACAGCCTTCTCTAATTTTTAAAGAACGTATTTGACAATTTCAAATAAGATTTTTTAAACGATGACTAGGCTTCAACTGGCACTATAACAATATCAAATTTAACGTCATCTCTGAGAATAGACTACTCTTGAAATTTTTTGTTGCTCACGCAGTGTTCCGTCGCGACGCGACAAAAGCAAACAGTGCACGCGCAGTCTCAAAAATGACCTACGTGCTTTAGTTACTGTAGTCATTAAAATTATTGTCTTTTTAAACTAAGATCCCTTATGTCTCTCCATAGAAGATGACGAATGAATTCAGCGGCGCGACACAATCTCACACAGAGGCTCTACTTTGAAAATCGAAGTTGGAAGTTACGTTAGCACCATCCCTTTCCCTCAATTCAATCTCGAATGATGAGTGACAGGGATGGAGCTAAAGTAACTCAGAACTTCGATTTTCGAAGCAGGGCCTCAGGATGAACAGCAGTCGTTTTGAGTCTTAGTACCAATTTCACCAAACGATGTTAAATTTAACCAATGTTAGTCGACTGTTAGTTCATACATTTTGACAGTTGTTAACGCTCTAATCGTATCTTAACACTTTCATTGCCGCCGACCCGCTAGGCGAGTCCATTTTGTATGAAAATCAGAGAGCTTGGCAATTAAAGTGTTAAGTGGTTAACATCGTTTGGTGAAATTGGTACTTAAGCTGTCAAAAGATCGCGTCGCTTTGCGTTTACGTGCAGTTTGCTCACGTAGGACACTAGTTTACATGTACAGTAGGCCATTGAAATACAGATCTAGTGCAAAGGAAAGTAGTTTTTCTCAAAAATGTTCGGAAATGTTGACTTACTATCTATATAATGAGACGCGAAGTACATAGATTATTGAAAATTCCCAAATTTAAAAAAAAAAATTGCTTGCTCGTTACACAAGCCCGCAATGTTGCATACAAATTCCATTAGGTACTATCTAGTTTGTAACTTTTTTTAAAGTGAAAAACTCGCAAGTTGGTCCGTTTAAACCAATACTCGGCCCGCAATCGCCTACTTCCATGCCTAGGCAATAATGATAATGTACTATTTATGACTTATGAACAAATTAGAAAATTGGCTTTATTTCATTTAAAATACGTAGGTACCTATATTACATTGACACAATTTCATTGTCTGGTAGGCCTTAGGTGGTTAAAGGAATCTCTTTCCAATTCTTTTGGTCATTTTATAGTAGTCGACTACTAAGAGAGGTAACCACTTTTTCACCGTAATTGCATTGTAATAATGGCTAAAAGTGGCTCTTTGTAGTCAACTGTACGTTCTTGGTCCGTTTTCTGTGCTAGATGTCCGTTTGTCAATCTTCTCGCAATTATTTTACACCTCATTGAATACTAATGATGAGTATAAATCAACAATAAAGTAGGTAGAACAGAACCCCTGGATGTATTTATTGATGGTTCTGGTATTGGGAATTCTATGGCCAGCCACCCAAAGGGGATCGCTTACTTACTAACTAACACTTGCTAATAAATATTTATACTGAACTATTACACTTGTTGATCTGTATTATAAGCAGTGATCGGATCTAGGATGCAATTTGGGGTGAACGACCTCAAATGGTATGCTTAACTTTTTGAACGCCATACGTCGAATACAAAATGTGCCACCCACACGCCAAACATGTTTGCTATGCTATGCAAATTACACCTTATTGCTACCAAACAAAGTCTCTTTTAATCTTGAACTCTTGTCGGCTGTAGCCGACGTGGCTTCAGTGGCACGACTTTTAGTCGACGGCCAGAGCCTACTGTGTTATAGGTTATAGGTTAGAGCGGGCTGGTTTCCGCAACTCGACGACTTAATGTATGCGCCTTTTTTGCGTGCTGGGTTTTTGGCACTACTCTTGCCAACCCAGTTCTACCAGGAAGCCTAGCAAACCCTTGATGTTGCCGACGGCTTCCGGTAGCGACCTCGGTGTTCCGAGGTGACGTGCCCGGTATGTTGCCACCTCAGGGCATTCCATGATGACGTGGGCCGCGGTTTCCTCCGCCGTCATACAGGCTCTGCACAGGGGGCTGTCTGTAACACCTAATGTGAACAAGTGTTTGTTAAACAAGGCATGGCCAGTTATGGCTCCAGTTAGTAATCGGAGTTGGGCCCTTTTGAGAAGTCGTAGCTTACGCGATAATCCGGGATTGATTATCGGAAGGGCTTCCTTACTTTGCCTGCAGGTGTTTAGGTTGCTCCAGTAGTGTTGGTGCTTTTCCATAGTGACTTGGCGCAGTTTGTTCCGCATCCAGCTGGTCGGCAGGGGCAGAAATGGTTCAGGACCTATCAGTTCCGTTTCTGAGCCCCTTCTCGCGAGTACGTCCGCCTCGTGATTACCTCGAGAGTTACTGTGTCCCTTAATCCACTGTAGGGTGATGGGGTTGATGTTACATACCTTAGAAAGGGCGTTGTGACATTCGTATATTAGCCCTGACGTTGCTGTTTAGCACTGTAGGGCTTGGAGAACTGATCGGCTGTCGGAGAGTATTCGGATAGGGAGATCTTTTACCTTCCTTTGCTCGATCGCTGTTATAGCCATGATGATGCCCACGCATTCAGCCTGGAAAACTGTGCTGTGGGCTCCTAATGGCGTTGAGATATGTATGTTTAGATCTTCCGAAAAAGTACCTGCTCCGGATCCCGACTTAGTCTTGGATCCATCTGTGAAGATCCTTACTTACCTGGGGTTGAGGCCTTCCCACGGATCCTCGTGCAGTTGTAAAAATTACAACGTAAATACGTACTAGGAGTGCATAAACATTAAAAGTAACCTACAGTGCTCAGTCATCCGCACTGTGCCAGGTGCGCCCCGCGGCGCGCTGCCCCGTGCTACATTGCCTGTGATCTAAGTTGCGCTACGCACCCCTAATAACTTCTGCCCTCCTGGTACCTGCTGCCTTTATGCAAACGCTTTGGTTGGATGCACGGCTTAGTATATTTAAAAAAAAACAGCTATTTAGCCCTTAGCCTGTTATTAACAGTCGCCATGTTAACACGAAAATTAAAAAAAACTACTTCCAGAGGCCCGTTTCACGAAGCACCAAGTTACAAATTACAAGCGGAAGTCTCTTTCTAACTCCTTTTACTAGAAAAAGAGTTCCGCTTGTAAATTGTGACTTGTTGCTTCTTGAAACGGGCCTCAGGCCTAGGCCTTCAATTTTGTATGAAATTCCTTTACAGTTCTCTCGAGGTGTTCCGCCCGCAACGTGATACTTTGAGGCCTAAAATAACATAACGCCAACATTCCATTGCATGTTTGAGAAAAGTATATTTGATCCATCAATTTAGCCCTTTCTCTTTCATGCACTTGAAAATAGACAAGGAGAGAGCCGATTACTCGTCGATTGTTAAAACAGGGCCCTATAGTTTTAACTAGGTATCTTATTTAAAATTATTTTCATAAGGTCAATTTTTTAAGCAGGGGCTGCGCCATTTGTTGGTTGAAACGGGCTTTTCTAATTATTTTTGATTCTCCAAAATATTTCGACTTTCCAAGAAAAAAAATCGTTCGGCAGTGGGAAAACAAATTCCCGCCCGCGCAAGATGGGCACGCATTTTTTTTTCTAATGCTGGCAAATGAAATTTAAGAAGGGGTAGTAATACCGCGGGTTTGGTAGAAACTTGAAATCTGTTTGATAAACTTGTTAGCCTCCCAAACTGTGTTAATTTGTGTGCGTTAATTAAAGCTAGTGTTCGTGGTTTTAAGCGGAGTGTAAAGAATAAAAACATTTTTTCATTTATCTACATGTCTTCTCAAAAATATACTATAACATAATACTTGTAAAATTGTGTTAAAATGTTCTCTGTCCCAATACAAGACTGCATTTTCGTCGTGGTACGTGCAATGCTTACTTGTAAGCTAGGACTATAGTTGTATGGTTAAATCGATTATAGGGTTCTAAAATAAAGAAATAATACTCGCAACTTATAAAAAACACTTGTTTTATTTATTACATTAAATTAATTAGTCCACTCCATAACCAATGAATAAAACTTATGCTGGTACATTCGTTCCGTACACTAAAATTATCATTACACGTAATTGGAATAAATAATCGTATTACATGAACGGTGATATGCCGCAGGCCACAGGGCCGTCAGAGCCTTACTTACCTATTGCAGTTTAAGTAAATCCTTGTACTCTTGGTATTGCTCGTCAAATTTCAAACAGATAGTTTGATCATTGTACATTGTTTTAAAATTTGAACTTTACCATTAAGTCTAAAGAATCCTAAATAATATTTTTTATCTCTTAAAAATAATATTTAACCGACATTACAAAAAGGTGTAACAGCAATCCAGCTATGGCAACACTGTTGCTTGGCAGTACAACTACAAAAGAATGTGATAGCATCTTAAGTTTTAAAAATATATCCATGACTTTAGTAACATAGAAACATATTTTGCAATTTAGGATGTTATATATTTATAACTGTCATATCATATTTTTATACCTGTCCTTTAAGGGAAAAGTATGTCTCGTAATCCATCCATCGCGATATGATCAAAAATGGAATGCGCATGTTTTGTATTATATATGACGGCTCATAAATAAATTGGCTACATTAGTAAAATATTTGAAGGCACGGGATCAAATGACACAAATTGCCCCTCGAAGTGCCAGATAGGTTGCTGTTTTTGGCTCAGGCAGCTTTTACATAAGTGACGGCACGTTGACTCAATTGGCCTTCCCGCAAAGTATGGGGTAGCTACCTGCCAACGTTTGCGTCAAGCGACAGTGTTGCAAAACCTTAACGGATAAAAAGCAATATACTTATTGGTATTAAATAAATCTGCGCAAAAGTTTACCGACAACAGTCACTATACCTACTAGCTGAAAAATGAGTCAATCATTCAATTAAGTTATAGATTTTTTAACCTAAGAATAATCAGCATTTTCATTTGTTCCGAGATGACTTGCTTTGCCGCTATTACGCATGTAGACAAGGACCAAATCTTATGCGTTGCGTCACACAATAAAAATGGCTTGAATATCCAATTAGGTATATGAATTTCACCAATATTTACATTTCGCGAAAACAAAAATTATTCGGTCCCGATCCATATATGAGAAATGTAAGCACCTTTAACAACGTGGGCGGTGTACGCCATCCCTCACCAGTCTCACCACTACTCTTCCCATCGTAACCTAATATTTCTCTTTTGCGTAATTTTATTCGTAACAGCGGGATTGTTATACAAAAAAAAACAACATTATGTTTTGCCGCCAGGCGGCGATCGATGTTATACTAAGTTTATCTTTACGTAGGTACTTAATTCTATTTTATTTAACAGTTTGCTCATCTTAAGGCTTGGAATTAGAAACAATAAAAATAAAGTGCCACATTTAACACGCACTCTCTTACGGGTCGGTATGCACGCAAAACATGTGTTCAGTATGATGAATGCTGAGTGGTTGCACGGTTTTGCCGTTTCGACAAACTTACAATGTTTATTTGCAGTCATTGAAAACACTTAGATAGGTGCGACGAGATAATGAACATAGCTGCTTTCATTTAAACTCGATGTAAGTCAAAAAAAATACATTTTGTTTATACACTGTGAATGTAAATATCCCCTTTAAACTAACTTGTTACAATAGTGTTATTAGTTTTTATCAAAAAACAGTAGTTCGTGTAAGGTGAACACGGAATGGGCAGTAAATGCCATGTACTTAAAATAACACTAATGGATGTTAATTCTTCACAACTTAAATATTTACTTAAGGATGCAAGTTTAAGTAACAATCCTTAGTTGTTATTTCGGATATTATTTCAATATGAAAAATGATGTATACATACTCGTAATTATTTTTGTAAAATTTATAACGCATGCGGTTTTTTATATTATCTACGTAAAAATGTAACATCTGGACATAGCACATAGATTAGTATAAATAGTTTTTAAATTAAATATATGTAACTCTACGTTTCATAGAATATATCTATATTAATACAATTAAGGCAATAAAAAGTGCACGAGTTCATGTATTTCTAGATGCAAAGTTTAATATAACTTCAAGTGAAATTGTAAAGCGGCTGGCAGAAAAAATATTTATTTTCCAAAATACCTAGGGTGATGGAGCCAGTAATGGACAAGGCACCAATAATGAACACTTGATTCTTACTTTACAGAAGCTAAGGGTTATTCATTTGTTGCAAAACAAATGAATAACAATCGATTTTGGTCCGTATACAATTTGAATTGAGAGTAAAGTGTCCATTACTGGTGCCTGTCAGCTAAAAGTGTCCATCATTGGTGCCGTCACCCTACACGACACAAAGTCTTGATTGACTTTTTGTATTTTGCTATTGAAAAGCAACCAAGCGCGAGATTGCAATGTTTTTTAAGCTGGAGCCGTTATATGCATAAACTTACCTATTTTAATGCACTTTGTTATTTGAAGGTTTTGGTTATTGCAGTTCTAAATTCTGAATAACCTATGCCGAATAACTAATAACCGATCTTACACAGCATAGTTTAAGCTATGGTCTGTTCATCCTTACTTGTCTTATATAGTAAACAACTTTCTAACCTCAAAATTAACCTTTTTGGCTAAAACAGCTATTTTAAACAAAATAAAGCAATCACAGACAATACATTGGCCAAGTGATGTCCAAAATGTTAACTCGGTTTCCTTGTTTTACGATAAAAGAGCTGTTTTAGCCAAAAAAGGTTCATTTTGAGGTTAGAAAGTTGTTTAATTATATAAGACAAGTAAGGATGAACAGACCTTAATATTCCATTTTTTCTTTTACAAGTCATGCAGTATGCCATCAATGTCTGTAATTTCTATTACGAAACAGCAGCTTTTTAACTTTATATCCGTAAATATTACTTCAAATTAAAACGGCTTGTACGCACATAGTATAAGATAGATAATATTCATGAAGGATAATTGTTTGTAGAATTCTCACCAATAGATGCCAAAACTAAAAAGATACAACATTATTGTTTTTATAAACACGTGTTACATAGTTTTTTTATAATATTACATTCAGATTTCAAAGGGTGTACACTTTTTGCTAGGAGCCCCTTTACTAAGTTTAAAGTCATGGGGAACGTCAGGTTTACAATAATGTAAAAAGATATTACGAATGTATCTAATTGTTAAACGCTTCAAACGTTATCATTTATAACGACACAGGATTAGTATCTCTGAAGTAATACCCCTTTAAAAATAACGTGAAAATAACGCTAAAGCTAATAACACTACGTGGAAATGCGTAAAACTAATGCTGTTTGCATTATTTTGTACTGAGCATGTTGCAGTAAAGTTTTAATAGTTTCCAGTCCGAAACCATACAAAAATTGTTTCGACTAGAAAAGAAGCTAGCTTGCTACAAAATAAGTAATCTAACAAATTAACTCGTAACGATTGTAAACCACTTGATATGCGCGTCTTACTGTATTGCTTTTAGTTAAATACAAGGTACAAAGTTTCATCTAATAATTAAAAGTTTCAACTAGCTAACGTTACCAATATAATATTTAAGAAGCATACGAGGTCTGTCATTAATTTTCGAATACTACAGATAAAATATTCAAAGTAAAGGGATATATAAGTTACACGTCTGTACTAGTGTCGTACACAATTACATGTAAAGAATCCCTTTCTTAAGCTTTTTAAACCAACACTTTAATTATAAATGCGTTGTTCACTACATATTAAGCTTAGTAATGTTCACCGAGTATATAAGTCTCATGACTCATGACATTAGGGCAAATAATACAGGCCTACATAGGTACATGTTGGTGTGTACAATATTGAGATCAGACATTTTAGATCTCATTTTGTTTGATTGGGTGATGATGACCTTTCTTTAACTCTAAAAACCTAGCTGCAATAAACCAACTTTTTTGTAGGCCTGTGTAATATATATATCTAATATAAACTAAATCTATGTCTAATTATATCAATGAGGCTAAGGGAAGGCACTACAGTGACTTTGGAAGCTTTATCATACATACTAAATCCTAACCTACCGCAAGTCCGAAGATTCGTTTCCCATACGAATAAGTTAGAAAGGGTTTTGTTGTTAAACCGTTTACTGTTCAGGATTTTTAGAGATATCACGTTTAGAATCTATACGTTAAGTTAGATTTGTATAATAACATTAATAACAATCCTAAAATTTTAATCGGTTTCAGAAATGGCATATTGTTTGTGAAACTAAAATTCGGACTTAAGATGGGCAACTACAAAATCCATGTGCTATATCCGAATATAAAGGCATATTATCACTTACAAATTAAGATATATTTTCAGTAACAGCTTGGCGAAAAAGACTTTGGAGGGTGCTGTGAACATTATTCAAATTTGGGACAATCCCTTGGTTTCCAATATCAAATATTATGATTGCGCCTCCCCACGTCAAACGCTATTTTGTCAAGCTGAAAATATATAAAAAAAACCGACAAACGTCAGATGTTCTTATGTTCAATGTTGACAGCTATTTGACTATTTTAAGGTATCAATGCTAAATTACAATAAAAAGATTAAAAATGCGAAAAATGGACGAACATAACGCAAAGGACGGGTCGCGGTAAAGTAAATGTTTAAAAAAATAATATTTTGTTACACTTACTTAATAGCTTATCGTTGAAAAAAGTTGAATTAGAACGTTCCTTGATATGTCGCCTATAAACTGCAAAATAAGACTTATTGACTATGCCAAACCTACATTCGGTTGCATATCCATCCATACTTAACTTGGTTGGTGTCTGCAGTATACAAACAAAGCCCTTATCGATTCCCGATACTAGAACTTTCCGGAAATCGAGTACTTAGATGGAACTATTTTTCTATTTACGAATAACACTTTTTATAAAAAGTAAGAAAGTAGCAAATGCAACGGGTGTTACAGGGAATTTGTACAACATCTGTAGATAAAAGAAATACAGACAAACACTCAAAAATATTCGTCCGTGTACGCCCTTTGTTCGTTCTACTGAGTTTCCTAACCTTAAAAAAATACAGTCTTATCCAAAACTTAAGTCACCGGAAGTACAGTAACCCAATAAAAATGTTGAGCATACTTAGAACCTTCTCATTGTGATATCATTGTCATTGTCATGTGTGTCATTTGATGTTCTGTTTGAAGTTTACTATGACAACGCACTAAAGTGCTTAACATTTTCGTTGGGGTACTGAACAGTCCTCATACGATAGCAAAGTTTTCAAAAATATAGGCGCTTTATATTTCTTGACAATTGTCTGGAACTATATTTAAAATTTTGGCCGCAAATATAAAGATTAAGTACACGCTTGGTTGTGTGTAAACGAGATATGCCGACATGACTTATTTTCTGGGTAAAACTGTATAAGATTGCCTGGCTTAAGTGACATAACAAATATACGTTTTGTCTTGATGGGCTGGTTTCAAACTGGGAACATTGTTACCACACAGCGACGGAACTATCCCTATCTTTATTTTGTCATCCACATACTGACTGCGACTTACACGGCAAACAATATATCCTTAAAATAGTTCATTAAAAAAAATCACGTATAACAAATTAGTTTTACAGAAGTGAAAATTTACCAAATCACACGAGTCAGTGTCAAATTCAAACATGATTTGACATGATAAAATATAGCTATTATTTTTTCATATCCAAATTACCTAAGTCTTTAGATTACTGTGTATACAAAATAAGATATGTATTCGAAAAGGTTCGTGTTTAATTTGATTTGACATGCTAACGATGTACTAAACTCAAGGTCATAACGCGATTAAAAATAACGTAAGGGAAACACATGTATGTACCTCGTTCTCCGTCTTTTACGCATGTTTTTAGATTGTTTGTCGTGAATGGTTGTCGAATGAAGAATATAAGGTTACTATCGCTTTATTTACTTCTAACTCAAAAAAAAAATCGCCTCGAGCAAACATTTTATTTGACATGATAAAAGTTTAAACAGAGTAAACAAATTTCAGTAGTCAAATTAGTATAAGTATATTGATTTAGTTCCAGACTTGCCATTAAATAAGTGGAAGTCATAAAAGACTCAGGAACCATCCACATCGCACAAATATTTACCAAGGATTGAACTCTACTTCCCAGACTAACCGAGTGTCTTCAAGAAATGCTCACTTTTATTGCATTCCTTACTGGGTACAGTCAAAGAATTAAAATTGTGACCCACCTTAGGTCCAAAGTCAATCTGACATTCTACAACGATAAGGTTGAGTTTCCTATAAGTTACAAATGACTTGGCATCTCTAATGACATTGACGACTTCAAGCATATTTTTTTTGAAATTGGTACAAATTAACGTCCGTGACCGTATTTATTAACGATTTATTTAAACTTTATTACACAATAAACAAAGAAAGTACAAATGGCGGACTTAATGCCTTGACGCATCCCCTACCAGTCAACCGTTTATCTCAACCAACAACAAATTGTGAAACAAGTAAAACAAGCAGCCGGGACACATGAACCTTTCCGAATACATATGTTGAAAACGGCCAATTGAACGGCGTAAATAAAAAAATAGAACAAAAAATATTCATTACCGAGTAACTACAAATGTACAAGTTACGAATAATGTACGAAATCTACGTGCTTATCAAAAACTTACGCGAATAGTAGATCGTCTAGAGGTGCCTTTACAGCCATGCACTCCCAACCGTACGTTTACGCTATATATAATATTTATAACCTTACGTGTTTTATGTAATAAACAATATTAAAATTTTGAAATTAACCTCTTCTATGGACAAAGATCGGATGAGAAAATTCCAAAATTTTGTCTCGGGATTCTTAAAATATCCTCATAAAATTCTAGGTCGTAATTCCGCTCTCTTAAAGGTCGGTATACATAACAAAACGCGTTCGGTTCGGTATGACTGTTGCGTATTAATTTGTGTCGACCAACTCCGTGTCGGGTTGCAAGCGTAACGTTGTCAGTAACTTTACCATGAGTTACAATTACCATACTCGCTAGTAAAAGTCGAATGCTCTTTCCCTCGAACTCTATAAGAATGCTGCGAGGCCTGTGAGGGATAGAGCATGTGACTCATAGTAAGGGTACAGAGCGGGCTTACCCGTACGGTTAACGAGAACGTGGCTGTTAATACTAATACCAAACTAACACGATATCTATTTGGAAGAAGTATGAAAATAGATGTTTTGTTAAACTAATTATTAGATACCTGCTGCGATCTTTTTAAATTATAATAAACTTTCATAGACGATCAAATAACAACGGTCCAGTTCTAGACGCCTTGGACTACAAAATTTAATTGCTTTATCTTGATTATTAATAAACATATTGGAATATATGGATAAGATCATTTATGTTTTGTCAGCAATGTTTTTATAATTGCGTTTCGATTTTAGAAATCAAAGTTTACGTAAAAAAATTATCATGATGAGTCAAAATTGGGTAGTACACTGCACCACAGACGTTCGTCTTGTTTTGGCCCCAGGTCACATGACTCAGGGCGTATGAATAAACTCGTCTTAGCTGAGATGCTAGTCACAAGATACGTCCGAGTAAACGATAAGTCATAGGAAACTGTCTTTTATGACGCATCTTAAGAAGAGCATTGCAGTCGAGATCAGTTTGTTATTACGACCCTAGTAATGCGCGGCTTTACCCTAAGTAGATCAAGTGAAGTTACATATAGGGTAGTATTGCCCGGTCAAAAATAAAGGCAACCTGAAGTAGGGACGCTAACATTTTTAAACCTGTGCTAATATCGCGCGCTGACCTAAATTTAAGTCATCGTCGTCATAGTGCCTAGTTTCCTATCCAATAATTTTCTTTCGACCTGATTTAATGTTGTATGTATGTATATCCCCGAACATTTATTTTACAAGGGAAAGTGTGAGAAATAAAATTACGTATGGTGTTCTAGAACTGGAACGTCATATTACGATAGGATATAGAATATAATATCTGAAAACAAAGTCAATCAAACATACAGGAATAATTTGTCATTTCAACAATTTTAATGTGATAAACTCACTTAGGACGTGTATATTATGTTTTTTACTTAAAACAAAATCGGGGCATTGGGGACACACTGGTTCGAGCGCTACTATCTTCGAAGGATTGTGAATAATAATGGGACATCGATGAAAAATTCCCTGAACGATTTTCTAAAAGGTTCAACCACAATCATTTCGATGGCAGAAACATTATTATCAGTGGCCGTTTCGTGGAGATATGTGTGTCTAATGTCGTTGTCGCCGTGAATACTTTTTTCAAATAACTTTAACAAAAAGCAAGCTTTCAAAACCCGACTGTTCAGTTGCTTACCAACTTTAAATTGCTATAAATCCTAAATGATCATTAAAAATTAAAAAAGATGAAAGAAACCTAAAGATGATTTTTAAATCCCTATGCAATGATACCCCACTAATTGTCATACTTGATCGACTTTTTTTAATTTGCACAATATGGCTTCTGGTTGTCGCCATATTGAATTTTGATTACTGTCATATCTTCAGTGACACCCACCAGATTCAGACAAATCGATTGACATAAGAATCATCAAAATCGGACAACAGGTTTAGTTTTTATAGTGCCACAAAGCAACAAACATACATATATAGGCTGTGAAACACATTACCCTCCTCCTTCGGCAGTCGGGTAAAAATAAGGTGGCCAATGACGTCAAATATATAACTCGCTGCAATTAAGCAGTTGAAAAACTACTACAATTAAAACTCAATTTAGTAAAATATATGACAAGGATGCCAAATATATAAAGGCTTCTCCTCTCCGGGACCTAAACTAACGTTGCGTCGAAATTGACCGTTCGCCCAGCCATTATTTTACGAAAGTTGTGTGAGCACGTTTACAAGATAACTTGTCAGTTACTACCTCGGGGTTGGTTTGCAATATCTGAATTTTAATGAACAAATTATAAGCATCAATGGGAATCTCGTGACAAGTGACATTTTCAAACTCGCCTTCCCAATGTGGAGATAGCAAGGTATATTGTCCCAAGGAATGTATACAATTTGTTTTAAGCATTAGTACGTCCTTAAGCGAGTTTATCACAGACTACGAGAGATGGGCAAGCGTCGATCGGACTAGTTTACAAGTATACATACCTCAGTCGATGGTCACCAGGTATCGGTCCCTGACGCTCGCCTCACTCGGGCATAACGCGGCAATAATTTATATTATAAAGGTTCTTAACGTGCCACTTCTTTCTGCAATTCATAGCCAGCAAGACCTCAATCCCACCTGCTTGAAAACTTCTGCGAGAAATGTCCAACAGTAACTTGCAAGAAACAGGCTGCTAGCAGTTCTCTTTCGCAGGTGGAAATAATGAAACGGGTATAAAAAGTAGAAAAATGAGGTCCGTTTAGAAACACGTTAACGATTGGAAGCTTTCGCAAACATAATCAGCTTAAATTAAGATTCATGCTAAAGGTCGGCATACGTGATAATGATTAATGATAGTGATAAGAATCGGACGGAACGAGAATGATTCTATAACGTGACGGTGATGATAGTTGTAATTCGAGGACTAAGATGGAATGCCTGTATGTTAGTCATTTCACGTTGGTTATTAACGTATTATTATTACATTCTTGTAATAAACAATATCAGTCATTCCCATATCGTCTGGCTCGTGAAAGAGCACATTATTAATGCTTTTACCGTTTTCTACACAATAATTTCTTCACGTAAATCTACAACTCAAATTTAGACCGCGTCTATGTGGATTAGTGACACTGAACCTTTGGTCGCTTTATTAAGTCCCAATAACAAAAGACACAATAACAGCTGAAAAGTATCGCGAATTCCAACGTTCTATCATTACCTTAATAGCCATCGATTTTGTTCGTATTTCTATGAGACACATGTGGGTGCGACTGTGACAGCGATGACCAGCCGATGGCTATCAAAGATATTTCAGAACTGTATGTAATTTTAACGCTGATGACATTTGACATGTATAATAGCGGCGTTGAAAAGATTCAGGTTAGTTGAACTGCGACACAGAACTGACAAACGAATGAGTCCGACAAAGCTTGACTGGTGTGTTTTTTATACTTGCTGAAATCTAGTCAGCTGATAATAATATTATAATTATAACATAATCAACCTCCGCGCATTCTGCAGGCATCCTCTTAGGAGAGAGCCGTGCCATCACCCACGCGGGGCCAATCCAAATTGATAACTGTACAAACAAATTCCTAAGCGAAAGCGACCAATCGAACGCACGGATAATTTAAATCAAACAGATTTATATCACAGAAAATAATTAAACAAAACTTGCATATTTTAAAAATATTTACGACACGAAACGATCGTTTAACAAATAAAAACTACAATGTTGGTAACAAAATAATATCACTACATGAAGTCCGTATAACGTATTTAAATGCTCCGCTCTGATATTGTTAATTCTTAACATATAATAATAATATAATCTAAGAGGTAGGGTAAGGAGACTTCGGCATTGCCGAAAGAGGCCGCCGGGGTCTCTCTTGCACATGACAGATATATATTAGAGTATGTTATATCCGTCTTATTACTCTAACATATACAGTGGTGGTAATATAATTAGGGACACTTGCGTTTTTTCCATACAATTGCCCACAAATACGATATGACTCTTCAAATTTGACAAGCAATCAAAAAGTTCTTAACTAATTTATTTTTAATTACACCAATCGTTAACTAATAAACTGAGGTTTAAATGTATGTACAATTTATCTCTGATGAAAACGAATCTTTCATTTTATAGGGATGTAAAACTTTATATGGATGCGACAGCACCAAGTTTTTAAATCCCTATAAAATTTAAGGTACGTTTTGCACAGTAGTTCACTGTTCATCAGTTTAAACCTTAGTTGATGAGCTAAAGTAAATTGTAATTAGTAATAAAATTTGTCAAGAACTTTTTATTTGGTGGTCAAAATTGAAAAATTATATTAGTAGGCAATAGGTTAGTGTCCTAAAAAAACGAATTAGTCCGTCATTTACAGTATCAAAAAATATTGCACACATATTTTATATTTTTCAATTAATCAAAATATGACGAAAATAAAGTGCGTTGAAGTTTCGCGTGACGTCACGCCGGGGCACACTATACCACGTTGTGACGTCACGAGCCCCCACTCCCGAACTTCGATGCACGTTATATTTGTCAATTTTGATTGATTTGATAAATCATAAAATACGTGTTCAATATTTTTTTATAATTCTACTGACGGACTAATTCGTTTTTTTATTTACCCGGGACACTCCCCTCTTGTATGGGAAAAACCCAAGCGTCCGTAATAATGTAACCAACACTGTATATGCTGCTCTAAGCTAGAACGCCGAGGAAGGCGGGGTAAAGATCTTAGACGCACGCAAGAATACTTGGTATAAGAATAACTAAAGTCATTGAAAAATATTACGTTAATTTCACCATGCCATCGATAATAGACAATTTCTACGATAAGCTCGGAGTATACCATCTTGCGTGCGACCAAGCGATGTCAAAAGTAAATCCAAGTTTCAATTCAATCAAAAAAACTAGCCGTTTACGACCGTTCCCAATATCCAATCTACAGTTGCTAACGTTAATTGTCAGTAACTAATTATATTTTTAAAATACATTCAAGTGACAAGTTTATTTAGATGGCAAAATGAAAGATATACCCCATTGCCTGCCTATCTACAACAAGATATAGATTGAATACTAGGAACCGTCTTTAGAGAAACGCCGACACCCACAGCCCTTCCCCTAACAATAATACACGCTCATAAAGTACGAAGAACTTGCTAAGGCTTCGCTAGCGTTACCTAACATTACCACCAGTGCCGATGACTCCATATGTATCCCAATTCGTACAGAAAACCTGAAGTCCGGCATTGACTATGTTAATCCGTAAAGTGTATTTTTATTCAAACAAATACACCAGGAGAGGCTTAGAAGGTATTTTTTTTGAATTGTTTGACAACACCTTATAAATAAACTAACTCAATTCACCTTAACAGGTAAACTATTTATAAACAGTTAGTATGGTCGAAAAAAATATTGTTCCAGTCTCTTTACATTATTGTTTTGTGATTAGATTAAATGTAACTTTATGTAAGTATTAAAAAGAAAGTATATATATTTGTTCCGGATCTTTCATTATAGTATAGTAGGGTCACTCTACAAGGATCCGTGTGACAGCTCATATAAATTCGTATTGTAGTTGTTTGACTTTTCACAAATACTACATTGAGAGGCCGTTCAGGTATATAAATAAATCATCACCTATTTTTAAATATGTTGCTTGTGAGTATGGAAAAAATTACTTAACTCACGAGCATTAAAATTACGAAATACGGCTGTCACATGGATCATCATAGATTGGCATAACAATACGCATACAAGATTTAAAAAAAATCTGACTCCTACACTGGTAACAGAAACTCATCTAACTAACCTTTATTTAGAGTCTTGAAATTGTCTCTTTTTTTCAGAAATTTATCCCATGGTTGCAGGCTACAAATTACCTACGTATTTTCCGTCACTTTGGTTCAGATGTACGTGTACACTTTAACTTAACCAAATCCGATTACAAAAATACTTCAAATTAGCAATCACTTTTGTTGTGTCAAATAATTTTAGTTCCATAACTGTAATAAAATTGCCTCACCGTGGTGTTTTGCCCATCGCAACCAGTCTTCTTCATATTCCCGATGAATGCCGAACTACTTCGAAGTCGAAACCTTCAGCATAGATGTATCCTTCGTACCTCCCGTGTTCCCCCGCTTTGGAGCTATACTGACATGAGATCGGGCTGTAATGGTCATATCTTTAGGTGATCGCCGGAACCTATGTTGGCTAGGGTCTTCTTTATACGAAGGGCTGTTAGACGCGCGGCCGGATTTTGATACCAGCACTCTTTCATCACCTTGGAGATTGCAGACAGTATCTGAAAGGAACGGTCAGTATGATGTGTAAAACAATAACTTGTACGTTATTACCAGGGATCGGAAATTCGGGGACATATTTACCTAAACTTTGGCGGCGGCGTTGTTGTTCAGTTGTATGAAGGTGGACTCAATTTTAATTTATTAGTAAAAATCCCGGGATTTCTTAATAAACAAATTACGCCAATATAAATTCATATGAAGGTACTTTCATTAACTATTTGAAGTTATTTTCCATGCATAGATTTACAACGTGTTATTGAATTTACCTTTTGTTATTTAACGGTTACGGTTACGGTAAAAAACGGTAACCTAAACATTTTTACGAGGTATTACACTCCCCACGCATTTTATAGATTCCCGGAATCCCGGCACTTATATTATTAAAATAATAATTTTAAGAAGCCGACTCCATATTTCCTTGACTTTTCCGGGATTTTGCCAAGTTTAGGTAAATATGTCTCCGAATTTCCGATCCCTGGTTATTACAGCTATAGGCGTACATGAATTATACATAAGTTAAGGTTGGCGTCTTTCCTGTAGACATACTGATTTTTGGGCCAAATTTTTTGGCTGAACCTATACCCGCATAAATGGCGTCAGGTGTTCTTTAGTCCTATCAGATGAAAACAACTTATATGCAACTGGACGTAAAAACCACGAGCAAGCTTGTATGTAGAGACCTACCGTAAGACACTTTTAAATACGCAGTAAAAGCCGTTCGTAAACATTAACTTTTCAAGTCCATGACATTATAAAAAATATAATAAACTTGGGAGAACTTAGATTATACGACTGTTTGGAGGGACTGTTACCCTTTGGTTTTAAAAAAGAGGGTTTTAATGAAATTTCATACATTCTTTGCCTGCTATTGGAAAATAATAACTTTTATGCTATGGCCTGGAATAATGCATTCTCCGTGCTATTTCGCAGCAGTAAGGTGAACATTTCCGAGCATGACGGAAAAAAAATCTTGCTTTTTCAGTTAGCTTATCAACGACACACTTTATACATAAGAACCGATCCGATGATGGAGTATGAAGGCGGCAACAGGATCTCCGCAGTACTTAACACAGAGCTATCGAGTTTGGACTCGGATTGGTCTCAATAAGCAGCTGATGACTGTAAAAAAAGGTACAATCGCCAAAAAAAGATACCTCTCAAAAATCTTATGTTACGACAAGACGAAACTCAAGAGTTTATTCAAGTTTTGGCGCTATGTCAATAAATAAATCTCGGTGAAACCAAATGTCGCCGACGCATTTCGCCACCGACTTCAGGCCCAGCCACACCGGTTGCGTGTGAATGGACGTGCACTTGCACGATCCACTGCGTTGTATACAAATAATACTCATTAAACATGTCACACCGCTTGCGTGACACGTGCACGCGTACGGCACTTAAGCAGTATGACATATTGGATGAGAATACATACTATACAACGCAGTAGAACGCGCATGCATCCGGTGTGGCTCGAACTTTAATGTAAACGCCGCATTAGTACTTACAGGGTCGGAGTGCCAGCGGTTCGGCACGTTCGGGCGACGCCGCTCGACGCACACGACGCGTCGCATGTCCTCCAAAGCCGGATCGGGCTGCACACAGTCGTAGTACGGCGGTTGGTACTCATCCGGCATGATACCGCAGCGGCGCGTCATCTCCCAGACAACTAGCCCGAAGGAATACACGTCGGAGCGTTTGTATGGGTCGAACTGGCGGGTGTCCATAGTCTCGTCTAATACCTGAGAATAATAAATTCATACTCAAATTTATATAATTACATAGATTAATAACACATAACCTAGTCCACGTGATGCCACTCAAACTCGTCCTTTGGTCAACTCAGTACGTCAAGTGTCAAATTGTCGTCTCTGATGCGTCTTGAAACGAGGGTTTAACTCAAGACCGGTTCGTTACTCCGGCCCTTTGTCTATACATGCGAGGCAATTAATGCGATACGAATGGTTTTCGTTTCGTCAGCTGTGGGAGCAAAATATATGTAGCGAATCTGTTGCATGGCTTAAAGAAAGCCACAGGCCACCTAGTTAAAAGGCTCTGAGGGCCATGCATATGATCAACTAGATTAAAAATGCGTGGCCACTTCTGAGGAGTAAGGTGGAATTGCCTCTATGCTAGTATTTCCACCTGTCTTAGCTTACGACGAACCACAACAAAGCGAACACTGCTTAGCGGCAGGTAAGATGGTGGTAGCAATGCAAGGCCTACCACCCACAAAATGAGGTTTATGTCAAAACACTTGAACAACGCGACCTTTATTTGTAGTGGTAACACCAACACAACAGTGATTCAGAACTAGAGATGGGCGGCGGGTAAATACCCAATCTACCCACCCAGGTATTTACCCGGTAAATACCCATCTACCCGGTATTTACCCGTATCTACCCAAATCGTCGGGTAGATATTTTTGTTACTGATGGTGTTAATATTGTTTCAGAACTGGAATAAAAGTGAGTAAAAGTAAAATAATTAACAAAACAAACTATTAATGTTACCTTAGGGAAACTTTCACTTGAAAAATCACCACGGCAAAATATTGTCGGATCATGACAAAACAACTTAATGTGATACAGATGATGCGAAGCGAGATAGTGCAATAGAATTTAGTGTTCATTAACTGTTTATTGCGTATATCTCATTAAAGAAGCAAATAGTGTCACAAACTTAATGTGTTTGAATGTTTCACAATATTTAAAAAATCAATAAAAATAAAAACAAAATTATCTAAATGCGAATCATTCTTTGTCTAGGCACAATAGAAATTATAATAATAAAATCGTAATATTCACCAAATTTATTAAAACACGTAGGGTTAGGGGTAATTGGTACCTACTTAAATTGGTAGAAAACTCAAGATATATGTATGTACGTATGAAAACACTTTATTGTACTAAAGAAAAACAAAAACAATACAATTAATTATAAAAAAGATTAACAAAGGCGAACTACAGATACAAGAATAAATACCCGCGTGTCTACCCATGGGTAGGTAAATATCGGGTATTTACCGGGTAAATACCCATTTTGGGGTAAATACCCGGGTAGATGCCCATCTCTATTCAGAATGAATACAACCTAGTGCTTGTTTATGATTGAATGTGAATAGCGATAGTCATTTATTTGTACATGGATACACGTACATATGCAAACAAAAGGGTAAAGCGTTATCAGGGTAATGAGATGCTCGATTAGATTGTGTGTATGAATGTTTATATCTAACTAATGGCGGTGATAATAACGATGATAAGCTATCAGCGATAACCTGAGCATTTCTCTTTTGGGGTGAATGTCAGCTTACGTGGGAGGTGCGTGCGTGACATTGAATAATATTGTCGCTTCAACCTTAGTCTTTGTTGTTTTTTAGTTTTCCAACTGTAATTGAACGCGCCCCAGACGCCAGCACGGCTAGCACAAGTTGCCCGCTACTTGTTTGTCGCTCGGATCTCCCTTTCTATCTACTCAGTAACTATAGAGACACATTGAGCGACAAGCGAGAAAATACAAGTTGTGCTACCCGTGCAGGACGTATGACGATGCCAAAAATATAGAGCGCAGAACAAAAACTTGATTGATGTTTTTTTAGATACTGGCGTTGTTGTTCGTACTGCCGTCCTACCAAAGAAGGGGGCTAACTGCATAGTCATAGTATAAGCATTTTAAATTTAATGTGTATACCCATAGAGTATAGAATGGTTCGACTAGGTAATGATATTGGCAATATGATCGAATATTTATCCAAAAACTGCTTCTTAATGCGGTGGTGGCCACTTTAGAGCATTGAAGTTCCATCTGTCAACACCTCATTCTTTTTTAACAAGTTAAACTGATATATACATAGTTGGGCGTCCGCGACACGGTTGGTCGAAGTAAGTCGATCGTGTCACTCGATGCGTGTCGACTGTCAATCCCAGGTCAGCGATTAATACGGTCAGTTTCGAGGTCAATGCTTACCTCTGGTGCCATGTACCGCTTCGTCCCGACTCGGTTGGTGGAGGGCACGTCCACCGAGTCACTCGACACGTTGTGTCGCACCGCCAATCCCAAGTCACCGATGACACATGTCAGGTTGCTTTTCACGAGAATGTTCTTGGATTTCAGGTCGCGGTGGGCGATCGCCGGTTTTCCTGGCGGGACATAGATAATATTCATACATACATATGCTTCATTCCCAGAGTGGGGTAGGCAGAGCTACAGAATGACCAACAAGTCTAAAAAAAATGTTGTTAATTCTGTAACCACATTTTGCACAATCAGGCTAAGATATTTACCAGTGTATATTAGTGACAGGTTGCAAGCCCATCGCCTAACAATACTACAAGCCTTTATTCCCTTAGTCGCCTCTTACGACATCCACGGGAAGACATGGAGTGGCACTATTCTAAACCGGCAACCACACGGTAATATTCCTATTACATAATATACATTCCATATACATATAATGTATCGCATATAACATATACATGTAACGGTATATACAAGTACAAAATTATTCTCTTAAAATTAATGTAAATTACTGTTGAATATATTCTTTTGTAATCCGATTAAGGTGTTACAGATGCGCGACAATAGCTGTCGTACATTCGCTTGAAGAATCTCTAAATATGCGGTTTTTAGTTTTTTAAATATATTTAAATATTTATAATTCATAGAATTCATCCGGACGAGGCTGGTGCAAGTCAAGAGTTCCATATAAATAGCATAGCAACATTTAACTTACATAATTCATGTACATATTTATTTTTGAATAGTTTTTAATAAAATCAAAAACAATTTATTTAAAAATTTACATGTAAAATATCCTCGGTAACTTGTTTACCTTCACCTATTCTCTATATAATTTGATAGTGGTGGTTTTAACATCTCAGTGTTATATACTTCAAACTAGTGGTTTGACATTTGACCCTGATAACAAATGTACTTTATTTATTTAATACAAACACGTCACTTAATAATACAATAATTCATAGAGATGTCGTCATCATTCGGAAGTATTCGTGTGTTCCGAGTTCTCACGATGGGAAAAGATTATTCAGTATGTCTGTACTTAACGTAGACCCAACGTTACTTTCCTTTCAATAAGCAGATAATGATTGTGCAAAAGAGTCGGCAACAAATACTAGTCTCATGTTTTTTTGTACGGAAATATACGGGTTTGTCTTACCTTTAGTTCCAACGATGTCCATGTGTAAATGAGCGAGCCCCGTGGCCACTGATAGCGCCATCTTGACGAGCGTGTTGGAATCAATGGTGCGCCCAGTGAGGAAATCGAACAGAGATCCATTCTCGTGGTAGTCGGTTATCAGCCACAGCTGCGTCCATGTGCCATTGTCTACACAATCATAAAGTATTATCGGAAATCCATACATAATACAAAAGAATAAATAAATATACTGGCGACGAGTATGACGCAGTTCTTGGGAGGTGATACTGCCCTCTTACGGAAAAAAAGCACATCTACTATATGAATTGTATTGCACTTCCAACCTTATTATAACCTTTGAGAGTTTAATATGCTTTTATGAAATATTTGCACTTGTGCCTTTTCTCCTAAGGAGGGCAGATTTTTTGTCTTTACATTTTCGGCTTCCCGCCGGCTCAGTACTTTTAGAGAATAGGGAATATGCATTTTTTTTACAGCTTCAATAAAAGCTGATTCATGTTGCAAACAGGTGAGAAAAAGCATTTTTTGAATAGCCATAAGAAATAACCAAGATATAAGCCAACCAAGATTTGTTCCTATCTCTTTCCAGCAAAATGGAATTTTACATGGAGTTTATATGGCCGAACTGCACAATGACGTCACCGGTGCACTTCGGATGTCTCTGTCTAATTAGCAGTTTGAAATGCTTGTATCATCCGTATTTGACCGATTTTAATTTCAATTTCACTTTTAGTGATCTCTTTTACGGTATTTTATTTAAATTTTGTTGAAAAATGCGATTTAAAAAATTCATGCATATTCCCTATTAACTCGTTCCTTTCAAGCTCGTATGCGAAAAATCGTAACTAAGGAATAATTTTATCGTCATTAAATAACTGATTCTGAGTGCGGCCGTTAATTTATAATTTGACCTTCCTAAACAGGTTTTTGTTCAAGTCAGACAATTATGGATTCCAAAGAAAAAACAATTAGGTTAGGTAACGGTTGTATAACAAAACTATATTGTTAAATAGGTAAGAGGCTCTATTTTACTCGGTAAAACATTGTTTTTGACATTTCATCATATTGTCAACGTTATGACATATAGCTTGACAGTAATGGCGCCCGAGTTAAAACATGTCAAAATCAATATGGTTTCACCTAGCGTTGCCACAGTCTGGCATTTTGGTTGCGTGTACAGTCACCAGCAATAATATATGATCCAACATTAGGCGCAAAAATATCTGACACGTCTTTATTACTATAGGTATGTATAAGAGCGTGTCAGATATTTTTGCGGCCAATGTTGGATAATATATTATTGCTGGTGACTGTACCGCTAAATTAGACGGTGACCGGTCTATCCGGAATTTGTTAGGTTTTCTAAAAAAAAAAATTTTTACATTAGTTTCAATTTTATTGTTGTTTCATTAGAATTTAAGATTTTATGTTAAATGATAAAACATCCTTGTTATACTTTAAAAAAAAATGACGTGTGACTAAGACTGAATAATAGTGTCCAGCCTATTTACCCAAGTTCCCGGCTAGACTGACTGATCTGTCCAGTTTTCGGTTTTAAGACCTGGCAACCCTAGTTTCACCCACTCTCCTATATTTCAATTTCTAGGTAGAGACTCACCTTTGTTATCAGCAGCAATGAACCCGAGTATGTTCTCGTGGCGGAGCATCACCGTCTGGTAAATCTCAGCCTCGCGGAACCACGAGCACTCCTCCCTGGAGGAGAATATCTTGACGGCGACGTTCTCCCCGCGCCACTGGCCCCTCCACACCTCGCCGAATCGACCCTTGCCAATTATGTCCAAGAGTTGGATCTGTCGCGCTATGGAGCGCTGCACCAGAAGGGGAAGGCCTGAGAAAGATTTAGAAGAGAATAATAAAAAATTGCGTATAAAATACTATTCGATCAGCCGACATTAATCCACTACAAAGTTCTAATTTATTAATTTCCGCATCAAACTGCCCGCCTCTTGCCTCATCCAATTAATTTTCCGATGACCTATTTAATTAGGTCACCTGAAAAATTATATATTTCGGGGTTTATGTAACAACTCCAACAGTAGTCTTACATAAATTAATAAATATGTCTGTTTAAATATGTACGTAAATATGATACCCTGCCTTCTAGGTATTTGAACTTGAAATCAAAGTCAAGGTCAATTAGTACTTTACGTGACGGTTGCTTAACGACAGGCATTACAACATGAGTGTGATTTATGATATGAGCCGCAAGGCGAGTTCCATAATAGATCACACGAGTGTTGTAATGAATTAGCAGAGTGTCATACAATACTTTATCTACACACATATTATAAGTACTCTAAGATGGGTTCAGAAGCCGAAAGGCAAATGACAAGCGTTACCTTACCTGTGGTAGTAGGTGACAGCGATGACAGCTGTAACGTAATTTTTAAATTACGTTATCGAATATTGTAAGGCAATGAGATCCAAATTTGGAACATCTCCCAAAATTAACAGCTGTCATCGCTGTCACCTACTCTACCACAGGTAATAATAGAGGACTTATGATATGAGTGTAGATAAAATAATTTACCTATGTTGTGTCTTTAGTATAATCTTGTAATAAATATAATACAAAATTAGAGTCAGAATGACGGCTTATGGAAGTTGGTAATGATGGCCAAAGACGCCCAAAGCCAAACCGATCGCAGTGCGGTAGTGGTGCAACTGATCGGGGGTGTCCAGTAAGATCACCTGGGTCCCCCACGTACAAAATTAATAGGTAGGGGATCCGACCAGGTGATCCTACTGGACATCGGGAACTGATCTGGGGATTTATTAGCTCGGTGAAAGAAACCTAATTGCTTTTGACAGTTATCATATTGACTTTTACTCGCCAGCATTATTAGAGAATAGAGCCCCTATTACATTATATTGACAATCTAAACGTTATTTTTAACTACATTTGGTAGCTACTGTAGTACAATAAGGTTGTAATGTCTAAAATAGACCTTATTGTAAGTACTGTATTTTTTATATTTCATGTCGCATTTGCTTTTAAATTCTTTAAACTTGAAAGCAAATGATTCGAAGGAACAGCGAATGTTTATTCTTGTATAATTCCGGGAGTCGCTCCTGCCCGAAAAGCTTAGGAGCGACTCCCGAAACTAAGAAACTAACTTTGAACTAGGTAAGTATTAATTCTAAAATTAAACTAGGGTAAAGTGACCAGTGGTCAGCCAGAGACCTGTAGTCGGCCTCTGCCTATGCTTTGTATTAGTGGGAAGAGTACGAAAGATATATTTCCCACTCTTCGCACTCATATAAGGTCGACTACTGATCTCTGGCTGACCACTGGTGACTTTACCCTATATCCACTAACGGTACGTTCCCAACGTTTTCTATAGGTAATAATCTAGTTTCATGTTACCATTATCTTATTTAAAACTTTACAAACTTGAAGGAGATAATTCGGTAGATCATTCCATTTTAAAGCGTTCCACATATTTTACGTGTACAAATTTTTGTTAAAAGGTTTAAGTATTCACTACCAGTCATATAAAAACAAACCAGTTAAGGTAAAAGCACCTATTATGGACAATGCTCCAGTGATGAACATTAACATTTTTTTGTAATGAAAACTTATCTATTCTGAAAATTTTATTCTAATAGTGGTAATCCCGAATAATTTCACATAATCTAATTGTAACACTAAAAGCATATCAATCTCAGAAACGTATATTTATGGGATTGTTCACAACCACTGTCCATAATAGGAGCTTTTACCTTAGGTACTTTTCATTTTTAAATTAGAAAATATTTGATATTTTAAGTTTATCGCAAGTTATCTATCCAACAATTTTATTTACCTACATATACATAGACTAGAGACCCGCCCTTGTGGGCTGTTGCGTGGCATTGGAATTAGCGACTATACTAACTCGAGTTAAAATGTCAGTTTTCGTATGAATCGGACGTTTACTAACTCGGGTTAGTGTCGTAACCCAGTGTTAAATTTTCTGTGCAAGTGGCTTAGTTTTATACTATGTCATAAAAATCCTGATGATAACGATTAGAAAGCAAACTGGATAAAATCCGAAAACTATACATTTTTAATGAAGTCACAAAAAAACAGGGTCTTTATGCAAGGAACGGCGGCCCAAATTTTGAATTGAGTTAACCGTGTCATGTGCGGAACCCTCGGTGGGCGAGTCTGACTCGCACTAGTCCGGTTTTCTTGAACTATAAAATACTGCCCATAGAAATTACTGCGTGGTGCTCATTTGTTTTTTGCATAGAACTTGTATGGCGTATTACTTTATAGCAACAGAGTTTAAATAAGTATAAATACCACAAATAAGTAGTTTTTAAATTAATTTATTTTTAATCTACTTAAGTATTGGTGAATATCTTCGTCTCAGATAGCGGAAAAAACATTTGATGAATTGCTATTTTTGTACTTAATATTAAGACTGCATTAATAATAATGACGAAAGCGACCGCAAAACCGCAGATAAATTAACCAAGGGACAAACAACACTAAATAATCATCAAAATGAGCTTATAACATGAGCTCTAGGAATTTAGAGAAGACAAGTATTTATAAGTATAACCGAGCAAGTTCTAACGCGACTGTACTCCCAGCCCAATGGAACATAGGACCATTTAAAGCACTATTTCCACCAAACGGCCCGCAACGGATCGGATCGGAAAGAATTTTATGGTCTTTAAACGATACTAAATCACTGTTGTACTGTACTGTAATGTACTGTTTTTAAGTCTACATTACCAAGCTGCGCACAACAGCTTGACCGCGGGCGTCGTCCGCGACATGTGAACGTCACCGAAAGTATGCTGCGACACGCGATCGGCCCCGTACGCATGTCGCCGTGTGCGATCGGAACCATTCGGCCGTGACCGGGCGAGCCCACTCATTGTCGAAAGTGCACTCAAACACGTGGTAGGAACGAAACTATTTGACTGGGTATTTGACGTTCGCAAGCAACCGTACGGTGCCGATCGTGTGAGTCGACATCCTGTCGACCGCGAACGGCTGTTACCGCGATCGTATGCGTCGACATGCTGCCGGACGCGATCGGGTGTCGCCGGATCCGTACGTATACGTATCCTTTCCGATCCGATGCGATGCGAGCCGCTTGGTGGAAATCATCCTTTACAGTACAATTTAGTAGTCCTTTACGCCACTTGTCATTTTAGCTATCGACTATGGTTAACTTTCGTTACGAAATGGAAAAAAAATAAGGATTTTAATTGAGGTGTAACTGTTCTTAACTATGTTTTTTTTTTTTGAAACCGTCCACTTTGTTAGATTAATAAACTGATCTTGACTTGATGATTCCTTAAACGTGGCTTTAGAGGGACATCATATAGGTAGACGAGTTTAGTGCCGACCGTTAAATTACAGTGTCACGGTTACCTCATAACTTTTCGTAACTTGCGTAAATGTACGTAAAATTTCGGTACGATATTATTTTTGATGGCTGAATAATCCATTTAAACGCTTATTTGGTGAACAAAGCCATTATCAATTGTAGCCGCAATATTCTATTTGATATAAAGATATTAAGTGCTAAGTCTGAAAAACCCATTTTGACACAAAAATCTTACTTAAGTCTTGGCCCAGAAAGAAAGGGCATAATTTGGTATAGATACTTCACGTGAAGAAAGACTAACACGGCTTGGCAGGCTGATACTCTTTACTTCTTCTTTAAAATTGTTATGTGGATTAATTGTATAAATAATAATGGTAGTAAGTAACTGTAATGTAATAACCTTCTATTTATGTACGTGAATATAAGTTAAAAACCATGTATTGGTAAGTATTATTTAAAAAAAATATTGAGTTATGCTTACACGGTGAACGGTCTTCGCGACCTACCCCTAATGTCCCATATTAAATTATTAAAAAGTATTTTTATTGTTATAATATGTTATTTAAAATTTGTTTAACAGAGTGGATCAACTTTTTGTTGTTGTTATTTTGTTGTTGAGTTCCCGTGAGCCAGGAGACAACAGTGATAGAGTTTCTTAGAAATAATGGTATAGTACTTCTAGCACACTCAGGAGAAAACCCATAAAATAATGAGTTTGGAATTGCCAATAAAATCTGTTCTTTACAGGAATTATAACCTTTGAAATCATAGTTTTAAAGAGTGACCTAGGAGACGTCACCATGGCAACGAGCTACAACAAAAAAGTTGATTGACCCAAAAACTAAGTTTGATTAATGTTGTCGAGTATCAATTCCTCACAGCGAACCAGGCGGAACCCTTTTCGAATGAAATATATTTAGTCTCACAAGTATAGGCTATAGGTAGGTACGTAAAGCTCGTTACGATACCTTCATTCTAAAATTGACGTTTATATATATACAGGGTTATTGCCTATTGGTTATCGCATCCATTCCCGTTAAGAAGTTATAGTGGAAGTCATTTGCAATCATTTTGACCCTATAATTCATTATGCTAAGTAAAAGCTAAATAAAACTCGGTAATGAATCCCATTTTATTCTAGACTGAAATTCCCATCCTTGCCGTCGCGCGCGCCCTTTAATAAATGACTCGGATACAATGGCTTGCTTTGTGTCCTCCTGTCTACTATTTTGGGTTGAAGGTTGTTGGCACTTAATACTTTTTATTTCAAATCACCATTTTACAGACACACTTAGTTAACCATAAAAGATAACGTGTCGCTGCGCGTGCATAATTCGCTATTTGTTTGATTTCACACAAAGGATTTATAATTTTGATTAACCCATCCGGATATAAAATGCTCCTTAAATAAAAGAACTCATCCATGTTTGCAATAGATTTCTTCAACAGGTACAGATGTAGTGAAATATCTTTTCACATCGTATTTTATCGCAAATGATCGTATTTGTCATGCTACTTCAGTCTGACTCAGTACCCATCAAGACAACTTGGGGGAAAGTCGCATCGCGAAAGTTATAATCGATATAGAGTGGTTAATACCAGAGTATTTTTTTGTTAACTAAGATTAAGTTTGTTTCCAGTTATTTTAAAAGTCATCCCGAAAGCATTAAGACCTGGGAAACGTTTAGATCGACAAACCTGTGAAATTATTTTCAACATTTATTTATATTTCTTCTTGTTCACCTACACCTAATTTCTACATATTTGATCTTGGTGGTTTTAACATCTCGGTGTCATATACTTCAAACTCGTGGTTTGACATTTGACACTGATAACTAAAGTACTCTATTTATTTAATACAAACATGTCACTTAATAATTCAATAATTCATAGACACGTCTGCATCACTCGGAAGTAGACGTGAGCTCCGAGTTTTCACGATGTGAAGGGATTATTCACTAGATCTGTACTTTAAGTAGATTAGACCAGCAATAATAATTCCTACTTTTAGGGTTCCGTAGTCAACAAGGAATTCTTGTAGTTATGCACTGTCAGTCTGTCCGTCATTTATTTTAAATTTCACGCGGAGATGGCGATGGGCCCTGAACAAATTCGTTTCAGCGTGAACCAACTTACTAACACACATGATCTTTACTAATAACTATAGTTTACTAAACATAAAACTTATTAGTGTGACTCTTGGGATTGGGTTTATAACCTGTACCGGCGTGACAGGCGAGAGGAATTAATTTCTTATCTTCCATTTACTTTAGTAAGACAAAACAAGGATGGAAATCCTTATGCTGTTAACAAATCAGATACCTAATACGTAAGGTCAAGGTTAGATCGATCCACAGCGACCAAGGTCTCAAAACATATTTCTGCGACTCAATGTGAGCGACCAGCTTGAATATTGTATTGGTTTTTTATACCTAATCCTATCCTAGTAACATTGAGACTTTTTGATGTGTAGATATTTTGTGTCAAGCACGCTTAACGGTGAAGGGAACTGGACACTGCGTCCACTTCATTGTATTCACACAGTATGTAATAATTGTATTACATATCATGTTACAATGTTCAAACGTTGGTAATCGGCATAATTGCATTAGTTACCGCAACTTAATACCAACTGTTGTTGACTAAAACTTGTATAAAGCACTCAATTACTAAACAAAAAGAGAACTAAATGTTATGCAAATTAGAATTACAATGCTATCGGGATAGGTACACTACTTTGAAATAGCAAATTCGATACTTCATGCATGAATGAGCACATATAAGATACTTTTTGTCCTTTAAAACTCGAGTCTCCCATAGTAAAAGAGATCTACGACGAAAGTCGCGGGCCAACCGTTTCAAGGTCCAGGGGGGTCAACGGGGTCGTGGGGGTATTGACATGGTATTTTGGGAGCGTGTGAACCACTTTTATGTAAATATCGAATGATGAAGTGGAATACAATTGAGTAATATATTTATCGATTGTTCTAAAAGCCAACTTCGAGAGTTAATATAGGTAATTTATAGGCACGTATTACCCACATGTTATTGATTTCTAAAAAATATTTCGTTTGAATATGTCTTGTTCTGTAGTTCAGAAATGCATCCTTCTCAATTTAAACTTTTGATATAGATTAGTCGTTAGCGTTAGCAGAAAATTGCAGCTCCGCTGTGCATACTTCATTGACTCTCTGTTTACTAGCTTCGACTTTTTATTGATGTTTCGTTTTTTTAATATTTATTTGCTGCGGAGAAAGTCTATATAATCTTGTAAGTGGTTGCCAAGATAGAAAATACGCAAATTATGGACGAGAAAGAGGGCCGAAACGAAGTTCCAATGTAAAAGTAAATCAATAACCCTTTCTGTCGAGGCCGGCATATGGCTTTTCATAAATATTGTGACCAAATAAAACAAAATTTATTCACATACCATAGGTAAATTTAATTCATAACAACGTGACTTAGACAATTAAGGCCGAGCCACAACGGTTGCGTGTGCAGTCAGTAAGCGTAGACGGGTTACGCCCACGTTCAAGGCCCAGCCACACCACTTGCGTGACGTGCACGTGCATGTGCGCGTTCGCTTTCCACTGCGTTGTATAGTATGAATTCTCATTACGACATGTCACTATACAACGTAGTGGAAAGCGAACGCGCACGTGCACGTGCACGTCACGCAAGCGGTGTGGCTGGGCCTAACGCGCACGTTGACGCCACGCGTGCTGCAGGGAGCTGCACACGCCACGCAGCCACATGCTGTAGCTCCGTAGCGTACCCAGCCGCCATTTGCAATTTTGCATACTATTCTTAGGACCAAGTTCTATAGCAAGTCTTTCTGACGGAGAAGACGTACTACTTTTACTTTTATGTCAAGATACGTCAAGAGAAGACGTCTAAAAGAGTATGTGTCCATGATGTCAGTGTAAGAAAACAAAAACATACTGAATATCACGACCTATGCCTTCATATTTGCCTTATGTGCATTCATATTCTCGCACAATTTCAATAAGGTTCTCGTTTAATTCAAGATTAATGTTTAAAACCACCGTGCGTGCGTGACCCGACTTGTCTGGTTAGCCGTCTCAAAGCAAACTCCTATTAGATACAACCTCATCGCACGTGCACGCGTATGTCACGCAAGCGGCGTGACATATTGTATTAGGATTCATACTATACAACGAAGTAGAACGCGTACGCGCACACAAAAAAGAAAAGTCACAAGGCTTCAGCATCTTGGAAAGTTTGTTGAAATACTCAAGTAACACGTTATCAGTAACCTGAACTTTTACAATTTTTTTCGAGATTTCACAAGCAGCATGTTCATTACACTTTTGCTTTTTCGTGGATACTTTTTGGTGTGAGAATGTTTGTATCGTATTAATGCTTTCTATTGTAACTGCTGAGTTTCTTCTAAACAGCAGTCTTTTCTTGGGAAGCGCTGGTTGATTTTTGACGTGTAAAATTGTCGATATGGCCTACTGACTGAATGTCTGTTATATTTTAATCTTTAAGAATGTTTTTACGTCCCGTAACACCATATATTTCAATGTGATACAACAAATCAGTGCTACACGAACGTAGCCGGCGCAAAAGCTGGTTCACATATAAATGTCAGGAGACAATTATACGCAGATTGACCTAATTTTAAAATAAGCGAAATGCACGACATTTGTGAACTAGTTCTGCTTATCGAGCGAGAGCCAAATTAATAAGTCCACACTCGACGGGTCTGTTATGTAGGTACCGCAGAGATTCTGTTTTGGGCATGCTAACTCACTTAATTAAATTTTCTACGAAACTTTTCCGTTGTGACCCGAAACTTAGCCATTCAATTGTAGGGCAGGTTTTCGTCGCACAACGGAACTTTTTTCTACTTCGTTGTTTGTAACTAGGTACGCTTAACTATGCTCCAACTTTTTGGTCCTCACCCATTTCCAACTTTACTTCAGATCAGCTCTTACGTAGCTATTACATTGACTTTATACAAGTATTCCAAAGAATGATGGGCAAAAATGTATGAACGCTGGCCTAGAAACCAATAACAATAAACACTATATCATCGGATATCCTTTTTAATTCTACAACGATTTTGTGTGGCGGGATACCTCAAATAACTGGGAGATTTTTTTAAATCTGGATCATCGGGACGCCTACATAGATGACTTTAGCATAATTACTATGAAATGCTGCCGTCTTTGCATGGCGATAATTTATTTCGCCCAAAGATTTCGAACTACCTGCCATAGTAATAGTTTTACAACTTAGAATTACCTATCCGGTGACATATCGCTTGTCCTTATTGGTCATATAGGCCAATTTGCCCATCGTTCTTTTGGCACATTCCAATAACAAGCCTGGTTGAATGTAATAAAAAGGATATCAAAATATTCATTAGAAGTCTAAAATATCCTATCACACCGTCGATTAATATTTAAAAGATAACTTAGAAATCTCAAAATAAAGCAATGAATTTTTAGTGTATGCCAATTTATTTACCGGTAGGCAGGTATGCTCTAGATTGCGAAGCCTGACAAGGCCCAATGGAACCCTGCGCCACCATAGAACGGTGTCACAGTGACATTATAAAACAATTTGTATGACACTTCTTACGACTTGAACCATAACGTCACTGTGACAGATTTCTATGGTGAGACAGGGTTCTATTGAGCTGATAGTACATAATTAAGTATTTAATTAGTGTTGTGAGCTTGACTTCGTAATGCAATTTTTTAAAATAAATAAATAAATAAAAATATCGCGCGAATATTAAACTATAGTCTGTCCCAATTGAAATTGCCAAAGATGTAAACAAATTTGCACTGTTTGACACATAACCTCAAATAATCATCAAGCGTGTTTTTAGTTAAAATAACGTATAACTAATAGTCATTTAATTTTAAACTTAAAATGAAAGTAATCGAGTGTATAAATCTTTGCAAATACCTCACTTGATCTTAAAAAGCACGTAATAAAGCGGGTAATAATAGTAAATTGGTTCGTTTGGTTTTGTTTACATCTTTGACAACTTCAATTGACACAGACTTTAAACATACTACCGTAAAACGGGGTGAGTAGGGATTAAGGGGCGAGTAGGGACACAACCTAAAATAAATCATAACTTGTTACAAATAAGAACAATTATTAATTGGACAATAACGTTACGTCTGTTGGAAATAATTTCAGTCTTATAATTACTAACATATACTTCATTTTAGGTTGTGTCCCTACTCACCCCGTTTTACGGTACCACATGATAAATAAAAGCTTTAAAATAAACTCACCGGATCCAGACCCAGAAGTAGTGAGCTCAATCATATCTCTGATAGTCGCCGTACCCAAAATCGGGTGTCTGATCTCCAATGACTCCTCTGCAAATAAGTCCCTCGATCCTCGCTTCGTCAGCTTCCTTGACTTCTTAGCCCACCAGAAGCTAATGGCACCACATATCCCGAGAACCATAAGGCCAATGATCCATGGGACTACTTGCCACGCCGCCGCGGTTGGGGTGGTGGATTCTTTTAGAAATAAAACTGGTTATTTGAGGGTACAGGTGCTATTTTGTTTAAGATATTTTTTATTAGGGTTAGTTACGTTTCTAGCGGCGGCATAAAGGTCAGTGCTAAGATGGTTACAAGTATACATTATAAATTAATACGGTGATAGTTGTCAGTATTAACGTGTATTGCTGTTAGTAAGTATGTAGAATTATTTGATTTACTTGTCATTATTTAGCTTTAAGTCTATGCGTCAAAATAATTAGAAGACAGGTGAACTTTGATGGTACAAGCTATCAATAGTGTATATGGAATGTAAATTTATGCATGAAATTATCTCAAGACAAGAACCTAAAGGAAATCGCGGGCAATATCTCATTAAAATCAGTTCGACAATTCGTGAACGCGTTTTTATCTCGATTTTATTAGTGGTATATATAGGGTTAACGTGACTCTAACAGTATTTTTTCACGACAAAATGCATGCAAAAGATAATTTAAACAAATTTACCAAGACTAGCGAATTCTTAATTTGTGTTACAAATGAATGATTTTAAAGAAATTGACAAAATAAAGTCGTAAAGAGGTAGGTTCTTATCGGAATTGTTTTATAAAGGACATTATTTAAAATAACACAATATTATCAATAAAATACATATGTAAAATTAGTACATGCTTAGTATCCCATTGATGAATGTTATAACCGGAGATAGGACAAATGGGCGACATTAGTGTCATTACTCGCAATAATGTGGACATGATTTCAAATATTTTAATTAATGTCCGGATTCGGAATCTAACGACTCGTACAACATCGCATAACATCACATACTCGTACTTAGAGTATAGGTATCGGAGCGTAATTTCCATATGTCACAGTGCCACTGCAAAATTCCCTAATTTTAATTCCTTACCCTCGTTTTTATTTCAATTGCGAGTGGATAAACGAATCGTCAAAATATTCCACAGTGCTGTCTATTTCTACCATTATACAGGGTGTCCCAGGAAGTAGTGTCAAGCGGAAGTCCAGAGGTAGTGCACCTCAAGGGGCATCTGAATCACCCCCATGTATGTTACGCGATTTTTAGTATTTTCAGAGATATTGATCATTTTAATCAGAATTTTTGTAATTTTTCCTTATGTCCATGTTATGAAAAACCCTTGAGTTCATGTATTATTTTAATAGTGGTTTCTTACATTGATAGAATAATTATGAACTTAGGATGTTTTTAAAACTACATGCCAGCTTTTTTTTCATGATGACTTTTTGTGCATGGGCAGGGCATGTAGTTTTAAAAACATCCTAAGTTCATAATTATTCTATCAATGTAAGAAACCAATGAAAAACTATTAAAATAATACATGAACTCAAGGGTTTTTCATAACATGGACATAAGGAAAAATTACAAAAATTCTGATTAAAATGATCGATATCTCTGAAAATACTAAAAATCGCGTAACATACATGGGGGTGATTCAGATGCCCCTTGAGGTGCACTACCTCTGGACTTCCGCTTGACACTACTTCCTGTGACACCCTGTATATGTAGGTAATAAGTACCCATTTAAGTTAAAACCAGCCACTTAAGCCACTGAATCAATACATATGTACTCGTAGTCTTTTTTGGTACGGATAGCAATATCGGCTAACTGTTAGATTGAACTCTAATTAAAAAGCTAAATTTTATAGGTATTGCACCTCTGTACACTGTTCTTTTAAAAAATATATCCGATCGAAATACTTTCTGGTACGAAAGGCTTCATTATTATTCGATTGTCCCTAAATCAAAATAAACTTTTTGTAATACTAAATATTTATATGTGAACAGGTTTTTTTTTCTCTTTAATTATTATGAAAATGATGATAAATAACAAAGGAACCTAACATAGTTGAATTGACCGAGACCCATAACCATGTAACACGATATATTCTACATATCTTATAACAGTATGTGTAATTATTCGCGTCAACTTACGTTCCGATACCTATACTTTTTAACTCGTAAATTTTGATAGTCCCACAACATAGTTAATAAACTACTTTTAATCGGAAATAGTCGCAAGGAAAGGCTAGTGTTACATATTCAATAAATTTTAACCCATTCCTGTTTTATATAAGTAAATAACACTAGTAAATATTATTGTTTATGTGAGAGGAATCTATATTAAACAATTATTTTTTTGCCACTCTAAAGTGCAATTTTGTCAAAGGTTAAAGCGGTAGACTTGACCGATAATAGACCGGAATCATTACATCTTGTCGGAACTTGGTGTCCATTAGCATTAAGTGCCCCGTCTCGGCTCCGAACACTCGCAACGAACCTAATTTAAACCTTATCATGCTTCAACAGTGTTCAAAACAGAACCAAATATTTACACTTACAACCTTAAGTATGCTTTAAAGTTTTGAACATCTCCGTCGTCTGCGATTTTACGTGCCCTAGACGCCCATAGGCTCTTTTTTCACGTGGCGACAGGACAGGTTACCATTCAGTAATTTTGGTATAACCAAAGCAATGCGGCTGATAAAATGACTACCGTAAAACGGGGTAAATTGGTCCAATCTTCACTTTCAACTAGAATTTTAACCTTCTTTCGTAATTCATAGGGTATTTTAAGTTACTACATAAATATGTGTGGTAAGCTCTTTTAGATGCTTAGTAGCCTTAGATTCCCAAATTATTTCCGTATTTTGAGGAATTCACCAAAAACCCTATTGGATTCCAATTTACCCCTGACGGGGTTAATAGGTTGGCAAGGGAGGTTAATCGGAATTTTGACTAGGGCTGTCACTCAATCTAGCCTAAGCTAAATACCTACCTAGGTACCTACTAAGCTAGTCTCAAAAAATAATTAAAATAGACACTAAATTAAAAAATCCTTCGTGAGAATTGAATATTTATATACACATCTAAAACTTGAAATTAAAAGGAACATTAACGCGTTCACGACGACCTCACTTTCAACGTGTTTTTCTTACTGAAACGTTATTGGCTGATTTAAATGCTGTTTACCAGTAGCAAAAAATACCACGCTCGTTCAGAAATTAACAACAGTCGATCTCCGGTCAGTAGTAATGGGACTAACAGAACGGTGTAGGTTTTTATTTCTATTTACCCCGCCATTCCTATTTACCCCGTTTTACGGTAGTGTTTTGTTATCAGTATGAAGTCCGGCACTTCTTTCACTATGCTGGACTATAATACACTTACGAGCAAAACAATTGCATCACTTTGCATTTTTTCATGTCCACCCATTATCTTTGTAAACCGGCTTTTCTTTCTGAAATATTTAAATGAAATAATGTTTCCATAATTTCCATGTTTGTTTACTTCTTGTAAAGCTTATATTACAAGAAACATTAATTCATTTAAATATTTCAGAAAGAAAAGTCGGTTTACAAAGATAATCGGTGGACATCAAAAAGTGCAAATTGATGCAATCGTTTTGCTCTTAAGTGTAAATGATAATTCTCAACTGTTTTTGTGAAATAGGTGCCTGGACTACTTACGAACAGCTGGTTGACTTTTGCATTCGAAAGGTTATGTTTCATAGGCACCGGAGGTCAAGGAGCGGTGCATTCATTACCACTGCATGACCTCTGGCCAGTACAATATGCTGTTTAGAGCAAAGTGGCAAAACTCAAAAGATGCTTTCTAAATAACTCGGCGTCCTCAACACGCCTGCCATGTTTTAATTAGAAATAAAATCTTAGATAAATAATAGCAGCGAAAGTATAATTTTGTTTGAGTTAGGTCAGTTTTCTAATAAAACAGCTTATTTTGGACAAGTCAGAGTGGTGGACTACAAAACAGTTACACGAATACATACAAATAATACAAAATTTCAACATATAACGTTATACAAAGATGATCACGAGTACAAAAATCAATCACCACTTATAATGTTAACACCGAGGGCAGCGAGCCTGTTATGGTCGTGTTTATCTATGTGGATAAAAGTGGATAAGACATCTGTCACTTTCTGACCAGTAAGTTAGAGCGAGAGTGACGGATGCCTTGTCCACCGCGATAAAGGCGACCATAATAGACGGGCCCTGCTAAATAACCAGATAATGTTTAAGACGATTTTTATACGAAGAATTTCAACGTGACATTATTAACCCTCAATAAATAATATGTCGCTTAATCAATAATTAAGACACCAACATACAAAGAGCTATAGCAGATCAGACTAAAGCTACCTTCACCCAACCACCAAAACAAATCATTATATTTCCTGAGGTGATAATCTTTATAAAATAATATACACATCCCGTACGTTTATATCACTAAGATTTACTCTTTAACGTATGATTTGCCGTCCCTCACTCTGCTTGACAATGCAACAACAACTAATAACAATATAGTATAGTATGTATTACCTTTTACTCCTAGAAAAAAATAATTATTGTGATAAAAACAAGCACGCAATGTTTTTTGATTTATATGTACAAATGTCTAGAGCCAAACACAAAATGCAAAGCGCACACAAACAACAAAAAAAAGCCTTTATGACCATCTCCATGCAAGAAAAACCCTTCGATCTTCAAGAATACGTAATTCAGCGAATTAACGTAGCAATATAAAATTACAGTGTAATCAGAAACAGCGGGTGGTAATTACTCTTTATATTAGTCTACGTACAGCAGACGAAATAACAACTTTGTTTACTTCGTCTCTATACCACAAATGAGTTCCAGGTATGCCAAAACTTGTCACATCAAAAAGCACATTTGTTAAAGAAATTAAGATAAAACACGGGCATGCTATTAGTATTTTAAAAATAAATCCATGCTAGAAGATAGTCCGGCGAATGATCACTTTCGTTAAAACCCTGGTTGGTATAATGATTTACGTACGTTGGAACATCCCTATGAAGTTCCGGTTCCGAGCGCGGCGTGGGTACCCTCCATGCCTAGCTTTCAAATGCATCGATTAATATACTGGGCGTATATTCTCTCAAACAAGTCGCCCGCGGTCCCTAAAACGGAATATTACCAGCAGAGCTTAAGAGGATTGTGCACCTAATATTTTCCATACAATATGTATTAACGTTTCTCTCCCGTGGTCCAATTGTTTTTAATATGTTGTAGATATAATCTGTACGTTTTCCTTTCCAAGAAAATATTTCATACAAACGTAATTTTTCATAATACCTAAAACATATTAAAAAATTGTGGAAATTGGACTTGATTTAGGGTGTGAGAAATGTTATCGCCCGGAGCTAAATTTGTATGGATTTTTGACTGCTTCGCGATTTAACCGCGTCGCTCCACAATCCTCTGAGTTTGTTTCGCGTGCTCATAGGCATACAAAGTGGAGTTAGATACCAGCCAAAGTCGGTAGGTACCTAACTCTTCGTTATGCCTACGATAACGCGAGCAAAATTAAGCTTGCCTGTTAATAATTCCGCCGGAGACGTCACCGAAATGTTTAAGAGAACATCGTTCATCATGCGAATTAGGATTCCTTATAGATCGCAGTTTGCTCCCAATGATAGAACATTCAGTTCAGGACATGGACAACACAGTACAAGACCCTCGCGATCGCCTACCTGGCACGAAGACGCGGTTACAGAGGTCCGTGGCACAGCAAAATATGCCGTCGTGCTCCCCCTCCCGACACCATATAGGCCTGTCCCCCGGAGGGAATATCGACTCCTGGTGCCAACATCTATTCAAATCAACAATATTAGAACAAAATCTAACGGGTGATCAATGCCGGTCGCTAACAGGAAAATAAATTTAGTGTAATTAGAACAGAAACAAAATAAAATAAAACTCTATTAGCCATGCATTCTCGCAGCGCAGCTACGGGGAGGCGTCGCTCGAACACACTTATTGTTTCTTTAGCTCAGTTGCACTGCACGATAATCGTATCAAGATGCGCTCAGGGAATTGCGGGATCAAATTACCTCCTATATGTAAGTTTTCCATTTATTCTTCTAAATGGCGTTAGATACAAAATTTATTAAGAATACTATTATATTTATTTTTATGCTAGAGAGGGCAAACGAGCTATGGGGTCACCGGATGTGAAGTGACCACCGCTGCCCAATATATGTGTAATATATGTCAACCATCAATACTAGCTCTGCTGAAAGATGTCACTATCACCAGCGCAAAGGTGGCAAAACTAGGCATCGCCAGGAAACTGATACTATAAGGGTTCAATAGGGAATATTCATTACTTTTTTCACATTGTAAAATCTGATTCATGTAACAAACAGTTGAGAAAAATAATTCTTTGAATAGCTATAAAAATAACCAAGATAATAAAGATTTGTTCCTATCTATTTCTAACAAAACAGAATTTAACATGAAGTTTATATGGCCGACTTGTTACATGATGTCTCAGTGCATAATTGCATATCGGATCTTAATTAGCAGTTTAAAATGCTTTCATAATCTGTATTCATGGGCCAATTTTAATTTCGCTTTTGGTGTTCTCATTTACGGTATTTTTATATTTTGTTGAGAAATGAGATTTATAATCCATGCATATTCCCTATTCCCACAAACAAAAGCGTCCGTAATGTAGAGAAGTAAGGACATTATAATTTTTTTAAACGTAACAGTGTTTGAGCTGGGCGTCCCCGTAGCGAGGAACGCGGCGATGCCGGTGTGGTTTGGTTACTGGCTCGGCGCTACGTCTGGTCCGGCCGTCGCAAGCGTGCGGTTAGCGGCACAGCTTTCCTACCTGGCTGCTTGGGCTGGAGCTTCGGTTTCCGATTGTAATTGCACATGTCACGAGTATCACAACACTCTATCACCACCGATTCATTTTTAGCCTTCGTTGTGGAACACCCGAACGGGTGCTCGATGGGTATCAGAGACTTACGCTCGATACAGCTGCGTAGCGAGGAAGCACCAGACATCATGTTTAGTAAGGTTAAAGCAAAAACCATGGCACACTCGGAAAATAGTCTTTGTTAGAAACGGCACATCATTCAAACTAGGTACTGGCCGGCGCAGGTTCTGCGCTTAGTAGACAGGTACATATTCTAATCGGAAGCGGCATTTGTTAGGATATTGGCATCTCAACACAAAACTTATAGGAAATGGCAATGCAATTATGATTCTAATAGGACATCAAAACAAACTCAAAATCGGCATTTCCGAAGAAGATATCACACGGCCGCAGGTGCTTACCCGTGGGTGCGGCATGGAGTTTGTTTGCTATAATCTCTCTGGAAACCTCATCGGAATTGCAGAGAGTGCTTTTACAGCAATAATTTGCTTGACTCCTGCATATTACCGGGTTGTCGGGGGGAAAGGCCTTGGCCAAACAGCTTAAGGACACCTCTCTACACAGGTCAACCATTCGATAAAATACATTAAAATTGTACCTGACGCCACATCGTTACAGTACATTTAACGTGTTGAATTTTATTGCCAATCGGTTCTTCAATCATGATTAGAAATTTCCGAAATATGTACCTCTGATTGTCTTCAACATTCCAAACTAGTTTTTGGTGTTGGTTCATGGAAAAACTCGAAATAATTTTGAAAAAGAACATGGTTTTAATTGTCCATGTATGTATACTTATGGCACTCACCGGTATTCGTATGTGGTGACGCCCTCTTTCAGCGTGGTAGACGCGAAACAGTAGCCATCCGTCACGCAGGTCTTGTTCTGACATGTGGAACTTTCCGTGTCGCAGTAACATTTCAATCCTGACGGGGGATTAACATGTCAAAATTAGTAAGTATATAACATCACAATCGCTGCCGTCCATTTTCCTAGATCATTGCCCATATTATAAAAATGCGCATAAGCGATCCAGGCACTAGGTAAATGGCAGGCAAAAGAATAAAAGGGTTGCCAGCAGAGGGCAACAAAAATTGTATGCGGAATGTTAGGCAAAAAATTAATGCAACATAAAAAATAGCTTTCATCTTCGACGTATCATGATAGAGCCTAAGTACAACTACCTATTCTTAACCCCTGAATTTTAACGAATGTATCTGTGTACCAGTCTGAGGCACCGTAGCCCCCTAACGAATGAACCGCGGTTTTTTTTAAAAGAGAGATTATCCATACTAGGATTATTGGAATGCGACAGTAACTACGTGTGTGTTACGATGTCACAGCTAAACCGCTAAACCGACTTTAATGATATTTGGTACCTATATAGATTGAATTTTTATCCAAGAAAAATTGTCAATTTCCAAGGGAATACCGATAAACAACTTATACGCGGACGGAATCGCGAGCAACAGCTATTTAGGTACATTATGAATTAATAAACGGTCCGCAGCCTTCCCAGGCTATGTATTGTCTTTACCATCATTGGAGAATGGCAGAATCTGTCATTTTTGGCATAGGTAAATAAAATAAAATAAGCTTTCTATTTCTGGGTTTAACAAAGATTAAAATTTACAAACTAATCCAAAACACTTATTAAGTAATAACTCAATTTTAATGATATCTGTATTAGCATTGCACACCAGAACTCTCTACGAGGTAAAAGCCTCTTCCAGAGATTTCCACCACTTCCTATCTTATTGGGCCCTCCAAACTCAGTTTATTCCAGCTGTCTCAACAATTTCGCCAGTCCAGCGTGCCAGAGGGCGACCTCTGGTACGAATTCGTAAAAATATTACGACTTACAAAGTTAAGCAAGTACAAGCGTAGTCTATAACAGGATGGGTGACCGCTTAAAATATCGTGTTGATAACATCAGTTTTGTCACATATTTGTAGCAGTTTTACTTGACATTGCTATTTAGTCGTAAACTACAAAAATTAGACTACAATTTAAGCTCAAAATAGCATAAAATAAGAAGCCATTATAAAAATACAATCCTTATAAAAATGCTAAAAAAATTGATTTATTTTCATGTTTCTTGTATGGGGACCCCTCTTGGGATTTGATTTATTGTTCATTGTACAATTTTAAACGATAGATTTTATAATAACACGTATTCTGTGAAAAATTCAACTGGCTACTTATAATGGTTAAAAAGTTATAGCCCTGTAAACTTACTTTTTCATATAAGGGAGCGTACCGCTGTTAAGCGATGACGTCACCCCAGCAAGATGGCCCCCGCGCACTTTAATATTATTGACCCAAATTTTAAACGTTCATAGAATCAAAACTACTGAGTCTTTTTGAATAAAACAAAAAGTAGTATGTTTGTTTATTTATAAACTTTACTGCTACAAAGTTTCAAGCGATTTGGCGTACCTACTGACATTCTTCATTGGCGTAAAGGACAGCTAAATTGTACTGTAAAATGTCCTATACGCCAATTGCCATTTTAACCACCGAATGATTTAAGTACAGTAATTTTCGTTGAAAAACGGAAAAAAATTAAGGATTTTAATTTAGTAAATAATATAATTCGAAGTAAACTGCCAAATTCACTTGCGGCGTCACACCCGCAAGAGAATTTGGTAGTTTACATGGAATTATATACGTATTTTATGACAATAACCGCAAGTACGTTGTGAGTGTAGCGACACTATCTAAGCGAATGGACTATACCTGTCCTCAACTATGCACAATGTTTTTGAAGACGGCTCTATTAGGGAATGGTTTATCTTTTGTATTTCCCTTATTTTCATCATACTCCGTTCCATCCCTCGGCATATACATTTTTGGCATACTAGATTAAAACATTTTAAAACAAAGCAGAGGGCAGCAGAGCAACGTCTTTAGTAAATAGTGCAATACAAACATTTCACACAATTTTCATTTAAGTAATGAGCACAAATTCTGACTGTATTGTATTGAATTATCCATATACAGTCTGTTCCTATTCAGACTGTCAATGAAAATAACAATTATACCTGACTATAATTGTCTTTGGATAGAGGATGAATCAGTGATGGGAATAATGTTACCTCTAATTACTTAATTAAAAGGGCTGAATATATATTCATCATCATCATCGTATTATACCTAACCTATGCCCGAATAATAATTTCCACTTGAGACACAAACAGAGATTTGGATTTGACGTAACGATAATACTCCTCCCGCACCACTCCATTACCGCAGGGACCTACTCAGTTAAGCACTAGACCTGTAGGTAGGTACACTGTTAGCACCATAATAAAACTTTCAAATTCACCATGATATGCTGAAGTCACGTCCTGATTATTTATTTGCAGTTCCAAGTTTGATCTTGCAACCTGCTTTCCAAAATGTATGAAGCTTATATATTAAAAATGTTTCTGCAATAACATATGGCCAGCTTTTTAAACCTGTCACATAATGACAGTTTTCGGGCAACAGTTGTCTAATTTCGTCTAATTTATATTGTATACCTCCCTATTAAGCGAATCTCATGAAAAAAAGATTGTCTTTAAACCATTAGTAGGACCCAAGTGGACTCTCTTCTTACTTTTCTGAACTTTTACCTTCTAGATCCAAGTCAATTATTTTTTATCAGAAAATACAGTCCGTAAATCACATTGCCAAGGCATCATTCAATTGGCCCCCGTTTTAAACAAGTGATATATGAAACAGAAGTTTCAGCTTTACTTCTATTGTATTTTTTTGTTCTTGGCAACCGGTCCCTTTATTTCATCATAACTTATTGGCCATTATTGGTTAGTTTTCATTAACAGCAGCTAGCAGCCCGCTAGCCCTAGGTACAGATACGTATCATAAACATAGATCTCTAAATAATGTAAAGAAATATCAAAATTTTATGTATGTAAAGTCGCGGTATGTAAAGCTTCATCACTTTAAGACCTTAATAGTGAAATAGCGACAAACCTTTCATACCGCGACTATACTTAATGACTACTAGACCAACATAAATAGTGGCTTTATTTATACAGTTTATACAGTGACACATTTACAAGGATCCTACTATGACTAACCTTGAAATTTATCTTAGTTATGTGTAAAGTCTGTTTCTATTAATTCCGTCACTCTTATAAACAAATCAATTTACCATCATAACTACATATTCACATACATTTGAAGGTTGAGCCTAGTCATATTATTTATTTATACACTTTATCATTGTCTTCATGTCCATTTTAAGGTAGTGTCTCTGTTTAATATTGTATTTTTCGATGAAAAGCACATTCGCTGAAAACGCCATTACACTGACAGAGTCTTGTCATAAAGATTTTTTTTGGAACTATTTCTGTTAAGAAAATGTAGTGACGTTTGATAGATTTGATTGATAAGTGAGGTTTTCGTCTCTGTCGCACCCAGCATAATATGATGATGATGAATATATATTCAACCTTTTTAATACACTAATTAGAGGTAACATTATTCTCATTACTATTTCATCCTCTATCTAAAGACAATTACAGTCAGGTATACTTGTTATTGTCATTGGCAGTCTGAATAGGAACAGACTTTAGTCAAAACTCAATAGGACAGCATTCTTAGTGCAAATTTATTTCAGTAAACAAATGCAAAACAAAAAATGGTTCCCATCTTTAAGAATGTAATCATATGTACATTTATTCTGTTTATTTTAACCTATTAAATCATTAGTCTGATTTGTATCGCGTAAGTCTAGATCGCGAAATGTATGCATATAATGTACGGAGAAATAACGTAGTGTAGTAGAAACTACACGCCGCGTACAACTACTATTACACTACCTAGCCTCCGTACGTAGTAAGTGAAAATGTAAGTACGCAATGTTAGGGCTTTCACCAAGCTTGTACACACAAACAACGTGATTGACCGTCAAATCTAGCCTCCCAGTGGCCTATCTATAAATACACCTATCACTATATATAGAACATATTGGCATGTAAAACAAGATGAAAAAAATATTTACCTTCGACAGGATCCAACTTGCGAAATACCGCAAATATCAGCAGCAGGAACCACTTACGCCAGTGGTAATTGTTCATAATCACATTATTAGATGAAAACATCGCATCTAAAGTCCTGACACTATAAAAAACATATTGACGTGCGACGATCCAACAATTTAGCCATAAATATACTATATAAGCATGGCATATAAGTTTTATAAGCACTCGCTGTCACAACTATCCGTATTTTAACGGTATTAAACTGATTACAAACATTATCTAACTTAAAACATCGGTAAAAAATCGCATGAAAAAAAGTGGTGATAGTGATCACTTCTCCGGTTCTAATGAGTGAATGAATGTAAAGTTGTAAACTGAACTGAAAGAATGGAACAATAGAGTACACATATAAAATTCTACAGATAAGAAAATGGAGTAGAAATTATATGAGTTGATAAATATCAAACTCCAATATGTCCTTGAAATTTGGTATCGAATTTAAAACTTAATTCAAACAAATTAATAATATATATAATATTGGAGTTTAATATTTATCAACTCATATATTCGAATGGGAAAAGTAACACAATATCATTATAAAACCTATCATAAAATGGTATTTTAACATTTTACATAAACCCCTGGGGCCTGTTTTATAAAGCTACAAATTACAATTTACAGGTTACAACTTTCCATTTGACACAACCTTGACCAATGACGACCAGCCATTTGAGCAGTGTTGCCAGTTTAGACCTGTAAAATTGTAACTTGTAGTTTTATAAAACGTACCCCAGCGGCACGTTTTATAAAGCTACAAGTTACAATTTACAGGTTACAAGTTTCCATTTGACACAACCTCGACCAATGACGACCAGCCATTTGAGCAGTGTTGCCAGTTTAGACCTGTAAAATTGTAACTTGTAGCTTTATAAAACGTCTGTATATGACCGCCAATCTATTATATAAAATGCTAAGCTGATTGTTGATATATCAACGCACAGCCCAGACCGCTGGACCTAGAGACTTGAAATTTTGCACATAGATACCTTATATAGTGTAGAGATCCACTAAGGAAGGATTTTTGGAAATTCCACCCCTAAGGGGGTAAAATAGGGGAAAAACGTTTGTATGAAAGTCCGTCAGTATTGAAGTTAGACGCTTCAAATTTTGCGTTTAGATTGGCGATTGAATTTCAACTTATACGTGTCTCAGTGTTTATGATAATTTCAACCCCGAAGGGATGAAAAGGGGTAAAACGGATTGTTAATATATCAACGCACAGCCCAAACCTTAGGACCTAGAGACTTGACATTTTGCACATAGATACATTATATAGTGTAAAGATCCACTAAGGAAGGATTTTTGGAAATTCCAACCCTAAGGGGATGAAAATTTGTATGAAAGTCCGTCAGTTTCAGTTTAAGTTAGACTATTCAAATTTTGTGTTTAGGTTGAAAATTGATATTTAATTTATACATGTTTCAGCGTTTTTGATAATTTCATCCCCGAAGGGATGGAAAGAGGTAAAACTGACTGACTGATCGATCAACGCACAGCCTAAACCGCTGGACCTAGGGACTTGAAATTTGAAGGGAATATTCCTTGGGTACCCTAAGGGTACACTAAGAAAGGATTTTTGGAAATTCATCCCCTAAAGGGTTCAAATAGGGGGTAGAAATTTGTATAGGAGATAAGTTATTTTTAAAATAAGCAGTTTGGAAATTGGTATTTAGGCTACTGATAATAAATAAAAAATACTTCTTTCAGTGATTTAGAAAAAACTACCCCTAAGGGGGGTAAAAGGGAGTTTTAGTTTGTTCCTCCTTCACGCTGCAATGGCGCTGGATGGATTTGGATGAAATTTAGAATGGAGATAGCTTATACCCTGGATTAACACATAGAAAAATCCTATTCCGGAAAATTTAAAGTTTCCCGAGGGAATAACGACAATATCTTTGTGTTTTTTGAAAAAGTCATCATGTGTGTCGTTTTCTTAGGTTGCGTTGACGCAGATTTCGAAAATGATATCAAATTTCGGAATCAAAATGGCCGCCATGATGTTTATTGAAAAAGTCGTCATTGGTATCATTTTCTTACATTTTGGGGACAAAGATTATGAAAATGATGTCAAATTTAGAAATCAAGCTGGCGGCAACTATTTTTTGAAAAAGTTGTCACGGGTAACAGTTTTTGGGGACGCAAATAATTACTAATATAGAATAAGATTAGTAATTATTTGACAAAATTGCGCAATTGAATAATTTATTTCTCCTATGGCTTTTGCCATCCAGTGTGACAACATGAGACAGGCTTTGTACCTACATTCAGTTTCGTTAGTCTATATCAAAAGGAGCGGTGTCAGATTGAAGTTGTCAGCGTTGACATATCCCGATTTCAACATTTTTTTCCGCTATTTTCAATACTATTCACGGCGTATTAATTCTACGGCTGTTATTTAATATTAGGGCGGTTATTATGATCACTTGAAAATAATTACTGACAGGCATTTAATTTTTCGGCGAATTGGTCGGTTATTTAATTCTAAAATATCATTTCAAACAATACTCAAGGGGTAAAAAAACTATACATCGATAGGTATACATAATATTGCTGTACAAAGGAAATCCATACTAATATTATAAACGTGAAAGTAATTATGTCTGTCGTCTGTCTGTTTGTTATGCATTCAAGGATAAACCGCGGAACTGAATTAGATTAAATTTGTATCTCAAAAATCACCCCTAAGGGGATGACATTTGGGATGGTAGTTTGTATGACAATTTGGTCATTTATGTTATTTTTCTTAGTTGGAAACGTGGTAATTGGTGATTAAGCTACTGTTTAATACTATTTAACACAAAAAAAAACTTTCATTGATTTCCGTAAAACTCAGGCGATAAATGGGGAGTAGAAATTTGTATGGGAGATATCGAAATGGCTACATTAGGAAATTGATATTTAGACTACTGTTTATAAATAAAATATACTGCTTTCAGCGATTTAGAAAAAACTACCCCTAAGGGGGTAAAAGGGGGTTTTAGTTAGTTACTCCTTAACGCTGCAACGGCTAGATGGATTAGGATGAAATTTAAAATGGGTGTAGCACCCTGGATTAACACATAGAAAAATCCCATCCCGGATAATTTAAAAGTTCCCGAGGGAATAACGACAAAGTTTGGTGTTTTTTGAAAAAGTCATCGTGGGTGTCATTTTCTTAGGTTGCGTTGATGCAGATTTCGAAAATGATATCAAATTTGGAATTCAAAATGGCCGTCATGATGTTTATTGAAAAAGTCGTCATTGGTATCATTTTCTTACATTTTGTGGACGCAGATTATGAAAATTATGTCTAATTTAGTATTCAAGATGGAGGCCATGATCTTTTTTAAAAAGTGGACATAATTGTCATTTTCTTAGATTTTGAGGACGCAGATTTCGAAAATGATGTGAAAGTATAGGTAGAAATTCAAAATTGCAATTCAAAAAAAAAAGACAATTGTCTGTCGTCTGTCTGTTTGTTACGCTTTCACGGATTAACCGCAGAACCGAATTAGATTAATGGGCATTGGGTAAATTTGTTTGAAGGATATAATTCTTTGTTTTTTCAGCGGCCACTGATGATGTTTGGGAGTTCCGCCATTTATAATGATAGATACCTACATTATAATTAGTATTAAGACTCATAATATAATATATGTAATATTGAACTATGATGGATATTTTAAGAGCAACCTAACTATCATGGGAGGGATGGTGCTTTGAGACGGCGAATTTAGACAGATTCTCATCTACAGGTGATAACTAGGGGCACACCAGTGGATAAAATAAATGCATTTCGGCATCTACGATATGAGTATATATATAAAAAATTAACCTCACTACAAATATGCCAGGAACTACGAGTACACCATGATACACTGTCGGGGCAATATATCCGGCAGCTCTACTAAAAATGGTCGAAGATCGTATGGCGAGAGATAGTAACGATTTGAATACATTAAACCGCGAATTCTGTAATATTGTACAAAACACAGATGATGTGAAAAATAACGTGTACCCCGATCTAAAAAACAATATAAAGAATAGATAATGTTTGGGCGAGAGGGCGATATTAGCACCGACAAACGATATTGTCGGGCGGATAAATATAAAAATATCTCTCATGTAGAAGCGATGTTGTGGAGAATCTCTTGGTAGACAATGTCATAGACACAGAGCAAGTCACGTCCTACCCTTAGAGTTCCTGAACTCTTTCGAGGTATCGGGAGTGCCCTCCCGTAAGAGTTAATGGTTAAAGTTGGTGTTCCGGTAAATTTCGAGCTCAATATTACATGTGTTTGAAAGATCATTTTTGCCAGGGAGGACGTCAAACTATAGAATTACTTAAAACTATTAATTTACTTAACTGCGATAAACAAGTTCTACGCGGACGAAGTCGCGGGCAAAAGCTAGTGAAGATATCAAAATTAACGGAAAAGGTTTTTCATTTAGCAATCTTGCCTTACTCTTCTCTCACAGTTTGTTATTTATACATAAATAAAGCATTTATTATAAGAAAAAAGTCCAAAAAGCCACTTAGATCTCAAGAGAGCTATATTGTTTTTTTATGTGTTGTTACCGTTTCCTGTCACCGGGGGCGCCATCAGGCCCGGCAATGCTCCCGCGCACCGATAGATATTCGTACTCATACAATTATTTATTAATAACTGTTCGATTATATATAAATTATTTAATGTTAAATTTATAGACTGATTTATTATACGTTATCGATTATTTGATGCATTGTATTATAAGTGGATGGTACTTTGACTCGATCAGGCCTATTGCTATTGTATAAGATTAATATAAAAAGAGTGGTGGGTCGTTTTAAAACGTTCTTACTGATTCTGGCTTGCTGTTGTAACGCTGTCCAAATACGTTAAAATATACGGTGTGGAACGAGCTGAATTTTGTATTCGTCAAAACCCCTGTCTTCCATCCTGACCCAATAAGTGTCTTAATAGTGTACTGTAAATTTTGTGAGGAAGAAAGTGTAAATCAAACACAATCTTTGATTTTGTGTAGGGAATGCAAATTAACCGGTTACTAACCGTTTTTGTATGAAAATAACCGGTTAAAATCGGTTAAAACCGGTTATTTGCATTCCCTAATTTTGTGTCATGTTTTTCAAATGACCGGTGAGTAAAGCCAAATAATATTTTTTTAATTACTTAGTTTTTTATAATTATACGAAGTTTAAATTAATAAATCGTTTTAGATCATGTATATGTATTGTAAGTTGTTATTTAAAAATCTTAATAATGTGGTGACTGGTGCGTAATATTTCAGGAGCATCTATTGCTACCACACGCAGTTTAGCTCGTGACACAGTTCTTACTAAAACTTAGAAAAAAGAAATAAAAAAATAATGAAAAGGAAATAAAATTAAATAGAACGATCTTATTCTAATGGTTGATTTACATAAGTCCAGCAAAAGCATGCCAGTAGAAGTAGGTTCATTGCGTCGTTACAATAGCTCTTGCCTCAAACGTGAAAACCAACTTCAATGTATTTCTACTGGCATGCTTTTGGTCCAATGTAAATCAGCTACAGATATAAATACACATAGATAACGCAAATGCATCTACTTCACGTGTCTGAATCCGTACTTAAACCCCGACCAAGCGTAGGGGTTGGTCATCGCTACTGACGTTCCGCGCGCCGGTGCCGTTGTTGCAGCCGGTCAGCCGTGAAAATTAAGAAAATGCCTTGTTGCGTGATAATAATCTTCAATAGCCAAATAAATAGACGACTTTGAATCTATTTTGAGCGGAAAACGGAAAATTCTCTTCTCTTGGTGGGTCCCAGTTGGTAGCAAAAAGTGACACGGTTGGTTTTCATACAGATTGAGGTGTTTACGTTAACTATGTGTATTTGTATCTGTGAAATCAGCCATAAGGGCCGGCACAGACAGCCCGCATTTGAACTGTAACCCGGCTGCAAAATGGCAGTTCGAGTGCAGTAGACGTACGTAGGTACGTTTTGATGCAATTAGAGCGGTTCCGCACTACGTCCGATCCGAACCCGTGAAAACACGGATCTATAGAGAAATCGGATGACGGATGGCTTCCGTCATCCAATTTCTCTATGGATCCGTATTTTTACGGGTTCGGATCGGACGTAGTGCGGAACCGCTCTAACATAAACTGCATCAGAACTGCGATTTTGCAGGCCGTATGTACCGGCCCTAAATTCGAGATTCTCTGTGCGAAATGTAGCTATTCGTTCATTCAGTTCAGTATGTATCAATCCGATTTCATTCACTGTAAAAGTTTTCCATTTTGATATGTACGAATAAATAATGTATCTGTGATTTCGACGCTAACTAAGCTAAGGCACCGCAAGACTAACGCCGCTAACGGTGAAAACTTCTTGTATTGTGGAGATTTCACTTGGACGTACTTTATGTTTTATTTATTTTAGTTTTATCGTTTTAGTAATCAGTGAACTTTACGGCAACCAACTTTTAGGTCAGTATAATAACTGTTACATATCTGCAGTTTGTTAGCATCACCACGCCCTAGAAGCAAGGGTGGGGCCTGCAATAATTTGTATTCTATGGTGCGTGACCCAAAAAATAGTAAAATCGTTTACCCTAAAACAATAAAATAAATTAGATGCAAGCACCAACTGTATAAAGCTGACTTAATTTTCTTTCTTCAACAGGTTTGTTGTTAAGACCATGTCGGCTTCTGATCTTCCCAATTACTTTGCAGGGAACGGAACTTACAAAGCCATTAACCCTATATTGTCGAAGGTGGGAGATTTCACGCCGTTTTATATAGCTATTGCCATCAGTACCATCATTTTGGGCTCTATAATCATACTTAACATTGTCTGTTGCTGCTCACGTCACTCTGAGTACTGGCTGGATAGACATACTGGTGAGTGGGAAATTTAATAGTAGTTTATGTGGCTGGTGCATAATAAGAGGCATTAAAGCACGAGTGTGGTTTTACTATCATCTATAATAAGATCACACAAGTGTTTTAATGCCTAATTATGTATAGCCGCATACATAACTTTATCATAAGTTTTCTATAGAATGTTCAGATATGGCCTGTATTATTATTAAGTTAGTGTTACTGTTAACTAGTTTGTAGTACCAAAGCTTAAAAAAAACTTTATTTATAATGTACAGATATGGCTTGCATTTTCAAGTTAGTGGTACAGTATTACCGATACTTTAATGTTTAGGTACCGACACTTTAATGTAAAGATTACGATGCACTATATATTTTAATGTGAACATTAAGATGCATCCACAGATACAGGTTTCTTAATATAGGCAATTTGTTTATCGCTTCTGAACATATTGTAGGGAAGTTATGATATGGATGTAGATAAAATAATTTATACATCTACAGGATGATAGGTTTTTGATTGGTTATATTTCTTTAAGACATATTTGCAGTACTAAAAGTCATTAAGTACCCTATAATTGTGACTGACTAGTTACTCGCCAATAGTAACAAAGGTTTTAAAAGTATTTAATGTTCGGGTAAAGTCAATTAGACTAGCATACGAGTGTATGAGAGCATGTAAGAGAGAATTACTAACCCAAAAGGTTATTTTATGTGCTGTTGCACTGTATGCACATAATAAACTTCAACTATATCTTCTTTAATACTTGAACTCGACAGAAAGTACTAATGCATATTTTAACAAGTAATTTACTCATTATTAAAGTCCAAACGCACTAAAAAGGCATCTAAACAAACCATTTAAATAACACCTAAAATGTTTTGTTGTACAATGAAAAACATACTTATAATTGTAATAAAAATCATGTTACTTATAATGTAAAAAAAACAGACTTTAGCTAACTGCCGAAGGAGCCTCCTCCTTAATTACAATGTGTAATGTGTTTCACAGCCTATATGTTTCACCAATGCTTATGTTATGTTAGGTTTCTTATGTTTAAGTTAATTAAGTTGGTGGAGGTGCTCTTTTTATTCCAATAAAATATTTTTATTATTATTATTATTCTAGATATTTATTTAATTTTCTGTACATTAGGTTTTTTATAACAAATATTCAAATATAAAAGTAAAATAACAATACTAATACAAAAAAAATAGACGTTATAAAAAACCTAACCTACGAGTGCCGCTGGCAGCGGGGCAAGGCTCAAGCTACCGGTGGTTAGGGCTGCAGAGAGAGGAACCTCCTCACAATACGTGCCGTGTCGAGTAGTACTGCCTTCTGTATCTGGCCCTTGATCCAGCCATCTAGCGAGAGTCTCTTGAGGTGTTGGTCGAGACTCTTCGCTATAAGACCGTTTGCCGAAACAACTATCGGGACAATGATCGTTGAGTCAACATCCCACATGGCGGTCACCTTATTATTATATGTATGTTTGTTCCTTTGTGTCACTATAAAAACTAAACCCGTTGTCCGATTTCGATGATTCTTATGTCAATCGATTTGTCTTAATCTGGAGATATGACAGTAATCAAAATTCAATATGGCGGCAACCAGACAAAAATGTGCAAAAAAAAAAAGTCGACCAGGTATGACAAGTGGGATATCATTGAATAAGGATTTAAAAATCATCATTTGTTCATTATAATCATTTTTCATTTTGAATGATCATTTAGGATTTGAAGTGGTTTTCATAAAATTGCTGCCCTTTATATTCTTCCATATATTAAAAAACTTCTACAATATTTAACTAAAATAAAAATAAACTTATACTAAACGTCGAAAACCACTTCGAAAATTCTGAAAAAAAACAAGATTTTTAACATATGGAAGAATATGAAGGGGTGCTCAATAAATATATAGAAAAAAAACATATTTTTATACATTTTAAGCACCTCAATGCATATATCTGACCATACATACCTATCATACTAGTTACACCTTTATTTTTCAAACTGTTTTATCCCATTTTGTACAGAATTTTTTCTTGCACTTAAAATGCTAAAATAACTTCTTTGCTTCTTACAGGAAACCGCTGGATTGTATCCATTTGGTCGGCAACACCCCACAAGCAACCACCTCTTGACTTTACAGAGTTAGAAAGTAACTACCAACCAGTTCAGTACATTCCACCGTACACGACAGAGTATCACGAGGAGCACCAACGCGGTGACGTACCACCATCAGTCTCTCAGCAACCTCTCACTTCATCTCAGGCCTATTTGGAATTGCATAAGCGAGAAAGTGATATATAAACATGGCATTTTTAATGTTGTATCCAGCGGTTGCTGTACTGTCTCTTTTCATTCTTCTGGTTATTATATTGATGTTTAGGTTTGGCGCAAAGTGTTGTAAGTTAAGACACCACACATTGCCTGTCCAACATGCTGTCGTCCAAGGGTATTGGAGAGAGGATGAAGCTTATGAGCAGAAAGTGTCCTACGCATGACAGGCGATAGGGAATTTGCAATTAGTAGCATTAGATAAGGTTTTATACTTGGATATCAATCAGATTTCTTTATTTTATTGCAGTCTTAATAGATCCATTGGAATTAATCAATCGCATAGATAGATAAAGATGAATCAGAATCCTGTCTTTGCAATTACTTAAGATACTGAATTTTATACAGAATATTCTTTAAAAAAAAAGAAGACATTCTTAACTAGAAGTCAAAAGAATAGAAGGTTTATTACTCTGTATAGGTAAAAAACTTAAATAAAGCTCCTCGTCAAATTTCAAATATAGAATGTCGAACGGTCTTTACAGATGTGTTACTACTACATGCAAGAGGAGCTTTACTTAAGTTATTTACCTATAATCTTCTCTTTATAGCATTGTCAATTTCATTAGACATGAAATATTTTCATCTGCTAACTTTTACTTTACATATTATGTTATATCTCACACCTGTAGCTTGATATATCCATTGTAGCATCCAATCCCTTAATGCACACATGAAGTATTAGGTCGAATTAACCATATTATTGAAACGCTAGAACTCATTGTGTAAGATGTTACATTATGAACAACATGCTTCATTGCGTTCTCCACTATGCTTTGTGTCCGCTGTGCGTTAGTGTACATACACCCTTTAGGTTGGAAACTTCTTAAATTGTATACTACCCATTACTTAACTTCATTTGTTTAAGTATTTAACAAAATGTAACCAAACCAACACGGCACTGTTGAACGCCGAATTAAAACGGATTGGTCTGCATCTATTGGCCCACAAACTGTATCATGTGGTTCTTTTTGTTTTTAGATAATTAAGATTTAATAGTCTGATGGTATTCCGTGGTGAAATCTTACCAATCGATAATACATGTTCGGTTAATTATAGAGTTCACAATACCCACTACATACTCAAAAATCTAATTAAAGACCAAAATCTGACAGTTCCCATCTTGATTATTTCGTTATTTTAACATTATTTTATAAAAATATGAATGAGAACTCGTGTAACCAGTAATGTTAGGGTAAGTTTTATTGATAAAAATACCTACACTTAAATGCAGTAATCACAGCGAATGTGCGCCCGTTGAGGTTAGGATATTGATCTTAAATAAGATTTTCGAGTATAGTTAGGTGAAGTGGAATTTAAATTTTGATACAATTTTTTACCGAGTCCCATATAATTTATGAGATGAATTATGCTATTTGATCCATTACGTATGTATTCAATTATGACATATTAAAACTATAATTTAAGATTAACTGAAAATGCTGCCATTTCGTGCCTATGAATTGTACTCCGTCCTTCAAGATCTGATAGATTAAGATTAGATATTATGTAGATTTATATTTTTATGCGACATTTTTTTTATTTTTTTTTACACAATCAAAGCAATGTAGACTGTTTGTATTAGAATAATAAATACTTTCTTTACCAAGTGAAATAGCAGAGAGGGTTCTTAATTTATAATAAAGACCTGATGATGTATGGGTCGATTCAGAAGAGCTGCTATGAATGGTATGAAACAAATAATGTGGTTATGCCATTTTATACATAGATAGAATTCCATATGCTAGTTGTAGTTATTTTAAACAATCTATTTATGTGCATCTTTTGGAAAAACCTGTTCATTGATCACTTGTAACTTCCAACCCAGATACTGGCAGAATTGTCCTACTAGACAGGTAGCCATGATATCAAAGAATTGAACTTGAATTTCAAAACATGTATTCGTTTTATAAACATATAATTAGGGTTTGCAATCCGGATCCATTTTGTATGGGAAGATCCGGATCTTCCCGTACAAAATGGATCCGGATTGCAAACCCTACATATAATTAACCAATTCAACCCATTTGTAGTATCTCTTTTGAATCATCCGGTAATCTGTCTAACCTCGTAAGGCCCTGCGTACAAAAATTGTACACAATACGGTCATTGAAATGAAGATCCACTACAAAGGTTACAAAGTTGAATTTCCCTTGCTTTTATGACTAAGAATTAAATGAGCCGTAATAGATTCATATTTTATTGGTAAATTGCGTTGTATGCTGGGCCTTAGGAAGTGCTATAAATCATGTTCGGCTGTCTGCTGTAGTTTATCTTGAAATAATTTTAAATGTCTTTGTGAATGACGGAATCCAACGCCAACTTAGGTCTGTATTCCACATTATTTTAACCCTTGGCCACATTTGGCTACGATATCGTAATTAGATTGTTGATATTACGATAGTTCTTATTTACCGCCAACAGTGTTATTACGATACCCGAAGCTAGATGGGCTAGCACTTGTATTTTCTTGCTTACTGCCGTAATACCAAAAGGGGTTAACTACACAGTAATAGTATAAGCATTTTGAATTTAATGTGATCACCAATAGAGTACAAAATGCTTTGACTACTAAATTGCAGTTAGCTGTTTTCTTTTTTATTACGGCAGCGTCTCGTGAACTTGGGCTAGCCGTTCTGTCCCCTATTTCACAATGGCATTGATATTTCAGTGCACATGGCGTAGCTAATATGAAGTCTATTCATGTGAGAACTTATGTATACTTTGCCATGTATACCGAATTGCCACCGACCACGTGCCATGTCAAGATGTTGAAGTAGGGGGCTGGAATCCTACTCCAAGTATAGAATTATGATGAGTGAAAGGCGAATAAGACTTGTGTGAATTTAATTTAATCTTCATCGAGCAATGTAGCGATTCAAACTAGCACTTAATTATTATTTTAATGTTCAATTATGATAATTTTATGCGATGCATTTATTTTGTATAAAAATTTATATCCGTCCAATAAATTAGTTTACTATTTTTTATTTTTCTATTTTGACATCCCATTTTTTAGAAACCTATATCATCGAACACCCTTTAACTGACGCCGTCATTCCATAAGGATTTAGTATTTCACCAATTTTGTCTGTTTTAGGTAAGTACAGTCTGCCTTATAAGGAGCTCCACTTTTTAGTAACTCGTGGCTTTAAATCCTCAGCGCCCTTAACGCCGCAGTCTCATGCACCTGCCGCAGAGGTGGTCTCGAAAATTTACCCTTAAATTTCTCCTTGATTTTGAACTCAAATTCCGAGATTGTGATGAGCTAGATGTAGGATGCACACAAGGTAACAAACGGCTCAAAATATTTCCTATAATAGCACACTGTAACGGTAACGAGTAATATAATTTTTTATCGACTGAAAATAATACATTAAGAGTTTAACACCTAAGTGCGTCGCAGCCCCGGATCTTCATTTATTTTTTAGGCGGGGCAAAAACTGAAAAATGCCGCCCCCGCCCATTATATTAATTTTTACCTTTATCATCATAATTTCAGCTATCAAAATATGTCCACTAATTGATTGGCATTCCGAATATAATGCATCCATCGCTGTTCCTTCTGTGATAAGCCTATTTATTTACAGAGACATGAACTTGTAGGATATATATTTTATACACAGCACAGGATAGGATTTAAAATAAAAATATGTATGTATATTATTCATTTGTGAATTGAAATTACAATTTTGCTCTTCGAGTTTTTTGTTCAGCAAATAAATCTATGGACATGTCATAATTTAACTCGTGTGCAATTCGATTTTCTTGAAGAAGATTTTTAAATTTGTTTTATGTTTGTTTTATTTGTGTCGTAGAAACTTTCAATTTGTAGATAATTTTGTCTCCTAAAAGATTGCAGAACTTCAGTTTGCGCTAAAATGCACTAAAACGTAAATATGGGAAGAAAACTGGAATGGGAAACAATTTTTGACGTTAGCACTCTATATATGATTCCATATATTCTTTCCTAGAGGTCGTGGAAAAAATATTTCATGTCAAAAATTACAGGAAATTTTGTGGTCTACAAAATTGCCCAAGTACAGTTTACCCTAAAATGCACTAAAACGTAAATATGGAAGGAAAACTAGAAAAAAGTAGCAATTTTAACGCTAGCTCCCCATAGACGATTCCATTTCTTCGTCCCTAGGGATCGTGAAAAAAATCTTTGAACCTAAAACTTTTAGCAAATTTTGTACTTTCCAATGTTGCTGAACCATGATTAGCAAATTTTGTACTCTACAATATTGCAGAACCATGGTTAGCACTAGAATGAACTTCAACTACAGTATCGGCAAAAAACAGAAAAAGTGTCAGTTTTTGCAAGATGGCGGAGAATTAAATAGAGCTGGAGGGACGAAAAATTTGGGTTAACATGGCTATATTGTCCTTTACAACTTATTAAAAAACCATAACAATCGGACCTTTTTTAGGGTACCGCAACAACGATTTACAAAATATACGACGAAATTTTTTTGTACGGGCTGCACTTTTTCCGGTATAGCATACTTCCGGTTCAAATTTCGGAATGGCGACAGGCAGATCCGTATTCTACAGGGTCAAAACCTTCGGATAACGTTTTCACCCCATGTGTTACATGATTTGCCGCTTGCAATGGTTTAGAGACGCGTTTTTCAGTTTTGGGCCTAGTCTAATAGGTTAAAGGAGAAGCGATGCAACACGAGCGTTGCCGGTGCGTTGCGTCATCGCAATGCTGTGATTTCAACATGAGCGACGCAAGTGTTTCAACGCTTCGTGTGGCATGTTGTTCTAATTTAAGTATGTACAACGCAGCGGCGACGACGCAACGCTCAGGTAACGCTCGTGTAGCATCCCTCTTAGTAATGACCTGCGTCGGGTTACCTTTGTTTCGGCGAAATATGTTTGCCAAATTGTATTGTTTCCCAACCGTTTCATTTGCCAACCCGCTTTGTTTTCTGTAACCGTAAATATTTCAGGATTTTATAAAAACGATCCCATCCTGACGGTTCTACACGATGGTACTGAAATAATTACAGTTACCGAAAAAAATTGGGTTGGCAAATGAAACAAAATGGGTTGGGAAACGACACATTTTGGCAAATATTTCGGCCAAACGGCTGGCTCCCGACTGTGTCTTTGACAAACGCGCATTCAAAGTTTTTTAGGGATTACCTTATCATTATTTAGGGTAGGGGCACCAAAAGATGAACGACACCCAAAATTTGAACACTCGATCGAAATAATCACATAATTAAATCGTGACAAATGTTACATAGTTCGGAATTTATTTTTCTTAAACAGCAACTCTTTGCTTACACCTCCATTAAATCTTAACATAGTATTATATTATTTGTGGCCGTGATCGGTCGTTGTTCTTGAGCTTCCCGCCGAAAACGTCGATAGTATGGGAAAATACATAAGTATAGTGCTCTCCAAATTTAAGCTTTTAATTTCGTATAAAATTCAATAATTGACAGTCTTAGACGAATTTGCTTGGTATGTATTCTTGATTAATTACTCTTTTATTGGAGTTATACGATATTTCTTTTTTTTGTTAGTTAACGAGAATAAGCCGTTCAAGTAATGGTTTCAAAAATGTATTCCTAAGCCAATACTTGAACGGTGTTCAGCTACTAGGCAAGGCGTACTTTTTTTAAAGCTTCTTAATAAATCGTACTGAAATGACAGATGAAAAGTTTAGAACTTAAAATGATCGTTAAATGCTCTTGTATTTTTAAACCAAAAGATGAACATAGCTTTTGATGTCTAAGCCAATGATTTTGGAGTTTCAATTACTATGAAAACTATCACTGTTCAATAAAAAATGTGTGCCTAATACTTGAACGAATTAAATTTACTAGTTCATGTTTTGGATTCTATTCCAATATGTGAACACTTAATTGATTTGGTTCGTTCATTTCATAAATTGTGTGCCCTAAAGTTGAACTGAGTAAATTCAGTCGTTCAACTTTTAGGCATAGTTTTATAATATGAACACTACTAGTATTTATGGAAATTTTTACTAATATTATAAATGGGAAAGTAACTCTTTTTGTCGGTTTATCTGTTTGTCAAAAGATAAGTAAGTAGTTTTGCTAATTATTATTGATAAAAATACTAATTCGATGTTTTTATGACACATATAAGCATAAAAAATAGGAACCTCATGTACGTAAGTAATATTAAATAAATGTAAACAATAAAAAAAAATCGTTAAATTGCATTTTATTTCTAAAAGTGCCTTAGAATTACAATGATATAGGTTTTTTATTATGTTAGTTCAACTTTTGGGCCCAAACCGTTCAGAATTAGGGCACGCTGTTCATCTTTTGGGCAAATCGGTGCATTTTTGGTTTCAACGATTTTTAGAAAAATACGGTCATATAATAACAGGCTTTATAATAGTCATTTTCAATCTAGACCATATACTGTACCACATAAAAAAAAAATTAGGGTGAAATTTGTTAATTTCACTGAGAATAAACTGTCTAAAGTTGGTGTAGTCGCTTAATCGTTCATTTTTTGGTGCCCGTACCTTACTTAGCGTGTTTACCACTCCGTAGAAGTCGTTTATCGCTATTCCAGTGAATATTCGAGTGGTGTGGGGTTGTGCGCGCTCGGTCACTGAGCGGATCGCTCCAAACTAGTACAATCGCTGTAATGTACTAACTAATTCGGTCTTTTTTTTTTTAGTACACTAGTACACTGAAAGAAACTAGGTCTGTTCATGCTCCTTTGACCGAAAGAATGGCCGGCTTTGCTGTCAGTGTCACTGCCTGCTCTGTACGGTTCTTGCTCCGCGTGTACTAAATGATCTAAGAGCAGAAACTTCACGGAATAGTTCGTTCTAGTACAGTGACGGGAATTAATTCTTTTTGGCTCTTAGTACATGTACTACACAACCCTAGAGTGGTGTGGACGTTGAGCCGAGCGTTACAAAGCTTACACTCTACTCGACGTTCGCGCCGAATGCTCTGCTCTCACTGGGGACGCTCCGGACGCTCCTTATGAGCAAGGATAAAGTTCAAAGTAGCAATATACCGTGCAGGGTGGTAACACTCGTAAGTGGTAAAGTACCGGCATTACGATGAACTGAACGCGAACCCTTAGCCAGTGGGACCCTGTGAGGATAGTAAAAAGCAATGGAATATAGAATTACCACATAATGTTTATTATATAATCAGAACCTGCATTTACTTAACCATACAGTACAGCTTTATAACCCGTGGGCAATTACAATTCCTTTATATTATAATGGACTTAAAAATGCAGTAGATAATCTAAGAAGTTTTATAGGTAAATACTACAAGAGATAGAAAGTTTCATTATGGTTCTTCTAGTTAGATACATCGAGGATGAGTAGGTATAAAGAACGCCTCTACACTTAAATATGGTATTGGGAAAAGTGCGCTGGTCTTTACAATTTTGAGACATAATAAAACACAGCGTTTTTCAAATTTATTATAAAACTACGTACTTATTCCTTACAACAAAATCGGACCTGCTAGTTCGGTAAAATCAATTTAATCGCACCTTTAGCGACTTTCCAAGATAATAAATAATTTCACTGTTTTCTTGCGATCTTAGAAATAATCCTGAGTTATGTCATGGTACAAAACAAACACTAAATTAAATTAGATATTAGATATGTACATCTATGTATTTACATTGTTACACGAAAAAGACACAAACTGTCACATGAATCCGAAAATTATCTTGCACTTTTTTTAGAGATAGGTACATCATATTTTCTTACAGTAACTTTTAAAATACAGTGAGCAAAGATAGGAGCTGACATGTTAGAAAATTAGCTAAGTTTGCTATAAACTCATTATCTAGGTACTTCTATTTACTAAAAACGAGGTTTAGGTACATTTAAAAACCTGAAACTTCGATACACTTACTTGAATAAAATTGTGCACTAATCGTAATGAAAACTAGTATTGTCTTAAATGACGAAACGTTAACTTATTATTTACCGTTACGTACCTTTTTAAATCTTTGATATTTCTACTTATTACAAACACCATACGAGGGTGGGAGGGCAGAGAAATATATAAATTAAAGAAATGCAGATAAGGGAAAATGAATAGATAACTAAAAGCGAGAAAACAAATGTTAAGTTCAAACATAAGAACGTGGAAGTTTAGAAATTCAAGGTTTACTTCAAGCCGCACTTCACAGTGCTATTTTTCGATTTTATGAGTTTCATTTTTTCTAAATTCTTTATTTCTTATGACTCAGGCGTGACCCTACGAGAGTTTCAATTCAAGAGACTCGTTTGTTTTTTTAAATTGGTCGCGACTCCTTTGAACGACTGAAGAAAGCGAAAAAAATATCTTAAACAGCCTAATCTCACTTATTTATTTGCCTTTCAAAGTCTCATTCAATGATATAATATAAAAAGAGGTAGATATGTTACCTATACGGTATTCCGCGTGTAAAATGGCCCGGCTTACGCACACATAATCAGTAAATATTGCAATTACACACTAATTCATAAATGACAAGTGAAAGCCGGATGGTTGCTAATTTCCGTGAGCGAAACAGAGACGGGTGTATGTTGCTCTGCAGACTAGTTCACGGTTCCGTTGACGGCGCAAGACTAAGTAAAGGTGTACCAATTGGCTTGGTTTTAGGGTGCCACTATCGAAGTGCGTAAAACATATCTACCTCTTTTTACTATATTATATCATTGGGCTCATTTGTGATGTTTTCTCCCTGACTTGGAGTATATTAGACATATACTGCTAATTTCAAAAGTTATAATTACATCGATTTAAAATTTGCTAATCTATTACATACTTGTAACCATAATATCAGTCTAATAAAGAGAAGTTGATAGGTAAATATAGATCTTTATGCCAGTTACCTTTGTGGGTACAGGATTCCACGATGTCACCTACGTACCTATGTGACAACTGTGAAATACATATTTAAATAGACATTCACACGAAATTCTTATCGTATACATTAACTGCTCTTTCCAAAGAATGACTGGGAAATTAATAGCATAAAAAAACGCAAAAAATGCATAAGCGCAAATATTGAGTCGAAATGAGATTCAAGGATTTTTTGTTAAAATAAATAGAATTAAAAATAAATTATCACTAGTAACAGTTTCCTCCCGTTGATCTTCACGTGTTGACTTCATACCATCACCTGTAGAAAACACAATAAGCTATGAGATATTATCTAGGTATTAATATTTACTAACCTTCACAACCTTCATTTAAAATAATGTCGCTTTAAATCGCGTGCTGTTTCTTTCTACCTTGGTGTATTAGAAATTGACAGAATAAGGTACCTATCGTAACGGGACATTAGTGCTAATGAACTTTTCTAACTCTATGTGAACCAAATTGCCGTAGAAACATTTTTATGGAGTCCATAGGCCGGACGATATGGGTAGGAATTAAGGGTGGTTTTTACTCAATCGGAACTGAGCAGAGAAACAGTCCGCGCTAGCGGTGAAAACGAACAATTAAATTGGACATGTATCCATTTCGGGAAATCTGATTGGTCTTTTCTTCTTTTTCCTCTTTTTCTCCGCTCACTGGCCCTAACAAGATGCATTCGGCGAACGTTATCGCTATCGAAAATGTATACGATCGAAGTAAACTGCCGGCCGGTCGCTTATTCAATTCTATACAATGTTATAGTTTTCGAAAATCGATCGAAGTGACGTTGCGTAAACAAAAGAATGGGTCATAGTAATGACTATTATTATTATTGGCGTCAATATTGACAGACCGTAATTTACGCACCGTTTAGCTCTGGTGTGGTCGCTCCCTAAAGCGGCGAGGTAAGTAAAAAGAGGATTTGACTGCAGTCGAAATTAAATTTTCTCATTGTGATTATTCATTCGTTGTTAATACAATGTAGTGTTTTAATATAATATTGAACCAAAACAGTGTCTATTTAGTTAATTATTATTCTGCAATTGAACCGGCGAGTCGCCACGTCTAGCCTTGTCTCGTCATGTCTCTTTTCACCCTGCAGGTGGAAAAGCACCTTAATACTTATGACTGGCCACATTAAATGATGAGTACCAAACTAAAAACTTTCGAGTACAAAGATATGTAAACAATTTTGCATCTTACTCCTTTGATATAGGTACTCGTAAGGTGCAAAAGTGTACCTATATACATATCATTGTACTCGACTGCACCTCCTCGCTCGTTTTCGTTCTTGTTATGTATAGGTACCTATTTCCTTGGTCGTTTTTTTTTAAATTATATTCTTACCTACCTCGGAGAAATTACAGCAAAATCCAGTCTGACTAATGCCCATCGAGTGTCCTGTTCACTGAGGAGAAAAATATTGACAAGCGTTATTTTAGACCCTTCATTATTAACATAACAGTGACAGGTGACAATTAAAACACATTGCAAAGTCTTCAAGTCCCCAAGTGACAGGGATTAATATATCACACAATTGTCACCTGTAACTGTCATTATCAGGTAAATAAAATTGAGAGTCAGAACGGCAGTTTGTCATTAAAGAATCTGCCTAGTTAACCCTCTGAAAGCCATTTTGACAACATTTTACGTGCTCCAGACAGCGAACCAATGCTTAAACATATGTAAAATGCCTTCATAATTTTACAATCGTGCCTTTGGTTGCCTGACAAGCATGATCCTTAACTTGATTTGGCTTCTTTTTAAGCATTTGTTCACCTTCGCCATTATACGCTAATTAAAGACTAGGGGATGGCGGGATCATTAACTTTAGAAGTCGCCATGACGTTCGCGAAACGATCTAGAATAGTGGTTTCCAAAATATTTTTGCCCAGCAGCGTTGTCTCTGTGTTTCTAGCTCCAATCAGTTTAAGGGTCAATACTTTCGGAAACACTATTCTAGGAAAATTAAAGTAAAACAGTCTGTATGAACAGTGTGAAATGTGACAACATTCGCTTAAATCACCTAAAATAGCTTTCGCAAGAGCGCCATATCTATTAATCCTTATACTTGTCTTATTAAGTTAAATTGATTATAACCTAAATTCTATAGGGAATTTACAATGATTGGTCGCCTGTCTTCATATTCGTAAAAGCCGAAATTTTGAGGTTAGAAATCTGTTTAGGTAATAAAACAAGTATGGATAAATTGTTGCATTCAATGGAGTATGCTTACAGCTTTTCTTGTCCGAGAGTCGATTCTTCCTCCTCTCGCGGGTAACAGGCCGGCGCTTAGACGTTGCCGAACGGACGAGGCTTTCTATTATCTCGTCGTCAGCTGATATATCTCCACTGAAAAAAACGGTATGTAATGTAGTTTTGGTATTTTTTTTACAGAAAACTGTAGAGATGGTGCAAGATCTTTCCAGGGGAGAACTATTATTACCACCCCAGGCATCTTCATCAGGGAGATAATGATACTGATGATTGGTCAACTAACTAAAATGCAGACAGAAATGTCACAAATGTAAGGATTAAAGTGGATGTGGATATTCAGTTTCTATAGTAAGTAACTTGGTGTTCGAAGGTGCTGATGTGTCTGACGCTAAAAGATTACCAAAGAGTATTATTTAAAAAGCCAAAATCCCCGGTTTAATTTGCGGTCGTGTACCAATGAAAGCTATTAAATATATTTTGTGATTTATTTCTCGATAGTTCTGGACTTCCCAAACTGACCCACTTCAATAGCTTATCCTGTACATGTCCCACATCGATGTAGCGAGATGAGACTTACTTAACGAGGATTCGTCGAGGGGCGACCAGTTTGCGCCGGCTCTCTGTAAGACTGTCAGTGTCAGGATCAGTCTTCAGCAGTTCTTTGAGCGCGCTGTCAGCACTGTGGTCGCCGTTCTTTGCCGAGTAATTTGCCACCTGTGAAAATAGTAGTCTAAGTTACTTAGAATTTCTAACGGTCTCAATGCTGCCACGAGACAGACCTTCAACCGCCCAGTGATAGAAAGTTGTTCTATCGGCATAACTGCTGTAATACTGAAGAAGGCGGCTAATTGCATAGGAATACGAGTAGTATAAGCATTTTGAATGTGGTTACCAATAGAGCATAGAATGCTTTAACAACAAGTTAGCCGCCCTCTTTGGTATTCAAATAAGACGGTATTCCAGTCAAACATAGCGTTAAAAAATTTATAGTAATAAAAAGCTCCAAAGGTGTTCTTCTCGTAAGTGAAAAAGTCTCCTCACATCAATAATCATCTTGCCCCTTGTCTTATTCCTCTCGCGGTGGTTAGCTTTCTTCTCAAGTTGCTGCAGCACCCTTTCCCTGGACGTCCTGTACTCCAAGGCGAACTCCGCTATGACCTTCAGGAAATCCGAGGGTTTTGTCTTGGAGATATCTACCGGTGGAACTCCAAGGAACAAGAGGAACTTGGAATATCTGGAACAAGGAAATAACTCGGTCTAGGGTTGTTATTCTATTAAAATTTGGGGTCGTTTATCGACGAACGGCTAGTGGCAAACCCAACTTGACTTGTCAGGGAGGTCAAAGTCATAAATATTTGAACGTTCCCAAAACGTCAAAAAAAACAATTTGCCTTTATGCCACTATGCCACTAACAAGATGCTTTGAGCTTAGGGGGTCTAGTCATGATGGTCATGTGATCAGGGATAGTTAAGTGAGAGACATTTTCTAAGAATTCTCTTAAAAAGGACTATAATCGTTTACATGCTTGTAAGACTTTATCCTGGAAAATCCTTGAGAATTAACCGAAGTTTCAGTACACTGCACCCATTCTTAGGGACCCTTGACTCCCGATCCCTAGAAGTGTTCTTGAGTAGGAATTTAAATAGATGGGTCAAGTTATGTTTGCCGTTCTAGTTGAGCGTCGATCGTTGAGTTAAGAATAACCCCTTTTGATTGTTTGACGACTTCACCACATAATCTTCAAATAACAGTCGCGCTGCGCAAGCAAAGCCAACACAGTTAACTATAACAGTCGCTTCGCATAAAAGTATTAAAATTGTGCTGTACTTTTTACATTAGGTACATATCCAACTCAACTAAAACACAAACGGCGATAGATTGTCTAGCCATATATTACAAACCTGTCAGAAACGGGTGGCAGATGAAAATTTCGTTAACATTGCGAAGCCGACGAGTTCCTTAATATCTTTCTGTTCCGTCTTATTTAATAAGCTAGTTAGGTACGCAATGAACACCTAACAACTCCCCCTTTTTTTGTCAAAAGTTCACTGAACTGATATTTAAAAATCGTAACGAATTGTTAAATCTGAGGCAAATGCATCAAATTTTTGATTTTATTCGAATTTTATGAATTAGTTCCGTGAACGATCAAACAGCTGGCCCTAGTTGATGATTTTTCATACACGACTTTTAAAAAGGAACGAGTTAATCGTCTCTAAATATCTCTGAGTACGGCGGCGGTAAGATAATTACTTATAACATAAGAAGACTGAATTAATTTAGTGTTAAGTCAATGACAGGATCCAATGGTGACTTAACAATAATCAATCCACAATCATTACCTGCTCATCACACGTTTCTTAATGATGCTGAGCAGTATGATCCTCTCAGCGGCATCAGTGAGGAACTCGTTGATCTTAGTCTTGAAGATCTGAGAGCTATCGTGTTTGGCCACTCGTTTCATGTGGTCCCAAGACGCCTTGCAGTCTGCCTCGAGTCTGGACAAGTTAGTTTCGAGGACGTCGAAGTCTACCTTTGACGCGCGGATCACAGGACCCACCTGAAATTATATAGGTACACATTGTTGTAATTTTTCAAACGATTAGTTTTGTTTTTAAAATAAAAAAATAGGCATTTGAAGAGCTACTTGATCTATAACTATTAATATTTGGATTTTTAGATAAAATCCCCCGAAGAAAAAGGTCGCTATTATGGCTTTGACCTTTTTCTTACAGAGCTGATACTTTTGTAACGGTTCAACCGATTTTCATGAAAGCTCTAGAACCATCTGGAATAAACTACAATTCTTTAATTAAAAACCGTATTCGGATCGGTCCACCTGTTATGGGAGCTACGAATACCTACACAAAGACACAGATACAATATACGCAGACAAGTTAAACTTACAACACCCGTCTTTATTTTGTCGGGGTTTAAAATATAATACATTTATAACGTCATTTACTCGAAACTTTGTTAAAACTGACAGTTAACCCTGGTCATTTGGCCGAAGTCATTGAATCATCAATATAATCATCATCAAACGGCTTATCTATCATATTTTTGTAAAGTATAGGTAAAAAACACATTTTAGGTTTGTTTGCGCAAGGGATTCTCAGGGGATAATATTTAAAACCCGAGTTAAATCTGATCATTTAATAAAATTAACCGAATAATGTACTTTTTGGCCGCTGAATTAGGGGTACGCTAAGTGAAAATACGTAATATAAATCCCTCACCTCACTGAAGAAATCGGTGCTCTCCGGGAATTTGCCAATGATCATTTCACAAATGTGGTACAACAGAGGATGCTTATGGACCGTGTCTTTAACTTCCATTACTTTAGACAGGTATTCTAGTCTGAAACCTTTGACTTGGCTGCCGTTGAGGAAACACCCTACAGATCGCAGGGTAGCTAGGATCACCTTGAAGGTGTTGTTTATCTGGAGTAGTTCTATACCCTGCTTTAGGTCCATTAAAGGTTCTGCTACTTCTTTCTGCAAAAACGATTTGAGTTTAACACCTCTTTCTTTTTTGGCATCGTTACTCTAGGCAACTATAACGAAATGGTCTTACCTCTAGGTTATCGAAATCTAGTTTGAAGACCCAAAGCTTGAGTCTGGAAGACAGTTCGTTAATGGAAGCCAGGGTCAGGAGGAACTGCTCTGCACTGCCCAGGGGAAGATCCGGGTTGGCGTACTGGAACACGGTCAGGCCATTAGATAAAACGATAAAAGCTATATGTAAATTAATAAATAAATATAGGTAGGTAATAAAGAAATATCAGGGGACAATCTCACAGAAATTGACACATTCCCAAACTCTAGACTTGTACTATAGGTACCTACTGGACAACGATAAAATTACTTATAATGTATAGCGAAATACATATTTAAATAGAAAACATCCAAGATGCAGAAAGTACAGGAACAAATATTCGAACTCATCGTATGAAAATCTGCCACAGCGCGAAGGTATTTTGGAAAGCTGATTTTGATTTTCTGATTTTAATGAAAACCTGTTCAGGTCAAATTATTATTCGGATCTTCATTACGTTAAGAGGGATTTAAGAGCCTCTCTTATTTATTGCTGCTTTTTAGTTTTTAAACTGTAAAGAGTCCTTACTTGTGCCTCCTGAATCTTAATTTTCTCCTCTTCCGTTGGCAACATCGTTAGCAGCTTTTCTATGCCCTCTCTGCCGATGACAGTGGCATCCATTTTCATGATGGCGGCCTTAATAGTCTGTGGCGTAGGCAACTTCTTCATAGCAATGTTAATGGCGTTTGAACGTTTGGTGTCTAGTATCAGGTTTCTCTTTGGTTCCATTAGCTTCTGGAAGAAATACAGATTTAATCATATTTTCGAATTTTTTAAGTAAAGATCCTTGGTCAGATTGGTTTAAGTCCAATTCTGCGGGTAAAAAATGACTTTTTTTATTTTAAGATTTTTCTATTAAGTACTGGTGAACCAAAAAAAAACACGAACAATAAATAACTTGTCTCGGAATTTGCTGACAAAGTGATAACTGGTATAATACCTAAGATTAAAATCACAGATAAAACATTTGTCTCAAGTACCTACCAAGGAAACAAGTGAAGTGCTACTAAATAAAAATAATAGAATACACACCTCCTGAAGACGGCAATCCAAAACGCAGAAACAATATGAAAAAAGAAAACAAAAGGTTAGAATTAGATGATGGTCCGTTTAAATGAACAAATAAAAAAAACGGGCAAGAGTATTTCTGACCATGCTCAGTGTAGGGTTCCGAAGTCCTACAAAAAGTATGCACTAATTTTCTATTTAAAGTTATTTGGTGCTGTCTTAGACGATTTTAGTAGGTATACCTAAACACTTTAGTCGCCTGTATTTCAGGAAACAATCAAGTCTACTTAGTAGTGATAGATTTTCTTTAAAATTTATTACTATGCGCTTTCTTTCTTTTTTTAGATTTTTAGTATAGTGTTTAGTGTTTGTAGTTTTGGTTGTAATATTTCACAAACGGATCGCTTAATCAAAAAATTGTTAACCACAAACCCGGAATATTTTTGAAATACCTATCCAATGACGCCACACCATGGGGCAGGCAAGAAAAAAAAACCTCCCCACGTTACGCGTAGGGCAGGTAAAAAATTACCCAATTATTAAAAAAGATGTACCACTTTTTCGTCGTGACTAATATGTATATTCATGCCAAATAACAGCTTTCTAGAACTACGAGTAAGAGTCTCTGAGCTAAGCTGGGGACAGACGGACGGACGGACCGACGGAACATGGTGAAACTATAAGGGTTCCTAGTTTGACTACGGAACCCTAAAAACGTCTCTATTGTAAAATCAAACCTTGATAATCAAGTCGTTTGTCCTAGATTCGAACAGGTGTTCAAGCATAGCGGTATCTAGTTTGACATCTGGCAGGTCATCCCATATGAACCCTCCGATCTTTGCCTTGATGGTCGGCGCAGGGTTTTCCTGAACCTCTCTCCAGAAGAGCTTCACGGTTTTCTTGTTCTTCTTTATCGTGGAACTATCGGAGTCGTTTGATTGCTCCGAGAGTAAAGACTTTGGTGGAGGTGCTGGTACATTTCGCTGGAAGAAGGAACCCGGAGGGGGAGGGGGTACTCCTGCTTGGAACATAGCAGGGGGAGGAGGAGGAGGCACGCCAGGTGCATTAATAGCCGGCGAAGACATCTCGTCGTCGGAGTCGTTACGGAGGTCCGAGAAATCCAGATCACAGAGGTGAAACTCTCGATCAAGGCAACCTTTCTTTAGCTCCTCCCAATGCAAATCGTTCTCTGATATTTTAATCTCGTGAAGTTTTGGAGTTTTTTCTATTGTAGGGCTTTTTATTACTTCTGCGAAAGTAAACACGTAAATAGTCATTAGAAATTATACCTAGGCTAGGTGACTATCAAAATAATATAAAGCCACTTCATAAAAAAACCTAAATTCTGAGTTAAACGTTAAGCACTGGTTGCCCATAATTATGCAACTCAGATGAGGACAAGAAAAAAATTACCATAACTTTGTTTGTTGACTACTTCAATAACTTAAACTGATCAATATTTACCCTTAGATTGAGATTTAGCTAACTCTTCTTTGGCTTTTGACACGATTCCTGCCATGTCGGAGACCCTCAGGGGCTTCTCTTCAGTCGTGGGGCTTACGGGGCTGGTCAGTCTTTGCGCCAGATCCTTGATGCTGTGCTCTCGGTTGAGCAAAACTCCTCTGTCATCCAGGGTATCAGTTGGTAGATCTATTTTTTGACGCATGACTGTCAAAGCATCAGCTGTGCTGACGCTGTGACCCAGGGTGCCATTTTGTATTCTTTGTTTCAGACCAGCTGTATATCTTTGGTTTCCTGAAAATTTAACTGGTTTTGAGAAAATTGGGTAAGAAATCTAGAGTATATTTTTGTTTTCAGTTCTGGAATAGACAGCGAGTGTAGTGGAGATTTGTCTAAGCTGAAAATTAAAATGTGGAAGTGTTTTCTAAATCAAGAATGTGTCACACACTAAAATAATTGTTTACGATATTTCATATTTAGGACAATGTGTCCTTCATTTATATTAAAAAATAAGGAACAATAGGAAACAAGTAACACAAAAGCTTTTAAACTGTTCCTACACAATAATCAAAATCAAACAGCATGACAACAAATGGAAAAAGCAAATGAAAATGTATGATAGACTTGTCTGATTCTTCAATTGATTCTGTTAGAAAAGACTTAAACATATTTTTTTGTATTACAGAACTTGTGTCACAAGATCAGACAAGTTTACCAATGTGTTAGCAAATGGACAAACCGTTCTTCATAGTTTCACACAGATTGTTAATCAGGGGCCTTTCTTCTTCCGTCTGGTGGCCGTTGACGCCGTTGTAGGTCTTCCCGTTGCCGTTGCAATAGTTATTTGAATAAGTCCCGTTGGCGTAATCCCCATTGCCATTGAAGAGTCCATTGTAGACGCCACTAGAATTCAGCATCTCTTGTTGCTGTGTGATGTGGTGCGCTTGCCTCGCGAACCTAGCTCTTCTTCTTCGCAAGGCTGTTGTAAGTTCTTTGTTCTCTTTGTTGTCGAGGATTGAAGGTAAGAATGAGGGTCGAAGACTGTTCAGGGGTTTCGGTTCCGGTTCCACGTGTGAGATGACCGGTTTGGCTGTTGTTAGTAAAAATGCGACGATGTAAGCACACGGTAACACGCACACACATTGAAACAAGCTCGTAAAATAATCAAAGTGGAGAATAAAAGTACTATTATATAACATTATGTCCGCATATATCTGTCTGTTTGCGGCTAAGGTTTCGAAGTTACAGAATTTTATGAGCTATATCAACTAAAATATTTCACGAGACAAATTGAGGCAGTCTTTATTATGTTTGATAGATTATGAACGAACAAAGCCGGAATGCGTATTTAATTAGGTATTTAACGTTATTTGCAACCGCGGAGCGTTGTAGGTGTTATGACTTTTAGGGGTAGAAAATCTTCGGCAACACTCCGTGTTTCCGTGTCTCCGTGTTTTTTGGATTTATTTATTACCTTCGATGAAGGAATAAGGCTTAGCCAATTTATAACATACCTATCCGACGATAATAATGGGAATTAAATCCAATATTTATTAAAAAATAACCACACAGCCAACATTTTTACAACTTTGTATGAACGCCAAACTTATTTTTTTTCAAATCTTTATTAAATGATAGATTACTTTTTAACAGAGATAAATTTGCACATAATTTAAACCTTAGTTTAATTGTTACCGATAAGTGTAACTAAAAATAAAATTGGTTAAGAACTTTTGATTGATTGTCAAAATTGAAAAGTAAATTTTTATGTAATTGTATGGGGTTTTTAGCAAGCAAGCGTCCCTAATTATGTGAGCACCACTGCATGTATAGTAATTGTAGACATATACGCAATATACGTAGGTCACATCATGACCGATTGTATTAATACTCATATATGAATATACCAGATGAACAGGGTTAAAAAAAAATACATCCATAACAAAGAAAAACTAAAAAATGCGAGGTTGCCTTCTTAGCTATACTCGAAAATCTAATTCAAGACCAAAATCTGACAGTTCCCATCTTGATTATTTTGTTATTTTAACATTATTTCATAAAAATATGAATGAGAACTCGTGTACCCAGTAATATTAGGGTAAGTTTTATTGATAAAAATACCTACACTTAAACCAAAATGAAGTAATCACAGCGAATGTGCGCCGGTTGAGGTTAGGATTTTGGTCTTAAATTAGATTTTCGAGTGTAAGCCCTAACAAAAATGTAGTATAGTCCCGATTAAAGTCACTTTATGTAATTTAAAGAGGAAATTTTAAATTTAACATTCATGCAGATATATCAAAAACATTCAAAGCATGAAAATGCAAACAAATATTTTTTCAAGTCTACTCGTATTTTACCTTTTTCTTTCATTTCTTGCTTTTTCGACTTTCGCCGGTCGGGGGAGTTCAAGTTGAGGCTGCGCCGGTGGACCGAGTTAATCACCGACTCGTCTAATTGCCTAAAATAGAAGAGCGTTTTTAATTACTCGTACAATATATAGGGACATTCTGCTTTCAATATATGCAGTGTTCTTAGCTTAATATTGAGGGGTGGAAGTTTGTATGGGAGTTTGATAATTTTAATTTTACGTAAATAGGTACTTATATTGTACTAAGGTTAAAAACTCAATTAGTTCTGGTTTTTCCAAATGTAAGATATTACTAGAAAAGAATAATATTTGGAGACAAAGGAAAGGTACGTACGAAAATTTTAAGTAAAAAAGGGCAATAGGTATGTAAAAACTATAATATTTTCTACTCATATTAATAATAAGTAAAATTATGTGTTATATATTGGGGGTAATACCTGAAAGCAATAAACCGATTTATAAACCCTTCACTAAGATACGTTATTTTTGACTAGGTACTATAAATATATCTCAAAGTCATTTAACTTAGGCAAAGAGGGGTCGGGAAAAAGCCAGGTTAGCTTCGCTTTGGCTCTTGTAGGATAAAAAAAATGGACCTCTGCAGCATCAGGAATAGGGATTTAGAACTTGAAGTTGTGTGAAGTCTGTACTGAATATCTTTAGCAAGAAATTAAAACACTTATGGTCGAAAGTTAAAGAAACATCTGTCGTGCCGTTTAGTCTACAGAAGGTCACAAGGAAATATATATAATTACACATTCTGCAAACATACATTAGTACCATACATATAACATCAGAAATCTTTCATCTTTTTATCTCATCTTTTTGAAATGCTCTATTCCATATGGATTCCTATTCCCGTGAAACATCGACACTCATTTGATCGAAATTCATTTCAACGAAATCTAATTTCTGCAGAAACCTTATTGTTTTTAGGTTATCTTAAGCATGGGTTACGTAGGTTGGGTTAGGTTAGACCTGTGACCACCAAAAAATTATTACTCATGCACGTGTAAATGCCTGTCGATGAAATGAGTTTCGGTGATTCGAGGGTTAAACCACCCTAAATACTTACTTAAGCGCCGTCCCGCTCTCATCCCCATCCTCATACAGCAGTACCGCCTCAAAAATCTGCAGCTGCCTCAGCAGATCCAGATCCGTCCCTTGCTTCGACATATACAGCTGGACGATGTTGTCCATCCCTTGGTCCTGCAAGGAATCCACCTGATCGTAATACATATCCCTATCAGGAACACTGTTCAGGCATCTATTTATCAAAGTGGTAGCGTATATAAGGAGTTCCGTATCAGAAGCATCGAAGTCCTGAAGAATTTTCATCACGTTGTACCAGGGTTGACGCCCGTTTGACGAGTCTACCGCGTTGATAGCGTCTAAGAGGAGGAGGCAGTTCTTGTCGGTATATTCGACAAAGACTAAAAGGAGTTTGAGGGCGGTTTTAACGACGTGTCGGAACTTGCTCGAAATGAGGGAGTATAGCCATTGGATGCAGCGTTTGTTCCCCATTACGCCGTGCATGCCGTCCACGTATAAGAGTATCTGAAAAATAACAAACATTCCCGTTTTTTCAAAGTGCCTGGCCTAGCTTTTTATAAGTTACGAAGTTGAATACTTAGGTACTCGTATGTTTTAATATACTACCCATATGTGGGTGACCCGCTTAATCTAGAACCTACAATTTATTTTGAAACGTAGACAGAGGTTCACATATTTGCTGCCGTCGTCCTTTAGCCGCATAGGTATTTAGACAAAGCTGGCATACAGTAAAAACGCTCATATGCGTTCAAGGCACTTGGTCAAATAAAGAGAAAGTGGTATTATGCGTTGCCGGCAGTGAATACGTGAAGAAATGGTACACTACATAATTCCGATTCAGTAAGTATTGTCGATAAAACACTGTTGTTATTTTGCCAAACACCATTCTTTTGATAGTATAGTAACCAAGGACTGTCGAGTAATTTTAGTAATCGGGTCGTAGCTTATGGTTTACTGACCTGCCCAAGGGCCCGAAGTATATAGTCAAGATAGCTATGGTCCGCCATGCTGCTAACTTGCATGAGGCAGTCCAGACCCTTGTTCTCCACGAATTCATGGACCAGGTCCTTGTCCGATTGGAGGATCTGCTTGAGGGTGAACAGAGCCCGTCGCAGCTCCCGGCCTTGGGACTGGAGCAGTCTCTCTGCAGAACACAACATTTGAGGACTTAATAAATAACGTAGGGCCCAGACAATATGCAAACGCATCCAGGCGTTTTCCTTTCTATAAAATTCAACGCCTAAGCGTTTCTACCCAAAATATGTAAGACAAAATGCTTTAGAATAGAAAATTGTGCTGTCGATTCTACAATGTTTTCAGTGTGCGCTGATAAATAACTAAATAACGATACTACTCGTAATAATAGATTTTGTTTTTTGGACAATATTAGTATTTTTTGGTCTGTTATTAAAGTGTTTTCAATCCACAATGGCAGGTATCGCAGCAATGCATGAAAAAAAGAGACAACAATACATAGAAAAATAAAGAAAGAAAATTAATTTATTCACAAGTTTCACAACCGCGAAAATGTACAAATAAGAAAAAAATGTAAAATTATACAAAGATGGTCAGTTGTTGTGATACGGTTCCAATTGAGCAATGTTATACCAGTGAGGGCTTTATTAGGGTGTAGCATTTACGATGGGTTCTAAGACGTAGGGTATATTATAGGGTTTTCTCAAACATGCAATGAAATATTGATGTTATGTTCCTTATAATAGGCTGCGAAGTATGACGTTTGACGTTAATGGAATTTCATACAAATCGTGCAGGCCTAGGCCGGCAAAGTCCTCTTTTTTAATTTCCATTCCACATAAATTTGTGGCACAGGCATCATGACATTCTGCCACTACGAGTATTAAAAAAATAAAACTTTGATTTTTTTGTTGTTTATTTCATTGCATGTTTGAAAAAAGCACTATACATACCTCGGCGGGAAATATGGGTTTGCCCGCCTCAGACCTATCTACCTATATGTATTCGGCCCGCAACCCCTTTTGTCCCGGCCTCTGTAGTAATGTACTATTATTTCACCGCGCGCCGTGACCTATCTCTATTTTTTCTTACATTATTACTCGTAATGCCGGCCGGTCGATTCCGACGCAGTTTTATTAGCGCATTGTCCAGACTTATTTTCAATGCTCCGGGAGAGATTCTTAGTGCAACCGTTTACCAAGCAATAAATTGTAGTTATGGAAACCAAAGCGAAAAAGGGTTCCTCCTTCGCGGCTGTCGGGCCAGTGGCGGCTCAAGAGGAGGGGCGAGTGGGTGAGGGGGGCAGACTTCTTGCTTAAATCATGAAAATCTTAGGTTACTGTTTTTGTAGTATTGGGACTTTAAGTCAAGTAGAAGTAAGGTTTGAACGAGACGTCTTGGTTGCAGGTTGAGGTGGCTATGCGCTGGAATAGGCTGGATAGTTGATGTCAGAAACGTATAAAAAATAAAGATCAGATGATTCTTTTATCAGTTTAACATAGTCGATCATCCAAACTGATATTAAAGTTCTATTAAGCACGCGATATATCCTACACTTGGTACCAATGTAACTAACCAAGTATGTAAACAAATCTATGAAGTTGACTTTAACCTACTTCCAATAGCCGTATCATTCGTATCGATTTGAAACTTTGCATGTTTTATAAGGGACGGTACAGACGGACTGCATTTGAACTGCAACCCAGCTGCAAAATAGCAGTTCCAGGGCAGTTCTGATGCAGTTGATGTAACTGCATCAGAATTGCAAACCAACTGCGCAGTCCGCTTAGGTTGACTGCACGCCAACTGCAAGCGGACTGCGCAGTTGGTTTGCAGTTTCGATGCAGTTGCATCAACTGCATCAGAACTGCCCTCGAACTGCCATTTTGCAGCTGTGTTGCAGTTCAAATGCAGTCCGTCTGTACCGGCCCTAACGAGACGATAACTGGCATCATCGTCGTGCTCATTGGCTATTGCAGGTCCACTGGATTCGGACTTCATAGTTAATATACACACTGCAAGTCTAGTTTTGCTCGGCTTATTCTTCAAACTTGTTCGGACGTACTATTGTACAGCTTTCAAGCAATTCCAATAACGGGAACTACCGTAAAACGGGATGAGTAGGGATTAAGGGGTGAGTAGGGACACAACCTAAAATGAAGTATATGTTACTAATTATAAGACTGAAATTATTTCCAATAGACGTAACGTTATTGTCCATTTAATAATTGTTCTTATTTGTAACAAGTTATGACTTATTTTATGTTGTGTCCCTACTCACCCCGTTTTACGGTACAAAATTGACTTGCAAGATTTGAATTGAACATACAGACAAACAAATAAAAATTACAAAGAAGAAGATGTTTAAGGCCCAGCTCGCTCTGACCTGCACCCACGGCGGGTAGCGGCTCGTCGTCCGCGGCGTCTATACCTATGCAGTGTTCGTGAATGTTCGAGGGACCGGAAAACCCCATCATTTGATGAAGTCTATTGATCGGGTTACTCTCCCAACGTTAATGTATCCCTATCGATATTCTTACCGTAATGATACGAAAACTGCTTCTAACTAGTTAACTACTACCATTGAGGTTACCAGTTTCGTAAGGGTTTCGGATTTAAGCACTTATGTTCGTGTTACCCTATCAATTCTCCCTCTCTGTTGACTCTGTTACGCAGATTCGTGTGATTGGTTGGTTTCAAGCCTCATTGAGGTTGCGTTGGTAGGAAATACCAATATAGTCAATCAATTGCTAAGTAGTGCAAAAATATGTTGTATGGATTACGCGTAGAGATTAAAATAGCTTGAAGCCGTTCAATAAACACTTCATAGGGAAAGCCTAACGTGGGTTTTAAGGAAGTGGTAAGTACTTAGTCGAATTATTTGTATCGTATTGGATAGCTTTTCACTGGGGTAAGACGATTAGGTATATGCTTACCGCATCGTTAGGGTTTGTAAAAACTAGTCAATCAAATACCCTATCGAAAACCCTTTAAATGGTAAGGTCGTCCGGCCCCTGGTTCGGGATTGGTCGTTTTCGCCCGCCGCGTGCGACGTCCCTCCGCAACGCACGCGGCCCGCGGTTCAGCGTCTACCACCAGCACGGGTAGGTAGCAATGTTGTATTTTCTTGCTTTTCGCGCAGTACGTCTCTATCGTTACTGACTAGATAGAAAGGGAGATCCGAGCGACAACCAAGTCGCGGGCAACTTGTGCTAGCCGATGCCCGTCACGGCAGGTCAGAGCGACAGAGGCCTCAGATCGTAATAAAAAACTTACCGATAATGGCGTGCACCCTGACCGATAGCTGCGTTCGGAGTATGATGGCATTCTTCCGACTGTGGACAATGAATGGCAGTCTTTAGTTTTAATTAAGTTAAAATCAATTAATTTACTTATTTAATGACGAATAGGTGTTTATTTTATGTAAAGAGTATTTCGTAATTCTGTTTGTTAATGCTAGTTGTTCTTATTAATTTCTAATTTATAGTCTGCGTTAAATCATAGATATTTGGGCGGTTTTCAAAAAAAAGTGTAGGTAGTAGTTAAGGACTAAAATTAAGAAACGGTAATTTTAGTCAGCTGAGTCACGAAAATTAATCATTAATTTATATACTGCCCTTATAAGCCAATAGGAGGTATCGCAAATTCAATAAACGAAGCAGATTAAATCCTCAACCGTTAGTACCTCATACGGTCGCACTTGCTACAGGAGTTGTCTTTTTTGAGATACCACGATTTGTTTTTTTCGTGACTCAAATGACTAGTTGCCATTTCTTAATTTTAGTCCTTAAATACTTACACTTTTTTTTAAAATCGCCCATTTACAGAAACAGAATTATTTGACTTAACAACGCGGTTAGCTTTGTTGGTACCCTGCCTACAATGCTAGCGGTACTGGGATCTATTCCCAGTAGAAGCAAATAATTGTGTGTTGAGCGCGAGTATTTGTTTCCAGGTTTTGGATGTTATTTATTTATTTTATTGTTACCGAGATGATATCTGGGACAGCTGGATCTTAAGCCAAACTATGAATACGAGTAAATATGTGTAACCGCGGGCGGTTGTGTTCATCAATGTCGATAAAGGTGGATAAAACATAATTTAACATAATTCTGAACCTGTGTTAGCACATTTCGCTAATTCAAAATAATAGTTTTCACAATCGTGTTATAATAGAGACCTTTTTAGTCGAGTACCGTGCTTAGGCCACAAAGTTTGCTGAATGGCCTAAGGTACGAGATTAATATAATACGATAAAAACGTTGAAAAAAAGTTTACACGTTATTATCACTTATTATTTCACTTTTATATTTTTCATTATATGTCTGGAAACGCGCGTACACATATAAACTTTAATCATTTCATTTCAGTTCAGCCCGCATCCACCCACTACAGGGTAAAAAGCCACTTCATTTTCATGCCACATTAATTAATTACACTCTGTTATATATTTTAATTATGTTCTGTCTAAAAACTAGCCGATAACTATTTAATCCTATTTGTTTCAAAACGTAAAAACTTAAAAATAATACATACATAATTTCACGCCTTCGTTCCCAGAATGGGGTAGGCAGAGCTACAGAATTACAAACATCTCTAAAAACTTGTTGATAATTTTATAACCACAATTTGCGCAATTAGGCTAAGATGTTTACCAGCGTATTAGTGACAGGTTGCAAGCCCATCGCCTAACAGTACTACAAGCCTTTATTCCCTTAGTCGTCTCTTACGACATCCGCGGGAAGACATGGAGTGGCACTATTCTAACTCGGCAACCACACGAGGCCAGGAAATAATATTAGGGGAAAATCTCACACAAATTGACCTAGTCCCAAACTAAGCTCTAGGCTTGTACTAATCAACACTTCTTGGCTTGGACTAGACAACGATATTAATAATTATATATAGAAATAAATGCTTAAACACATAGATAACATCCAAGACTCCGAAACAAATACTCGTGCTCATCACATAAATATTTGCCCATACCGGGAATCGAACCCGGGACCGCTAGCTTCGAAGGCAGGGTCACTACCAACTAGGCCAACGCGTAGTCAAACTTGACTTCAACCATTACAAATACCTAACCTATCAATTGTGGTTCAAAAGATTACGGCTCTTATAAGGTAGGAAAGAGAGGCATAATGATACCGTTTTGCACCCTTTGGGTACAGCACCTTAGAAACAACAATTGACGGTCAATTTATGTTTTTTGGAGCCGGATTTCGTACTTTTTGGTGAAATCAAAAAATCAAAATCAAAATTATATTTATTGCATGACTGTAGGTATCAAGTATAATATATTATACAGGTGTTAAATAAATTTTCCCACCACATGCTCGAATTTGCCCAATTATAAGTCATGCAATCCTCACCTAAAAGTAAGTGATTATAGCCATCGGCTAACCAGCGGGTTATAATGAGATTCAGTACAATATTAAAATACTAATGAGACTTGAATTCGTATGAAATGAGACTTGAAAAATCCATAGAAACCTACAGCAAACAGAACTTATTTGAAAATCGAACTGGCCACTACAAGCCGTATACGCAAAACAAAGAAAATAAAACAAAAGGTGAGAAAAGTAGAGTATTCTCCTTTGGGATAAAGCTGTTTTCGTCTTTCGTCTTTCGGGCGAGCTTGAATCCCTCGCTGCACTCAGGACCCCGTTTTAATTTCCTCGCTTCTCTCAGGAATTAACTCATAACACCCTCGCTACGCTCGGGAGTTAAATGGGGAGTTCCTCATTTACTCAGGATACAATATCGCACCAGTGACATAATACAGTGCTTTATCCCCTCGATGTATAATCTACTATTTCGTGTCCATCACTACAATCTACCATAATTATGGTGTACAATAATTGATATAGGTCAATAAACAATAGGTAGCTATAAAAACAAACAAATTTATAAGAAGCTTCTTCAAGGAATATTTAGAAACATTAATTGTATTTACACATTTGTCTAATCTAAGGATACATTATTTACTTTGGTGTTTTTGTTTATATTTAAATTCTAACCGCAAAAAAAAAAAATGCCAGTCTAATTAAGTAGGTAAAGTTATTAAGTATAAGTCTACGGTAATAATATTAGTAATAAATAATAATCTATTATAGGATAGGCGTCCGCTGTTCTCAAAAAAGTCACTTAAATGATAAAATTGTTTTTATAAAAGTTAATGGCTTAATTTTTTTTGTTTTTTTTTTGTTTTTTTTTATTACAGTGTCATAAATTGTACCTTTTTAGAAAGCTTATGAATTGGGCAACTATTCCTGTAATTTGTACGCGAAGTGTCGTACTTTTTTTAAATTATGCTTTAAAATGTTACAAAATTTGGGAAATAATTACTAGAACTTCTAACTTCAAATCCTTTTGTTTGCAAAATTTTGCCTATTTGAAAAATGCTTTTTTTTATTTCTAAATGACGAAGTTTTTACACAATTACAAGTTTTAGGTCGAAAGGCCAATGAGTTTTGACCCCTGGTTGACTGGACTTAAATCATTACAAATGAGCTGTAGAATAACCCCTTTCAAGGAATACGGCGAATTTCCAGTCACCCTGTATAATACCTAGTTAAGCTCGTAAGGCCCAGTGTGCAATAGGATGTACATTTAATTTGAACTGTATTGCAATAAGAATAAAGTTTATTTTCCTTTCTTCATAAATTGAAAATGGCATTGTCGAACGATCGTAATTGAACTTTGTTGCCTTGACGGTAGATTCAAAGTCCCACTGACAAAAAACTGTCTGATTTTAGTATGGTGGGCCTTACAAGGTTGTGTGGTAAGGTTCTACTATGAAGCATTTATAGTACAGTCAACAGCATAAATAAGTGATCATTTATGTATCTTATCACTTTAACGTCGTGTTTGAAATGTCATACAAAATTGTGATACGATTGAAAGCGACAAGGTACATAAATGATCACTTATTTATGCTGTTGACTGTACCTATGTGCTTATTTATTTTGCTTCAGATAGATGGATTTATCTAGAAATAGCTTTCTTTGCGTCCTAATGATTAATGAAAAAAATAAACAGATTTTCAACCCTTTAAATTGTCTAATAATATGGAGAAAATCATAAAAATCGCTTCAAGTTTTTGAAAGGGGTAAGAGATGTGTTACGTAAATTAAGGGACATTTAAAGATAATAGAAATGAAAAAGATCTTGTTTATACATAATAGCGACCCGCCCTCGCTTCGCTTCGGTTTACGTGAGTTTTCTGTAACACCCGTACATAAACTAGAATTTATTATACATTAAAAACCTTCCTCTTGAATCACTACCTATTGTTGAAAAACCTATTGATTTAGTTTGGAAGAAGCGTACAGTTAAGGAATGTAATTGTTATGCCACTATGGAACCCTGTCGCAAAACGTTAATCATTAATTTAAGCTTAATTTCTGTCATGTGGTTTGACGCTGTCATTATGACAGGGTTCCATAGTGGCATAACAATTAAAGTCCTTGACTGTACAGTCAACAGCATAAATAAGTGATAATTTGTGTACCTTGTCGCTTTCAATCGTTTCACAATTTCGTATGACATTTCAAACACGACGTTAAAATGACAAGGTTCATAAATGATCACTTATTTATGCGGTTGACTGTACAGACGGCGGCGGAAGCGACTTTGATTTATACCATGTAAAAATTTACTTAGAGAAATGGAACTAAATCGCGGAGGGTCATCATCATCATCATTATCAGCCGCAAGACGTCCACTGCTGGACAAAGGCCTTCCCCAAGGTTTCCCACAACGATCGGTCTTCTGCTGCTGTCATCCAGCGGTTTCCCGCGACCTTTATCAGATCGTCAGTCCACCTTGTGGAAGGTCTGCCAACACTTCGTCTCCCGGTTCGCGGTCGCCACTCTAGAACCTCTCCGCTCCAACGGCCATCAGTTCTACGAGCAATGTGCCCCGCCCACTGCCACTTAAGGTTTGCAATCCGGTGAGCTATATCGGTTACTTTAGTTTTCCTGCGAATCTCCTCATTCCTGATTCGATCTCGCAAGGAGACACTCAGCATAGCTCTTTCCATCGCCCTTTGAGTGACCTTGAGCCTTCTTTTATGAGGCCCATTGTGAGCGACCATGTCTCGGATCCATACGACATCACTGGCAACACACACTGATCAAAGACTTTTGTCTTGAGGCACTGTGGTATTTGGGACGAGAAGATAGTGCGTAGCTTACCGAACGCTGCCCATCCGAGTTGGATTCGACGATTGACCTCTTTTTCGAAGTTGGACTTACCTAACTGGATTTTTTGTCCTAGGTATACATAGTCGTCAACAACTTCGAGAGTAGAGTCACCAACTTTGACAGGAGTGGGTACGACATGGACATTTGACATGATTTTCGTCTTGTCCATGTTCATTTTAAGACCCACTTGTTGAGAGACTCTACTGAGGCCATCGAGCATTGTACCAAGGTCCTCCAGGGTCTCAGCCATGATGACAATATCGTCGGCGAATCGAAGGTGAGTGATGTATTCGCCATTTATGCTGATGCCATAAATGCGGAGGGTAATCATTATTAATTATCATGATTAAGTCCCGATTAACTACAAATCTGTGGATATCGCGAAGGGTCTATACTATACCGATTGTATACTAAGTACCAATTTCACCATACGATGTTAAATTTAATCAATGTTAATCGACTGTTAGTTCATACATTTTGACAGCTGTTAACGCTCTAATCGTCTGTTAAGTTTTTAACATCGTATTGTGAAATTGGTACTAACCCTAACACAAATATTTGGCAAGGTCGTTGACACATTTGTTCCGTATCGTTTCAAAAATAAGCCTTAACTGCATTGGCAGCTAACCATGCTCCTAAAAATCTACAGATAACTTACTTGTCATCATCGTCGTCAATCATATCACCAGAATCGCTGACGAGAAATACGAAACACACAAAACACAGCTCCTGTAGCTCCGACACGGGCAACTCACGTGCTGCTTCGCTACGAAGCGCATCGTCTTTGACACCTCGAGGTACGAGTGCCATTTTCTATTAGTTATACAGCATGTAACAATTA